>JAJHZJ010000300.1:4147282-5605064 GCA_023548195.1 Bettongia penicillata ogilbyi
TAATTGCCACTATCACCAATCTGCCCTCTCTTCTAACATTCCCTCCCTTCCCTTATCCCCATCTTCTCTTTCGTCCTGTAGGGCAAGATAACTTTCTATACCCCATTACCTGTATTTCTATTTCCTAGTTGCAAGAGCAACACTCAACGGTTGTTCCTAAAACTTTGAGTTCCAACTTCTCTCCATCCCTCCCTCCCCACCCATTTCCTTTGGGAAGGCAGGCAATTCAATATATGCCATATCTGTGTAGTTTTGCAAATGACTTCGATAATAGTCATGTTGTGTAAGACTAACTATAATTCCCTCCATCCTATCCGGCCCCCCATTGCTTCTATTCTCTCTTTGGAGCGTGTCCCTCCCCAAGAGTGTTGACTTCAAATTGCTCCCTCCTCCCACTGCCCTCCCTTCCATCATCCCCCCCCACCCTGCTTATCCCCTTCCCCGCCACTTTCCTGTATTGTAAGATAGATTTTCATACCAAAATGAGTGTACATTTTATTCCTTCCTTTAGTTGAATGTAATGAGAGTAAGCTTTATGATTTTTCTCTCACCTCCCCTCTTTTTCCCTCCACTGAAAAGTCTTTTACTTGCCTCTTTTATGAGAGATTATTTGCCCCATTCCATTTCTCCCTTTCTCCTCCCAATATATTTCTCTCTCACCACTTAATTTCATTTTTTTAAGATATGATCCCATCCGATTCCATTCACTTTGTGCTCTGCATGTATGTGTGTGTGTGTGTGTGTGTGTGTGTGTGTGTGTGTAATCCCACCAACCACCCAGATACTGAAGAAAGTTTCATGAGTTACAAATATTATCTTTCCATGTAGGAATGTCAATAGTTCAACTTTAGTAAGTCCCTTATGATTTCTCTTTGCTGTTTACCTTTTCATGCTTCTCTTGATTCTTGTGTTTGAAAGTCAAATTTTCTTTTCAGCTCTGTTCTTTTCATCAAGAATGCTTGAAAGTCCTCTATTTCATTGAAACACCATTTTTTCCCCTGAAGTATTATACTCAGTTTTGCTGGATAGTTGATTCTTGGTTTTAGTCCTTGTTCCTTTGACTTCTGGAATATCCTATTCCACATCCTTCAATCCCTTAATGTAGAAGCTGCTAGATTTTGTGTTATCTTGATTGTATTTCCACAATACTTGAATTGTTTCTTTCTAGCTGCTTGCAATATTTTCTCCTTGACCTGGGAATTCTGAACTTTGGCCACAATGTTCCTAAGAGTTTCTCTTTTTGGATCTCTTTCAGGAGGTGATTGGTGGATTCTTTCAATATTTATTTTGCCCCCCTGGTTCTAGAATATCAGGGCAGTTTTCCTTGATAATTTCATGAAAGATGATGTCTAGGCTCTTTTTTTGATCATGGCTTTCAGGTAGTCCCATAATTTTTAATTGTCTCTCCTGGATCTGTTTTCCAGGTCAATTGTTTCTCCAATGAGATATTTCACATTATGTTCCATTTTTTCATTGTTTTGGTTTGGTTTTGTGATTTCTTGGTTTCTCATAAAGTCATTAGCCTCCATCTGTTCCATTCTGATTTTGAAAGAACTATTTTCTTCAGTGAGCTTTTGAACCTCCTTTTCCATTTGGCTAATTCTGCTTTTTATAGCATTCTTTTCCTGATGGGCTTTTTGAACCTCTTTTGCCAATTGAGTTAGTCATTTTTCAAGGTGTTATTTTCTTCAGTATTTTATTGGGTCTCCTTTAGCAAGGTGTTGACCTGCTTTTCTGTTTTTCTTGCAGCTCTCTCATATCTCTTCTCAGTTTTTCCTCCACCTCTCTTACTTGATTTTCAAAATCCTTTTTGAGCTCTTCCATGGCCTGAGCCCATTGAGTATTTATTTCGGATGTTTTGGATACAGAGGCCTTGACTTTTATGTCTTTCCCTGATAGTAAGCATTGTTCTTCCTCATTAGAAGGGATGGGAGGAGATATCTGTTCACCAAGAAAGTAACCTTCTATGGTCCTACTTTTTTTCCCTTTTTTGGGCATTTTCCCAACCAGTTACTTGACTTTGGGTCCTTTGTCAAGAGTAGAGTATGCTCTGGGGACCTGTACGATATCAGTTCCTCTAAGGTGGCACAATCAAGTGTGTACTGGTCTGGATGCAGGGAAGGATTTTTGTGCCCAGAGTCTTAGCAGACTTTCCTCTCCACAGGCACCTGACCTGCAGATCTGCCAAGCTAGCACTGGGGGGGTGAGATTCAGTCAAGCTGTGGGGGTAGGGCCACCATTCAATGAGAGACAAAGACCAGTTCCCTCAGTGCCCCCAGAGGTTTTTACAATCCAGCAATGGTCTCAGTCTGCTGTAGGGGCTGCCTTGAAAACTGCTGCCACCTGCACAATGTGGCCTCTGTGGCGGCTGCCTAAAGCCAGAGCTATGGGAAGGCACTTCTCCCTTCCTGGCCAGCTGAGAAACCCCCATCACTGACCTTTGGCACCTGTGGGCTGAGGGATCTGAGAACCCGCTGCTGCGACTGGGGATTCCATGACTGGAGATTCCGCCCTTGAGGGCTGTTTGGGAGACATGGGCTGCATGGCCAAGACTGAGCTCTGCTCCATGTCTGGTGCAACGGATGTTTCCTGTGGGCCTTTCAGGTCACCCTGGGCTGGAAATCTCCTCTACTCTGTTGTTCTCCACTTCTGCTGCTCCAAATTTGCTGAGAGTCCCTCTCTACAGGTGTTTTATGGGCTATGTGGGAGAGCCTGCATTTTTTTGTCTTTCTACTCCACCATCTTGTCTCTGGCCCACTCCCCCCCCATACCTTATCTTGCCAGGTGATCTGCAGAATCTTTCCAGCACAATATAAATGCAATTTCCTGGCATACCACTGGTATACTGTCCTTTTCCTTTAAGAAGATGGACAACAGAGACATCCTTGAACTCCAGTAGGTATAACCTTCTCTTGCCATATAACCCAGGAAATTTTTATAAACTTTTGTGTGAACAGTGGACCCTCTGCCTTGTAAATCTCAGCTAGAGTAGAATCAGCATCAGGCACTTTACCACACAAAGTTACATATAGGAATAAAATATAATACAAATAAGATATAAGTGCATGAGATTTTGTAGCATTCCATCTAAAACTTCTTTGTTGACTCTCACTTGCTCTGGTAGTTCAGGTTCCCCCAAGAGAGGCTGACTTACTATTGTCAGGGTTCTAGAGGTAACTATAAGGAGTTAGGTTTCTCATACTATCTCTCATGAGCCCCCACCAGTGTCCTTCCCATTAAAAAAATGAGCACTTCTCATTAACAATTAGCAGGACTTAATTACTTCTTTTTCTTACAGCAAACGCATTTACCAAAATAGCAAAAACAGTAATTTAAAAAATTATGCTGAAAAGTCTGGGATGCGTTCTTCCACAAAGGCAGATTCTATGTTACAAACTTGAAATAAGAAGGCAATGAGGCACACATCCAGAAAACACATGTGGCAAAGGTGTATGACTCCTTGTTACTCAGAGTTAAGTTCTTTTCTCCCTTCACACTGCAAGAAATTCCTTTTAAATGTAGCTATCTGGTTGGTTCCCAGGGTTGAGATCTTGCCTGTAGTTGGCATTCCCACCACATGGGGTTCATCATCCTGAACCTGTCTTTCCTCAGGTCACTATCAATCCTACCCACCTTGTCTCTTTGATTCCAGCTAGATGTAGTCTTTGTTGCTGGCTCAGTCTGTACAATGACAGCATGAACAGGTTGGGGGGTAGGGAGGTGCGGCAGAAAAAGCAGGGGGAAGAAGGAGAAAGAAACTTTTCTATTGCATCACTTCTATAATTCAACCAATAGTTTCTTCTTAGTGTTTTGGTTTCAACTCTCAAGTTGAATTTTTTTCTGAACTTAAATCTTATACTACTAGACTAGATCATTTTTTGACCAACAGATTCTAACCTGACTTGATTTCAGTCATAAGATGTTTCCTGTGTGACATCACCTGATTTTCTCCAGTGGACAAAAACCTATATTATTTCAAACTGATTAAGAGCTTGTTAATGTCTAGTTTATTCTTTTGATTGATTGATTCAATTCATGTTTCTGGCCTTGTTTCTGGATTAAGATGGTAGCAGAATCCCATCCTTATAACAATAATTTTCTGTATAGGCAGATGACAAAGAAATAATTTCCATCAAGAGGAATCAGTGAAGTCCAAATGATTATAGAGGCATTTGAGCTAGGGCTTTAGGAATGGTTAGGATGCTTTCAGGTCACATTATCAATTAAATAGAGGACTATTCATTTTCTCTGATCCACATGAACTCTTAAATCTCTCAAAAACAGAAATTATGTACTAAAGATAAAGAAACTTCAGCTGTCTCCATGATCTAGAAAACCTGTAACCTAAAAGAAGGTTTTAAAAAAAGATGGGAACTGATGCCTACCTGAGGTTCACACAACATCTCATTTCCCACCACTCACCATACTACTGACAGTGATACTGCTTGCACTAGCTGAACTAAGGACATGAGCCTGCAATAAACCCCAACCCCAAACTTCAATCATCCCTTTCTCTCTCCAATTCTGTGGAGATCCTGGTGTCAGTCTGCAGAAATTTTCTGGGACTGCAACAGATAGACATTGCCAAAATAGCAGAGTTTTCTGCTACAAAAGATCTGCACAAGACAGTAAAGGAACAGATGGACATGGACAGAATGTGTATTTGTGCTTGAAACTGAGTTCAACTCCATACCCCTAGAGCTTGGGACACCCAAATTACAAAAATCTCATAGAGTGACACCTCTCTGAATTGTTGGTGCCAGGTCAGAGAATTGAGAAACAGAGGGAGTGTACAGGTCACTAGGACATGTGTATACATGTAAATGTATGTTGCAGGTATTGTATACTACTCTATTAAGCCTGAGGTAAAAAGTCTGGTTCTGTTCCCCCACCCAAAAGTCTTGGGGCAAAGACTTAATTGTGAACCATGAATTCCCAGTGTGGGAGGAGGCTGAATTCTTTGAGATCCAGGTCCTAGGGAAACCACAACTAAAAAGGAGGGAGTCAGAGAGTGAGCAATAGAGGGAAATAGGTGGGGATAGGGAAGAAAGATGAATTATCAGAAATCTCAGAAAGAAGAAAATTCAAAGATATTGAACATAAACAGAGAAATTGACAAGCAAAACATCAGCAGAAAAAAGGAAATATGGCCTCAAGATTTGGTAAATAAATTTAGGAATCTATGAATAAATATTAAGAAAGGAAAACAATCCAAACCTTGATTAGCCAGAGAACCCTGTGGAATATGAGAAGAACATGGAACTATAACTTGCAATCCTGAGTATTTCAAAAAAAGAAGTGAAGATTATACAGAAAAATTTATGGTCTATACAGCAAAAACAATTTGCAGATTAGGAAAAAACTTCAGTCTTCAATGAGAAGTCTCATCAAAGAAATAAGAGAGAACAATAGATTGGAAATTCAAAGAAATGAAGGACAATCTAGAGGAAAAGGGGGAAAATAATAAAATTAAAAGAGAATAGTCTCATTATCCATGCAAAATATACTGACCTTGAAGGCAGTATACACAGAGGCAACCTGAGGATCACAGGTTTCCTGGAAAAACACAATTAAGTCCAAAACCTTGAACACTAGAATGTTAGAAATAATACAAGATAACTATCTAGAACCTCCAAAACCAAATTTCAATGGAAAGAATTCATAAATTTCCTCCAAGAAAAAATCTCCAAGGATGCAAATTCCAAGACATAGAGTGCCTAAATTTAACAATCCAATTCAGAAAAAAGTTCTGCAAGTGAGCAGGAGAAAGACCTTTAAATATAAAGAAAAGGAAATTCAAATAACACAACATTATTCTTCAATCCAAAAGAAAACATAGGAGGGAATCGAATAATGAGTTCTGAAGAGTAGTAGAGCTCATAATTCAACCCAGGGTGACACATTCTGCAAATCAGAGCTTAACCATAAATGAAAAAATATAGATGTTTAATAATTAAGAGATATTTTAAATATTTTTGTAAAGTAAACCAAACCTGAAGAGACTGTTTGCTTCTTGAACATCTCACACAACAGATATATAGAAGGAATGAACAAATACAGCATCCAAGGACAGAAGTAGGAACAGACTCCAAGATACGAGTAGGAGACTTTTTAAATACACAAGGAGACAAGGGTGAAGGAGGTAACAGAGAAGTGGGAATTATGTAAAAAATCTGATGGTTTGCCTACAGCCAGATCAATGTGTGTGTATGTGTGTGTGTGTGTGTGTGTTGTTTATTTGTTTTTTTGATGGGATTACATTACAAAAAAGAAAGGATGCATCAAAAGACCTAGCTGAAGAGGATAGAAATAAGTCTGTAATGTGCCCATGTGAAATCAAAGGCTAGTAATGGGGGGAAGGTGACTTCTACAATCTCACAGAAAGAGAAAATTTGCAAGGAAATGAGTGAAGATGAGTGAGTGGAGTATGATTCAAAAGAGAAGGAAAGAATGGGGTGGGGGAAGGTGGTGGGGTAGTTTCCACTGATGAATCCTCCTGTGAATGAAGAGACATGCCCTGTGAAGGGATATGAGGACACTTTGCTGGCTATGACCCAGGGGATTTGGTGCTTAAAAAGAATATTCGTCCTACCTCAAAATGAGGAGAACTGGAAATTCTGTGAGCAAAAGATACCTAGGGAAGTCAGAAGGCATGAAGAGAAGGAGCTTTTTTGGGACAAATATTTGTCAAAAAAGGTAACCAAATGCATGGTATAGATCAGTGGTGGGTTGAATAATGGGTATCTGGTGTGAAAAGGGTCCTACAATGGGTCAGCTTCTTCTTTATTACCAGAAGGAAGTAGCATTTTTTTTGAATGAGGTACAAGAGAAAAAATGAATTTATGGGACAAACCCTACAAAGGAAGTAGCAGAAACTGCCTAGAAGGGGAGAGCCCAAAATAGGTACCTTGGAAGTTCTGATTCCATGAGCAATACAGAGATTAGAAGGTGACTAGATATTTAAAAGGGTCATGGACTAGAGAATAAGAATCTAGAGTAGACAGAAAGAAAAGGATAACAAAAAGTGAGAGAAATCCTCTCTGTAAAGGGGTGCAAAAATGAAATAAAAATCTACTTAATAGAAGGAAAGACTAGGAAGGAAGGATCTACCTGACTGAGAGGGGAAAAAATGGAGAAGAATTAAATAGCCAGATAAAATCAGGATAGAAAAAAGAACTAATTAGCAAAACCCCAAAGGGAATCAGGTGCCAAGTGAGAGGGAGATAATGGGAGTGAGAAGGGAAAGAGAGTCAATACGAAAAGAGCCACCTTAAAAAAAAAACAAAACATTAAGTTAAAGTAACTGAAGAAACAGTACTGTGTTTACAATGGAAGGAAAAAATCATAACTTGGTAGAAATCACTATTAGAAACAGAGAAAATATGAACCTAATTCTTATAACTTTAAATGTGAATGGATAAATAATGCAATAAAATGAAAAAGAATGAGAGATTCAATAAGAAAACAAAACCTTAAAATCTGTTGGAAGAGACACTTAAAAATGAAATTCTTAATAATCAATGAGTCAAAGAACAAATCATAGAGGTAATCAATTATTATGTGAAAGAAAATTATGATAGCGAAACAGCATACTGAAATTTTTGGGATGCAGTTATAGCAGTGCTCAGGGAAAAAATCATATCCCTACAAACACATATCAACAAAATAACTCATTTGTGGCTCCAACAAGCTGTATTGTGTGCAGCAACCACTCCCCTATAGATCAACTTGGCGGATGGGTGAAATCAGGTTGAAGGTAACCTGTTGGTGAGTTGCGGGGGATGCCTCTCCCAAGCATGTGAAGATTTCTCTCAGTGGAACAGACAGATAAAAACAATTTATTCCAACAGCCATGAAGATAGCTAAAGCAAACATTGTGGCGCACTTAGAGCTTGGTAAGATGTCAAAGATGCCAACGTTGCCTCCAAGACACTAGTCATCCTGAGTTTTTGTCTTGCCCCTGGACTATGATGACCCTGGAAGAGAGAATGAGGCTATTTGCACAACTCTCTCACTTATATCCAATTCATATGCAAATGAAGACATCACCCATTCGTGATGTCATAGTCTTGAAAAATGAAGGGTGAACAACATAATAGAGAGAGGATTAATAGACTGAATGTGTATTTGAAAAAATAGAAAACCTACACAAATGAACCGAAAATAAGCATAAGAGAAGTATTAAACATTAGAGAAGAAATAGATAAATTAGAAGTGAAAAAATACAAGTGATACAATGAAAAGCAGGTTCTTTGAAAACACCAATAAAATGTATAAATCATTAGTTAATCTGGTTATAAAGAGAGCAGAAAATCCAGTCGATAAAATAGCAAATGTGCAAAATGATGTCACAACAAAATGAAATAGAAAGAATAAGTAGAATATATTATGCAATTATTCTCTAACAAAACAGGGAACACAAAAGAAATAGTGGAATACCTTCCAAAATTTAAAGTACCCAAACTATCAGAACTAAAAGTACCCAAACTAAAAGAACTCTTAAGTAACTGATTTTAAGAAAGGAAATAGATTTAGGTATAAAGGAAATAACCAAGAAGAAAACTCCTGGTTCTTATGGATTCACAGAATTCTATCAAATTTTAAAAAAACAATTAGAACCTATACTTCATAAATAATTCTCAAATACTGAAAAAAGAAAGCACCCTACAAAAATCCTTTTATGAGACAAATATAGTCCTAAAACCTAAATCAGAGCAAAATAAAACACAGAAGAAAAGCTATAGGCCAGTATTTTTAAACAAAATACTATGAAAGGTACTCGAGCAATTTATCCAAGAGATCATTCATTATGACCAATTGGAACTTATACCAAGAATGCAAGGATGGTTCAACATTTGGAAAACAATCAATTTAATTAAATCTTATTAAAAATCAAAACATGCAGAACCACAAAGATCATCACAACAGACTTAGAAAAACCTTTAACAAAGGACAACAATTTTTTAATGCTAAAAATGGTACAATGTACAGACATAGAGAAATTTTTTTAATCAAAAAGTGTCTGTCTAAAACCAAAAGTAAACATCATATGTGATAGGAATAACTGACTGGAAATTTTTCCAATAAATATGGGATTGAAGCAAGGACATCCTTCCTCGCTAGCATTGTTTTTACAGTTCTGGAAGTGCTATCAATAGCAAAAACAAGAGAAAATAATTAAAGGCATAGATATAAAGAGAAGGAAAAAACTCTCTATTAGGGGATGATAAGATAGTATAAAATCTTAAGGTATCAACAATGATACTAATGAAGACAATAGATTCAGCAAATTTGCGGGATACAAAACACCCCTTAAAAGCTATACCATTTCCATATAATAATAACAAAACTCAAAAAGCAAAAATAAAACAGGGAGTCTCATTTCAAATAACTATAAAATACATAAAACATGTGGAGATTGACCTGCCAAAGCACACAAAAAAATTTGTAAAGATTCAGTTACAAAGTGCTCCTTAAAGAAATAAGGAACTTCTTAATTTTCTGGAGAAATTTTCAGTATGAATGGCTAGATTGTACCAATTTGATAAAAATGGCAATACTACCAAAATTCATTTATACTTTCAACACTGTACTAATCAAATTATGAAGTGGATGCTTTATAGAACTTCTTAAAATAATGACAAAATTCATTTGGAAAATAAAGTGCAAAAATATCAAAGGAAATGATGAAAAGGAGTGATAAAGAGGGAATGGCATTTCTAGACCTCAAACTATATTATAAAGTAGCAGTCATCCAAATCATCTGGTACTGTTTTGGAAAAAAAAAAATAGAGATAGATCAATGAAACTGAATAGGCAAGGGAAAATCCAATGTAATGGAACTCAGTGGAATGGAATGCAATGGAAGCTAGTGTTTAATAGAGTGAAAAACATAAATTACTTAGGAAATAACTCCTTATTTGAGAAAAACTGCTGGGAAGACAAGAAAACAGTCTGGTAGATATTTGGCTTAGATCAACACTTTATTCCATATTCTGCAATACATGCTAAATGGATCTGTGACCTTAATATCAAAGACAATACTATGAAAAACTGGAAGAGAAGTAGATCATATGCCTTTCATTGCAATGGGCAGCAGATGTATTCTTCACCAAACAAGAGGTAGAGGCCATCACAAAAGATAAAATAGATAATTTTGATCACATGAAACTGAAAAGCTTCTGCATGGACAACATTAATGCACCTCGGATAACAAGGAAATGGTTGAATGGGGGAAACCTTCTATCATTTGCCTGATAAGGGTTTGTTATTGTATAGATCTATCTATCTATCTATCTATCTATCTATCTATCTATCTATCTATCTATCTATCTATCTAATCTATTCCCATTAGCACTTAACATTTCTCCAGAAAATTTTATATATATATATATATATATATATATATATATATATATATACATGTAGGCTATATAATTCTATATACACACATACAAATGACTGTTTACCATGTATATGTATATATGTATATATATATATATATATATATGTGTGTGTGTGTGTATATAGCTAACAGTCATTCCCTAACAGATAAGTGTTCAAAGGATGTGAACAAATAGTTCTCAAAGGAAAAACTGAGATGTATTCATAGTCACAGGAAAGAATGCTCCAAATCACTAATAATAACAGAAATCTAAATCAAGACAACCCTGAGGTTTTATCACACATCCTGCAAATTGGCAAGAATTAAAGATGGAAATAGTATTGGACAAACTGTGAAATGATAGGCACACGGATACATTGTGGGTGGAGCTGTGAAATGGTATAAACATTTTAGAAAACAATATGGAATTATGCAAATAAAGTGATTAAAAGTCCCTACTCAGGCCAAGGAGGTGGCATAGCAGATAGTGTGCCACCCCTGGAGTCAGGAAGACCTGAGTTCAAATGTGATCTCAGACACTTGACACTTACTAGCTGTGTGACCCTGGGCAAGTCACTCAACCCTGATTGCCTTGTGGGAGAAAAAACGTTTCTACTCTTTGAAGCAGAAACTCCATTACTGGGCTTGCACCCCAAAGGAGTCATTGGTAAGAAAGTCCCCATATACACTAAAATATTTATAGCAGCACTTTTTATCATATCAAAAGACTGAAAACAAAGAAGATGTACACTGATTGGGAAATAGCTAAACAAATTGTGTTTTATGAATGTAGCAGAATATTACTGTGCTGAAAGAAACTGTATGTGTGATGCATACAGAGAAGCATGGGAAAATCTATGTGAGCTAATGCTGAGTGAAGTAAGCACAGCCAAGAAAACAATATATATATATATATATATATATATATATATACATATATATATATACATAAGTGCATATATATGTATATATCTGTACATATATAAACTATCTACAACAGTGTAAATGGAAAGAATGACTACACATCAAAAAATCTAAATTGTATGGAACAAAATTATAAAGATCAAACATGACTTGAATGAAGAAATATGAGAAGACACCCTAAACCTACTCTTTCATGGGGGTGGGAGATCTACAAGTGTTATACATTATGCATGTTTTTGGACTTTTCAATGTATCTATCAATTGTGCTGATTTTTTTTCTTTTTTAAAAAATACTATTTGTTATATGGGATGGGTCTTAGGGTAGGAGACATAAAGGGATACTATGATGGTGTAAAAAAACTTTAGACAATAAAAATTTATTTAAAAAAATAGTAGGGGCTATTTCTGAAAGTCAGAGACAGTGTCATAAACTAGTGAAGTTGTGAACAAAAAGTCAGGGGGGTTGTGTTTAACTATCAGTTCAATGTGAAATTGAAAATTGATACCCCACTTTATTCTGTATTATTTTACTAATTATTCATTGAGGATTATATCTAATCATTTGAATCAGTACCTAGGAATTAGTTTGATTTAAAAAGACAGTTTGACTTCTTAACTTTAGAATCTATATGCCAGTTTGGCTTCTTTATGAGAGCTGAATTCAATCTACCTTACCCCAGAAGGGAGGAAGAAGAAAAATCAGCATGGTTGTAAGATGTTCTGTCCAGTCATAAGCCTCGCACTGGATCGCTCTGGTGTAGGGGGTTGCCTAACATGAGTTTTTCCAAAGAACGTTGACCAGTTCTATGTTTTCCCCATTACCATGGAACCTCTCATGTGAGTCAAATGAAATGTCAGTCCACCTATACCTCTGATATAAGCCAAACTAAGAGAGTGGTTATTTTTTTTTTCTTCTAGCCATATTGTTTATAGGTGGCAACACCAACAGGAGACATTTTGAAGATTTATCAGAGGAATGAATGAAAGATGAATTACTCCCATTTGTAGAAATAAATAAAGGAAGGGTGTTTCAGGAAGTATTGTCAATTAGTTTTCTTCCATTCTATCACTTTCTGAGGAGAAGAAAACACTTTAGCGGACACTTCTATGTATGTACCAGCCAGGAAACCTGGATTTGATTTTCTTCATAGACAACTTCCCATTGTGAAGTATCTGACCCAAATACTCACACTTCCTTCTATACAATCACAAGGATAAAGGAAGTCTCCCTAAAGATTTTATTCTCTCAGAAAACAGGACACAACCCGCAGTTGTTGGTTTCCATGGGGGACAAGAAAAACACATTAAATTCATACCTAAAAGGAAAAGAGGAAAATTGGCTACTGTGGTAGAGATGGAACTCATGTCATTCTACTATCCCTCATATCAAACATGATTAGCCATCCATCCCTGAAATGACTCCCAATATGCTGCAGTTACTCAAAAGAGATAATGTTATAAAGTACTTAGCAGTGTCTGGCGCACAGTAGGCATTTTACAAATGATAGCTATTGCATTATGACTCTGTCTGATCTCAGATTCAGTATGTTCACTTTGATAATCACCAGCACCAATAGATTTCTCATATGGCCATTTTTATATATCCCTACAATTATTTCCCAGAGTACAATTATCAATATCTCTCCCCAGATGTCTAGCTGGCATTTATCTCTTTGCTACTCTTAAAGAGTAGATTCTATTGTTAATATACAGCAATGCCTCTAACCCCAGGCAGCCCTATTTACTTGTGTTCCGTGACAGATGTTAACAGTGGTTAACTTTTCTGAGTCTTGAAAAACTCCTTATAGGAGGGAATTTATGAAAGAGCTGTGGTAGAGGTGGACAGGATCTATGTGGTTGGGTGCATAGCTCTGACTGTAGGCTTTACTTTGTCAGGAGTGACCAAAAAAAAGATTACTCTCTCACATACACCTTACAAGGGGGCAGGAATAATGATGCAAGTACACATGGAAATTATTCATATTACCTTTTTGTCTAATAATAACAGCAGAGATCTAATCTAATAGGTGTCATGTAAGATGTCAGGAAAATCCAACTTTTAAGCTCCAAGTTTTTTATTACACATTGATTTTCCTGGTCTCAATTTAGCTAAGCATGGAAATGACTCATTTCCAAATCCCGGTGTACAAAAAAAGAGCTGGTTAATCTTTGAGGACTGCCCTGAAGCAATAATGACTAAATATTGCTTTTTTTTTAAAAAAATAGAATTATTTTCCCATCTCTTATATAGACTATACAACCAACTATAAATCAAATAAAATGATCATGACAGCTAGGTAGAGTGTTGAATTTGGAGTCAGGAGGACCTGATTTAAATCCTGCTTCAGAGTTTAACTGTGTGGCCTTGGGCAAGTCATTTAACTTCTCCCAGCCTCAGTTTCCTCAACTCTAAAATGGGGACAATTGTAGCACCTGCCTCGAAGAGCTGTTCAAAGGATGCTTTGCAAATTTTCTCTGTTATTTGTGCTGTGGCAGCTTATAATCTAGCAGAACAATAAAGCAGACGTGATTCCGTACCCTTGCAGGTACAGACTCACTTAAACTCATCACAGCATCTCGACACAGAGAGGATGGGGAGGGAATGAATAAAGGTGAAGAGAAGAGACCATTGAAGTCTTGAGCACAGGTTGCAAACTCTGATCAGAACAGTCATTGCCACTTTGGGGCAGCCTCCAGAGACTGTCTCACCTTCTAAAGTACGGGGGAAGAGGGCTGAGAATCTAATTGGCATTTCATGTTCCAGAAAATGAGGCAGTTAGCCCCTGATGCACTTGGATAGTTGTGGGCAAATGTTACAATTCCTCTGAAAATGATACAGCTTACCCTCATGTTCCTGCAGGCATCGCTCTGATCTGAGTGGGCATCTGGATGGCAGCAGTGGCTGGAGAAGAGAAACAGTGAGAGCTGATAGGGAAAAGCTTCCCCGCTCTCCTCTAGCCCCTTTTCTAGAGGTCAATGTAATGAATGTTGAAATGTCTTCCCCCTGACATCTGCTTTGAAGTTTGAATTAGTCAGTGAAATCAAGCTTCCCCTGAGGAAAAGTGGAAAAGGCAACCTGGCTTCAGCTATCTACATTATGTGAGAGTATTCTGAAAAGAGCCAGGAGCTCTGTCTTCTTTCAGAAAGAAAGGGTTGGTGTTCTACACATCGGTGGGAGTTTAGCAGTTTTATTTTGCCCTCTTCGGATGCTTCTATAAAGGGCTTTGTTTGAGTTGTGTTTTTTCTTTGTCAGGAGATGCCTTAGAGCTGGTGATTAGACAGTAGGAAAGAATACTGTGGCTTCCAGAGTTTTGTTTATGAGCACAACCTACCATGATAGCCTTGAGACAAGGATCAAACAATATTACCCGCATATCTGCTTCCCTTTCACATGTCTGCTGCTCGCACTGGAATCACTAGGCAGATGTGAAGCTGGGTTTTTCTAACTCAGTAATTGCAACCTCACGCTCTTTGCTGCCAAAATGTACTCTGCAGGATTTCCTTGGCCAAGTCTAGGACTGGGGGTGGATGTGTGGGCAGCGGACTTCTCACACAAGTTGAACAAAGGGGAAAAATTCTTGCAGATGTTAGGTCTTACTTTAAGGCATTATCCATAGTGGGGTTGATTGATACTGAAGAAATCTTCCTCAAGCAAGTTTGAATATACACCAGGAAATTCTGAGGCACTATTTCCAGTTGGAATTATTCAATCTTAACTTTGCACACAGATGATTCTTGAGTTGAACTCTTCTCCCTTTTCCTTCTCTCCCTTTTCCTCCTCCTCCTCCTCCTCTCTCTCTCTCTCTCTCTCTCTCTCTCTGTCTCTCTCTCTCTCTCTGTCTCTCTCTCTCTCTCTGTCTCTCTCTCCTTTCTTTCTCTCTCTCTCTCTCACATTCTCTCTGTCTCTGTCTCTCTGTTTCTCTCTCTCTGTTTTCCTCCCTCTCTCCCTTTTTACCTTCTGTCTCTCCCCTCCTCTTTCTCTTTCCCTCTTCCCCTCTCCTTCAGTGTCTCTTTAAATCATGGCATCATAGATTTAAAGCTAAAAGAGACAATTAAGTCCAATCTTTTTATTCCACAATGAGGACAGCTAGGTGGTTCAGTGGAGAGAGCACCAGTGCAGGAGTCAGGAGGACCTGAGTTCAAATCTCACCTCAGACACTTGACACTCACTAGCTGCGTGACCTTGGGCAAGTCAACCCCAGTTGCCTCATCCTGGGTCATCTCTAGTCATCCTGATGAATATCTGGTCACTAGATTCAGATGGCTCTGAAGGAGAAGTGAGGCTGGTGACCTGCACAGCCCTCCCTCACTCAAAACAAAGTCAAGGGCAAGTCATGTCATCAATATTCCACAGATGAGGAAACTGAAGCAGAGAGAAATTAAGTGACTTATTCAGGGTCACACAGCTAAGTAACAGAGGTAGGATTTGAACTCAGTTCTTCTTAGTTCCAAGAATTGCACTCTATTTACTGTGCCCCTTACTAGTATATTTTTGCACAAAAATAGGATTTTCTTCTTAAGAAGATTTATTTCTTGTCACTTTATTCCAGAAAAGTTTCTTTGAGACATCAAAGTCTTCAGGGTCACACTCAAATTTAGAGCTGAAATGGATGTTAGAGGTCATCTAGTCTAACTCCCTCATTTTATCGACCAAGAAACTGACTCGGAGAGATAAAGCAATTTGTCATAAGTTGCACAGGGAACAAATGACAGAGGAATACTTTGAAGCCCAATCATTGGATCACAGACATAGAGTTGGAATGGACAGTGGACATCATTGAATCTATTCCTCTCATTTTATGACAGAGGAAACTGAGGCACAGAAAAGATAAGTAACTTGCCCAGGGTTACATGGATAGGAGTCATATTCATGTCTTCTTGGCTTCAGGACCCTATTCATTACCCCAGAAATGTCAAACAAATGGTCCACAGGACAATGTAGCATGCAATACTCCTGAGTATGATTTGGCTCCAGATTAAAATATAACTGGGAAATATTTATCAAAACAAAAATACAATGGAGCCTAGATAATGTCAATGTGTGTTTTTTAGGGCTACAGGGATGTTTGTGTGACCCTGTTTCTATTTGAGTTAGATACCACTGCACAACTCCATGCTTTCACCTCCAAAAGGGAAAAGTACCGTATACTGAAACACAGTCAGCTGGGGAAATGATGATGGAAAAGGCAGATTCATTCTTTCATTAAGGATTAAATATCTGTGTCATATGAATTTTAAGAGATTAACATTTCATTTCCCTACAAATATTCTTTATTAAACTATTGGGGGTGGGTAGAGAGAGAGAGATGGAAATAGGAGAGAACTTCTACTTTCAAAGTATTGCCATAATTAGTCTCGTAGCAGTGTCCCTCCTTTCTCAGTTCACCCTCCACACAGCTGCCATAGTGATGTTCCCAAATCGGAGGTTGGACTATGTCATTACCACACTCAAAAAACTCTAGGGGCTCCCTCTTGCCTCTAGGATACAACATAGGTTCCATAGATTTCTTCAGCCTGTGAAGAGCTTACGGAGAGTCCTTCAGGTCTCTGTATGCTTTAGGAACTGAGATATTTGGAGGTATCTTGAAAGTTGAATGTTATTTCCTATGTGACCATGGGAAAGTCACATAATTCCTCTAACCTTCAGTTTTCTCATCTGTAAAATGGAGAGTTAAAGCCTTTTCCAATTTGACTCCAGTCTATTTTTCCAAACACAATACATTATTCTCCTACAGGCACTCTATGGTCCAGCCAAACTGGTCTATTTGTCCTTCCTTACACATGGCATCCCATTTCCTGTTTTCATGAATTTGCACAGGCTGGAACGTGCGTGTCTGGAATATGATCTTCCCCTTACCTTTACCTCTTAGAATTCCTAGTTCTCTTCAAGATTAAATTGAAAAAGAGGGCTTGCCTGATTCTCCTGTCTTTTAGTACTTCCCTCATATATTTTATATGTTTAATTTAGAATGTAAGTTCCTTAAGGGAAATTGTTATTTCACTTTTGTCATTGTACTGCTGGTGCACTTTTGTTTTTGCTCAGTTGTCTCTGGCTCTTTGTGACCCCATGAACCATACTGTCCATGGGGTTTTCTTGGCAAAGATTCTAAAGTAGTTTGCCATTTCTTTCTCTAGTGGATCATGGCAAAGAGAGATTAAGTGATTTGTGCAAAGTCACATAGCCAGTAAGTGTCTGAAGCTGGATTTGAACTCGGGCCCTTATGACTCTAGGTTTAGCTCTCTATCCACAGAGCCATCTAGCTGCACTAGCAAATAACAGGTACTTATTAATTGCTTGCTGATATGTTAATTGCTTGTTTTGGGCAGAATTGCAGTTGCTTAGTATGATTTTCAGAAACTCTTGATGAGTGGATATGTTTTAATTTTTATTTCACAATCTGATTTCTAGAAGAATTCAACCAGCCTTCAGCAACCCCATAAGGTTCCAGAGAGAGAAAGATGTGCTTAAAAGGGAGGGCACTGGGAAGAGGAAGGCACCTGTATTTACTTATGCCCCTTGAGGGATGATTCATATGGACAACATAAATTATGGGACCAGTTGGCAGCAGGTAAGTATTGCCGAGAGGATTACTTCAAAATGTTTTGCTTGGGGCTAGCTCTGAAAAGCCACTCATGGATTACAGATGGGCATGGAGTGCCTCAGCATGAGTACTCTTCAGAGCTCCTCTTCAGGAAGGAAGACCCTTGTCTCCTACCTGGCCTAGCTTAGCCTTTCATAGATCTACTTCCTCTTGCATGGAGATCATGAAGAGCCTGTACCAAACACACCATTATCACCATTTAATAAAAGGAGACCAGAGTGTTTCACCAAATGACAAAGGAGGGAAGCAATGGTGCTTGGTACAGCTGAGCTTCTCCATGATTTTAAATATGAAGCAGATGGAACAGTGAATCCTCTATAGTTTTAGGTGCCTGGGCCACATTAGGAATTAACCCCAAGTCCAGGCTTCTTAACAACACCTATATCTCTTATCTTTTTCATGTTCTCTGACAAAGGACTTAGGCATTTTGGAACTTGGTAATAATATAAAGTGAGACTAATCCCTAATAATAGCTAACATTTATATAGCCCATTAAGGTTGATGAAACACCTTACATATATTATCTCAGTTGATAAATCATAACCCTATAAGGTAAATGTAATTATTATCATCCCTATTTTACAGATGAGGAAACTGGACCTGAGAAAGGATCATAAAACTAGCTAATATCTGAAGTAGAATTTGAACTCAGGTCTTCCTGACTTAGAGTCAGGTGTTCTATCTACTATGTCACTTATGGATAGGTGGCAAATCAACCAACCAAATTAAAATGGTAGCCCCTGGCCCAAGGGACTGGGGGAAGTGCTGGTGGTAGTAGATGCTTAGGAACTAGGAATATGCAGGGACAACCAAGGGTATTGGAAAAAATAAAGTTATTCCCTTATATATAATATATATTACAGATATATACATATATCTATAATATATATCACTGTGTGTTTATATACATACACCATATAAAGTACCTACAAAGAATGGGTTCAGGTATTTTCTCTCCATTTTACAGATAAGAAAACTGAAGGTTAGAGGAATTATGTGACTTTCCCATGGTCACACAGGAAATAACACCCAGCTTTCAAGATACCTCCAAATATCTCAGCTCCTAAAGCACAAAGAGATCTGAAGGACTCCCTGTAAGCTCTTCACAGGCTGAGGAAAGATCACATCACTCTTAGACTTTATAAAAGCATTTTGTCTTCAGTTACTAAATGATGACCCTCTACACAAACATAGGCTTACAGACACACAGACACACACCACATCCATACACATGCACACACACTCAGAAAGTGCTGGATCCTTCTATTCGAAGTGTTTAAAATCTTTGAGACCTATGTCTCAATCGTTCCTTAAATCTCAGAGGTGACAGAACCCCAGGATTTCCAAGTCAGAAGGGACCTTGGCAACCTCTAGTACAACCTAAAACAGAATCCCCATTACAAGATGTTCAATTATTGGTCATCTCATTTCTGCCTGAAAACCATCTCCAGAGGCAGTGTGTCCCACTTTAGGATAGTTCTAGTCTCTACAAAGATTTTCCTGACATAAAGTCTAAATTTTCCTCTTTGTAACTTCCACCCGTTGGTTCTCATTCTTCCTTCTGGGGCCAAATAGTACAAGCCTAATCTCTCTTCCACATGACAGTGCTTCAAATGCTTGATGACAGCTGTCATGTCCCCATCGGATTTTACCTGCTAAACATCCTTAGTTCCATTAAGCAATTTTTATACAGCAGAAACTTGAGGCCTTTCCCCATTCTTTTCATGTTCATCTGGACACTCTAGCTTATTAAAGTCCGTCTGAAACTGTGGGACTCAGAACCGAATACAACCCTCCAGATGTGGTCAGTACAGGGCAACGGGTAGAGGAGAGAGGGTCTTCTTATCCCTGGAAATTGATATAGATGAAAACCACTTTAGCTTTAACTGTTGTCGTTTATTTTGTTGCCACATTATACTGTAGCTCATCTCTTTAAACTGAGTTTACAGTTCATTAAAAGCCCTCAGACCTTCTTCAGAAAAACTGATACCTAATCATGTTTCTTCCACCTATATTGTACAGTTAATTTTTTTAAAAAAATCAGTATTTATCATCTTAAACTCAAGGGATACATTTATCCCATTGAATTCCATATTAACCAAATTAACTTTAGCTCAATGCACTAGCTTGTCAAGATTTTGGATACCAACTCTATCATCCTTTGTATTAACTGGCCCTATCAACTTTGGATCATTCTGCAAGTTGGGTAGACAAGCCATTTAAGCCTTTAATCAAGTCATAGGAAGGAATAGCACAGAATCAAGCACAAATCCATGGGACTATCTAGTGGACCACCTTTCAAAGTGATGTTGAATCATTAACAACTACTTTTTAAATCTAGTTATTCAAGCATTTTTGATCTTTATGATTTTATTGTTGTCTGATGACAGTCTCTCCATTCTCCCCACAAAAATAGCCCAAGATATTTTATTAAATGCTTTGTATTTTCTTTATCCATGTAAATTACATCTAAGACATTTCTCTGGTTGAATGTTAGTAATGCTATTAAAATGAGAAATGAGGTTATTCTAGTGCCATTTGTTTGTGACAAAACCATCCTGGTTCTTTGTGATCATTGCTTCCTTTTCTAGTTATCAGTTACCATCTTTTTATGAGTGAATTCTAAAGTTTTCTCAGAATCAAAGTCAAGATCACTGTGCCCTAGCCTCAAGACCTGCGATAAATGACAGTAATATTTACATATTATGTTATATTTCATCTTATTTGATACTCACAGCAACCTGGAAGGTAGATTTTATTATTTCCTCACCATTTTACAGATGAGGAAACTGATCTTCAGAAAAGCTTAAGTGGATTGCCCTTGGTCAGACAGTAATTAAGAACTGGAGATGGCATATAAATATAGCTGTTTCATCCCCAGGAACCACATGGCCTTCAAAAGCCTTTATTCAGATTCAGGTCACTATGAAAAATACATTCTCCCTTAAGATCTTACTAAATTTTGACTTGGAATCTTGGCTTGGTTCTCCTAAACCCTGGATCCTTTAACTATTATTTTCTTTGGCTCTCAGGTATCCTAGATTTCAGTTCCCCCTTGAAGGTAGACTTTCTGACTGCCCTTGTGGGATGGCCCTGAGACCTCTTCTTTGGCCATTCTGACTCCTAATAAGCACTCTACTTGAGAACAAAACTCTAATATCATGTGTATGGGTACAGTTGGAAATAAATGAACAAATGGATGATATGGTGGTAAGTGAACAACACAGCCTTGGGGGGCTGGGGAATATTCTCTGTGCCACAGTGGAAAGCTGAGCACTAGCACTAAAGCTTGAAGAGTTTAAAAGATCGCGGTGTGGATACAGAATAGGGAACAATTCTAGGGCAAGGAGAGGGAAAATGAGGCTGAATGTTGCTGGAGTAGGCCATTTGAGTCATTTCAAAGTGATTCACTTTTTTTCTTCTGAAGTTATATCTCTTGGTTTCTCCATGGGACATTCTGACCTTAATATTTTTAATTTATATTCAAGGTCATATTGGGCCTTTCACTGATAATAACACCTACAAGGCAGGAATTCTTAACCTCTTTTGTGTGCCATAAACCCCTTTGTCAGTCAGGTGAAGCCTATTGACCCTTTCACAGAAGAATGTCCTTAAAATCATAAAATAAAATATGTAAGATCACAAAAGAGTACAAATATATTGAAATACAGTTATCAAACTATTTTGAAAAATGCATAGACCCCAGATAAAGAATGCCCACTACAAGATATTTGGTAATATTGTCATAATCTGATCCCTAAATAAAGTGAGTCTTGTGAGAAGGAGAATTATTGAACTACAGAACCTTAGAGATTAAAGGAATTTCAGATACTATACTTAAACAAGTATCCCTGGAACAACCGATGGGACAAGATACCATTAGACCTCCTTTTGGAAATCTCCAGTGAGATTATTCACCACATCTGGAGGCAGTCCATTACACTTTTTGATGCCTTTAATTGGGAGCAATATCAATCCTAAATTTATCTCCTTGAAGTTTCAAGCGAATGCCCCTCGTTCTGCTCTTTAGGACAAATCTTATGTCCACAAGAGAGCTCTTTAAATACTTGAAGAAAGTGATGAGAGCTTTCATATTCTTTTTGAAACTTTTCTTTCCCTGCCTAAATATTCTCAGTTCCTTCTATATAGTTTCATATGGCATGGCCTCAACATCTTTTACCATCTAGTTGTTCATTGTCCAAATTGCCCTGCTCTGATCTTGCTTCAATTTAACGGTGTCATGTACAATTCTCAGAATAGGACAAAATATTCCAAATATTCCAGTGCAGAATGTAGAGGGAATATCTCTTTCTTACTCTTGAAAGCTATGCCTCTCAAAGCAGCCAAAGATAGCATTAGGATTTTTTGCTTTGTTTTAGATTTTTTTTCTAAAATGACATATCATACTATTGACTCATAATGAACTTGCAATCCACTAACACCTCCAGATCTTTTTTTTCCCTAGACAAACTGCCATCTAATTATATTTCTCCCATCTTGTACTTGTGAAGTTACATTTGTTTGAGCCCAAGTTATCCTTTTCTGGGCCTGAGTCAGTCCAACTTTGTGGTTTGATATTGAAACATGAGAGATAATATTAAATCACTGAGTAGCTAACTGAAAGAGATTCACTTAGCTATGACAGAAGAATATTCCATAAGGATAGAACACCTCAAGATGATTTAGTGGAACAAAGTTTGCCTGAATTGTCCATTATGTCTTAGTGTCCCTGACTACTTTATACTCAAGCAATGAGGACCTGAGGGGTATTCCAAATTTGAACCTTTAGTTTCCTGATCCAGTTAATGTATTTTAAGGAAAAAAAACTAGCCTGACTTGCAGGGGGGGAAGTTATTCCCATTACACAAGTGTAAGATTTTATTTTTACCTCTTGAATTTCAGGGGACCTGAGTTCAAATCCTCTTCTTTCACTTACTATCTAAATAATCTTAGGTAAATAACTTAACCTCTATGGGCTTCAGTTTTCTTATATGTGAAATAAGGTGACTGGACTACAAGAAATCTACATACTTTTTAGCTCAAAATCTATGTTTCTGTGATCTCACCTACAGCCTTTCAGTAGTGCCAGGCAGCTGTTACTAAAATACAAAAAGTCTTAGTACAGTTTTAGGCTTTAAAAAGCTTCAGTGTTTTCTAGGATTTAGTATCAAACACTAGTGCATTAACTTAAGTGGGATCATCAGTTCAGGAAGCATGGGACTGGTCATTTTTGACTGGGAAAGAAGAAAGGGCAAGTCTGGAGGAGAGAGTTGCATGGTGACATGGAAAGAGTCCTAGACTTTGAATCGAGAGACCTGTGTTCAAATCTAGTTCAGGCAATGGCTCTATGACCTTGGGAAAATCTTTTAACACAGTGGTGTTGAACTCAAACAGAAATGGGGGCCACTAAACCCCACAGAAGGATCCCTACAGGCCAAATATTAACTTAGAAAACCACATAGAAATATTATGTTTAATTTTCATGATATTTCCCAGTTACATTTTAGCCTGACTCCCCATAGCACTCTGGAGTGTTATGGGCTTCATGCCACCCATGGGTCCAACACTTTTGCTTTAACCCCTCTGAGTCTCCATGTACTCATATCTGAAATGTAAAAAAGAATTGCACTATCTACCTTGCAGAGCTGTTATGAAGAATGCACTTTGCAATTCTTAAAGAATTATGTAAATGCAAGTTATCACGATGAGGTCTTGCAGTGGGGGGGAGGGTTAGGTAATTAAGAGGAGCATAAAAAACACAGCTTTTTAGGCCAAAAATTTGCTTTAAGTTCTCATTAGTTCATACCACAAAGGCCAGGTGAGGCTTTTGAAGGAGTAGGGTTCTCAATACAGCCATATCTTTGCAATTTTGCCTGAGATCCACTCCTCCTCCTAAACTTGCCCCCCTTTTTTTGTTCAGAGGGAGAGCATTAGCCCCTAATTTACTTTTCCATTTTTTCAGACCTAACCACAAGTGTGATAGGAAATACACAGTCCTCATTTCCTGTCTATTACTCATGGAGAGCCCTTTTCTGTCCATGGAATACAATGAGCACGAAATGATTGTCCTTATATTGTGCCCTACACCTGGGGCTTTGACTGGACTGATTGACTACTGATCTTGGTAGCATCAAAGGTGTTGATTGTGCCATGATTTTTTGCTTTGTTGTATTTTATGTTTTTTTGGTTTTTTTGGTGGAGGTGGACAGGAATTGAGAGGCAATGTATCACAAAGAAGTTCCTCTATGGGTAGAGATCAGAACCACAGTCTTGAAAGGTCAAGACTGAGAACTGAGGAACTTTGAAAGGCTAAATAACTCTGATCAATGCGATACTCAGTCATGATTACAGAAGCCTGATGCTTAAGGATGCTACCCACCTCCTGACAGCGAGGTAATGGACTAAACATGCAGAAGGAGACACCTTTTTTTGGACATGACCAATGTGGGAATTTGTTTTGCTTGACTGTGCATATTTCTTACAAGTATTTTCTTTTTCTGTTTCCCCCTAGGGTTGGGAAATAGATGGGAAAGAGAGGAAATAAATTCTTGTTACTTTTTAAAAAATCTAATTTAAAAAACTGAGCTTAGAAAAACTGGGAGGATAGAGAAAGAAGTGAGAGTCTGAAGTAAAAATAGACTCAACCTAGGAATCACAAGGTTCTGGATGGGGGTAACAAGAATTGAGGCCTCAGGATCAGGATACAACAGTTTAACATTAGGCAAGTAACAATGTCAAACTAGACAGTTATTTTAATTTATTGAACACCATCAGCCTGTGGTCATGGGTATGTTTTAATGAATGCCTAGCCACGTGCAGATGGCCCTGCTTCCTAGCTTCTGAAATCCTTTCAGATGAAGAGCTCCTGCTGCCACTAAGGCCTTAGTTGCTCTCCATGACAATGCTAGAGGCCACAGGGTTTTGGAGAGATCTTGTCCTCTAGCAGCTGATAGGTTAGTTGGGGAAATAAAACCGACACCCTTGAAAGCTTTCAATGACAATATAAAACCACAATAAAAAAGTTGCTACAAGGCAGTTTAGGAATAAATGCCAAATGACTAATATGGACAAGTGATCTGAATTTAGAAGAAGAATTAATACCACTATTGGTGAAACTGACAAGTGTTCAGGACCACCCATTGCACTGAGCAGAATAGCCTGCCATTTCAATTCATTAAATCATTGAATGTCAGATCGGAAAGGGACCTTAGAGATCATATATTTTTGTGAATAATGGTATCAAGGTCCAAAAATTTTAATTACTTGTTAAAGTTTTAGGGAAAGAAGCATGCAGGGGAAGAAGTCCTGCATTTGTAGTAAGACGACCAGGGACAATCTATGATACTATGAAAAGATCACTGAACCTGGAGTCAGAAGATATAGGTCTTTTGCTATTTCCTACCTTTGTGACTTTGGGTAAGTTATCTCTGGGTCTAACTTTTCTCGTCTGTAAAATAAAGGAATCCCCTTCTAGTTGATACTACAAGCCTATGGTTTTACTACATAGGTTCAAATCTTGGCCCTGTTACTTTTACTTCCTATATGACCCTGGGCAAATGTCTATATCTTTATGGTTTCAATTTCCTTATTTGTAAAATGAGGACTAGATTACCCCCTTTCCAGTTCCAAAATCCTAGGGCAGGGGGAGGGAACCTGCGACCATGTAGGTTCTCAAGTGTGGCTCTTTGACAGAAACCAAGCTTCACAGAACAAATCTCTTTAATAAAAGTATTTGTTCTATAAAACTTAGACTCAGTCAAAAAGCCGCACCCAAAGACCTAGAAGGCCACATGCGACCTCAAGACCACAGGTTCCCCACCCCTTTCCTAGGGTGGTAAAGTCAAGACTAGAACCCAGGTCTCCATATGGGGTACATAGTATTCTCCCCATTCATTTCTGTTTACAAAGCTTTTGGCAGTAAGTGCATTGTTGATTGAATTACCATTGAACAGGGTAGTAAACAGAATACTATACTTAGAGTCAAGAAGACCTCTCTAGACATGTAGTAGCTTATATCCCTACGTAAAAGCTAGTGATGCCACTACTTCAGCCACTGTACTCAGGGCCACACACTTTGCTGAGCAATGGGTAAAAAAAATGTGAGAGAGTAGGTCAGTTCTAGAATTGACTCATCACCTAGCACAGATCCCATAATTACATTTGCAGAAGATTACTGGGGGTGGAGTAGAGAGAGGGAGAGAGAAAAGAAAGATAAAGATACAGACAATGTGGATATCTTTGGGTTGGTGAAACTCTTGAGAGTTTCCTTCTCCAGCCTCCAGGCAAAATCTTGTTTATAAAATAAAAACAGCCTAGATCATTGGGTTTTTAAAATCCACAGAGATTCCTCATCTTGGGGTGAGACTGGGGGAGGAAATTGCTTACAATTTTAGTGCTTCACCTCCATCTAATCACGCATCAGGAGGAGATAGTAGTGCAGCAAGTTCACTTTAAGCTCCTTCTTCTGTAAATAAAGGGAGAAGGGGGAGAAAGTGGTTGAGCTTCTGGGGAACAGCCTAAGGGACAAGGAAGCAACTGACATGATGTATAGTGGCAGGCATGTGGGTGTGTTTTTGTAAAGGACAGTCAGTCAGTCAACAAATATTTATCCAGTCATTCTTAATCTTTTTCCTGTAGTTACGGACACCTCTGGCAGTCTGGTGAAGCCCAGAGTTCTTCTCAGAATAATTTCTTCAAATGAATAAATTAAGTACAGAAGATTACAAAAGAAATGACTATACTGAAATAGTTAAAGAATTTTTTTTGAAGTTCGCAGGCTTCAGATCAAGAAATCCTATTAAAATGTTTCCTATATACCAAGCTCTGTGCTGAGTGCTGGGGATAGAAGTTAAACCAAAACCAATATCCTCACCCTGAAGGAGCTCACATTCTGGAGGGAGAGAAAGCATGCAGATAACAATGCATGCAAAAAATAGACAGACAAACAGATAAATGATAGATTTACATGTGCTGCAGATGGAAAGACAAAGAAAGATGAAAGGTGAAAATATGATGACCATGGCTCCTGGAGCCATGTCTGTCTTGCCCTGAACAATATTCTCTAGCTCCACTAGAGATTAACAAGTTCCAAGGAGTGATGCATGTAGGCTAAGAAGCTACTACCTATGATAGAATTCTGAACAGAAGCAATGAATTCCCAAACTGACTTGAAAGCAATCCTCTGGCCGGGGGTTAGTGGGAAAGCTTTGGGGACATTTTGGAAAAATCAGTATGGGAGATGTTGGCAGCCCTCAACGGGAGTGGATGGATCCAGCCATCTTAATGATTTGGGATGTGCCCATACATTATTTATAAGCCATATGAATCTGAGAGAAATTTATCAACAGTTGTTTAACGTATACTGATTGTATCCCTTTTACTTCGATTATGAACAAGGACTGTATCAAATATGGATACATGTGTTGACCTCATGGTACTGTTGATGATTCATGGGATTATAGTTCATACAGTGCATAGGGAAGAGTACAGACTTTTGCCAGTGTGAAAACCATGGGAGACTTGACCCAACAGCCTAAGTGGATAAAACCACAGTAATGACCTCCTTTATTCCCCTCACCCTTTGTTAGTTACACTAAACCAATAAAGTAAGCAGCTCTCACTCACAAAAGCTGGGAGTGTTAGAAGTCCAGGTTTTCTGAGAACCATAGAAAGACTAGTTTTTCCCCAAGAATTCTCTGATGTTTGGTACATTGCAGACCACGAGACTGAGTATAAAATTGGTAGGACCTGGGCACCCATAACAGAAATGGGTCAGACATCTGAGTAGAGTTTAGGGGTCAAACTTCGTGTAAAATAGTTATTGAGAATGAATAACCAAGTACAAACCAAGAGGGAATAAAAACAACCTCTTAAAAAAGACATCAAATCACAGAAACTCAGAGTAGGAAGGGACATCAGAGACCATTTATTCTGTTGTTGCTCAGTCATATCCAACTCTTCTTGACTCTATTTTGAGGGGTTTTTTGGCAAAATTACTGGAGTAGTTAGCCATTTCCTCCTCCAGATCATTTTACAGTTGAGGAAACAGAGATAAGCAGGGATAAGTGACTTGCCCAGAATCACACATCTAGTAAGTGTCTGAAACTGGAGTTGAACTCATGAAGATCAGCCTTGCCAATTCCAAGCCCAGTATGCTATCCACCGCACCAGCTATCTGCCTCTATCTAGTCTAGGGAATCACTTCTACAAGATGTCCAGTAAACAGACATTCAGCTTTAGAGTGTAATTGATGGGGTACCAGACTGGAAGTCATAAAGACATGGATTAAAATCCTACCTCAAAGACCAGCTATATGATCCTGGGCAAATGATTTATCTTCTATGAACTTCAAGCTCCTCCTATGTATCTTGAGAAGGTTACATTCAATGTCATCTGAAGCCCTTTCCACCTCTAAATACGAGAACCCATGATCTTTAGAATATACTTCAGTACTATGGTTATGGGGATCTCATCAACGCCCAAAGCATCTCCTTTCTATTTTTAGATAGCTTTAATTGTTAGGAATTATTTCTTCTATTGCACCAGAATCTGGCTCTCTATTTCTAATTTTACCATTTCATACTTTTTAAACTCTCCAGGGCCAAGCAGAACAGCACTTTCAAGGACTTGAAGAGAGTTCATGTAAACCATGTCTTCTTTTTCCTCTTGACTTAATGATTCCTCTTACCTTCAACACCTTGTAAAGCAATGAGTCAAGTTAATGTAGTAGAAAGAACATGACATTTGGAGGAACAGGAACTGAATTTGAATCTTGACTTATACCTTAGTCATCTAAGTCATTATGTTGTCTTTTCAGGTCATTTCCTCTCCTGGGACTCAGTTTTCTTTCCTATAAAATGACTGCTAGAACATTTGATCTCTTCTAGCTATATTTACAAAAGAACTAGGAAAATAGAAAATAATGATGGCAGTGACCTTGGGACCAGTTATATTAAATAAAAGGTATAGGAGTATTATGGTAGCCTGATGGTCAGACTGGATGGGGTGATTCGTGATGAATGAATGAGGGTGAGGGAAAGGTATGCAAATCTGGCTTTGGTTTAGGAATGCCTTCCTGGAGAAACTCTAACCTCAGTCTTGAGCCCCTTTAATGAAGTTGATTACCGGGGAGAGAACAGGTTTAAGAAATTCCCAGGGTCTTTCCCCCCAAAGAGGGTATTCTTAAAATGGGGTTCCATGAACTTGTTTTATTTGTTTGTTAACTATATGTTAATATGCTTGATTTTCTTTGCATTCCTATGTATTTTATTTGATGTATTTAAACATATTATTCTGAAGGGTCCATGACACAAAAAAAACTTAAAAACTAACCCTCCTTAAGGAGAAGACATCTAACTTCATACTCAAAGATTCTAACCTAGGCATGGAAGGAGGGATTGCCTAGGTAACCCCCATGCCAACATATCCCCAAACTCTGTGTAAGTTCCTCACTGGGATAGTTGTAGCCTGCAGACAGAAGAGGAATATTCTTACAATTATATTAATGGATACCTTGGGGGCAGGGCTGGAAGGGACTGGTTTATAGGAGTATGAAGTCTGGGGTGGAAGAGGGAAGGAGAAGAGTTCTACAATACTATGCCAGCTACAGAATGTTGTGGCTAAAGCAGCCCCCTTGCCTGTAGAGAGCTCACTTCCTCTCTCCTTACTCCTCCCTTGTCTTTCTTCCTTTTCCCACTCAGTGCTCATTGACACCTCCAAAACTGCTGCCTCAGAGGCCTACTTATCTAAAGTTGTGACAGTTGTAAGAGATACTAAGTGTAAGATTATTTTTCCTTGTTATTCAATATATGAGTAAGTCTAGCACTTTTAGACTTCAGCGTAATAATTACTGCTATTCATATAAGACATAAGCATATGAGTAGATTTATTTATATAGATATACATGTACATATATACACACATATATACACAATATACATGCACATACAGATATATACACATACATGTGATATATGTATATAAACATATACATATATACACATACATATATATCACATATACACCTAATATATACACAATATGCATACACATAAACACATTCTTGTATACACACATATATACATATGCATACATACACATGCATATGCATATACACAAATATACATGTTGCAAAGCACTTTACAATAAATTATACCCTGTGAAGTAAGCAGTACAAGTACTATAATCCACATTTTTTGTATGAGGAAAATGAGGTTGAAAAAGGGTTACAGTGAGTTGCCTAAGGTCACACAGCTCTAAGTAGCAGAATTAGAACTTTAATGCAAGTTTTCTGACCTTCAGTCCAATGGTTCCCCACCACTAAACAATATAGTTTTGCATGTTTTCAGAGACCTTGTATGCTAGGGAAATGACTTTAAAATAATAATGCAACACAGCTCTGTAAATTATTTGACAATAGAGTGTCATTCTGTGCTACCATAATTCTTCAATATTTAATTAAAAACCCCAACAACTTAAAATTCAAGACATGTCAAAGAAATTAATTGGGTATAGAGACCAGCTGTTGGAGAGCTTTGAATGTCAACTATAGAAGCTAATCTTCCTTCCTTGGTTCAGATTGTTGGAATGACTTTAAAAGAGCTCATCCAATTGCTTTAATAGATACCTATGGTCATAGCATAAAACTCAGATATTAGTGTCTGTTCTGTCATGTTGCTCCTGTTTGGTTTCCAAGATGGGTCTCTTCACAAGAACTGAGGAGAAAAGAAAAAGAGATATGTGCCAAAGGTATATTTCAGTTATACAATTGAAGAGTGAGTTGAATTTTGTGGGAAGAAAGAAAGGAAGTCATAAAGGAAAGAAGGAAGGAAAGGAAAAAGGAAGGAAAGAAGGAAGGGAAGGAGGGAAGGAGGAAAAAGAAGATAGGTAGGGAGAAAGGAAAAAAGGGAGGGAGGGAAGAAGGAAAGAAAGTAGAGAGGGAAGAGATGGGAGATGGGAGTATAAAAGGGAGGGAAAGAAAGTAAGAGAGAAAAATGAATGAAGAAAGATGGGAGAGATGGAGGGAAAGGACAGAAGGAAGAAAAGGAGCAGGAGAGGGATTGTCATAGAAAGGAAGAGAGGAAGAGAAAGAGAGAGAGAGAGAGAGAGAGAGAGAGAGAGAGAGAGAGAGAGAGAGAGAAAAGAAGAAGAAGAAGAAGAAGAAGAAGAAGAAGAAGAAGAAGAAGAAGAAGAAGAAGAAGAAGAAGAAGAAGAAGAAGAAGAAGAAGAAAGCACAGGGAGGGAGACAGACAGAAAAGAGAAATATATGTTTTTTTTTAGTCTCTTACAGCACACTCAGTGCCATTTCTGGGCACAGGGACAAATCAGTTGACAAGTGATTAATGTCAGGGAAAGCCACCCAAATCCAAAGACATACATAATTCTGCCTCTGCCTGTCTCTGCCAGACAGTCACACTGATGAGACATGTCATGCCAGAATGGCCAAGTGTGGTCATGGCGCCAGGGAAGTTCAAGGCCTTTTCCTACAACCAGTTTCACAGCTTTGCAACTTCCAAAATAAGGATGAAGGCAGGGACAGGTGGGAGGGGGAGAAGAGAGGAGGAAATTTGTATTCTCAGGCAATATCTCCATGATGTATAGATGATAATTTATCCCTGGTTTCACCCAGCTATTGTTTCAGAAATAAGCCAGGTAAAAGGCCAGTAGGGAATGATTTAGACAACTCCTATCTCTACCCTAGCAGAGGACTAAACAGGAAACCAGGGTCAGCATACCATAGTTTAACACCATTCTTGAGAAAGGGTAATTAGCCTTCTGTGTAGCTTTCCTAAAAGGATTAACAGTCAGATGACATTTGTCAAACACTAAAGGAATATTGATTTCTATAATGCTACTTCTAAGACCAGTGCGGCCAAATCCCCCCAAAACCAAATTGCTGGGTAAAGTAAATGACAGGGAGGTTAAAAAAATGAATTAGGAAAATTTAGAACTAAATCTTACAATGTGAACTAGCACTGTCAGGACCCCTAGGTGCAGTAAGTAATCTATCACCCAACAAGTACTTACCAATTGACCACAATGTGCTTTGATTTGCTCAACCCCACTCCACTTAAAGTCAGTTATAAGAAACCCAATCAATCAGTCTCATAGGCCTTAGATTAAGTGTGGAAAAGTCTTTCAGCTGTAATGATGCTGTACAAGGTAACTGTAGACATAGGGCAAAGAAACTTGGCTCTGCCCAGGACTCATCTATAAATTATCAAGTGAGTCAAGAAAAGATTCATTCTCAAAATTGGAGCATTCTGCATTCATGAGAAGGAACCTGGGGAGGGGTGGGTAAGAGGAGAAAGAGACTTCATTTCTGCCATGACCAGCTTTGCTTCCCCACCTCCCTTGACTGGAGGAGGATGCTGTAAACTTCGAAGGGTTTTTGGATTTTAGACTTCCCATCTTTCCATTGATATCTTAGCCATATCCCCAGATCATCTGATAGTAGCATGCATATTGGGAGGCCAGACCAGAATAGACATAGATTTACAACGCCACAAAAGAGATCAGCAAAGAAAACCTAAAGGGAACTTCTAGCAACCAAGACCTGTGAGTTATCTATTTGCCACATCGGTTCTCTAAGCTTAAGCCTACTTTCTCTTGGAATGTGATTGTTGGTCAGTGTGTCAAAGACTTATTTGCAGGGAGGAGGGAGTGGGGATGTTTTGTACCAACTGTCTCATTGTACTCCTTGGTAAGTATCCCTTTCTAAAAGCTATTCTCAACCGATGATCTCTGCACACTGGTGGAGACACAAGCTGGTTTCATTAGACTCACGTATGACTCCTCAAGGGTACCCCTAAAACCCTGAAGGGGCAGTGGAGCCAAGTTCTCTGGAGCTAGAGAACTCGTAGGGGGCAGTGGAAGTTGAGGTAAGAATCCTCAGAGTTTACATTGGCTGTAATTAAAAGAAAAAAGCACAGTAGTCCTTGATCTCAAGAAGCTTATATTATAACTGGCAGAAAAGCTTCTCCTTTTTTCTAAATTTTACTAGGAAAAGCTAACTCATTCCATGGAAGGACTCAGATCATTCATGAATTGAGTCTATCCAACATGATCAATTTATTTAGTCAGCCCATGGTTTTTCTACTCATTGCCAAATAACCAAACCAACTGATTCCCTTGCCTTCCACCACCAAATTGAACAGCTATTTGAAGAACAACGATGATAACAATAATAGCTAGTATTTATACAGCACGTTTAGGTTAAAGAACTATTTTCAAAACACTGTCTCATTTGTCTTCACAACATCCCTGGGAGGCAGGTGTTCTTGCTGTACTCATCTTACAGATGAGGAAAAGCAAGGCTGACAGAGGCTAAGTGATGTGCCCTGCATCATGCAGTTAATATGTTTCTTATCCTGGATTTGAACTCAAATCTTCCTGAATCCAGGTCTAGCAGTCCATTCACTGTTGTTTTGGTTTCATCAAGACAAGGGCTCTATGAAGCATTGTAGAATTAGATAGAGTTAGAAAGGACCTTAGAGTCAGACACTTAGTTCAGGTTGCGTGATTTTCCCAAGGTACTACTGGGAAAAATTAGTCCAAATTAAAAATCTAGATCCTCTGGCTCTAAACCCAGTGCTGCTTCTATACTAGGTGCCTCAGTTTACTTTTCATAAGATCAATCCCAGTTGTACTGTAAAAGTGCATAATGATAGTAATCATAAGCACAGAGAGATACTGAGAGTCCTGGTCTAAGATTGAGGAAATCTGGGTTTGATGGAAGGGTGGTGTGATGTTTGACATATTTAAAATTAGAGGATATGGGTTGTATTTATGTCTTTTCTGCTTATTACCCATGTGTCATTTTGCTTCTCTATGCCTCAGTTTCCTCACTTGTAAAGCCAGAGCACTGGACAGTGTTCCATAATCCTTCTAGTTTTGATGATTCTGTGGCATTTAAATGTTAACATAATTTGTTGGAGAGGGCACTGGATTTGGAGTCAAGAAAAACTGTGTTTCAAGCCTGTCCTTAGACACCTAACAGGTAGCTCTGTGATGCTGGGAGAGTCATCTAGCCACTCTGGTTCCATTTGCTTCATCTGTAAAATGAGGCCACTTGGTCTTGATGGCTTCCAGTTCCAAGTTTAGATTCTTATGATGCCCATTGGGGCTCTCCCAATAGCCAGCTGCATGACTTTAAGTTAGTCATTTAACCTGCTCAAAGCTTCAGGCAACTCACCTGTTGAATAAAGGGGATAACCTAAAATTTAGTCACTAAATGACCTCAACATCCATTTTTAGCTCCAACCATTTTCCAATGCTATAATTGTCAGCAATAAAAGAAATAGTTTCTCTGTATATTTCATGAACTGAGAACTTTTGGTTAAGGAACCATAGCATCATCAAGACAGGGAACCTTTAGTGCTCTCTCTCCTGGATCCTTGGACCCGGGCCAATTCTATCACCCAAGTTTTATGTTAAATAGTAAAGGCACTGACATTAAATCTGTTGCCATGAATCAACAACCTATTCAATGTAAGATATTATAGCACAGCAAGTACCTTAGAAATGTATGTTTTTTAAAAAAATGCTTTAAATTGCAAGTACTTTGTGAGGCTGATTTATAAAATCAGAAAAGCAGAAGTATTTGTATTTTAATGTTTATCCCCAAACTGGCCTGCTGTTTTCAAATTACCCAGGAAACATAATTCTGAAAATGGAGAGAAACCAGCATAAACTATTGAGAAATACAGTGTTTGTAAAGCAAGCTGTGGGGTTCTGATACTTTAACAGCATCATAAATGCTCATAATTAAATAACTATTCTTAACAGAAGCATTCCTACTTTCCCCTCCCTAGCCACTTATACAAAAGCATTTAATGCTCATATTTTCATTGCCAGCCAGAGACTCTTTTAATGGGGTAGCTATACTAGGAAATCAGGGAAAAGGTAGGCGGGACTTTTCTAATATTGGTACTGGTGGCCTTTGCATAGCCCCCCCCCCAAAAAAAAGGGGAATAAATATATTGGGAAATCAAATTACACTTTAGAAACTTCCTGTGGTTATGTTTATTGGCAGGTGGCCCTCAAATGATGATTTATATAGTGGTATGTCATGCTGTGGAACTGCTACAAGATCCCAAGTGACAAAAAAAATTGGCATCTTAAAAAATAGCTCCCTGTGCAGAAGCCGTGTGCCAAATGGAGCGGCAGGGAATGAGCTCATCAGAAGCTAAAGAAGAAAGCAAGTACTTGCTGGGTCTGCTGGGATGGAAGGGTCAGCTCATCAAGAGTAAAAGAAATGGAAAGAAAAGGCTGATATATAGAAGTCCTAGGCTCTAATCGTTTTTCTCTTCTCAGCTAGTTCTGTGTTATCGTCATCTTTGAGGCAATTGATCTGTGGGGGCAGGGAGGTAGCAGTTGTCAATACCCCTGGCAAGGTTACTGGCCTTGTTGTCCTTCTGAGGCTGCCAATATCCAACTCATTAAAGCCCACTCGGCTCAGGTCTGCTGGGGTTTCTGAAATGGTCCTTCTACTGGGTTGACAGTTGGAAAAGCTGTGTTCAACCTCTTTGCTGCTGAGCGGTGAAGTGGAGGAGGGTGATCATCTGGGTGGCTCTCCTAGGGTGTCTTTATTTTATGTTTCCCTTATGCAGTGTCTTATACAGTGTTCTATACTGCAGACTGTTGGAGACCGTAAGACACAACATGCACTGAAAGGCTGAACAATGATGAAGCTATGTCACAAGCTAAGAGACCGTCATGTTCTTGAGATGTTTGTAATCTCTTTCCTATTCTTTCGGGTGTTAAAGAACACAGTAACCTGACATTTAGTAGTTTTGAACCAATCTCTGCCTCTCTCTGGGCTTTGAGCTCCACAAAATGTGGAGAAGAGGGTAAACTAGATCTTTCCTAATATCACTTCTAGTTCTGAGTTTGCGGGAAAGAATATTAGAATAAATCATGCTGGCAAGGAAAAATATGCAAGAAGTTGATATTGAAATGGAAAATTTAGTCTATTGAGGTTGGAGTGAAATGAGAAAGTGTTCTTGTCATTTATCAATTTTGTTGATGGGCAAAAACACAAGGGAGAACATATGTTGTAAAAGAAAAGATTATAAAATGATTTCCCTTGAATCTCCTAAAAAGGAAATGTAAACTTTGGAAAAGAGGAAGAACATGCTTAAAGTGCAGTCTTATAGGATTGCTTTGTGGAAAACTGTACTGATGCAGTGGGAGAGCAAAGAGATTCTGAGAACGTTGGGGTTTGCCTGGTATGTGTTTGTCCTTCATTGCCGAAGAAGACCATGCCATCAGAGAAATGATGATATGATTTGCACTTGACTTTGTTTTGATTGAGGGAGGGCTGTGCAGGTCATCAGCCTCACTTCTCCTCCAGATGTTCATCAGGATGACAGGAGATGACCCAGGATGAGGCAATTGGGGTTAAGTGACTTGCCCAAGGTCACAGAGCTAGTGAGTGTCAAGTGTCTGAGGTGAGATTTGAACTCAGGTCCTCCAGACTCCTGCACTGGTGCTCTATCCACTGTACCACCTAGCTGCCCTAGTTTGCCTCATAAGAAGCCAGATGAATACTGAGGCATATTGGGAGCTGGCCCTTCAAATATCTTCAGTGCCTTTGAATAGGAGATAATTCTGTGCCTGGAAATGTTCTTTCTCCTCACTTTCATTTCTCCTTGGAAACCTTACCTCCCTTCAAGTTTCAGCCCATGTACCCTCCTTCAAGAGGATTTTCCTGATTCTCTCAGTTGGAAGTATCCTCTTCAATTATGGCTTTTTTTATTCAATTATGTTTTTTAATATATATATATATATAGTAGCTATTTGTTTGCAAATCATTTCTTCCTTCTGATAGAATACAAGTTCCTTGAGTACTGAGATTGTTTCACTTTTTTGTATTTGCATCCTCACTGCTTAGCAGTGCCTGACACACAGTAGGTGCTTAATAGATGTTTATTTATTGTTTGATTAATAAAAATGACTTACTCAACTACTGGTTCAAATTGCATTAAAGCAATCCTCAGTTCAGCTTTACCTTGACTTTGGAATCATTTTGTATTCTCTCTACAATTTAAACCAGTTCAATTGAATGAAGTGCTTATTGAGTACTTCTTGGTTGCAAGGTACTTGAGAAGGTACTTAGGATGTCAAAACAAACAAGACCTAGTGCTTGCCCTCAAGAAGGTCACATTCTATAAGGAGAGAGTAAAATATGTCCATGAATAAATATACAGAATGTGATGAAAATGCATCAGAAATATAAAGTGTTAATGTGAACCTGGCTGTTTGTACATCTTTTAAAAAAACTGTTAGATGTAGGGGGCTAATCAAAAGGGAACAAGAAAGAAGAAGTAATTATGACTAAGAGGCTTATTATATAAATATTCTCACTAGGAGAATACTTGTGTTATTAACAGAAACAGGGGAGACGGTGAAGGGAATAGAATGTAAATAAATGAATGAAAAAGCATTTAAGTACTTACAATATGTACAAAGCACATTACTAAAGAGTTTTTTTCTAGATAGAAAACTAAGAGAGTCCCTGCCCTCGAGAACCTCATGATCCAACACGGAGAGATAATACATGTAGAAGTTTTCCGCTGCGAATTCATTGGAAAAGACCAGGGATTCTTAGGGTACAGTTGTAGACAGCAATGCATTTTTAACGCCATTTTCATGAGTAGAACCAAATTTAATTCTGATATTGAACCATTTGACAGTGCTAAGGTCTTTGGGATTCAAAACCCTTTTTTCCTGAGTCTTTGGGAACTGTGGCTGCTGAGGAGACAGGGGTTGATACACAGAAGCATGTACCATTTTACTTTTGTATTATGTTTGCTTTCCTGGACTATAGCTGTGGGGGCCAGGTTGGAAACAAGGTGAGTGGTCTAGTGGATGTTTTCATTTGCATGGCTGTTTGACTTACCTGCCCATCTGGGTAATTGTCCTGCAATTGACAGTTGGTGTTGGTGGTGGCCTGGATGGCAGGGCCATTCTCCAGAGAAATGTTGTTCCATGATGATGGTTGTAAGGACCAGGTTGGAAGCAGGACAATATCTAAGCTCTTAGGGTCGGGATCTTGGTCTATCTCCATTCAGGTCTGAACAGAGCTGGTAGTCTAGGTGATTGGCGGTGGTTCAACTCATCTGGCACATCTTGCCTTTTGTCTCTTCTTCATGGAGTGAGGCTTTCAGCTAGGTTTTCTTGCCTGCTCTGTGGGTTCCAATTGGTCATCAATTGATAGAAATGACTCTCAATGATAATAGCAGCAATAACCAGGCTGACAACAGAGGATTGTGCTCTGGGAGAGGGAGTAGGACATTGGTATCCTCAGTTATCTTAGACCCAGAGTACTAAGTTGTCTCTATCAACGTCTAAGGAAAAAGAATGATCAAGGTGGTGGCAATCCTGCTATATTTCACTTATTGTTTCCCTTGGAATACTTTTTTTCCCCTTTTCAGAAAAAGTTGGTACTTTTAGTGTTGGATATGTTGGTATTAAGGTAACAGTGGGGCATGCAGGTAGAGATGCCTACTATACAGTTTGGAATCCAAATGTGGAACTCAGGAGAAAGGTCTGGTTTTGAAATACAGTTATGGGAATCATCAGCATACAGCTAATAGTTAAAGTTTAAGGAGAAAATAATATAGCCAAGAAAGGAAAATCAAGAGATAGAAGAGAACTCCTAGTAGAGAGTCTTGAAGGATACTCACCCTTAGAGGAAGGAAAATGAGGGGTCAAATATGGAGAAAGAGGCACAATGGTCAGGAAGGCACAAGGAGAATCAGCAAAAGAAAAGCTCAGAGATAATGGGAGAAAGTAACAAGAAGGAAAGAATACTAAATTATGTCAAATGTTTTCAAAAATTCAAAATGAAGGTCAAGAAACAAGACATTGCAATTGGTGACTGGAGGTCACTGGTAACCTTTGAGTAGAATTTTAGGAGTAAGGATGGGAAAGAAATTGTTCATAGTGCATATATAATTGTTATAAGGCTTGTCAATCCAGGGGGATGATCCTGAGGATAGAAGAATTATAGGAAGCTGCCTTGGCTTCCGACCTTTGTAAGGGGTCAGGTTTTATCTGGTCCCTTTGAAGAAAAAGCCAAAAGAGGGTATATAACAATATCAACAATATTGATATAAACAATCTTTTGAGTCCTGCCCAAGAACGAAGCGAAGACCCCAGAATCAACCCTGATTTTTCAGGAACTTTGTAGCATGAGGTTTCCCAAACTCTGTTTGACACCTCCAGAGTCTGATCTAGGACAGATTAGATAGCCTTCTATGCTGAAGCTCAGTTTCTAGAGTTATAGTCCCCTTTGAAAGGATGAATGGGGAGAAATTCCTTACAGAGCTTTCCTACTGCCATCCATCATCATTCTTTTTCCCATATATTACACAGGCAAAAAATAAAAATATATCTTCCCATGACTCAAGGCCTAAACTAAACTAGTGCATCTGAGAGTTTCATGGATCATTTGGTTCTGGTCAGTGTGGTACAAGAGAAAAGAGTGTTTGGTCTCAAGTTAGGGTCACGTCAACAAGTTTTTATTAGGAACTTCTTTTGTGCCAGGCACTGTGCTGAGTATCGGGGATGCGAAGAAAGGCAATGTCCCTATCGTGAAGGAGCTCACAGTCCATCCAAGAGAGACAACATGCAAATAGCTAGGTACTGGAAGAGAGCCTGGGCTCAAGGCACTGCCACTTATTATCTTGTGACCTTGAGTTAATCACTTAACCTCTCTCCCCTCTCTTTTCCCTCTATAAAATGGAGTTAAGGTAGATGAAATGGAAGTGACTAGGTGGTGCAGTAGATAGAGCAGTGAGTCTGGAGTTGAGAAGACCCATGTTTAAATCTGGCCTCAGACAAATGATTAGCCGTGTGATCCGGGGCAAATCACTTAATTTCTATTTGCCTCAATTCCTCATCTATAAAATGGGGGTAATAATAGCACCTGCTGTTGTGAGGATAAAATAAGGTAATATTTATAAAGTATGGTGCAAACCTTAAAGTATCATATAAATGCTAACTATTACTGTTATTGGAAGTTCCTTACAGTTTGGAGCATAAGAAAAAGTACATGTATGGAACCAGAAGAGCAATCCTCAGATTTTGTGTCTAGAGACACAAAATCAAAATGGTTTAACCGAATATAGGAAAACAAACAAATGAAAACTGTCCAAACACTTCATTCTGGTAAACAATGTCCAGTGTTCAAAAAGGTCAGAGAGGATAAATACTGAGAAAAGGCCACTGGATTAGGGGATTAAGTTAAGGGTAGTTTTTATAAGCAACAGTGGGACAGTCTAATTTCTAGGATTATTTGATTGTGTGATGACCAATAATCAGGTAGACTGAATTTTTTTTCCATATTTTAAACATTTTGGCAGCTATTAAATAGACACACACTCAACATTGCGTAGGGAAGATATTTTGAGGAAGATTATTACCTTTTGAAAATCCCCTTTTTAACCTTTTCTCTTTTTATTATAAACTAGATGAAGCCTTTCTCAATCTCTGATTCTTTCTGCTTTAGGGGGAGAGTAAGAGTGTGATAAACGAGGGTGAGGACACCTCAGTGTTGTGGAAAGAATGTTGGACTTGGAGTCATTAGAAGGGCCTGAGTTCAAATTCCAGTTCTGTACCTTACTACCCTGGTAGCGTGGGACAAGTGGCATAGTCTCTAGATACCTCAGTTTCCTGATATATAAAATGAGGGGATTAAATCCGATGGCTTTTAAGACCTTCCATCTCTAACTCTAGGAATCTATGATCAACCTGATGGAAATGGACCTATAGCCACTTACCATAACTGCCCATGACCACTGTCTTAGAGATTCTTTAACTGATTCCTTCTTTCATTACAGACAACAAATAGTTTCTAAAACTCAACACAGAAAACATTCATTAATCATCACACTGTGCTAAGCACCAAGGATGCAAAGACAGAAAAGGAAAAGACCCTAAACAGAGAGAATTTACATCTATTGGGGAATGTGATGTGTGTACTACTAAGTAAATGCAGAATAATTTACAGGGGAAGAGAATGTTAATAACTGGAGTTGGTAGGTGTCCATCAGGGCTCTGCCCTCTTCTCTTATCCCCCCTTAGTACTTCTCTTGGTGACCTCTTCATCTCCCATGGATTTAATAATAATCTCTATGCTAATGATTCTCAAATTACCTTCTCTGCTGATGTCTAATATCACATCTCTATGTTTCAAATATCTCTAACTGGATGTTCAATAGACATTTGAACTCAATATGTCCAAAGGAGAATTCATTATTTTTCTCCCTAAACCCTTCCCTCCTACCCTCCCTTTTACTGTAGAGGGTGTCAGTCCTTCCAGATTCCTCACTATCTTTCACTCCTTGTGTCCAAGCTGTTGCCAAGACCTATTGATTTCATATTGACATCATCCCTTGAACCCTCCCCATTCTCTTATATTGCCAGTCTTCTGCAAGCCCTCATCACCTCATACCTTGATTATTGCAATAGCCGGCAAGTATAGTAGCAGCAAATACCAGCAGGTAGGTCTGCCTATCTCAAGTCTCAATCCATTCATTCTCTATTCAGCCACTAAAGTGATTTTCCAAAAAGTAGATCTAATTATATCACTACTACCCCTCCAATCAATGAACTCCAGTGATTCCCTATTGCCTCTAGAATCAGATGTGAAATTCTATATTTGAAATTCAAAGTGTTTCATAGCCTAGCCTTCTTCAACCTTTCCAGTCTTTGTGCACCTTGGTCCCTGAAGAGTACTCTTTGATCTAGTGACACTGGCCTCTTGGCTGTTTCACCAACAAAACACTCCATCTCTCAGCTTTGGACATTTTCTCTGGCTGTCCCTCATCCCTAGAACATGCTCCCTCTTCTGCCCTGACTGCTGACTTCTTTGGCTTCTTTCAAGTCCCAACTAAAATCCCATCATCTACAGGAAACCTTTCTTAACCCTTCTTAATGTTAGTACCCTCTCTCTATTAATTATTTATAGTTCTGCATATATTTGTTTGCATCTTGTCTCCCACATTAGATTGCATACTCCCTGAAGGTAGGGAATGTTTTTTGCCTATTTTTGTATGCCTACTGCTTGGCCTGTAGTAAGTACTTCAATGATTGATCAATTGAGTCAAGAGGAAGCCAAACTAAGATTCTTCTTCCTGCCTTTTCATTGTGTGTGGGATACTCTGGGTTCTCAAAGGTGATGCCAGATGAGAACAATATTTGGCAGATTCCACCATGCTGTAGGCTTCAAGTACGGACTCCAGGAAAGACTGAATGTATGACTAATAGGCTTAGTTTAAGGAGACACATCATAGGAAAGCTGGACACTGGAAGGTTAAATAACAAAATGGTCTACTGAGTGTCCTAGCTCTCAAACTCTCCTCTCTTTCTGACTTCCTTATTACTGCTAACCTGGACTCTAAATCTAGTTGAAATTCTCCTCACTTTTGTGTACTTTGTAACAACTGTACTATTCCGTTAGATATGTTGGAACTTCCCTTCTTGACAAGGCAACAGAACACTGGGGATACACAACAACCAACAAATCAGAAGGCTCAGAGCTGCTTGACATACTAATAATCCTTTGCAAGTCAACTCAAACCAAATTTGGAGATGCCTGCATCTGTCAGAAACCAGAGGCAGCCTTCACCTGCTCAGAGCCAGCCTTGAGCTGCAGCTACAGTCCCAAGACCTTGCTCAGGATTCTCTAATCATCCTGCTCTCTGACTTACTGTGTCTACACATGGCTTCTCCCTTAACTTCTGATTCCCACTGAAAGCCTTTAGAAACTCTTCATATCTCACCCTATCCAACTCCCCTTTGAACCGCTGAGAACTCTGTCCATTTCAAGTTCTCCTCTGCCTTGCAAACTCTTCTCAGACAATAAACGCTTCATAATCTGTGATTAGACTCTTTCATTTTGTGTCTCCTTTTAGGCCTGGGATCTTTAGTTAGCACTCTCTATACCTAATGTAACATTTCCGATGGCCATCACCCTGGTTCAGAGCCATATCACCTTATGCCTGGACTATTTCCATAGACTGATGGTCGCTCCATCTACCACAAATCTCTCCCCATACTGGCTCATCCTCCACTTAGCTGTCAAATTAATCTTCCTAAGGTGCAGGTCTTACTGTGTTGACCTCCCCACCTCCCATTCGATAAATTGCAGTAGCTTCTGATCACCTCCAGGATCAAATAATAAATCATCTGTTTAGATTTTAAAATTCTTAATAACTTTATCCCTTCCTACTTTTTCTGGCTTCTCACACTTCATTCCTTTCTCCAGCTCTGGGATCCGAGTGACACAGACCCCCTTGGTGTTCCTCAAAAAAGACACTCTTTCTCCAGACTCTGCATTTTCAGTGTCTGTATCCCATGCCTGGAATGCTCTGTTTCCTCATCACTTCCCCCAGCATACATAATTTCCTTCAAGTCTCAGTTAAAATCCTCCCTAATTCAAGAAGCCTTTCTCAGTCCTCCTTAATTTTAATGCCTTCCCTCTGAGATTACCTTCTATAATCCAATTCATTCGTTCAATAAATATTTATTAGGTGCCTACTATGTGCCAGGCATTGTGCTAAGCTTATAGGTTGTCCTCTCAATTAGACTAAAACCCCCTTAGACCAAGGATTGGTTATTTTGGGCTTTGGTAGGGTTATTTTTTTTGGCCTTTCTGTGTATCCCTAGTGTTTAGAATAGTGCATGTATCATAATAAGCATTTAATAAATGCTTGTTGACTTGACTTGAGGAGACAAAGAATTACATTCTGCTTCATTGGAGGGATTATTGCTGTGATGAAATCATAGGTTCTTGAAGCATTCAACTAGAGTAGGGGTTCCAAATCTGGGGTCCACAAAATTTTGTTAAAAATATTTTGTTAACTGTTTTTGAATATAATTGGCTTCCTTTGTAGTTATGTGTATTTTATTTAATGAATTTAAAAATATTGTTCTGAAAAGGGGTCCATAGATTTCACCAGACTACAAAAGGGGTCTATGACACACACAAAAGATAAAGAAGTCCTTCAATAGAGTATGATGGGATTTTTAAGTAGAAGAGATATCACAATTCTTCTAACCCAACCTTCTCACATTTTACAGGAAAGGAAGCTAAGACCTAGAGCCATTTAATGACCTGCTGAAGATTACACAACATTTGAACACAGGTCCTCTAATTCACATCCAGGGCTCTCTATGGTCACAGTGACCTCAAAAATAAATTTACCCAATATGACCTGCAAACTCCTGAAGCCCTCTCTCAGATGTCATGTTTGAAATCCCTGGAATAAGTAAGTTGTAGGAAGTCACAAGGGAGAGGGAGGAAAGCTAGGACCCGAAATGGACTTTGAAAAATAAGTGCATGGGAAACTTCAAGTTTATTCCAAAGCAGATGATAATTTGCTGGTTCTGTGTACTTGGCCTTTGTTTTCCTTTGGGCTGGGGAGTCTAGTGCCTCTATTGATTGACTAAAAGAGAGATTGAACTGGCTGATCTGCAGCAATGAGAGTATTGAATTGCATTTGTGGTTTGGGCAAAAACTGAAGGCATTCTATTGAATTACTTTGAGAACAAGTAATGAAGGTGAATTGTTGTCAAAGTTATCAATGTCTTCATGCTTAAAATCTGTAGCTAGGGTGGGCAAGGCTGGTATCATTATTGAATTTAACCATAGAGAATAAATGAGAATTAATTGCTGAAATGCTTGTTAATAGATCATCATAATGTATTCTTTTTCTTGTCCAAGTGAGAAAGTTTTAGCCCTTCCAGAAAAAAAAAAAAACAACCTAGAAAGATCAATATTATTTTTGAAGCATTAAAAATATCTATCATAGAAACTATGGAGTTACATGACACCTACTGTCTGTGGGAGTGTATCACAATTCATGGCTTTCTGATAGATGATTCACACCACCTACATTTATATGTTTTAAAAATACCAACCTAAGAAAATATTGTGATTCTAGCTCAAGGAAAGGGGAATAACTTGTTTCTGGTTCATTAGATTACTATTTAACCCTACTGGGGGTTAAGCTGGAAGTGGTCATGTCCAATAGGCCATATAGGCAACCTGTGCATGAGAGTGACCCAACCAGTGACATATGCTCGAACATCCATTAATACAGTAAAGACAGCAGTAACAGCAAAGCCGCAGAGTCTTGAAATAGCATCGTTGGGATGGTTGACCATCTATATAATATTATTGCTTGGGAACAGTGGTATAACACTGTTTCTCCTAAAATCATGGTGTCATAGAATGAATTGCTATTACTAGACCAACAGTTTCTGTATTCTATAGAACTTGCCAACAGCCAAGATTTAGTCATTTCCAGACTATAGCCTGTAGTTGTATATGGTAACCAAATCATCCCTGCCTTCAAAACCAAGCATAAACAGCTATGTGGTATAGGGGAACAAGCACTGAATGTGGGATAGAAGGGATGTGATTTCAAGACATAATTGTCTCCTCCATCAAAGAGTGAGTTTCTTGATGTCAGCGACTTCTGTATTCATTCATTCATTTGTTTATTTTGCCTTTCTTTGTATCCCCAGAACTTAGCACAGGACCTGATACATAGGAAGAACTTAATGAACACTTGTTGATGGACTGACTGACTGTAAGGAACATGCTTTGTAAAATGTAAGCCACTATACGAATGCAAATCATCGTGTCTTTTGCAAAATAGTTAAATATTAGTTATATATATACATATATTAGTTAAATAGTTAAAAATAAAATATCCTTATATTCAAATTATAAGCAATTGGATCAAAGGTTTCAGGCGAGTTATAGTCTCTGTCTCTCTCTCTCTCTCTCTCCTTCCCCTTCCCCTCTCCCTTCCTCTCTCCCTCTCTTCATTCCTGTCCTCTCCTCCCCTCCCTTCCTCTCCCTTCTTCTCCTGTCTCCTCATTTCTCTCTCTCTGTCTTTCTCTCTGTCTCCTTCTCTCTCTCTCCTGTATCATAACTCCAGAGATGTAAAAGATCTTAGAAGACATCCAGTTCAGCTCCCTTTTTTTATAGATAAGAAACTAAGGATTAGAAATCCATGGAAACACATTAATTAAGTTTCATTGGTAAAAGGAGTGTCTTCAGGAGGAGTTCCTTAAAATAATAAAATCATAAAATTTGCCTAAAACACACATATAGAAAAAAAGAAAAAGTCAATCTATGATCTCTTGTGTTCGGGTATTTCTTGAATTTGTGTAAACTTTTCACTTTTTTATTAAAAATAATTCTACCAAGGATGGCACATGATTGCAAATTATAGAGTGTTGCTTGGCACAGGGTAGTGTCATGGGCAGATTGTGCTTTAGGAATATTAATTTGCCAATGGATGTGGGTTGAATTAAAGAGGAACAACTAGGAAGACCAACTAGGAGGCTATTGAAATAATCCAGCCAAGAAGTGATTAAGAGGGCCTGAATAGGGTGGTAGAGATAAATAGAGAGAAGGGGACGAATTTGAGAAATGATATGAGCAAAAATGGACAAAAATTAGCAACTCATTCTATTTGGGGATAGGGAAAGAGCGAGGTTAGTCAAGAAAGAGTTGAGAATGATTCCAAGTGTGTGAACTAAAGTGACTAGAAGGATGTGATATCCAAGACAGAAACAGGAAAGGTAGGAAGAGGAGTGGCTTTAGGAGTAAGGATTTAAGTTAAGTTTTGGACCTGTGAGTTTGAGATGCCTGTGGGGCACCAAAGTGAAACTGTTTTGCAGGCGTTTGGAGATGAGAGACAGGAGCTCAAAAAGATGAAACTGAATAGGGATAAATGTAAGATCTTACACTTGGGTACAAAAAATCAATTTCACAGGTACAAGATGGATGATACGTGGTTAGATAGCAGTTATTTTGGAAAAGATCTATGGGGATATAGAGTCAATGTGAGTCTACAGTGTGATTTAGAAGCCAAAAAAAAATGAATTCAATTTTGTCCTGTGTTAAAAAGCTTCTGGGACTTAGAAGCTGATATTCCCACTGTACTATGCCCTTAGCAGATCTCTTCTGGAGTACTGTGTTCAGTTCTAGAGGTCATGGCTAAAGAAAGACTTTGAGAAGCTGGAGAACATCCAAAGGTGAAAGACCTTGAATAATGTCTTAGGGGAATTTGGTTGAAGAAACTGGACAAATTTAGCCTGGAAAAGAGAATACTTGGACAGAACAAGGCAGGGCTGGGGAAGGAAGCTCTTTAAGTATTTGAAAGACTACTGTGTGGAGGAGGAATTATACTGCGTCTGTTTGACCCTAGAGGTCAGTATCAGGAGAAACAAGTAGAAGTTTCATTGTCTATGGTGTCTTTTATCAAAATGCAGTTACCCTATCTATCTCTTTTAATTAAATCTATTTACTTTACTTTGATATATATACATATATGTAGATAGATAAAGATACATATATATGTATACATACACCCATATGCATACATATGTATTTATGTGTAATGGTAGCCAAGTTCAGGTTGGAAGGGGAGGGAAGAAAAAAAGGAAAAAAAAAGAAATTTACATTATAACTTTATTATATATTTAAAAGGCATAGCAAGTTGTACATTTGCAGTTTCATGTGCAATCATCTTTTTTTATTCTGGTATGTTATGGAAATGTTTTATTTATTTCATAAATTAAAAATAAAATAAATTACATATGTGCGTATTTATATATCTATATATGTTGGAAAAAATGGAAAAAAATACTGGCAATACAGTCAGACAGAGCACCTGAATTCAAATCCATCCTCTGTGGCCTTGGACAAGTCTCAACTTCATTGGGCCTCAGAATTCTCATCTATAAAATAAGAGAGTTTGACGAGATGATCTCTAATATCCCTTTCAGTTCTAGATTTATAATTCTCTGACCAGATGACCTCCAAGGAACCTTTTAGCTCCATGATAGTAAAAGTTCTTATGAGATAGAGGTTCTTAACTTTCTTTGGTTTATTTCTAAAATTGGCTGCTTGCTGAAGCCAATGGACCCCTTCTCAGAATAATGTTTTTAAAAGCATTCAAGAAAATGCATAGAATTACAAAGGAAACTAATTATATTGAAATACCACATAAAAATTATTTTTTAAAAAGTTCATGAACTTCAGGTGAAGAAACCCTGATAGAAAGTAACATTTGAGCTATCTTGAAGTTCTTCTTAAGCTCTATCACCTTTCCAAATGAAAGCATATTTCCTTACCCTAATTTTATCACGTTATAGCTTTGTTGAAGCTTATCATTATACTTCACATATAACTCACTTTCCCTTTTAAAAAAAATTGTTTTATTCTAAACTTAAGAAGTAATTAAAGAATTTCTATAACATAGTAGAATGGGTGGTGGGGGTGGGGGGAGAAAGATGAATGCACATGTAACTGGAAATCTATTATGTACAACTTGCTAGTCCTTCTAAATATATAATAAAGTTATCATGTCACTTTCTTTTTTCCCTTTTTTCTCCCCCCTTCCCCATGGCTACCACTAGATACCAATATGTGTGTGAGTGTAAATGTGACAAATACATAAGTGTGTGTATGTATGGTATATGTATATATATATATATATATATATATATATATATATATATATATATATATATATGGGTATGCATATGTGTCTATATATATATACAGACATATATATATTAAAAATAATTTCATACATACTTCTATTGACCAGGTCTTTTTCCGGACGCAGAGACTATCTTCTTTCACAGGTTCTTTATACTTAATTTGATTATTCCCTTTTATTAGTTATTTGTATTTCTCTTATCCCAGTGTTAATTTCTTGAGGACAGATTTTTGTGCCTTAACTCTCTCCATATCTCCAGTGGCTAACATAGGACCTTGCTGGGTGGCCACAATTTAGAAGTACTTGTTGGATTGAATGAAATGGTCAGGATTTCAGTGGGCCTGAGATTGTAGCCTCCCTTTGTGCTGAAACTAGGGAGAACCATAAAAAGGGCAGCCTGTTTTCTGTGCCCTTCTACCTGCAGTATTGTCCCCTTGCTTCCTTTCTGGAATCTTCTGAGGGACTCAGCAAACTTTTGCTGCCCCCGTTGGACCCAGGAGCCCTATTGTGACTGTCTCTCTCTCCTAGTGCAGTAGCCCATGTTCTGAGTAAAATAGGTAGAGGTTATGATCTGTGTCACTTAGGTTCAAAAAGGGAGGCTCAGCCAGATTAATTATTAGGATTAGTGTTAAAGCTAGAAGGGACCTTCAAGCTCAAGTCCAACCCCATCATTGTACAGAGAAGTTTAAGTGATTTGCCCAGGGCCATACATCTAAGTAAGGGCAGGGTTTGAAATTGACTCTGAGTGTAACTAATATATTCTCAATTGTACTTGCTTAAAGTCCTTGTTAAGTGGCTGAGCTAGCACTAGAATCTAGTACCTCTGACTCCTAGTTCTGTGTTTTTCCAATATGTCAAAATTGGGGAAATTGCCTAGTTTTATTCACTATTTCTCCCAAACCCTTGCCTTCGCAGCCAAATGAGAATACTAATGCAGTCCATGGAAAGGAGGCTCTAAGGGAAAGGGTCATTTTTTTTTAATAGGTACAACACAGTATTTGTGGAGTTTCTTATTCTCTCCAGGACCTCTAAAACAGATCTGTTTTGAATGGCAAGCGTCTACTGTCCTCAGTTTCCTACAAAGCTGTCACTTTGGAAGGTTAGAGAAGTAGGAACTCTAGCAAAGTGACAAATAAATGAAAGGCAATTTAGCATGAGTGAGCTGGAAAAGGTCATCCTAGAATGACCTGGCAATTTGGTTGCTGGTCAGCTAGAGTTGAAAAAAAGGGAAGTCGAACCTGAATTTTCTTTAAAAATAAAACTGAAATACATTGGCTTTCTTTTCTTGAGTTAAAAAATGTGGCAACATAACATCCGAGCCTTATATTACAGAACACATCCACAAACATTCTCTCATTGGATCTATCTCAGCAAATATGGTGATACAGTAGGGACAAGGCCTGGACCCGTTATTCCACCGGCCTAGGGACATGAATGAATTGGCTAAAGAGCAAACAATAGGGAGTCCTCACATGAGGAAACACTCTCACAAAACGCAGCCCCTTCTGAATCATATAATGTTAGTCAGTTAGACTCAGCAGTGTCAAATGGGGCAACCAAACCATACGTCAGGATCCCTGCAGATTGCATAGTGATTTAGAAAATCACATTCCATCAATCTGTATTCTATTATATTTTTAGTTCTTTGCTTAAATATTTTCTGGCTTACGTTTTAATTTGGTTCAGAGCACACTGGAGAGTACTGGAGCTTCTCTCTGGCTGTTCAACATTTCTGAACTAGAGCACTGAGAAATTAAGTCAAGTCAAATTAATAAGCATTTATTAAGCACCTAATATGTGCCAGGCTTCCTGTTAAAAAAGGCAAAAACAACCCCTGCCTTCAAGGTCACGAGCTAATGAAGGAAATAAATTACAAATAGCTACGTGAAAACTAGATAACATGGAGGATAACTCAGAGAGAGTTTCAGTGGGAGGGTATTACTGGTATTAAGGAAAATGGAGAAAGTCTCCCTGTAAACGGTGGGATTTTGTTGTCGTTATACTGTTCGCCCTTCATTCTCAAAGAGGGCGGTGATATCAGGAGGGTGATGACTTGTAAGTGAGTTGGATTTAAGTGAAGCAGAGTTTTGCAAAGTCATCAGCCTTGCTCTCTCTTGCAGAGTCATTAGAGTCCACTGGTAAGACACTGGTCAGGATGACTAGTGATGGCCCACTAGTGGGATTTTAGCAGGGACTTGAAAGAAGCTACAGATGTCAGGAGATGGAAATGAGGAGGGAAAGAATTCCAGGCCCGGGGAACAGTCAGTATAAATATCCAGTTCGGAGAGGGAATGTTATATTAAAAGAACAAGAAAGAGGCCAGTGTCATTGTATTATAAAGTACATGAAAAGGAGTAAAGTGCTGGAAAGGGAGGAAAGCATCAAGTTCTGAAGGGCTTTAAAAGCCAAGCTGAGGATTTTATATTTGATCCTGGAGGTAATAGGGAGTCAGTGGAGTTTATTGAATAAAGGGGTGATATGACTGTAAGTGCCTTGCCTAAAGATACAGAGGCCATCTTGTTGGGGGTAGGGTGGGTTGGCCCACTGAAACCAAGGTTTTCCTGACTCTGATCCTCTATCCATGATACTATGCTGTTTCTCTGAGCATACCGATTTTAAAGAGATGACCCGTCATAGTCCAGTATGATAACCTCCTAGCTGTGTTACAATGCACTTGTATTGGGTCTAACTCACTACAATGCTGGGGGCAGGGGACACACACACATATTATGATCCCAGTTTTACAAATGGGGACATGGAAGGGCAGAGGTCAAAGGACTTGCATAAGGTGACGTGTCTGGGAAAGGACAGAAGTGAGACCCAGGTGTCCTACCCTTTATTATTTATCCTTTACTACTCCAGGCTGCTTAACAAAAAGGATGCCTCCGAAACGCATTATTTCACAGTGACTTCATCTCCTCTGCCTGTATAAAAATGCCTTGTATCGCTGTACAGATTCTGTTCATTCCTGACATTAAGGCAACACATATAAAACCTTGCCCTTTTAAGAAGGCAACAAATTATTTTTCCCCTTAATCTTCTCTCTTATCCCCAGGAACATCCTATGCTGTGTTGGGCTCGGGGGTCAAGTTGACCCAGACTGTAGGAAACCAGCAACAAAGAGAAAGCAAACTTGCTCTTAGCCATAGCCACCAGCTCGCCCTACCCACACAAGGTCATCATTAATAATGCTTACCATATTTTTCCCATCCATAAAGCACGTTGAAGCCATTAACTAATTACTCTTCTCAGGCCCAAGCTTATAGTTCAGATTTCTGCCTTTAACTATTTCACCACAAATTTCCATTCCACTCTCCAGACATTAATCTGCTAACTAGCTGGTCAGGGCAATGGCAATGATGTTCAAGGAGAGATCAGACTAGACCCATACATCTGAAGACCCGTCCGACTCTGCAATTCTCTGAAAACTTAGAATAAATAGGACTTGATGATGTTCATTAAACAAGATTTCTGTTACTCATTCAAAATAACAATAAATAGCTACCATTTATATAGTACCTACTCTGTGGCAGGCACTGTACCAAGAGCTTTATAACTTATCTCATCTGATTCTCACAACAACCCCAGGAGTCAGGTTGAATTACTATTTCCATTTTACTATTAGGGAAACTGAGGCAAGCAGAGGTTTCAGTGATTTGCCCGTGGTCATACACTCAGTAAGTGTCCGAGACTGAATTTGAACTCATTTTCCTGATTCCAGGCCCTGTGCCCTATTCACTGAACAACATAGCTGCCATAAGAAACAAGGAAACAACATTTGTTAAGTACCTGTTATATGCCAGGTATTTTATTAAGCCCTTTACAATTATTATCCCATTTCATCCTCACATTCACCCTGAGAGGTAGGTACTATTATTATCTCCCTTTTGTAGCTGAGAAAACTGAGGCAGCGGTTAAGTGACTTGTCTAGGGTTACCCAGTGAGTGAGCATCCAAGGCTGAATTTGAACCTAGTCTGTCCTGACTCCAGACCCAGTGTTCTATCAACTTTATTATCCAGCTATGTCTGATAGCAAAACCGGAGAGGTCCAGAATTAGACTGCAAGGTCACACCCCTTCACTACTCCCTCCTGAACCACTAAGCAGGCTTCCTGAGGAGATAGATAAAACTGCCAGTCCTAGTTCCCTGTGACAACATATAACACCGGCTAGCCCTCATTACATGGATGCCTCCAATTGTTTCCATAAAACAACCTAAAATGGGTCTCTGGATGAAGAGATTGTATTAACTTGAATGAAGTGGAGAAATTAAGAAAATTGGCACTTCTATTAGAGTAGAATGTCATCTAGGGAGTGGAAAGGCAGCTGGACTCTATGGTTGACGCTGAGCAGGGAGTGGGATGAGAATGAGTGGAGCGGGTGCAGAGAGACCAACGAGATTGGGAGGAGAAGTGAAGCCATGATGCTGATGTTTCTCAGCCCTGAATCTCTCCCCTGGTATCCCTAAAGTAGTGAGTTGGGATACCTCTGGATGTCTTTCACTGTGACTTTAGGCTGGCCATACATAAAAATGCCTCATGCCACTGTACTAAAAAAACAATGAGGACCCACAGTGATCCTGTTCATTCCACAGGGAGAACATTCACCTCATATTAAGGCAAGGCACGTAAAAACTCACCATACTACCCAGGTGACTAATTTTTTTTCCCCTTTAACCTTTCTTCTCATTCCTAGGAACATCTAGTGCTATTTTGGGGAACTGGAAATTGAGAAAAGGGATACTTAGGTTGAAAATCATGTCTTTAAAAATCTTTTTTACTTAAGAACATGTACCTATCTCCTTTCATTTTAGAGGTAGGGGGCCATGGTCATAAAATACTGCAAATACTCTAAGATTCAATTAATGTGCTGGTTAATATTTTTTATGGTGGTTGTTATATATATTTTTAATTCTGTGGTACTAGGATGACTCTGGATGGAAAGGTGAGGAAAGAGGAGAGAAAAGGGATAGAATCAGAAATGAACATGGTATAAGAAAAAGAAAGAAATCTATCTGCATAGGTTTTTTTTAAGTTAACCCTTCCTGGAGTAATATCTCTCTGAGCATAGAAAGGTCTGTGTCAGAGGCAGAATGGGGTAAATTGGACTAACACTTAGATAATTAAAACACAGTTAGACTTAACCAAGCAAGAAGAAATAAAATATAGATCATGTTAACATTATAATCAGCAGGCCACTCCGACACATCCCTTAAGAATTGTTCCTGAATCTACTCGGAGCAGTGGTTTGTTTTAGTGTGTAAGTCAGCAGTAGAGGAAAACATGTTTTGACTGCTCAAAGTCTCTTTCAGTGAAAATGCTGAGATGAATTATTGTTCTAAAGGTCAGTCCTTGGAATCCCATGCTACATGACCTGTTTTCATCATGGGGCACGGATAGAATGGGAAATTAGGAGTAAGCTCATTCAGATTGTGTGGGGCATGCAGAACAGCAGAAGTCCTGACCCCACATCAACACAGAAAATGACAGATCAAATTTAAAAGTGTTTTGGGCATACCTTTATTTTTCAGAGAGCTGGTTGTTAAACACATCCCTGTTCTCACTTAGATATCTCACTACTACCTGAATGTCATAAATACTTAGAGAAGGAAATGGCAAACCACTTCAGTATCTATTCCCCCCTCCCAAACAAACCAAAAAAATCACGTAGTCAAGAAGAATAGGATGTGATTGAGTAACTGAAACAACAGAGAATCTTCACATAGGTTCCATGGGGCTCCAAGGAGTCCATGGATAGATTACAGGAAGTCAGCGATCTTGGGGAAAACATTATATCCTTATTTTCACTAACCCACTACTGAAATTTAGCATTTCCTTCCCTTATGAATGTAGGTAACAAACATTACTCCTAGAAGGAATTGATAGGCTTCACTGGACGCTCAAAGGGGTTCATGACACACAAAAAGTTTGGACAGCTCTCTGTAGTAGAAGTGCCAATGCACTCAAATCATTTCTAGGTTTTAAGGACACCACTCTCTCCTGGTTCTGCTCCTACCTATCTGACCAATCATTCCTAATGTGATTGTCTCTGACTTCACTTGGTAATCTCATCATGGATTTTATTATCATCTCTATGCTGATGATTGTCAAATCTACTGATCCAGCCTTAACTTATCTACTGACTCCAGGCTCACATCTCCCAATGCCTATTAGACATCTATATAGACATTAGAACTCTATTCCAGTAGACACCTTTAACTCACCATGTCCAAAACTGAACACATTCTCTTTCCCCTAAACCTTTCCCCCATCCAAACTTCCCCATTACTTTCTAATAGTACTGACAGTATCGTTCTCTAATATTTTCTAGGGTAACCTCATCTTCCCAGTCCCCCAGGTTCACAATCTAGGTGTCATCTTCCACTCCTCATTATCTCTCACCCCATAAATCCAATATGATGACAGAGCATGTTGATTTTACCTTTGTAACAACCAGAATATATCCTTTTTCTTTTCTGATACTGCCAGTGCCTTGATGCCAGGGCTATTACAATAACTTGTTGGTTGGTTGGCCTGCCACAAGTCTCTCTACACTTCACTCCTTCCTCCATTCAGTCACTAAAATGACTTTCCAAAAGCATAGTCCAGTCATGTTACCCCTTTTCCTCCCCCCCAACTCAATAGTCTCTGGTGGCCTCTTATTGCCTGTAGAATGAAATACAAAATGCTCAGCTTTGCATTCAAAGCTCTTCATAATCTAACTCCTATTTTTCTAATCTCTTACATTTTAGACACCAACAAGCACTCTTCAATCCAGTATCACCAACTTCATTGTTGTTCTTCTCCATCACTTATTTCATTCTGGAGTGTTTTTTCTGGCATTTTTCTCTGGACTATTCTCCCTCCTCATCTCTGTCTACTAGCTGCCCTGTCTTCCTTGAAGTCCCAACTAAAATCTCACCTTTTAGGAAGTCCGTCCCACTCTCTTTTAATTCTGGTGCCTTCCCTGTTAATTATTTCCTATTTATCCTGTATATGTATCTTGTTTGTACATAATTTACTCATTTTCTCCCTCATTTGATTGTGGACTCCCTGAGGGTAAGAACTATCTTTATCTCTTCAGTATTTAGCACATTGTCAGCACTTGATAAATGCTTGTTGACTAACTTCATTTCTGCTTAATTCAGCTGTTCCAACTCCAGGAGCCTTCTGGAGTGAAATGCTTTATGAAATCTTCCTGGGCAATCTTTTCTACCTGTCCTCTGAAAGGTACCCCATTCTTCCCATTCTGCAGTAAGTCACATAATGTGATTTTGCTCCCTTAGCCCCTTGCCAGAAAGGGATTTGTGTGCTTTGTGATTATTTAAGTTGATAGTTTATGTTCTGGAACAAATACATTTTGAATCAAACCCTGAGTATCGTTAATGTTGTGTTGCCTCCCACACAAATTTTTAAGCTCTTTTTTCTGCCTTTATCTTCTTAAGTGCTATTTCTACTTTCTCAATATAGAACATTGAGTCCAAATATAATAATTATACTGTCAATGACAACGATGGCATATTTCTATAGTAATGATAAAAAAAATTGTCCCATTTTAGATCTATTTGTGGTCCTTCTAGAAAGAACATCTATAAGTTTTCTCAGGATTATCTGACTTTGTTGAATCTCACATCAAAATTCCTGTAGACTTGTCTTTTCCTCTGTCACTTTTTGTTGTTTTGAAAAATGACATTTGTCATAATCTTCGGTGACCTTCCTCTATTGCTTTTGCTATCTTGAAATAGTTATTTGTTACCATTATTTTAAAATTTATCCCATACTCTTTCCTGTCAAATGGATATCAAGTATTTTCTGAGGAACTTTCTGTTTGTTCAATCTACTCAATTAGACAGCTGTTTACATTAGGAAAATTTAACCTTATCAGACAAATTACTGATCCTCAGAATCAATATCTATGCTTTTATCCATTTCCAAATTATTAGAGTCAATTTAGCTTATTTAAACAGTTCTGGTTGTAACTGCACCAGTTGCACACAGTGTACTCTGATCTTTATTCACCCCACCCTGCAATTTTGTGTTAATGTTGGCCGTTTATTAGTTGATGGTATGATTACACGCAGAAAACTGGTTCTTAAATGAATGACATGGCAGTAACTAATTATTTCTGGTTTGTTAACTAAGAAGTCCACTTTCATTTTCCAATATCCTCTGACACACTTGTGAAGAAAATGTTTCTGGCATTTAAGGGTGAGGCTTGCAAGTAGTTTATAAGCTTTTGGACTCTTTCCTTCATTCCTAATCATATTTTCCAACTGTTTTTTTTTTGGAGGGGGGGAGGTACATCCTCCTTTATGCCAACTTTTTCACCAAACAAGAGTGTTGAGTTACATATTGACTTGCTCAAAAGTACTTGTTAAGTGTGTCATATACTCTATTTCTTTATCCTCTGCAACAGATGTTGCTGCATAAATTAAATTATTTTCATGCTAGTCTTTTTGCTCAACTGCATCATGAACATTGTAAGGTAAATTCATCAAGTTTCCCATGAAATGATCTTTTTTGTTGACATTGGATTCACAGACACCAACTCTGCCAACTCTCTTATCTAGAGAACTTAAAAGTTTTTCTTTGATTTGGCTACAACTACTGACCTCAGATATTTATGTGAATATAAATATGCATGCACATGTATATATGTGTGTATGTATGCATGTATATAACAGGGTTCTGTTAGAGTCAGCGCCAACCAGATGGAGAGAGCCCAGTTGTTAAATTTTCGGCGTGAGCATAACACCTCAGAAACTGGCAAATGCTACAAATCAGGGCTTGATTTATTGTTTTGTTGGTTGTCAAGCCTTAAGAATATCTCAGTAATGCAGATTGAACTTAAAAGTGTATAAGGAACACGTTTTTGAGAGCCAAATGTTTCGCATTTACCAGTACATCCCTAATATTTATTTATTGTCTTTGTAAAGAAAACAGGTTCTCATCACCTAATACCTGAACTATTGCAATAGCCTGCTGGTTGGTCTCACTGCCTTAAGGCTTTTCGTAGTCTGGTCCATCTTCCACTCAGCTGCCCAATTAATAATTCTAAAGTACATGTCTGACCATGTCACTCTTCTCCTCCCTCCCACCCACCCCTGCACAATAAACACCAATGTTTCCTTGTTACCTCCAGGATCAAATATAAAGTCCTCTGTCTAACATGTAGAGCCTCTTAGGACCTTGCCTTCTCCAACCTCCAAGGCTTTTTATACTTTATTACCTTTCATATACACTAGGATCTAGCGAAATGGGCCTTCGTTCTGTTCACAGACATAATGCTTTAGCTCCCAACTCCTTCCCTTTTCAATGACTCATGCTAAGGATCCTGTTCTCCCTCATGTCAATCTTTTGGCTTGCTTGATTTCCTTCAAGACTCAGTTCAAACACCACCTTCTATAAGAGGTCTTTCCCAGAACACTCCACCCACTTATCTTGCCTTCCCTCTGAATATTTCCAATTTACTCTGTATATATATATATATGTATATGTATATGTATATATGTGTGTGTATATATATTACATATATATATACACACACACACACACACATATATATATATATATATATATACATATATATATATATATATATCTTTTACTTACATGGTTGTTTACAAGTTGTCTCCCCCCTTAAAATGCAAGCTCCTTGAGAGCAGAAATTGTTTTTTACTTTCTTTGCATCCATAGGGCTTAGCACAGGGCCTGGCACACAGTAGGTCCTTCCAACTTTAAAATTCTATGATCTCTCCAAGTCTGTGTAAGGAAGGACTGAGGTGTTATTAGAGTTGTATTTTAGTATGGACAGAAGAGGCACCCACTGAATCTGGAATATTACATGGCATGGACCAGACTTCCCTGCAGTTCTTTTCTTTTTTTCTTAAACATTCTCATGTGCCAGATCATGCTTATGTAAGATTCCCCATTGCTGTAAGGATCCCTCAAACTGAAAAGAAAAGGCAGTAGAGGCCAAAAAGGAACCAAGCACAACTCTTTTAACTTAAGTAATTCCTTTTCTCCATTCAAAGTATTTAGAATATGAAATTTGGTATATTACAAGACAAAGAAGTAAGTATCTGAGAGTGGGAGGTGGTAGAAAGGGATTTGGGAAAGCTGAGTCCTTAGTTCAGCCTTCTCAATGATCCTCTATGTGAACTCAGGCAAAACACCTGACAGCAGGGGTGGGGAACCTGTGGCCTGAAGAGCACATGTGGCCTAGAGAGCCACATGTAGTCTTGCGGCCACAGGTTCCCAAACCCTGAACCATTTTCTTAGTTTCTTTTTCTATAAAATGGGCATAACACTACCATTCTACCTGGCTCTTGGGGTTGTTCGAAAAATCAAATGTGATCATGTGAAAACTTGTAGGAAAACATCAAGTTAGAAATCTATACAAATGTGGACACAGAATCTGTGCAGAGAATTCTCTCCATGAATGCATATGACAATCTATCTGTAACTTATAATTAGCTACCATTATATAGAACTTAAATGTTTATGATGCACTTTATACTTCAAACGTGAGAAGTAAGTGAGTTTTCATCCCTGTTTTACAGATGTGGAAAATGAGTTTCAAAGAGGCTTGTCTAGGGTTTCTCAACTATTAAGTGTCAAGAAGGAAGATTAGAACCCAGGCTTTCCTGATTTCAATAGCTACACTTTACTCACTATTATGGGCGGCCAGGTAGCACAGTGGATAGAGTCCTGGGCCTGGAATCAGGAGAACCTAGTTCAAATTTGATCTCAGACTAGCTGTATGACCCTGGGCAAGTCACTTAACCCTTTTTGCCTCAGTTTCCTCATCTATAAAATGAGCTAGAAAAGGAAATGGCAAACTACTTCAGTATCTTAGCCAAGAAAACCCCAAATAGGGTCACAAAAAGTCAAACACAATTGAACAGCAACTTGTTAATACACATTAGCTTTATATAAACATAAAATAAAGATATTAATTGTTTCTGCACTACTGTAAGAGTTAAAGATCTTCCCTGTTCATTAACAGGCCCCATGTGGAGACTATTAAGGGAAGCTTGATTGAAGGTGAATTTGGGGAATTTAGTACTTTGGAGAGGAAAGAACTTGGACTTGAGAGGAGAAAATATAGAGGCAGGCCTGCTTTAGATATAAGCTCATGAAGCCAAGAGCTCTTCAATTATAGCTCTGGTGTTAAAACAGTTTTCTCATCTTGGATAAGCTGTTTGGCCTCTTGGCTGCTGTATCCCAACTTTGCAAAATTTCAAACCAGGATAATCATAAACTTTCTCCCACTGGCTCTAGCTGTATGTGAGAGAGCATCACACTTAAGTAGCTAATAATTGTGGGTTAGGATCTGTGAGTCTTAGCAATGTCAGTGTGCTTATTTTCCGATGTCTGTTTTCATTTGTAGCAGAAGTAGGCAAAGCTTTCCGTCGGATTTGCTGTAAATTCAAATGCCAGCTGACCTGCCCTGGCTAGCCCAGCTGAGTTTGACATCTGATAAAGTGTTGCAGCAGGCAAAGTCATTACCCACAGCTTTGCTTGGGGAAAGTAGGCAGAAGGTCTGGGCCATTTTACATTTTTCTCATTTCTCCTTATCACGTTGGGATACAATATCATGCAACATAACAAGGTGATGGGCTGAGATGAGATGCCGGGCCTGAGCACTCAACATTCAAGGCTGCCAAACACAACACCCACAACATGTTAAATGAAGAAAGTGACTCAGTGTTCAGAGAGAAACTTCTCCTTACTGAGCCAAGGCCCAAGATTGACACAAATCCCAAGTCAGATGTGGGCAGCTTTCCTCTCTGGGACTATTTTGGATTGAATGCAAATGTGAATCAGAGCCTGTCAAGCAGTTTCTGATGGTGATAGACCTATTTACTGTTGACAATGTGAGGAGAACCCAGAAGTTCATTTATACTTTAGGATTCTTTTGCCTGGAGCATAAGTGAGGTGAGAACGGGATGCTTGATGCGGTTTCAAATCCACATCTGCTAGGCTGTTTTGTTTTTAATTTTGAAATTCTTCTCCAAAGTCCTAGTCTCTTCTTGAGTGACAATTTGCCCAGGAGTGTTGTTACTTGGGCATACAAATCTTCAAGCCTCTGCCATGTATTGGTTCCTAAGAAGGAAACTGAGGACCTGAGGCCTAGTGGCTGCTCACTGTCTTTGCTGTTCCATTGTGTCTTGGTTCTGTCTCTAGAATTCTCCATGATTTTATATACGTACGTGCAAAAATGCACACATATTTCATATAGAAAACCAGTACAAAATAATATATATTTGATATAGAAGGGTTATTTCCATCAGGGTAGGGAACCCTTGATGTGCAAAAATCCCTTCACCAATGCAGATTGACAAGGATTTTGCTACTTACAGTCTTAGAGAATTGCTTGGGTCACTGAAAATTTAGATAGCTTATCCATAGTCACAAAGCTCACGTTTATCAGAGATGGAGTTTGAATCTAGGACTTTCTAACTGCTAGGTGGGTATTCTATCCTCTACACAATGCTGTTGAGTCATTTCAACGGTGTCTGACCCTTCATGACCCTATTTGGGATTTTCTTAGCAGAGATATTGGAGTGGTTTGCCATTTCCTTTTCCAGCTCATTTTACAGATGAGGAACCTAAGGACAACAGGGTTGAGTGATTTGCCTGGGGTCACATGACTAGTAAGTATCTAAAGGCAGATTTGCACTCAAGAAGATGTCTTGTTCCAGCACTCTATGCACTGTACCACCTAACTGCTCTTTTTTATCCTATTCTAGCATGGGGCATTTTTATCTTATGTTACAGGACACGAAGGTATTTGAAAGAACTCAAACCCTTCACTTTATAGATAATGAAACTGAAGTCTAAGGAAGTCATAATAGTTTTTTCCCCAACATATTTGTATCATCTCCTCAACTAGCAGGTAATTTAGTATAAGGGACTGGGTAGTTGTAGCACCATGCACCTGACACATCCAGGATGTTCTGCTGGCACAGGTTCTTAGATCTGCTTTTCTAAGGAAAATAACTTGATGAGTCAACAATCTTCTTTAAAAATATGTACCAACAGAGAAAAATACAATCAGAGAAATAAAGACCAAGAGACAGGGTTTCTAACTGTCTGACCATAAGCAATACATACATCACAGATCAACAGACAGATCCAACTGTCTGACAATTACATTCATACATAGTTACCAGAGGGAAAAGCACCAACATCTGGACTTTCAAAGCTGGAGGGCTCCTTAATGGCTACCCAGAGTCTCATCTGGCATGAACCTTCTTCCAAAGAGTATTCCCCAAAGCAAACCCTCACCTCAGAGTATATACAGACTTTTCAGAGCTGGAGGGCATCACGAGCCAGTGCCTCATTAGAAATTAACAAACAGTGTGGGCCTTCCTACAAAACAAGTCTCCCCTAATCAAGCTTCCCTTAATGGTCTCCGTCTGAGGTCTGTCAATGAGTGAGGAAGATCTTTAGCTCTTACAATAGTATACTTCATGTCTCCTGCAGTGCCTTGAATACGTCCTCCATATTTGATGCTGCTGATCTTGATGACTGAGTGAGATGACACTTTGACACTGACTTGGACATAGAGGAAATAGGCTTAAGTCTGGGTTTTTATTTGAACTGCAAAAGTGTATTTCCTAGTAGTCTGAGAAAATAATGTATGTAAGAAGCTATGTGGAATGGAGGGAGGATACAGAATCTTCATTCCTCAAGGTGTAAAAAAATGTACAGTACCAAGGAGGTCTGTAAGTGCTCTCTTTGGCTTTTGGTCCACAGAATCTCTGGGGATATGAACCTGATCCCATTAGAAAACTCCAGAATTCTACACTATTCTGGGGCACTTTGGCCATTTCAATCTCAAATCAGAAACCTAGGCAACTTGAACATAGAGAATTGATTTGAACTACCTGTACCTAGATAGATTGACTTAGCTTCCCACCCCAAAGCTGTGTTTCATGCATGTGTCTTGAGTGGACTCTTTGTACATAGTTATTTCATATTATTTCTCCAATTCAACTATATTTGAGCACAGGGACTGGGTTTTTGTTTGTTTGTTTGTTTTGCCTTTCTTTGCCTTCCCAGTACTTAGCTCAGTGACTGGCACATAGTCAGTACTTAATAATTCAGCATGTGAGGCTGTCACTTTGAGTGACAGGGGTAAAAATATCTTCGAAGTTTGTGTTTCTGTGTGAATGCTGAGTTGTTGCGTTACAGATATCCTTGTGAGGACAAGGGTGAGGGTGAGGGTGGATATGGAGGTGTTGATGGATTTTATCACCTTGATGATTAGGTTGCAGTTAATTACAGTGGAACTGTAGAAAGAACACAATTCAGAGTGGGAAGATCTGAATTTAATTGGATGAAAACAATTTGTTCCAATGGCCATGAAGGCAGCTGAAGCAAGCAGTATGAGGTGCTTAGAGCTTGCTCAGACATCTAAGATGCCAAGGTCATCCACTGCATCCTGAGCCATCGCCAGCCATATTGACTTTTGTCTTGGCACTAGATTTCTGTGGCTCTGGAGAAGATGTGACTTTGTGCAACTCTGTTTCACTTAAATCCAGTTCATGCACAAGTCAAGACATCACCCCATGATGTCATTGTTCCTTTTCAGTATTTATGGCCCTTGTGACCGTAGGCAAATAACTTAATCCTAAAAAAATATTAATTAGTCCTCAGTTACCTCATTTGCTAAATGGAGTGAAATTCTAAAGGTTCTTTGTGTTCTGAAGCTAATGATTATATGCACTGTAACAAAGTTTTTAGATATATGAATGCATTGAAGCCTCTGTTATTTCATAAGTCTAAGGAGCCCAGGGTCTTGGAACTTTTTCCACTGTCACTGTTTGAACCTGTCTATAACTTAGTGGGTAGATCCCAGGGAGTTGCTACAGGCACACAGAAGGAAGAGGTATTTTCCCAGTCGCACAGTTAATAAATATCAGAGGTGGGATTTGGACTCATATCTTCCTGACCTCAAACCCAGCACTCCTTCCACTACTAAACACTGCCTGGAAGGTTTAGTTATTGATCATAATATCATTATAATTTGTGCAAACCTATGTCTTGCTACAGGAAAAGGAATTTTGGTGTTGGGGAAAAATGACCAGACTTGGATGGAGTCAGAAGGTTGTGTTTAATTCTTAGCTCTACCACTCACTAGTTACAACTGTGGGCAGGTTGGAATGAACAGGTTGGATGAAATGATCTATAAACACCATTTTAAAATGTTGTAGTTTATCACCTTGATTTCTAAATATATTCCTCTCCATTCCCCCAAACTCAGAGACCTATTCCTTATAACCAAAGAAAATGGGAGGGGGAAAGTAGCTCAGCAAAATTAACCAAAGCATAAATGAAATATGACAGTAGATGCAATGTTCCATACTCATAGTGCCTTACTTTTTAAAAAGAGGAAGGTGCACTCTTATCTATCTGGGGCTAAGTTTGGTCATTACAATTACTTAGCATTAAATTTCTTTTGTTGGTGTTATTTATTATTCTTTCTATTCTCAATGTTGTAATCATTTGGTGTGCTCAGGTTTTGATGACTTTGCTTTATACTGTGACTTTCCTTTATGTCAATACCTATAAATCTTCCCATGCTAAACCCGTTTATTCAAAAAACATTAATGAAGCGTTCATTATCTGTCAGACACTGTGCTAGGTACTGAGATTATGTATACATCCACAAAACATTCTTTGCCCTCAAGGAGCTCCTATTTTTTTGGTCTTACTGATTTACAATTCTGTTGTATATATGGGTTGCACATCTGTATGAATAACGTTGCAAATGTTGCTTGTGTTTACTTGCACAATTTTTAGTTTCTGGTAACATAGGGGAAGAGCAAAATTGTACACATCTTCTCAGTGAATACTTTCTGGGATTGTAAAGGACTGTCATTTATAGAGTTCTTAATAAGGTCATGGATTCAGGGTTGAAAGGGACTTCAGAGATTATCTAGCCAAACCCCTTTATTTTATAGCTGAGGAAAGAGACCCATTAATTAGCTTGTGACTGCCTTAGACAGTTTTTAGTATCTCCAGAAAATAGTTTCCTGACATAGCTCCTGAATAAACACCACCTGGACCTATGCATGCCAGTTTTACCACTGCCTGATATTTAAAGATCCGTTTCTTTTGCACTGTCTGTCTTAAGGATGTTACCACCAAGAAATCTATTATCTGAAGATACGTCTGTCTGATTGGTGAAGAACAGAACATTTATCAGTCATGGAAGCACTTGAAAGATGGGAGGAGGAAAAGAGGGAAGGAGAAAGGAAGGAGAAATGGGAAGAGAGAGGGGGAGGGAGAAGAAAGTATGAGATAGAAAATTAGGGGGAAGGAGGAGAAGAAGAGAGGGAGAAGTAGATGGAGAAGGAGAGAGAGGGAGGGAGGGAGAGACAGAGAGAAGGAGGGAGGGAGAGAGATACAGAGAGAGAGAAGGAGGGAAGGAACAAGATACAGAGAGAGAGAGGGATAGAGAGACAGAGAGAGAGACAGAGAGAGAGAGAGAGAGAGAGAGAGAGAGAGAGAGAGATTCAGTATGTAGGTCCTATAGGATTTAAATTACATTTGAGGAACAGAAATTCACTAGCCCTAACACAAACGTAGGGGGTCTGAAGAAGCTGTAATAAAATAGAAATATCTGCTTTGTTATACAAAAAAATGGAATGGTCAATTGTTTTAAAGTAGGAAAGTGTGCTTCTAGAAGTAAAGGACAATAAAATTTGGTGGTTTGAACATGACCAAATTTGAGAGACAAAGGAATTTTGATTGTAATCATGATGTTGTGTGACAGAATCAAGATCCAATTTACTTAGAGGGTTCTGTGAAAAATAACATCAAGTCAGTTATTTCATAGTGTTCAAAAATGTTCTTTTCACCTGGGTTTTTCTGTCTTGATTAGGAAGTATTTCTAATATAAGGTACTTTTATAGATCTTAGCTTATTCTTTATTTTTTAAAAAGAATTATACATTTATTTATTTTTTTAGTTTACAACATCCACTTTTACAAGATTTTGAATTCTAAATATTCCCCCTCAATCCTCTCTCTCCTCCCTAAGATGACTTGCAATGTGTTATAGGCAATGCATGTGCAATCATATTAAACGTATTTCCACGTTAATCATGTTTTGAAAAAAGAACCAGAACAAAAGGAACAAAACACAAGAAAGAAAAAAGAGAGAAGACAGTCTGCTTCCATCTACATTCACACTCCATAGTTCTTTCTTGGGATGAGGATAGCATTTTCCATCATGAGCCTTTTGGAATTGTATTAGATCATTGTATTGCTGAGAAAAACTCGTTCTATCAAAGTTGGTCCTTGCATAATGTTTTAGCCTACCCTTTCTTTAGAAATAAACAACCCTGCACAATTTCTGCTGGTGGGGAGAGGTAAATATAATTTTTAAGGAATGCATGTAGGATGTTATTTATAAGGTTAGAAAAATTTGCTACAGGAATTAAACATCAATCTTCTCTGCCAAGAAGAATGCTATTTAGGCAGAGATAGAAAGAAGGAAAATGGTTAAAGGGAAGTTGGAACTGAAGATAAGTAAGGAGGCAGTAAGATAGCACCTATCAGCCGTCAATGAGTTCAAGCCACCTGGCCCAAATTAATGGCATCTCAAAATGTTGAAAAAATTGGTAAATATGACTTCTAATGATCTTTGAAAGTTTGTGGAGAAAAGGAGAGGTGCTTCAGTACTGGTGAAGGGCAAATGTTGATAGAACCAAGATGGTGGAGCAGAGGCAAGCACCCTCAGGGAGGAGGATGGGGGAAGACACATAAAGGGTATGTGTGGTTTTATAGCCCTTTGGGCATAGTTCCAAATTGCCCTACAGAATGGTTGAATCAGTTTACAACTCCACCTCCACCAACTGTGCATTAGTGTCTCAATTTTCCCACATCCCCTTGAATATTTCTCTTTTTTGGTGATATTAACTAATTTGGGTATGGAGTGGTACCTCAGAGTTGTTTTTATTTGCATTTCTTTAATCAGTAGTGATGTTGAGCATTTTTTCATATGATTATAGAAAACTTTTGAAAATTGCCAAGTCATATACTTTGACCATTTGTCAATTTGGGAATGACTTATATGCTTATAAATTTGACTCATTTCTCTCTCTATTAACCTCTCCACTACCCCTTTATTTTTTTTCAGGTGTCATCCCAACTGAAAAGATTTTTTAAAAATCATCCCACTGTAACAAAATAAGTGGATGAGAATGAGGGATGCCCTTTGAGCAGGGGGAAGATAGAGATAGAATAAGAAGAATTATCTCACAGAGAAGAGGCATTCAAGAAAGCTTTTACGGTGGAGGGGAAAATGACTTGGTAGCAGGCAATGCTTGAACCTTATTGTCCCCAGAATTGGTTCAAAGAAGGAATAACATAGACACTCAGTTGGGTGAAATAAACTATCTTACCCAGTAGAGAAGTAGGAGAGGAAGGGAATAGGAGAAAATGGGAGGAAATAGAAGGGAGGAAAGATTAAGGGGAGAAGTGGAGAGAAGCAAAATAGACTTTTGATGAGAGACAAGGTGAAAAAAGAGAGAAAAGCATAAACAGGGAAGCATAGGGATGGAGGGAAATACACCATTAGTAATCATAACTGTGAATGGGATGAACTCACCCATAAAATGGAAACAGATAGCAAAATGAATTAGAAGCAGAATTCAACAATCTGTTTACACTTGAAACAGAGACACACAGAGAATAAAAACAAGGAGCTAGAATAGAATCTATGCTTCAGCTGAGGTTTTATAAAAAGACAGGGCTAGCAATCATGAACTCAAATGAAAAGCAAAAAATATACCTAATTAAAAGAGATAAGCACGGAAAGTATGTTTTGCTAAAAGGTAATAAAGAAAACGAAGTAGTATCAATACTAAAAATATATGCACCAAATGGCATAGTATTTAAATTCTTATAGGAAAAGTTAAATGAGTTACAGGAGGAAATTGATGATAAAATTATAACCGTTGACTTTCCCTTTTTAGAACTAAATTAATCTAACAATAAAATAATTTTTTAAAAAAGTAATTAAGCTGATGAATAGAATTTTATAAAAATTGTGTGATAAAACTGAGGAAAACTGAATGAAAATAGAAAGCATATATTTTTTTTAAGCTGTATATGGTACATATAAAAAAATGACCATATATTAGGGTATAAAACCCTCACAACCAAAGCAAAAAAGCAGGAGAATTACTTATTCCCCTTTCAGACCATAGTACAATAAAAATTACATTCAATAAAGATTCATAGAAAGATTAAGAATTAATTGGAAAAGACATTATATAAAACTAAAGAATGAGAGGGTCAAAGAACAAATCACAGAAACCATCAATAATTTTATTAAAGAGAATGACAACAATATACCACAATTTTTGGAATGCCACCAAAGTAGTGCTTTTGGGAAAATTTATATCTCTAAATGCTTAAATTAATGAAATAGAAAAAGAGGAGATCAATGAATTGGGCATACAATTTAAAAGAAAACTAGAAAAAGAACAAATTAAAAATCCCCAATTAAACATCACATTGGAAATATTGAAAATCAAAGGGGAGATTAGTAAAATTGGAAGTTAAAAAGTCATTGTACTAATCAATAAAATTTAAAGATGGTTTTATGAAAAAATAGAATAGACAAACCATTGGTTGATTTGATTTAACAAAAAGTAACAAGCATATTAGTAGCATCAAAAATGAAATAGTTGAATGCATAATCAGTGAAGAAGAAATTAAAGCAATTATTAGGAGCTATTTGTCCAATTATATACCAATAAATTTGACAATCTAAATAAAATAGATGAATATTTATAAAACTATAAATTATCCAGATTAGCAGAAGAATGAATAGAATATTTAAATAACCCCATCTAAGAAAAATAAATGAGCAATCTGTCAATGAGCTCCCTAAGAAAAAATCCCAGGACCAGCTTGATTCACAAGTGAATTCTACCAAAAGTTTGAGAAAAAGTTAATTTCAATACCATATAAACTATTTGGAAAAATAGTTAAAAGAGTACTGCCAAATTCCTCTGATGAAATGAACATGGTGCTGATACCTAAACCAGGAAGAACAAAAACTGAAAATGAAGAAGATAGACCAATTTCTCTAATGAATATTGATGCAAAAATTTTAAATAATATACCAGTAAGATTACAGTAATGTACCATACATTATGACCATTTGAGATTTATATCAGGAATGTAGGGCTAGTTCAGTATTAGGAAAACTCTCAGCACAATTGACCATATCAATAACAAAAACAGCAAAAATCATCTGATTATCTCACTCATTCCTATTTTTGAAAAACATTAGAAAGCATAGAAATAAATGGAGCCTCCCTTAAAATGATAAGTAGTATCTATCTAAAACCATCATGATGGTCTTTAATGGAGACAAGCTAGAGTCCTTCCCCAAAAGGGTGAAGCAAAGATACCCATTATCACAACTATTATTCAATATTGTACTAGAAATTCTATCTATAACAATAAAAGAAGAAAAAAATGAAGGAATTAGAATAGACAATGAGCAAAGAAAACCATCACTTTGCAGACAATATCATGGTATATTTAGATAATCTTAGAGAATCAACTAAAAAATTAGTTGAAACAAATAGCATCTTTAACAAAGTTGCAGGATGCAAAATACACCCACATAAATCAACAGCATTTTTATATACTACCAACAAAGCCCACCAAGAAGAGATAGAAAGATAAATTCCATTAAAAACAGCTATAAAGAATATAAAATACTTGAGATCCTACCTGCCAAGACAAATTCAGGAGCTATATGGATGCAATCACAAAACACACTTCACGCAAATAGGTATCTAATCAATTGGAGAACTACTAATTTCTCAAGGATAGGCTATGTCAGTGTAATAAAATGACAATTCTACCTAAATTAATTTACTTACTCAATGTTATACCAAGCAATCTACCAAAATTTATTTTATAATACTAGAAAAAATACTAACAAAATTCATGTGGAAGAACAAAAGCTCAGAATACCAGGGGAGCCAATGAAAAAAAATGTGAAGGAAAGCAGACTAGAGGTACTAGATTTCAAACTGTATTGCAAAGTGGTAATCGTCACAACAATCTAGTACTGGCTAAGTAATAGAGCAGTGTATCAGTGGAATAGATCAGGTACATAATACAGGTAGTAAATGACCACAGTAAACTAGTATTTGATAAACTAAATGATCCAAGCTTTTGGGTAAAGAATTCACCATTTGACAAAAATTGCTGCGAAAACTGGAAAGCAATTTGATAGAAAGTAGGTATAGACCAACATCTCAAACTGTATACCAATGTAAGTTAAAAATTGGTACATGATTTAGACATAAAGAGTGACATCATAAGCAAATCAGGGGAGCATGGAAAACTTTACCACTCAATTTTAATAGATAAGTGAAGAATTTATGACCAAACAAGAGATAAAGAGGATCACAGGATATAAGACTGATAGTTCTGATTACATGATATTACAGAGCCTTTGGACAAACAAAACCAATGCAGCCAACAATTAAAGGAAAAGCATGAAAACTTGGAAAAAATTTGACAGCAAGTTTTTCTGATAAATTCCTTATTTCTCAAATCTATAGGGAATTGAGTAAAATTTATAAGAAAATGAGTTGTTCTCAATTTATAGATGGTCAAAGACTATGAACAGGCAGCTTTCAGTAGAAGAAGCCAAAGCAGTTTATAGTCGTATAAAAGAATGCTGTAAGTCAAAATTGATAAGAGAAACTCAAATTAAAAGAATTCTAGGGACCACCTCACATTGTCAGAAAAGGAAAATGACAAATGTTTCCCAAAGAGATCGAAGGAAAAAGAAAAGGACATGTATGGACAAAAATATTTATAGCAGCTCTTTTTGTGGTGGCAAAGTACTGGATATTTGAGGGGATGCCCATCACTTGGGGAATGACTGAACAAGTTGTAGTATATGATTGGGCTGGAATACTATTGAACTATAAGAAATAATAAGCGAAAACTTTGGAAGTCTCATATAATATAATGCAATGTGAAGTAAGCAGAACCAAAAGAACATTGTACTGAGCAACAGAAGTATTGTAATAATGATTAATTGTGAAAGACTTAGTTAATCTGATCAAGTCAATGATCCAAGACAATTCCAAGGGACCCATTATGAAAAATGTGATCTACCTCCAGAGATGGAACTAACAAACCCTGTCAATTTAAACATATTTTTTCACTTTCTTTAATTTTTAAAATTTTGTATGTATGAATTTTTTTCTAATATGGCTAATATGGAAATATATGTTTTGCATGATTTCACATGTATAATTACTATCATATGGCTTGCCTCCTCTATGGGTGGGGGAGGGAGAATAGAGAAGGAAAGAATTTGAAACTCAAATTTTAAAAAGAATGCAAAATATATTATTAGAAAATTTTTTATTAAATAAATAAAAATATATTGGAGCAGATAGAAATACCTTTAATTCAACTCAACCACATTTTTTAATTATAAAAATTGCATTTTTACACTATCAGAACTTCCCAATACTCTCCTCAAATGTACCCTCCTTCATTAGAAAAAAAAAATAAAATTTCTGACAAAGCAACCTAACAGGTAGAGTTCTATAACATTTTGCACCCAGAATCCATCACCCAAATGATCAATAGAAAGGAAATATGCTCCAGCATCTGTCTCCTAGAACCAATATTAGTCGGTGCAGAATCATGTATTTTGTTTGACTTCTGTTTCAAGCTCTCCTCTCCCTCTCACATTCCATTCAAATAGTGCCCAATTGATCAGCGCCTGTTTTGTTTCCAGTTTTTGCTCAAATAGTACTGCTATGAATATATAATCATGAGCATATATAAATAGACACACACACACACATATATATCTTTTCTTTCTATCATTGATAGGGTATAGGTCCAGCTTGGGGGTTCTTGGGTCAAAATTGTGAATAGTTTAGTAACTTTTCTTCTATAAGTCTGAGCAAATCATGTCCTAGAACAATTTAAACAATTTGCACCATTCTTATCCCTCCCCTGAGTACTCTTTTCCCATTCAGAGATTATTGTGGTACTCAGAATTATGCCAATCATATATTTATATATTCTAGGGATTTGTAACCACAATTGCCAAATACTGAGTTGATTTATGGGAACTGGTGGTAGAATCCATTATTCTTCCTTCTGTCTCTTGAAGAATCTTAGGATCCCTGTGCTCTTTTACAGTTGAGTGAAGGAGGATAACTACAAGTAAAGGGCAGATGATAACCCTTTCAGCATTCCATACACAGCTGTCTTCTTTCAGGTTGGTCATCATCCCATTCTATCAATTGGGAAGGCAGAGATTTTATGATCAAGTTAGAAAAAGGAATAAGCACAGTAATGAAGAAGTCTATTTCTTCCAATGTTAGTTATTTTATTAAAAACATTTAATTAATTTATTTTTAGTTTTCAACATTCACTTCCAACAAGATTTTGAGTTCCAAATTTTCTCCCCATCTCTCCCTTCCCCTCACCTCAAGAAAGTATGCATTTTGATTGCTCCCAACCTACCCTCCCTTCTATCACACACATCCCCCTCTCTTATCCACTTCTCCTCTATTTTTTTAGGACAAGATATATTTCTATACCCCATTTTCTGTATGTCTTATTGCCCAGTTGCATGTAAAAATATTTTTTAATACTTGTTTTTAAAACTTTATGTCCCAAATTCTCTCCCTTCCTCCCTCCCCACCCACCCCCACTGAGAAGGCAAGCAATTAAATAAAGATTATACATGTGTAGTCATGTAAAACACTTCCATAGCTGTCATACTGTGAAAGACTAAGTATATTTCCCTCCAACTTATCCTGCCCTCCTTTTATCCTGTTCTCTCTTTTGACCCTATTCCTCCTCAAAACTGTTTACTTCTGATTACCTTCTCCCGTTTGCCATCTGTTTATCATCCCCCTCTCTTGTACCCTTTGCCACTACTTTCCGGTAGGTTAAGAAAGATTTTCATACCCAATTGAGTGTGTACGTTATTCCTTCCTTAAGCCAAATCTGATGAGAGTAAGATTCACTCATTCCCTCTCACCACCCCCTCTTCCCCTCCATTGTAAAAGCTTTTCTTTCTAAAAATTAATTTATTTTTAGTTTTCAACATTAATTTCCACAAGATTTTCAGTTCCAAATTTTCTCCCCATCTCTCCCCTTCCCCACACTCCAATATGGCATGCATTCTGTTTACTTCTTCGCTCAGTGTGCCCTCTCTTTTATCACACCCCACCCCTATCCACTTCCCCCTTACTTTCTTGTAGGGCAATATAGATTTCTATGCTACATTTCCTATACATCTAATTTCCCAATTGCATATAAAAAACAATTTTTTTAACATTTGTTTTTAAAACTTTAAGTTCCACATTCTCTTCCTTTTTTCCTCATCACCCATTCTCATTGAGAAGGCAAGCAATTCAATATGTTATGCATGTGTAGTTATGCAAAACGCTTCCATAAGTCATGCTGTGAAAGACTAACTATATTTCCTTCCACCCTATCCTGCTTCCCGTTTACTCTATTTTCTCCTTTGACCCTGTCCCTTTTTAAAAGTGTTTACTTCTAATTACTCTCTCCTCTCATTTGTTCTCCCTTTTATCATTCCCCTCCCCCCATTCTCTTCCCCCTTACTTTCCTGTAGGGTAAGATTCCCAGTTGAGTGTGTATGTTATTTCTTCCTTAAGCTAAATCTGATGAGAGTAAGGTCCACTCATTCCATTTCACCTCCCCTCATTCCCCTCCATTGTGACATTTTTTCTTGCCCCTTTTATGTGAGATAATTTATTCCATTTTATCTCTCCTATTCTCCTACTCCCAATATATTCCTTTCTTACCCCTTAATTTTATTTTTTAGATATGATCCTGTAACAGTAAGCACCCCAACATACACAGGGGGACCTGCAACCATAGGTTCTTTTATCTGACTCTCTAAAAGGAAAGGAAATTTTTGAGGGGTTAACCATCACTTTAATTGATTAAATTAAATGCTTGAGGATAGATGTTAGAGAAAATCAAAATCAAAATTTCAGAGAAATCAAAAATCAATAGACAAACTGCCTAACCATTAACATACATGCATCTTTACCGAGAGGGAAGCACCAAAATCTGGGTTTTCAAAACTAGGGGGACTGTTTAATGGCATCCCAGACTCTCATCTGACACTAAAACCTTCTCCCAGAAATTAAGCCCCAAAGTAAAACCTCACCCTCAAAGTATTTATACACTTTTCAGAGACAGAGGGCATGCCCCTTTGACCCAGTGCCTCAATACAAAAAAAACCCAAAAAACAAAAAGTACTTGGGACCCTCTTACAAAACAACTTCCCTAATCAAGCTGCCCTCAGTGAGCAGGCCCATCAATAGGTGGGGAAGAATCTTCTCTAATCACATTCAAATAGAGGCATTATACTTCTTGATTATACTAAAACAAAAACAGCAAAAGATCCTACTTTGCTTGGCCTCACACATCTCTTCATTTTCTACTTACCCTGTCCATTTATCTATCTTTCTATCTATCTATCTATCTATCTATCTATCTATCTATCTATCTATCTATCTATCTATCTACCTATCTACCTGTCTCTCTATCCATCCATACATCTATCCATCCATCCATCCATCCATCTATCTATCTATATTTCCTCCAACTGCCCTAATACTAAGCAAAGTCTCATGAAGTACAAGTCATCTTTACATGTAGGAATGTAAACAATTCAATCTTAATAAGTCCCTTATGATTTTGCTTTCCTGTTTACCTTTCCACACTTGTCTTGATTCCTGTATTTGAAAGTCAAATTTTCTATTCAGCTCTGGTCTTTTTGCCAAGAGTGCTTGAAAGTCATCTATTTCATTGAAATTCCATTTTTCTCCCTGAAATACTATACTCAGTTTTGCTGGGTAGGTGATTCTTGCTTTTAATCTTAGCTCCTCTGGCCTCTGGAATATCATATTCCAAGCCCTTCAGTCTCTTAATGTAGAAGTTGCTAGATCTTGTGTAATCCTGATTGTGTTTCCACAGTGCTCAAATTGTTTCTTTCTGGATACTTGCAATATTTTCTCTTTGACTTAGGAACTCTGGAATTTGGCTACAATATTCTTAGGAGTTTTCCTTTTGAGATTTCTTTTAGAAGGTGAATGGTAGCTTCTTTCAATATTTATTTTACCCCCTGGTTCTAGAATATCAGGACAGTTTTCCTTGATAATTTCTTGAAAGATGATGTCTAGGCTCCTTTTTTATATCATGGCTTTCATGGAGTCCAATAATTTTTAAGTTGTCTCTCCTGGACCTATTTTCCAAGTCAGTTGTTCTTTTACAAGGAGATATATCACACTGTCTACTATTTTTTCATTCTTTTGGTTTTGTTTTATAATTTCTTGATTTTTAATAAAGTCATTAGTTTTCATCTGCTCCATTCTAATCTGTAAGGAGTTATTTTCTTCTATGAGCTTTTGGACCTCCTTTTCCATTAGGCCAATTCTGCTTTTTAAGGCATTCTTCTCCTCATCAACTTTTTGGACCTCTTTTACCATTTGGGTTAGTCTATTTTAAGGTATTATTTTCTTCATTATTTTGGGGTCCCCTTTTGCAAGCAGTTGACTCATTTTTCATGATTTTCTTGCATCCCTCTCTTTTCTCTTCCCAATTTTTACTCTATTTCTCTTACTTGATTTTCAAAATCCTTTCTGAGATCTTTCATGGCTAGAGACCAATTCATATTTTTCTTGGAGGTGTTTGATGTAGGAGCTTTGACTTTGTAGTCTTCTTCTCGTTGTATGTTTTGATCTTCCTTGTCATCAAAGTAAGATTCTATAACCTGATTTTTTTTCTGTTCTTTACTCCTTTCCCCAGCCAATTACTTGATTTTTAAGCTCTTTGTCAAGGTAGTTCTATGCTTCCAGTGGGGGACATGGGTGGTGCACTGTCCCAAGCTTTGGGGGTTTTGTGCAGCTCTTTTCAGAAATACTTCTAGGGACCTGCAAATTTTCAGCTCTTCCAAGGTTGCATGATCAAAGGAGATGTTTATTCCTCTCCTGGTCTGTGCTGTGATCTGTGAGTCACCTCAAGTACACAATCTGTGGAGCTAGAGCTCCAGAAATATCTGCCTGTGCTGCAGCTGAGATCACTGTGGGTTCCTCCACCCCTTCTCCCACCTTGGGACTGGGACTGTATCATGGTATTGTCTCATACAAGTCTGACAGGATTTTTTGACTGACCTTCCAAGTTGTACTCAGCATTTTGGGGTTGATAAATCTGGAAACTGCAACAGCTGCCAGTGATTCAGCCTTCTGAGGCCTGCTCAGGCCCCATCTGTGCCAGCGCAGCCCAGGCTGGACTGCATTCCTCTCCCAGTCTGACATGACATAAGCTTCCTGTCAAATGTCCAGGCTGTCTTAGGCTGGAGATTTGTTTCACTCCATAATTCTGTGTGCTCGGCAGCTCCAGAACTTGTTTAGAGTCTTTTTTTTTTTACAAGTATTTGGAGAGTTTGGAGGAGAGCTCAAGTAAGTCTCAGCTTTTACTCCACCATCTTGACTCCATCAAGTCCTTCTTGATCTGCATAAAATGATAAAAAAAAACACAGTGAGAAGGAGAAATAGCAAATTCATGCATTGTAATTCAATTTACATTTTCATCCCCATATCTAGTTACTTTCTTATATAAAGGATTAAGCAAATTAACATCTACCTCAGTAAATGAAAGCAGTTTGTGTTTCACAGCTTGTATTTCATACCACAGGATCAGAACCAAGTCTTTTCGTGTCCTAGCACCTCTGATTAAGGATAAAAGTCTTAATTAAACACTTTGTTTTAACATAAATGTCTGTAACAAAGCATAATAAATAAAGAGCCTAATGTCAACTTAAGGCAACTTTTGTCTCTGAGTATAAGGAAATATAAATGATTTCTATTTCCCATGCAAGCCAGTAAAAACTATCTTGCGGAATTAAATATTACCCTATTCACAAGTACCTCCCTCTCCCCAAATTAAAATTCTGAGACCAGACAAAATCTTGGGAGTTTGAGTTAGTATTTAGAAGAACAAAATCCAAATGAAGAGATTCTGACTTCAGCTGCATGTTGCAAATGACACAAACATCCTCCCTGAAAAATGAAACTGAACACTGCCATAATAATCTTGGAAGGCTCTGACTGTGTTGACTGTGGCCAGGAAAAAATATTCAGTAATTGTGCCAGTGGGGGGCTGAATCAAGTCTTTCCATTTTCTTCTTTAGGGCAGGAATTGTTTATTTAAATATCACCTTCTTTACTTTGTAATTACACTTGGCGTCAGTTGAAAGGGCAAGTGACTTCCCTGTCTCTTTAGATACAATTTCTTTTCCGACAGATGCCATCCCAGAGATCTTTTTGTGACTCCAAATGCAAGTGGTCAGGATGGATGTCTGCTTTGAGTTGGTGCCTGGTGATGCACAATTACACAATCCTGACTAGAATGATAGACTTTATTCAAAAGGGTGTTGGGTTCTTATGCATGTGATTCCATATCTCTAAATTCTCTTTTTGTCTCTAGACTAATGACTTAAATTATCCTTTCAAAAAGATTAAGATAAATTCTTTGCAAATTTAATCCTGACAACCCAATCTTAAAGTGAAACATTCCTGTTTTGGTCTAGGCAAGAGGCATTAAGAATTTCTTACTTTTTATTTTGATCACTCCCCCATTTCAATTTTAGATTTATTATTATTACTTCCCCATTTTTATCTCCCCTGTAGAAGAACTGAAATGAAAACAAAAAGCCAACAAGTTAAGGAGAATTTGTTAAGCGCTTACTGTGTATCATGTATTGTGCTAAGTACTGAGGATACAATGAAAGACAAAACTCATGTTCCTCCTCTCAAGGAGCTTCCTTCTATTATGGGAAAAGTTCTCAACTGTAGTTTTATAATTTTGGATGGGAGGCTTTTCTTCTCTCAGATGGCTGGGGCACCATTAATTAATCATTCCACCAATCAACAATCAATCATTCAAGATAAAGGATATATTTGTAGCTTCAGTAAGTTCTGAGACCTTCTTATGCCACTTCCTAGTCTCAAAATGATTCTAGTGCCCAGTACTTGACTTCATCTACTTCGGAGGATTCAAGGGGAAAGCCTGAGGGGTCAGAAACATCTGGTTAATGCTATTGGATGAAGACCCCATCAATGTATTTCCACCTTCCCCGCCTCAAAACTATCACTTGGGAATCAAATTAGGCAGACTTAGGTGGATTTTCGGAAGACATTTTTACCAAGGTGGTGCCATAACAATTGGTTCAAAATGTCCCCTTAAAAACTGGTGATACACTCTATTCTTTCCTATCTGACTGCTCTTTTTTCAGTCTTCTCTGCTGGATCTTCATCTAGGTCATAGATACCGACTGTGGTTGCCCCCCAAGGCTTTGTCCTGGGCCCTCTTCTCTTCCACCTCGGTATTATTTTGCTTTATAATTTCATCAATGGATTTAATTATATATATCTAGATTATTCTCTAATCTATTTATCCAGCTTTGACCTCTCTCATGACCATACAACTGCCAAGTGGACATCTCAAACTAGATGTTCCATAGATTCCTTAAACTCAAGATGTACAAAACTGAATTATCTTTTCCCCTAAACCATCCCTTCTTTAAACTTCCCTGTTAATTGTAGTCAAAGGCATGAACACCCCTTTCTAGCCATCCAGGCTTACAAGACCTGTTGGCTTCATAAGGTTTCCTAAGTCCTGTTCATTCTACCATCATAATATCTCTCACATATAACTGTTTTTCTCTTATGATACTGCCATCCCTCTGCTGCAAAACCTCATCACCTTATGCATAGAATATTGTAATAGCCTTCTCATTGCTCTACTTGCCTCAATTTTCTCCCCACCACATTCCATCTTCACTCAGTTGCCAAAGTCATATTTCTAAAGCACTGGATGACCAAAATTGCCTCCCCTTCTATTCAGTAAATTCCAATGGCTCCCTATCACCTCTAGGATCAAATATATAATCCTCTATTTGGTTTTTAAAGCCTTTCATAACTTAACCCCTTCCCATCTATTCAATATGCTCTATGATCCAGTGAATTGGCCTCCTTGCTGCTCCTTTCACAAAAATATTCCCTCTCTCCACCCTAGGCATTTGAATCAGCTATCCAACCCGCCCCTCCCTCCCCATCTCCAGTCATCCTGATGAACATCAGGTCGCTGAATCCAGATGACTCAGCATAAAAAAGTGAGGCTGGTGACCTTGCCCAGCCCTCCCTCACTCAAAACAAAGTCAACCGCAAGTCATGTCATCATCTTGACGTCACAGTCCCCTTCAAGAATGAAGGGCAAACACAACAACAACCCATACTTGGAATCCTCTTTATCCTTACCTCCCTCTCCGGGCTCCCATGAATTCTTTCAAATCTCAGTTAAAATCTCACCTTTTGCAAGAAGCTTTTCCTCATTGCCCTCAATTCTAGTGACTTCTCTCTGAGAATTCCTCAAGTTTACCCATTTATCTCATTTTGTATTTTGTTGTTTACATGGTTTTCCCTCTGTTAAAAAATGAGATCCTTGAAGACAGGGATGTTTTCACCCTTGTATCCCCAGAGTTTGGTACAGCGTCTGGCAATAGTAAGTTCTTAATAAATGTTTCTTAACTGCCTGACTTAGTGTTCTGAATCAACAATCAACTTTAGATAATGGGATGCATCCCTGAGGTAGTAAAGTCCTCTTCACTAGAAATCAATTTTCTTTACAATTAAGAAAAGAGCTGAGTTCAAACTTCTATCTCTTAGCAGCTCCCTCTGTTTCCTGCCCCTTTTGCTTTCCTAGTCTATTATTATCTCTCTAGTTCCCCAGCTTAAGCAGATTTGATATGGAAAGTTCTCCCTTAAAATGCAATAGTCTTGCATCAGTGATAGTGATATGAAGGTTGGTGCTAAAGTCTAATATTTGCTAAAGAAAGGCTAACATATTGAAACTGAGATTATAGAAAGAAAGTTGTTGGAGTGTCAAGAGTCTTAATTGCCCTTATTCCAAGTCAAATCCTATTAACATCTCCCAAAGATGTGTTCAAATTATGTTTGTCATATTGGAATTTGGTTGCACTGATTATTACTCAAAATAATTGGGCCGTCTACTAATGTTCCTGGAATCTTTTTATAAGATAGAGATCTTTGTTGTAATTATGTTTGTAGTAATAGGATTTCACTTGTAGGCTCCCTAGCAAACCTTAATTATATAACTTTTTCCATAATCTTTTATCATTGATGATCCTGTGCTTTTATAGAACTTTCTAATTTAGTCAAAACGTATGTTACTCTTTTGCAGCTTAAAAAAACCTTCTTTTTGTGATTTTTGAGTTGAATTCTTGTGATTATTCAGCTTGAATAGGCACTGGTTGCTTTTCAGACTATTTGTAAAGGCCACCCATATGTCAGTAATGCTTTTACTAGGCTGAACCTGAACTGAAGAGAAGTAAATTGAATTCCATCCTGACTTGGTTTTGTGAATGCAGATATTAGCTTTAGTTCAACATGATCATGGCTTATCCTTTCCAATGATTACCAGAGGAAAATGGAAAAGAAGGGTGGATTATTTCAGACCAGTAGTTTTTATCTTTATTTTAAAAATAATTCTTCTCGTGACTCATTTTCATATCATACTGAAAGAATTCAATTCCATTCAACAAATATTAAGCATCCACCATGTGCAAAGAACTATGGGAGGTATTGGAGAAACAAAGGTGGAAAATGATCCATTTCTTGCCTCAGGGACCTTATAGTTTTCTGGAATGAGGACTGGAGAAGGGGTAGACTATACAAATACATTTAAAGGCAAATTTGATGGAGGAGGGAGAGAGATTCTGGGCAAAAGTGTTCCAGGAACAGTTAAAAGTGAGGTTTTTTCCAATGAGCAGAATTTTATTTTATTCAGAATAAGCATGAGTATATAACAAAGTCATTAATATTTCTAATATTTTAAAAATCATTAATATAATTACTGACAGTTCTGTTGTTCTAGTAAATATGGATTCTGGCAATCAAACTTACAGATAGTATTTGCTACCCTAGTCCATTCTGAAAGTCATCTCCACTATTTCAGTCTACTGCTCTCATACTAAAATGGACTGTAGAGAAAGATGCTAGACAGATTGAAGCCTTGCTGCCTTGGGTAATTGGGCTATACCAATTATCCCTACTATTTAAAGGTGGATTATGCAGGGTACAAGTTCTTCTTGTCCCTTGCTCAGGTATCTTGATTACTTGGGAGGAATTTTTTGAAGGTAAAGGGGAAAAGGGATGTATTGGCCTGAAAAGGAATTGGGAACTCTTTAGTCAAAGTGCCACATATAATACCTTCAGGAATTGTGAGAGCAGAAGGGGAATAGAAAAAGGGAAAGTAGAAGATAAAGAGAAAGAAAAGAAATAAATATACAAATAGGAAAATATGGTTTAATTGGTGAAAAGACCCAAACAATTGCCTCAGGCATCTATCTCCTACTCTCTAGTTACTAATGCCCCCAGTTACTTCCACCTTGGCTGCAGAAGAGATCTTGGATTGCAGTGAATGATGTTTCTTATTATTTCTTGCTACCTTCATTATCAGAGGTAACAGAGCTGACCTTTAAGTACAGTCCAGAGTCATTCATTTTAGAAGATCAGCAATATTTAAGTATCTGATTATCCTAATAACTAGCACTTTGGTTATTTCAACCCTGTTGATTGCTTTGAACTCCTTTAAATATAAACTGCCCCTTTTATCAAGGGGAAACCTAGAATCTTGGTCATCACAGATAGTTTAGATGGTTCTCCATTCTTCATGGAACTTCCTTGAACCACAGTAAAAATGAACCAGTACATAGGGAAAAGATGGTTGATTAACTGCATCTGGACAGTTCTGGATCTCAAGGTAAAAACCTGTGTGTTTGGGCAGCATCTCCTTTCCCTTCAGCATTCCATATAGGAAATTGTTTGTCGGTGTAAAACTGGACCCCAGACTTGGTTGTATATACTTTCAATCTCCATCCAGTTGGGGAGATGGTAGAAGCTTACATAAGAGTACTTTTCTTTTGATTCTTCCAGACAGAAATTCAAACTATGGGTGCTTGTTGGGATACCTCTCAATAGACTCTAAATCATTTAGTGAAGATAGATGCAATGGGCAACCAGAAGGGTAAGCTGTGATGGTGCTAATAATCAAGATGGAAATTTAAGATTACTTTCCCAGGACTTGACCCTGGAAGGGACTTTAGAAATTAACTAGTCCCCTACCCCTCTGTTTATAGCTGAAGAAGCTGGGGCCCAGAGAAATGAAATGATTTGTCCAAGGTCACACAGCTAGCTAAGAAGCAGAGCTGGAATTCAAACTCAGGTCTCCTTACCACCAAAGCCAATGCTCTTGACACTATTTCAGGCTAATGGGAAAGACTTCATAGAAACAAGCCATTTGGTTATTTAGCATGCCAATCATCAAAAAGTAAAATCTGAAACAGAGTAAGAGCCAATCTTGGGGACAGCAAAACTAACTTCGTTCATTTGGTTGGTTCATGCTTCTCCTCTCCTAATGCAGATTTCATCTTCCTTATAGCTCAGTAGAAAGTGTTTGAGAATTTTAGTAGCTGAAAAATTCATACCCCTGAAGCTAACCTTTTGGTGAGTGTTTCTAAAGCTCGGTAAGGTTGGCCCTCAAATGGTAGGCATCCAATGATTGCAGAGTTAGGATGAAGATCCCTCCTATAGCATAGTCAGATCTACCAGAGTCTTTATTGAACCGTCATAGCTTTTAAGAGCCCAAGGGGACTGGAGAAGAAGGGCAACTGTCATAATGAAGGATGGGAGAAAACAAGTATTTATTGTTTTCGGCAAGTTAGATGGCACAGTATGGGCAATTAAGTGGTGCAATGGATGATAGAGAGCCAGGCCTGGAATCAGAAAGACCTAAGTTCAAATCCAGCCTCAGACACTTACTGATTGTGTGACCTTGGGCAAGTCACTTAATCCTGTTTGCCACAGTTTCCTCACCTGTAAAATGAGCTGGACATGGAAATAGCAAACCATTCCAGTGTCTTTGCCAAGAAAACCCCAAATGGGCTCACAAAGAGTCAGATAGAACTGGAAGGATTGAACATCAACCACCATGTGCCAGTTACTGTGCCAAGTGCTTTACAAACAGTATTTCATTTGATCCTCATAACACCTCTGGGAGGTAAGTGCTATTATCCCCACTTGGCAGCTGAAGAAACAGAGGAAACAGAAGTTAAGTGATTTGCCCAGGGTTACACAGCTAGCAAATGTTTGAAACTGGATTTAAACTCAGGTCTTCCGGTCTTCTGATCCAGTGTAGCTCCTAATGGCCCATTGAGATATTTTTCTCCCTAAAATTGTTAAGGAGAAGAAAGCAAGGGTAAACAAAATAATTTGAAAAGATTTACTTTCAACTAATGGGTAATAAGGATTGAAAATATTTTTGAATCATCTCTTTAAATAGATTTGAGGGAAACCAACAGTGTATATTAGAATGATCACAAGATTTGCAATCAGGAGACCTGATTCTCCTCCTAGCTGTGTTACTGATTGATCTGTGACTAGTCACTTATACTTTTGAGACCTCAATTTTCTCACCTGTAAAATGAGAAAGTTAAACTAGGTAATTTCTAAGGTTTCTTCAAGCTCTGTATACTTTTTTGTGTATTTTTCAAAGTTCTGAAGAGAAAGGATAGGAAGGAAGAAAGAAAGTAAAGATGGAGAGACAGAAAGAGAAAGAGATAGGCAAATAGACAAATCTCAGTGGTTGATACTTGACATTAAAGGCAGCTAGAGTTGCAAATTTGGTAAGTTTAGTACTCATTGATACATTCCTTCAAATCTAATAAATCTGTTGATCTTTGTACATCAGATGGGCACCAAACTGACTATGGATGGCTTTGTCATGTCGGCTAGACTAGTTCTGATAAAATGACATGGACTGTTTAGTTTATCCATTTTTGTCATTTTGTCATTTCCGTGTTCTCCTTCTGCCCTCAGATAATATGTGTGCAAGTAGAGTTATCAGGACAGTCAATGACTAAGAGGCTCTAGTCTAGACCGAAAGCACTGTGGCCACACCTAGGCATTTCCCCTTATTCAGTTAAAACCTGCAGAAGTCAACTTGGCTTGAGTTAAATTGAAAACCATCTTTTTCATGATGCTCAGACTAAAGAACTGAGGCATACTGAATTTTAGTCCCATCTTCAAGACCCTCTTGACCAAAGAGTTACCCTCCCATGTACAGAAACATTTTATACAGCTGTTGAAGCTGCCTAATTTAAGCATCCCTCAAGCAAATCTCATATTCCTATCCTTGCCTGAGAAATTATCTGTATTTTTTTCTTTTGTGGGACATCTCAATATAGACATACTGGGAAAGTCTGGACCTAATGAATATTCTGTTCTCTCATGCATAATTTTAAAAAATGTTTTCTATTCACTTACTTATATGAAATAATTCAATCCTTTAAGGGGTGAGAGCCACTTCCTAAAAAAAAAAGTCTCCCCACCTCTAGCTCAGCAATAACCCCCTTATTTTCAATACAATTTTGAGTAGATTTCCATGCTCAACAGAGAAATCATTTTTATCCTCCATAAACCTTGGTAGTCTTTTGTTATTTCTGAGGTACAGTGGATGTGTGGAGAGATGGGGTGTTGAGACTTGGAGTCCTGAAGATCTTTGGATTCCTCCTTTGACCCTCACCAGATAAGTGGGTGACAGACCTTGGGTCTGTCAGTTTCAATTTCTGAGGCTCAATTTCCTCATTTACAAAATGAGGGCAATACTACCTGTAGTATCTCTCCAATGGGGTCATTGTGAAGCTCAGATGAAATAATGTATATCTGATACTTTGCAAACTTTAAAGCATTATATAAATATTTCTTATTAGTTCTAAAGCTCTCTCAGGGAGAACGAAACTTTCCTTTTGTGTCTTCACTCAAAGGCCCGTGGCTACACACTTGGAGGATCCAATATGCTTTAATTAGAAGATGAGTGATTTGCTCCATCTAGAATCTGCTCCTCTGAGAAGCCAATGAGCCACTGACAGCTCAGTTGTTGGGAAGAGCACATGCCCTGATAGGGCCTAATTCTGTTCTGAAGAAAAATTCTTGGAAGGTTCATGGGAAATTTTGCTTCAATAATCCCTGTAGATTCAAGCACTAAGCATGCCACTGAAGGGACCAACGTACTATGTCTTTCCAGGTCAGAATAAATGAACTATAAGGGGTTTAGGGAAATGAGTCTGTTGGTCAGGAAAGTCAAGCATTGGGTGACCGAATCAATATATCAAGGACCTGTGATTTTGTCCTAGACACTCTGGGTTATGGTACTCCTTTTACGGGAGTTGACTGAAATTAGGATTGTAGATGTAGACCTGGAAGGTCTTTAACCTTTAACCTTATTTTGTCAAGGATCCTATTGGCAATCTGATGAAGCAGCTAGCTGGTACCTAGCTGGACCAGGAGTCAGGAAGACTTGAGTTCAAATGTGGCCTCTAAGACGTGCTAGCTGTGTGACCCTGAGCAAGTCACTTGACTTAACCTCTGTCTGCCTTAGTTTTCTCAACTGTAAAAAGGACATAATAATAGCACCTACCTCCCCAGGTTCAAATGAGATAATATTTGTAAAGCATTTGGCACAGGATCTGGTACATTGTTGGTGCTTAATAAATGTTCATTTCCTTCCTTCTCAGAATAACATTTTTAAATAACTGAGGGAAATGCTAACTTAGAGTTTACAATGTTGCATTTTTTTCCCATCCAAATTCATAGATCTCTTGGAATCCATTGACTCCTAGCTACAAACCTTTAATCTAGAACATTTTAGAGATCAAAAAAAACAAAAACAAAAAACTGAGACCTAGAGAATTAAAAGTCATATGTAACTTATAATTTGTCTTAAAGAATTGCCCATTAGAATCAGGCACTACCTTGTATGCCTGGCCTAGTATATAAAAAGGACTTAATATATGTTTGTTGAGTGGAATTGCTTTTGTCTCAGATTAAGTGAAAACTGGTAAGATTCCAGGTGGTCCTGTATCAGAGTTACCTCCACTTGAAATTTGTCAAATACTTCCATGTTGCCTTTCTAGATGAGTAAGAAGCTGAATTGGAATAAAGCCTTCCTTTACCTTCCCTCTCCCTCAGAATCACTCAAGTAACCCCACCAAGTTGATTCTTGATTCTTTCTGAGAGAGTTGGAGGTGATACAGGAAAGCACAAGAGAGCCTTGGGTTTCAGCTGTTCAGATTAAACCAGCATTGTAAAAATCTGTCTCATTTCCAACACACGCGCAACAATTTGAGGCTGCCCAGAGCGGGAAGCAATCTATAGATAACCTTTTAGGCAGACAGAGTATCAGAATGCATTTGCTGTCCATTAGTGTACATCTAGGCCTTGTTTTTGTAGCCAGCTAATTTCTAAGCTGTCCTGGGAGCTGCTAATTGTGGTAGAAAATGGAACTCTGTGTTTTCTGCCTTGGCATAATCTAAGACTTAGAAACAAAAGATCGTATTCCTTAGCCTGTGTGAGCAACATGTGGTCCAAAAGGCTGCATGCAAATTCCTTAATGAAGCTGTTGTTTGTTATCCTAAAATAATAAAATATTGGATTTATATATGTTTGGCTGGACAAAGGGTCCAGCCAAATTATGCTTTTTACAGAGATAGCTTCTAAAAAAATGATAGGACAACATGTCATCCAGGAAAGCATTTTAAGTCAAAGTATTGTATATTTTTTCATCTTAAAAAAAACAACCACCACATAGAAACTTTATTTTTTTAAAAATATTTATTTGTTTTTATTTTTTAAATTCATTTCTCTAACATTTTGATTTCTAAATTGTCTTCCCCTCCCTCTACTCCTCCTTTCCCAAGACAATGAGTAATCTGATATAGGCTATACATGTACAATCATATTAAACATATTTCCACATTTGTCATGTTGCAAGGAAGAATTAGAAGCAAGGAGAAAAAAAACACAAGAAAGAAGAAACGAAAGTGAGAGAGAGAGAATAATATGCTTTGATCTGCATTCAGACTCCAGAGTTCTTTCTCTGGATGTGGACAGCATTTTCCATCATGAGTCTTTTGGAGTTGTCTTAGATCCTTGTATTGTTGAGAAGAATTAAGTCTGTCAAAGATGTTCACTGCACAATATTGCTGTTACTGCTTACTTCACTCAGAATCAGTTCATGTTTTTCTGGAATCCACCTGCTCATCATTTCTTAATATCACACTAGTATTCCGTTACATTCATATACCACAACTTGTTCAGCCATTCCCCAACTGATGGGCATCCCCTCCATTTCCAATTCTTTGCCACCACAAAAGGAACTGCTATAAATATTTTCATACATGTGAATCCTTTCCCCATTTTTATGATTTCTTTGGGATATAAACCTATACATAGCATCTTTTTTTGTGTATCATAGTGTTTTGAATAATGGGAAGGATCTGTGGGAAGGATTGCAAGGAGCTTCAGCCTTGGGATTTCCTTTTGCCCAGCCCATCTAAGACTTAAAAGATGAGTTTTACAGCTTAGTCCTCAGTGTTCTAGGCACTAAGAAGTTAAATGACTCCCCCAGAGCCACAGAACTGGTAACAGGGATGGAATTTGAACACAGGGCTTTGGGATTCAAAAGCTAGCACGCTATTCACTATACCACAAACCTTATTACCACACGTATTCTATAATATCTCACTTAATAGGTAGGTAGGGGACAAATATTAAGGGACAGCCGTTCCCTCTATTATTCTAGTGAATAGGTGATTGACTCAGTAAAGTTGACCTCAGACCAAAGGTGAACCCATCCATAAGAAAACTGATAATCAGACATGTGGAATCATCAAGCAGATACCCTAGAGGGATGGTTATTCACATAATTAAAGGACTTTTGTTGTTGAGTCATTTCAGTTGTATATAACTCTTCATAACCCTTTTTGGGGTTTTCTTGGCAAAAATACTAGAGTGGTTTACCATTTTCTTTTTCAGTTCATTTTACAGATGAGGAAACTGAGGCAAACAGGATTAAGTGACCTGCCCAGGGTCACATAGCTAGCAAGTGTCTGAGGCCATATTTGAACTCAGGTCTTCCTGACTCTAGGCTCAGCACTCTATCCACTGAGACACTCATTTTCTCTCTGTGTCATCTAAAGGACCCTGACTGACAAATGGATATAGTAGTAACCCTTTAAATACCCACTCCTGGTACCTCGAAGCTTATATTTTCAGAGCAGCAAGAGACCTGAAAGGCCATCTAGTACAGCCCTCTCATTTTACAGATAAGGAAACATAAGCCAGAGAAATTAAATGTGCCAAGGCTACTCCTTGACCTAGGTACCTCACCTCCTAAAAGTTCTTACCCACTATGCCATGGGGTGCTCTTTTGTTTGCTTATAGGCCAATCACTATTTCTTTGCTAGGCTAGGAAAGCAAGCCAGAAATGGGATATTTAAAGCTAACATGTTTCAGCTAAGCCTGCCACCCAAAGATCTCTCAGAACTCAAGCCAAGACATCTCTGAGGTTGTACTGTAAGGCAAAGGAATAATATTTGATTTGACTTACTAAAATTTAACATACACACAAGTTTTCAGGGATATATCTGTTATAGGGCACAAAGGCACAGTTGTTTTAGGGAAGACCAGATAACTGAAATTTTTCATCATCACCCTGGACCTGATGTGAATCATATCCTTTAAAGTAATGAGATCCATTTCAAAGAAATGAAGTCAGTTTTCTGGAACAATGTTAAAAGTAGATTTGTGTCCTTTTTAAAAAGACTTCAGTCCTTTCTAACTGTACAAAAAATAAAGTAAAGATAATTCTTCCTTTAGGAATGAGGGGAGAGGGACCTAGAAAGGAAAAATTTATTGTGAAAAAGCTAGTGCTTTCTGCCCATTGGCTAATGAGAGGCAGAGTAATAACTAGTATGAGGCTCCCAGGGTTTTGCCCCAGGATAATAAATTTAGAGAGACTTGAAAGCATCAGCAATTCTTCTGTAGCATAAAAACAACAGAACTTGGCTTCTGTCAACAGTAAGAAATAGTGGGCGTGGAGCCAAGATGGCGGAGTAGAAAGACTCATGTATGCTAGCTCCGAACCCACAGCCCATATAGTTCCTGCAAGAAGAACTCCGCACAAATTCTGGAGCACTACATGGCACGCAGAAACACGGTGGAGAAGATTTCCATTCCAGAGAGCCCTGGAGAGCGGTCCCCAGGGGTCCGTCACCCCCCCAGAAAGCGGAGCCCACCCCTGAGCTGCCCTGACTGCACAGCCAGGAGGAGCAGATCCGAGCAGGCTTCAGGGACGGAACCTCCGATGGCCAAGAAAGTCCCTCCACCCACAGACGCTACAGGTCAGTGAGAGAGACTTCTGGGCTGGCCAAGAGGGGAGCGGGGTGTCTCCATGACTTGGGCCCCCTTGGGAGGTGGTGGTGGAGGCAGTGGCAGAGGCAGCTGTGGCGGCCTGGGACTCCCAGAGCAGCAGGCAGAAGTTCAGGGCCATTACCAAAAGTCTCTGCATAAACCCCCTGAGGGAACTGAGACTGGGAGGCAGCCCTGCCCCCACCCCAGCCCCAGAACTTAAGCTGACATTGAATAGCAGCCACACCTGCCAAGGAAAGCCCATTTGAATCTCAGACCCCAAGCACTAGCTGGGCGGATCTAGGCAGGGGTGGACAGGAATCTCAGAAGTCAAGTAACTGGCTGGGAAAATGCCCAGAAAAGGGAAGAAAAATAAGACTATAGACAGCTACTTTGATGGGGTACAGATGTTCCTGCCTTTCAATTCTGATGACAAGGAACTATTCTTACCATCAGGGAAAGATGTGGAGGTCGGGGCCTCTGTATCCCAGATATCCCAGGTGGATGTCTGGTGGGCTCAGGCCATGAAAGAACTCAAAAAGGATTTTGAAAATCAAGTTAGACAAGTAGAGGAAAAACTGGGAAGAGAAATGAGAGAGATGCAAGAAAAGCATGAAAAATGGGTCAATACCTTGATAAAGGAGACCCAAAAAAATGCTGAAGAAAATAACACCTTGAAAAATAGGCTCACTCAATTGGCAAAAGAGGTTCAAAAAGCCAATGAGGAGAAGAATGCTTTCAAAAACAGAATTAGCCAAATGGAAAAAGAGGTTCAAAATCTCACTGAAGAGAATAGTTCTCTCAAAATTAGAATGGAACACATGGAGGCTAATGACTTTATGAGAAACCAAGAAATCATAAAACAAAACCAAAAGAATGAAAAAATGGAAGAGAATGTGAAATATCTCATTGGAAAAACAACTGACCTGGAAAATAGATACAGGAGAGACAATTTAAAAATTATGGGACTACCTCAAAGTCATGATCAATAAAAGAGCCTAGACATCATCTTTCATGAAATTATCAAGGAAAACTGCCCTGATATTCTACAACCAGAGGGCAAAATAAGTATTGAAAGAATCCATCGATCACCACCTGAAAGAGATCCAAAAAGAGAAACTCCTAGGAACATTGTGGCCAAATTCCAGAACTCCAAGGTCAAGGAGAAAATCTTGCAAGCAGCTAGAAAGAAACAATTCTAGTATTGTGGAAATACAATCAGGATAACTCAAGATCTAGCAGCTTCTACATTAAGGGATTGAAGGGCATGGAATAGGATATTCCAGAAGTCAAAGGAACTAGGACTCAAACCAAGAATCACCTACCCAGCTAAACTGAGTATAATACTTCAGGGGAAAATATGGTCTTTCAATGAAACAGAGGACTTTCAAGCATTCTTGATGAAAAGACCAGAGCTGAAAAGAAAATTTGACTTTCAAACACAAGAATGAGAAGAAGCATGAAAAGGCAAACAGCAAAGAGAGGCCATAAGGGACTTACCAAAAGTGAACTGTTTACATTCCTACATGGAAAGACAATATTTGTAACTCTTAAAACTTTTCAGTATCTGGGTAGTTGGTGGGACCACACACACGTACATGTGTGCACGCACACACACATACGCACATTCATGCACATACAGAAACAGAGAGCACAGAGTGAATTGAATAGGATGGGACCATATCTTAAAAGAAATTAAGGTAAATGGTGAGAGAGAAATGTAGTGGGAGGAGAGAGGGTGAAATGGAATGGGGTAAATTATATCTCATTCAAGAGGCAAGCAGGAAACTTTTTAGTGGAGGGAAAAAGAGGAGAGCTGAGAAAAAAGCAAGAAGTTTACCCTCGTCACATTCGACTAGAGGAAGGAATAAAATACACACTCATTTTGGTATGAAAACCTATCTTACAATACAGGAAAGTGGCGGAAAAGGAGATAAGCAAGGTGGGGGGGATGAGGGAAGGGAGAGCAATGGGAGGAGGGAGCAATTTGAAGTCAACACTCGGAGAGGGACAGGATCAAAAGACAGAATAGAAACAATGGGGGGCAGAATAGGATGGAGGGAAATACAGTTAGTCTTACACAACATGATTATTATCGAAGTCATTTGCAAAACTACACAGATAGGGCCTATATTGAATTGCCTGTCTTCCCAAAGGGAATGGGTGGGGAGGGAGGGATGGGGAGAAGTTGGAATTCAAAGTTTTAGGAACAACTGTTGAGTATTGTTCTTGCTACTAGGAAATAAGAAATACAGTTGATGGGGAATAGAAAGTCATCTGGCCCTACAGGACAAAAGAGAAGATGGGGACAAGAGAAGGGAGGGATGATAGAAGAGAGGGCAGATTGGTGATAGGGAAAATTAGATTGCTCGGTGTATTGGGGTGGGGGGAGGGGATAAAAGGGGAGAAAATTTGGAACCCAAAATTTTGTGAAAATGAATGTAAAAAGTTAAATAAATGAATTTTTATTACAAAAAAAAGTAAGAAATAGTTAAAATAAAGGACTGCCTGGGTGACCTTACTTCTACCACCCCAATGGGACCCATGCTTAAACAGATGGTTTGAGAACATATTTTGTGCTATTTACTTTGGTTGTGGTTTGTACCCCTCACTTCACTGACAGCCTATGCTACTCTAGGCATAAATATTGATAGTGACAGCTCTGATATGGTCACAAGATCATAGACGTTAAAGCTGGGAAGAACCTTAAGGGCCATGTAGTTCAACCCTCTCCTGTTATAGATGGGGAAACTGAGGCACCACTGAGAGTAGATGGTATCCCATAATAAAAGTCAAAGAGTGGATTCAAAGCCAGTCTTCTATGGAATACAAAGATGTAAATAGAGACTAAAGATTTGACTACTGAGCATTCTGATGTACATAGGCTCTTTGATGGCCTTCTTATGGATAGTCTGGACAGATTATAAATCCAAAATAATTTTGTCATGACCAACTTTACTTGACATTGAATACCTTATTAAAGCCTTGCCATTGTAGATGTAGAACTGGTAGGGCCCTCAGTAACGGTCTAATCAAATCCTTTTATTTTAAAGATTAAAAAACTGAGGTCCAGGAAAGGTAAATGATTTCTCCAAGGTTACTTAAATAGTGTCAGAGGCAAGATTTGAACATGGGTCCCCTAAATCCCAAGCAAATGTTCCCTCCAACTGGAGTTTTGCAAATATTTTTGTAGAAGCAAAGTAGATTCCCCCAAAGTAGATTGATTGGGGGAATGCCAAGAAAACAATATACATAATAATTATATTCATAGTTATATAAATGTAAATAGAAAAAATTAACCATCACAAAACAATTTAAGCTAAATGCTGAGAAACATAAAAAACAAGGTTGCCCCCAAAGAACAAACAGAAGATATATCCCTCAGTTTCTTTGCAGAGATGGGGTCTACAGATATGGAACATTGTATATTAAATTGAGATTTTTTTCCCAATGTGTTAATCAGTTTTCTGGAATTCTTTTTGTTTCTTCCTCTTTTTTCTTTCTTTCACTGAAAAAGGGATTATATAAGGGATGGTTTTCTAGGAGGAAAGAAGAGAAAGATCCAGGAGAAAAATCTAAGCAATGTAAAAACAAAAATATATCAGTTGTATATCAAATATGTCGATATCTATTTTAAAAGAGAGTCTGCAAATAATGTATATTTCATCATGTCATTTGGAGAGGATTTCTTTCACCTGCCCCAATATTCTTCATCTCACCCCCACTCCTATCCCCTCACACATAATCCAACCTCTCTTCCTTCTTAGAGACACTTGGTAAACTAAATCAATATCCTTTCCTACTTATTTAGATTAAGATTTTACTCCCCTTTGAGAATTTACCTTATGGGGGCAAAGCCAAGATGGCAGAGAAGAAAGATGATTCTACTCTAGCTCTCCCACAATAGCCCATAAAATACCTGTAAAAAATGACCCTAAACAAATTCTAGAGCAGCAGAAGTCACAAAACAATAGAATGAAAGAAATTTCCAGCCCAGGACAGCCTAGAAGGCTGACAGGAAAGTCTACTGCACCAGGCTCAGAGCAGAGCTCAGCCCAACCTTGGCCATGCAGCAGGACAGGAGCTGGCTTTATGGTGTAGAATCACAGGTAGCATCTGCGGTTCCAGATTTCTCAACCCACAAACATCAAAGACAGCTTCTAAGATCAGTGAGAAAGCTCTTTCACCTGAGTTAGAGAGGAGTACTATTTGGCCCTTGCCCCAGGGTGGTGGCAGCCACTGTGTCAGCAGTATTCACTTTTGGAGCCCTTGGTCTAAAGACGCCAGAGGAATTGAGCAGCTGATCTGGGTCTCAGTTCTTCCAAATCCATAACTTCCAAAATAAAATGCAATTGTCTCAGGCCATGGAAGAGCTCAAAAAGGATATTGAAAATCAAGTAAGAAAGGTGGAGGAAAAATTGGGAAGAGAGATGAGAGCAATTCAAGAAAATCATGAAAAGTGAGTTAACAGCTTGATAAAGGAGACCCAAAAGAATACTGAAGAAAATAACACCTTTAAAAATAGGCTAACTCAATAGGCAAAAGAGGTCCAAAAAGCCAATAAGAAGAAGAATGCTTTAAACAGTAGAACTGGCCAAATGGAGGTTCAAAAGCTCACTGAAGAAAATAGCAGATGGAAGCTAATGCCTTTATGAGAAACCAAGAAATTACAAAACAAAATCAAAAAAAGGGAAAAAGAGAACACAATATGAAATATCTCATTGGGAAAACAACTGACCTGGAAAATAGATCCAGGAGAGATAATTTAAAAATTATTAGTCTACCTGAAAATCATGATCAAAAGAAGAGCCTAGACATTATCTTCCAAGAAATTATCAAGGGAAACTGCCCTGATATTCTAGAACCAGAGGGTAAAATAGAAATGGAAAGAGAATTTACCCTATAAATTAGGTCAACTAATACTACTAATCTGGGGTCTCCCAAGACAGATCTCATTTATATTGTGTGCTAATTGTGGCCCACCCCATTAGCTGAGAATGGATTAGGACAAAATAGTTCAGACTCACTAATACAATTTAATCATCCTTAGTTTCTTAATTACCATACTTACTTAAAACTTGGAAACCTTTTGCCACCCTCAACTATTTCTAAAACATCAATTTCAATGTTCAAATCCTCATAAGGTTCTAACCAGCAACTGAGTCTCTTTCTACATTTTATCTGTAGAAGGTCACAGAAATCAGCATCATTTAGGAAAATTAACCCCAAAAAGGACAGCTTTAAGAGAATGATCTCTATAGTACATCAGAATACTACTAGTCACCAGGGTCCTTACTCATGAGAGATACTACCAATCATGAACTCTGAAATCTAACTCCAACCTACTTTATATCTGTTCTTCATAATGTACACTATATTGCAGCCATACTGAATTACTAGCTAATCTCCATAGCTGACTTTTCATCTCCTGTTTTTGTGCATTTACACCACCCATCTTCCCTTTCTATTGTTCCTCACTCCCATCCCCTTCCTCATCTCTGCCTTCTGGAATCTTTATTTTTTTCTAATATTTGCTCAAGTTCTGGTTACTGTCCTTCTTTCTTGAAATCACTATAATAAAGTCAAATTTCAATGTGTCCAGCTGTGGCTGATCAGACCAATACAAGCTCAGAATGCTCTACCACAGATTTTGCACAGATAATCCTTATGAACATTTGTAGTGGATATTCTAAATTTGCACATCCTACGTTTCCTTTGAGCTGTCTTCTCTGATCTCCCCAGTTGCACTTTCTCCATCCTTAGCTATTTCTAGAGTACTTTTTCTGAGCTTTCCTTATGGTCATCAATCTCTATCTTGTATTACGCAGACATGTGAAGATTCATATCCTCAGAAGAATGTAAGTTCTTGAGGACAGGCACTATTTGGTATCTCTTTGTATTCCCTAGTGTAGTACTTGTTGCATAGGATTGAACAGAGTGTTTGATGCATTCTCCATTGTTCATGCCTGGCCTACTTCCCTGAACACAGTTATCAGTTCCCTCAACAGTTGAAAGGACAGATGAGCACAGGGCAGCTGTTCTATTTTTTCCATTTTGGGGAGGGGGGGTGGGATTCTCTCTCAGTGGGAATCAGTAATACCACTTTGTCATTATTCTTTTTACACCTTTAGACCCTTTTGTAAACCTTCAAATCCTCCTCCTTTAAAAACTTATGTATGTGTATTTCAGCAAGGGAGGTGACGGGACTGCATAATACTCAAGTCAGCAGCTGTATTTTATTGCTTTTTTTCTTATCTGACAAAAGCAGATCTTGATTGATAATTAGATGGTAGCTGTCATGACTTTGAATGGGCCAGAAGGGATGGATGTGCTTGAGAAAATGTGACAGGCAGCCATCGTCTCTGTGCATGGCATGTAGGGAAGAAGAAGGGCTGTGCATATTAAAGGAGGGAGTAGGACACCCTGCCTGGTAAAAGGCAGCTTCTGGGTTGACTGTTCCACACAATGTTGGAATTGGAAGAAACCTTGGAGATCATTTTGCAGATAAATTAAAGAGGTTCAGGTAGGTTAAGTAAACTTAACGTAAGTGAAGTTGAAGCTGCCTCTATATATGTTGCATCCTCTCTAGTAGAGTATAAGCCTCTTGAGAGCAGAGACTATTTCTTTTTTATCCTCCCAGCATAGTGCTTGACACAGTAGGTGCTTGATAAACAAGAGTAGTGAGCAGTGAAGAGAGCAGTAAGTCTAACTCAGTGAGGAACCTGAAGTCTAGTGGCCACATGTAACCTTCTAGGTCCTTGGGTATAGCCTTTTGATTGAGTCCAAATTTTGCAGAACAAATCCTTTCATTAAGGGAATTTGTTCAGTGAAGTTTGGAATTCAGTCAAAGGACCGCACCTGAGAACCTAAAGGACCTCATGTGGCCTTGAGGAAGCAGGTTCCCCACTCATTCTCCAGTGTCTATGGTTTACAGCAGAGCAGCAAAAAATTTCTCCATCTCCCCGCAGTCAAGCTAGTGACTTTTTTACTGCATCATATTTCCTGTTATCGTGAGAACGGGTATAATAATGAGGGAAAATCTAGCTTTCCCATATCTTCAGGTGATATATTGAAATGGGAGCTAATAAAAAAATAAACCAGACATAAATACTTTTTAAAAAAATTTCTAGGAGGAACACCTGGAAATGCAGGTTAGCAGTCTAAGGGACAGGATCAACATACCAGGAATAACTCCCCTACTTTGCCATTCTTATGAGTCAGGATTTCTCGACATCTGTTTCGAGTATTTCACCTAAACTAGATGCTGGATACAAGGCATCCTGATGAACTGATGTACTTGCAGGAGGTATGAATGTCCCTGGTACTTTATAACTTGGGGTCCTATTCTATCAAATTTTCCAGGTAAATAACCAGAACCCAACTCTTTTCTCATATTATCCTGTCTAATGCAAATGTTCATCCCTAGGGGAAATAAGAATTGAGCATGGAACTTGGCTCAGTAGTATTGGCTGGGGACAAAACACCCTGTCATCTTTACTCACAACACTGAGTTGGCAGTAGCTTGAAGTATGTAAGAAAAGTGATCTGGCAAGTGACTTCTCTTGTTAAGGGTGAGTGGAAGAGACCTTGCTGGAAGAACATGAAACCCAAAGCTTGGAAAGTTGAATGCCAGGTTTCAGCAACTGCCAACATTGTCTTCCTGAAGGGCTGGTAGTGTGAAGATGCTATTGAGAACAAAAATCAAATGAGAACAATTTACACCAGTGAAAGATATTTAGCAATTTAGGAAATTTTAGGAGAGAATTCTAGTCATTAGTCTTTTTCTCTCAATTTGATTTCAATCCAACAAAAATTTACCCACTGTCTGTTATGTGTGAGCCATTGTGCCAAGCACTGTGAATTCAAAGTTTGAAAATTATTTACTCCTTACCCTCATGGGAGCTAACTGTTTATCAGTAAGATGCAACTTGTATGTAAATAATAAGCTGTTCTGGTTGCTGTTTGGTCATTTTCAACTCTTTGTTGACTCCATTTGTGGGTTATTTTGGCAAAGATACTGGAGAAGTTTGCCATTTTCTTCTCCAGTTCACTTTGCAGATAAGGAAACTGAGGAAAATAGGGTTAAGTGATTTGCCCAAGGTCACACAGATGGGACTAGATTTGAACTCAGTCTTCCTTACTCTAGGCCTGGCTACTACAACACTCAAATATGGTACAAAGTAAAATGAGAAAGGAGCAAAGATGAGTTAAGCAAAATGTTCTAGGTAAATGTGAGGAGACAACACTTGTAGCTGGGGCGTGCAAATAGGTCTTTATAGAACATGTCACTCGTGCTGTTAAATTGAGTTATCAATCTGTTAGCAAAGTATTTGTTGGGTGACTATTTTGTGCTAGGTTTTGAAGGCGCAGACAAAAATGAAGCAGTCCCATACCCGTTACATTCTATCAGGGCGAGGGGAGGGACATTTTGTATATAAGTTTATGTGGGAGGATGCCAAAAGATGGAGACAATATAGGGGAGGGCTCCAAGGTTTCAAAAATGCATAGAGGGCAGAGCAAAATCAGGAAACATGTAGCATTCCAGTCTGAATGGAATGTAGAATGGGAAGAGAAATGGAGAGAAACAATGATGTTGAAGATAAAAAAGTTGAATTATCAAAGGAAAACAAGGCAGTTGCATTTTAGTAAAATCATGTGTAATGAATGTTTAACAGAAGTTAACTCTTTTCCTAGAGTATGCCAGGGTTTGGGTGGAAAAACTGTAAAAACCTTTAAAATATAGAACAGTAAGTTTTAAATTCTAGTTTTTAATGACAAACATAAATGGAGCTACCCTGACTTAGTCCTCTCCCATCAGCCCAACAATTCACCAGCCCCATTCATTTTAAAGATTTTTATTAATATCTTTTATTTTTATGTCACCTTCCTTTTGGAAGAAAATCCTTCCACATCTCCCTCCACTGGAAATCATCTCTTATAACAAAGAATAAGGTAGAAAAAGAACACAATTGTGCAAAACTATCCAACACATCCACCAAATCTGACAGCGTATGTACTGTTCCATATGATAACTACTTACACGGCAAGGAAAAGGTGAAATATTTTCTTGGCTCTTCTTTGATCAAGAACGTTATAATTACAAAGTATTCAGAGGATTTTGTCATTATTGCTGCTCCATTTACATTGCTGTAGCGGCTGTTCCTGGTTCTGCTTACTTTATTTTTCATGAGTCCTTATTAATAATTATTTATGGCCCAGTAATATTCTAGTAATTCCAATGTTCTAAAATTCATGGACCCCAATATTTAGCCATTCTCTACTCAATGTAACCCAGTTCTTCTAATAGCAAGAGAAGTGAACTTGGGGAACCACAGTTTAATAAGATCAAACCTTTAGACCTAGAAGAGACCTTAGAGGTCACTCAGTCCATCTCCCTTCTTTTGTAAATGAAGAGACTATGGGTCAGAGAGTGAGATGACATTCAGGAAAACATAGGTAGTAAATGTCTTGGTAGAGCTTGATGTGGTATCTTTAGGTGCATATAGATTTAGTACTGATAATCTCTCATTGTCAATGGGCCTTTGTAACTTGATATAATTTCTTTCTTGCTTTCTAATGAAGTTATCATCAATATAATTGTGACTCTAGATTTTCCGGTATCTTTTATATGGTAAATTTTTGACCATCACATCATCTAAAATTTATCTTCAGCTTTTGGAATCAGTTGTATTTCTTGTAGACAACATATGATTAGGTTATTTTTTTTAATTCAGTAACTCCTTTTCTGCTTATTTGGAAATTCAAACTTCAGTAAATCTTACAGTAACTCTAAAGTTTTGGGACAACTCTATCTCTGGGTCCCCTGTTTAAGATAAGAGTTTTGCTCTGGATTTGTCTCCCTCAACTCTCTAGGCTCATTTTCTACCATCTTTTTTCATCCTCATTTTTATGCATAGTACTTCTAAACATCTTGTTTCTTTCTTGCTTTCTCCTCTTTTTCCTCTAAAGCCTGTCTATCAATTCAATCATCTACCAAATCAGTCTCACTACTGCTGTTGTCATAACCATTGACATCCTCCTTAAAATTGGTAAAGTACTTTGCATATAATGTTTATTTAAGCCACATAGAATCTTGTGAGGTGGGCACATTTATTACTCTTTTCCCAGTTTTACAGAAAAGGAAACTGAGGGTCAGAGAGGGTAAGTGAGTTTCTCATGGTCATAGGGCTTGTAAGAATCAGAGGTAAGATAAGAACCCAGTGTCTTGTGACTCCAAAGAAGTCTTTCCCTCCTACCACACTAAGTACTATTATGCCAATGCAGTTCTAACTAGGGTACTGAACTTTGATGACAAATTCATCTCAAAGATGATGTATTCTTATAGTTTTTGCAAGTCAATGGTTGTATTAACATAAGAACTTTTCCTCATACTTTTCTCAAATTATTTTATTTTTCAAATGATTATAATTTTCTCAAAAATAATCTTAATGCTGCATGGAAGTTTATTAACATTGCTCAACAGCAATGACAAAATAGCAAGCATTTAAATTGCACTTTAAGATTTACAAAGTGATGCATTTATCTTCCCATCTGATTGTTACAGCAACCCTGGAAGGTAAGCAATACTATAATTTCCATTTTATAGATGAGGAAACTGAGGCTGAGAGAGGTTAAGTGACTTGTGCAGGGTCATACAGTCAACAGGTGGTTGAAGTAGGATATGAACTCAGGTTTTCCCGATTCCAAGTCTAGTACTCTTTTTCACTGACATCTCTTAATTGCCTCTTAGATTTTGTATTATTCTTCAGCTTTTATAATTTCTCATTTGTTTTTGTAGAAAAAAGTCATGTGAAACCTTTTTTGATACTGATGCCCATCTTGGCAGCTTGTATAATCATTTCCCTGTTGTAGTCAAGTCAACAAGCATTTCAGAAATACCTACTATGTTTCAAAACTGAATTTCATCTGCCTTCTTGCTGAGCCAAGAATCCTGCATCTTTCTAAATTTTGCTTGTACTTTACTTTTGATGGCATGAAATATTGCCTTCTTGGAGATGGATGAACTATCCTGATGGCAAACCATGTGGAGTTCTCATTTTTCATTTAGCAGCCTCTGAATTTCTCTACCATTTTCATAAAACCAGTCTTGGTTTTTGCTAGTGTTCTGGTCCAGATGAGCAAATGCAGTGCTATACACCAAACCTCTGGACTGTCTTGGGAACATTCTGAAGATCACTCGGCAGGATAAGGTACCAGACACTGAGGTCCTTACTGAAATTAAACTGCCAAACATTCAAACTTTGCTTCAGAGAGTCAACTCAAATTGGGTTGGCACATTGCTTTAATGCAAAACATATACTTACCAACAAGATTATTTTATAGAGAATTCACACAGGGCAAGAATTCACATGATGTCAAAAGGAGTAATACAGGGACACTCTCAAGAACTTTGGAATTGATTGTCTGACATGGGAGACACTGGCACGGGATCACTCAGCATGGCATGCCCACCTCAGAGAAGGTGCTATGCTCCATGAATAAAGCAGAATTGATACAGTTCAAAGGAAATACAGGATGTTCTAATTTGGAGTATCTACCCCAAATGTTCATACAGACTATTTGTGCCCTACCTGTGTCAGAGGTCTTGTTGGTCTGATCAAGCTCTTGTTGGTCTGATCAGTCACAGCCGGACACACTGAAACTTGACTCTAGCACAGTGATGTCATTTTGGTCGTCTTTGAGAAGGAAGGACAATCAACCAACCAACTTTGCATTGAATGCTGTGCTAAATACTGAGGATATTGGGACAAAAAACAAAGGCAAAAATAGTTCCAGGTGTCAAGGAGATCACCTTGTAAGGGGACGAGAGGGACGCAACATGCAAAAAAAATATACAGGATAAATTGGAGATAATTTCAGAGGATAGATATTACTATTAAGGAGGTCCAGAGAAGTCTTTCTGCAGAAGGTAGATTTTAGCTGAGACCTGAAGGAAGGCAGGGTAGCCAGGAGGTAAAGGTGAGGAGGAAGTGCATTCTAAGCATGGGGAGCAGTGGAAATCTATGGGTCCTGCAGATGGAGAGTCTTGTGTGAAGAACAGCAAAGAGACTGTATCTGGGTCCATTCAATTTTGTTGCATGCTATGAATTCTATATATTTAAATCTGCCTCTTAGTTTCCATATTTCTGAGAAATTTTCTTGTATGGTTTCCTGAAACATAATGGTCATATTCTTTTAAAAAGTTTTTTTACAAGTATGAGGAAGTCCAATAATTCTGGATTTGTTCCTTTTCCATACCCTCCATATGCTTTATTTTTGTTGTTCAAAAATTTTATAGATTTTCTGGTCATTTTAGCATTGTTTTTCTGCTCCTTCAGGATTGCGTTCTGTGTGTTGACTGGAATCGGAGGATCTTGGTTCAAATTCAACTACTGACGCTTACAACCTATGTGACTTTGGTCGAGTAACCTAACCTCATTGGGAATCAGTTTCTTCATCCGTAAAATGAAGAGGTTGGATTAGAGACCTGTAAGGTTCTTTTTAGATCTAGCTCTGTGATTCTTCTAAGATTCTGTCAAATGGTAAAACAATTATGTTTTTGTCTATTTGTTTCTAATTTTACTATTGAGTTTCAATTGAGAAGGTCAATACCACGATTTTTTTTAATAATTGAGGAAACTGATTCCCAATAAGGTTAAGTTACTTGACTAAAGTCACAGATCAAGATAAAAAAAAGACAAAAAATAATTAAATAGAAAAGTTGTTTTGATCAGTATTCAGAGTCCATCAGTTCTTTATCTGGATAGCAACAGCATTTTCCTTTGTGAGACCTTTGTCCTTTCCTTGGATCCTTGAATTGCTGGGAAGAGTTAAGTTGATCAAAGTTGGTCCTTGCAAGTCTTGCTGTTACTATGTACAATATTGTTTCAGTTCACTTCACTCAACATCAGTTCATGTAAGTCTTTTCAGGTTTTTCCAAAATCTACTTGCTCATTATTTCTTATTGCACAATAATATTTCATTACATTCATCTACCACAGCTTGTTCAGCCATTCCCCAATTGATGGGTGTCACCTGTTTCCAATATTTTGCCAACATGAGAAGGGTTGCTATAAATGTTTTTGCACATGCATATCCTTTCCCCCTTTTTATGATCTCTTTGCAATATAGACCTAGTAGTGCTATGGCTGGATCAAAGGATATGCACAGTTTGGTTGCTTTGGCCACTGTTCCAAATTGTTCTCCAGAATGGTTGGATTAGTTCACAATTCCACCAACAATTCATTAGTGAGTGTCCCAAGTTTCCCACATCCTCTCCAATATTTATCATTTTCCTCTTCTGTTATATTAGACAATCTGATAGGTCTGAGGTGGCATCTCAGAGTTGTTTTAATGTGCATTTCTCTAATAAATGGTGATTTAGAACATTTTTTATATGACTATAGATAGCTTTGATTTCTTTATCTGAAAACTGCCTGTTCATATCCTTTGACCATTTAGTTGGGGAATGACAGTCCCAGTTTTTTGAAGAAAAATAAAAAAAGAAAGAAAAGAAAGTAGAGGAGGAGGAAAAAGAGGAGGAGGAGAAGAATGTAAAGAAGAAAAAGAAGGAAAAGGAGGAGGAGGACAAGGAGAAGAAGCATTCCCCAACTTCTGTTTGAATTATCAGATTGGGTCCCCAGAGGACAATAACTACTTCTCTCAGATAACATGGTAGATGCAGGTAATATAAAACATTCTGCTCAGAGAACTTTCCAAAAACTTCCCACAAATACAGCCTTCATGCCAAGTATAAGCTTAAACTTAGGCCACCGTAATTCTAGCGAAGCACGTTTAAGAAACGTGCGACAAGGTTTAATTCACAACACTCTCTCTGGATGTCCTTCTCTTCATGTAGAAACATCATACCCTGGGTGCAGAAATATCTCCACTGTGAGAAGGTAGAAAAATCTGGAGAGTCATGTGAAGCTAGGGAATAAGTGATGGCATGTTTTTGCTGATTCAATAGCTTTTATAATTTCATCATTTTGTAAATGTTCATTTTGTTGTAGCTTGGGAAAATTATAGTTTTGCTTTGATGATACTATTGGCATCATTTCCATCTTTTGGGGGGATATTTTTGGATCAGTCTCTTTTAATGCTTAGTGTATCATGACTGTTTCAAGTATCTTTTTTGTTTTGCTAATTCCCTTGAGTGATTTATTTTTTTCAATTCTTGATAGTTCTTTTTGGGGATTTTTATTGCTTTTTTAAAACAAGATATTATGAAGGTGGGCTATTTTGTAATCTCCAACTACATCAATAATCAAATTTCACAAAGATAAATATGACTTGCATTTTTTAAAAGCACAAGATAGAAAAAGATTTGACTTACATGCTTAAACTCATGGGAAAACAACTTGATGATTTTCATTTACTACAAGCTCAATATGAGTGACCAGTGTGACACAGCCATCAAAAATGTTACTGAAATCCTGAGCTGTGTTGCTAGAAGTTGTAGGGAGAAAAGTATAGATATCTGACCCACTGTTCCACGCACTAGATAGACCATATCTATAGTACTGACTCAGTTCTATTGGCTATATATTTTAGCAGGGACATTTAGGTCATGTTGGTCAGAGTTTCACCAGGATGATTAAGCATCTGGAAGTTATATGAAAAATGGCTGAAGGAATTGGGGCTGTTTTATTCTGAACAAGAGAAAACCTAGGGGAGAGATGATAGCTTTCCTTAAATATTTCAAAGCCTATCATGTGGAAGAACATTTAGACTTATTCTATATTATTCCAGAGGGCAAAAGTAGACAGAGATATCTGCTTATTTCATATCACACTCCTTCATGCATTTTCTGCTCCTTGTTTCTTATTTCTCTCATTCATGAACTGTCTTTAAAAGTCAAACTGGTCTTCTAGCTGTCCCTCTCACATAGCATTCCATCTTCTGCCTTTTTACCTTTACACAAGTGGTCAGGAATGATGATCTCTCTTCTCACCTCTACTGAGTCTACTTTCAGCACTTTACACTCAATGCCCACTGGAACTTACACTCTCATTTTATTAAAAAAAACAAAAAACCACAAAATGATCCTGATTTTAATTGTGAACAGGCAAATGTTTCACAAAACCTTTATCAATATAATGACTGTAAGCAGGTTAACAACCCTTTGCCTTTGGCTTTTTTCATTACTTCAACTAATGGCAAAATCTTATTTTCACAGTTGGTGATGCTATATTATCAATTTCTAAAATCTGGTTTTCTCCTGCTTTTTTCCTATAATCCCTTGGAAGTTTCTACATTTCCTCCTTGATGGCTTAGGACCCCTAGTGCTCTCCCTTTGGATTTCTGAGCCCGCAGCAGGAAGCATCCTTAACACCCTGAAGCTCCTGCTGTCCTCTCTACAAACCCCAGTGTTTGCCCTTGCAACTCAAAAAAAGATCAACCTATTTTTTCTTTGTTTTTTTAAGAAGAAGGAGAAGGTATCACAAAGGTAACCTGTGAGAATAAGAAAGGCACAGCCATTAGTGGGCTTTTCACATCAGTTAGAACTCTTTAGAGGTGGATTGTAGAGCTGGCAATGACCTTAGAAGTCATTATCAGTGAAATCCCTTCATTTTACAACTGAGGCAAGTGGGGACTTAAATGTTTGTTCCTTTAACCCCACTTCATGTAGAAGTGACTGTGTTGAGATGGGGATATTGGGTAAGAGAGGAGCCAGATGAAAGGATCATTAACTATAGTTTAAAAAGTGAAAATGACTTCCCAATGTAGCTTGTTTGTTTCATGGAGTTAAGAAAGCCTTGATCCACCCAGACATTATGGATTTAGGGTTTCTATGCAAATATAATCATAAAAAAGAAATGTTTAGTCATTCCCAAGGTCTTGATTTTTAGAAGAAGTCTCTTGGGTGGTGACTGTGAAAAGTTACCATCAGGAGTGGGATTAGGAATAGAAGGAAAAAGAAATCCACCCTTAACCTTGAGGAACTTAGAGGGTAACATCAGCAAAACAGCTGTGCCATTTAGAGGCTACTTGGTGATAGAGTGCAGTGGTGTTAAATGCCAATGGAAATGGGGACCACAAAACTATACATAAAGATACCTAGAAGCAACACATTGACTTAGTTTAAAATATAATATTACCTGCGTTCATTGTATTTTCATTTATTTTGTTACAATTACATTTGAATCTACTTTGAGCTCACACTTGGTATAGTGGATAGTATATCTGACTTGAATTCAGGAAGACCTATATTCAAATCCTGATTCATACCCTTCCTAGCTATGTGACCCTGGATAAGTCATTTAACCTCCCAGTCTCATTTTCCTTATTTGTAAAATCAGGGTAATAATAGCATCTGCCTTTCAGCATTGTTTTTCACATATGTCAGGATCAAGTAAGATAATACAGGTAAAGAACTTAGCCAATCTTAGTGTGCTAACCGTTAAGTCATTTTTCGGTCATGTCTGACTCTTCATGATTTTGGCTTGCCATTTCCTTCTCCAGCTCATTTTTTTTTACAGATAAGGAACTGAGACAAACCAGGTTAAGTGACTTGCCCAGGGTCACACAGTAAGTAAGTGTCTGAAGCTAGATAAGAACTCACAAAGAGGAGTCTTCCTGACTCCAGGCCTGGTGCTCTCTCTCTCTCTCTCTCTCTCTCTCTCTCTCTCTCTCTCTCTCTCTCTCTCTCTCTCTCTCTCTCTCTCTCTCTCTCTCTCTCTCTCTCTCTCTCTTTCTTTCTCTCTCTCTTTCTCTCTCTCTGTTTTGCACTCTCTCTCTCTGTCTCTGTCTCTCTCCCCCCCTCTCACTCTCTCTGTCTCTCTCCACATATATATAGCATATATACATATTTGCTATTTATTATTATCACCATCATCACATTATGTAGGGAAAAAACAGCCAAAGAAAAGATCAGAAAAAGAATTCTGTCACTATCTGAGCAGAGAAAGAGCATTAACTGCTAGGGGGTAGAAGGATCTTTTTGTGGAGGGGAGAGGGTTTCATCTGTGGTTGTATTATCTCATTTTGGGATTGGTCTGAGTATCACATGTATTTGGACCTCCTAGGTCTTCATGACCCATCTTGTCTCAACTCTAGTGATCTGCCTGCCCTGTGTATTTGCTAGTATTATTTACGGTGTAGTCATTCATGGATTCTACTGTACAAAACTGAAAACAAAAATACTGCTGGTGCCTATAATGAACGTCAGGTTCTTCATGGCTAAAGTCAAAAGGTATTAAGTGGCTCTGCACTGACTGGCATACTTCAGCTCTGACACCTACTTGCCAATGAACCGATAGCCTTATTAACTAAATTATGAGCCCTAAAAAAATGGTAAGATTGAGAGCAATTTAAGACCCGCTGGGAGAAACTACATTCCATTTTCTATGCAATTAATTAATTCCCATGTGAGACTTTTATTAGCATTTTTTTTAAGTTGCTGAACAATTCTGGCTTAGCATTGTGAAACAGGAACCTGTAAGCTAACTCTGCTACAAATTCACCTTGTAGTCATGTTGCTAAGTCACTTATAATTATTCTGTGTATCTGTTTGTATATTCTCTTCGTGTGCCATTAATAGGCACTTAAAGAGGGCTGACTGTCATCTGAAATTAATAACGGACTTGGGACTCCCAGGCCAAATGCTGTCAGGATTATCTGCTGCTTTTTGATGCGGATGATCACTTTCAGAAATGTAGCAATCTTCAGCTTGGCAACGAGGACTAGAGTTTGCTGATTATGATCCAGTGGTTTGAGGGAGGAAAAAAATAAATCCAAAAAAGTGATTAGAGTTTGTTTCTGGGTCAAACATGTGGGCCTTTAAAATCCTACAACCAGATGATATGTGATTGAGTAAGATTCTGGGTGTTTGATCAAGAGTTTTTGATTTCTTTGAGAATATCCAGACACCAGCACCCCTCCAAAAAAACCCAACCCTGAAATCATTGACCCACTTATTTTTTGAAACTAGTCCAAGATGTGTAAAGGTTGTCGCAAGGAAGATGGCAACCAGCTGTTCTTCGTTTCCACTGAGAACAGAACAAGAGGAAATGGGCTTGCATTGTAGCTGAATGGATTAGAGATATGGAAATAAATGAGAATTTCCTGAAAGTTCAGGTTGCTTAAAATAACTAGAGAAAAATGGTGGCATTTCTTTGCCCAGAATCATTCCCTTTATCTCTGTTTGTTCATTGCTTATAGAGTACAAAGCATAGTAATAGGTTCTGGAGGAGTGGGGATAGTGATACAAAGGTACTTGTCCTCAAAAAGTTTATAATCCAGCAGGAGGGATATGGAACTTGTAGACACAAACATAGAATTATTAAGCAATAACTACACGATAACTACCCCCACCAAATATAAACTATCACACAGAATAATAAGAGCACAAGAAAAATATAGAGTGATATATAAAGTTCAGAGTCAAGTTGACAAAACTTCTATGTGTTAGGGCTCCACACTGGAGATATCAAGAAAGGCAAAAACGGAACCTGCTTTCACAGTCTGATGGAGCTTACAAGAAGCCAGAGAAAGGAAAGGCCATCCTGTCTGAGAGGATTATGGAAGGCTTCCCAGAAGACAGTACATCTGAGCTGGGCATTGCAGGATGGGTAGGAATTCAATAGGCAGAGTTGCAAGTGAGAAGAGTAGGACATTCCATCCATGTAGGTGGGAAAATGCTAGAGGCATACCAGCGACAGTAAGAAGTCCAGATTACTTGGATCATAGCCCATGGAAAGGAGAAAGGATTGAGGTAAGGCCAGAAAACCACACTGTGCCCTGCCTTATCTTCTTTGAAGGCTCCTGACAAAGTATAGGTAGTAAATACTGTGCAGCAACTAGGTGGTACAGTGGATGGAACACCCAGTCTGAAGTCAGGAAGACCTACGTTCAAGTCCAGCCTCAGACACTTACTAGCTGTATGATCCTGGGCAAGTCACTTAACCTGTTTGCCTCTGTTTCCTCACCTATAAAATGAGTTAGAGAAGGAAATGGTAAACTACTTTAACATTTTTGCTAAGAAAAAGCCAAATGGAGTCACAAAGAGCTAAATTATAACTGAACAAGAAGTAAATAGCATACTGCATTCGGAGTTAGAAACTGCAGGTTCAGATAGCAACTAAATGTGTAACCCTGAGCAACTCAATTAACATCTCTGGACCTCAGTTTCCTTATCAGTTAAATGAAGGTATTCAATCTGATGAATTCTGTGGTCCCTTCCATTATCAAATCTGTGATCCCGTAATACTAAATACCCCCTTCACCATGATGCCATCCTCATGTGCTCCTAGCAATTAGTCCTTTTTCTCTTCTAGAACTCCATATTTCGTTCCCCTTCCCCTTCTTTTTTTGTCTCCCATTCACTCCCTACCCTATTATAACCAAAGGCATTTTGTGTGCTGCTGCAGTTGCAGGGAGATGTGACTCTTTCCCGTTGGAGACAAAGCTGATGTTGTGGAAGGGTGAAGTAGGCATCAGAGTTTCTTGTGGACAGACACTTACAGTTCCAGGAACAATTTGGGAGAGATACCTTGAGAAGAAAAGACTGTGCACTTCAGGCATGTAGAAGAAGCCAGATTCTTAACATATCCATACTTTCCTGCTTGCCTCCCCAGAGACTTCAGAGGATTTTCCCTTGGGTGATGTTGAGTCTTCTCTCTTGGTTGTGAAATGAGATTTCATCTAGCTCCCAGCAAACAGCTTGTTTACTCTTACAGATGTTCTCCTTCTTAGAACTTCTCCAATTTTTGTTTGTTTTTTGGCCTGGATGTTAGTTTAGCTGTGTTTCACTATTTGCAATGGTCTTTTGTATTGTTAAAGCTGAGGCAGAGCTGCACAAGGTCTAACCACTGTGCTTTCATGCTAAGAGAGCAGCTCATTGAAGTCCAGTAGCAAGACAAAAGTCAAGATGATGGGCAATGGCTCAGGATGCAGAGGATGACCGTGGCATCTTCAATATCTAACCAAGCTCTAAGTGTTCCACAGCTTCAGCTGCCTTCCTGGCCATTGGAACAAATTGTTCTCATACACCCATTCTATGAGGAGATGTCTTCATATGCTGGGAGCAGACATCCCCCTAACCATGGTTTTGAGGCCTATTGGTTACCCTCAATATGGCTTAGCCCATCTTGCCAAGGAAGTTCTACCAAAGCAGGATGACGGGGCATGCTACAGCTTCTTGGAGCCACAGGTGAGAACTGGGGATTCCAGTGGACACCAAAGGTGGATGAGCAGTCGTGAAAGGGGCTCAAGTACTCCAGGGGATAAACTGGTGATTGAAAGCTCAGGGCTATCCTTTCCCCTTAAGAGAACCACTTTGGTTTTGGATCTCCTCCTGAAAAAATATCATACCCCTGGATCTATTTGCAAGTGCAAATAGATATAAATCTAGCCTGATACTCCTCTTGGAGACATGCGAGGAAAGGAACAAGAGTTTGTCTATGGCCCTTCTTTTACTCCCTTCAAGACAGAAATCAGATGCCACTTTGAAATAAGAGGGCCAGATACCAGAATGTCTATCTGTGAGTTCATATTTATACCTTTAGAAATCCATGTGGACATATTTGTGTGGGTACACACAGGCTTATATTGTACTATATTTCCTCATTGAATCCACCTAATAAAACATAAGGTCAGAGATTTTGTTTTTATTTTTAGATTCTTGATACCTGACACACACAGAAGCACACACACACACACACACATACACACACACACACAAACACAGAGCACTTTACACATAGTTAATGCTTAATAAACTCAATTTAATTGCCATACTAAGGAGTTCAGATTTTACTAGACAGCCATGGAAGGGTTTAAATAGATAGGTGACATAACTAGATCTACATAATAAATATTAATCTGAAAAAATGGAGTAAGGGGGAAAGAGATTAAAGGGAGACCATGGGGGAGGGGAAGGTTGTTGCAGAGATCTCAGAAATGTGATCAATAACCCAAGGAAGTCAATGTGGATGTAGTAGGACACAGCAGACTTCCTATAAAGAAAATGAAACAGGATGTGCTGCTGGCTGCCATTCAGGGCTATTAGTCATGCATTATTAAACCTCTTGTAAGAATTCAGTAGGTCACCTGAGATTTTGCTGAGGTCAATGGGCTGGCTTTAGTGGTTCTGAAAAAATCTCTCTGGAGATAGAAATGACCTTTCAGGAGCCAGAAACTCACCTTTGTTATCAAGACAATATCTCTTTTGCTCTCCCATCTCCTCCGTTCCTAGTCTTAAGAGAGTTCAGCTGGTCCTTCTCACTTTTCTTCAAATATTTGGGCAGTGACTAATTAAAGAGGTGCTTTAAGAAAGGGCTTAAATATTTCATCTAGCTGGACCATATGGTCATAATGCTATTCCATTCTTTTCATCTTCACATAGAATATAAACTCTTTGAGTCAAGAACTTGTTTGGTTTTCTTTTTTTGTAGCCCCAGTGCCTGGCACAATGTTTTCATTTGGTTGGCATTTTGTTGGTTGAATTGACTTTAGCTCAATTTACTTTGTGGAGCTATAATGAATATTTGTTTGTCTCTGTGTCTTCTAGTTTTGGAACTGTCTAATTCTTTTTATCTATAACTTTATTAGAAGAATGCTTAAGATGACTTCATCAACACAAGACCTCAAACTGAGGTTTGATGTGCACTTTAGGGGGATGATGTAGAAGGGATTAGTGCTTAATGAAAGGCTAGATTAGATGACTTCTGAGATCCCTTACAACTCTGATATACTCTCCACATGTAACACATTGCTCATTAGAGAGGCATTGAGACAAAACTCTGTATCTGAAAATACAAACCCATGACAATTTATATTTATAACATCTCAGGGTCAGGAGAAAACTCAAACATCATCTGGTTAAGCCCATGCTTGCATAAGGTTCCCCTCTACAACATCTTTTAACATTTGGTCAGCCAGTTTTCACCTAAAGATTTCCAGTGGTAGGGAAACTAATACTTCCTAAGGTAGTCTTTTTCACTTGGCCAACTCTTGATTGTTGTCTGTGGTTCCATATGTCTAGCTGAAAAATGTTTCTCCACAACTTTCACCTATTGCTCCTAATTCTGCTCTCTAGGGCCAAGAAGGGGTCTGATCGCTCTTCTATACAACACCTTTTCAAGAACTTGAAGATAGCTAATGTGCACTCTCAAAGTCTTCTCTCCTTCAAGCTAAACATTCACAGATCAACTAATTCCTCATATTACCTACTTTCTAGTCCACTCAGAAGTCTAACATACTTTTCTGGATATGTCCCAGTTTATCAATGTCCTTTCTGAAAATGTGATGCCCAAAGGGAAATGCAATTCTACAGACATGATCAGAAATGATGGGACTGTAAGTTCCCTTCCTCTGTACACTATACCACTCAATTCAGTCCAAGATTGCATTAGACTTTTTGGGTTGATGGGACTGTAAGTTCCCTTCCTCTGTACGCTATGCCACTCAATTCAGTCCAAGATTGCATTAGACTTTTGGGTTGGCATATTGTACTCAACTCTTACAGAGTTTACAGTTCCCTAACCCTCTTCCCTAGCCAGATCTTTTTCAAACTTATCTAACCACACCTCCCTCTGTACTTCTGCATTTGACCCAAGCATAGGAGTTTATATTAAAATTTGACCTCCCTTCAATTTAGTCAACGTTCTAGCTTGTCAAGATATTTTTGGAAACTTTTGTTTTATATTCACTCTTTCCCCCAGATTTATATTATACATTAGACCTCAGGGTAATTTGGAATTGTACTGAATCCAAGATGTATAACTTTAAAATTCTTTTATAAACTATAACCTCCTATTTTTGAGCCTTTTCCACTCTCACTCACATAAACCCAAACTTGGCTTAATTGTAACCTCCTCTCCATTGACCTGTCTCTATCCCTGAGCAATCTTACCCACTCTGGCTTTACCATTATCCATAACCACATCTGCCACTTCAATGTTTATTTGGCTATTAGCCTAGATCCCTTATCCCTCTGATCTTATACTATTCATAGTCCTTTAATCTTTATACTGGCTAATCATACCATCTGATGTCTCCTCTCCTGCTCCAGGGCTGGTGATATGTCAATGGAGAAAATCACAAAACTGAGCTGGCCTCATACACTAGAAATTTGTCACAACCTCAGCTGGACCCTGATACTACTTAATACTTCTTCCATTCTATCTATTTATGACTCCTATCTAATTCCCCATGAGATAAGCATGTGTGCCAAACCTTTGCTACTTTTCTTTTCCATAATCCTGCCCCTCTCTCCTTTGCTTTCAGCAAATGCCTTAGCCTCCCACTTTCCTGAGATGATTGATGCTTTCTGATGTGATCTCCCTCAGCCCTCTAGCTCCATTTTTCAAAGTCTCTCAGCATCATCACCCACACCTTATCTGACCTGAGGAAAAGATATATTCCTACTCTCCAATAAAAGGTAATTTCTTTTTCTGCGCATTTGACCCCATATCTTTCTACTTCCTCCAGGACCTTGCTCCAACAATCATCCTCTTCCCTTTCATGCATCTTTGGTGTCTTCTTCTTATCTGTTTCCTTCCTGTTTGCCTTCAAATACAGCCACATTTCTTCAATTCTAAAAATGACTTCCCTTGGCCCATCAATCTCATCCAGTTACTGCCTCATTGCTCTCCTATGCTTAAGCTCTTGAAAAGTTTGTCTATATTTTGTGTGTCTCTACATGCTTATTGCTTAATGTCTCCTCAATTTCTTGCAATCAAATTCCCACTCCCACCTCCCTTTGAAAATGTGCTTTCCTTCCTGAGGGCAGAATCAACATCATGGAGCAGAGAAAGAACTATATCCAAATTCTCCCAAGATTCCCCTCTAAGCAACTTTAAAATAACATCTCATATTGAATTCTGGAGCATCAGAGCCAACAAAAGATTGGGTTGAGATATTTTTCCAGCCCAAGATAACTTAGGATGGAAAGAGGTCTATGACACTGGGGTCAGGGCTGGCCCAGAGCACATATGGCATCAACACCAGTTGTGGGGCGTGGGAATGGCAGCAGCAGCAGCAATGACAATAGCTTTGGAGACCCTCAAGCCAGAGATTGTCAGGAGATCAGGCAAGTGTTCAGAAAGAAAAAACAGAAGACCCCCATATTAGTACTGGACTCAGGACAGGGTACTATTTGGCAGCTCCATTGCCTACACTCACTTCTGGGTCAGAGTTATAGGGTGGAGAAGAGTGCTTGCAGTCATGAGGGATCAGGGGCCCTGAGGAGCAGTATTGCTGGTGGTTACAAGGGAGCAGTGGACATAACTCTCCCCAGATCACAATACTTTTGAAACTAAAAACTTTCATACCCCTAGAACTAGCTGTGAAAACAGTACTATAAAAAATCCTGATGTTTGTAGCAGTACCCCCTCCAAGAACTGAGGATAGAGTCCAACTTTAACATAAAGTTCAAATTCAAGAAATAGCCTGGAAAATGAGCATGAGCAAACAATGACAACAACAAGTCAGTAATCATAAGAAGCTTCTGTGGTGTTAGGGAAGATCAAGAAACAAATTCAAAAGACAATGTCAAAACAGCTACAAGCAAAGACTGAAAGAAAGAAAAATGAGAATTGGACACAAGTTCAACGAAAATTCCTGGAAGAGTCAAAAAAATTATTTTAAAAATCAAATAAGAGTGGTAGAGGAAAAACTGAGAAAAGAAATGAGAGTGATTAAAGAAAATTATTTAAAAAAAATAACAGCTTGGTTAAAAAAGTACAAAATATTAAGGAAAATAGCACCGAAAAAAAGAACTGGCTAAATGGTAAAAGCGGTACAAAATATCACTAATTAAAGTAACTCCTTAATAGAAGAATTGGGCAAATAGAAAAAGAAGCACAAAAGATTACCAAAGAAAATAATTAGGGAAGTGAAAGCTCCACAAAATATAAAGAAACAGCTAAACCAAGTCAAAAGAATGAAAAGTATAAGAGAATGTGAAATATCTCATTGGAAAAATAACTGACTTGGAAAAACATGTAGAGAAGAGAATTTTAAGAATTTTTGGATTGCCTAAAAGTCATATCAAAGAAAGAACCTAGAAATCGTATTTCGAGAAATTATAAAGGAAAACTGCCCCTGTGTCCTAAAACCAGAGGGTGAAACAGCAATTAAAAGAACCCACTTATCACCTCCTGAATTAGATCCTGAAATGATAATTCCCAAGACTATTTTAGCTAAATTCCAGAGCTCCTGGTTGAAGAGACCAGCAAGATTTCAAGGAGACAGAAAGAAATCATTCAAATATCATGGAGCCACAGTAAGGATCACACAAGATTTAGCAGCTACCATATTAAAGGAGCCAAGGGCTTGGAATATAATATTCCTAAAATCAAAGGAATCAGAATTACAATGAAAATCAACTTAATTGGCAAAGATGAGTATAATCCTTCAGGGGGAAATGGATATTTAGTGAAATAGAGGACTTTCCCCATTGAAGCATTACCTATGAAAAGACCAGAAATGACTAGAAAATGTGACTCAAATACAAGACTCAAGAGAAGAATAAAAAAAATAAACATGAAAGATAAAACATAAGGGACTCAATGAAGTTAAACTGCATACATTCCTGTATGGCAAGAGGATACATGTAACTCAAGAACTTTTATCAGTTGTAGGGCAAATAGAAGGAGCCTATATAGACAGAGGGCATAGGTATGAGTTGATTATTTTGGGATCATCTTTTAAAAATGGATGGGAAAGAAAGGGATGCACTGGAAGAACACTGAAGGGAGAGGAAGATTGGGGGAAAATATCTCACCTAAAAGAGATATAAAAGGAAAAGCTTTTACAAGGGAGGGGAAAATGGAGGGACAGACAACACTTGACCTCATTCCCATCTTATTTGGTTCAAAGAGGGAAGAATATTTATATGCGTGTATGTATGTATGTATGTATGCATTTATTAAAAATTTACATTACCCAATAGGGAAATAAGAGGGGAATAAAGAAGGGGTGGGGTGATAAATGGGCAGATTAAATGAGATAGCAATCAGATGCAAAAATGTCTTTTAAGGAAGGACAGAGTAAAAAGAGAGCGAAGGATGAACAAGAAATATGATGGCAGAAAATATACAGTTAGTATTCATAACTGTGAATGTAAGTGTGATGAATTAATATATTAAATAGAAAAAGCAGAGTGGATTAGAAACAAAATTATCAGTATTTGCAAGTGGTATACTTAGACAACCCTAGAGAATCAACCAAAAAACTAGGTGAAACAATTAGCAACTTAAGCAAAGATACAAGATATAAAATAAACCCATATAAATCATCTATACTATTTTTAATAATAATTAAATTAATAATTAATAATTTTTTTAAAAAAATTTCTCTATACTACCAACAAAACCCACCATAAAGAGAAAGAAAGAAAAAAATCCATTTAAAATAACTGCAAACTATATAAAATATTTGGGAGTCTACTTGCCAAGAAAAACCCAGGAACTCTGACCATAATTACAAAACACTTTTCACACAGATAAAGATAGATCTAATTAGAGAAATACTTATTGCTCATGGGGAGGTCTAGCCAGTATAATTTTTAAAAAAATGACAATTCTACTTAAGTTAATTTTCTTTTTCAATGACATACCAACCAAAGTACTAATGAATTATTTTTTAGCATTAGGAAAAAATAATAACAAAATTCATCTGGAAGAACAAAAGGCAAGAAATATCAAGGGAATCAATAAAAAAAAAATGTTAAGGAAGGTGGCCTAGCAGCACCAGAGTGCAAATTATATTACAAAGTTGTAATCATGGAAACACTCTAGTGATGGCTAAAAAATGAAGTAGTCGAGCACTGGAATATACTAGGTATACAATACATAACAGTAAATGACCATAATAATCTAGCATTTAGTAATCCCAAAGATCTAAGCTTTGGGAGTAAGAACTCAACATTTGAAAAAAATTGCTAGGAAAACTAGGAAGCAGTTTGGCAGAAACTAAGCATAAACCAACATCTCACAATAGCAAAATAAGGTAAAATGAAGAAATTTAGACATGGAAAATAATATCATAAGTAAATTATAAGAGGGTAAAAAAATGTATCTGTTAGATCTATGGATAAAGGAAGAGTTTATGACCAATAAGAGATAGAGAGGATTGTGGAAAGTAAAACTGATAATTTTTGATTACATGAAATGAAAAAGGTTTTGCACAAACATAACTATTGCAGCCAAAATTAGAAAGAAAGCAGGAAACTGGGAAGGGAATTTACAGCAAGTTTAACTGAGCTAAGTTTATGAAAATAAGAACCATTCCCAGTTGATAAATGGTCAAAGGATATGAACAGTTTTCAGATGAAGAAATCAAAGCTATCATTAGTAACTTGAAATAATCCTCTAACTCCCTATTGATTAGAGAAATGCACATTAAAATGAACTCTGAGGTACCACCTCACACATATTAGATTAGCTAACATGACAGAAAAAGAAAATGACAAGTACTGGAGGACATGTGGAAAAATTGGCACACTCATGCACTGTTGGTGGAATTATGAACTGATCCAATCATTTTGGAGAACGATTCAGAACTATACCCAAAGGGCTATAAATTGTGCATACCCTTTGACCCAGCCATGCCATTTCCTAAGTCTGTATCCCAAAGAGATCAAAGAAAAGAGAAAAGAACCTCTTTAAATACAGGTTAAGTGAGTAGAACCAGGAGAACACTGTACACAGTAACAGCAGTGTTATGATGATTACCTGAAATAATTAGCTCCTTTGATCAAGACAATGAATGACCCAAGACAATTCCAAAGGACCCACAATGAAAAATTCTGTCCACCTCCAGAGAGAGAAATGATGAACTCTGAGAGTAAATTGAAGAATTCATTTGTAAACTTTTTAAAATTTTCTTGCTTTATTTTTTACTTTTCTTCCAACAAGCCTATTATGGAAATATGTATCATATGACTTTACATATATAATTATTTATTGCTTCCTTTTTTAATGGGTGAGGTAGAAGAGAAAAGGTGAATTTTTATCTCAAAATTTTAAAAAACCAATGTCAAAAATTTTTAAAAAGCAAAAAGAAAATGAATTCACAAAGGTGACCGAAGATTTAAATACATATCTAATGTTCCTTTTTCTCCCACATAATCTTTCTTAACCTCTACAGGATTTGACACAATGAATCACTCCCTCCTATTGTATATTCTGTTCTCCCTTGCTTCAAAGACACTAGGCATTTTGGCTTTTCTCTGAGTTTTCCAGCTTCTCTTTCTCTAATTCCATTGTCTTCTAAATAATACAGATAAAGCACTTGGAAAAAGACACAGACACAGTGGAAGGAGTGCTGAATCTGGAATCACAGCACCTAAGTTCCTATTCTGGTACTGTCACATACCATCTGTATGACTTGGAAAACCAGCAAACCTCTCAGAGTCTTGGTTTCCTCTTCTATAAAATGAGGAGACTTGCCTAGATGACTTATAAAGTCACTTCCAGCTCCAAATTTATGATCCTGTAACTCCACGATCCTTAACACTATAAATGAATGAATGAATGAATGAACGAATGAATGAATGAATAGTATTTATTAACTGCTTACTAGGGGTGAAGCACTGGGGATATGAATAGAAAAGAAAGGTGAGGTGGTTCTTCCTCTCAAGATGCTCAGCTTCTGAGGTCTCATACAACTATGAGTGATTATCATTATTCCCAATTTCTTCCTCATCAGTTCATCCTCAACCCAATTCTCTCTACACACTCGCTGTTTGTCAGCAATTTCATTCATTACTTACAGCTTTACCTACTACTTCCATTTCAATGACTTCAAAATTCATGTTTTCTAACCTGACTTCTTTTGAACCCCAAGCCTACATTTCCAACTGCCTTCTGATCATCTCCACCTGAATGTTTCAACTTTATTTCAAAGTCAATATATCCCAAGCTAAGCTCTAAGTCAGAATTTCCTTTTGATTTCACTACTTCTGTCAGTAGTACCACAATTTCCCCAGCCTCTCATGCCTGAAACTATGTTTAATTCCTTCTCCGTCACTTCTGATATTCAATCAATGACTAATGCTTGTCAGTTTCACCAGTTCACTCTCATCTATGCACTTCTCTCTAGTCTCACAGACAAAATTCTAGAAGAGGTCCTCATGATTTCCCTGTTGTCTTTCCCTACCTCTAAATTAATTCTTTATAATACTATTAGTATTCCCATTTCCTTCAAAACTCAATTCAAATCCCACTTATAACAGGTCTTTCGTGATCAACCTTCCCTCTTACCTCTTTCCCCACACCCAGCTGCTAAAGCCATGTACTTCTAAGTTTACTTTCCATCTATTCTGTGTTTATTTTGTATGTACCCAGCTATTGACATGGTTCCTCTTGCATTAGAAGGTGTTACTTGAGATCAGAGATTGTATTTGCTTTTCCTTGGATTTCTTGTGCTAAGAACAGTATCGAGTATTTAGAAACCATTTAGTAAATGTCTGTTGACTAGCCACCAAAATAATCTTCCTTATTCAAAGATGAGGGCAGCTAGTTGGCACAGTGAACAGGGCACCAGGCTGGATATAGGAAGACATAAATCTGACCTCAGATACTTACTAGCCCTGTGTCCCTGTGCAAGTCACCTTGTTTGCCTCACTTCCTCATCTGTAAAATGAGATGTAGAAGGAAATGGCAAACCATTTCAAAATCTTTGCCAAAAATCAAACAAACCCAAATGGAGTCATGAAGAATCGTACAGAACTGAAATTACTCGATGATAACAACAACATTCATAGATGTGTTCATGTCATCATTCTGCTGTAAACAAAACAACAAAACTTCAGTAGCTCCCTATTTCTTCTTGATAAAATTCAAATTTCTTTATCTAGCTTTAAAAACCATCCACAATCTGGTGCTACTCACCCCAGGCAAACTCTCTTATATTCTCCAGAATATGCTATGAATCCTCCTACTTCACTGCTTTGGCACATGGTATTCATTCTTTGTGCCTAGAATACATTTCCTCCTCCTCTTCAGCTGTTGAAATGTTACCCATTGTTTTGTAAAGAGTGACCTTAACTCCCCTCCCTAGAGATCTCTGACTCTGGAACCCCTTACTAATGTATTAAAGTTCATGTGGAATACTTGGCATTATCAGTTATCAAAATAACAGCTTCCATCTCCATTGAGGAAACACTTAATATTTACACACAGATTATTATATCTGAAATGCTCTCTCATCTCACCTCAGCCTCAAAGAATCTCTACCTTCCTTCAGACAACATCTCAGGTCCACCTTCTATCTAAGGTCATTGTTGATCTTTCCAGTTTTTAGCACTCTCTTCCTCTTGAGAATACTTTGCTCTTACTTTATATTTCCTTACTCATACTTACTATTATAGCCCCTACCCTCTATGTAGCCTCCTGAGGGCAGAGACAATTTCATTTTTGTAGCCTGCTCCCTCTACCCAATTTTGCACATAGTAGGCACTTAATGTATGTTGGATTCAATGAATTTTTAAATTCATTAAGTTCCATTAACTCAGGCTAACTTTAAGTACTCGCAAAGTGAAATGATTAAATGGCCTCCAAAATGGCATTTCTTATTTGCTTTGGGTATGTGATGATATCAGTTCTGTCATCTTCTGATTTGCTTCTCTGAGTAGAAAGTACAAGTTTGGTTTTCATTTAGATGTGACTTTTTTTATATCGTCTTGTTTCATTTATCTGAGAATGTCAACATGGAAATGATTCAATCCCTCAACACTTCATGTAAAGATTGCTTATTAAGAGTATCAACAGTGAAATTAATGTTGGTAGACAATCTAAGGACTATGTAATTCTTAGTCCCCATCCCCTTTCTAATGCTCTGACATCATTAATGCAGTAAATAAAAGACTGTACATGACTGTGGGCCATTTGTGTTTCTCTTTGGTTTTATGAGTTGCCATATTTCAAAAAAGTATCATCTAGTGGCTAGATGGGTGATGAGCCTCCCCATGTTTAATTAGGCTGGTCTTTGGGCAGCTATTGCAGTCTGTCTCCAGACCACTGCTTATTAATGAGATGCCTTTGGAGGAATTAAGTGGTGTTAAAAAGAGCAATCAAGGCAATCTAGTATAAAGGAAAGAGTAATGGATTTGAAGTTTGGAGATGGGTTATAATAACTATTTTCTACTCTCTACATGACCTTGGACAAGAAGCTGAACATCTCTAGGCTTCAATGTCTTCATCTATAGAATAAGGGTTTAGATTGAATGAGTTCTAAAGGTTGCTTTGTAGTTAGTGAGCCTATGATCATTATCTGTTCCTTGTCTTATTCTGTTTAACTCCTTTGGAGAATTTGCTTCTTGCTCCCCTTTCTGCTTTCTTGTTTGGGAAGCTGAGAACTAACTCTCTGGAATGCTCTTCTTTCTCGCCTCCACCACCTCGGGATGATTACTGCTTTTCTGATCAATGGATCCCTGATCTGGATCATCATTTTTGAGGAGCCCCAGCTATGGTCACTTTATTTCCAGCTCTATCAATCTCCAGATTGATAGAACTTTTCAGAAGCCTTGTCACATGCAAATATCCTGCCTTCACCCTTTCCAACTCCTCTTTATATGTTACCTTTTTCCGTTAGAATGTAAACTCCTTAATTGTAAGGAACATTTTGTTTTCTTGTTTCTTGTATCAGTGTTTAGCACAGTGCCTGACTCCTGTTGTTCATCCTTTGTTTTCAAAGAGGATCAATGACATCACAGAGTGATGACTTGCTGGTGAATTGGATTTAAGTGAGGCAGAGTTGTGCAAAGTCCTCAACCTCACTCTCTCTTCCAGATTCATTGAAGTCCAATGGCAAGACAAAAGTCAGGTCAATTGACGATGGCCCAAGATACAGTGGATGACTTTGGCTGTCTTTGATGTTTGACAAAACTTTAAGCTCTCCTCAGCATGCGCTTCAGATGCCTTCATGGGTGTTGGGACAAATTATTTTCATCTGTTCATTCTTCCAGGCAGAATTCTTGGAGTGATTAATTCACCAATAAATTTGTGATCTATTGGTTCCCCTCAACCTGGTTTAGTCTTCTGAGATGGTTTACTAGAGAGTATCTACATGCTATAGCTTCTTGGACCTACAGGTGATAGTTTGGTGAATTAGGTGGATGAAGCAGCCCTGAAAAGTGCTCTGCAACCTCTCACACCAGCGATGCTAGAGTTCCTGAACATCCCATGCACTTCTGATGTATGGTAAACACTCAGTGACTATTCTACCTATCTACTTACCTGCCTTCCACTGAGTTTGTCAGTGGAGACAGTGAAGTAGGTACCTGGGAAGGAGAGACTAAGCTAGAAGGGACCTCAGAGTTCATTTTGTTTGTGTGTGTTCATCCTTCGTTGCCGAAGAAGACCATGCCATCAGAGAAATGATGACATGACTTGCACTTGACTTTGTTTTGAGTGAGGGAGGGCTGTGCAGGTCACCAGCCTCATTTCTCCTGCAGAGTCATCTGAATCCAGTGACCAGATATTCATCAGAATGACTAGAGATGACTAGGATGAGGCAATTGGGGTTAAGTGACTTGCCCAAGGTCACACAGCTAGTATGTGTCAGGTGTCTGAGGTGAGATTTGACTCAAGTCCTGCTGACTCCCGCACTGGTGCTTTATCCACTGCACCACCTAGCTGCCCTTTTCATTTTGTTTAACCCATAGCTGAACGGAAAGTCTTTCTATAGTAGCCCCAACAAGTGGTCATCCAAGCTTTGCTTATAGACCTCCAGCGACCCCTCTCTCGAAAGATTTCTGCCCAGACAACTAGTGCCAGTCAGGAGGATCAGAGCGTGTTCTCCCTTGGACAGGGCTGGATAAATATCGGTATATTTTTATTCTATTTTTTTGTAGATTCATACAGACTATAACCTCTATGTTATTACAACATTATACTGTACATTTTCCAATACAGTTGGGAAGATCACAGTAATCCTCACTTAAATTTTTAATGTCTCCAAGGGAACTTTCAGCAGTAACAGTTCACACACACACACACACACACACACACACACACACACACACATCTCTCTCTCTCTCTCTCTCTCTCTCTCTCTCTCTCTCTCTCTCTCTCTCTCTCTCTCTCTCTCAAGACTGTTTTTGAAGCAGCCCAGTCATTTATTGTCTATATTCATCCTATTTTGGAGGATAGCATTTTCCTGTCCTTATTTCAAAATCTGGGCAGGGGATGGGGCTACTTTATGGAGGCCTCCTAAACTTAGAAAATTGTACTTCAGGGCTTCAACATGCTTCCACAGTAGGTTTTGTTGGTCATTTGCTTCTGCTGGCCAAAATAAGTGAAACTTATTTCATTTGTTAATAGTAACAGTTCCTTAATTTCCCTGAACCACAAACAGAACTTCAGGTATACTTGATCTACAATGAAAAGACTATGAAACTCATTTCCTCTCAGCTTGGGAAAGTGCAGTTCCCAGTAAGACTGTCTGCCCCTTGCTTCTACTTCCTTTATCTCTCTCCTTTGTCTTGCCTTCAAAGGTGGTTGCTATAATAGATTCTTTAGCAGTTGCTGAAATGGGATTTTTTTTAAAAATTATTTTTTGCTTCTTAGAATGTCATCCAGTTAGACATGAAAATCATCTTCCATTATCAGACCAACAATGGTCCTCGAGTCTTCCTTTCCTATTTTCAAGTAGAATTCAGGAACCCTTGGCCTTGTCCAATTCCAAAGAAGGAGAGAAAAAATTCTAACAGTATAAGAGGTATCCACTTACAAAATGAAAACACCCTAGCATTCTAGGAAGTGCAAAAGTAGACCATCCATGCTGGGAAATTTTGAAATGAGATTGATTACTGTGTACATTCCTTTTTGCCTTTCAAAGCATAGCCCTGGAAACATTTTATGGTAACAAAGCTGATTTCTTTTGCCAGTGTACCTCTAGTCTATCAACTGGTTTTGTATAAGCAGGTGTTGAGTTGATTTAGAAAACTTCATTGCCCAGGCAATGCAGATTGGAGTTAGTGCTATTATGTCATTGCACTGAATTCAAGCACATGATCAAGTCAAGGAATTTTCATGAATAGTGTTATTAACCTTTGGAAGACTGAGCATGAGGACTTTCTTCTCCATATGGTATAGAATAATTTCATCTAAACAAATCCTGTTCTCTTCTTGGCCTGTTTACAATTTATACCTTCCTACAACCTTCATTTTTAAAAAATGAGTTTCCACCACACAGGGTATGCCCTCTCCTCTTGTTTTCTGATCTGGCTTGGCCACTCTGAGTCCATTTGGGTTACTTCTTTGCTTAATAGCTTACATGAATTGGGAATCAACAATTCTGCTCCTTCTGGTGAAATGGAAGACCAATGGTCCTTAGCATATATTCTGCCTTTTTATATTATAGACCTAGTCAAGTATTAAAAAGTTAATTAAGTCCCACTATGTGTCAGGCATTGTGCTAATCACTGGTGATATATTGTTATTGTTGGTATGTGTCCTTTTTTTTGAAGAGGACTGATGACATCACAGGGTGAAGACTTGACTTGAGTGTGAATTGGATTTAAGTGAGACAGAGTTGCACAAAGTCCTCAGCCTGAGTCTCTCTTCCAGTCATTGAAGTACAGTGGCCCAGGATACAGTGGATGTCCTTGGCTGTCTTTGATATCTGACCAAGCTCTAAGTTCTCCATAGTTCTGGCTTCAGCTCCCTTCATGGCTGCTGGAATATGCTGTTTTCATCTGTCCATTCCACTGGGGAAAACCTTCACATGCTTGGGGTAGACCCCAATAACTCAATGACACTGACAGGTTTGTGGCCCATTTGGTTACCCTCAACTTAGTTCAGTCCATCTGCTGAGACAGTTTACTAGGGTGTGGCTGCTGCATGTGCTACCACTTCTTAGAGCCACAAGTGAGAACTGAGTGCCAGGTGGACACCAAAGGTATGGATGAGAAGCCCTGAAAAGGCAAGCCCCACAAAAAGAGAGGCTAGTCCTCCCTGAACACCCATAATCCCCTGGGAGATATATTAAAAATAAAGGCAAAAGACAATCCTTGCTCTCAGGTGAATGAGAGGGGAAATGAAAAGGGAAAGAAGGGGAATAAAAGGGAAAAGAAAAAGAAATGAAGGGGAAAACATGTAAACAATTACGTACAAACAATATATACAGGATACATTGTGGTAGATGCAGAAGAAAGGCCCTAAGATTAAGCAGACCTAGTCGTGGTCTCTTGTATATAAGATAGTAGCTGAGAAGTGAAGGAAGCAGGGGAAGATTGCATTGTTATCTGATCTGCTGATGCTTCCTGAGGATTCCTGGGCATTGCCATTCACCTCTTCTCTGCATCTTTAGGGTGTCTGGGCCTTTCCATCCATCCAGCCGCTGAACTTTCATTTATATATTGTCTTTTTCAATTAGAATTCTTTAAGAGTGGGGGCTGTCTCACTTTTTCTACTTTTATTCCCTGAGCTTAGCACAATGCTTGACAAATAATAAGCACTCAATGAATGCTTTTTCATTCATTCATCCCCTCCTCATTTTGGATTTCACCCTACCCTGTTCTCTACCTGCTGTTTCATCCTTAATCGGATTCACTCAGCCTCTCACCAAGAAGTTCCATCCTCACTAATGAAAACAACTCCCATTTATGGAGTAAAATTCCTTTGCAACCAACTCCAGAGCTCTGAAACTAAATCCTGTCTGTTAAGGCAGTTCAAATCCTGCAGTAAGCCCTTAGAGTTAAATGCTTATTGACCTTTTATCTAAGAAACCCCATATAGTGAAATTCTATGTTCGGCAAAGAACTCTTGGATTTGCTGTCTATGTTTTCATTTTCATTCAGTGAACCACCAGCTTTCCTGCTTGTTTCTTTAGCTAGAAATGAACAAGAATATGAATAGTGAAGAGGGCAAAGGACAAGAAGGAGAATAGCAGGATAAAAGTTTTGGGAAAAGGAAACAGACTTCCCATTTTTACCTTCTCTTTCTTCATGTTGCTGTCCTAAGACATTTTCACAACTTTATCAGAACTCAGCCTTTTTTTCCCCACATATTATTTTATTTTCCCCACTGACATGTAAAAACTATTTTTTAACATTTTTTTTTAAATGGTGAGTTCCAAATACTTTCTCTCCCTCCCTTCCCTACCCCTGCTCCTTGAGAAGGAAAGTAATTTGATATAGGTTATACATGTGCAGCCATGCAAAACATATTTCCATGTTATTCATGTTGTGAAAGAAAACACAGACACAAAAATTAAAGATAAAAATACATTTCAATCTGCATTCAGAATCCATCAGCAGAGCTCAGCTTTCAAAGGGGAAAGTAAGGGGCAAAGGAGCCATATCCCACTGTGAAAATAGTATTAAATAAAATGTGCTGACTGCCTCTCATGAGTTAATATAATCCCTTTGACCTAAATATCATTAATATGTCCATCAGCAAAATTTTTGTTATTTTTTATTTGTTTTGATTTGAGAGAAGATTCACTACTTTAGGTAGGCATTGAAAATTAATCTAGGCTAGGGTCCATCCTACTCTAAGATACTATAATTCTAGGCTTATAAATAACAGAGAAGTGATTTCTTTTAAATTTTGATGATGTCTCTTTGCTATGTTAAGTGGGGTTAGCAATAAAAGGGTCCTAGGATACCTATTAGGAGTTACCTCAGTGCTGAAGAGCCATTATTTTCCAGGATTAAGAACTCTTGTATATGCTTCATGAATCGACTCAGCATCTCTTATGTTACAATCATAAAAAAAAATAACAAATCCCAAACTAAGTCACTTTGAGTTTCAACAGAAAATATTTTCTTTCTTTTGTAGCACCTAGAACAATGCCTGGCATATAGTTGGTATTTTATAAATGTTTGCTGCTTGCTTGATTGTATACTAACCCATTTTGGGACATAATTGACCTTCTCTTGTATTGATCATAAGGTTATATATGTAGAGCTAGAAGGGACCTCAGTGGTTGAATCCCTTTTCATATATGAGGAAATTGAGGCCAGAGAGATTAAGTGACTTGCCCAAAAGCACATGGGAGAACCAGGATTTAAACTATTCTAGTGAATAGTTTTTGCCAAAATATTATGTCACCCTTCATGTTATGGTTACAAGTTTTAAAAATAGTTTAAAATGATTTTTAATATAATAGAAAAACATAAAAATAATTTTAAAATTATAAATATAATAAAAATAAATACTTCACAATTTACAAAGCCTTTTCATATATACTTGTCTTCTTAACTGGATTTCCACAATCCTATGAGGTTCAAGAAAGAGTGACCTAATGATGGCAAGTGACTGGTATCGGAGTTGTCTTCCTTTCTAAGACTAGGTTCCATCGATTCTACATAGATCTTCTATATACAGGGTTGCTTGTATGTTGTCTCCTTTGTCAAGATCCTTAAGGGCAGAGACCATGTTTTTATCTTTGCATCCAATGTGTTCCCTTATAGGGTGTAAGCACTTAATAAATGGTTGTTGACTGATTGATTGCAGTCAGGAAGACTCAGATTCACATCCTCCCCATGCCACGTACTTTGCTTGAAGTGCATGGACCAAATCACTTATACTCTCTCATTGCCCTAAGGCAACTGTCTAACACTATAAATCACAGATAGCAATGCTACTCTTCTTGGGGTGTGGGGAAGTTTCCTCCATTTGATAAAATTATAGATTCAGACACCTAGTCCTAGTTAGTGAATCTATTATGATCCCTTTTTGACAAAATGAGGAAATTAATGAGGGAGATTAAGTGACTTGCCTCAGGACGTATAGCAGCCTTTGGGTTCTAACCCTGATCTAGATTCCAAGTTTAGTGTTCTTGCCAGTGGAATCCAAAATGAGAAAAAAAAATTAGAACTTCCATTGATGTTTATTTTTTGTAAAAATAAAAAGATAGAACTGAAACTTTATGAATATTTAAGATATGGATTGACATTGACATCCTCACTCAGTCCGTATCAGGCTATCACTTGGATGGTCTGAAAGACGTCCTGAGGATGATACATTCTATGAGAAGAAGGGGTTAACAGTTGCATTCTCATCCATTTGCATGCTTTCAGTGTAGATTTGTAGACTGCATTATCTAGTCTTGCCTGACCTTCACAAAATGGAAAGTGGTTCCTACAAAGAAACTACAGATTGAAGATAATTAAAATAATGTGATTACAAGCAAACAAGAAAACAGATTAATTTCTCCTTTAAATAGCCAATCAATCACATTTATTACGCTCTCATTATGCATTGGGCTCTGTGTTTAGCACAGGGGATAAAAAGGGGACAAAAGACAGATCCTGCTTTTAAGATGCTTGCAATCTAATGGGGAATACAATATGCAGACAAATATACAAAGCAAGTTATATTAAGGATAAACAGGAAATAATTAAGAGAGGGAAGGCATTATAAATAAGAAGGGTCAGAAAGGCTTTCTGTAAAATATGGAATTTTAATTGATACTATTTTTAAATGGGATTTTGGTTTAGTTTTCATCAGCCATGAAAAGCTAAAACAAAACAAAAATGATGATCTAATAGATAGAATCCAACTGAACTCATTATCTTTGATAAGCATAGCCAATGAGGCACTTTCTCCATTTGTTTCTCTGTACCTTGTGGGGAGAGGGTACCTTTCTTCAGCTATGGAAACCATTAAAAAAGCATCAAAATAAACTGAACTAAGAACCTGGCCTTCAAATTGTTACATCAAAAAGTGTTGAGCTAATCTCCTCCCAAAATAGTTAAGTATATTTACTTACATTTCCCCACTATAAAGGGTATTACTTTATTAAAATAATATTTTAGTGAGTGCAGAAATGGTTTTGCAACATTCATATAGCAAATTTTTTTAAAAAGTTTTGCTTTATCATATTCTCTTAAATTCATGTTGTAAATGTTTTATAATGTATATAATACAGTAATAATACATGTATATGATTCTTATATATAATATATGTATTTATATTATATATATATATGTGTGTGTGTGTGTGTGTGTGTGTGTGTGTGTGTGTGTGTGTGTGTGTATAGCCACTGCATGATCAGACTTTATTTTCTGGCAGAGGTATGTGATAAAAAAAAAAGTTTGTAGACCATTCTCTCTATCACACTCATTGCCTCTGACTAGTTTTGTATGAGACCATTTAATTATTAAGTTTTTTTCTTGTTTTTACATAGCTGCTTGGCGTTGACTATAAAATAGCATCAAACAAACAAATTCATAAGACCACAAAGGAGTTCAAATCTAAAATGGAAATGAATGCAAATAAATTAGCTATTATTTTTGAACATTTCCTCTTCGTCTCCACTGTGAGCAAAAGATATGATCTCTGATCTCTAGAAATTTCTGTTCTAGTGAGGGAGACAAGACATATGTGATCTATTCAATACATGATAAAGTGAAACTGAGTGCCAAAGTGAGGGTGATGGATGGTAAATACTCATGGGGGTCAAGATAGGGGAGAACAACATGGGTTAGGAAAGCGAAACAAGGCTCAGTGAAAGAAATAGGACTTCATTTGAATGTTGAAGAATGACTAGTATGTGACTCAACTAAGTGGATATGAAATAGGAAAAAGTATTCCTGGCTGGAGGAGGATACAAGTAGAAATTTGGAGCTCATCATTTATAGGATGCTTTTACAGAATATTAAAGCTTATGAAGAGCCTTTGTTCTTTTTTTCCCTCTTCTTCACTTTTTAAAATTTAATATTGAGAGGAGCCAAAATGGTGGAGTAGAAAGATTCACATATGCTAGCTCCTAACCCACAGCCCATAAAATACCTGTAAAGAAGAACTCCCAACAAATTCTGGAGCAGCAGAAGCCACACAACAATGGAGTGGAGGAGATTTCTGTTCCAGAAAGACCTGAAAACCTGACACCAAAGGTCAGTCACACACCAGACCTGGAGCAGAGCCAAGCCCTGCCTTGGTCACACAGCACCGGGAGGAGCAGATCTGAGCAGGCTTCAGGGACAGAATCTCCAGCAGCCACACAGGTTCCTCCACCCACAGGTGCCAAAGGTCAGTGAGAGAGCCTTTCTGGCTGGCTGAGAGGGGAGCAGGTTGTCTCCATAACTCAGGCCCCCTCTGGGGGGCAGCAGCAGAGGCAGCAGTGGACAGGAGCTCCCAATGCAGGCAGGAGCTCAGATCCAATATTGAAGGTCTCCATGTAAACCCCCTGAGGGAACTGAGCCCTGTGTGGCAGCCCTGCCCCCTCCTGAGCAGCTGAACTTAATCTCACACTGAATAGCAGCCCCACCCCTGCTGAAAGCCCTGAGGCTGGGAAGCAGCATTTGAATCTCAGACCCCAAGCACTAGCTGGGTGGATCTGAAGGCAAGGTAGGGGTGGAGAGGAATCTCAGAAGTCAAGTAACTGACTGGGAAAATGCCCAGAAAAGGGGAAAAAAAATAAGACCATAGAAGGTTACTTTCTTGGTAAACAGATATCTCCTCCCATCCTTTCTGATGAGGAAGAACAATGCTTATCATCAGGGAAAGACACAAAAATCAAGGCTTCTATATCCCAAACATCCAAAATAAATATTCAATGGGCTCAGGCCATGGAAGACCTCAAAAAGGATTTTGAAAATCAAGTTAGACAGGTGGAGGAAAAACTGGGAAGAGAAATGAGAGAGATGCAAGAAAAGCATGAAAAGCAGGTCATCACCTTGCTAAAGGAGACCCCAAAAAATGCTGAAGAAAATAACACCTTGAAAAATAGACTAACTCAATTGGCAGAAGAGGTTCAAAAAGCCAATGAGGAGAAGAATGCTTTCAAAAGCAGAATTAACCAAATGGAAAAGGAGGTTCAAAAGATCACTGAAAAAAATAGTTCTTTCAAAATTAGAATGGAATAAATGGAGGCTAATGACTTTCTGAGAAACTAAGAAATCACAAAACAAAACCAAAAGAATGAAAAAAATGGAAGATAATGTGAAATATCCCATTGGAAAAACAACTGACCTGGAAAATAGATCCAGGAGAGACAATTCAAAAATTATAGGACTACCTGAAACTCATGATCAAAAAAGAGCCTAGACATCATCTTTCATGAAATTATCAAGGAAAACTGCCCTGAGGTTCTACAATCAGAGGGCAAAATAAATATTGAAGGAATCCACCAATCACCACCTGAAAGAGATCCAAAAAGAGAAACTCCTAGGAACATTGTGGCCAAATTCCAGAGTTCCCAGGTCAAGGAGAAAATATTGCAAGCAGCTAGAAAGAAACAATTCCAGTATTGTGGAAATAAAATCAGGATAACACAAGATCTAGCAGCTTCTACATTAAGGGATTGAAGGGCATGGAATAGGATATTCCAGAAATCAAAGGAACTAGGATTAAAACCAAGAATCACCTACCCAGCAAAACTGAGTATAATACTTCAGGGGAAAATAGAGGACTTTCAAGCATTCTTGATGAAAAGACCAGAGCTGAAAAGAAAATTTGACTTTCAAACACAAGAATGAAAAGAAGCATGAAAAGGTAAACAGCAAAGAGAAATCATAAGGGACTTACCAAAAGTGAACTGTTTACATTCCTACATGGAAAGATAATATTTGTAACTCTTGAAACTCTTCAGTATCTGGATAGTTAGTGGGATTACATACACACACACACACACACACACACACACATGCACACACACAGGCACACATACACATAGAAACAGAGCACAGAGTGAATTGAATCGGATGGGATCATATCTTTAAAAAAATGAAGTTAAAATGTATTGGGTGGAGAGAGGGTGAAATGGAATTGGGCAAATTATCTCTCATAGGAGAGGCAGGCAGGAGACTTTTTAGTGGAGGGAAAAAGAGGGGAGCTGAGAGAAAAACATGAAGTTTACTCTCATCACATTCGACTAAAGAGGGGAATAAAATGCACACACATTTTGGTATGAAAACCTATCTTACAATACAGGAGAGTGGGGGAGAAGGGGATAAGCAAGGTGGGGGGGATGATGGAAGGGAGGGCAGTGGGAGGAGGGAGCAATTTGAAGTCAACACTCTTGGGGAGGGACAGTATCCAAAGAGAGAACAGAAGCAAGGGGGGGCAGGATAGGATGGAGGGAAATATAGTTAGTCTTACATAACATGACTATTATCGAAGTCATTTGCAAAATTACACAGATATGACCTATATTGAATTGCCTGCCTTCCCAAAGGGAATGGGTGGGGAGGGAGGGATGGGGAGAAGTTGGAACTCAAAGTTTTAGGAACAACTGTTGAGTATTGTTCTTGATACCAGGAAATAAGAAATACAGGCAATGGGGAATAGAAAGTTATCTAGGCCTACAGGATAAAAGAAAAGATGGTGACAAGGGAAGGGAGGGATGATAGAAGAGAAGGCAGATTGGTGATAGGGAAAATTAGAATGGTTGGTGTATTGGGGTGGGGGGAGGGGACAAATGCGGAGAAAATTTGGAACCCAAAATGTTTTGAAAATGAATGTAAAAAGTTAAATAAATAAATTAAAAAAAGAAATTGTAAATAATTCTGATACTAGAGAATTTTACGTTCTTTTGAAATTTTTTCTCTTTTTTCAAATTCACAAATTGTTGAACTCAATGGCTTTCCCTTTCATTATCCCCAAAGATTTATGGTAAGCTTTCCTTCAATAAAATTCAGACAGAAGAAGAATAAAATAAAATAAAATTTAATATTGAATTTTTCTCAGTTACATGTAAAAATAACAACATTTTTTTCACATTTAGTTCCAATTCCTTTACTTTCCTCCTCCTCCTCTCCCATTGAGAAAGCAAGCAATTGGAGATAGGTTATAGATGTGGAGTCATGCAAAGCACATTTCCATGTAAGTTACGCTGTGAAAGAAAACACAAACATAAAAAAACAAGAAAGTTTAAAAAAAAAAGTATCTCCGATCTGCGTTCAGGCTCCAGGTTCTTTCTCTGGGGATGGACAGCACCTTTCATCCTAAGTCCTTCAGAATTGTCTTGGACCATTATATTGCTGAGAATAGCTAAGTTATTCACTGTAATACAATATTACTGTTGCTATGTACAATGTCCTCCTGATTTTGCTCATTTATTTTTGCATCAGTTCGTGTAAGTCTTTCCAGGTTTTTCTGAGAGCATCCTGCTCATCACTTCTTATGGCACAAGAGTATTCCATTACACTCTTATACTACAACTTGTTCAGTCATTCCTCAATTAATGGACATACCCTCTACCACTAAAAGAGCTTCTATAAATGTTTTTGTTCATGTGGGTCCTTTTCCTTTTTGTTTTTTATCTGTTTGGAATATTGACCTAGAAGTGATATTGCTTGGTCAAAGGGTACGTGTGGATTTATGGCCTTTGGTATAGTTACGAAGACCCTTTGGAATCATCTAGCGTCCTCTTACATTTAACAGATGAAGAAAATGAAGTCCAGCAAGGAGAGATTCTTGGAGCAGAGGCAAAAGGCTAAAAATAAAAAACCCAGAAGCATGAGAAGATAAATGTCTGGATTAGAGTAGAAATGGTGAGAATGGAGAAGGATAGATGGAAGATACTATTTGAAGGAAGAACTTTCAAACTTTGATGATTTATTAGATATAAGATATAAAGAGTCAAAGATGACTTTGGGACTTTTAACCTGACAGTATCCTAGGCAGAAATAGAGAAATTGGAAGGAAAATGATGTCAATGTGGAAATAACAACAATAACTATTGTGTATGACTTTATGGTCTGTAAGGCACTTTACATATATTTTCTAATCTGATTCCCAAAACAAAGCAACTGTATATGGCAGGTTCTATGAGTATCTCCCTTTTACAGATGAAGAAATTGAGACTGAGAGAAGTTAAGTGACTTGTCCTCACAAAATTTGTGTCTGAGGCAAGTCAGATTCAGCCCTTTTTGACTCCAGGGCCAGTACCTTATCTGCAGCCTAATGGGGAAACACGAATGGGGATGTTCTATGAGCAGCTGAAAATTAATGACTAAATCTTATATACAAGAGGTTAAAAGACTCTACACAAAAGTGATGAATCTAAGGTCATACCGCGTCGATGAGATTAAATGCAAGGTAAAAGAACTCCAATCTAATTAAACACAAATGACACAATAAATCCATCAACATAAAACATGAATCCAAGACATAGTAGAAGCCAAACATTTGGAAGACTACAATCTCCTTTAGACTGCCAGGAAAAACAGAAGCTTAAGAGGAAGGCTAGTGGGTCTAGGAGTCAGCTAGAAATCTGCCTTCCTGAAGCCACATGCCATAAAGCTAGGTAGCTACAGCTCTCCATAGGTTGCTAAAAAATAAGGCATATGTAGGAATCCATCAAGGTAAGCATCTTTGGAGAAAAACTTGTTACCGTTTAATTCAAACTCTGCCACTAAGATTCTGTTTTCCGCTTTAGTAATTTCTCACCTGGACTATTGTTAGAGCCTTGGCAAACACTTTCAGTTAATCTATCATGCTTTTACCGTCTATTCAAAACACTGAAGCACATTTATTTTTCCCCCACCTGCTGTAATTCTCCTACTACCCTCTTTTCAAGCAATTAGACTAGTTTTCTGCTCATCAGAGAATTCAATTTAAAATTTTAGTGTCAGCGCTTGAGATCCTTGCTCCATACATAACTTTGAACTTGTATAGATTTAATTCACATTTACGTTTCTGTTCACACTTGGCATTCTTTAATTGATTTATTTGTTGACTTGCCATCTGTAGATATGGAATATTGAGTGATCACAAATGACTTCTTTCCTCCAATGATGTTTCAAAAACTATTTCTCCCACCTTATTATAGTTAAAGCAGGGCTGCAATCTCATCTCTCCTCTCTGAGTACTTGCATATTGTTGTCTTATATCTTTATCACCAGTCAGGTTTTTTTCTTTTTTTTTTGTTTTGTTTTGTGTTTTAGTACTGGGCACAAGGAGTGACTTAATGAATTGGGTCCCCTTGGTACAGTGATCCCTAAGCATTCAACATAAGAGCATATGAACTATAATACATCCTACACTTTACATACATTTGTGGCATTTGAATCAGCACATCTGACTGCATTAGTCTTTGTGATCTTTTCCATGGAGCTATTTAAGAAACCAGGTGCTAGGTGGCACAACGTATAGACCACTGGGTCTGAAGTGAGGAAAATAGCATCCTGAGTTTAATCTCAGACACTTACTAGCTGTGTGATGATAATAAAGTCACTTTACCTTGTTTGCCTCAGTTCTCTGTCTGTAAATTGAACTGGAGAAGGAAATGGCAAACCTCTCCAGTATCTTTGCCAAGAAAACCCCAAAAGGGGTCATTAAGAGTTGGATGTGACTGAAAATACTGTCTATTCTCCATCATCCAGTCTCTTCTAACATTTTTGTTCCATAAATTCACTAAAAATTATTAATAAAACTATATTTCAAGACTTTTTTGTGATTTTCTTAGATATAATAAACTGTCAATTTTGTGTTAATGTCATCTTTAAGAGATATTTAAACTTTTGTCAGTTTGGATGGAAAGTCTTTTCTGGCTATCTTGTCATTAACCCTGGTGTAACCCTTCCTTCTTTAACCCTTCAATCTCTCTCCTACTTTTTGCTTTGGGCATGGTAATCTGATCAATATATCATTGTTCCTGGAAAAGGCATATCAAAGAGATTTTCCAATGGCTATTCCCTAGATCAAAGCCCTCTTTCATGACCAACAATCCCCAAATGTGGTGTTTCCCTTTATTACAATGGAAGCTTTTTGAGGGCAGGGATATTCACATTTCCAGCATTTGGCACAGTTCCTGGCATATAAGCACTTAATCAATTACATGTTCACTTATTCACATTTTCCCAGGTTTTATTTGAATACATCAGACTGGAGCTACTGTACAGCTGATTTTCACCTTTACCCTAACTAGTAGGTGACCAGATTTATTCACAGGAGACTCAGAAATTGCTCCCGATTCAGTAGCTATTGATTTCCATTCTGTTAAGATATTCATAAGAGAAAGCTTGCTGAAGTGGGAAGAGTGTTGAATTTGAAGGTAGGGCAGCAGGATTTGAATGACGAATGAATGCATAAGCACTCATTCACCACTGATTATGAGCCATGCACTGTGTGAAAACACTAGGCATATGAGTTTTTACATCAAGATAGTCTTGCTTTCAAGGAGCTCTAACCAGGAAAAACAATACACCATTGAATGAATGAATGAATGAATGAACATTTATTAAGTGCTTACTATGTATCAGGCACTGAGGATACGAGTAGAAAAAAAAGAGACATTCCAGGCTTTCATGGAGCACCATGCTCTAATTGGGGGGAACAACACATAAATAAAAAGTTCAACCAGAGCTGGTGAAATGTTGACAAGTTGACAGGCATGTATTAAGTGCCTGCTATGTGTCAGGTGCTGTGCTAAACTCTGGGGATACAAAAAAAAAATGGCAAAACTCACACCAGAACAAGAATCAACCCCTGCCCTCCGAAATCAACAGTCCCTGCTCTTAAGAACCTCATAGTCTAATGGGAGAGATAACATACAGACAACTGTGTAAACACAAGGTGTGTACTGGACAATTAGGAAAAGATGACAGAGCAAAGACATAAAAGAATGCCTAGAAAGGTTTCTTAATAGAAGCATTTCTTATGAAGCTGCTAAGTGCCATGAATTATGCTAAGCCATGGAGAGACCAGGAAGTCCTAAAGAAGTAATGCAAGGTGGATGGCAAAGCCCCAACGGCAGTTAGGTTATACTAGATTAGATGACAATTTCCTAGGAGTCTGGAGGACATAGAGGAAGAGCACTTAAAAAGGCATGGAAGGTTTTAGGATATAGTGACAAGTCATATAGCAAGGCCTACTCATCCCCACCTCACTGAAAGGAATAGAGGTGATGAATTCTATCTCATTCGCAGGGTATGAACAGTCAAGTAGCCCAGATGGGATCTAGGTAGTCAGGGCAAGGGAGGAGGCAAAGACCAGGCAAGGAGATAAGGATCACCCTGGTGGTGGCAGGTCTATCCTCTGCCCAGAAAGAGTCTTGGCAGCTCCAGGATGAGGGATGAGGGGAAGGGAAAGGAGAAAGATGTTACTGAGGTTGGTAGCAGGTGTTCCCACTAAGGCAAATCACAATCTCTCAAAACCTAGTTTTCTCATCTGCAAAATGGGAGCAATAAAATTTGCATTATCTACTTTAAAAAGTTGTTGTGAGGGAAGCAGCATAAGACTGACATTTTTATTTATGTGTGTGTGTTGTGTGTGTGTATGCAAGAGACAGACAGAGACACAGAAAAAGACAGAGACAGAGAGAAAAGAGAGAAGAGAGGAGAGAGAAACAGAGAGACACAGAGAGAAAGAGAGAGACAGAAAGAGACACAGAGAGACACAGGGATAGAGACACAGAGAAACACAGAGAAAGACACAGAGAGAGACAGACAGAGAGACACAGAGACAGACAGACACAGAGAGACAAAGAGAGAGACACAGAGAAAGAAATAGAGAGACATACAGAGAAAGACACAGAGAGAGAGAAACACACAGAAACAGATGCTCAGAGAGAGACACAAAGAGAGAGACAGAGACACAGAGAGACAGAGAGAGGTATGGGGGGTTGTGTTTGATGTGTGCTACATCTAGTACTGTCTAACTCTCTCCCTGAAAAAAAAAGAATTTCATATAAAGGCACGAGGTGTCTGAGTATCCTATGAACCTGTGGACTTTTTCATTTTTTAATCCCTCAACATCTCTTCCAATATACTGTACAGCTTTGTATGAAAGTCCCCAAGTGTCACAGTTCAGGTTGACCTGGTATGGGGGAATATAATAAAAATCTTCATAGACTTTCTTTTCTGCATCATTTGCAACAGTTGTTAGCACATAAGCCATAGTCAGTTATCCACAGTGATCTTCTTACAGATGGAAAAACAGACTCAATTACCTATATTTTGGACAATCAAAAATCTTACAAAAATATGCCTTAAAAATATGCCTCCCAATACTTCCTCTTTCTGCTTTTTCCCTCCTCAAAAGGTAAGGCTTTTTTTTTAAGCAGAGGTTCTTAATCCTGAGGGAGGTGAATTAGATCCAGAGGTCTTAACCTGGTTTCCCATCTACAGACATTTAAAGGGGAGCATGAGTTTGGAGAAAAAAAAATACCTTTATTTCAATATAATTAGTTTCATTTATAATCCTGTGTCTTAAGTTTATGCATTTAAACATTTTTTTTTCTGAGAAGGTGTCCATAGCTTTTACTAGGGGATCTTTTACTAAGAGATCCACAACACAAAAAAAAGGTTAAGAACACCTGTTTTAAAGCTATGTTGGGGAGAGAATTAAAAAATAGAAATAGGGGTAGAAGATATGGTAAAAAGGCAAAGGCACCAAAATCTTACTTGGTTTGTTTTCTCTACCCAAGAAAATGATCTTTACCCTGAGAAGAATAGAGCAATTATGGTTTGCAAGAAGCAGAAATTCAAAACGTGTGAAGAGATGTTAAGGTGGCATTTACCTGCCATTAGTTATCTCAATAATAATACCTTAGCTCAAATTTATATACTGCTTTAATGTCCATATGTCCTCCCCCCCAAAATTTGTAAAGATACTATTGATATTATCATCTCTATTCTAAAAATAGAATTAAAGCAGTAAAAGCATTTGTCCATGGTCACATAACTAGTGCCAGGAGAAGGATGTAAAACCAGGTCATGCTTGATTCCAATTCTAGTGCCCTTTCCATATATCAGCAAGGACCCCTGTATATACAGGAAGGCCTGCTGTACAGGTTCTTAGATCTGCATTTCTAAAAGGAAAGCAACTTTTGAGGTGCCAAAATCACTTTAATCAAGCACATATATCATTCAATTAGTTCAGGGGGAAAAGTCAGCACCCTGAACTGCAGAGAAAATACAAACAGAGAAATAAAGATCAACAGACAGGGCTTCCAACTGTCTGACCATAAGCAATACATAGTTACCAGAGAGAGAGAGAGATGCACCAACATCTGGGTGTTCAAAGCAGGGGGGATCCTTAGTGGCTACCCGGAGTCTCATCTGGCCAAAGACTTCCAAAACAAAACCTCACCTCAGAGTATATATGCACTTTTCAGAGCCAGTGGACATCACAACCCTTGAGAACCAGTGCCTCATTAGAAATTAACAAAGGGTATGGGCCTTCCTACAAAAAAATCTCACCTAATCAAGCTTCCCTTAATGGGCAGGCCTATTAATGAGTGGGGAAAAATCTTTAACTTTCATTAACGTAATTAACATTACATTCCACTATACCACACTTCCTCTCAGGCCACCAGCTCTAGAAAAATAACCATCTACAGCATGAAAAGAATCTTTAGGTGTTGGCCAATAAGCATTTATTAAGCACCTGCTATATGCCAGGTGCTTAATGGAGGATTATATGTGCTAAGTGGTGGATATGATTCATAATCATTGCTGGTGGTCTGTGAAAAATTCCACAGAATGAGAGTTACTACAGGTCTGGAGATGAATAAGTGTCATGAAATTTTGAAGTGGGAAGATGGATTCTTCTTACTAAAGGAAATCTTCAGTTTGTGGCAAATTTCAATATATTCATTACAGGGATGATTTGTAAAAACCACCATTTTTTTTAGGTCAGGTGTGTGTGTGTGTGCGTGTGTGTGTGCATGTGAGTGTGTGTGTGTGTGTGTGTGAAAGAGAGAGAGAGAGAGAGTGTATTTGTTTGTGTATGTGTTTGTCCTTCGTTGCCAAAGAGGACCATGCCATCAGAGAAATAATGACATGATTTGCACTTGACTTGTTTTAAGTGAGGGAGGGCTGTGCAGGTCACCAGCCTCACTTCTCCTCCAGAGCCATCTGAATGCAGTGACCAGATATTTATCAGGATGATTGGAGATGACCCAGGATGAGGCAATTGGGGTTAAGTGACTTGCCCAAGGTCACATACTTACTGAATGTCAAGTGTCTGAGGTGAGATTTAAACTCAGGTCCTCCTGACTCCTGCACTTGTGCTCTATCCACTGTACCACCTAGCTGCCCAATCAAATGGGCAGGAGAAACAGGAAACAGCAGTCATGAAAATCCATGGAGGAGAGAGTGGTCTCTCCAGAGGGGAATAGTCAACTATGTCATTTCCTGTAGAGAGGGCAAGAATAAGGAACCTGAGAATCTGCCTTCTCAATCTGATGTTGATTGATCCCTTGAAATGATTCACATTGTTCTGATACTGATGTGTGTACGTGTGTGTGTGTGTCTCATCTTTTCAGGTAGTGTGAACTCAAGAAGTGCCAAAATATATGAACTTGAGTTGTCATAATTTGTGTTCCCATGACCCACAGTGACACTCATGTGTGGCTCCAACCCTGGAACTATCACTAACAGCCATTTTCCAAACTGATTCCAGTAGAACCCTGGACAGAATGCATAGAACCTGATATGCAACAATAACTGGAATACTAAATTCTCTTTTGGGGAGAAAGCTGCTCTCAGCATCACTGGGACTCTGCCTTAAAGGGGGTAGCTTAGTATTTACTCCAATTTACTCTGTGTGTTACCAGTAGTAGTCATGGACATGGCTTGGTATAGCACCAGTTGCAACAGATTCAGTTGCAGAACTGAGACATTAACTTGCTTCTCCCCAGACTGAGCTTCAAAAATATGATTCCTTGAGAGGCAATGAAGAAAGCTGGATTCTTTCCTATTATAGTACCCCAGGTTAGAAAATTCACAGTTCTTTTGGATTTGGAAATGGCAAAAATCAGAAAGCAGAAGGCCAGAAATCCATCTTGAAACAGCAGAGAACCCACAGGTAATGGGAGGAGGTTGTTGGAGGGAACACAGAAGAATCCTTGCTACTTTTTTGGTAGGGAAAAATAAAACATTAACTGAAAGTACGTGAGACTTGCCAGTAACCTTTATTGAGTCTGAGAAAAAACCCTCAGTGGTTGAACTTGTAAGTATGTCTGTGCCAGATGTTCATCTCTGCTATGCTAACTCCTAGAGCTTAGAGTAAATGGGGTAGGAAGATAAATGACTTGGAATATACATTAGTCAGGAGTCCCAAGCATCTGAAGATCAAAGGAGAGCCTAGATATTAGCTTGGAAGCTGAGACACAGAAAGAGTACTGGCTAGGGTAGGAGATCCCTGCTTTCATTATCACCACTGATAGTAAATGAAAAAATGAAAAATTTTTTTAAATTTTCATTTTAAATAATTTTAAAATAATTTTGTTATTCTGTATTTAAATACCAATTAACAAGAGCTTTTTTCTGCCTACAAAGAATACAACAAAGGGGAGTATATATTAAACTGAATCTCTACCCAAACAACTGACTTCCTTTTTAAAAAATATAATGGATTTAACAAATTAGTTTCAAAACTGTCCCACCTGTTTGTCTCCTTAGGAAGCTATCTCTATGCTGACTCACAAATCTACAATTGTAGCATCTCTCCTAACCTCTAAGCATATCTCCAACTGCCTATTAGACATCTCAAAATGGTTTTCCATAGATATCTTAAACTCAATATGTGTAAACAACTTATTATGTTCCATCCATCCCTAACTCAATTCCTCATCCTTCCAGTCACCCAGGCTCACAAACTTGGTGTCATAACTCACACACACCCCATATCCAATCTGTTGGAAAGTCTTGTCAATTTTATCTTCGTAGCATATTTAGTATGTGCCCTCACTATTCTCTCCTCTGATGCTGCCATCACTTTAGGGCAGGCCCTCATCACCCTATGTCTGGACTGTTGCAGTGGACTGCTAGTTGGTGTTTCTGACTCGTGTCTACCCCTTCTGATTCCACTTCCACTCTCCTGTCAAATCAGTTTTTTGAAGTACAGTTCTGACTGTGTAACCCTCTTTCTCATTCAATAAATCCCAGTCCCTCTGTATCACTTCCAGGGTCAAATATAAAATCTTCTGTCACTCAAAGCCCTTCACAACTTGGCCCCCTCCTACATTTCCAATCTTCTGAACCTTATTAGGCCCTCCCACTTCATCCCACTGTGATCTAGCCTCCTTGCTTTTCCTCCTACAAGTCATGCTACTTTCCAACTCCCAGTTCTACGTACTTTCATTGGTTGTCTCCATGTCTGGTGTACTCTCCGCTCATCTCCATCTCCTGGTTTCCACAAGCCTCAGACAAAACCACATCTACTGTGAAAAGCCCTGCTAGGTTCCCCTTAATTAGTACTTTTCCTCAGTTTCTTATCTCCAATTTGTCTTATCTGTACATGGTTGTTTGCATCTTGTCTCCTCCATTAGACTTGGACCATATTGTCTTTTTTTTAATCTCCTCTGCTTAGCACAGAGCCTAGCATATAGTAGGTGCTTTATAAATGTTTATGGACTGACTCTACTTTCTACATGTCTTTCCTAACTCCACCCCCCGTACCTACCTTCAAATTACCTTCCACTTACTTTGTCTATATTGCCTTTATATTTACATATGCACATTCTATCTTCTCCAATGGAATGTAAGCTCCTTGGGTTTCCCTCTTCTAAGCTAAATCCCAACTGATAAGAATAATGAATACAATGAAGTGGTTATTTATTCAAATTAGCACTATATTAAATTAGGACTGCATATAAAATGTAGTCATTGATTCTAGCCCAATGGAAATATGCAATAGAAATTTTTATTTTTTAAAATGTGTTTATCATGCTGGTTGTTTGGTTGTTGTCCTTCATCTTCAAAGAGGACCAAAATGACATCACCATGATAAAGTGAAATTTCAGTGTTTCTGAGAGCTCAGAATGCTCTACCACAGGTTGGGCACAGATAATCTGGGTGAATATTTGGGGTGGATATCACAAATTTACTAATCCTGCGTTTACTTTGTGCTGTCTCAATTCTGCTTTACTCAAAGAGCACAGCACCATTTATGATGTGGGCACTGAGTGGTCCTGTGCCAATGTCTCTCATGTTGCACAGTCAAATCCAAAGTTCTTGAGAGAGACCTTGAGAGAGTCCTTGTATCTCTTCTGGCCACCATGTGATCATCTGCCCCATACGAGTTCTCCATAAAATAGCCTTTTGGCAAGTGCACATTTTGCATCCAAACAATGTGGCCAAAGTATGGATCAATTCCCTGTTGCATGTGCTACTTTTGGCCCAATGATTAACACCAAGAAAACACAGCTACCACTACACCATTCATACATGGAACCATCGGTTACAACAAATGGAGAAGTTTTGAATGCTGTGGATAATTTCACTTACCTTGATAGTGTACTTTCCAGGGATGTACACATTGACAATGAGGTTGAAACCAGAGCTAGCTTAGTGTTTGGGAGGCTCTGAAGAAAAGTTTGGGAGAGAAGAGGTATTAGATTGACTACCAAACTGAAGGCCTACAGAGCTATTGTGCTGACCTCATTGTTATATGTTCGTGAAACATGTAGTTAATCAGTGTCATGTCAGGAAACTGAATTGCTTCCAACTGTTTTAGGAAGACTCTGAGGATCACCTAACAGGATAAGGTACCAGACACTGAAATCCTTGCTCGAGCTGAAATGCCAAGTATTCAAACTGTGCCTCAGAGAGCACAACTGTTTATCATATAATAAAACAGTAAAAGATAAGAAAATGTATTTCTGATTCAAGTTTATTATAAAGTAATAATGAAAAAAATTTTGAATGAAAAATTACTGAATAACATACCTAAAGATAAACCTGTACCACTATAACTAAATCATCATTATTGTTGGTTAAAATATTTTACTGGTCCATGTCGACTGAATTATCTTCTCTTTCTTTAAATCTTGTACATACTCTCAGAGGGGCAGAGATCTTTATCCATATCTCGGCATATTTATATGCTCAGATTCTTACACAATAAAGCAAGTGTAGTGGGCATTATCTTAAATCAGTAATGCTTTAAAAGTGTTATTGTTGTCCTCGAAATATTTTTCAATAGCTGGCCTAAAATAACTTCAAAAACCAGTCTTCGAAGACAGCCTTACTGATCTTGGCTTTCATATCCTGACTAGCAAAGAACTGAAGTAACTCTTGAAGATGATAGTCTCTCAGAGCATGAGGATTTTGAGATGTTTTTTTTTCTTTCTCTTTACTTTTTGGAAATAGCATTTTTTTTTCCAATTACATGGAAACAGAGTTTTCAACATTGACTTTTCATAAAATTTTGAATTCCAAATTGTTTCTCCCTCTTTTCCTCCCATCCCCATTATCCAAGACAACAAGCAATCTGATATAGGTTATACATGTGCAAGCATGTAAACCTATTTCCACATAGCTCATGTTGTGAAAGAAGAAACAAAAGGAAAAGCCACTAAAAAAAAACAAACCAAAAACATAAAAGAAGTGAAAATAGTATGCTTTGATCTGCATTTAAACACCATAGTTCTTTTTCTGGATGTGGATAACGTTTCGCCATTGTGAGTTTTTTGGAATTATCTTGGATTATTGTGTTGCTGAGAAGAGCTAAGTCAATCATGGTTAATTATTGCTACAACAATCTCCTGATTTGTCTTGCTTCACTCAGCCTCAGTTCATGTACATCTTTTTAGGTTTTTCTGGAATCTGCCTTCCCATCATTTCTTATAGCAAAATATTATTCTGTTACCCTCATATACCACAACTGGCTCAGCCATTCTACAATTCATGGGCATCCCCTCAATTTCTAATTCTTTGCCACCACATAAAAAGGGGTATAAATATTTTTGTACATGTAGAGACCCCTTTCCCTTTTCTATAATATCTTTGAGTTACAGACCTAGAAGTGGTACTGCTAGATCAAAGGGCAGGCACAGTTTGATGCCTTTTGGGCATAGTTCCAAATTTCTCTCCAGAATGCTTGGATCAGTCCACAACTCTACCAATAATACATTAATGTTTCACTTTTTCCAAATCTTCTCCAACATTTATCATTTTTATTCTCTTTCATATTAGCCACTCTGATAGGTATGAGATGCTACCTCAGAGTTGCATTAATATGTATTTTTCTAATCAACAGAGATTTAGAGCATTTTTATATAACTGTAGATAGCTTTAATTTCTTTATTTGAAAACTGCCTGTTCATATCTTTTGACCATTCATCAATTAGGGAATGCATTGTATTCTTATAAATTTGACTCTGTTTTCTACATATTTGAGAAATAAGGCCTTTATCAGAAATGTCTGCTGTAAAAGTTCTTTCCCATCTTTCAGTTTTTCTTCTAATCTTGGTTGCATTAATTTTGTTTGCATAAAAGCTTTTAATTTAATGTACCAAAATGATCCATTTTGCATTTCATAATGTCCTTTATCTCTTGTTTGGTCATAAATTCTTCCATTCTCCATAGATCTGACAGGTAAATTATTCTATGCTCTCCCTAATTTGCTTGTGGTATCACTCTTTATGTCTAAATTATGTAGCCATTTTGACCTTATCTTTGTATATGGTGTAAGATGTTGGTCTATACCTAGTTTCCATCATACCATTTTCCAGTTTTCCTAGGAGTTTAAATAGCGAGTTCTTATCCTGGAAGCTAAGGTCTTTGGGTTTATCAAACAGTAAGGTACTATGGGCATTGACTGTCTTGTGCTCCTAATCCATTCCACTGATCCACCACTCTATTTGTTAGCCACTACCAAATTGTTTTGATGATTGTTGCCTTATAATATAGTTTTAGAGCTGGTACATCTATACCACCTTTCTTTGCTTTGTTTTTCATTAATTCCTTTGATATTCATGAGCTTTTTTTTCTTCCAGATGAATTTTGTTAACTATTTTTTCTAGCTCAATAAAATATTTTTTTGTGTTTGCTTTATGGCAACAAATAAGCAAATTAATTTAAGTAGAATTTGTCATTTTTATTATATCAGCTTGGCCTACCCTTGAGTAATTAATATTTTTCGAATTGTTTAGATCTGACTTTATTTGTGTGAAAAGTGTTTTGTAATTATGTTCCTGGATTTGTTTTAGCAAGTAGGTTCCCAAATATTTTATGCTGTCTACAAAAATTTTAAGTGGAATTTCTCTTTCTGTCTCTTGTTGCTGTATTTTGCTGATAATATACAGAAATCATTTTATATCTTGTGACTTTGCTAAAGTTAATTATCTCAAGTAGTGTTTTAGTAGATGTTCTAGGGTTCTCTAAGTATACCATCATATCATCTACAAAGAGTTATAGTTTTGTTTCTTCATTACCTTTCTAATTCCTTCAATTTCTTTTTCTTCTCTTACTGCTAAAGCTAGCATTTCTAGTACAATTTTGACAAATAGTGGTAATAATGAGCATTCTTGTCCCACCTCTGTTCTTATTGGGAAGGTTTTAGCTCATTACCATTACAGATAATGCATGCTGATTGTTTTAGATACATACTATTTATCATTTTAAGGAAAGCTCCATTTATCCCTATGCTCTCTAGTGTTTTGAATAGGAATGGGAGCTGTGCTTTGTCAAAAGCTTTTTCTGCATCTATTGAGATAATCATATGATTTTTGTTGGTTTTGCTATTGATATGGCCAATTATGATAATAGTTTTCCTAATATTAAGCCAGCCCTGGATTCCTGGTGTAAATCCCACCTGATTATAGTGTATTATCCTCGTGATAAATTGCTATTATTTCTTTGCTAATATAATATTTAAAAAATTTTTGCATCAATATTCATTAGGGATATTGGTCTTTAAATTTCTTTCCCTGTTTTGACTCTTCTTGATTTAGGTATCAGTACCATATTTGTGCCATAAAAGGAATGTGGTAAGATTCTTTCTTTACTTATTTTTCCAAATAGTTTATTTAATATTAGAATGAACTGTTCTTTAAACGTTTGGTAGAATTCATTAGTAAATCCATCTGGCCCTAGAGATTTTTTTTCCTTAGGAACTTCCTTGATGGTTTGCTCATTTTCTCTATCTAAAATGGGCTTAAATATTTTATTTCATCTTCTGTTAATCTGGATAGTTTACATTTTTGTAAATATTTATCCATTTCACTTAGATTGTCAGATTTATTGGCACACAGTTGGGCAAAATGGCTCCAAATTATTGCTTTAACTTCCTCTTCCTTGCTGCAGAATTCACTCTTTTCATTTTTGTTAGTGGCAATTTGATTTTAGGGTTTTTTTATATCAAATAACCAAAGGTTTATCTATTTTGTTGTTTTTGGTGGTGGGTTTTTTTTTAAATCAGCTCTTAGTTTTATTTATTAGCTCAATAGTTTTATTAGTATTAATTTTATTAATCTTTCCTTTGAGTTTGCAGGATTTCTAATTTGGTGTTTAATTGGGGATTTTTAATTTGTTCTTTTTTTAGCTTTTTAAATTCCATGTCCAATTCAATGATCTGTTTTTTCCTCTATTTCATTCCTGTAAGCATTTAGAAATATAACATTTCTCCTGAGTGCTGCTTTGGCCACATCCCATAAATTTTGGTATGTTGTCTCTTTTTTGTCATTTTCTTTAATGAAATTATGGATTGTTTTATGTTTGTTGTTTGACCCACTCATTCTTTAGGATTAGATTATTTAGTTTCCAATTAATTTTTAATCCATTTTTCCATGGCCCTTTATTACATGCAATTTTAATTATACCATGATCTGAAGAGGATGCATTTAACATTTCTGCCTTTCTGCACTGGATTATGAGGTTTTAATGTCCTAATACATGGACAGCTTTTATATAGGTACTATGTACTGCTGATAAAAAGGGATATTTGTTTCTATCCCCATTCAATTTTTTCCAGAGTTCTGTCATATCTAACTTTTCTAAAATTCTATTCACCTCCTTAGCTTATTTCTTGTTTATTTTATGGCTATATTTAATCTAATTCTGAGAGGAGGAGATTAAGATCCCCACTAGTTTAGTTTTGCTCTCTCTTTCTTCCTGTAACTCACTTAACTGCTCCTCTAAGAATTTGGATGCTGTACCACTTGGTGCATATGTGTTTAATATTGATATTACTTCATTGCCTGTGGTACCCTTTAGCAAGATGTAGTTTTCTTCCTTGTCTCTTTTAATTAGATCTATTTTTGCTTTTGCTACTCCTGCCTTTGTTTTTGTTTTTTTACTTCAGCTGAAGCATAATATATTTTGTCCCAGCCTTCTACCTTTACTCTGTGTGTCTCTCTGCTTCACATGTGTTTCTTCCAAATGACATATTATAGGTTCTAGCATTTAATCCCCTCTGCAATTTGCTTCATTTTATGGAAGAGTTCATCCCTTCCACAGTCACAGTTATGATTACTAATTGTTTATTTCCCTCCATTCTATTTTTCCCTTGTTTATACTTTTATCTCCTCTTTTCACCCTGACCAGGATTTTGTTTCTGAGCACCACCTTCCTCAGTCTGCCCTCCCTTCTATTACTTTCCACTTTTCTTTTCTCCTTCCCCTTCTACTTCCCTATAGGGTAAGATAGATTTCTTTACCCAACTGACTGTGTATGTTATTCCCTCTTGGAGCCAAATCTGATGAGAGTAAGTTTCATACAATGTTCACCCCTTCCCTTCTTTCCCTTTCACAGATCTTTCATGCCTCTTCATGTGATATAATTTACCCCATTCTACTTCCCACTTTCCTCTTCTCCTAGTACAATCCTTTTTTCACCCCTTAATTTTTTTTGATCACCACATCAAAGTCAACTTATACTCACACCTTTTGCTTAAGTATACACCTTCTGACTACCCTAATAGAGATAAAGTTCTTAGACTTATAACTATCATATTCCATGTATGGATGTAAACAGTTTAACCTTATTGAATAATGTGGTGTTGTTTTTTTTCTTTCCTGTTTACCTTTTTGTACTTCTCTTGAGTCTTGTATTTGAAGATTGAACTTTCTGTTCAGCTCTGTTTTTTTATCAGGAAAATTTGAAAGTCCTTTGTTTCATTGAATGTCCATCTTTGCCCCTGAAAGATCATGCTTAATTTTGCTGGGAAGATTCTTGGTTGTAATCCAGCTCCTTTGCCTTCCAGAATATCATATTCCAAGTCCTTTGATTCTTTAATGCAGAAGCTGATGAGTCCTGTGTAATCCTGACTGTGGTTCCTTGATATATGAATTGTTTCTTTCTGATTACTTGCAATATTTTCTCCTTGATCTGATAGCTTTAGAATTTGGCTACACTATTCCTTGGAGTTTTCATTTTAGGTTATCTTTCTGAAGATGATGGCTATTTTGCCATCTGATTCTAGGGTATGAGGGCAGTTTTCCTTGATAACTTTTTGAAATATGTTATCCAGGCTAATTTTTTTTTATTATGACTTTAAGTAGTCCAATAATTCTTAAATTATCTCTCCTGCATCTATTTTCCAGCTAGGTTGTTTTTTTCCAATGATGTATTTTATATTTTTCCTATTTTTTCATTCTTTTGATTTTATTTGACTGATTCTTGATGTCTCATAGAGTCACTTGCTTCTACTTGTCCAATTCCAATTTTTAAGGAATTATGTCCTTCAGTTAGCTTTTGTACCTCCTTTTCCATTTGGCCAATTCTACTTTTTAATGAGTCATTTTCTTTGATCAATTTTCTTTGCTTTCTTTTCTAAGCTTTTGATTCTTTTTTAAAATAATTCTCTTGCATAATTCTCATTTCTTTCCCCAATTTTTCTTCTTCCTTGCTTTCTTGATTTTTAAAATCTTTTTTGAGCTCTTCCAAGAAGGGTTTTTGTGCTTGAGACCAATTCATATTCCCCTTTGAGGCTTCGCATGTAGGCATTTAGATATTGATGTCCACTTCTGAGTTTGTGTTTGGATCTTCCCTGTCACACAGTAGCTTTCTACAGTCAGGGCTCTTTTTTATTTTTAGCTCATTTTTAAAAGCCAAGCTCTGCTACTACAGTATAAAGGTCACTATCCCAAGCTTCTTTCACTGGGGAACAGGGGCCTGGTCACTGGCTTTCTAGTTGGGCCTCTGGGGCTGGTGGTTTGCCATTGCCTAGGGTGGCCCAGACTAGTTTTGCCTGTTGTGCCCAGGATTCTGGGGCTAGAAGTTTGCTTGCTATGATGGAGCTGGAGGCCTCACAAATAGCTTGTTGTATTGCTGGACTGTTGAGTGAACACCATGGGGCTTTGGGTCCTGATCTGTGCTGTTGCTAAGAGTCTCCTGCTAGCTTGCCCAATCACCACCTGTGCTGGGCTGCACTCTCCTTTTATGCAAGTGAGACAGACATATACATATACACATACATCCATGTACATATACATACCTACACGTAAATAATGTACACATACATACATACCCATATATATCTGTGTGCATATGTATGTATTCCCTCTAATGACCTAAAAACTAAAAAAGGTGTCACAAGTTATGAATAACATCTTTCCATGAAGGAATGTAAACACTTCAACTTTGATGAGTTTCTTAAGACTTCTGTTTCCTGTTTACCTTTTCATGTTTCTCTTGATTCTTATATCTGAAAGTCAAATTTTCTATTCAGTTCTGGTCTTTTCAGCAAGAATTCTTGGAAGTCTTCTATTTCATTGAAATTTCATTTTTTTCCCCTGAAATGTTATACTCAGTTTTTCTGGGTAGTTGAGTCTTGACTTTAATCCTCTGGAATGTCATACTCCAAGCCCTTCTATACCTTAGTCTAAAAGCTGCTAAATTTTGTGTTATTCTGATTGCAATTCAATACTTGAATTGTTTCTTTCTGGCTGCTTGTAATATTTTCTCCTTAACTGAGAACTCTGGGATTTGGCTACAATATTCCTAGGAGTTATCCTTTTGAGAACTCTTTCAGGAGGTGATTGATGAATTCTTTCCATTTCTATTTTACCCTCTGGTTCTAGAATACCAGGGCAGTTTTCCTTGATATTTCTTGGAAGAAGATGCTTAGGCTCTTTTTTTGATAATGGATTTCAGGTAGATCAATACTTTTAAATGATCTCTCCTGGATATATTTTCCAGGTCAGTTGTTTTTCCTGTGAGACATTTCACATTGTCTTCTATTTTTCCATTCTTTTGACTTTGCTTTATAATTTCTTGGTTTCTCACAAAGTTGTTAGCTTCCATCTGCCCCATTCTAATTTTTAAAGAACTATTTTCTTCAGTGACCTCTTGAACTTCATTTTCCATTTGGCCAATTATCCTTTTTCAAGCATTTTTCTTCTCATTGACTTTTTGGATCTCTTTTACCATTTGGGTTAGTATATTTTTAAAGGGGTTATTTTCTTCAGCATTTTTTGGGTCTCCTTTAGAAAACTGTTGATTTGATTTTCAAGATTTTCTTGCATTGCTCTCATTTCTCTTCCCAATTTTTCCTCCACCTCTCTTACTTGATTTTCAAAATCCTTTTTGAGCTCTTCCATGACCTGAGACCATTGTATATTGTTTTCGGAGGTATTGGATGTAGAAGTCTTGACTTTAATATCTTTATCTGATGGTATACTTTGTTCTTCCTCATCTGAAAGCATGGAAGAAAATAGCTTTCCACCAAGAAAGTAATCTTCTTTAGTCTTATTTTCCCACCCTTTTGGGGGCATTTTCCTGCCAGTTACTTGACTTTTGAGTCCTTGTCAAAAAGTGGAGGGTATATTATCCTAGGCTTCAGAGATTTTCTACAGCTGTTCTCTGAGATATCTCAGGTACCAGTACATTCTCAGTTTCTTCAAGGTGGCACAATCAAGGGAGAGGAGTTTACTCCTCTCCTGCCCTGTGCTCTGTTCTGTGATAGACCACAAGCACTCTTTTCTGCCCTAGAACTATGAGTAGGGTTCCCTCTCTACAGCCACCATCAGCTTCATCATTCCAGCACTCCTCCCAGGACTGCCTCTCAGAACTGAGACCCATATCAGTTGCTTGATTCCCCCAGGGTCTTCAGGCTGAAGGCTCCAAAATTGGAAGGTGGTGCCTCAGTGGCTGCCACCACCCTGGGGCCAGGGCTGGGGCTGGACCTCGTTCCCCTTTCATCCAGGTGAAGGAGCTGTCTTACTGACCTTTGAAGCTATCTTTGTTGTTTGTGGGTTGAGAAATCTGGGAACTGTAGATACTACCCTGATTCCATGCCCTGAAGACTGCTCCAGTCCTGTCCTGGGCTGGGCTGGGCTCTGCTCTGTACCCGGTGTGATAGACCTTTCCTGTTGGCCTTCCAAGCTGTCTTGGGCTGGAAATCTGTTTCACTCCTTCATTTTGTGGCTTCTGCTGCTCTAGAATTTGTTTAGAGTTATTATTACAGGTATTTTATGCGTTATGGGGGAGATCTTCTACAGGTTCATCCTTCTACTACCAAGAATTCTATTATAGGCTTGATTTAATGTTGTTTCTGATGGAATTCTTTCCACCATCTTGGCCCTGGCCTCCAACAAGCAATGATTTTAATTTTAAATTTTCCTTTGCTTTTTTTAAAAAAAAGTTAGTGGAGGGAGGGGGAGAACAAAATAAAAAGTGCTCAGCAGAGAACAAAAGAAAACTTACAAAGAAGCAAAGAAAAAAGGGACAGTTCTCAATACAATGTGTAGTACTTATTGCATAGGTTTTCCTAAAATGGAATTTTATGGCCATATATTTTGGCTCCTCTCTTCACATTCTGCTGTGTACATGGTATGTTTTTTTTCTTTTTTTTATTTTATATATATTATATATATATTTATTTATTTATTTTACATATTTTATTTTATATATTTTCTTATATATTTATATATTTTCTCTATATATATTTTCTATATTTTCTATAATATATATTTATATATTTTCTTATGTATATTTATATATTCCCAAATGTCTTAAGGGAAAAAATAATGGAGATTGGATACTGTAGTCCTATGAGCTTGACTTCAATTACTTACAAAATTCAAGATTGCATAAGAGAGATAGAGGACATCTAGAAAGTGATGTAATGATTTTGAAGAACTGGTATTGCTTTATACGAATCTCATTTCCCTTTTTGATAGTTATAGTAGATAGGTAGATTAGGAGAATATAAAGAAGGTTGACCTAAATATGGGGAAAGCATTTGACAATGTTTCTCTTACTATTCTGTTTGACAAGATGGCAATATGTAAGCTAAACAGCAATAGTAGCATTGTGGTTATATTCAAGTTATATGCTTGAAAAATTTGGTTCAAAAAATAGTTAACTTTTGATTTGATGTCAGCTTGGAAGAAGTGCTCCAGGAATATTTACTTAGCTTTGTACTGTTCAGCACTTTATCAGTGAATTGAATAAAAGTATAGATGGTATAATAATTAAATGTGCAAATGGCACACATGCTACTACATACTGAATAATAGCTACTGAATGATACAGAAAGATGTTGAACTGAACTAAGTAAATGAAATTTAATAGCAATGAAAGCAGTCTTACATTTGCATTAAAAAATCAACTTCATAAGAACAAGATAACAGCAATTCATCTGAAAAAATAAATGCGGGGCATTGAGTAGATGGTGAGCTATCAGTGATATGGAAATAAAAAAGATAATCCAATATTAGGATGAGAAGAAACACAGAGTTCAGGGATAGGGATATAGTTCCTCTGTATTTTTACCTCAATCAGACCACACTGGCAGTATCACATTCAGTTCTGGATATTCCATGTTAATGATATTCATATGTTGGAAAGCATCCAGAAGAGGGAAAATGAAGTGAAAGTCTTTGAGGGATCTACCATATAGGAGAAGGTTGAAGGAATTTGGAATATTTTCTCTTTAAAATTATCCTTTTTTCCTATTACCTTCATTTCCTAATATATCCCTTTCTTTCCCCACCTCCTAGGAAGGCCATCCCTTCTTTAAAAAAAAAAATTAAAAAGGTGCAAAAAACATTATATTAAGATATCAAGTAAGTCCAACTAAGTGTATGTCAGTCAACTAAGTACAATCAGTGTTCCACACGCATAGTCTACCATCTGTTCGAAAAAAGGAGGGAGGTGCATTCTTATATCTCTTTTTTGAGGCCAAGTTTAGCCATTATATTAGTGTCTGGTTTGGAATTTGTGTATTTTTTCCATTTGCATGGTTGTAGACTTTGTAGTTTTTCTGGTTCTGCATATTTCATCTTATATCAGTTTATGTCTTGTGTTATTTTGATTCTTTATTGTCATCATCTTACAGACAGTAATACTCCATTACATCCATGTACCAAAATGTGTTAAGCAATTCCCCATGCAATAAGCAAGTAGCAACTGAATATATTTGGCCTGTAGAAGTTGAAGCTTGGAGGGTGAGGTAAAAAGGAGGCTAGTTTCATAGGATATCTCTGTCCCTAGCCATGAAGGGGTTTCATGAAGAATAAGGACTTGAATTCTGCTTGATTAAACAAAAGAAATAGGAGCAATGGGTGTAAGTTAGAAGGAAATTTGGCTTAGAATTAATCTCTTTGGCCCCAACAGGCAGACCTATGAGCCAAGAATGGAAGGTGTGTATGTAAAGTACTTTATACGAATGAATGATATAACATTTGTTAAGGCCTGGGGATACAAATACAAAAGCAAAGACAGTTCTTGCCCTTGAATTCTCATAGGGGAAACAACCCACATGTGAATTAAAGGCTGGGATGAGGAGTGTAGACTATTGAAAAGTAGATTCATATATACCAACCAAGAACAATGGAAAAGAGGATTTGGGCATGGTTTATGATATCAGGATTGGGTGGTGGTGGTGGAACTGAGCAGAAGAGAAAGGATTCAGGGACAGACAATTAGTGAAGAGGTTGGGGAGGTGTCTGAAGGGAGGGAAATGAAGTGAAACACGGTTGGGGCTTTTGTGAAACATTTAGGGACAGGCAGTGATTAATCAGTAGACTGATATTCTAGACTGTTCATAAGCCACATGGCACCATGACATCTATTATTATCATTATTAATTTAAAGAGTAGCATATTTCCACCCAATAATAGATTAAAAATAACAACAAATTACTGAGGATTAAAACTATTCACAGACTGAATGAACTACCATAATGAGTTTCTTCATCACTAAAAATCTTTAAATGAAACGAGGTGGCCTCTTGCTGAGGATATTATATAAGGCAGTCCTATTTAAGTATATATTGGACTAAATGATTTCTGAGGTTCTTTTCAATGCTTAAATACAAATACTTTGAAATAATTTAACTAAACAATGCACATGAGAGAAATCTACTGTCATGCTTAATCTTAAATCTAAGGGATACAAGATGGCTTTTAAACTACTCATTTTAATCCAAGAATTGAGAATTTCTAGAAAATCACTCTAGTATTTTTAGAAACTTGAGAAAATTGAAACAGCAAACTATAGAGTCAATATAACTTGACATTACATTTCAGATCACATACAATTTAGTTTAGGATCCAAGACATTCCTCTAGTAAATATTGAGTGCTATAGCATTATGTCAATTATTATTAACTATTAGTGGAAATTTTGGGAGACAAATTGAATTATTCAGATCAAAAATGGTTAACTTATTTTTGATTTGTTGAAATATCAAAGGATCCAATGATTGAGTAGTCTAAACTCAATTTGCAAATTTTCTAATTTTTTTTGTATTTCTTTTTTTTCTAATAAATTTATTTATTTAACTTTTTACACTCATTTTCACAAAATTTTGGGTTCCAAATCTTCTTCTCATTTGTCCCCTCTCCCCACCCCAATACACCAAGCATTCTAATTTTCCCTTTCACCAATCTGCCTTCTCTTCTATCATCCCTCCCTTCCCTTGTCCCCATCTTCTCTTATGTCCTGTAGGGCCAGATGACTTTCTATTCCCCATTACCTGTATTTCTTATATCCTAGTAGCAAGAACAATACTCAACAGTTGTTCCTAAAACTTTGAGTTCCAACTTCTCCCCATCCCTCCCTCCCCACCTATTTCCTTTGGGAAGGCAGACAGTTCAATATAGGCCATATCTGTGTAGTTTTGCAAATGACTTCCATAATAGTCATGTTGTGTAAGATTAACTATATTTCCCTCCGTCCTATCCTGCCCCCCCATAGCTTCTATTCTCTTTTGATCCTGTCCCTCCCCAAGAGTGTTGATTTCAAATTGCTCCCTCCTCGCATTGCTCTCCTTTCCATCATCTACCCGCCCCTGCTTATCACCTTCTCCCCCACTTTCCTGTATTGTAAGATAGGTTTTCATACCAAAATGAGTGTGCATTTTATTCCTTCCTTTAGTCGAACGTGATGAGAGTAACCTTCATGTTTTTCTCTCAGCTCCCCTCTTTTTCCCTCCACTAAAAAGTCTCCTGCCTGCCTCTTCTATGATAATTTGCCCCATTCCATTTCACCCTCTCTCCTCCCAATACATTTCTCTCTCACTGCTTAACTTCATTTTTTTAAGATATGATCCCATCCTATTCAATTCACTCTGTGTGTGTGCATGTGTGTATGTGTGTGTGCATGCATGCGCGTACATGTGTGTGCATGTGTGTGTGTATGTGTGTGTGTAGTCCCACCAACTACCCAGATAATGAAAAGTTTTAAGACTTACAAATATCTTTCCATGTAGGAATGTAAACAGTTCGCCTTTGGTAAGTCCCTTATGATTTCTCTTTGCTGCTTACTTTTTCATGCTTCTTCTCATTCTTGTGTTTGAAGGTCAAATTTTCTTTTCAGCTCTGGTCTTTTCATCAAGAATGCTTGAAAGTCCTCTATTTCATTGAAAGACAAGTTTTTCCCCTGAAGTATTATACTCAGTTTTCCTGGGTAGGTGATTCTTGGTTTTAGTCCTAGTTCCTTTGATTTCTGGAATATCCTATTCCATGCGCTTCGATCCCTTAATGTAGAAGCTGCTAGATCTTGTGTTATCCTGATTGTATTTCCACAATACTGGAATTGTTTCTTCTAGCTGCTTGTAATATTTTCTCCTTGACCTGGGAACTCTGGAATTTGGCCACAGTGTTCCCAGGAGTTTCTCTTTTTGGATCTCTTTCAGGTGGTGATTGGTGGATTCCTTGAATACTTATTTTGCCCTCTGGTTGTAGAATATCAGGGCAGTTTTCCTTGATAATTTCATGAAAGATGATGTCTAGGCTCTTTTTTTGATCATGGCTTTCAGGTAGTCCCATAATTTTTGAATTGTCTCTCCTGGATCTATTTTCCAGGTCAGTTGTTTTTCCAATGAGATATTTCACATTATTTTCCACTTTTTCATTCTTTTGGTTTTGTTTTGTGATTTCTTGGTTTCTCAGAAAGTCATTAGACTCCATCTGTTCCATTCTAATTTTGAAAGAACTATTTTCTTCAGTGAGCTTTTGAACCTCTTTTTCCATTTGGTTAATTCTGCTTTTGAAAGCATTCTTCTCCTCATTGGCTTTCTGAACCTCTTTTTCCAATTGAGTTAGCCTATTTTTCAAGGTGTTATTCTTCAGCATTTTTTGCGGTCTCCTTTAGCAAGGTGATGACCTGCTTTTCATGCTTTTCTTGCATCTCTCTCATTTCTCTTCCCGGTTTTTCCTCCACCTCTCTAACTTGATTTTCAAAATCCTTTTTGAGGTCTTCCATGGCCTGAGCCCATTGAATATTTATTTTGGATGTTTGGGATACAGAAGCCTTGATTTTTGTGTCTTTCCCTGATGGTAAGCATTGTTCTTCCTCATCTGAAAGGAAGGGAGGAGATATCTGTTCACCAAGAAAGTAACCTTCTATGGTCTTATTTTTTTCCCTTTTCTGGGCATTTTCCCAGTCAGTTACTTGACTCTGAAATTCCTTTCCACACCCACCTCGCCTCCAGATCCACCCAGCTAGTGCTTGGGGTCTGAGATTCAAATGCTGCTTCCCAGCCTCAGGGCTTTCAGCAGGGGTGGGGCTGCTATTCAGTGTGAGATTAAGTTCAGCTGTTCAGGAGGGGGCAGGGCTGCCACACAGGGCTCAGTTCCCTCAGGGGGTTTACATGGAGATCTTCAATATTGGATCTGAGCTCCTGCCTGCATTGGGAGCCCCTGTCCACTGCTGCCTCCACTGTTGCCTCCCAAGGGGGCCTGAGTTATGAAAACACCCTGCTCCCCTCTCAGCCAGTCTAAAAGGCCCTCTTACTGACCTTTGGCACCTGTGGGTGGAGGAACCTGCATGACTGCTGCAGATTCTGTCCCTGAAGCCTGCTCAGAGCTGCTCCTCTCGGTGTCATGTGACCAAGGCAGGGCTGGACTCTGCTCCAGGTCCGATGTGTGATCGACCTTTGGTGCTCGGTTTTTCAGCTCTCTCTGGAACAAAAATCTCGTCCACTCCATTGTTGTGTGGCTTCCGCCGCTCCAGAATTTGTTGGGAGTTCCTCTTTACAGGTATTTTATGGGCTGTGTGTTAGGAGCTAGTATATGTGTGTCTTTCTACTCCACCATCTTGGCTCCTCTCTGCAAATTTTCTAAAAGACAGCATCATTACCAATATGCTGGAGCACTAAGTTTAAACACAAAGAACTATGTGGATGCACCCTCACAGTAAATACTGGTATTTAATAAACTATGTCATTGTGAGAAGAAACTGATGGGATGTGAGAGTGACAAATAAAATGTGTGGTGCAGAGTGCTGGACTGATAATAGACTTATCTTTTCCAAGCTAAACATTCCCATTTAACAAAAGTGATGGCCCCCAAGAGAACTACCAGAAGACTTAATGTCAACAGATTAGAGAACATTTCCATGGATGAACAGTTTGTTACTAACTTGGAGAGAAAGCTGAGCTAACACAAAACAGTAGAGCAGAAAATGAATGCGCAGCTTTCAGAGATTTGATGTACAGAATTGCATTTACTCATCTGGGCCAGGATATTCATGAATGTCAAGATTAATTTGATGAAAAGGATGGGGAAATCCAGAAACTGCTAAATGAAAAATGAGAATTCCATACGATTTACTGGCAGGAGAGTTCATCTGTCTCTAAGAAGACAGTATTTAACTCCATAAAGAGTAAAGTACAAGTGAAACTTAGAGAGATTCAGGATTCTCGTTTTAAACTAGTAACAATAAGCATTTTATGATGTCCTGAAGGCTATTTATGGGATCAAACACCTATGATGCATCTCAACTACTCAACACTGTTAGAGCCACATTGTAAAGACATCATCCTGGAGAGATGGACTAAATACTTTCATAGCATTCTCAATAGACCATCATCAACCACTGCTGAAGTCACTGAACATATACCTCAAGTTGAAGTCAATCCCATTCAAAGTGAACTTCCAGCTGAAGAGTTTTGAATGACATTTGGCTCTTCTTGTGTAATAAAGTACTTGGAATTGATTCTATTCCAACTGAGATTTATAAGGTCCACTGCCCATTTAAAAGTTGACTAAAATCTTCCAGATTATATGACAAGGGGAGGTTATTCCCCAGGAGTTCAAGGATGTCTCCATTTTCCATCACCAAGGTCAAGGAAATACACTGTCCAGTGTCAATCACAGGGGGATGGGGGTGGGAGGGTGAGGGAAGCATTCTCAGTAATTCCAGTAAGATTCTTGCTCCACCAACTGGAACCAACATCATCCCTACATAAAACCATAGGTTATAGAAAATGGAGAAATTTCAGATACTGCAGATAAGTTTACTTTCTTTGACAGTATACTTTCCAGTGATGTATCCATAGATGATGAGGTTGATGCATGCATTGCCAGTTATCTCAGTTTGGGAGTCTCTGAAGAAAAGTATGGAAGAGAAGAGGTACAGGCTGCCTACCAAACTGAAAGTCTACAGAGCTGTTGTGCTGACCTCATTGTTGTATGCCTGTAAAACCTGGAAATTATATCAGCACTATGTCAAGAAACTGAATTTTTTCATTTTGAATCATTCTAGGAAATTCTGAAGATCACCTGGCAAGATAAGTAATGACACTGAGGTCCTTTCTCAAACTGAACTGCCAAGCATTCAAACTCAAATCAAAGTGCAACTCTGATGAGTTGACCACTGTTGAAATGCAAAATGCACATTTGCCTTAAAAGATTATTTTACAAAAAAAAAGTCCACAAGTCAAGTGCTCATATGGAAGTAAGAAATGACACAAGGACTCTTGGGGTCTCTCTGAAGAACTTTAGAATTCATTGTGTGACATGGAAAACACTTGGATAGAGCTGTCCAGCATGACAAGCCTGCATCAAAGAAAGTAGTGTACTCTATGAGCAAAACAGAATTGCAGTGACTCAAAAGAAACACAAGATTCACAAATTTAGAGACACCTCCACTCCAAATGCGCATATGGACTATTTGTGCCCATTCTGTGGTAGAGCCTTTTGAACTTATATTGGTCTGATCAGTCACAGTTGGATACATTGTATCATGACCCCAAAATAGTGATGTCATTTTGGTCATCTTTGAGTATAAAGGACAACCTTTCCATCACTGTCATATACCACAACTTCTTTAGATATTCCCTGATTGATGGGCATCCCTTCTATTTCTTTGCCACCACTAAAAGAGTTGTTATAAATATTTTTGTACATATATGTCCTCTTCCTCCTCCTCCTTCATCTTCTTCTTCTTCTTCTTCTCCTCCTCCTCCTCCTCCTTCTTCTTCTTCTCTCTGTCTCTCTGTCTCTCTCTCTCTGTCTCTCTCTCTCTCTCTGTCTCTCTCTCTCTCTCTCATTTTTCGGAATATGGACCTAGTAGTGATATTATTGGGTTAAAGCGTATGCTAAGTTTTATAATCATTTTGGGCATAGTTCCAAATTGTTCTCCAGAATTGGATCAATTCACAATTCCATTAACTGCATTGGTGTGCCACTTTTTTCCATATACCCTCAGGCATTTGTTATTTTTCTGTCATATTAGTAAATTTGTTAGGTGTGAGGTGGTGCCTCAGAGTTGGTTTTAATTTGTATTTCTCAAACCAGTAATGATTTTGAGCATTTATTCTTAGGACTATAGATAGCTGTAATTTCTCCTTCTGAAAACTGCCTGTTCATATCCTTTGGCCATTCATCAATTGGGGAATGACTTATATTCTTATAGATTTGAATCAATATTCTGCATACTTGAAAAATGAGGTCTTCATCAGAGAAACTTGCTGTCAATTTTTCCCCCAGTTTCCCGCTTTCCTTCTAATCTTGACTGCATTGATTTGTTTGGGCAAAGACATTTTTAACTTAATGTAATCAAAATTATCCATTTTATTTCCCATGGTAATTTCTGCTTCTTGTTTGGTCATAAACTCTTCTCTTATCCATAGATCTGACAGGTATCATTTTCCAAGTTCTTCTTATTTGTTTATGATCACCCTTTAGGTCTAAATCATGCACCCTTTTGACTTTACCTTGGTAAATGATGTGAGAGATTAGTACATACCCAGTTCCTGCCAAACTGCTTTTCAATTTTCCCCCAATTTTTATCAAATAAGTTCTTCTAAAAGCATAGATCTTTGAATTCATCAAACATCAAGATTACTATGGTCATTTACTGCTGTGTATTGTGTACCTATACTACTTCACTGATTCATCACTCTATTTCTTAGCCAATACCAGATTATTTTCATGGTTACCACTTGATAATACAATTTGAGATCTGGTACTTGTAGGTCACTTTCCTTCACATTTTTTCCCCAATGATTCCCTTGATATTCTTGACTTTTTGTTCTTTCAGATAATTTTATTATTTTTTTCAAGTTCTACAAAATAATTTTTGGCAGTTTGATTGGCATGGCACTGAATAAGTAAATAAATTTAGGTATAATTGTCATTTTTACTATATTGGCTTATTCTACCCATGAGCAGTTAATATTTCTCCAGTTGTTTAGATCTGCCTTGTTTTGTGTGAAAAGAATTTTGTAATTGTGTTCATATAGTTCCTTGGTTTTTCTTGGCAAGTAGACACTCAAGCATTTTATATTGTTATTTTAAAAGGAATTTCTCTTTCTAACTACTGGACTTTATTGTTAATATATAGAAATGCTGATGATTTATGTGGGCTTATTTTATATCCTGAAACTTTGCGGAATTTGTTTCAACAGTTTTTTTAGTTGATTCTCTAGGATTCCTTAAGTATACCACTACCCTCCAAAAACCAGCCCTTAATTTTATTAAAGTTGTTGGATTTTTTTTTAACTTTCAATTTGTTAATCCTCCCTTTCATTTTCAGGATTTCCAATTTGGTGACTGAGGATTTTGAATATGATTTTTTTAAAAAAAATACTGCAATGCCCAATTCATTAATCTGCTCTTTCTGTTTTATTGATAGAAAGACATAAATTGTCCTTTAAGTATAGTTAGTTTTGGTGTGTTGTTGCATTATTATTGTTCATCTGAAAACTGACCTGCTCACTTCACTCAGCATCAGTTCAGGTTTTCCTTTAGTCTGCCTGCTAGTTTCTTTTTTTAAACATCTATATATATTTTGGAAATGAGAAACACTGGTTGTAAAAATTCTTTTCCAGTTTTCTGCTACCCTCCTCATCTTTGTTGCATTGGCTTTATGTAAGCACAATCTTTTCTATTTAATGTAATCAGAATTATCCGTTTTGCATTTCATAATGTTCTTTATCTCTTGTTTGGTCATAAATTCTTATATTCTCCACAAATCTGATAGGTAAACTATTCCTTGCTCTTCCAGTTTGTTTATAGCATCAGCCTTTATGTGTGTTCGTTTGTCCTTCATTGCCAAAGAAGACCATGCCATCAGAGAAATAATGACATGACTTGCACTTGACTTTGTTTTGAGTGAGGGAGGGCTGTGCAGGACACCAGCCTCACTTCTCCAGAGCCATCTGAGTCCAGATATTTATCAGGATGACTGGAGATGACCTAGGATGAGGCAACTGGGGATAAGTGACTTGCCTAAAGTCACATAGCTAGTGAGTGTCAAGTGTCTGAGGTGAGATTTGAACTCAGGTCCTCCTGACTCCTGCACTGGTGCTCTATCCACTGTACTACCTAGCTGCCCTATATCTAAATTGTGAACCCTTTTTGACTTTATTTTGGTATACAGTGTAAGATACTGATCTATGCTCAGCTTCAGCCATACTAATTTCCAGATTTCCCAGCAGTTTTTGTCAGCTAGTGAGTTCTTATCCCAGAAGCTGGGCTCTTTGGGTTGAACAAACCAATTTTGTTTTTTACAGTAATACTTTTTTCCCAATATTTCTGTACCTCTTTTATCAAGCAGTTAATTCTCTTTTCCTAATTTTCTAGCATCACATTTCTTTCCTCAATTTTCCCTCTACTCGTTTAAAAAAACATTTTTGAGCTCTTCCAGATGTTCGTTAGGCTGGTATCCAATTCATTTTTTTTCCTTGAAGCTTTGCTTATAGCTGTTTTGACACTATTATCCTCTTCCTTTGTGTTAATCTTCCTTGTCACCACAGTAATAGCTTTTTATGGTCAGGTTCTTTTTTGTTGTTTGCTCATTTTCCAGTCTATTTCTCGATTTCTAACTTTATGTTAAAATGGGCTCTTCTCCTGGGGTGAAAACCGCACTGTTCCAACTTTCAGGTTTTTGTGCTGCTGTTTTCTCAGCTAATTCTGGGAATGTGTCATGTTTTTCTGTGCTTCCAAGATTGCATGATTCCAAGGAGAGGTGTGGTCACTGCTCTTGTGGACTACATTCTGATCTTTAACCCGGTAAGGGACCTTGCTCCCCGCAACTTCAAGTATTCACTCTTCTCTCAGCCCTGGAACTGACTAGAGCCTCTACTCTCTTGCAGCCATAAGTGCAGGTGCTCCTTTTTGCCTCAGAACTGAGACCAGCACCACTTACTCTGTCATCAATGACCATAAACACTCTTCTCTGTCCTGGAACTGTGACCAGGGAACCTGTTCTCCTGTAGTCCTCAAGTATCAAGGGCTTCTTTTTTGCCCTGGAACTACGCATAGGCAGTGCACCAGGGTCCTTCACCAAGGGCCAACAAAGGGTTGGTCCCCTATAATCTCTTTCTGACCAGTTGTCTCTGGACTAAGAGTTCCCAAAGCAGCTGCTGCCACTGCAGTCACCCCCAAGGCCGGCTGCTGGTATTACTGCTGTGTGTTGTTCTGGGCTGGCTTTCACCCTGGTGGCACAGACCTCTTCTGTGAACCTCCTAAGTTGCTTTTGGAAATGTCTCATTCCCCCTTTTATTGGCTCTTCCACTCCAGAATTCAACTGTTGGAGTTATTTTATGGTAGTTTGGAGAGGAATGTTGGGAGAGTTCAGTTGAGTTGCTTCTTATTCTCTATTTTGGCTCTGCCTCCACATTGCTCACCCATTTAACAACCCTTCAATCCGCTAAAATCCCTCTTTTTCAGATGAATTACACTATCTAACCAAACCTCTTCCATTATTTTTTTAAGTACAAGTTTAAGACTTTAAGTTTATTATCCCTACTGAATTTTATTTGATTAGATTCAATCCAAATGCATATCCACCAGGCTCTTTTCAAAAACCTATCAGTCAGCATGTTAATTATCCTTCCTAGCCTTTGTTCATGTGCAGGTTTGTTAAATATGCTATTTGTGCTTCTAACTAAATTATTAATAAAAGTGTTTAACAGCACAAAATTGAGCAAAGATCCTTGAGGCACTTCGTTTTCTGCCACATCGAGTAAAGCTACATTTAGACCTTACACTGTAACATTGACTACATAGTATTGACTGTAACACTGTCAAAAGAGGAAATAAGGTTAGTCTGGTATGACCTATTCTTTATGAAGTCATGCACATTCTTTGTAAACACTGCCTTTCTGGGTTCACCAAGACATAAAGTCCATAAAAACCCAGATAATTTCCATGTCAAAAGAAAAGCTAAATTAAACCTACGTGTTTAGGTACTTAAGGATAAATGTTCTTAAATGTAGACTAACATCCCCCCATTCCTTTCTGTTCGATAAAAGACCAACTAAATATTATAAGGGTCCATTATGTTATATAATGATACTTCTGAATAAACTGCTTGGATACATAAACAGCCTCCTGAAAGATATTACTATGTATTTATATTTACACCAATTTGCAAGATAAAGTGTTTATATATTTATATATATAAACATATAGGCATAAATGCTTTAAATTGAATTTTTTATATTTAGATATAAGGGAATAACGGTCATTTGAACATAAGATACTAAGAAATGGTTAGTCTTTTCAATATAAAATAACAGAATCAAGAAAAATAATTCAAGAAAAATAAATTTAATAATGAAATTGGATTCAGATTTTTTCACATAATTGCTGAATTATAGAAAATTAACAAAAATTAAGAGCTCTCAATAAGTTACAATACTTAACAGGAGACGTCACACTGCTTACTAAACTAAAAAGCAAATGTTTAATGTGTATCTGAGATAATGGAACAATAAGTTAATTTTTGCAGCATTGTGATGAAGGCAAATAAGCTACTGTAAAAAGAAATCAAAGCCAAAGAGAACAAAATAGCTATGCAAAGTCATAAAGTACAAATTTAAAAATCAGTTCAGTTCCTCATTGCCAACATGGCATTTATGTCCCATATGAGATTCCGTAATTGGTCCATAATTTGTTTCAGCTGTTGATTCTTCTGTTTGAGTTTCTGTAAAAAAGAAAGAGAAAGATTATCAGAAATGTTTGATGAAATATATTAACTGGCAATAAGAATTTATGTAGGGTGACAAGGATGACTATGATAATGATACAACGAATGCTATATTACTTATGCAACTAGATGAAATGACATTTAATTTTTTGTGGGAGAAAATGAAACACAGAACCTGATATAATTAATGAAACTATAAGCAACCAACTGTAGCCCACAATATTCTTTAAAATTAGGCATCTACTGACAGAAACATAAAGTTGAGACACCTAACATAATGGTCTTCATCAATTAAGAGTTACTGAATGCCCTCAGTGTATAACTACTCTACTCACATGTTTTCCCTTCTAGAAAATGAGATAACACTAGTAGCCTTGCCTTGTATCAGGCCAATAACTTATCTCCAGAGCACTAAAGTCACTGGGCTACCTAATCAATTAAGGATTAGTCTGAAGCAAACATTTATTAGGCTGGAGTATTATCATTATAATAGTCTAGTGATTCATTGCACTGTTGTTTGTGTAAGCTCAACTCCTGATGAGGACATTCTACCAACTGCAGATCAGCAATTATTTTACACCTGACAATTCTGATCCACCTGTAACTACAAAGTGAAGGAGTTTATCTTTGGCCATGGAACCAGCCAGAGGTCTGAGGTAGATCTGATATTCAGAGCTTCTTGACTTCTAAGTCAGTCCTCTCTTATGCCAAACTGACACACTTTTCACATTAAAAAAAAAAAAGTTTTTACTACCAATTAATACAGGTTTAAACAGCACAGGATATGAGTGACACATCAATCTTTCTTAACACCTTACTTTTAAAATACTTAGATCTATGGTTTTATTAATGTGGGTACTCCCTGCACTGGTGCTTCTTCACCCTATGGGATTATCTATATTTTTCCAATTGTCTTCCTCTTTTCCTCCCCATTTTCCACCTTCCAAGGATTCACTCAACACTCTGGAAGCCTTCTTCCTGGTCTGGAGTATTGACGGTACACATGGGTGTAATGGAGATTTAAATGGGGAGATATTTCCCATTCATTAACAGGCCCATGTGACCTGACTGGATCATGTAGAAGCCTGAGTTACATGGAGCCTGTGATGGGAGGAGTTTGCTGAATAATGAGTGGAACAGGAAGGGTAGAACAGGAAAAAGTACAGTTAGAGAAGAGCTGAGAGGAAATTAGTCAGTCTAGTCAGAGCTAGGAAGGATGCAGGCAAGCAGGTAGCTGGCTAGCATGAGTGAAAGAGCTTGTTTATGATTTTGTTAAAGGGAACCTGCTTGTGATTTGTTTAAGGGAGTTGCTTCATGGGAAGCCTAGCAGAGGGAAGGCTTGGGGATGGTGTTGTTCTCTGCATTGCTACTGTGTATAGATTTTTGTTACTATGAGGGATTTAGCTTTCTGGTGTCTGAATAAATGTTTTGGTTCTGTCCTCCATGTGAAGTGTTTATCATATTTCACAATCCAGAATTGTGCCAGGATATTCATAGCTGCTATTTTTACCTCATAAGGGTTTCAGATCTGGAGGCCTGTTTGCATATGAAAATGTCAGAAAGCAAAGTTAAGGAACTGAGAGACAAGAGACTTTCCTATGGGTGTGTCTTTTTGTAAAATATACATTTTATTGATAATCTTCACTAGTTATATTGCCTAAATATTTACCTGTATCCTGCCTCCCTCATTCTCCCTCCCAAAAAGAAAAAAAAATACACACACACACAAAACACACATATATCTAATTTAAAGAAAATAGATTGGGAGGATATTTACTGCAAATGTGACAGAAAAAAACTAGCTTGAAAACATTCAGTATCCCATCTCTGAGCATCTAGGTTCAGTGCTTGTGTCTGAAATGCTTTCTCTCCTCACCTCTGCCTCTAGGAATCTGTGGTTTCCTTCAAGACTTAAGCTGGATAGCACTTGATCAGTTTTCTCCTCTCCCCCAAAGAATACCATGTGCAAAGCCGGCTTAGAGTGAATATCAATAGTAACTGTTTCTGGTAAAACAACAACCCTAAGACTCCTGCCCCTCCCAGCTTGGCTTATTTATTTTTTTCTTTTCCTATGTAATGGGGCCATCCCCTGATTACTTTTTAAAGAGGCCTATTCACCGAACGGGCATTATTTAACTAAGTGAGTACCTGAAAAGGTCTTATCCTAAAAGGCCAAGGTCTCCCACTGCATCCTGGGCCATTCCAGTCATCCTGATGAATATCTGGTCACTGGATTCAGATGGCTCAGGAGGAGAAAGTGAGGTTGATGACTTTGCAACAGCCCTCCCTCACTCAAAAGAAAAGTCAAGTGCAAGTCATGTCATCATTTCTCTGATGTCATGGTCCTCTTCAAAAACGAAGGACAAACACAAGTGCTATGAATATCACATTGGTGCTACAGTAAGTTACTCATCTGCTATCCCTCATTCATCACACCAAATGATCAACTCATCCTCTTTTCTAACAAGATTTTTCCTCTATGATATCCCTTACATACCTTTCTGAATATAGTTTATTACTGGAAATAGGCTGAAGCTTAATCTATATCTACCATATGTCTCTTTGGGGCCATCTACAGTTTTTTAATTCCTCAAAGACTGAGTATCTCTGAAACTACAAAGGACTATTTGGAGAATATTTAAAAGTATACATATGCATATATACATACAACATGAAACATCTTAAAAGTATGAAAAACTCTGTAACAACAATTCAATCCACTCTCTTTCCCTTCGTCAATTCCAGCTCTAATTCACCATCCATTTTGCACTACCTAGTTCTAATGGATACAGACATTGAGATACAAACTCAGTGGTTTGACCATTTACCAACATAATATAATCTGATCTGTTTTTCCTGTTTAAATAATTAGGCTGATTTTCTTTTGAATAATCCTGTAAAATAAAAAAAAGCCCTGTAAAATTCTGGAACTTGATGCAATCAACGCATTATCACCTACAAACAGGATTAACATGAATGATCTCACGGTGATGATGAACACCTTTGGTAAAAATATGCCTCCCTGTTTTAGGCGTCATTTGATAATAAGAAACAGGGAGTCAGTGAACAGTTTTGTGATAACATTTGTTGAGGAATTAATATAAACATGAGATACTTCTTGTGGGAGGAGACCTTTTAAGGTTAGTTGTTTGTATTGCCAAATGCTTTTTTGGCATGAGTAAATAATAAACTTAGAAGAATCTTATTTTCTCTGGAAATGTGTGGTTAAAAACCTCATCTGCTGTAGACCCATTTACAAAACTCTTTCTCCACTTGCCTATTTTTATCAACTACATTCTTAGTACACTTATAGTTAATTCTCAGAAACAATTGCATAAACCTGGGAAAGTAGGCAGAAACGTAATCCTAACAGAGTGGAGAAGTGGAAGAACTGGGTTCAAGTCCTGACTCTGACACGAGTATATGAAGGGAGGTTCAGCACTCATGTTCTCTTGGGGAATCAGCACTGCCCACCTGATTTATGTTATTTCAACTACTAGGCCAATATCTTCTAAGATATACCACCTTGGGCACAATTGTGAAAATCTAAATATGCTTCCCTCTTATAAGAAAATATTTTTACAACTCTTGAAACAAAATCATTTTTATAACCTGGACAAGAATTCAATTTAGAGGCATCCAGATGTATAATGTTAAATGCATAAATCCATTATGTCAACCAACTACTAAGATATGTGTTTATCTTTACACTCTAAATGATTAAAATATTTAAGGTGCTAGCTTAAAAAGTTACCATTGCTCCCAACAAACATTTTTTGAAAGAGTGATCACATCAGTAGCCATAGAACAGGCCAGTCAATTGCTAGAAAAGGACTGCTTTCTAAGCAAAAGAAATACCCACAGTGCTATAAATGTTAGTTTTGGCTTCAGTAAAACTTGCATTGTGCTCAGAATATGATTTATCACAAAGAATTACAGACTGTACTATACTCTATAGACATGTTTTTAAATGAGCACAATTAAAAATCATCTCCTACAAAGAGAAAAAATTCTGTTCACTCCCAAAGAAAAAGGTATTTAGATTACATTTAGGAAGATACATTAATTTTTGGCTATCATTTGTGGTGAATGAGAGTTGGAAAGAGCACTGGGAGTCAGGAACTTTAGGTATTAAACCTGGTTCTGCCACTTTAGACTGAGCAAGTCACCTAAGGACTTCAAGCTTCAGTTTCCTCATCTATGAGATGGGGATAAAAATGGCTTGACCTGGCTCACAGAGTTGTTACAAGGATAAAAGTTGTGAACATTTTTTTTTCATAAAATAAAAGCACAATACAGAGTAAAACATTATCATTACAAATTAAATAAAACTTTTCATACTTACTGTCAGTTTTTTTTATTATTAGTCACATGATACTGCCCCTGAATCACTGGGGTACACTTCACACCTCTCACATTATACCTTATAATTCTTTGTCTGCAATTTTATCTCCCTCTTTGGACTATAAGTTCCAAAAGAACAAAGATTGGCTTTTTTATATCCCCCACTGCACACAGATTACACACAGTAGAGGCTTAATAATAAATATACAGTGAATGAATTATTAATAACCTCTGATTATAAAAAAATGCTTTACAAACCTAACTTCATTTATTCTTGAGATAAATCCTGAGAAGTATTGTTTACTAGCTCATGGTCCCACAATTATTAAATGTCATTGGTAGGAATCAAGCCCCTTTCAATCTTGACTTCAGGTCCCTTACTTTTAAACCTGAACTGAACTGCAACATTAGCAAAGAATATATTTATTAAGCAAATGGCTCAAATTATAACTATAAGATGAATTCCTTAATTTCTTTGAGGCTCTGTTTCCTCACCTATAAAATGGGAATAATATTTGCATTGCCTACTTCATAGAATTGTGAAGGATGGCACTTGAAAAAATAATAGGTACTAAATAAATAGGTATTATTATTACTGGCTACAAATACTGAAACATATCCTAACTGTCCCATTCGTGGATATCTAAATTTAATATCACCTAATGAAAAAAGATCAGAAACACCTAATGATATGGGGAGAATCTTGGGAAAAAAAAACCCCAACAAAAAAACCTAAAGACTATATTCTCAAATAGGAGAGGGACTGGACCTGTAATGTCATTGGTGTAAGTAACTCGCTGGTAAGGAAGATCCCTGTACCAATTCAGGCAGTACCTTCCCTGTAACTTCCAGTCTTACATAGTTGTCTGGTGCACTTAGAATTTAAGTGACTTGCTCAGGAACACACATTAAGTATGTGTCAAAGGCAGGACTTTGACACAAGTCTTTCCTAGCTTTGAGGCCAATGATGTGTCTACTACTTCAACCTGCCTCTTTATATATAAACAAATAAAGCCAAGGCTTTAACATAAGTAAGGCAAAATGACACTATCACAGAAACATTTAAATTTATTCCTTAGTTATTGACATATTTTTAAGCATATATCTTGACGGTTTAGACTTGTCAGCCACACTGTCAGAAATAAAACCAAAATACTAGCATGTAGAAAAATAAACCTTACAATGACAGACAGAAAAATGTAAATTTAAAATCAGATAACATGAAAGGAATCCATGAGAAAATGGTGGAATATTTTTATATTACTGTAACATAACAGCTTCTAGTATGAAAGTGAGTTTGTCTTAAAAATATCTTTCTAAAGAGCTTATTTGACAAATATTGTACAACAGCCAAGAGTTTACATATATCTATCTATTCACCTGTGCCTAATCTCAGAAGTGTGAAACCTATTTCCCCCTCTTAAATTAATCTTTACTGTTCCTATTTTGCTCCTGTATTTACATCTTAAAGGAAGCTCCCTCCAATAAGTAAGGTCTTCTATGATGGGCAGGGATAGTGCCATTGTAAATTCACCTTCTTCCCTACGCCAAAGAGGGACTCAATGAATCAGAATCCCTGAAATTTCCCTTTCACAAACCCCTGGGGAAGGCTTCAGGGTACACAACTTCATGCTCTCCATACTTTTCAGCTTATCACCTTGGAAACTCTACTTCAGCACCTAACAAAGAGCCATACACAGACTAAACTCTTCATAAACGTTTAAGAAATGAACAACAGAGGAAACCATTTTTCAAACCAATAAGAAGACTGCTGTTTTTTTAAAGAGTTTTTTTTCAAATGTGGGACCCATGTTGTTCCCTGAAAATCAGGGCTGCTGATACTTGTGCAATTTACAGGCAGATATTTCTTCAATAAACACGTGTCTCCTCAATTATATGAAGGATACTTTGAAGCAGCTGAAGTATAAGAGCAATTTTAAAAATTGTCTTGAAAACTTATCTACTCTAAACTAAGCATTATATTATCCTATGAGTAGTTTTTCTAAATTTGCAGTAAATATGAAACTCTCCAGAACAATTCAAATATGCTTCACTGGTAGTTCTATCAGACTGGCTTCAAATAATCTTTTGGAAACTATGAATGAAATGAACAAAACAACTTTCCCTGTAGCTTAGGGTATTCCAGAAAACAACAAGAACAACAACAAGAAGAAACATTAGCCTCTGAGGTAAATGGGAAGGAGAAGATAATACACTACCCTACAGAATCTGCACTAAAACATTATGCAAATTAATATATATACATGCACTACTCATTTGTAACCCTAAAGGAAAATGAGCAGCAAGCTTCACAATCTTAACTACTGATCTTCCTCACTGTGGCTTTCATGGCAATTTAATTTTCATGAAAGAAAAAAATCTAACCCCACAAACTGACTGAGAACGATGCATGTATCTACTTTAGCCTACTGGTACAAAGAATAAAACAGAATACAGCTCATGACAACTGCAAACACAGAGAACATAAAAATAATTTTGTGGGAAAACAAATGCCTAGTTTGAATCTTGAATTATGCTAATATATAATATGTATTTCAATTACAAAGCATAAACGAACCAAAGAGAATTAGATAAAGCATTGTCATTTATATGGAGAACTCAATTATTAATGAAGGGTCATAATCATTTATCCACACAGAGATCTAGACTATGGAGTGACGTACATGAAACCATCTTTTCTCATAAGGATCTTTTCAGGACTTTTGAAACATTTCAAAAACTCTACTTTGTCTTGGAGTGTCAGAATTTTAGAGTTGTAAGATATCCCAGTGGCCTTCTAGTTCAGGCCACACTTGAAAAAAATCCTTAGCAGAACATACATGACATATGCTTATTCAGTTTCTGCTAAAAGACCTCCACTAAAGGACAACCCATTACTTCCCAGACTAGTCCTTTCCATGTATTGTTTAAAAGTTTGTGGGGGTTTTTTTTCTGACATCAAGTCTAAATTTACCTTGCCACAGCTTTATACATTGCTCCTAATTCTGCCTTCTGGAATAATCTAATCCCTCTTTCACAAAATAGCCCTTTAATATTTTGTTGTATTGGGAAGACAACTACATCCCTACCTCAGTCTTTTCTTCTCCAGGATTTTCTAGTCAAAAGACTTGCACTTCAATCATGACTTTGCTACTAACTGTATGCAAGCAGATTATCCTATGAGCAGTCCCGCTAAATCTGCAGTAAATTAAATCAGAAACTCAGAAGAATGCAATTAATCATCATCATAGCTTGCATTTAAATAACATTTCACTAACATTCTTACACCATACTGGTTGCAATGGGCACTCTTTGGCCCTCAGTTCTTTCATTTGTAAAACAAGGAGGCTGAAGGACCCTTTCAACTCACAATCCTAGATCCAACCCTACTAGGTTTTTTTCTATAGTGAAAAGAAGTACAGTGAAATTTTGGCACAAATATATCATACAGATGTTGCTATGTATTAACTGTATATAATGGAAGCTAAATGCATAAATTTCTGTCTGTATTAGAATTTTTTATACGGATGATGACTGGAAATTGAACCTCAAATCCATGAAGTCTCTATTATAATAGAAGCCAATAAACCAACATATACTACAGTTATTTAGCATGACAATAAACTTTTCGATGACAATAACATAACCCAGGTAAAAACCATCAGGAAGAGCTAGTCTTTCTATTTGCTTTTTTCTCTGGTATCAAACCAGTTCAGAGTTGGTTGCCCCTCCCCACAAATCCGTGGTTTATTAGTGATACATCATTCCCTTAGAAATGGATCACTCCAACAATTATTACTCCCTTCTCATTTTTGTAATAATTTGTATAAATTGGTGGAGTCTAAGAAAAAATAAAGGAAAGTAGAGAGGGGAACATAGCAACAGGAGAAGGAAAAAGGGGGTAGGTGGTTAGAGATAAATAGATTATAGATATCTAGGTAGAAAGGACCTTGCAGTCCTCTAGTATAATACAACTCCCCTCATCTTCCAGATGAGGAAGCTTGAAGCCTAGAGAGGTTAACTGAATTGTCCAAGGTTACAAAGATAAGTGACCAGGCTAGGATTTGGAAGTAGACCAACTTCTATTCAAACAAGAATCCCATCCACAATATTCCTAAAGAATGGTCTATCCAGTTTTTCTTTAATAACCTCAGGTTCAGGGGACTCACTACCTTTCAAAGCAGCCCTTTCTATTTGTAGAGAACTCTAATTGTTAGGAAAAAAAATGTTATTATATTGAGCTTAAATTTATCCCTACAATTTGCACAAATCTATAGGATTTATGGGGAGAGGTAGATTCAGAGCTGTATAGAAGAAAAAAAATACAGGTACTATATAGTACCTACCATGTGTCAGGTACTGTGTGTGTACTAAGTACTTTATAGATACCATCTTATCTTCACAAAAATCCCTCAGTACAGATGCATTTATTATCTCATCTTACAGTTGAGGGAATTGAGACAAACAGGTTCAGTAACTTCCCCAGGGTCACACAGCTAGTAAGTGTCTGAGGTGGAATGGGGGAATTTGAATTCAGATCCTCCCGAAAGATTAAGTGCTCTATCAATTGTACCACCTAGCTACTGCTGAGTTAAAGGTAAAGATGGGTTGTGTTTTGAAAAAGAAAAAAATATATATCGGCTACGCAGAAATTGTGCTCTTTGGGCCAAGTTGCAAAAGCTTAGCACTGAATGGAGAAAAACCATAAAATAAATTAATATTTTAAAGTTATCATTATGTTTCCCACTAAACCCTTCCTCCTACTTTTTCTACTATGTTAGAAGGCAGCACCATCCTCTCAGTCCCTGAGGTTTCCAAACTAGGAGTCATCTTGGATTTTTCACTATTTCTTACCTCTCATCTGTGTTTGTCCTTTGTTTTCAAAGAAGACCATTACACCTAAGAAATGATGACTTGACTTGCACTTGACTTTGTTTTGAGTGAGGGAGGGCTGTGCAAGGTCACCAGCCTCACTTTCTCCTCCTAAGCCATCTGAATCCAGTGACCAGATATTCCTCACCTCTCATATATCCAAGCCATTGCCAAGGGCTGACGTATTCACCTTTGTAACACTGCTCAAACACACCACCTCTCGTCTGACCCTGCCATAAATCTAATGTGTGGGGGTCCTCATCACCTCACACCTTGATTATTGCAATAGTCTGATGGTGGGTCTACCAGCCTCAACACTCCCCCATTTAAATCCATTCAGAAACTAAAGTGACTTTCCTGATATATCACCTCATTATTCAACAAATTCCAGTGACTTCCTACTGCCTCCAGAAACAAATACAAAATACTCTTTTTCCATGCCCTTTCCAGTCTTCTTACACTTTACTCCCCAACACACTACTCTTGGGCCACTGACTTCCTGGCTATCCAACAAACTCTCTTCGGTTGTCCTCCATGACTGGAATGCTCTCCCTTCTCTGCTCCATCTACTGACCTCTCCGGCTTCCTCTAACTCCCAAAATCTCAATTCTACAAAGAGCTTTCCCCAATTCCTCTTAATTCCAGACCTTTCCCTCTATTAATTATTTCCTATTTGTCCTGTATATCTTGTTTTGTATATGCCTGTATAGCTTGTTTTGTATATGTCTGCACGACATCTCTCCCATTAGAGGGTAACCTTCTTGAGGACAGGGACTGTCTTTCACCTCTTTTTTGTATCCCCACTGATCACTCAGAGCCCGGTACATAGTAGGCATTTAATAAATGATGACTGAATTTAGTCCATGAATTATATGCTTTGTTTACTTTTTGCCTTAGGAATAGATAAATTTGGAGACATTTTCTCAGGAACTATCTTTTGACTTTTCTTACTATTCTCTAAGATTTTTCTTTTCTTCTTTCATTTGCCAAAATTATCTGGGAACTCTTGCTCCCCTCAGTATCTTATGAATATGGAATAATCTGGGCAACACTCTACAGAGTGTAAATCTAAATGAAAGGTATAATGATTCACACTAAAGGCACATCAAACTGTTATATTTTTACTCTGGTGCTGTTTCTACTACTTTTGGTATAAAAATACACTGCATGTCTAATAAAAGCCCTTCTATACTGTCAGAAAGAATGAAATTCTTTTAAACATGAGTTCATTACCCTGTGTCCAATCTTTTCCAAGTTAGGTGAAACATCAAGAATCTTTCAAAATAAAACCTCTTCCCTAAAATTAGAACTCCTTTTCCAGACTTTAAAAATAAAAGTTCAAACTGAAGTCCTAAATAAGAAATGTAAAATAAATGTCAGTCTTTAAGTGATCATGAAGAGAAGGGTTGGCACATAATAAAACTTTATATAAAAAACGCAAAAACTATTCTTAGTTTGTGAACTTTACAAAAACAGACATTAAAGCAGGCAATCATGTGGGATGGATATTGATTCTGAAGTATGAGTTTTTAAGTAAAAAGACAATTTCTTGTGTGGTGCAAACTAATTCTAAAAGCAATTCCAAAAACATTTTAATAGTGGCAATGTTATCAGAATAAATAATATAGCCTTCAAAATATATGGAATCAGTCACAAATCAGGTTTCTGTGCTAAAAGGGCCCTAAAATACATGTGTGTTTTCATCCTTCGTTGCCAAAGAAGACCATGCCATCAGAGAAATAATGACATGATTTGCACTTGACTTTGAGTGCGTGTACATATGTACAGATATATGAATATAACTTCTGGTATATGTGAAAGTACTTTTATGATTTTATACACACACACATACACGTTAGAAATTTTATACATATTATACACGTAAGAAATTTTATACACACACACACGTCAGAAAATGTGGAATATTCTAAGTGTAGATTTGAGCATTTCACTCTCTTCAGTAAGTTCCAGTGGCTTCCAATAGTCTGCAGGATCAAATATATACTCCTCTGTAGTTTTTACAACCCTTCATATAAATCTGATCCCTTCCTACCTTCAAGTCTCCTTATACTTTATTCCCTTCCACATACTCAGTGATCCTGGGACACCAGCTTTCTTGCTTTTCCTCAACAGGACACCCTCTACCTTTCAACTGGTAGTCCCCAATGCCTGAAATGCTCTCTCATCTCACCTCTGTCTCCTGGCATAAAGATTCAGCACAAATCTCATCTTCTGCAAGAAGCTTTTGTTTCGTGGTCCCTCTAACTACTAATTCCTTCCCCCTGATAGTACCTAAAATTTATCCTGTATACAAATACAAAAAAGAAAAAAATAATAATAAAATATATTTGTCTATGTATCTATCTGTCTCTGTCTGCCTGACCAAGCAACCAACCAGTCAATCATCCTTGTTCTTCTCCACTGGAAATGAAAGCTCTTTAGGAGAAGGGACCCTATTTTTGCCTTTCCTTATAACCCCAGCAGGGCAGCTAGGTAGTACAGTGGATAGAGCATAAGTACAGGAGTCAGGAGGACCTGAGTTTAAATCTCACCTCAGACACTTGATACTCACTAGCTGTGTAACCTTGGGCAAGTCAGTTAACCCCAATAGCCTCATCCTGGGTCATCTCCAGTCATCCTGATGAATATCTGGTCACTGGATTCAGATGGCTCTGGAGGAGAAGTGAGGTTGGTGACCCGCACAGCCCTCCCTCACTTAAAACAAAGTCAAGTGCAAGTCATGTCATTATTTCTCTGATGACATGGCCTTCTTTGGCAACGAAGGATGAACACACAAATCTCCAGCATCTTTCATATAGTAAGTGCTTAATAAATGCTTGCTGTCTAATGTTATAAGGTTAATTTTTATAATTTGTTACTGATGATCAATTTTGCATCACACATAGACTTATTTTCCAGGATAACACTTAGCTCCAGTCAAGTCACACCTTGTTTTTTAAAAAAGAAAGACTTATATTATCATACATTCAAAGTGTGATTCTCAAAATATGACTATGGCACAGAGTGTCAAGAAATAAATTAGCATACAAGTAAAATATCAAGAGCCAAAACATGTCACAGAACTATCAAAAGTGAAACTGACAGTTATGCTTATTAGTGGTTAGAAAATGTAAATACATCTTCTTGACTATCTATGATTTAAATATACAATCTTGCCATTGATTGATTTAACAGAGCTTGACAGTTGCTATTTTCAAAATTCATCAGCTGTGCTTAATTTGATACTTTCACAGGTGAATGTGTAAGTATAGAAAATACTTTAAAATATATGTATGCAAAGTCATGGCAAGCTATTTGATATTCACGCCAAATGTGACACTCCATCCAAATGCTTTAATTCTTAAACATATATTCTCAATTATACCTCAACAAAATAAAAACTACTCACCCACCTTTTCCATCAGAAATAACAATTTAAAAAAGAATTTGTAAAATAAAAACTGCCTTTATTTAACCTCAAATGACAAATATGGAACGGGAAGACTAGGTTAATATACTAATGGCCAAAATCCCTACCTGTTTACTAAATGGGGACTACACGTCTCCAGTAGATTGTGAGCTCCTCAAGGGCGAGAAGACCTTCTGTCTTTTGCCTTTCTTTTATACAGCACTTAGCAAATTGCCTTACATGAAGCAGATGCCTAATAAACATTTACCAACTCACTGAAATATCTAACCTTTAAAACTCACATTTTTATATTTTTTTCCAGAGAGGACAAAGTGGGAGAACATTTAGGAACTACATAACAGACTGTTTCAAAGTTGTATTTTCCTCTAATTTTAAATACTTAATAAATATTAAATCTGGAGGTTTAAATATGATCAAACCAACAAGTATTTATTAAAAGTACTTACTATGTGACAAGCACTTTGTTAAGTTCTGAGGATGCAAGAACAAATAAAACAATCCTTATTCACCAAGCAAGTATTCTCATGTAGGTATATATGTATTTTTGTGTATGTTTAAAAGACAACAAAAGAGAAAATAAATGTATCAATAAATATGCACATGCAAAAACACTTTGAGGACTAAAAAATAAATTCTAAGAAACATATAGTTTAGTTAGGAAAATTCTTCTAAGAACTCAGCAAGACCCACCTTAGTGAAAATCTGGGCACACATGGTTTAGAAGGGCCAATGTTTATAGACTATGCTGAAATCTCATATCTCTACATCATGAATACTTCTTCTCAACAGGAGTCAAGAGGCACTAGACACTATGAATGCCAAATAGCAGAATAAAAAAATGAAAATAATGAACAGGAAACATGTTACTAACAAAGGAGTCGTTTCCAAATCAGTCATTTGTATATAAGCAGATCACAGACACATTAGATCAAAGAAAAAAATCAATACCAAATTAGGAAATGAAAAGATGGAAAATAAATGATATAATTCCAATATGACACTCAAATAAGCTGGTGATAGCGAAAAATGGGCAGTGGATAAAATAACAAATATTGACACATTTTGCCATTTCTGAAGTCTGATTTGCTACAATAATGAGGAAAAAAATGAAAGCTTAGATATTGTCTCAGTCAACCAACTCTTAATCTCTTTGACAACATGGCAGACCAGAAGCAACACAGGCTTAGAGGATAAAATCTTACAGAGCAGAATGGTAGCAGGGTATAAACAGCATTCCCTTATAAAACATGGAGAAACGTTGGAGGAAAAATAAGCCTAGGAAAGCCTAGTGAGAGATCTAAGTCAAATAATTCCAGGGCATTTAAGGATGAAAATAGGAGGATAAAGAATGGATGAAAAATAGGAATAAAGAGGTGTGTAATGAATATGAACAGGCTCCAACATACTACTAATTAAAGATATTATCAGTGATAGCTGGTGTGCTTCCTGGTTTCCACACAACGGGAAAAAAAAATCTAGAGCAAACTCCCAAACAGCTAGGAGGAGTCTCGATGAAGAATTTAATGAAAGAACATGAATGAATGAAAAAGCATTTATTAAGTACTCACTATATGCCACGCACTGTGCTAAGAGCTGAGGATACAAATGCTTACTCACAGGAAATTTATATTATAAGAGGGGAAGGATGGCCAAGGAGGGGCACCTTAGACCAAAAAGTTATAGGGAGGTGAGTGTGACCAAGGGAGAAGTTTGTCACACTCCTTCCCAATGTAATGGCAGTTTATTTGAAGATGGTTCCAAAAAAGGAGGGGAAAAGGGAGGTGTGGAGATATAGGAGGCAGCAAGGATGTTAGCTAGGTTGTTTAGAAGATGCTAGGGGAATAGGTGATGAAACATGGCTGGGGCTCACTTAAAATGGTGGCCAGGTTGGGTAGTCATCAACCAAGTGAGCTCACAGGGAACTTACAGTCTATCTTAAAATGTAACAATACTAACAACAATATTGATGATAATAAATAACTAAATGAATGATGGAGAAAATAAATACTATAATCATTCAGGGGAGTTAGAAAGGATTATGGGTTGAAAGAGAATAAAATAACCCTCTCATTTTTTATAGATGAAGACTGTGAAACTGAAAATCTTGCCCATTTATGTACATAACTAGTAAATATCAGGGATAAGATTGGAACCCAGACCTTCCTCATCCTAAGTCCCTCATGCTATCCATTAAAGAAGTGAAATCTGAACCAAACTTTGAAAGATCAGTAATTTGGTTGCCTAGAGAAAAAGGTGTTGGGAGAGAGCAGTGTGAACAACATGGAGGTAGAAATATACAAGGCCTGTTTTGAATATACTTAGGAGACCAGCTAGGCTACATTAGAGGATTCCTTTTGTTGAGGGTAGTGGGAAATAAAGTTGAAAGGGTAGGTTAGGGCCAAACTGTGAATGAAAATGAATTCTGAATGAACCTAAATGCTAAATTTTGAAGGTTACAAGAGCAGGGAAATGAAATGATGAGAGCATTATTTTAAGATTATTTTGATGATGGCATGTGAATGGTTAAAAAAATTACAAGGTAAGAGGCTGTCAACAGGTGGGCACAGAAACAATATGACAGAACATGGGGCTGGAAGTTGATCTCTAAGCTCAATTGATCTAATCCCTTTATTTTAGGAAATGTAAACTATAGAACTTTAAAGTAAATTGTACAAGACTGTATAGAGAGCAAAACATAAGACTGTAAGCTGGAGGAAGATGAAGTTTCCACCTCATACCATACAACAGACAGGTAATATATAAGCAGGTTAGGGAAAAGTAATGACAATATGAAAATAAACTCTTACCTAGAACCCAATTTGATTATATGAAGGGACAAGAAAGCCTGCTTCCTAGCCCACTGTCTAAGACTGTACTTCTTACCAAAGAAAGGGAAACAGGAGAGCGATGAGCATGCACATGCAGACCCTTCCAATCGCTCCCCTTCTATTGTACCATGGTATCGCCGTTCCAGTTGATCAAGGTACGTTTTTTTCTAGCGGTAATGGGGACAAGGAAGGGAAGAGATCTTAGTACATCTCACAAGTATTTTTAGCATGCGAAAGGTAGTGTGCAGAAAGTACACTCAACTTGAAATGCTTAGCTTTGTGTCAGTGGATCTGGGTTCAAATCCTAGCTCTGCCATGTGCTTGCTACCTATGAGATATTAAGCAAATCACTTAACCTCTCTGGGTCAGTTTCACGTACAGAATAAGGGGGTTAGATTAGATAACCCATAATGTTTTTTACAGCTCTAGAGTGCTATGATAATTTCTGAATTTCCAACTCTAAATCTTTTGATCCTATGACCTCTTTATTACTGCTCCTGTACTTTAGGTCCATTATCACCAGGGTCACTAAAATGCCACAGGAAAAAAGAATAGGCATGCTATGTTTAATACTATTAGCTAGCTTCAACAAAATATTATGTCAAGCAGAACTGTCAAACCAGCTTTTGCCCATCACTAATCCAACAAAGGTATTTTTCTACCGCTTTTCTTTTTGCTCTGTTTCATATATTGTGGCTCTCCAAATGAGCTGGAGAAGGAAACGGCAAGCCACCCTAGCACCTTTTCCAAGCAAACCCCAAAGGGGCTTGTAAAGAGTCGGGCCATGACTGAAAATGACAGGACACCAACAACAAAACGTCCCTGCCTATAGAAGATGGTGCTAATCGCATTAAGCCCTGGAGCAGTACAAAGCCACCTCACAGAAATTCACAATGACATTAAAGAAATCAAGCTAATACTCCACAATGAAAAAAAATACGTGAAGACTGTATATATACAGACAGAAACACACACAGACACAGAGCTGGGTAGTACACTGGTAGGATTAGCACACCAAATGTATATAATGAACAGGTTTTGCAGACAAATAATCTGGGAACTGGAGAGGATTAGAGCCAGCTAAATTACACTTGGGAAACTAGTACTTTTAATGATCTTAAACTACCAACCATTACAAGTCTGTCAATTTAAAAATTACCAAGCTATGTTCTATTACCAGGAGTTGGCAAACTTTGGTCTGAAGGCCAAAACTGGTCCATGAACTGTTTCTTTTTTGTCCGGCATGCAGCTAAAAATGATTTTTACATTTTTAAATCAGTAAATCTTTATTTAAAATATAAAGATGACTCTTGACTCATAGGCTGTACAAAAACAGGTAGAAAGTCAGATTTCTGCCTGCTGGACGGAATTTGCCAACCCACATGGCTGTGGATCTCAGAAGAAAAAAAAAACAGAAACAACTCAAAGGGCAAAGATAGGCATGAGCAAAGCATGGTATATTACCAATGACTATATGTGAGCAATAAATGGTCAAAATGGTAAAAATCAAGGCTACATAATGACCAAAATAGATCAACCTCTTACATAGAAAGAATGAGAGGCTGCAAATGTACAAGTAACTATATTTTAGTGGAACTCTCAAGATACAAAAAGCACAAGTGGAAGTCCTCCAACAAGACTGGGTTACCACTCTCTGAGAACTACATAGGATAGAAGGCTTGGAGGATTTGTATTTTCAAAGAGAAAAAGAGAGTGTAAAATTGCAACTCAATCAATGAACAATTTCTTGAGAGTCAACTAAGTGCCAAGGACCTTGCTAAAGTTGAGGATACAAATATAGAGAATGAAACAACTCCTTCACTCAAGCAATCTATGTTCTATAGGGAGAGACCAGATCATATATAACTATATACATAATAAATACACACAAATACAAAATAGTTAAGGGAAAAGGCAGTAGCAGTTGCAGACATTCAAAAAGGTTTTTTTTTGCAGAATGTAGTGCTTGAGCTGCGGCTTGAAGGAAGAGAATCTATGAAGTGGAGGTAAGAAAGGGGTGAATTACAGAAATGGGTAACAGTGTGAAGAACAGTTCGTATGAAGAGAAGGTCTATTGGTTAGAGGGTTGAGTATGGGAAGATGAACTGTGTATAATGAGGTTGGAAAGACAGGAGAGGGCCAGAGAGGAATTTATATTTCATCCTAGAGGATAACAAACACTAGATGCTGCTGAAGAGAAGAATCATATGGTCATTTCTTCAGTTAAGCAGAGTAACAGTGACACCTTGGTGGAGAGGGGACAGAATGGGGAAGAGGCTTAAGGTGGGGAAATCAAGCAGGAATCCAGGCAATAGTCTAGGCAAAAGGTGATGAGCCCCTAAACAAAAGTCAAGACTCTAAGAACAGAGAAGGACTCAGATGCAAGAAATCTTGTGGAGGCAGAAATGGCAAGGATATCAAAGATAAAGCTGAGGCTGCGAACCTGGGACACTAGAAGAATGGTGGTGTCTAACAAAAATAGATACATTTAAAGGAAAAATAACCCCCTCCTACTTTCCAGTCCCCAATACATACTTTTCCATCCAGTGACACTGGCTTCCTGCCCATCCAACAAGACACTCCATCTCTTGGCTCTGGGCCTTCTCTCTGGCTGTCGCTCATTCCTGAAATGCTCTTCCTCCTCCACTCTACCTGCTGACCTCCCTGGCTTCCTTTAAGTCCCAACTAAAATCCCATCTCCTACAGGAAGCCTTCCCTCTGTTAATTATTTCCTATTTATCCTGAATATAGCTTGCTTTGCTTGTCTGTATGTTCCCTCCCCACTAGACTGTAAGTTCCTTGAGAGCAGGGACTCCTTTTGCCTCTTTTTGTATCCTCAATGCTTAGCACTGTGCCTAGTAGAGAGCAAGCACTTAATAAATGTTTACTGAATTGAAATTTCATGGGAAACATGAGTTCTTATCTGGATATGATGAATTTGAGATGCCTCCAAGACATCCACTATGAATGTCCAGTAGGCAGCTGATAATGCAGGACTAAAGTTCAGAGAGACTGATGAGATTGCATCTGTAAGTCATTTGCATAAAGATGACAATTAAAATCCATGGAAGTTAATGAGATCATGACAAAAGGAGAAAATATAAACAAAAAAGAGAGCAGGGGTCAGGAGAGAATTTTTGGGAATATCCAGAGTTAGGGGAAATAACATCGATAATGATCTAGCAAAGAGCACTGAAAAAGAGTGGTCAGACAAGTTAGAAGTAAACCAGGAGAAAACGTGATGAAAACCCAGTGAAGAAAGAGTATCTGGAAGAAGAGGATGGTTAACAGTGGTAAATGCAGCACAAAGGACTAGAAGGATTAAGACTTTAAAAAGACCATCAAACTTGACAGTTAAAAGATTGCTCGTAAATCTGGAGAAAGCAGTGACAAGGTGTGAAGCCAGCTTTAAAAGGGTTGAGGAATGAGAAGAAAGAAAGCAGTAAGTGAGAGAGGATACCTTTTTCTCAGGGTTTGGCTGAGAAAGGAAATAATCACAGAATAACAGGAGTAAAGTTTTTGAATAAGGAGGAGACATGGACATGTCTGAAAGAAGTAGGAAAGGAACCCTTAGAGAAGGAGATGTTGAAGACCATAGGAAGGGAAGTGAGTTGAGAGCAAACTGCTGGGGCAAACGGGAGGAGATGGGGCCAAGGGCACACATAGAAGGCTTGGCTTTGGTAAAGACAAGGCCATGTCATTATCAGAGACAAGGGGAAAGGAGGAGAATGGGTAAAAATGCCAAGCGGTTTGGAGGGGCAGCATGGTATAGCAGATAATGAATTAGTCTTTGAGTCAGTAAAACTTGAGTTCAAAACTTGCCTTGGACATTGTGTGATCCTGAGCAACTCTAAGGGAAATGTTTGATCAATAATATCTGTACCTAGGTAGGTACTCAATTTCTTCATCTATAAAGTGGGGAGTATGGAGGAGGAGGATGTTAGAAGAAAAGATCTCTTAGGTACATTCTTATGGTAGTTCTATGATCTCATGAGAAAGGAAGAAGAACTTCATGATGAATGGTCTTAATTTTCTTAGTGAAATAAAAGGTTCTCAGTTTAAAGGGTGAGATATGGGGAGGTATGGGAGCCTGAGAGGAGGGGAAGAATGTTTAGAAGAGTTTTGTGGGGAATGAAAAAGCCAATCAATTAAGGATCCACCTAAATAAACATTCTTTTTCAGAACAACTCAGTCTGGTCTTCCCTTAGGTACAGAACTTGTTTAGCTTCATTCTACATGTCTTATATGAAAACTGTCTTTTACCAGGGAAACATCTGAGCTGTGCCTGTAACACTAAACTCTAAAATGAACCGAAGAAAATAGGTGCACAGAAAAATAATGGAAAAATACTTCAAAATCAAAATGAATTATATCTCCGATTTTTTATTATAATGCTTTCATAATCCTACGCAATCCTCACAGAATTCTCATGAAATTAGAAGGCAAATTATCATTTGTTGTATTAATATAGTGTTCTGTAAACAAAAGTGGAAATGAAAAGATATTTTATCTATATTAAGTTAAACTATACCTAGTACATGAAGGAAAATAAAAACAGAAAAAAAGTCATTCAGAATTAAACCCAGAATATTCCATGTCTAAAGAAATCTACAGACCTACCTATTTGGCAGAATAAGGCTGAAAAAAATCTCAGATCACATAATCCAAAAACCTACACTAAAAATATCCCTTTTAGACTCTTGAAATGATTTTTATACACCAAAGAAGATGAATGGAGTTGGATATCTTCTCTAACAGCCTTTTAAAAAATTTTGTCCAAAAAGACAAGTCCTAAAAAATGAAACATACTTACACAATTTAGAATCATGGGTGTTAAGAATTATATTTCATATATTATTAAAGTATTATCATCATCAATAAACATTTATTAAGTGCTTCCTAATGTTGTGGTATGATATTGTAACTAAACGTGTACAAATAAATACAAAACAATCTCTTCTCTCTAAAGGCCCACTATTCAGTTGGGGAATATAAGACAATTGGGTTTAAGTGACTTGCCTAGGGTTACATTAGCTAGTAAGTCTGAGGCCACATCTGAACTCAGTTCCTCCTGATTCCAGGGCAGGTGTTCTATCCACTGTGCGAGCTAGGGGTCCTGACATATGACAATTTTAAAAAAGATAAATAACCTTTGAAGGATGGGTTGAAGTTCAATAAGCATAGTGATGGTTGTGGGCTATTGGGGAGGAAGGACTGAGGAAAGAAATAAGCATTTATATAGTGCCCACTATGAACCAGGCACTATACTAAGTGCTTTATAAATGTTGTCTCATTTGATTCCCACATCAAATGAGGTAGGTACTATTATTAGTCCCATTTTATAGTTGAGAAAACTGAAGCAAACAGTGATTAAGTGACTTGCTCAGGGTCACCTAGGGACCCGAGTCACTAAGGCTGGATTTAAACTTGGATCTTCCTGACTACAGGCCAGTGCTCTATCCACTATGCCATCCAGTACTGCAGAAAAAAGGGGTGGTGTGAACAAAGACACAGAGGCAGGTCAATATATATGATAAATTTAGAGAACACAATTAACAGACCAACAAGTTGGGCTGACATAGATCTTTACATAGGGAGAGTGAAAGGGATAAATTAAAGGCTAGATATTGAAGGCCATAGGAACCAGGGTATAAAATTCATACTTTACAGAGAATACAAGATATTAAAAGATTTGTTTGTTTAGTTTTAATTGGGTGGGGAAAAGAGTTACAGAAGGATATGACAGACAAAAAAATGTAATTTTAGGTACACTGATCTGCTTATAATATCTGATATGGATTGAAGTAGAAGACAGAAAAACCAGATAGAAAGACTACTGCAATAGTACAGACAACAAATCACAAGGATCTGAACTAGAGCAGAAGCAGAAAGGATGGTCATTTATTATAAATGAATCAAAAAAATCTTACTTTTATTTTTTTGCTAACTTCCTGTATTCAGCTATGGTACCAAGAGATAAAAGTGCTGGGTAAATGATCTTTGGATAAGTAAGATATTCCTTCTAAGGACTCTATCTAAGATTTTGAGCTATCTTGAAATCACTTAACAATTTCACTAATGATTCTAAAACATAAAAATGTAAATAATCACTCACTTTATTTACTTCTGCTATTTCTCTCCTCTCTTCACTGGCAAAACGAAGTTGGCCAGAAGCACTACGGTCATCATTCTTTGAGCCATCTTCTTCCACGTAAGGAATGAGTTGCTAGAAAGACAGGGAAAAGTTAAAATGTTGAGAATACAAATAAAGCTCAGAATAATGTTGATTATTTTGCAGCATTTAAAATAATGTTTATTTATAGCAGCACATATGTAAATTTCAATTTAGTGTCAGTTTCAAAGAAATTATATTTTCATGAGTTTAAAAATATGTTTAAAAAATCATTTTTTAAAACGATCATTTTAATAATCTACTTCTAGGATCACAAAACTAGGGTTGGGAGAGACCTTGAGAAGTCATCTAATCCAATTTCTTCATTTTATATATAAAGAAAATGAGGCCTAGAGAGGTCAGGTGACTTGTCCAACATCACACAGGAGTAAGTGGTAGAGATAAAATTGGTACCCAAGTCTTGAATCCAACGTCCAACACTCTTTCCACCAAAAACGATGTTTTGTTTTGTGGAAGCTCTGTTATAGATAACTTAAAGTTAAAACTCAGTTGAGTCAAGTATAATCAAATAGTATTAAGATTTGTCAAGAAAAGCTCTAAATATTTTCAATAAATTTCAGACCAGAATACTCTGAATATAAACTTAAAGCTTCCATTATGATTTTTTTACAAATCTCCATTTAAATGAAATCAATTTGACCAATGTAGTCACACCTAATAGGTACTAAGTAAATGTTTACTGAACTCAAGAAGAAAATCAGGGCAGTGAGAAAATGTATTTCCTTACCTTTGGAAACAAAGGTGCAAAATGGTACAGAATAGCTAACAAAGAGAAGCATACTCAATGTAATTGAAATACACCTTTATTACTCAACTATCGCATATTTTTAAGCAAATATTTTGAAATGTAGAAAAGATAAAATGCTACTCCAAAACTCAAATCTGAATAAGTATTACTAATAAAAATCTTGAAAAAGATAATAACTAACATTTGTACAGCACTTTGAAAATTTTAAAAAAACTTTTATGAAAGTCTGACATTTTACACTTCTAAAAATATGTACAATTCTAATGCTGAACAGTTAAGATTGTGGATAAGCTAGAGATAAAAAGAATCACTAACAATTTAAAGACTTAAGAGCTGAGATTAGATATGGCTCAGACTCAAAATTCAGAGCATCTTATCTTGCGTACAGATCATGTGGATAAGTTGTTTGACTAATGTATTTCAACATTCTTATTAGAAATAACTGCTTATTAATTTTTTTAAAAAAATACATGCATTCCACAAAATGCCAACCATGTTAATATATATTTTAGTCTTCTTTAGACAAAATCAACATAGTTCAATAGCTAAGACTGTACTGAGATAAAAGATAGGGAGAAATAATTACTCCTACTGCCACTGTAGTCAGAAAAAAATGCCTTAGTCTCTGATTACTGCCCTCATACTCTACCACTAAAACTTACCTCTATCAGAATAGGATCCAATCCTGCACAGTTTTCATTGCATTTATCATAAACCAATCTTAGTTTCCGGAAGAGGATGGAGAGTTGACGGAGATGATCTTGAAGTTTAGCTAACCTGTCCTGGTATGTTGCAGTGTGGTAAGTGACACCGTTTGGTAACTGAATGATTAGACAAAAACGAAAACAAAAAATAACACAATAAACATTGAGTGCATTGAAAACACAAAACTTTTTCCTCAAAAAGGGCATTAAACAGACTTACTTTGACAATCATTACATAGGATGAGAGGGCATGCAGGAATTACAATCTGCATCTGTGGAGGGAATAGCCACTCTGAAGAAATTATGGCTCTAAGAAAACTTAAAAGTCAGTTTGCTCCTACAAATAAACTAGAGAGATTTTCACTAGACCTTCTGCCTGACATAAAACTTAAGTAGTTACAGCACACTTTCATTTCTGTAAATTAGCCTTAGAAGCAACAAATTTATTTGGCATATACTATTGTTCTTAATGCATTTATTTAGTGCTGGAATGTTGCTCTCAAGGAATTTACAGACTAGTAAGAGATGTTGATATAAAACATTATCATGATGTCAATTCTATAATTAGTGAGCATCAAATGATACATATCTGTACATATTTTTGGAAACAGTCTCCCCTATCTCACAGATTCTTGAAGTACAGTGGCCACTCATATGCCTAATCCCACTGTTAGTCAGCATGGAAGCTTTGACCTTCTCCACTTCTGACTTGAGCTGTTTTGCCCTCCTCAGGCAGTTTAGTGGTCCTTCAATTGTAAGGAATTCAATATATTGGTGCTGGCCTTACTGAGGACACTTACTTGGCTCTACCGTTCTTACAACTCAGAATTTCCAAATTCAAGATCCACCATGGATCCACCAAGATCCACCATGGCCTCCCCCATGGCAGGGATTATGGGCATGCACCACCACACCCATAAGTACAATGATATTCTAAAAATAACTGTACTTTATTTTGTAATTTTTGCAATAAATTATAGCTTGAAAAAGTACTAGTCTAACATTACAGAGTTCTCCAAATACATGTAGCTGCTCTACCCAGTTAAGAATTAAAATGTTGAAAACTTCTTGGCTCCAACTACTTAAAAAGTTAAATAATACACAGCTAAAAATACTAATTCACAAACATCTAGACAAAACTGATAAGACAATTAAGATGCTCAAGAAAGACAGCAAAATATAGTTTTCACCTTAACATTTTATTCTATTTTACCTTTAAAATAAAATTTTCTGAGGAACTTTGCTACCTAAAACTTCATTATGAATTTTAAGCACCCATAAGCTATGCTATATATTTATCTTAAATATCCATTTCCAGCAAAAGAAACAAAAGGAAAAATAAAACACAGATACAGATCATAAATAAATGGAATATTTACCATGAAAAAGGAAAAGGTATTTATATGCCAAAGAGAAGAGGAATTAAAAAGAAAAAATAACTTTCTCACCTCAAGTTACATAAGAAAATGTAATCATCAAAGCTACTTGGTACTAGTTTAAAAAAAGATAAAAGTAGGTAAATGCAACAGACTAGATAATCAAGAACCAGAATAATCCAGTGTTCAATAAATCTGATATCACAGAATACTTGGAGAAGAACTTCCTACATGTCAAGAACTGTTGGGTAAAATGGAATTCAACTTGGGGGGAAAAAACAACTAAGCCTCACATTAAGTTGCAAATAGATAGAGAAAATGGATGGCAACATCATTAACAACTATGATCACGGGAATTATTAACTACATAAATGCTGGAAGAGATCTCAGGAATAAAATAGACTTATCATATATAATTATATGAAAATGAAAGCTTCTGCATGTCTAAAATAAATGTAACTAGGACAAAGAATGAAAAAATGTTAGAGAAAATTGCATCAAGTGTCATATAAAGGTCTAATATTCTAGACACAGAGAGTATTCAACAATCAATCAACAGACATTTATTACATCCCTCCTATGTGCCAGATACTGTACTGGTCAAGAGGATACAAGAAAAAAATGAAACAACTCCTACTTTCAAGGTGCTGACATATTCTACTGAGGGAGACAAGATGTATATATATCAGCAAATACATAACTTATACGCAATACATAAAAGGAATGGTGAAAGAGAAAAATTAACACAAATATGTGTGACCAAGAACATGCTCAAAAGTAATGGTTCTCAAATTTTAAAGACCAAAAATTCTGACCTCACAGGGCTCCTAAAAAGATCTTAAGGACTCCCAGAGTCCCCAGACCACACTTTGAGAACCACACTGTTCAATGAGTAAGAGATCAAAGGACATGAAAAAAAAAAACCAAAAAACCAGTGCATAGTTCTCAAAAGAGCTGCCAACTACAAACACCACAAGAAGATTGTTCCAAATCACCAGTAATAAGAGAAACTCAAATTTTTAAATAGTGATAACCACCGCAAGACTTCACCTCATATCCAGCAAAAAATAAAAATAACGTTGAAGGAAGACAGGATCACTACCATCCTGCTGGTGAGGCTGTGAATTAGTCTAACCAGCCTTTAAAAGCCAACAAACTAAACAATGAATGAATGAATGTCACTGATTTTTTATTACATATACTTCTCAATGTATCTCCCTCCCTGGTTATTCTTTCCAGAGGATCCTCTCTTACAACCAAGTAAAAAGAAAACAAGAACAGTTAAACACAAGAAAAGGTCTGACATATATGCAGTTTCCATACTCATGGTCTCCCACCTCATCCCTTCTCTGAGGTCAAACTACATCATTACAATCTCACAGCACTCAGTTTTAACTTCTATTATTGTACCTTACATTTATATTGCTCTGTTCACAGGGTAAGAGGCAGCTAGATGGTTCGGTGGCACTGGACTTGGAGTCAAGAAGATCCAAGTTCAAACCTGGCCTCAGATAGTCTCTAGCTGTGTGACCCTGGGCAAGTCACTTAACCTCTGTTTGCCTTAATTCACTGGAGAAGAAAATTGCAAACTAGTATCTTTGCCAAGAATACCCCATATAGGATCAAGGTGAGCCAGACATGACTGAACAACACTGACAAAGTCACAATGTATACCACTTTCCTGGACCTGCTTACTTCTTTACATTTCCTTTCTTACGGCACAAAAATATTCCACTATGTTCATGTACCACAGTTTGTTTAGCAATGTATACCACTTTCCTGGACCTGCTTACTTCTTTACATTTCCTTTCTTACGGCACAAAAACATTCCACTATGTTCATATACCACAATTTGTTTAGCCACTCCTGAAACAATGATTACCTACTTTGTTTCTAATTCTTTGCTACCACAAAAAAAAGTGCTCCTATATTTTGGTATACTCTGAGATTTTCTATTCTTGACCTTCTTGGGATGTATGTCTAGCATGGGATATTTGGGCCAAAGGCTATGGACATTTTAATCACTTTACCTGCACAATTCTGGATGATTTTCCAGTGTGGTTGGACAAATTCACTGCCCTATCAACAGCATACCAGCGTGTTTCCCTTTCCATAGCCTCTCAATCATTATCTATTCCTATCTTTTATTATCTTTCCCAATATGCTGTGGCTTGAGTGAAATGCTGATTTTTTAAATCTGAATTTGACTTAGTGATGCATCAGACCAACCGTTTGTAGTTATCAACACTTTATAATTCTTTTGTGAAATGTTTGTTCATATCGTCTGTTCACTTATCCACTAGAGGAATAGCTTTTATTGTTAAGTATGTTGATGTTAGTTCCCTGTCACCTTGGATATCAGATTCTTATCAGAGATGTCTGATGCAATTTTCCCCCCAAAGATGCTACTTTCCTACTTGTTACAGCTGCACTGACTTCATCAGTGTTAAAAGCTTTGCAAGTTTACATTACTGTAACTGTATTATCTTTTGGGCTAACTACATACCTAACTTAATTAAGAAGACATCTTATAGTCTAGCCACAGCTAGGAAAGATATCTCATCTGGTTGTCTTAATTTTTTATATTATGATCTTTAATATGCAGGTCACATTTCAAGTTGATTACAGTATGGAGTGTACAATGTTGGCTTCAACCTAATTTCTGCCAAAAGTCTTTTCAGTTTTCCCAATAGTTCTTTTCAAATGGGGAGTGCTCCACCCAAATATATTATGTGCTCAAATTAATCAAACACTAGGATGCTGAATTCAATTGTTTCTGAACCATCATTATCTAGGTTGTTCCATTAATCTACTTTTCTATTTTCTAAAGGAATAGAAAATAGTTTTGATTATTATTATTTTATTGTAAAAACTGAACTCTTAAAGTGCTATTCCCCTATACTCCTACTTTCAAGTCAACATAAATTAATTATGCATTTGCCATGTGTGCCAGACACCTTGCTAAGCAACGAATAAGAAATAAAAATAAAAATAAGAATGAAAGATAGGCAAAGAAAAAGGTCATTGCTCTAAAGGAGCCCAGAGTCTCATGGGGAAGACAACATAAAATATATACAAATAAGATAACCAGAGAGTGAAGACAACTACACTCAGGTGGGGCGAGGAAAGAATTATTGTAGAAGGTAAGATTTTAAATGGGACTTGAAGGATGGGCTAAACTAGATTGAGATGAGGGCGAGAACTATAGATATGAGGACTATCCAGTGAAAATGCAGTCGGAAGTGTCACTGCAAAGAACATTAAAGGGACCAGGGTCACTGAAGTGCTGAGTGTGCAAAAGGAGATTGAGGTGTGAGAAAACTGGAAATGTAGAAAGAAGCCAGGTAATGAATGACTAAAAGATTTCAAAAGGCAAACAGTGAGCGTTCTTGGTTGTGGAGGCCAAAGGGAGCCACTGAAGTTAATTGAATATGGGAGTGACGAAGTCAGAAAGATCAATTTGACAGGTGAGTTAAGGATGAACTGGAGTGGGGACTGACTTAGAAGACAGACCTAACAGCAAGCTATTTCAATAGTCCAGACACGAGGTGATGGGGTTTGCACCAGGATTGGATGGGGGTAGGGAGCGGGGAGGGGGGGAAAGGCAGGGAGAAAAGAGAATGAGTAGTTAAGGATGATGACACCTAAGCTGAGAGCCTATGTGAGTGGAAGAATGGTGCTATCCTTGACAGTAATAACAAAGTTAGGAAGAGGTTAGGGCTTGGGAGAAACTATGAGTTCAATTTTGGACACGTTGAGTTTAAAGTGTCTACAGATCAGTGAATTTAAGATGTCTCCTTGGAAGATTCAAGACTAGAAGTCAGGAGAGAGGTTAGGGCTCGATAAATAGAGCTGAAAATCATCTGCTTTTATAAAGATAACTGAATCCATGGGAAATGATGAGATTAACAAGCAAAACAGTAAGTATATAGAGAGAAGGGAAGACAGGATAACAGCTTGGGGAATAAAGTTCCCCACACTTAGTGGGTATGATGTGGATGAAGACTCAGGAGCAGGGTCAGACAGTTCAGAGTTCCAAGAGCAGTATGAGTATCAAGGAGAGGGGGGTGGGAAGTGTCAAAGGCAGAAAAAAAAAAGATGAGTGAGAATTGTGGAGAAAAGGCCATCAGATTTTTCAATTAAGTGATCATTGGTAACTTTGGAGATGGCCGTTGTAGTCCTTCAATTTCAAGAAGACCACTGACATCACATGGTGATGTCCAGACTCATTTGTGAATCAGATTTAAGTGAGACACAGCTGCACAAAGTCATCAACATCACTCTCTCTTCCAAAGTCATCAAAATCCAGTGGCAAGAAAAAAGTCAAAATGGCTGGTGATGGCCTCAGATCCAGTGGATGACCTTGGTGACTTCAACATCTGAACAAGCTCTAAGCACTCCGTAGTGCCTGCTTCAAATATGGAACAAACTGTTCTCATGCACCTGCTCTGCGAGGTGATGTCTTCACATGCTTGGAATAGATAGCCTCTAACTCACCAGTAGGACTGAGGACCTCAGGTACCCTCAATCTAGTTTAGCGCATCCATAAGACAGCGTATCAGGGCATGGCGTGGAAACACAGCTGACAACTGGGGGACAAAGATACAGGACCAGTCCTATAAAGGGCCTGGCAAGCTCTCACCACAGAGGTGCTAGTCCTCCATGAACAGAAAATATATCCTATCATGAAGTAGCAATAAAACGATAAATATTTGCAGGATAAACAAAAGTGCTGCAAAGACACTTGGAACTAAACTGGATGACAGACGGTAACAGACATAAGAAAATAAAAACAAAGCATGGGAAAAAAAGAAATAAATGTCATTTGAAAGCTTTATGGATGAAACAAAACCTCAGATTTTGACGTCTTTTAGTATGTAAAGTGCTTTGGCAACATTAAATAATTAAGAATTTATGTAAACTTTAATACTACATAAACTTTTTACATAAACTTAATACTGGTGTCAGTATCACAGGTAAAAAAACAAATAATATTACAACTAGAATCATTTCAACATTTCTTTTTCACTATCCCCCCATGGTTGGAACGGTTTCACTACACCTCTCTAACCCCTAACTTTTATTTTCTGATCCCTGGGTTTCTTCAAATCTCAGATAAAATCCAACCTTCTGCAAGCCTTTCCTGGCCTCCTTTCATGCCAGTGCTTCTGAGATCACCACCAGTTTCCTCTGGATGTATGCCATAGGTACCCATGTATGAATGCTCCATGAAGGGAGGGGCTTTGCCCCTCTCCCCCTTCCTTGGATTTCCAGCATTTAACCCAGGGCTATGGCACAGTAAGGCAGCTAAGTAGATGGCACAGGACAGAGAGTGCTAGACCTGACCTCACAAAGACAGGAGTTCAAATCCTACTTCAGAAACTTAGTAGAGGTGTGCCTCTGAGAAAATCATTTAAAACCCATTTCTGCCTCGGTTTCCCATCTGTCCTGGCTGCACGACCTTGGGACTTCTCTGAGGAGTAACTTCAGGACCCCATTTGGGGTTTCCTTGGCAGACACTGCGGTGATCTGCCACTTCTTTCTCCAGCTCATTTTACAGATAAGGAAACTGAGGCAAACAGGGTTAAGTGCCTTGTCCAGGGTCCTCGCCTTCCTTTTTTTCCTGTTTGCATCCCTGGCCCTCGGCGTAGCGCCCGGAAGACAGCAGGCGCTTAATAAATGTTTACTGTCGGACTGCAGTAACAGCACCCACGTGCCTGGGTCGGGGCAGGGACCACGCGCTCTGCGAACCTAAGCGAGCTACGTGCGTTCTTCAGGGTCGGGGGCTGAGGCCGGCCCTCCCGCCCTCCCTCACCTGCATGTTCCTGAGCAGCTGGAAGATCTCCATGGTGCGATACACGATGTCCTGCACGGTCTCCTGCCCGATCCGGCACAGGGACGCGGTGTTCACCTCGCGGGCGGCCTGGGCCTGGGCTCCCGCGAAGGCACCGGGCGGCATCCCGGCCGCGGCCAGCGGCGGGGTGGACATGCGGAGGCCGGCGAGCGCGGGCCGGGCAGAGGCCCGGGGAGGGGGGAAGGGCGGAAAGCGGCGGGGCCCACCCCTCGCCGGACGGAACGCTTCGCTTTGTGAAACCGAGGCCGGCCAGGCGCGCGAGCGGCCTAGCCCGAGGGCCTCCCTCCCCTAAACGCGGGTCACTCGGGGCGCCGGACCAAGCTGCGGGGGCGTGCGCGCGGGGCTGAAGGGACGAGGGGGCGGGGCAGCAGGAACAGCCCGGCCACAACTTCAAAACAGTCCCCTGACTTCCGCCTCCCCGGCGCGCTAACGTCCTCGTGACGTCATCACGCCGCAGCCCCTGGCCAGCGTCGCACGTGGGTAGGGAGAAACTGAATTGGAGCCGGCAAAGGGAGCGTGGTGAGGGTGAGCTCCGATGGGAGCCTTGGGGAGCGATCGCTCGCAGAAGGAACGAATCATGGCGCATTCGTTACCGGCGTTCTGCGTGCCACAGAGAGGGTGACAGAAGAGTCGATGACATTGAAGAAAACGGGCCACATTCTCTCCTCTCCAGAGTCAAAAAGTCACCCCGAACCCTAAAAAGTACCGCCGTTAGCGCTCTAATCCCAGAGCTCCACTTGTGGCCCTGCAGCAGGGGTCGAGGCACCCTCCTGCCGGGGGTGGGGGGCAGGGCCGGGGGGAGCGCCACGAGGCCCGGCGTGGGCATGGTACAGACGAAGCCCCAGACCTGAGTCCCAACCCGGCTGGCCGAGCCCACTGCCAGGGTGAGCGTGGGCGGGTCACTTACTGTTCTGGGGTGTCAGTTTTGTCACGTGTGAGACGGAAGGGTTCTGAAATCCCGTTTACCTCTGGATCTGGGGTTCTACATTTGGAGTCGGAAGGGACCTTGAAGTCTGTACGGACAACCCCCTGATTTTTTTTGATGGCTTCTTGCTTAGACCTTTTCAATTAAGTATATCTTTCCTACACCGTTAAACAAACGAAAACAAAACCTTCAACGCAGATTTACATATATGTGTATGTATGTATAGTCAAAGTAAGTTCATCATGTCTAAAAATACGTCTCTGAATCTTGAGTCCCTTTTGTCAGAAAGTGGGTAGTATGCCTCATCTTCTGTCCTCTGGAATTATGGTTGGCCTTGGCTGATGTGAGTTTTAAGTCTTTCAAAGTTTATCTTTAAGGTGTAGTTGTATAAATTATTCTCCTGGTCCGGCTCACTTCACTCTGCATTAGTTCATACAAGTTTTCTCAAGTCTCTCTGGAATGTCCCCTTCATCATTTCTTATAGCACAATAGTATTCTGTAATATTCATATACTAACCTTTTTCAGCCTTTCCTCAATGAATACCCCTTTAATTTCCAGTTCTTTGCCACTACAAAAAGCGATATTATAAATTGTTGTACATAACAATTTCCCTTTTCCCTTTTCTTTGATGTCTTTGAATACTGCAAGTCCTAATAGCATTTCAGGTCAAAGGTCATGCACAATTAAATGACTTTCTGTGCATTAATATGCCTGTTTTTCCACAGCCCCTCCAACATCTGTCCTTTTCCTTTTTTTTTTTGTCAAGTTCTCCAATTTGATGCCAGCATCATTTACAGTTAAGTAAGCTGAGGCTTAGAGAAGTTGTGACACGCCCAATGTCACACACATAGTGAATGGCAGATTGAAACAGCATTTAATGACATAAAGCAACCTTTATATCAAGCCTTACAACCTCCAGAGTACTCATCTAGCAATACCTTTGTGAGTTATAAAAAATAGTATTTTTACCCTGTTTTACAGATAAGAAAATTGAATCTGGAGACTAGAAGTTATTGGCCCAAAGTCATAATAATTATAATATATAATTATATAATATTTTTAAAGTTTGGAAAGCACTTGATTAATATAATTTCATTTTATCCTCCTAACAATCCTGGGAGGTAGGTGTTATTTTTCATCCCCCATTTAACAGATGGGGAAACTGAAGCAGCCATAAGTTGAATAGTTTTCCCAGGGCTATACAGCTAAGTAAGGGACTGAGGTAGGATTTGAACTCAAGTGCTTGACTTCAAGAATTCAATCCAAGTCATGTAGCTGCCTCTTTATAGTATACTTGCACTTCTTTCTCAGGGTGTTCAACTTGTGCAGTGTTTTCTCATGAGGCTGAAGTACCTGTAGATGATAATACACAAATGTGTAAGCATAGAGTTTGAATAAGGGAATTCTTCTCCATTTTGCAGATAATTTACCGTATACTTGCATTACACTTCAAGAAGTGCTTTAAAATCATCAAATCTTAAACATGAATAAAATAACTGTGAATTTGGTTATCATGCCCCAGAGTGCTAAAATAAAGAGGTAACAGATGTTACTGTTCTTTATACTTGCTCACATATCCCTTCCCTCAATGTAGGCTTCACAAGGATGTCTTCCATTTCTGTGTTTGTCCAGCACCTTGGCCAGGGCCTAGCACATAAAGAATTCTTTAAAATGTTTATTGAAAGATGATTAATGTGAAAATATGTTAAATATGAATATATATATGTAGAGCCTACATCAGATTGCATGCTGTCTTGGGGAAGGGACAGGGGAGGGAGGAGGAGAAAATTTAAAACTCAAAAGCTTGTGGAACTGAATGCTGAAAACTAAAAATAATTAATTTTAAAAAAATCATTTGTTGAAAGAATGAATGGATGGATGGATACAATTTGAAGCCTGAGTAACATAAGTTTGGGAAATAGAAGTGGGACATACAATTTCAACTAAGGTGGTAACCAAAAAAAATTGCAGTCATCACCCTGAGAAAAAACATTCTTTTCTTTCTTTTTTTTCTTCCTTCCTTCCTTCCTTCCTTCCTTCCTTCCTTCCTTCCTTCCTTCCTTCCTTCCTTCCTTCCTTCCTTCCTTCTTTCCCTTGTATTAGGCTAAGAAAAAAAAAAGCATACTTAACACATTCCCAGAAAAGTCCCACCTGGCTCTAACTATCCCTACAAGTTTCTCTAACACTTACGTGGATTCTCAAGATTGTGCTTGTTTGAGACCTGTTATTATTTGTTTTGTGCTTATGCCGTATGATAATAGTATTTTCTCACAAGAGATGTACACATATATAATCATAGAGTTAGAAGTGGAGGAAGCTTAAAAATTGATCTAGTCCAATCCCCTTATTTTACACATAATAACTTGCTAAATATTTACATAGTGGTTCCCAATTTACAAAGTGCTTTCCTCACAACAACCCTATGAGGTAATGTAAGCATTCACATTTTATGTTAAGCAAACTCAGTTCAGAGGAATAAGGTCAGTCATACTTACAGGAGTACCGAAAGTCAGAGAAGTGGAAATGACTTAACTAAGTAGGTATTGAACACTTCACAGCTGTCCCACATCTTTCCTCAAGCTTCTTGCTCTACCCCTTCCTCTCTCTTAGCAGAGGAATTCAGGTCCTTCACTGAGAAAACAGAGAACACCTGCATGAATCCTTTTACCTTACTCTACTTACAACCCCTTTTGATTAAACCCCATTCTCTCTTGCCCTAGTCTGATGAAGTGGTCCTTTGCTTTGCCTATTTGTACTTTTTACCCCATTCCCTTTTTCATATTTTAGAAGGCTCACTCCTTTAATCACTTTGCTTTCACATCTTTGATATCTCCTTATTCATTGGCTCCTTTTTTGATGCCTTCAAATATTATCAGGTCTCTTCCCTCCTTGAGAAAATATTCATTTGACCCTTCTGTTCCCCAAGCTATTCTCACAACACTCTCCCCCATTTCTATATCTCCACCTTAATTAGCAGTCTCTTGTAATTTGGCTTCCAACTTCACCAGTTGACTGAAAATGCCCTCTCCAAAGTTACCATATTCTCTGCTAACTGCTAAATCTGATGGCCTTTTCTTAATTCTAATTCTTTTTTAATTCTTTTCAGTTTTTGACACTGTTGACCCAGCTGACTCTCCCTAACACCACATAGCCAATTGGTTGTCAAACTTTTGCATTTTTACCTTCCCATATCTGACTTACCACATTGTTGCCAAAATGACTTTCTTGAAGTGCACATGTGACCATGATGCTCTCCTATTCAATACATCCCAGTGCCTCCCTATTGTCTCTAGAATAAAATATAAACTTTTGTATTTAGCTTGGCAAGTCCATCACAACCTAGCCCCAACCTATGTTTCTAGCTTTCTTATTCATTATTCGCCCTTCTTCACTCTTCGATCCAGAAAAACTAGCCTTCTCTCTGTTCCTCACACGACATTCCATTTCCTGTCTCTGTGCTTTTCTAGTAGCTATCTCTTGTGACAGGAGTATCCCCATGTCTGATCCCTGCCTCACAGAATCCCTCTCTTCCTTCAAGATTCAGCTCAAGTATCTCCGGTTCTCTATGAAGCCTTTCTTGATACCCCCCACTCCCAACATGTAGGGCCCTCTCTCCCTAATTGCTTTGTTTTTATTTTCTTTGTATTTATTGTGCATATACTTATTTACGTACTGATATCTTTCCTGTTAAAATGCAAGTTTCTTGAGAGAAGGAATTGTTTCATTTTTTGTATTTGTTTCTCTAGTGCCTTTTACAATACCAGTTACATAGTGAGGAATTAATAAATGCTTGCTAATTAACTAACCACCTGCTCCTGGATATTTTCTTCCCTTAAGGACATCATTGTCTCTTTGTTCTCATGCCTTTCTGTCTAGTCATTCTTGAGTCTCATTATCTGAATCATCCTCCATCTTCCCTCTTCCAACCAAACTGTAAGTGTCCCCAAAGTCTGTGCCTCCTTCTCTTCTTACTCTATACCCTCTCTCCCATTGATTAAGTTATATCTGTGAAGGTATTCCCAAACATACATGTCCAGCCTTTATCTCTCTTGTAAACTTCAGTGTCACATAATGATCTGGAGCCTAGAGGGCTGCTGGGATACCTCCAGGCTCTCAAATTCTGTAACTCAGCAACTAAGGTTCAGAATGAGGCAGATAGCTCTCAACATTAACATTACCATAAATCTGTTTAGGTCAATTGACAGGGGAAAAACAAAAATTTAACTTTTAACTTGGCTGTTGAATTTGTCTTTGTTTTCCAGTTCTTATAAAATTATAGAGATCATTGGTTATAAGACAAAGAATTTCAATAAGAAGGAGAGCACATTATTCTTTCTTTTTCTAAGCAGCAGTCCTTGGAGACAATTTATAAAAATCTTTGCTGAATTTGTGTTTAAAAATTGAAGAGTATGGAATTTTTCTTCTGTGGGATGATGGTCATAATGACAGAGAGAAGGCAGAGCTATTCAATGTCTTATGTATATACATATATAGGTAATAAAGTATATATGGAATATGTTTATATGTATGTAAATGTGTATATATACACATATCTGTATGTTTGAACTGGGAAAAACGGGAAAATAGTTAACAGGACATTGAATCTGAAGGTGAGTAAGATAGAAGCATCTAGCTGTCCTCAATAAATGCAAGTTATCATATTTAAAAGAACTACATCTCATTTTACTGAGATTATAATTATAAAGTGCTTAGTACAACCTGTAACATAATAGGTATTAATGCAATTAATGCTTGATTCTTTCTTTTCTTTCCTTTCTTTAAGTTCCGATAGCACAAACAGAAGCAATTCCAATAAGGAAAGAAATGGAGAATCTGTTTAAAGAGAAAAATCACTCTATGTGTGTGTGTGTGTGTGTGTGTGTGTGTGTGTGTGTGTACCTATGTTTTTGGAGCAAAAGAGAATGAGGGAGGTGATTCAGAATTAAAGGTAGACAAGTAAGGTATCCTGATTTTTTCAAACTCATTTCTTTGAACTATAGGCCAGGAAATTGGAGTTTGATTTCTAGGAAAATCTATAATGTGATTAAAATAATAGTTTGTGAGCCCTTAAAAATGAAAAAGGTGATCACAAAAAAGTCAGCATGGTTCATCCAAAATGGGAAATGATACACTAACTCTACCTTTTTTGACAGAGTTTCTAGATCCAAGGGAATTCCATAGGAATAGCATCCCTGGATTCAATAAGGCATTTCACAATGTGAAATGGTCCCCAAATTTTGTGTAGTAAAACCTTTCTTTTTTGATGACTTAAAAATTGTCACTGCTCCCTTTTCGTAAGAAAATCTATAAAAATAACTTTTTAGTGTGTATTTTATTGAAATAAAACAAATTTGTTTAGTTTTATAATAACACACAAAACATCTTAAGCATAATAAAATATGTACTATATAGATATTTATTAAACTTGTTTAGAGTTTTCTGTGTAAAACAAAATAATATCAATAAGTGAATATGCTAAGTTATCTTAGTTTTGGGTACAGAGTTCCTCAAAATGTGGCATCATTGATTATATTGCAACTTGAAATTCTTTTTTGACCACTAATCAAGATATCTCACAAAACAAGTGATATTGCAAATTAAATGAAAATTTGTATCACTTTATAAACCAGAGAAATCTTTATTTGCCTATAACCAAATGTAAGATTTTCAGGTTCAAACACTTGTTCCAATGTACTATCATAAGACAAACCTATTAACCATTCCTCTTCACATGGCCTAAGGTGACAAATGTATCTGTCCATACAAAACATATTTAGAAATATAAAGATAGCTGATATAAAAATCAGAATTGCTTCTGTAAATCAGTCATATGGTTGATGATTTCTTTACTTTCTTCTACTTTATTTCAGGGAAAGTATTTTCTGAATTGGGAAACTTATTTTTTTCCTTAAACCCGACATTTTCATAATGTAGTCACTTTACATTTTTGTATCTAAGTATGAATCTGAAGAGCTTACTGCTCTATGCAATATACTGCTCAGTATTTCAAAATTCTCACCAAATTCTAAAATGGATTTGCATCACTGTTACTATTATTGTCAATAAAATGCTTTCTTTTAGCTCAAACTTCCTTTGAAGTACTTTGACATGAAAATGTCAGCGTTTTTCCCCAAGTATATAGCCTATGTTCTTTTAATGCACTAATTAAAAAAAATAAGGTTTATTATCATTGTCACAAGCTGAACTGTACTCATATTTTTTGAAACAGATGATTGTCTCTGAGTCATAAAATGTGTCCAGATTGAATGAAGGGCCACATTTTAAATCAATGCTTGCTAATTTGAATTTCTTCCTGACACTGATTGAGTTCTGTCAGTGCAGGGTCCAATCCAATTTTCCCACAATATGTCATCTTTATTTTAAAAAAAAAATATGTCAGTCTTATACAAAATTTCTCTTGATTTGGCATTGCCACCAATAAATTTGCCAAGTAACAGATCTCTAAACATTGATTTTAGCATCATGTCATACATGCATAATCAGATGAGAAATTTTACACACCTGTATATTCTTTTGCTACACAAAATGAGATTTTTGTTTCTCAGTTGATCAATAGGATTTTTAGACATTATAAGCAATTCTCTTTTCTGTTCTAGTTTGAAAATAGAATCATGTGAAAATGCTTTGTAAATGATTAGTCAAATACTATTTCCACTATATCAGAGGCTGCAGTTAGCACTAATATTTCTTTGATCTAATGAGGCTTTTTACACTTAACAATTCTGCAATGATTCAAGCCATCCTTTTGATGGCACAGATATGGTTTTTGAACAAGTTTGTTTTCATTTATTAAAAACATTTAATTTTCTCTGGAAAAATTCTCTTATCTGCCAGCATCTTCTGAATATACACTTCCAAGATTGCATTTCAATGAATTAGGTTTTGTGCTATCTACAGATAGGAACTTAGTTGAATTAGCCCCCACTAAAGTGGCATAATTCAAATCAGCCTTATTAAATTTCACAGGATTTCTCTTAAAAAGAAAAAAAATTAAGTTCTCTCATACATTTTAATTCTGCATTTGACACCAAATGCCTCTCCAAGTGAGTGATCAATAAGAATTCAGTATTCCTGTTAATGAAAAGAAAAAAAATACACACACAAATGCATCCAAATTAGCATTATTAAAGGATATTCTTTATAGTTGATGGAGTTCTTAGGATGGATTTTGGAGAGGAGGGGTTATTAGGTACTGCAAAGCATTGTCAATGGCAATTTCTATAGCTATGTGGAGGGGGTAAATGGTGAGATGGAGTAGTAGCCTCAATAGTATTATCAAAGATGGTTTCCCAATTATCTCCTTTTCTTCAGCAGAAGTCCCATCTCTGGTTGTGATAGTCAATTTTCCTCATTTACCAGAGATTCTGGGACAGCGATTGGTGGGGAAATGATTTTATTTGTTATATCTGCTCAGAAACCTACACTTTGGAGTGTGAGCTTTGTAATTATTTTAAGAGATGAAAGGCAACAGAAAATGTAGGGGTGGAAAAGGGGACAGGAGAGAGTATGATTCATGCTTTGGCTAAATTTGAGTGTATCTTCATAAAGATAGAATCCATCTTCATGGCCTTGGTTGGACTTTGGAAACATCCCTAAAACCTAGGAGCTCATCCCTCAAAAAATTAGCCATTATAAAGGACTAATGACAGTACAGAGAACAAAGCACATTAAGTTTCTTCCTGGCTTGAATTTCTGATTGAATGAATCATTCTTCATTCTTTAAAGTATATAGTAGGTGCAGAAAACAGGTGAACATCTACTGTCTGCCTTTTGTTTAGTATTTTGTAGCAAATACTCCCTGGGTTTACTCTCTGAGCAAGACTAACTATATCTCTCACTTAAAATTTTAGAGATACACCTGAGTGGTTACAGTGTTTCTAATATTATCATTCCAGTATGTTCCCCACCCCTGGGAGTTGCTATTACCTAGGATTTTAGTTCCAGTTAACCGATGAACGGTGATTAGTTATTACAAAAAATCATTCATTTCCAAGATAAAGCAAAAACAGAAACCTGAAATCTAAACTGTGTTCCCCGCCTCCCCATCACTTCCCCCAAAACTTTGCAGTCATATTCTTTTATAACACTTCAGTCCCTGGGGAGCAGCAGACTCAGACATAAGTTGTTTTGGTTTTTTTACATGGCACTGACCCCACCAAGGGTACATCTAAATATAGCATTGCTGCTAGATGAGCCCTTGTCTCAACTATTGCTAGGCTGAATCCCAAAGGCCAAAGATTTGCTCCTTGGGTCCTCAGAGTTAGAGCAATGAACTACAAACCCTGGAAATGACTCCAGGATCAGAAGAATGAGTCCACTATTATAATTGCATATTTTGGAATGTAGTGCATATATTATTTGGGCCAGAAGACAATTGCCAAGGGTTAGAATATTCCCTAACACAGTTGTGCTCCTTGTCAGTTGAAATTGATAGACCATGTTAGGCTCACTTTTGTTGACTTTGACTTGGGTTTTGTATTCCCTGAAAAGGTAATTCATTTACATGACTTTTGTGTTAGAAAATGTATAGTAATCTGTGCCCCATAAGAGGGTCTTTTACCATAGAGGAGGTAGGGCAACATGTTTCACAGTTTGGAAAATTATCTTAAACTGTTATTGTGGATAGGTTTGTATTTTGAATAGGTTGAATGACCAGACACAAGGACCAATCATTTACTTTGCCCTCCCCAATCCATATTCCATATAGCTGCCAAATTAATATTCCTAAAACACAGGTCTGACAACACCAGTCTTCTGTTTAATAAGCTCCATTGCATCCTTATTGCTTAGAGAATAGAATATAAATCCTTCTGTTGTCATTATATGGCTCTAACCTATCTTTCTAAATTTATTACGCATGATTCCCCTTAACACACTCTAAGGTCCCACCAAACTGATCTTCTTATTCTTTGTGCACAATACTTTCTCACCTTTGCGCCATGAAACAGGCAGCCCCTAAAGCTTAGAATACACTTGCTTCTTTCAAAGCTCAGCTCGAGCATCCCCTTCTAGATGAGGTACTTCTTGAGTTTATATCCTGCCTGAAACACCTGCTAATTGTGTGTCTGTGGGCAAGTCACTTAACCTCATTTCCCTCATATATAAAATGGGGATAAAAATATCACCTACATAACTGAGGACAAAGTGAGATCATATGTACAAAGTGCTTTGAAAACCTTAAAGCAATATTTAAATATTAGCTAATATTAACTACAAACTCAATGCAAGGCCCAAAAGATTAACATTTTAATGTGTCCTTAATGAAGACATAGACATCACTAAACAAGACCACTGATCTGAAACAAAATGTCAACTCAGAAACAATCTTTTAATTTGCTGCTTGTTATCAGATGATGGTTTACAAGTACAAGCCCTAGAAAAGATAATAGAACTATCTCATTGCTGTGCCAGGACTGGACATATCAATCCTAAATGTTATGTCTTCCAGAAGTTAATTAGTCACGAAAGGTATCCAGAAAGGTGGTAGAATTAACTTGGGTATAACTTTTAAAGTGTTAAAAAACATTTGTAGCTGGTGAAAATCTGAAAAAAATATTTAGAGATTGCTATCTTTACTGTGAGAACAATAAGATATAATAACCTGATCATCACTTAATTAATACCTCTCCCTTTTTTAAAATTTTGAGTATTTTGAGTAAGTGATGTCTATTAACATTTCAATTTATACTTATTTTTGCAGTGGTTGAAGCCTGCTACTTTTAGGCTTATATGAAATAGTTGTTAATATGCTAAGAACTATAAGAAATAGAATTCAGTAGCTAAGCATGACTCACGAAGCAAAAATCCAATGTACGGCGTCTTTGGCATTTAAAGCCCTTCACAATATGGCTCAAACCCAGGAACCAGAAATAATCCTTTGCAAGTTTACTTCACATAACTTCCCTTCATACACTTCATGTTTGAGCTAAAATGGCCTACTTGCTACTGCCCCAAGTCAGCATTCTCCCTCCTATGCCTTAAATGCTTTCCCTCTGAAATCTTGGGATTTCCATCAAAGTACAACTCAAGTGCTACCTTCTGTGGGAAGTTTTTTCTGATCCTGAGATTTGTTAGTGATCTCTGCCTTCTCAAATAATCAATTATGGAATCATAAAAACAGTTAACACACTGTCTCATATGCAGTTAGCATTTTCTGTCTGGCTGTATTTTCCCTATGCCAGAACAATGGCAGTTCCTTGAGACCTAGGTCCAATTTTTGTTTTGTCTTGGTATGCCCTGAGAGAATCACTATGCCTTGCAGGCTAATAGGGTGTTCCAGGATGATTTGCTCCTCTGGTGTGAAGGCTACCCACCTCTCACCTGAGGCTCCAAGAAACTGTAGTATGGCAGAGGTCATACCTCATCCTGGTGGAGAGAATAAACCAGTTTGAGGACAACTGACAGGCTTCAAACCTATTGGTGAGTTAGGGGGATGTTTACCCCAAGAATATAAAGACTTCCCTGGTGGAATGGGCAGATGAGAATAATTTGTTCCAATAGGCCATGAAGATGGCAGGAGCAGAGCTTGGTCAGATTCTGAAGATGCCAGGATCATCCACTGCATCTTTTCTCTTGCCATTGGATTTCCATGAGTGGAAGAAAGAATGAGACTGACAACTGAACAACTCTGCCTCATTTACATCCAACTCACTATAATCGTCTACTATTTTTGCTTCAACATCAGTGATCATTGGTCTTCTTCGAAAGGAAGGATGAACAGTAGTTACTGAATAAATGCTGTTTGTGTGACTAGATTGGATTTCAGGACAACATGCTTTCCTAATGCAAGCCATCTAAGTCTTTAGGAGAGCTAAGTTTTTCTATGAAAATTAAGGTTTCTTTTTTCAGGGTTTTGAAAGTGATGACTGAGAAGGAATGGTGAAAAGAATGGGGAAGACCAAGGTAAAAGATAGTGAGAAAGAAATAACCAAATTGAACATGGAGGATAGCAAACCCATTGACAATCCAATGACAAGGTTGAAAATGAAGATTAGAAGAATAATCTTATCTAAACATTTCTTTAGGTATGTCTCTCCCCAGATGAAAATCTTCAGTGGTTCCTATACTAGATCTATACACACAATTCAGTCTAAGGTCTTCTGTGAATGCTTGGTCTGGCCTTCTGTTATTTGCCCCTATCTCACACAGCCAACCTATTTCATCACTGCTTTGTGATTGGCACTCTCTTCTAATCAGTCAGCCTCCTCATGGTCCAATGAATGTGCTCAACTTGCATTCTTCATTCCCAAACCTCCATGCCTTTGCTATGAGATGTTCTGCCCTGCTATAGGGTACTCATCTCTGCCTGTTCAAATCCTACCTATTCTTCAAGTCTCATTTCAAGTTTCACTTCTTCTGTGACGCCCTTTCTCTAAGCCTTAACTCTTCTCTTGATTAGCACTTTTTTTAGAATCATAGTTTTAAAGTACATTGAATCCAACCCTCTCATTTTATAAATGAGGAAACTGAGGCTGAGAAAGGCTGCCCTGAGTCTTACAGCTAGTAAATATCTGAAGCAGCCCAGCACTGTTCGTTGGGCTACTTCTCTGCCTCTCTCTTCCTTTGAACTGTTTTGGTTATAGCCTTAGGGTTTTTTAAACAATATACATTTATTTATATATTTGTAATTATAATTTAGCTTAATGCTTAAATACATGTATAATTATCTGTCTGTCTATACGTATGTTCATTCACCTAGTGTTTGCAAATTTTGTTATATTTCCTTTCCTGTAAGTGGGACATCATTTACTCTACAGTGAGGCAGCATAATGCATAAAGTGCTGGGCCTGGAGTCAGGAAGACCCAAACTCAAATCTAGCCTCACTTACCATCTGTGTGACTCTGGGAAAATATTGTTTGCCTGGGTTTCCTCATATGGAAAATGAGCTGGAGAAGGAAATGGCAAATAACTCCATTATCTTTGCCAAGAAAATCCCAAATGCTAGTGATGATGATGGTGATGATGATGATGATAATGACAGACCTTGATAAGGTGGATAGCGTCCAGAAGAAGACACTCAGGATGACGAAAAGTCTCAAACTTTTCCTTATGAAGGTCACTGAAGGAAGAGGTTGAGGCAGCAGATGAGGAGACATGACATGTGGGTGACATGAAAACTGTCTTCAAGTATGTGAAGGACTACCAGGAATGTGGAAGAGGCATTAGACTTCTGATTACCTTGCAGAGGCTAGAAGTAGGAGGAATAAGTGGAAATTGAAAAGAGGTAAACTGATATAAAGAAAACTTTCTAACAGTTCTAGATGTGGGAGATAACAAGCATGGCTTTCTTTACTAGAGATCTTCAGGTGTAAGCTAAATGAATACCTACTCAATATAGGATCATAGACATTAGAGCTGGGAAGGATCAGAGAGACCATTAAGCCCAAATCTCTCATTTTACAGATGAGGAAACTGAGTCCCAAAGAAGTTAAATGACTTGCTGAGAGTCATACTGCTGGTGAGGGTCTGAGGCAGGATTTGAACCCAGGCCTTTCTGTTTCAAGTCCAGCGCTTTATCCACTACACCATGCTGCCTCTTTACAGGTGAGGGAAATGTTGTTCCTTTAAGGATTAGATTAGATGACCTCTGAGATCCCATCTCTGATATTCTATGATGCTGTGACTTAAATTGCTTTTGTCTGGGTGGAAACAGAAAGTATATTAAAGGTTGTTAAAGACAAGGATTATGGGAATCCTTGTTTTCCCTAGTCCAAGTCTACACCTAGATAGACATCTCCTTGCCTTTAGGATCTTCCTCATACAAAATTAATTGTCTTATGACTGACTCTGGTCATGTCATCTACTGTCACTGCCGTAGCTCAGAACCTTTAGAACTTCCTCATGGATTATAGGATAGAGTTCAACCCTCTTAGCTCTTTTAATATTCCTACCTCCAGAACTTTTCTCATGGCACTTTTCCAGCAAAAAATGCTTTTCTTACATTTTTCTTCTAAGAATTTTGCTTCCTTCAATGCCAAGCTCAGTGCTCAACTCTTCATGAAACCTTTCTCTATATCCTAAGACCTAAGAGATCTCTTTCTTCTGGACATGCAATTCTGCATGAATTGTCTGCGCTATTCATTAGACATATGCAAACTACCTTTTATTATTATTAACTTCTTACTACATGATAATAGTACATGATAGAATATTGGATAGAGAACTGAACTCAAAGCCAGGAAGTCATGGGTTTGCGACCTGCCACTGACACATACATATTGACTGTGTCATCCTGGACAAGATACAATCTCTTATTGTACTTTTAGACAACCCTGTGAGACTATGTATTGTAGAGAATTTTTTCATCTGAGATTTCTCTAAACAAATAAGATCACAGATCCAGTCCCTATATCTATCCCTAAGTATGAGCTGCCCTATATCCCTAGATTTTAAGCTTCTTGAAGGAGGAAGTCATACCTTCAGCACTTAGGAAGGTGCTTGGTAATGATATTGTGCTTTAAAGTTTGCAAAGTATTTTATAGATTCTCTGATTTATCACAATAGCACAGGGAGGTCATTGTCCCAGGTCTTCCTGACTCTAAGTCCAGTATTTCTCTTCTCCTTTTCAGCTTCTTTTTGTGTTTTGTTTCCCTCCATTAGAATGCGAGCTTGAGGACAGGGATTTGTCTTTCTTTTTTGTATCCCCAGCACTTAGCAGAGTGTCTGGTACATAGTAGGCACTTAATTAATGTTTATAAACTGACTGACTGACTATACCATACAGTCTCTTGTATGGAATGCTGAATAAATGTTTGCAATTAGTATCACTACTATGACTATAGTGACTTCAGGAACTATTTTGGATGAAGAACATTTTCATAGCATCCATCCCCACAGCACACTCACAATCTTTCAATTGAGACCCTGTGATAAAAAGAAGACTGTGAGAGTAACTAACAAATATTCAATAATAAATGCTTGGTGAATCAAATCATAAGGAATTTAATAGATTATTTAACACTTTAAATTGGGCCTCCTAGGAGACATTGTAATAACCTGAAACTAATTACCAGCTTGTTTTCTGTCCAGTGATTTGAATTATCTTACAAACATTTTTCCTTGTTTCTTTTTACAATGTTTCTTACAAACAGAGATTCTCTTCAATTCAGTTCAATAAATATTTGTCTACCAGGCATTGTGCTAGGTGCTAGAGAAAATCACTAGGCATTGAGGTGGCACCATGGATTGAGTAATAGACTTGAAGTCAGGAAGACCATAGTTTGAATTGTGCCTCAGACAATAGCCATGTGACCCTGGGTAAGTAAACCACTTATCCTTTCTCAGTCTCAAGTTTCCTCACCCATAAAATGGGGATAATGGTAACACCTACCTTCCAGAGTGCTGAGAGGATCAAATGGAGTCTCATGTAAAAAGTTTCTCAAACTGTAAAGCACTATATTAATATTAGTTATTAGTGGTATTTAGTCCCTCCTCTTAAGAAACTTATAGTATAGTATACTACATAATAGTATGGTACAAGGATAAAACATAATATTTGCAGATATAATTATTCACAGAATGTTATAAGGCATGTTAGCATGTGGTAAAGGCATGGGAAATGGAAAACAGAAAGGCATGTGATATTGGGAAAAAATGGGTCACTTTGGTCTGGGGTCACTCAGAGAAGACTTCAAGTGTAAGTTAAGCTGGATCTTACAGGGAGAAGACAATTGCAGGCAGTTTCTTCATAGAGGGAGTAAGATATGGGGAACAGTATGTATAAATGCACAAAGGCCAGAGAGAACAAGATAAGACTGAGAGATAGCTAGTAATTCAATTTGTCTGGAAAACAGAGATCTTAAATTCTAGTATTCAAAGCTGGAAGGGCAATTAGAGTTCCTTTATTATAACATTTCTCATCTTACAGATGGAGAAACTGAGGCTAAGAGAAAGTAACTGTCCCAAGGTCACATAGAGAGTAAGTAACGGAGTCAAGTGAGAGGGAGTAGAGATAAATCATTGATTTCTAGGTCTTAGCATGGCATGAACTGGAGCTCCTTTAGTGTTCTGGATGCCCTACTCAGGATATTTCCTAACTGATTAGTGTTCCTTCTAAATTGTGGTACCTAGAACTGCCCACAGTACTTCAAATGTGGTTTGACCAGGAAAAAGCATAGACAGATTATCATCTCTCTAGCTATGGTCATTAATTGTGTCTCCCTTAAGCCAGTTGAAGATTGCATTAATTATCTTGACTTCTATGTCATAAATTGTGAACTTATACCGAGAATGCTCATAACCAAAACTTGATTTTTTTTTCACAAATGTGACATATATTTACTAGCTGTGTGAACTAGCTATTGTCTAGTCATGTCTCCTTGTTCTGGCAGTCATAAAAATGTTTTTTTGAACTCACCTATGAGATTTTACATTTATTCATATTAAATTTTGTCTTATTAGATTTGCCTCCATAAGATTTTGTTGACTCCTGATTTTTCAACCAGCATTTTAGCTATTGCCTCCCAGATATGCATAATTTGCAAGTTGTATAAAAATGTCATTTTGCTATTATTCAAGACATTGATAGACAAGTTAAAAAGCACAAGGCCAAGCACAGATTCCCTGGGGTACCCTGCTAAAGACCTCCATACAGGTTGTCATCAGATCACAAATGACTACTCTTGGGATCTAGTCAATCTGCAATTCTACACCTTCCTACCTATACTATTCCTCCAGTAGAACAGTATGAAAAAGTTTACCAAATGCTTTACTAAACATTTTCCTGATCCTATAGGAGGAGATCTTCTGATCTTCATGAAATTGTAGTTGGGCATATCCAGTTCAAAGGAGAAGGGTTGCTAGGACACATGCAGGTTAATACTAATTGGCTGATGGTAATCAGAATCAGCCCAGGTTCCAACCCAAGCATCAGGCACTTTCCATTTTAAAAAATACAAGAGGGGCAGAGCCAAGATGGCAAGGTAGAAGCAGAAACCTGCTATGTCTCTCCCCCCAAAACCCCTCAAAAAACCTGTAAAAATGACTCTAAACAATTTCTAGAATAGCAGAAGCCACAACATGACAGAATGAAGCAAATTTCCAGGTGAAGACAATCTGGAAAGTTGACAGGAAAGGTCTATCATAGCAGGATGGGAGCAGAGCTTCAACTCTGGTAGGTCGCACTAGCTGGGAAAGAGCCAAAACAGGTGTTAGGGAACTGAATTGCAGGCAGCTGCTGCAGATTCCAGACTTCTCAAGCTACAAACGCTAAAGACAGCTTCAAAGCTCAGTGGAAAAAGTTTCTCCCATGACTGAGAGGGGAGCATGGTCCAGCCCCAGTCTCAGCCCTAGCCTGGCACCAGCCCCAGGGCAGCTGCAGTCACTGCTGAAGTGGAGGCTGCTTCTGGAGACCTTCACTCAACAAAGCTCATAAATCAAATAATTGTCTGGGAAAATGAGCAAATGGGAAAAAGAATCAGACTATAGATTCTTACTTTCTTGGTGAAGAGTCATCAATGATGAGGAAGATCAAAACATAAAGCCAGGAGAAGACCACAAAGCCAAACTTCTGCATCCAAAACCTCTAAGAAAAACATGAGTTGTTTTCAGGACATGGAAGAGCTCAAAAAGGATTTTGAAAATCAGGTAAGAGAAGTAGAGGAAAAATTAGGAAGAGAAATAAGAATGATGCAAAAAAATCACCAAAAATATGTCAACAGCTTGCTAAAGGAATCCCCCCAAAATACTGAAGAAAATAGCACCTTTAAAATTAGACTAATCCAAATGGCAAAAGAAGTTCAAAAAGTCAATGAAGTGAAGAGTGCTTTCAAAAAGCAGAATGGGCCAAATGGAAAAAGAGGTCCAAAAGCTCACTGAAGAGAATAATTATTGAAAAATTAGAATGGAGTAAATGGAAACTAATGACTTTAAGAGAAATCAAGAAATTATAAAACAAAACCAAAAGAATGAAGAAAATAGAAGACAATGTGAAGTGTCTCATTGCAAAAACAACTGACTTGGAAAATGGATCCAGGAGAGATAATTTAAAAATTTTTGGAATACCTGAAAGTCATGATCAAAAAAGAGCCTAGACATCACCTTTCAAGAAATTGTCAAGGAAAACTGCCCTGATATTCTAGAACCAGAGGGTAAAATAGAAATGGAAAGAATTCACTGATTACAACCTGAAGGAAATTCCAAAAGGAAAACTCCTAGAAATATTATAGCTAAATTCCAGATTTCCCAGGTCAAGGAGAAAATCAGCCAGAAAGAAACAATTCAAGTACTGTGGAAACACAATCAGGATAACATAGGATTTAGCAACTTCAACATGAAGAGATCAGAGGGCTTGGAAAATAATATTCCAGAGATCAAAGGAGATAGGATTAAAACCAAAAATCACTTACCTAGCAAAACTGGGTATCAAGGAAAAATGGAATTTCAGTGAAATAGAGGTCTTCAAAACATTCTTGTGAAAAAAAACAGAGCTGAATAGAAAATTTGACTTTCAAATATGAGAATCAAGAGAAGCATGAAAAGGTAAACAGGAAAGAGAAGCCATAAGGCACTTATTAAAGTTGAACTGTTTACATTCCTACATGGAAAGATGATATTTGTAATTCATGAGACCTTTCTCAGTATTAAAATAGTTGGAGGGAATATATATATATATATATATGTATATACATATATATATATATATATATATGTATGTATATGTATATACATATATATACGTATGTATATGTCAATGTATACATACACCCACATGCATATAAAGAGAGGTGTAATTGCCCTTCCCCTCCCAGTTTCATTTACTTATTTTTTTTCTTTTGCTCAATAAAGGGGCCATTCCCTGATTACTTCTTAAAAAGGCCTATTCACTGAATGGGCAGTACCTCACTCTAAGTGAGGCTGAGGTCTGAATAGGCCAAGGTCTCCCTTTGCATCCTTGGCCTTCTCCAGTCATCCTGATGAATGTCTGGTCACTGGATTTTGAAGACTCAGGAGAAGAAAGTGAGACTGGTGACCTTGCACAGCCCTCCTTCACTCACAACAAAGTACCAATCATGTCATCATTTCTCTGATGTCTCAGTCTTCTTCAAAAATGAAGGAAAAGCACATACACAGAGAGCCAGAGAGAGAGAGAGAGAGAGAGAGAGAGAGAAGATGAACAGGGTAAGCTGAATATGAAGGGATAATTTTTAAAAATGAAAATTAAGGGTTCAGAGGAATGTACTAGGAGAAAGAGAAAGGGAGAGGTAGAATGTACTTAATCATCATACATGAAAGAGACAAAAAACGGTTTTTACAGTGGAGGGGAAGAAGGGAAAGGTGAGAGGGAATAAGTGAGCCTTCCTTTTATTGAATTTGACTTCAGGAAGGAATAACATACATACTCATTTGGTATGGAAATTTATCTTACCCTACAAGAAAGCAGGAAGGAAGAGGATAAGAGAGGGGGGATGATAGAAGCAAACACTTTTGCAGAGGGACAAGTCAAAGGCGATATAAATGGAGGATAAATAATAATAATAATAATGGAGGAGAACAGAGGGAAATATAGTTAGTCTTTTACCACATGACTGTTATGGAGGTCTTGTATATGATGACACATGAATAACCTATATTGAATTGTTTGCCTTATCAATGAGCATGGTTGGGGGTGGGGGGAAGGGAGAGAATGTGGAACTCAGAGCTTTAAAAATGAATATTAGAGGTTGTTTTTACATGCAACTAGGAAATAAGATATATAGGAAGTGGAGTATAGAAATTTATCTTAACCTACAGGAAAATAGAAGAGAAGGGGATAAGGGGAGCGGTGACAGAAGGGAAGGCAGATTGGAGGAAAGGGCAATCAGAATACATGCTGTCCTAGGGTTGGGGGAGGAGATGGGGAAAAAATTTGAAATTCAAAATTTTGTGGAAGTGAATGTTGAAAACTGAAAATAAATAAATTTATTTACAAAATTTTTTAAAGAATTTAAAAAAATGAAAAATATTTACTAAAACTTTGTAGTACTTGGACCGCTCCTTCACACGTGGTCTTTAGAAAAGCCCAGGTTTGAGACACTCAAAACCAAACCAAAACAAGCAAACAAAAAAACCTCACAAACCCTACTGATGTATTTACTTACATCATCCAGTCATTAGACAATTATTCAAAACAAAAGTCATTTAATTAACGACTAGATCATAGACCTGGGGTCAAGAAGAGTGGAGTTCTAATCCAGTGTCAGACACTTCCTAGCTATATGACATTGGGCAAGTCCCTTAGCCTCTGTTCGTCTTAGTTTCCGCAATTGTAAAATGAGGATAGTGATAGCACCTACCTCTCAGGGTTGTGAGAATCAAATGAAAAATATTTGTAAAGCCCTTATAAGGAACAGTGCCTGACACTTAGTAAGTATTTATTTCCTTCCTTTTCCTACTGTTTATATCAGCACCAAGGAGGAAAAGGTGAGGTTGGTGCCCTTGCACAGCCCTCCCTCACTCAAAACAAAGTCAAGTGAAAGTCATGTCATCATTTCTTTGATGTCATGGCCCTCTTCAAAAATGAAGGACGAACATAGACAGTGAGTAGACCAAGCTGCTTGAGTGAGGACCCAGTTAGCTGGATAACCCAGCTCTTCCTCTCCCTTCTGTCCCCCTCTCCCCTTCCTTTGGGGCTTTGGGGTTTAATGGCTAGATGTCCTTCCTTCCTTCCTTCGTCCCTTCCTCCCTCCCTCCTTTCCTGCCTTCCTACCTTCCCATTCCCAGAACCTTAAACCCAGTGCACTCTGAAGCACATAGGCTGGACAACAATAAGTCCCTGACCAACCTCCATTTAATGGCTAGCTTAGAGTGATTATCACTAGCAACAGTTTCTGTTGATTTGGTTATTTTTTCTTTTGTTCATTAAAAGGGCCATTCCCAGACTACTTCTTAAAGAGGCCTATTCATTCAGTGGGCATTATCTCCCTTTAAGTGAGTACCTGAAAAGGCCAGCCTAAAAAAGGTTAAGGTCTCCCACTGCATCCTGGGCCATCTCCAGTCATCCTGATGAATATCTGGTCACTAGACCCAAATGTCTCAGGAGGAGAAAGTGAGGCTGGTGACCTTGCACAGCCCTCCCTCACTCAAAACAAAGTCAAGTGCAAGTCATGTCACTATTTCTCTGATGTCATGGCCTTCATCGAAAACAAAGGACAAACAGAAACAGATCAGCACCAGTGGGGAAGGGAATATACATAGGAAATTGATAACTCCTGAATTCTTTGGGTCACAACTTTTTTGTCCCCCAGAGTCTAATTGGTGAAAGATTCTGACTCCTTGCTGAATGCTGATTGATTGATTGATTGATTGACTGGACTGCTTGCACCTGGAGTCAGAAAAATGAGTTAAAATTCTTCTTAACTATATGATACTGTGAATTAGACTTAGTTTTCTCACCTGTAAAATGGGAAGGATAGCATCTACTTCCCAAAGTGGGGCAGCTAGGTGGAGCAGTAGATAGAGTGCTGTGCCCAGACTTAAGAAGACTCATCTTCATGAATTCAAATCTGACACAGATATTTGCTAGCCGGCTGTGTGACCTTGGGCAAGTCCCTTCTCACTTTCTAAAGAGAAGGAAATGGCAAATCATCCCAGTTGTCAAGAAAACCTCAGATGGGATAATGAAGAGTTGAATATGACAAAACTACAACAAAAAGCTCCCAGAATCACTGTGAAGAGCAAATGAAATAAAATGTAAAACACTTTGCAAACCTTAAAGTTATCTAAAAATGCTAATTACTGTTATTATGATTATAATTCTTATTGTTGTTTTTCTTATATACTACCTTGTTATTGGTAATGTTTTCTCTCTAGCACAGAAACATTATGAAAATGAACATTTCAAAGTCACTTGAGGGATTCTAGCTCATATGCAAATACAAATTCCTAAGGATCTAACCAAAAAAATAAAAGGAAAGATAAAGCAGTTCATTCAATATATTTTTAGGCACACTGATTTTTGAGATGCAGAACAAAGTAATATACTAATTTGCATAGCTGATTTAGGTAGATAGGAATACAGGGAATCCTTTGAGTTAGAATACTTAGAATTTGGGAGTTATTCCATGTATCGTGAATTAAAGGTTTTTGATTTTCTTTGAAGAATGTCGATTTCCATATGGCTCAAGAAAAAAACACTGGTGTCAATCTTGCCTTTCATTCCCTGTGAAGCCTGTATGTTTTGAGGATGCTTAAAAAAATCAAAGTTCTTGTTTTTTCAATTGCCTTCATTACTAGGACTGGGGCGCCTGCTTTCTGACAGGGCCTCCCCAGAAGCCCAGAAGTGGAGAACTCCACGGCATTAGTCCCTTTGTACTCATCTAACATTGTTGGATCCAATTGTGTGTTTAAAGGGTATTCACTACTTAACATTAAAGGCATATGACAAGTTGCATGTAAAATGTGTGATGTTTTGAGATCCTAGTAAAAAAATAATCAAAGACCTTGGAACACATGGTGTTTCTGAGGACTGTGAGAAAAAACTATCAGGAAATATTCAGGGACAGGGAGACACATAAACCTGCCATCAAAACTAAGTCTCCAAAGCAGATAGCTTTCCCTCCTGAGCCCCAAGAATAGATTAATGAGAGAAAAAAGAAGTTTATAGTATTGTGGTGGGTTAAAAAAAAACATCAAAAGCTCAGTGCCACTTGGATAAATAATAATTTTATTTATAAAAGACCCTCCAGCCATGGCACTGCACAATTACAATGATTGCAAGTCACTGCAAACTTTAATTAACTAAGCTGTGAAATGCAACATTTCTTTAGCTATACATATAAGCATTATGTTCTAAAAACTACTTAGGAATCAAGTCCCCCAACTTAATTCTAGTAATCAAATTAGTGCCTAAGAGATCCATGGAGTCTTATCTTTTCCTTCACTTTATTAATGGTTTGTGCAAGAGCCCACCATGCAAAATCACCAAACATTTTCTAAATTATAAGCTGCGTTCTTAATTGAATGAGATGAAAACAAGCCACAAGTGAAAGATCCATGTAGAGAGGGAACATAACTGGGGCATATGTGGTCATCTGGAGCAGGTTCAGGCTGAGTATTTCTCCCATCATAGCTATTTTAGCTTTAACCTTTCAGAAGTTGGTCTTATGGGGGGAGAGCTAGATTAGGTAGTTAGGCTCACTTAGAATTATTAGTTAATAATTTAGAATGGCTTTTTAAAATCTTTTGAATTTGATTTTCTTCTCCCTAAAACTAGGGGTAGGGGGAGTGTCTGTCCTAAGAAATGCCTAGACCACTAAGAAGTTAAGTGACCTGCCTAGGGTCACACAGTTTATATGGTACTTGAACCTAGAGGTTTTTTTTTTTCCTTTCTGGCTCTCCCCCACTCTCAGTTATTTTGCCTATATTGTATGTATGTTGTCCCTTCTAGCTCTAAATCTATGGTCCTATGATGTGATCTTTGGTGATTTATTGCAGTCAAAACTAAGAAATTTCTAGCTAGATTGTTGTAGACCCACAGTGTCACTGTTGTAGAGAATTCCAGATGAGGGAATTCAAGTCAAATCAGTCAACCAGCATTCATTAAGCCACTAATATGTGCCAAACACTGTGCAAAGCCTGAAAATACAAAGAAAGGCAAAAATATGCCTTGTCCTCAAGGAGCTCACAGATGGATGGAGGAGACAATACTCAAATAGCTAGGAAGCTAGGTAGTGCAGTGGATGGAATACCAGGCCGGGAGTCAGGAAGGCCTGAGTTCAAATTTGGCCTTGCCTACTTATTAGCTATGTGACCCTGGGCAAGTCACTTAACCTTTTTTGCCTCGGTTTCCTCATCTGTAAAATGAGCTAGAGAAGGAAATGGCAATTCACTCCAGTACCTTTGCCAAGAAAATCCCAATAGACACATAAAGAGTCAGACAGGGCTGAAATGACTGACGAACAACAAAAATCGATATGTATTAACAAGATATATGTGATATGTATGATACGATGTTGAAGATAATCATGACAGGGAGCGGCATTAGCACTAAGAAGGATCAGTAGAGGCTCCTTGCACAAGACGGAATGTGAGTCAAGACTGCAAAAAAGCCAGGGAATTCGCAACGCAGAGATGAAGAGGGAAAAAATTGCAGGCATGGGGTCCAGTCAGCGAAAGTACCCTGAATCTGGAGATGGTGCGTCTTGTATGGGTAACAGGGAGGAGGCCAGTGTCACTCAGCTGGAGATATGTACTGGGGTGTAAGATGTAAAAAGACTGGAAAATTTGGAAGGGACCGAGTTATGAAAGGTTTTAGATTTGATTCTTGAGGTCATAGGGAAGTTTCGAAAAGATACTGCGTATAGTGGGATACTGAATTGATTAGAGAGACGCAAAAGCATTGCTTTGCTGTAGTGATGGCTTAGTTAAGATTATATAACAAATTTGTAGTGGGACCAGTCAGCACAATTTCCTGAGTTTTCACCACCTTCATTCAGCAGCATATACATAGGAATGAAAGCAGGTGATGGTAAGGATAATTCAGATTAGGATATAAGGGGCAAAGGACTTGTGAGAAAAGGGAAGTACAGTTAGAGTGGATCACTAAGAGGTCAAGATAGGGAAAGGAGGAGAGTGTAGCTAGTACAATGACTTGGGAAAGAACTGGAGGGCCTGAAGAACATGGTAAAGATGAGGATCAGTGGGATAAGGATAGGGACTGGTCCTGTGATAGAAGAGGACGTATAAGGCAGAGGAAAAGTGGAATGCAAAATATTATGGTCATATAAGAGAATTTCAAAGTTCATGAAAATGGAACACATTGTTATGGCAAAGTGAAGGGTATAGTCATTGAGAATATGAGGTAGCTTTGAGTCCTGAGAAATGATTAAATTGAGGAACTGTGAAAGTTAGGTGTTTGAGACAGTATAAATATGTGTGCCTCTTGTATGAAGGCAGGTGTTGTGGTGGAGAGAAAGACTGTGACCCAGCCACTGAACTCCTTGAAGAGGGAAGGAGAATGTCCTGGTAACTGTCAAACAGCTACCCAAATCTTGATTGGGTGATAAAAATAGACAACCTAAAAGGAGGAGAGGTTACTGAGTGATGGTGGTTAAGGGACATTATGGAAATGGTAATGTGGAGCAAGTGGCTTAATTAAGATAATATAACATAAATATAACATAACATAATATAGCAAGATAATATAATATACACAATATAACGTAATGTAATGTAACAATATAATATAACACAATACAATACAATGCAGCATACTGTAACAAACACAACATGACATGACATGACATGACAAAACATAACACAACAATGTAATTAATATAACAAATTTGTAGTTGAACCATATAAATATCTAACTACCCACCTCTGTCACTGAATTGAGGAGTACAAGTGAAGGTTTAATTAGTATTGGAAAGCGTAGGTAGGGAAGCTATGTCATTAGCTGGAATCCAAGTCTCAGTGAGTGCAAGAAGATGGAGAGATAAAGAGAGGGAAAAGGTTTAAGAAGAAATACAATTTGTTATCTATGGAGCAGGCATACCAGAGATCACAGTGGAAGAGTTGAGAAGCCTAAGGTTGAGAAGTTGGGGGGAAGAATGTTGTTGAGAAAATGAGAATAAAGGAAATCAATAGTGGGGAGTGGAAAAGAGGTTTGGAAAAGGAGAAATAGATGTTCAAAATCACTGGGATTGAGAGATAGATCCATTGATAAATGAGTCTAGGTTGCTTATCATCATTCCCAGAGCCAGGCAAATAGTATATGGGTAGAGTAGGCAGTAGTGATGACTGAGCAGTAAGGCTGAACTTGCTCATAATTTGGATGTTCCAGGCAGGGGCTTACCATCATTGAGTTGGCTTCATGGTAGAGGCATCCCAGAGCTTAGCTTTGGTATGGAGCTGGAAAGAAAGCTCTATGGAAGGAGTCAGGGGCAAGAGGTATGAGGCAACTGACATGAAGTTTTGGCAGAGCAGAAGTTCTGGTGGCACTGAGAGAATAAATGACACATATCTAGTATGTCAGAAGCAGAACTTTAACTCAAGTCTTCTTGTGAATAAAGTCAGGTCTCTATCAACTATGCCAATAACCTATAGTTATTATTAGATTTTATTTTTAGGGGTTTAATTAAAAAATTACAACTAGCTCTTACCACATTAATTCCTACTCAATGAGCTCTTGTGACTTGCTATTTCATTTAGGTTCAAATGCAGATTTCTGTTGGGCATTTAAAGGCCTTCTGAACCTACCTCTCACTGACTTTTTCAGGTTTATTACACATTACTCCCCTCCTATGTATTCTACTATTGAGTCAACTCTTAAGGGATTTCTGCATATTTGTGAAGATTTAAAGACAGAGAAGATAGTCCAGGCTATGATGCTAAAATATTTAAAATTACAATAATTACATTTTTGTCATATCATAAATGTAGATTTATTTTTAGGTATGGTATTCAGTAATTGCTAAAAAAAAAAACCCTGCTTTTTTGTAATTATTACTTTTATAACCAGGCTTTTGCTGCATATACCCAAATCACCTAACATGGAGGCACCCTAATACTGGGAGAAGACATACTACATTCCCCTATCACATGAGTAAGAGTCGTTTCACACCCAGGGTACATCTTTTAAAAATTACCAGACTAAGATATTTTCTCTTTCCTGTCTCCAGAGAGGATGAAGGTCCAAGTTTACCCCAAAATGGAACTGATAAGGGAAAAAGAGAACCTTTTCCCTGTTTTCATTTTCTAACCTGTAGCCCTGAGAAATGGGCTTATAGGTTCAGGGTCATTTTTTGGAGGGGGCAGAGAGGGATTATTTTGTTTGTCATTTTCTGTTTTAGACACATGGTTCTAAAATCCCCATTGAACATAGAATCCTGCCATGATGACCTTGAAAAAAGATCCTAGGCTGGTTATTGCATCCAAGGCATCTGACAGGAATGCCCTGGGAAGCCAGAGTATCTGTGACTTAAGCCTAAAAGGGCTTTTGGACTTGGAACTTAGGATAGTACTATTTAGTGAATTAAACTGTGAACTTAATTTCTTTCCTTCTTCCTAGAACATGAGCAGATAGGAGGAGAGAGAGGGGAAAATGAGGCCCCACATGATGGGGGATGTTTGTATAGTTTATTCTTCTCATTCCTCCGAAGTAAATATTCCTTCCACAAAAACTAATCTAACTGTTAAATGATTACATAAAATTGGAGTGAAGGGGACCTCTTATGACTGGGAAAACACCATCGATGAAACTGAAGTCAATGACAGAGAGCCTATGTGCCCCAAACCCCCTTAAGGGTACCAGAGAAGCCTGGGGAAAGGGTGAACTATAATGTATTAAGCCTTAAGGCAGTGGAGGCCAGAGTAGTCACTGTTAAATTTTGTAGTAAATTTGAATGAGACATTTTTTTTTCTCATTCTTTTCTGCTGTATTAAAAATGACTTGACTTCTATTTTTTTAAAATTATTGCATATTTCCATTGGGCTAGAATTAATTACCATCTTTCACTTATAATTATAACTTTAAATAATGTATATTTGAGAAATGGGACCAACTCACAGCATTCATTACTGAACTAATCTGGATGTTGTATTTTAAATGCTCTCAGAATGTAATGCAAGCTCCTTGAAGGCAGAGACTATCTCATTTTTGTCTTTGTATCCTGGCACACAGTAGGTGCCTAATAAATTTATGTGGATTGCTTAGGAATTAAAATTTTGTTGAACTAAGATTCTGTATCTGTCTCAGTCACAGTATACCCACAGGTCTTTCTTTCAGTATACGGTTGTAAAACTACTCTGTCCTGCACCCCTCCTTTCTATATCTATTTCTTTGAATATCCCTTTATTTTATCTCCTTCATCCTCTTTCTCTTCAGAATCAAAGTTTCACAATATTTCATCTGTCCTGTCATTCTTTTCCTCTGTGTTGAGGAAGAAGTGACCCACCTTCCCAAGGTTAACTCCATCCACTTGAATTCCATTCCCTTTCATGTCCTGAGATCCTTGCTTCCAACTCTTTATGTTATATGCAATCTTTTTACCATTTGTTTGTCTCTTCCCTGAGCTATAACTAACATGGAGCAAATGGAGCTTTTCAGTTCAATGTAATTTCATGTAAAAAGTAGTCAGGCAACAGAGTGAGTTAACTGGACTTGGACCCATGAGACTACCACTCTAGTTTGGGTTAGAGAGGAATCCAGTTCTATTTCCAAAACCAGTGCTTTTTTACATGTTACATCTACCTTTACACAGGGGTTTGCAGATAACAAAGTACTAACCTTACAACAATCCTGCAAAGTTCTTTAAAAAAATGAAATTATCCTCATTTTACAGATGATATAAACTGATACACAGAATGGTTAAAAATGCTTCAGCCAAAGTCATACAAGCTAGTAAGCAGCAGGCTGGGATATAAACCAAGGTCTTCCCACTGAAAGTCCTATGATATTTTCACTACACTAGACTGCTCTCATATACACTACTCACTGTCAGCTGAAAAACACATATCATTTTGCATAAATGAATTATATAAACATTTAAATTATACTGTTTTCCCAGAACATATCATAAAACGTCAAAACAACAAAACAAAGCAGACTCTTCCAGTTTAAATTCATTTCTACTGAGGGACGAAATCACATGGCTAAATTTAGTTCCTGAAAAATGAGCTTTCTTTAGAATACATTATACTAGAGAGTGGAGTCAAGATTGCAGAATTAAAGGTCACAACTGCCAAACTTCCCCCCAAATCTTCTATAAAATGGCCACATAAAACACTAAACAGAATTCTGAGCAAGAGAGCAAAGGAAAAGTTACAGTGAGTCATTTTTCCAGGGGTCACAAAGAGTCAGACATGACAGAAATGACTGAACAACATAGAAAGAGAAGCAGTGGTCAGAAGCAAAAAAGACTTTGAAGGAGGGGAAATGAGAGAAAGAAAGAGAGGGAGACAGAGAGAAAGAGAGAGAGAAGTAGAAGTAAAAGAGAATAGGATGTGAATGGAGTGAACTCACCCACAAAACAGAAGAGGGTAGCAAAATGGATTAGAAACTAGAATCCAACAATAGTTGTTTACAAGAGATACTCTTGAAACAGAAAGAAACAGAGAGTTAAAGTAAGGGATTGTAGTAAAATTTGTTACTCTTCAGCTAAAAAACAGTCAGGGATAGCAATCGTGGTCTTAGGCAAAACAAAGGCAAAAAGAGTTAAAAGAGATAATCATAAGCAAATTAGGGGGAAATGCAAAAAAATGTTTGTCAGATATATAGATAAGGAAAGGGTTTGTGACCAAACAAGAGATAGAAAGAATCATAGGAGGTAAAATGAAAATTTTGATTACATGAAATTGAAAAGGCTTTGTACAAACAAAATCACTGCGGCCAAAATTAGAAGGAAAGCAGGAAACTAGGGGTGGAGTAGAAGTTATATTGCCAGTTTCTCTGGTGGACTTCATTTCTCAGATATGTAGGGCAGTGATCCAAATACATAAAAGTAAGAGTCACCTCCCAATTGATAAATGATTAAAGGTTATGAATAGGCAGTTTTCAGGAGAAGAAATTAAAGCTATCTATAGTCTTAAAAATGCTTTGTCACTAATTATTAGGGAAATAAAAATTAAAATTACTTTGAAGCATCACCTCACCTCCATCAGATTGGCTACCATGACATACAAGGAACATGAAAAATACTGGAGAGGATATAGGGATAATAGGTATATTACTAAACCATTATGGAACCATGCCCAAAGGGCTATAAAAGTGTATATGAGTATGCAACTAGCAATGCTTCTTCTGAGCCTGTACCTCAAAGAGGTTAAACAAGAGGGAAAAGAACCCATTTGTATAAAAACATTTACAGCAGCTCTTTTTTGTGTGATAGCAAAGAATTAGAAATTGAGGAGATACCTATCAATTGGGGAATGGCTGAAAAATTTATAGAATATGACTGTTATGGAATACTATTGTGCTGTTAAAAATGACGAAGACGATAGTTTCTTCAGGGAAGACATATGAGCTGATGTAAAATGTAATGAGAAGAATTAGGAGAATAATGTACACAGCAGCAACATTGTAACAATAATCAACTGTGGCTTAGCAGTTATGGTAAACAACAGTAATTCCAAAGGACTCATGATGAAAAATGCAATCCACTTCCAGAGAGAGAATTGATGGACTCAGTGCAAAATGAAGAATATTCATTTTCTCTTTATTTTTCTTGCTTCCTCAATACAACCCCACCTCTTCCCCTATGACATGGTTGATATGAAAATATCATGACTTCATATGTATTCTGAGTGTTACATTTTTTGCCTTCTCAATGGCTGGGGGAGGGGATGAAAGGAGAGAGGAAATTTAGAACCAAAAATGAAATTTTAAAAAATTAATATACCAGACTAGACTAATCTTGTGGAATTTTTTGAATGATCTTACTTGATCCAACACTTAGCACAATGCCTGGCACATAGTAGGTGATTAATAAGTGTTTGGCTCTGACTATTAGGTCAAACACTTCGATAGCACTTGAAGGGAGGATGCTGGTGGAGTGCCACAGTATTCAAGTATTATCCCCATTCTCCTCAACAATTTTATCAGTGATTTGAATCAAGATGTAGATGACGTATTCTTTTAAATTTGTAGATGAAGTGAAGTTGGAAGGGATAGCTAACATCCTGCATAACAGAATTAGCATCCAAAAGAATATCAAGTAGCTGGGGAAAATGAGTCAAAGGCAATAACATAAATTTTAGGAAACAATGTAAATTTTTGCACTTGGGTTCAAGAAATCAGATTGAAATAAGACATGGCTAGGAAACAGTTCATATGAAAATGAACTGAAAAAACTATATGGGGTAGATTCATAGGAATATAGTTGCCAGAGTGTAAGAAGTGATATTTATGTTGTACTATTCAGGCCTATTTAGACTATAATGATGTCCATTTCTTAGGTGTCACATATAAATTTTATTTTTTAAACAAAATTTTATTGATAGCCTTTGTTTTTATATTGCAGTAATTTCTAGATATTATATTTTTTTCATTTGTAACAAAGAAAAATGGCACCTACTTCCTAGGGTTGGTGTGAGAATCAAATAAGATAATTTTTATAAAGCACTTTGCAAACCCTGATAGGTTATATAAATGCTTATTATTATTAAAATGGCCTAATCTGATGGGTATGTTTCTGGAAATAATCAAAGTTTAAAGGATTAAGTAATTTTGAAATGTCAAAAATACGTAGTGTTAACAAGTGACTGTAATCAACTTTTAATTATCTGTATCTGCATTAAAGGGAGCATTGACATAAATAAGTGGAAGTGACTAATCAGCCCAGTTAAATTAGGCCCTGAGGCCAGGAAATGTGTCATGGAGAGTGACTTCTGAAATAGCTAGATATCTAGGAAAGCTTTTGCAGGGACCCTTTTTTCCTTCCTAAGGATATGAGCTCCTGTCTGAATGGTCTTACTCTCTGAAATTGCCTAAAACCCACCTGGGCATATGAGAATGCTTTCAAGAGGGAGCATCCCATTCCCCAGGAGTTTACTCACTGCTAGGTTGGAGCCTTAGCTGTACTCATTAGCGTAGACACCCAAGCAGTAAATAACACTGCTCCACCACTCTAAATGACAGGTTCTAGGATGCATGAATGCTCTGCATTGTGAGCAAATCACCTGTCTTTGGTCTTTCTTCATATCCCCAGTGCTTAGGACAGTGTCTAACACTTAGTAGGTACTTAATACTGATTAGATGAACATGCAGTTATAATAACTGGGAATAGGTTTAATCAGGTTAACTCCATCAAAGAAGAAAAAGACTGTCTTTTAACTCTAATGTTAAATAATCCTCTGAGATGTTTTATGAGTAGCAGAGTAATTTATATATTTTACTTCACAGAACTGTATCATTTTTTCCTCATCATTAAGAGAAGTATAGACCCATGGCTTCAAGCATAATAATGTACACATTAGTTGTAGAGAACACTTTCTCCTTGAGTGGTGGCTCAAGTTTATTTTAAGAGCCATAACAAGATGGATTTGGCAGTTCCTAAAACTAAGTCCAATAAATATTTATTTTATATTCCCCCTGACAAGGGTCTGAAAATTTACTTCCTGGAAGGGTGAGGTACTTCTCCCCCTCTCCCTATTAATTTCCCTGTTGTATTATATAGACAAAAAAATCCCAAAACCCAAAATAAAAAAATAAAATAAACCCCCACCAAAAAAGTTGGATCTCCTCACAGCTACAAAGTAAAACTGAAGTAAGATTTAGCTTCTTCGCTATGTTTTCAATATAACCTGGAATTTTGCCCACTACCCCAGAATTAGATACCATCTGTGAAATTAATTTGAAATTCACTCACTTTAATTTGCCTTCCTATAACTCTGCTGTGGCTTCTTTCCAAATGTATTTTTCTGACGTTAGACTAATCTTATTTCCACATCCTTTTCATGAGTCCATTATGGTCTCCCTCACTGAAGAAATGTCCGTTTTAACTATTAGATTCCTATAGTGGTCTAAGCAGGATGATGACTCTTACCTCTTTCATGTAATGTGGATCAGTGGCGTTTCCCTGCTTTCCTAGTCACCGACTGAGCTAGTAATTTGGATGAGACATTTGGCTGAGAATCAGTGCAGGAAAAATGGAAACCATATTGCCAAAGTACCATTTGAAAGCTGGGTGAGCAGCCTTATTGCATCATGGCATCTTAGAAAGGGAAGGGATCTTAGAGGTTATCTATCCAAATGACCATGCATTGCAAATAAAATTACTGAAGTAGGCTATCTCCAAATTTAAAAAGCGCATAACATCCATCTATTGAATATGTTCTTTCTCTATGATTTGGAGCCTGACTAACTTGTTCTCAGAGTCCTTTGCTTGAGAAAAATAGGGGAACTGTGATGAGAGGAGCAATGTCGTTTTTAAGACCAGAGCCATAACCACGAATGCAGTCATCCAAGCCCTGTTCTTGATCTTTCACTGATTTGTGGTGTGACTAAACATGTGTTCAGTGATTCAAATTCAAATTCAATTTGTGATTCCCAGTTAAAGAACACAATGTTGATAAGATTTATCTTTTTGAATGTAACAATTTAAAATGTAACTCTGCTGTGGCTTCTAGAGTTACATTTCCATGACCTAGTGAATGGCTTATGGTAAAACTTTATTACTTTGTTTATGAACATTTATCTATGGAGAAATCTTCTTCTGGTCTTCATCTCGGAAACTATTACCATAAAAATACCAAATTATGTGATGTTTCTGCAGTATTCGAATTATTTTCAACTCATCCTTTTCCAAACAAACATTCTAATCTGAATTTTTCCCCCTAGACTTCTGGTATCTAGCAACGTGGCAAGGTCTTGGATTTATTATTGCAATGGTACTAGTAACTCCCAATAAGAAAAGTGTTTCTCAGCTCTTCTCAGTTTCTCAAAAATACAATGATCCAAGACAATTCCAAAGGACTAATGATGGAAAATACTCCTGATGGAAAATATCCATATCCAGAGACAGAACTGATAGAGTCTGAATGCAGATTTAAGCATGCTGTTTTCACTTTCTTTATATTTTTCATGGTTCCTTTGGCAGTTTCTTCTTTCACAACATGACTAATATGGAAATATGTTTTACATGATTGCACATACATAACCTATTTCAAATTGCCTACTGTCTTAGGGAGGAGGTGTTGAGGGAAAGAGAAAATTTAGAACTCAAAAGTTTTTGAAAAATGAATGTTAAAATTATCATTACATGTAATTGGAAAAAAAGAAAATATTATTAAAAGAAACAAGAAAAGTTTTTCTATCCATTCAGGTCACACCATCTAGGGATAACCTAGACATACCTAGTATGACAACTTTCTTGGGCTTAGTGAGTTGTCTAAAGCATTGAGAAGTTAAGCAATTTCTCTATAGTCACCTATTAGTATATGTCATATATAAGACATGAACACAAGCCTTTCTGATTCTTAAACTAGCTCTTTATCTCCTATACTATGATGCCTCCCATCTAGAAATTGAAAAAGAAAAAGACTGGATAAAAATTGTGAGCATGTATTTCCCACCTTTTTGTGCTAGATTTGATCTTAAGATGCATTAATAAAAGTGTAGTGCCCAGAAATAGATAATGGATAGTTCTATTGTATTCTGCTCTAATTAGACTATATTTAGAGTATTGTGCTCAGTTCTGATCTGAAGGGAAGGAAATTGATCAACTAGAGAACATCCAGGGGAATACAGTGCAAACCATGTTATATTGAGAAGTGCTGAAAAAACGACTCAGAGTTGATATGGAAAAGAGATGACCCAGAAGACATGGTAGAGGTCTTTAGATATTAAAGGGCTATCATGTGATAAAGGAATTGCTAGGCTTTAGAACAAAGAACAAAGAGTAAAAAGAAGTTGCCAAGAGGGAAATTTCAGCTGGATGTCAGAAAGCATTTCCTAAGAGCTGTCCAAATATGGATGGGCTTCTTGCTAGAGGAGATACTGGGTTTCACACAATGGAAGTCGTTAAGTAGAGGCCAAGTGATTAATCAGCAAGAATATAGTAGAAGAGACTTCTATTTGGGTTCAGGCTTTTTGCAGTTGTTCCCTCAGATTCCTTCCAGCTCCAAGATTCTATGGTTCAATGAAACAATGTTTATTGTCAACTTTAGTACAACAGAACCAAAGAGCTAATAATTTAGTACCTCTCTCTTCTGAAGACTAAGATGCTGATTTCTATCAATGCCCATAAAACAATATGAAATGCTTTGTGGAAGGGATTTCATTTTTATATTGTGTGGTGACTTTGGGTAATGCCAATGAAGGCTTCTCAATGCTTTTCCCTCTTTGTGGGTCTTTTGATTCTTCTCTCTAAAGACAAATGAAGTAAGAATGTTCTAAGATTGGAGTGGTAGCATGCTTGTGCAACAAATGCAATGGGGTAGATAATTGAGATATTACTTGGATGTTTCAAAGAATTTTAAAAAAAATTAGTTTTACCCAAAATATTTAGAGAGGTAAGGCAAAATTAGGATTAAAAATTTTTATTGCATTAACTTTTCTGCTTGTGGACCCAGACAGGGCATGTTGTGCAAGATGCAGGCACAGAGTATATTTAAATTTAACTATGGGAGCATGACTGAGCAAGTTTTAGTATATGGCTATAATGAAATATCATACTGTAAGAAAGGATAAATATGAGCAGAAATAAAACTAATCTTTTTCTTACTTAGGAAGAAAGCATTTAAAGGTGAGGTGGGTAGGAGCCTAGTATGGTGGATAGTTTTTAAGGAGTTTTATAGTGCAGAGAACCGTCTGACAGACAGAAGGTGGAGGGGGTGGCTTTCCCCCTTCCTCTCTTCCTCTGACCCTTCAACATTTTTATGGACTGCCTGTCTTTAAACATTGTTGTAAGGTTCAAATGAGAAAATATGTAAAGTGTTTTGGGAACTTCAAAACAATATATAAATGGTGGCTATTATTATTAGTAGTAGTAGTAGTACAACTGCAGATTCAATTCAATTCTTGGTTGCAGAAAATGAATAATAATAAAATATAATTTCCTTCTCTGGGTACAGAAAGGCGGTGGAGTATCGATGTGTAATGTTGTATATGCTATCAGACACAATTACTATGCTAGTTGGTTTCAATTAGCTATTTTTCTTTGTTAGAAGGAAACTTTACAAGAAAATATAATGTAAATAAAACAGATAAAAATCACACATAGACACATATACATATACATCTCTTTCTATATACACCATGGGAATAACCATTAGAAACAGTTACTCAGTAATATTTGGTCAATACTCTTACTTGGTGATCTCAGTTCCCACTATACAGATAATTTTCACATATTTACCTGTATATATACATATATATATGTGATATATATATGTGTGTGTGTATGTGCCTACATGCATACATACATACATACAGAGAGAGAGACAGAGAGAGAGAGAGAGAGAGAGAATCTATCCATCCCTAGTCTCTCTTCTGAGTTATAGTCGCATATCACGAACTGCCTTTTGGCCATTTCTAACTGGATATCCTGCAAGCATCCTTGAATTCAACATGTTCAAAATAGAATTTGTTATCTTTTCTTCAAAACCATCTGCTCCTCTCAGATTTCTTATTACTGTTGGGGACACCAACATACTCCTTGACTCCTCATTCTCTCCCATCTCACATATCCAGTCTGTTGCCAAATTTTGTCATTTCTACCTTCACAAAATTTCTTCTCTACATTCGATTTTCTCTTCCCACACAGCCACAGCCCTCGTCCAGACTCACATCATCTTAACCTGGACTGTTGCAATAGTCTTCTATTTGATCTCCGTCTTTCAAAGTCTCTTCCTCCTCCAACCTATCTTCCATTCTGTTGCCAAAGTAGCTTTTCTAGAGCTTAGTTCTAACCATGCATCCCCTGGTCAATGAGCTCCAGAATCTTTTTATTAGCTCTACAATCAAATCAAAAGATCATCTTTTGGCATTCCAGACTCTTCATAACAAGTCCCCTCGCTATCTTTCTAATCCTTTTATACTTCACTCCTTTCCAATGACCCTAGGGTTCAGTTATACTGGTCTCTTTGTTGTTTCTCATACAAGACTCATTGCTGGCTTGGAGCATTTTCCCTGACTCTCCATGCCTCCAACTCTCTCCCTCCTCATCCCTGCGTCCTATCTTCCTTAAGTCCCAGTTAAAATCCCACCTTCTACAGATGATCTTTCCCCTCTTAAATTGCTTTCCATTTACTCTGTATATATTTTGTCTGTACCTAGTTATTTACATATTGTCCCTCCAATTAGAGTAAGCTTGAGGGCAAGGATTGTTTCTGTCTCTCTGTTTTGTTCCCAGTGCTTAGCACAGTACCCTGCCTGGAATATAGCAAAGGTTTAATCAATGCTTGTTGACTGACAGGTAATTCTTATAATAATAGTTATGATGAAAATAACTCATATTTGTTTATATAGCACTTCACTGCTTCCAAAGCACTTTCCTTACAATTTTTTGAGGGAGTGGTATTTTAATCTTTTATTAGATTTCCCTTTCTGTCATCTCATTCCACTGAGTGGAGAAACTTGGATATATTTATGTGTATACATATACATATGTGCATGATGGATACATACATACAATCTATGTGCCATGAACATACATACATGCATGTAATATGTTTGCCTAAAATATTCTGGTTGAGATAATTTTTTTCTTCATTGAGGAAATTTTATTCTGCTTTCAGGCTAATTAATATAGTACTAAATAATATCCACCAAAACACTGATTTAGAAAGATTCTGAAAGGTCAGCGTAGCTAATATTGTTCTTTAATTTACATTAGACAAAGAGGAGAAAAGCCTCTAAGGTAAGTGGAGCTAGTTAATCCTGTTAGAACGATCAATCTGCTTCTCTTCTTGGAAGAACAACCTCATGCATGTGTGAGCGAGTGAGTGAGTGTGTGCATGTGTGTACATGAGTGCACATAGAAGCCAGCATTTGACCAAGAACTCTGCCCCTTGGAGTCTACATTCAAACCTCCTTTGTCCCTTCTTTGGGTACACCTAGATCTATGAGATTAAATAGAAAGGAAGTCCATAACACTATATAGTGATACCCCCACCACACCTATTTATCAACCCAAGAAAAAATGTGAGGGAGAGACAGCTCCTGCAACAATTCCTGTCAATCTGACATCATTTTGACTGCTCAGAAAATGTTCTTGAAAGCTGATTGTACCCAATGCTATAATCACAAGCCTTCAAGGTTTCATTCCATTTTTTTAATCCCCTGTACCTTTTTCATGAAATATTACTTTCTAGGAGAAGGTAGAGATTTACTTACAAGACACTCTAGTCCAGGGTTACACTGATTTTTTCCTCAGGGGTGTTTATACAGTTTGGATACAATACTAGGAACAGAAAATATTGTCCAGCATCATCATCAGAAATAAGGTAGTGCTATCTGGCTAACTAGATGTACTAGTGCATATAAATATATATATGTATTTAATATATATGCATAGAATACACACACATGTATAAGTATATATACACATATGTGGATATATACACACATATATATGTTTGAAGAATTAGAATTCCATGAAGTATAATTAAAACATATTGTGTGATATAACAGAGGATCATTGGCCTGTGATCAGAAAACCTTCATCTGAATCAGAAGTTCTTAACCCAGCCTTCACAAATTCCCTTCTCTAATTCAGTGTTCCTTGGGTATCTGCTTAACCTGTCTGGTTAAGGCTTCCTAATCTGTAATATTATGGCCCCAACATCCCTTCGAGCTCCAATATTTCATGATTCTAACAATAATCTAACCAGTTTTTTGAGAAAACCTAAAGTATGTCTGCATTTTGTAAGTCCTAAACTCATGACGTTATGAACTTTTTTCTTATTGTGTTACTCTGGAGTAATTACTTTTATCTTGTGCTCTCAATGTGGAAGGAAGGAAAAAAGGAAAGAAGGAAGGACCTTAATAAAGAAACATTTATTAAGTGCCTATTATGTGTTGGGCACTGTGCTAAGTGCTTTACAAATGTTATCTCATTTTTATATCACAACAACACATTATTATCCCTGTTTTACAAACAAGGCAATCAGAAGTTAAGTGCTTTGCTCAGGGTCACACAGTTAATAAGTGTTTGAAGCTCCATTTGAACTCAGGACTTCCCAGTTATGGACCCATTGTTTTATCCACTCTGCCACCTAACTTTACAAAAGAGAATTTGTTATCTAAATGCAAAATCACAGGGAGAGTTTCTTGATCCTTCATTTTTCACACACTAGGAATTTGCTGGCTAATGTGATTAAGGAAAATATCAGTCTTTATTCTCCAAAAATGCTTTATCTTAAAAATGAATATTAAAAATGAGAGATGGAACATTCTGATCTATAGGGATGTATCTATTGATTTTTAAACATATCAGTCTGTCTTTGGATAATTGATCATAAACTTTAGAATTGGAAGGGACATTAGACGTCATCATTCTAGCCCAACCCCCTCAGTCTTATAGATGAGAAAACTGAGGTCCTCCAAGATTGTGACTTACCCAGATTGACACACTTCCCTGTGTATGAGGCAGCATTTGAACACAGGACTTCCTGACTCTAAGGGTAGTGCCCTATGTCATTTTTCTCTCATAGCCTAATCAAATAAGGTCAATTAAGTTTTTACTTCTTAGCATAGGGATAAATCACCAAAATGGAAATTTCATTCAATGTTTTCTGTTCTCTCTAAATTATTCACACCTATGCAATTTTGCAATGCATATATTTTGATTTACATTTTCTTGTTACCTCAATTTTATCCTTATCATCTTCCTTCTACTCTTTTTTTCCTTTTTTTCTCCTTTCTTTCCTTCTTCTTCTTGATTCAAAAGTGCATTGAAGATTCAATAAATGTTAAGTAGTAATCATCAAGGTGGTAAAATGGAATATATAAAGAAAGGGAAACTATTCCTTAAACATAAAAAATGAAGGAAAACATCTTTACATGGTCTCATAATGTAATTTCTTCCCTATGTTGGATTCCATTACAAGTTCTAGATTATATGAGGCAATCCTTTGTAGAACATTACCTATGAAATAGGTGCCCAATAAATCTTGGTTTTTCATGATTTTGGAGAAGTAAACACATGATACTTAGCTATTCTTAGTCTAAATTCTAAATTTGTTTCTATCTTTCATGTGACTTTGAAAGAAGAGGAACAATTAATCCATCCTTAGAGGTTGGATGACTACCAAACCCTTCAATGCCCTCACTTAACCCTCTGAGTCTCTAAGTTACAGACAGTTTGCCCACCTCAGTGGATAGAGTTTTCACACATGGATTATTCTACATCGATAAAATCACAGGGCAAGACTTCCCACCCCCCAACCCCAAAAGTTTGACCAGTTCACTATGCCCACCGACATACTGCATTTATCAAAGAAATAACTTTCATTCTTTCCCAGTAGATCTTTGAAACTGAATAAGGTTTTAACCAAGATAAAATATTCTTAGCACAGGGGTAACTGCCTTATTTAATAATTTGCTTATAAAGTTTTCTGAAAACTTTAACCTTCCCCAGGGATGAAAGTAAATGATAAAAATATTTGTTTTAGGTAAGGCCATTTGAAGGAAGCAGCTGGGACCCTATCCTCCTTGCACTGTATCTGAATGTAAGGAGAAATGAAAATTCTAAAGAGACATCTGTATTGTAAATCAAAATACATTGCTGAAATCAATGTTGCGTTGACATTCTGCTTGCAAATATCCTTTTGAGATTGGTTCTTGTAAATCTCTTTCCCATCTGGTTTTTATGTCTGCTCTGGGACTTGTATGCACAGAGTTGTCTAGGATCTGCTCAGCATGTTGAAATAAAGTGCCTAGTTTTTAATAAAAGGTTAGCAATGAAGGGACGATACTGTCTTGGTCATTCTCTTGACTGGTAAGAACTACAGCTCAATTTCTGAGCTGCGAAACTTAAAGAAATATTTTGTTGGACTAGAAACGTGTTTGGAAGTCATGAAAAAGCCCCTCCTCACAACTTTTATTTTTGTGCAGAACATTTGCTGGAAGGCAAATTTTTATTTTTAAAAGCAGGAAGTTGGAACAGCCATGAAGAGATTTGTGATTGCAATTTCCTCCATAATTGCACTGTGCATCATAATAAATTATTTGGAGAGAGAACCAATTGTTTATATAGGTTTCTTCCCCTCCACCCCCCACCAATGAAAATTAATTGATTTGGGAGTATTCATCTTCTCTTACGTGACAAATTCAGTGGTGGTCCAGAAAAAAAAAAGTTTCAGTTTGAGATGTTTCTTGAGATACGAATCCATGATTATGAACATCTGGAATTGATGATCTCCTTGAATTCTACCAGAGAATGGTGTTCTGAGTTTAAATTTAGTTATGGATTCTTCCAAGTGTATTCATAATCACTATGGTCAAGTAATATTGGTTGATCCCCAGTCTCTGACCTAGAAGTCAGAGGTTATGCTATGCAAGGCCTTCTTCTTGAAGTTTATTTAAGGGTGAATAGAAATAATTTAGTCCCTGCAAAAGAAGTTATGTATCCTTTAATATAGCTGCTTAGTTCCATGTTGCTCTGCATGTGGGGAAGGAAGGGGGAAGCGTTGGAATGGGGAAGGGGAAGTGCTAAAGGGACTGTCCCTTAAGAATTCTTCTGGGGGATATCCTTTTGTTCTGTATTACTTCTGTTAGGGAAGCTGTGTACAGATGACTACAACTCAGTCATCCTTTGTTTGGCACTCAGGCAGGATGACTGAATTTATTTTCTAAATTGAACAGGGAAACAAGAGAAGAGGGTCAAGGGTAGACCCTCTTTCCCTTGTGCCTATACAGAGCTCATATTTATGAGCTACAAAGGCAGAAGAGGATAATCTGAGTTAATTAAGAGTGCCAATGCTTATGATAGAATTTGAGGCACTAAAAGGCTGGTGATGAATTATTGGTAACTACTCTGTAACTGCAGATTAAATCATCTGCTAATTATAAAATAGTTATCTAATGGAAAATGGCTTAGTGGATTGAACAGTGAACTTGGAGTTAAGTTTTTATTTTTCAGTTGTTTGGATTGTGTCTGACTCTTCATGATCCCGTTTGGGGTTTTCTTGGCAGAGATGCTTGGAGTGGTTTGCCATTTCCTTCTCCAGGTAAGAAAACTGAGACAAACAGGGTTAAGGGACTTACCTAGGGTCACACAGTTAGTAAGTGTCTGAGGCCAGATTTGGGAGATGAGTCTTCCTGACTCCAGGAACTCTATCTACTGTGCTATCTACTGGCACTCTATTTACTGTGCCACCTAGCTTCCTGGGGTCAGGAAGACCATTTAAATCCCTACTTAGACAATTACTAGCTAGATGACCCTAGGCAAATAATTTAACTTCTCTAAGTCTCAGCTTCCCTCTGGGTAAAATGGGGATAATAATAGCACCTACTTCAACAAATTTGTTGTGAGGATAAAGTGTGATAATATATGTAAGACATCTAGATGGCACAATGGTTAAAGTGCTGGTTCTTTATTCATGTTAGGAAGACCTGAGTTCAAATATGATCTCAGAAACTTATTGGCTTTGTGACCCCGGGTTGGTCCCATTTACCTCTGCCTGCCTTGTTTTCCTCATCTGTAGAATAGGGATAATGACATTTATCTCTGAAGATTGTTTCAAGGGTAAAATAAGATAATATTTGTGAACTTCTCTGCAAAACTTAAAATGCTACTTAATGCTATTATTATTATTCAAGTGCTTTGCAAAACTTAAAAGCTATAAAAATATAAGCTACTATTATCTTCCTCTTTTTTTCCCCTTCAATTTATTAAAAGCTCATATGCTTGTAAGGAAAAGCATCCTTATGAACAAAACCAATTAGAGCAGCTCTATTTGTAGTAGCAAAAAGCTGGAAACTAATGGAGTATCCAACTATTGGAGAATGACTAGTCAAATTATGGTATATGGATATATTAGGATATTACTGTACCATAAGAAATGATGAAATGGACAGTTTCAGAGGAAACTGGAAAATTCTCTGAGATCTGATGCCTAGTGAAGTGAAAACTAGGAGAATAGTTTATACAATAATAACATTGAAAAGATAAAACAACTTTGTCAATGCAGTGATAAACCATGATTCCACAAAACTGAAAGTGATAGACTCTACCCACTTTCTTCCACGGAAGAGATATAATTAAAATGCAGAATGATACATACATTTTTAGATGTGACCAATGTAGGAATTTGTTTTGCTCAACTATACATATTTATTATGAGGATTTTTTTTCCTTTTAAAAAAAATATCATTTAATGGGATTGGGTAAGTGGAAGGAAAAGAAAATAAAAGCATTTAAAAATTCATGCATTTATGCTGTATAAATTAAGATAAACAGACACAATTGCTATCTTATTGAGTTTTTTTAATTAAAACAGACTGACAAGATGGCTTGAATCACATTAGAATGTACTGAAATTCATCAGATACTCCATACATAAAAGGTTACATTGTGAATGAAAATATGGAATATTTTTAAGACTAGATTCTTGCTTATTGGTCTCCAGAATTGTTTGGGATATGTTTTTCTTTTGTTTCCACATACATCGTTTTAATTTAGTAACTCTTCCTATCTAAATGGAAAGAGACTTGGTCCATTAAGATTACTACAGAGCCAATATAAGCTGACTTATCATAGCTCTTGTCACCTCCGAAGCAGTCTCTACTCCCAGATAATTGAAACCTCTTTCAACCCACTGGGAAGAACAGTCTTGCGGTTTCAATGGTGTCAGTGGTTTACCACTTCTCAGAAACTGTGATTTATTTAAATTCATTCTCTGTACCAAGCACATACCTCATGGAAGGGCATGAACAGACTTATTTATCAAGTAAGTCTGACTTGGGCTTACCAAACACCTTACTAAATAAGGAAGTGGGCTCCCTGGCAGGGTCTCAAATACCAGGGCAAACAGGAATGAGTTGAAGAGTGATACCCTAGGAATGAGTAAGCAGGTGCCATACATTCTATTCAGTCAGTTTCAAAGCAAAGGAATTTGGGACAGTAAATGCTCCACTTAACATAGTATTTGCTTTGTGAAAATGAGCATACTGGGGAGGAATAGGATTAGAGGGGGAATATATTTGTATACATCTTGACACTATAAAGAACCAGCAACCAAAACCCAGCCACAAAACCAGAAGAAAAACAACACACAGTACAAATATCCTTAAGTAAGAGACCTGTTTTGAGTATTGGAGTCTGTCTTTGACAGTTGGTGAAAGTGAAAAAGATGCTGGGGGTTTTCCCCCAATTTTCCATGTAAATCAACAGAAGGGATACCTTTAGACATTTTCCATGCTACTTATGGAAAGGCTTACCACCTCTAATTTAATGGAGAAAAAGGTAACTCTATGTGAGGGGAAGAAAGGAGAAAAGAAGGAATCTTGTAATGCTGGATATCAAGGCATTCATCTACATGCCTGGCATCTACTTGTGATATTTTCTAGTCCTTAATAATAATAATTCCTTTCATTTTTGTAGTCCTTTATAGTTTTCACGCACTTTTTACAGATCTCATTTAATCTAAGTCTTTTAACAAATAGAATAGGTTTCATCCTCATTTTATAGAAAAAGGAAAAGCCTAGACAAGTTAAGTAATTTTTAAAAGTGATATGGCTAGTTAGGAAAGGATGCAGCAAAACTTCATAGCTGGATTTTCTCATTTCTACCTGGAAGCTAATGGCAAAACAATTAACTTCTGTCTGCCTCATTTCCTCAAGTGTAAACTGAGGATCATAATACTCCTACCTCATATGATTGTTGTAAAGATTAAAGGAATTAATATTTGTAAAGCACTTAGTACATGTGCCTGGCACATAGTAGGTATTTATTAAATTTATTAAATACTTAATTTAATAAATACTTGTTGCCATCTGCCTTTCCTTTCTAAATGGTTACCACCTCTCATATCCCAAAATATGTTCTCTAAGACCTAGTCTCTAAATCAATCGTTGTGTGTTCTTAGCATAGCAGGAGAAAGATACTGTGAAATTGATGATGGTGCCAATATTTGAGGCAGCTTGGATGTGCAGGGGATACAGTTCTAGACCCAAAGTCAAGAAGCTTTATCTTTGTGAGTTCAAATCTGACCTATTTGCTAGCTATGTGACCCTGGGCAAGCCACTTAACTCTGTTTGCCTTAGTTTCCTCATCTGTAAAATGAGCTGGAGAAGGAAATGGCGAACCACTCCAGTATCTTTGCCAGGGTAACCTCAAATGGGATCACAAAGAATTGCATTCAAGTGAGAAATGACTCAGCGATAAAAAAAACAAAACCAACATTTGAAGGTTAAAGTCTGAAGTTGCTCTACTTTATCACTTCTCATTCTTCTCTCAACATGTCAGCTTACAGAGTGTGCTGGTTCTTTCAGCACAGCCATTTCTTCCCAGAATCAGCATCTCTGTTGCCTGTATCAACTTTATTTCTCTTACTGTTTCTTCCACTCGCATCTTCTGCATGGCTGTTGCCTTGTGCAGCACTTTTGCAGGCACCCTTAAAAGCCTCAATCAAATTCATGCTGGATGGCATTGTCACAGTATGGCAATATGGGCTGATGCCCAACTTTTTGGCAAACGTAGTTCAGAAAATTTTTCCCAGTGAATGAGACTTTTTGACCCCAATTTTTGTGGGAATTGTGTAGTCCATTCACATGTGTAATCTTGAGCAAGTCACTTAACCATTCTAAGCCTCTGTTTCTTGAGGAGGTAACAATATTTTCCCTATCTAAATGGCAAAGTAGATAGAGAACTAGTGCTAGAGTTAGGAACACCTGAACTAAAATCCAGTTTCAGACACTTACTTTCTGTGTGACCTGGGAGAGTCATTTAACCTCTATTTGCCTTGATTTACTCTATAAAGTGAGGATAATAGTGGCACTTAACCTCCCAGGATTGCTGTAAAGATCAGATGAGATAACAATTGTAAAGTACTTAGCAAAGTGCCTGGCACTTAGTTAAGTACTATATAAATATTAGCTATGAGGAACAGAAGGGGCAGGAGGAGGAGGAGGATTAAACGACCTTTTAAATTACAATTAAATTTGAGTTTAAAATATGAGTTATCCTTATCACTGTCATCATCATATTTGTGGGTAAATTCTATAAAATTAATAAGGAACTTTATTTCTTTGCACGCACACACACACACAAATGAAATGTGAGTGTTTAATAAATTTTTCATGGCTCAACATCATACTGTTCTTGTCATCATTGATTCCTTGGAGATCCCAAAGTTTCTTAATTTTAAGTACAGTGTTACTGAGCATGCTTACAAAAATCCACATGGAATGTTCTATTAGTTGAATAAACCTCTTTAATCTCTATCATGGAGGTGATGACAATGGTCACAATGGACTCAAACCTTCAGCCCCAATCTATGTCAAATAAGCATTGGGGGTATGGAGGGGAGAGGAGCCACAACATGCACTCTCATGAGTTACTATTGCTATAGTCAGTTAATTAATTTTGTAACTAAAGGTCTTGAACTTTCTGATGGAGAGAAAAATTTTCTACTTCTCAGAAATGCATCAATCCCCTCTAAACACTAAACTAGAATTAATGTAAGCTTGGATTTCTAACTACCTAGTCCAGTGATAGCCCAATCAACAGCTCTTCTGAGTACAAATTAGCTTTCATTCCTATTTCGGAGTTTTACCGCCACCAGTAAGTTCTCAGAGCTACATTTATGACACTCTGTGCCCTCCCAGCACTTGCTCCTTTGTCCTACTTGACATCAGCTTCATTTTTCTTTCATGTTAAAACCTCTGATCTATAATTTTAAATGCAACCTCTCTTTGGCAAAGCAGGTAGCGTATGTCAGACACTAACCACCCTGATCCTGTACAACAAGAGCTAACATTTTTGTATGATTTTCACAGCATCTTTTATAACTCTACTTCTGATTATTTTGGTTCATCAGTGGGTGAAATTCTACTCCTCTGGAAGTCTTCCTTTTGGTCTTTAGTGAACATATGTCTGCAGTCACTAAGTTCTATGTATAGATCATTGCATACTATGCACTCACTTTTTCCCTGCCAAATCTGTGTGTGGCTGGTCAGCTTACTTGATTAAGGCACTCTTTGAATGAGGCTAAGGTAATTGATTCCATCTCTCCGTGGGCCAGTTAGTTTCCATGTGACTCTACTGGCAAAGGAGTTTCATGGGAAAGTATGGATGGATTAAATGCAAATGCATTACCATTCAGAGTGCACTGGATTGGCTACATCATACATATGCATATTGGGCTTTGTCAGAAATGCATTTCAGTCTTTCAAGTCCCTGAAATTTCACTAAGCTAATACTCCCTCTATATGGCAGACATCAAACCCTCTATAATTCAGATAACAATTTTATAAGTTTGCCTAGCCAAAATATTTCTTCCCTAAGATGTTAAGTCTCTCTGTACTTAGCTAAACTGGTCCTCAAACACATAGTCCAGTCCTAGGTCTGAGATCAAAGGCAATTTATCTTAAATTCCAGTGGAAGGGAGAGAAGGAAAAGAAGGAAGTTTGGAAGTGGAATAGAAAGTAAGTCCCTTGAGGGCAAGGACTATTTCATTTTGTACTTAAATACTCTGAACCTGGCCCAACGCTAACAGTTAATAAATGTCTATATTTATCATGTAATCAAAGATATTATAATTCTCCCTGTTTTAAATGATTGGAAATACATATGGCACTTAGTGCCTGTACATTTGGCAGAATGGTCTCCTGGTGGTGAATAATGGGCGTTGCCATTTAAGAAACTTTACTGGAGCCCTTTCCTCCAAGAGGGAGCTGAAGTCAAAGAAGGAAACCATTGACTCCCTTCCCACCCCCCAGACAGAAGCCAAGTCCAAGGACTTGAAGGTCAAGAAGGCCATGTTTAAGGGTGTCCATAGTCTCAAAGAGAAGAAGATCTGAACATCCCCCACCTTCCAGCTACCCAAGACACTAAGACTTCTAAGGCAGCCCAAATACACTTGGAAAATTGCCTCTTAGAGAAACAAGCTTGATCACTATGCCGTCATTAAGTTTCCCTTGACTACTGAGTCTGCTATGAAGAAGGCTGAGGACAACAACACCCTACTCTTCATTGTGGACATCAAAGTCAACAAGCATCAGATCAAGCAAGTGGTACAGAAGCTGTATGACATTGAGGAGGCCAAGGTCAACACACTGATCCAGGGTGATGGAGAGAAGATCGATGTCTGACTTACTCCAGACTATGATACGTCAGATGTTGCCAACTAAATTGGAATCATCTAAACTGTGTCCAGCTGTCCCACTCCACCTACAATAAAAAGGTTTTCAGTAAAAAAAAGAAGCTTTAGTAGAAACAAGTTGTTTCTGTAGAAGAACATCTTGAATGCCTCAATTTGAAATTTAGAGACCATCACAATCTGGCTGTGATTTCATACCACTCACTCTCAGGCTTGCTATGTTTTAGTCAAATTGGTCCCCTTGCAGTTCCCCAGGCCCAGTATTTCCTCTTCTGCCTTCATGCCTTTGCACAAAGCCCTATAATTGGAACCTTCTCCCTCTTCATCTTCCTCTTTGAGGATGGACAAACAGCAACAACCTCTTGGAAGACTGGACTTCAATGCCATCCATTCTTGATCCTATCAGTGTCTCCCCACTCTCCGCTTGTGGAGTCTCCCCTGACTTCTTTCTAAAGAGGGCTATTCAATGAATGGGCATTACCTCACTTTAAGTAAGTACCTGAAAAGGCCTTAGCCTGAAAGGCCAAGGTCTCCCATTGCATCCTGGGCTGTCTCCGTCATCCTGATGAATATCGGGATGGTCACTGGATCCAGATGGCTCAGGAGGAAAAAGTAAGGCTGGTGACCTTGCTTAGCCCTTACTCACTCAAAAAAAAAACTCAAGTGCAAGTCATGTCATCATTTCTCTGATGTCATGATCCTTTTCAAAAACGAAGGATGAACACAACAATATGATTTTGTATTGCCTTGTCTATATACATGTTATTTCCCTCAAGTAGACAATAGGCACCTTGAGGAAAGAAATTGTTTTACTCTTTTTCTTTGAATTCCTAGCCACTAGCACAGAGCCTGACACAGAATACGTGTTTAACAAATGCTTGTTGAAATAAATTGAATCCCTATCAGACTGAGGCAATATATCATAATGGAAATGGCCTGGTCTAGGGATTTGGACACCTGACTTCAATCTGAACTTTGTCACTTATTAGTTATAGGGCTGTTGGGAAAAAGAAAACCCAATGAGTCCATTATATGACAGGCAAAACTGAGTCAGGAGAGGGCGCTGGTGTATCCTGCCCTCCCTGACCACAAAGGGGCAGAAAGACAGAATGCCAGCAGCTGCTGTAAAAAGACTCAGGCTTTGTGAGGACAGGCTGAGCCAGATACCGGCTCAGCTTGGAAAAGCACTCTACATTGTCCTTCCTGATCTAGGGTGCATCTTTGTTTTGACCTTTGATTTATGCTATTAGTCTCAATCTCTTCAATATTGGCATCTTGAGGATTCTCTGGTATTGATCTGGCCTGAATTTAATAAGACAATATTAATAGTTAGGATTTATTCAGAACTTATTATGTCTGTGTTCTTTTCTAATATTATCTTATTTGGTCCTCACAACAACCCTGAGAGGGAGGTGCTATTATTATCCTCATTTTACAATTGTGGAAACTGAGGCTGTTAGAGGTTAAGCAACTTGCCCAGGGTCACACAGGTAGTAAATGTCTGAGGCTGAATTTGAACTCAGGGCTTTTTGACTCCAGAGCTAGTACTCTATCTACTATACTATCTAGCTGCTTTGACTTGATAAATTACACTTACCTCCTAATTAGGATTTTTATACCTAAGCTAGAATTGCCCTGATAACTATTGACCTGATCACCTGCATATTCCTTAAGTGAGATAAACACCCCATTTTTCATTCCTCAAATGAAGGGATTGGATGAGATCATCTTTAAGACTCTTAATTCTCTCATTTTGTCGTTCTAAGGAGTGGATATAATTTACTCATTGTTATTACATGTATAAGGAGCAACTAGATGGGTCAGTGGGTAGAATGCTAGATCTGGAGTCTAGGAGAAGACCTGAGTTCAAATCCAATCTCAGATATTTACCAGTTTTGTGACCCTGACCAAGTCATTTAAGCTCTCTTTATCTTAATCCACTGGAGAAAGAAATGGCAAACTACTCTAATATTTTTGTCAAGAAAACCACATGAGCAGTATGGTCCATAGGGATCATGAAGAGTTAGGCACAACTGAACAAAAGCAACTGTACATATAAACAGAGTCACGATATTCAGGGTTCATGACCTATTTAGATCTCCACTCCACTATGCACTTCCACCCCTACTTCCATAACATCTATAGAAAGAATCATGTATTTGAAGTTAGTGAGTTCAAATTCCAGGTCTGCTGCTCACTACTTATGAGCTTTGGGCATGTCATTTAATTTTTAGTGGTGAGCTGGAGCTGTGAGCATTGGTACCATGGAAATCAGCAAACTCTGGAAATCAAGACTCAGTTTATTGTTTTGTTGACCCTCTACACTTAACAAAGCATTAGAGAAAATGTTAATAGTGAAGCAAATTTAAATTTAAAAAATTATATTAAATTTAAAATATATTATGCAAACTCTCTTTCCCCCTGCAAGGCCAGTTGTTAAATATTAACAACACCCACCATTCCCTGGGTCTCAGTTTCTCCATCTAATTAGACAAGAGGGACTCCAAGTCCCTTCTAGCTCCCTATCTATGATCTGAATGAAAGGAATCTCTTGTTTCATGTTAAGTTTCATCATAAATCTGCAAAGTAAACAGGACTTACTGGATTATCTTTTCCATTTTACAGACAAAGAAACTGAGACCTAGAGAAGGAATTTGTCTTTTGCTTTGATAAAATCTATTTCTCACCAATAGAAACCGTGTGCCTCTTCAGAACATTTATCCCACTGTGCAGGGTGACCTAGCTATGTTTCAGAGGACATAGGTAAAATAATTTGAAATGCGTTTGAACCATTGGCCTCAAGCACCTCATTCCCCACTCACCCATGGGGAGAACAGCTTCCCCCTCTGTCTGAGTTCACATTTGTAAACTCCCCTAGTTTCATTGTTCCTGCAGGCTCTTCCTAATTTCTCTGCCACATTAAAGACACAGTCCTCAAGGGATATATCACCTAGAAGAGAAGTTTGGGAAGATCACTTTTTCCAATTATGGCAATGAGTGAAAGAAGGTGGGAGTTTTGGCAGTAGGCTACTATCTACCTGCGGCCACACTGCATGGTTCCCTCAACAGCCCCACTTGCTATTAAGGGTCTTCATAAATAATTCAAGGCTTCCCATTTACACTTTCTACAGTCCCTCTTAAGGGGAACAGCAACAGAATGTCTTCTCTCACTGAAGGGTTTCTAATAAGAAAAGTTACAAGACTTCTCTCTCTCTCTCTCTCTCTCTCTCTCTCCCTTCTCTCTCTCTCTCTCTCTCTCTCTCTCTCTCTCTCTCTCTCTCCTTCTCTCTCTCTCTCTCTCTCTCTCTCTCTCTCTCTCTCTCTCTCTCTCTCTCTCTCTCTCTCTCTCTCTCTTCTCTCATTTTTCTCACCATTCTTTCTCTCCCTTCTTCCCTCTCTCTCCATTCTGTGTCTGGCTCTGTCTGTCTCTCTCTGTCTCTCTCTCCCTTTCTCTCTTCTATTCTTTCTCATTTTTTAATACCTCTCTATATTCTCTCTTGTTTCTTTCTCTCTCTCTTTCCTCCCCTCTCCATTCTCTGTCTCTATCTCAACCCCACTCCTCCTCCAAGTTATTACTGTATAGTGTTTTAGAGTGTCAGCATTGTACAAGATACTTTGCTGGATGTAATGGAAAAAAACAAGTCCTACCTAATAAATTTTCCCTCCAGCATTGCACCTAAGCCTCAATTCTATGCCTTTGGTAAATTAAATTTCTTTCTCTCCTCTCAGAAAAGTCGAGCTACGCTGAAAGTTGACCATCTTAACAGGGAATGTTATCTCTGTCCCTAATGACATCGTTGCTCTGGTGGCAAGTTCTGGCTGCCAGAAGTACAGCTGAGGGTGAAGTTATGAGAAGTGAGACTTGAGCCTGAGGCAAGAGATTGAAAAAGAGAGAGAACTACCTGCTGTAAATTTTGAGCTGTGTGACGGACTGCTTGAGCACTCGTAGGGTCATGAAGCAAGAGGGCTGCTAGAGGAGGAATTGCATTATCACAAAAATGTATGAAGTGAGAATTCTTTCTAGCCCTCTGTCACCATCAAGTCTTCATACCCACCACTTGATAAATGTGACATAATGTAGAACGTGCTCTGTGCCTTGACCTCTTCGAATCTGAAGGGGAATCATGGAGATCTTGATGCTAAGAATGTAATTTCTATATAGAGCTAGATTATATACTATGATGCACACACACCTGGCCTTAATTTTACCTTAGATGGAAATGTACTAAGAAGCATGTAATAAGCTGACCTGTGATCAAGCTGGATGATTTAAAAATCTTGTACAGTTTTAGAAAGTCAGTTCCCCTTCGTATTTGAGCCAAGGGGCCTAAAGAATTGCAGAAAGAATCAATTCAATTTAGCAAACATTTATCAAGTGCTAGATGATGCAGACACAAAGGCAAAAATGAAATAGTCCTCTCTGTTTATATTTTCCTGGGAGAAAGCAACCTACGGCTGCAGATAAATACAAAATAAAGATAAACACAGAATTATGGGAGGTGAGGGCAAGGCCTAACAACAGGGTAATCAGTAAAGGCCTAGGAGGCATGAAATTATGTGTGTGTGTATATATATATATATATATATATATGCATATGTATGTATATATGCATGTGTACATATATATACATGTATATATGTATAATATGTGCATATGCAGCATGTACACGCGTATATACATACATGTATGTATACACATATACACATACCATGTGTACACATGCATATGCCCAACATCATATATATGCATATACACACGGACTCACATATGGGAGTAAAATGACTGAGTATATACAGAATTCGGTCTGGAATTGGGAAGACCTGAGTTCAAATGTGGCCTCAGATACTTTCTAGCTGTGTGATCCTGGGCAAGTCACTTAACCTCTGTTTGCCTTAATTCACTAAAGAAGGAAATGAAAAACCACTCCAGTATCTCTGCCAAGGAAACCCTGTGGACAGTAATGCTGTGCTATGATCCACAGGGACATAACTGAGCAACAACAGCGTGGATATAATTATATGCGTATGTTATATATACACATATATAACATGCATACACATATGCACACACATATAATTATATACATATATACACATATGTATATGCATATATTAATATACTTGTTTTAAAAACCCACCAGATGGCACTATCTGGCAAGGTTTTGAAAATGATACTTTCCTCAGAGTTCTACCTTTAAACTTTGGGGGGCATGGCAATTCAGACCATACCTTTCTTCTCACACTGGGAAGAAGGATGTGACTGCCACAGCTCAGAGGATGTGACCTTCCTTAGGTCCATGTAAAGATTCAGAGTCTATTCCATCCCTTTCTCTGGAGGCAGGAAGCCTCCAGAGGGACTCCTGAGAATCACCTGACTCTCTCTAACTACTCATAACTTCATAGCCTAGAGGTAAAAGTTCTGAATCACATGCAGTTTGTCTATCTCAGCCATTTAGGACTTGATGACAACACTGAGGGGTGGGTGGGGAGGGGTAATGAGAAAAGAGAAGAGAACGTAGGGCGGCCCATGAGCAATGACTTTGCAGATGACATTGAGAATTGGTCCGACCAATAGAAGAAGAATCAGCAGAAATAAGGATCATGAAAACACTTAGAGGGAGGGAGTAGGTGTAGGTTGGACTATGGCTACTGAGTCCCTTCCACAGTTCTGAAATCCTGTGATGCTGAGATAAAGAAGAAAAGGATAGAACAAATTGAAAAGGATAAGGAGAAAATGAATATGGAAGAAAGTTGGTGAAAGGAACAGGGAGGGGGAAAGGAAAGGAAAATGAAAATGATGTAGCAGGAATGTCTGGGTGATATTCACTCACCACAATCTAAAGAAGTTGTGAAATTAGAAAAGTGATGGGCTAACAGTTTATAGAAGTCAATTTAATAGAGCTATTGAGTTGTCCAGTAAATAATTTTGATTTAAAAAATCAGGTGATGTGGGTTGTTTATCCAGATTGATTCTGTTATTTTTGTATCAGTATTCTTCCTAGGATGTCTACTCTGCCCTCTCCAAATAAGACCATTGGCAATTGTATGTTATATGACAACTGAATTAACACCCATAGAAAATATATGTTTTTCCAACTGCCCTGTCACTGGCTTTCCGTGATAATTCTGAGCAACATATCTCATTAAACTCCTTAGACCAAGTACAATAGGACCTGTTTTTTATAACTCTCATAGACTTGTATTACAGTGCTGTGAATCAGATAAACAATACCAGAAAAGTACAGCCTCATTTTCTCAGAAATGAGTATTTCATAATTGTATACTTTTATTACTCTACAAACTTTTTTTTTTTTACTTTGTTGTGTCATTTTTAGTCAGGTCTAACTCTTTGTGTCCCCATTTAGGGTTTTCTTGGCAAAGATACTGGAGTGGTCTGCCATTTCCTTCTCCAGATCATTTACAAATAAGGAAATTGGGGCAAACAGGGTTCAATGACTTGCCCAGGGTCACATAGCTGGTAAGTCTCTGATGCCAGATTTGAACTCATAAAGATGAGACATCCTGACTCCAAGCCAAGTGCTCTATCCACTGTGCCACCTAGCTGCCCATTATAAATTTAGTAGTAGCCTAATAATCTGAAAGAATTTAATAAAAAGTCATTACATTTTTCTTAAGGAGTAAAGCATTTACTTGGTAACTGAGCTGGTCTCCTGAACAGGCAGTTGCCTATTCATGATATTATTTAAGGCACGCAAGAAAACAAACAAACAAAAAACCTCCACCTCTCTGTAAGAAAAATAATAAGTTCCCTTTTCCTTATATCTTAAGATTCCATGTTCATTTATTTCTATCTGGGTTTATTTTTTCTTTTAAAATGAAACTATCCTGGGTGAAGCAGTGCATTAATGCTTATCATCCCTTTATACCTTAGAGAAAATTAGTTAACCGATCATTTCCTGGGAAAAGGAATTGATTGGGGAAAAGATAGAGAGCATTAGTAAGGCACCAGGTGCTTGGGAAAGAGGTGAAAAAAGGTTATCCTAGGAGCATTTGTTGAAGACAGGGACCAGACATGTCTAGTAGGATCTGGCTGAGTGTATTTTAATCTAGCGGTTTTTTCTCTCTTGCTAATATTAAGGTTTTCAAATAACAAATGCTCCAAATGTTCTTGCTGTTATGACTTTAGATACCATCACAGTGAACCGGCTTACTGAAATGGTTCCCAAAGGAACTGGCAAAGGAGGTTGACAAAAAGTTAATAGCAACCTACTGTTTGAAAATCAGACTCCTAACCTATGAATCTTTTTGATTGTCTGATAGTGGGGGAATGGAGAAATGGATTTTTTTAAAAGCTTTTTTTGTTATTGGTAACATTTGTTTATGTATCACCTTCATTTATGGCTATTTTCCCACTCCCATATTCAGCAAGTCATTCCTTGTAAAAAAAAAAAAGGTTAAAAAATTCAGCAAAATGAACTTATCAACCAATACTGACAGTATATGCAGTGCTGCTCATCCATAGTCACCCATCTCTATAAAGAAGAGAGAGATTCATCTTTTCATCTCTTCTATGGGACTAAGTGTAGTTGATATAATTGTACAGTGTTATGTTCTGGTTTTGTTGTAATAGCATAGGCAATGGGGATACTCTCCCAGCCTCCACTCTCATTGGTAGGTTGGATCCCAGAGAATCACTGGTTGTTTCTCTGCTCAGGATTTTGGGGGATGCAGAGGGGGACTGGAAGCGATCTTTCTAATGCTCTTAGCAGAAGCCCCTACCAATCTAATTTTCCCGGTGACTTTAAGTTCATATCGATTTGCCAGCCAGACAATTTGCTTTTATTTTATTTTTTTCCTGGTATGTCTGTTATTTATTTAAAAAAGAACATTTGATCCAGTACAGTAAAAAGCCTTAAAGAATTTTTGTAAATACTAAGTTCTTTTAAGAATAAATTACAGATTCTATCTCTTTGAACTTGGTTTAATCACCTATAGAAGATTAAATGGATAGAATGATGGATATTAACAGCTGACATTTATATAATACTTTAAGGTTTACAAAGCACTTTACCCAGATCCTCACAACTTTCAGGTAGAGTTATGCAGATAATAAGTATTTGAGGTAGATTTTGATCTCGTTCTTCCTGATCACAAATGCAGTGCATTCTTTACTATGCCGTGTCATCATCTTGATGTCATGGTCCTCTTCCAGAACAAAGGACAAACACAACCTGTGAGTGAGTAGCCTTTCCTCTCTTCCCCTCTTCTTCCCCCCTCCCCTCCTCAGGGGAAGGCCAAAACCTGCCTTTTCTCCTTTGGGTTTACTGGCTACATTTCTTTTCTTTTTTTTTAATTAAATTATTTTATTTGTTTTTAATGTTCTACAATCACTTCCATAAATCTTAGATTTTTTTCCCCTCCCTCCCTCTCATTCTCCCCTCTCTCCCCACTCCCTCCCTGAGACGGAGTACAATCTTATATAAGTTCGACACATGCGTTCCTATTAAGTACAAATTCCATAGAAGAATTAAAATGAATGGGAAAAACCATAAAACAAAACAAAACAAAATACGAAAGAAAATGGTCTGTTTCTATCTGTGATCCAATTCCATAGTTCTTTCTCTGGATGTGGAAGGTGTTTTGCCTCGAATTTGTTGGAAATTTTTAAGTCCATGCATTTCAATGAAGTACTAATCTACCAGAAAAATTCCTCACACACTGTGGTTGTTTCTTTGTACAGACTTCTCCTGGTTCTGCTCCTTTCACTCAGCATTAGTTCATATAAGTCTTTCCAGGCTTCTCTGAAGTCTTCCTGTTCATTGTTTCTCATAGCACTGAAATGGATGGAGTTAATAAGTCACAGGCAAATGTCAATTAGGAATTTCAAGAACGTCATTTATTAGCCAAGCTAGTGGCTGCCTCATGGAGAGACCCAGAGGAAACAGCCCCCAACTGAGGTGGATGAGTGCATTTTAAGCATTTAGGCGCTACTCAGTACAGCCTTGCAGTTTCCACAACAAGCAGAGTTCTGACAGAGCAAGAGGGGGGCTTGCTGCTAGGCAAGAGCCCCCAAAACAGAGGGGGTTATCAGGGTGCTACTAGGCAAAGGCCCCCCCCAACAGAAAACAGGTGCCAGAAGAGGGATCCAATCAAAGACTGGTTATCATAGTTGTCAAGAAGTGGGGGGGTGCTCAGCAGAAAGTGGTTACCTGGCAATGGGGGTCTAACATTAGGTGGGGCATAGGTGGTTACCATGCAAATGGACTGAACAAAAATGATCGTTAACAATTCATCAGATATTAAACCAAAGGGGAATAACATTTTGACAGGGGCCCAATAACAGAAAAACTGTTACGAGGCAAGTTATCCAACCCTGCCCAGTAACCTAACAGATATCTCTCAGCCTAGGGGCCTAGGGAGGAATAATGTCCACTTCAGCACACTAGTATTCCATTACATTCATATACCACAACTTTTTCAGCCATTTCCCAATTGATGGGCATCCCCTCGATTTCCAATTTTTGGCTACCACAAAGAGAGCTTCTATAAATATTTTTGTATACGTGGGACCCTTTCCCATTTCTATGAACTCTTTGGGATAGAGTCCCAGAAGCAATATTGCTGGATCAAAGGGTATGCACATTTTTGTAGCCCTTTGGGCATAGTTCTAAATTGCTCTCCAGAATGGTTGGATCAGCTCACAGCTCCACCAACAATGAATTAGTGTTCCAACTCTCCCACATCTTCTCCAACATTTATCATCTTCCCATTTTGTCATGTTAGCCAGTCTAATGTGGTACCTCAAAGTTGTTTTGATTTGCATCTCTGACAATTTGCTTTTAGAAATGGGTGTTTGCTAACATAGTATATATTAAGAACAGTTGGTACAAAATGTCTACCCAAACAGACAGTACACTCTTGTCCCCCAAGTGCATGAAGTGTCTAGGGAAAAATGGAATCCATGTTAGACAGAATATGTGGCAATAGGGGTAATAATTCCTATTATTATTGGGAATACAGTGTAGCTTTCTCTTGGTCTCTTGGTCTTCTGGTAGAGGCCTTAATCTACCTTTCTTCAATGTGTTTAGTTTGTCCTTAAATCCCAATATGGACCTCACAGTCACTTCTCTCTGGGATGCATTAGGACACCAGTGAGAAGTTCAAGTCCTCCAACCTTGTCAAGTTCACAAGGCCCTTCTCTGGTTAAGGGAGCAGGAAGAAGACAGAGGCTCTCTTCTTCATGCATCCCCCAAGAAATTCCTTCTTAGGGACCAAGCTAAAACTGTCTATTCTACCACATACTTGAATGCTCAGATTCTGGATGATCTTACCACTACATAAAAATAGAAATCACAGGGAGTGACTGAGCCTTTTACAATTCCAAACACTTCCTGTATCATTCTGTGTCATCCGATGGCCCACTACCTCTGTTCCTTCCCCTACATCATTAACCATGTTGTTTGAAGGTAGTCTAATGCATTTCAGTGGTTGATTTACTTGATTGCTATGGGTAGTTTGTTTTTATCTAGTTCATTCATTCCTCTCATCTCTTGATCCAATCAAGACGTACAGGCCTTCTGTAATTATGGAACCAGAGGGTGACAACACCCCTTACTTGTTTTTGTTCTTTCTGTTTACATTGATTTAATCAGTATGTTTTGTTTTCCTGGTTCTACTTAACTTCACTCTGCATCAGTTAATTTAAGTCTTATCCTACTTCTCTAAATTCCTCATAGTAATCATTTTTTATGGCACAACAATATTCTATTACATTCACGTACCACAATTTGTTTAGGTATTCCCTACTCAATGGGTATTTTTTATTCTGCTTCACTGCTACTATAAAGAGTATTGCTGTAAGTATTTTAGAGTATATGGACCTTTCCTGGTACATGCCTGCCAGTGAAAACTGCACCAAACATCAAAACATTTTAGTGACTCTTTAAAAAATTAAATTTCAAGTCACTCTCCAGAATGGTTAGCTCAATTCACAATTCCACCAACAGTGTATTATTGTGTTTGTCTTTTCAACATTGATTAGTCCCATCTGTTGTCATCTTTATCAATTTGTTGGGCATGATAAGAAACTTTAGAGCTATTTTTATTTGCATTTCTATTTTTATTAATGATTTTGAGAAATCTGTCACATGGTGATTGATAGTTTACCACTTTTTTTTGAAAACTTTTTATTCTTGTCCTTTGTTCATCTTTTGTTTATAGCCTTTGAAGAATGGTTCTTGGTCTTATATATTTCTTAGTTCCATATCTAGCCCTGTCTATCTATCTGTCTGTCTGTCTACTTACCAATCCATCTATCTGTATTTTGCGTGAGGTAGGCATTTTTATGGCTCCCAGTAACAAACACTTTCTGTTCCCACTGTGTTTTTTCTTCTTCTCTTTCATGTGGGGAAGCCAAGTGATCCTGTAGTAAGAAACTGCAAGGAAGGTCAGGAACCTTTTTCTAGCTGAAGGAGAAATTTAGAAAGAGAAACTAACATATTCCCTTTGATCTGTTCAGAAGTAGTAATCAGAGGAGTTTTCCATAGGGAAAGAAGTCAACTAGATGCTTAAATACCAAGTTAATATTCAGTATGAACTCTAAAATTTAGCATTTTTATCAGAATCTTTGTGTGAGATTAGAGTTAAAGTAAATTGTAAAGCTGTTAAGGGAAGGTCACAGAATTGGTGAGGAAAGATTCATGATTATATCTTAGAGATTCCTTTATTTTTTTTCCTCCAAAGGCTTCTCATGATTTGGGAATGACTCTGGGTTCTCTAGACTACTCTAGAAAAGCACAAGTTCTGATAGATTCTACCAAGGTAAAAAAAAAAGAAAGAAAGAAATTTTCCACTTTAGTTCCAGTTATACTGTGGATCTATCACCCAATGACAAGAGAAACCCAGGATGCAATGGAAGACCCTGGCCCTTTGAGGCTAAGACCTTTCAGGTTCTTACTTTGAGTGAGACAACGCCCATTCAGAGAATAAGCCTCTTTGAAAAGTGAGTCAAGGGATGACTGCTTTAGTTAATTTTTAAAAAAATCAAACTGGTAGGGGTAGACCCTCAGGGTTGTTGGTCAAAAGAGAAACAATTACCATTGACATTCTCTGAGCTAGGAGGGACCAAAATATTAAGAGGAGCAATTGAACCCGTGTTGCTTATTCTAAGGCCAAATCCCTTGCTGCTATACCATGTTTAATAAAGAGTGGATAATTCATGGCCTTTCCTAGTCCATACTAGGCACCCACCTGTTGGGCAGCATAGGCAAAATCAGATTCTTTGCTTTGTAGGGAAAACCCTCCTGAGGCTGAAACTGCCAAAAACAAGTCATGGGATGATAACTTCGTGATCTTGGATATGCAGGTTCAATTCTGTTCCACAGGGAAGCAAATATTTCTCCAGCTGCAATCCTGGCTGCATATTAATCTAGGTCTCTTACAGGAGAAGGCATTATTTGGACCTGTATTTAGAGAGAGGAAAAGGAAAGAGCTCTTCTTTTCTGCCTCATTAAGCTACAGAGTAAGTAACACAATACAAATGTGCCTGGAAGGATTAATGAGACTGCTGAAGAGAGCTACTATTTGTTCTAATTGGAAATACAATCATCATCTCCTCTGATCTTTGCATCTGAGGATGAGCAAGGATCACAGCTGAACATTAAATAAAGAGGCAACTGGAGAGATAGATGGGCTCATCTTGCTGTCTGCTATTTCCAGGCCAGCCGGCTCTGCTCATTTCTGCTCCTTTCTGGAAGTCTCATCCATAGTGCTCTGTGGGCAGTTCCAATAAAGTCCGCCATAAGCCACCGTCCTGTGGGCCATAAGTGGTTTTGGCAAAGGACTGGAATCTTGCAGTATGTTAGTGATAGATGAGCCAGTGTCTGATTAGAGCCAGGACGGCTGTACAGGCTGTCTGGTGCCATTATCAACTGAAAGGAACATGTTGCTAGAGATGTTTGCCTATTCCTGGGGCAGTCACAGGACAGTCTCATTTCTGATACTTTCCCTTCCCCCATTTTGGTTTTGATTATTGGGAAAATGTTGAACAATGCACAAAGTCAGGGATGCCCAACAGCAGGTGTGCAGCTCATTTAATGCACTTCACTAGACGAGGAAATACTTTATTGCTGTCTTCATCCTGCTGTTACCAGCCTAGCCCATGACAGATCTCTCTGCTCCTTAAAACCTTAGGAGTTAGAGGACTGGCATTGGATGAAAGCAACTTCCTATCAGTTGACCCTTTTCTGCTCTCTTCTTCCACTGATTCTCAACATCTACAGGATGCACCATTTATCTATCAATTCTCATGCTACTCATTTCTTTTCTGAGGGGGAAAAACTGGAATCTTACATGACCATTTGGAAAAGTTGCCTTATTTATATGTTTACACTATGATAAACTGACATATAAGACTCACTGCAAACTGCCCTCCTCCTACCTTTCCTCTTTTTAAAATATGCTCTCCTCTACCCTTTGTACAAGGCAGCAATACTGGCCAACATACTGCTCCTTGAACAAAACACTATGTTTGCTATCAACCCATTATTGAAATAGCTTTCTCTCTTGCTTGGAATGCTCTCTCTCTTTGCTTCTGCCCCTTGACATCCCTGGATTTCTTCAAGACTCAATTTCAATGCTGCTTTCTGTAGGTGGCTGATCCTAGTTGTCCCATTCACCTAAGTATCCCTCTTAAAAATTATCTTCCTTCCACTCTTCATGTTTCTTCTATGGACCTATTGTGTGTGGTTCATCCTTTGTTGCCGAAAAAGATCATGCCATCAGAGAAATGATGATATGATTTGCACTTGACTTTGTTTTGAGTGAGGGAGGGCTGTGCAGGTCACTAGCCTCACTTCTCCTCCAGAGCCATCTGAATCCAGTGACCAGATATTCATCAGGATGACTGGAGATGACCTAGGATGAGGCAATTGGGTTAAGTGAATCGCCCAAGGTCACACAGCTAGTGAGTGTCAAGTGTCTGAGGTGAGATTTGAACTCAGGTCTTCCTGACTCCTGCACTGGTGCTCTATCCACTGTACCACCTAGCTGCCCCATGTACCTATTAATTTACATGTTGTCTCCCCTACTAGAAAGTAAGTTTCCTGAGATCAAGTCCTCTTTTAGGAGTTTTGCCTTTCATTGTAAACTCAGCACTTTGAGCAATACTTGGCACAATTAAATGTTTAATAAATGTCTATTGGCTTATTGATTTGTCTCAACTTGTAATCTCAGAAGTTTAAGGAACTCCTGGTCTGAAAATGTCCTTCATTCATATAGATCAACAACTTATCTGTAATTTACATTCTTGCCTGTCTTAAAGTATTCATTTTTAAAGCAACTGTGTACTTATAAACTCAAATCTACTTGCTATCCTCAGGGAATATGTATGCACGTGCAAGCCTATGATCGAGATAGGAATATGGCCTTGCCTAACCTAGCATCTTTTAGTGACTTTGGGTATCTTGGTTTTACTATTTAGCTGTTTCCCTGAAAACAAAATTCTATTTGACAGTAAGTTTTTAGCTGCATAGCAAGAGGCAGGTGTTAACTGAATGGAGAGTGCATGTGTGTGCGTGTGTGTGTGTGTGTGTGTGTGTGTATGAAAGAGAGAGAGAGAAAGTGAGAGAGAGAGAATTTATTAAACCCTTACTTTCTGACACTCTGCTAAGTGATGGGCAAACAGATACAGATAAGCAAGAAAGACTCTGTCCTAAATAAGTGGATATTCTGATTAGAATTCAGCTCCACATAGAGTGGAGCTGAAAGACAGGGGAATTGGTGGGGGCAACAAAGGCACTTTAAAACTGGTGAAATCCAGGAAGTGTGTGTGTGAAAGGCAGCAAAAAAGTTAAGTTTCCACAGAAGTTATTACTTGATGAAATCACTGAGAATAAGTCAGATAATAAAGGGGTGAAGGAAAGCCAAATAGTGGCTAGCACTGTGATTGATAAACTGGAAGTTAAGGAGTTTGTGATTACCAGAGGTCCAGAAAAAGCTAGTTTCAGGAATCCAGGCAGTCCCGGAAAGTTGAGGGGAGTAACCAAATGCAAATGTTCTGGAATATGGAGTGAATTCCAAACCCAATTAGGCAGGAGAGGATTGTGTGCACTTTTTCCTTCTGTCACCTTCAGGCAGCTAGATGGTACATTGGATAGAGAACTGAACCTGGAGTCAGGAAGACCTGAGGTCAAAGCCGACTTCAGACAATTCTATGATCTAAGGCAAGTCCCTTAATCTCTGTATGCCTCACTTTTCTCATTTGTAAAATGAAAGTAATAAAAATAGCCCCGAATTCTAAGGTTATTTACAGGATAAAATGAAATACCTGTAAAGTGCTCTGCAAACCTCAAAGCACTATATAAATGCTAGCTATAATTTTTTTTATGTATCCTTTAGGGTGTTGAAAGTCCTGCAATATTTCAGATTTGAGACTCAAGGACCAGTTCCCTGATTTAACTAATTTTGTCCAACAGAAGCCCCACTGCCACCTCACTGCTCATTTATCTTGTCACTGTATTTATAGCATCTGTATATTAATTTTCTCTGTCTATACTAGTTTTAATACTGACTCAGTTTTTTTTATTTGTAATTCAGCTGGTTCTCACCTAGCTTAGATATAGCTAGATAGTGCAGTGGATTGAGTATTGAATCTGAAGAAAGGAAGACCTGAGTGAAAATCTGGCCTCAGACATTTACTAGCTGTTTGACCCTGGACAAGTCACTTAATCTCTGTCTACCTCAGTTTCTATATCTATAAAATGGGGATCATAATGGCACCTACCTCCCAGTTTGTGGTGAGGATCAAATTAGATAACATTTGTAAAAGTTCTTAGCCAAGTGCCAAGCAGGTACTTAATAAAGGTGACTCCTTTTCCTTCCCCACTTTGTTGGCTCAGTTCTCAGCTCACTCATCTATTTTTTCCACCCCGTGGCTTGCAGTGTAACTCATTCTAATCCAATAGCTGCAATCTAACCCATCCTGGTGTTTCAGACCCCATGTTCCCTTCCTTAATGAGATTGTCCTAGAATTTGTCTTCTATGTATTGGTTTTCCCCACCTCAGTGGGCCTTTGTAAGTAGCAAGCAGAAAGTTTCTCAAACCACCCAACCAAGTCTCCACTGCCCTCTGCTGATCCTAGAGAAACCCAGCAGCTCACCAGAGACCTGGCACTACCCTGATCAACCTCATGTGTCTGTCACAGTCATGACTCTGGTCACAACATTGACAGTGAGGACCCAGGGATAGGAATATGATGTTGAGTCAAATGCTAAGTCACAAACTCCCAATATATTAGTTGGTGAAGCAGAAACAAGTTGTCAGGGTAATACAGGCCTGTACCCATGTGTGAGAACAGCGAAGACAATAAGACATTATAAGTTTATAAATGACTTTTCTTTCAGCAACATTGGATAGTAGCTATTGTAAGTACAATTATCCTCATTTTACAGAAACTGAAGGTATGAAAAATAAGTGGACTTGTACAAGGTCATCCTACTGTTGAATGTTAGTGATTGGATTTGAACCCAAGTCTACTGATTCTGGATAAATGAAGTGGTGGAGAAATGAGAGAACTGTAATTGTTGGTGCAACTGAGTCCATGGAACATTCACTCTGACCATAAGGGGATGGGCACATACCCTGGCCCCTTGCTAAAGGGTGTACATCACCAGAGCTTTCTGACTGGTCTCTTGATCCTTGTAAAGGAAGGAATGAGGAAGGAGTGACTAAATATGTTTTCCTGGCACTTCTGCTGAAGCTTATATTCATTCCTGTACTTGACTAGTAACATGGTGGTTAGAGCATGGGCCTTGAGTCAGGAAGTCCTGAATTCAAATTCAGTCTCAGATACTTACCTTGGGATCCTGGGCAAGTTATTTAACCTCTGTTTGCCTCAGTTTCTTCAACTGCAAAGTGAAGATAATTGTTGTGAGGAAGATTTGAAATAATATTTGCTTTAAAAAAGTGCTTAACTCATTACCCTTCACTTAGTAGGTGCTTTATGTTTATTCTCTTTCCTTTCATCTTACACTGGTAAAATTCTGATATCAGCAAAGTAAATGGGGAGGGAGCTGAGGTAGGTTTTGGCCATCTTTCTGCCACTAGTTGGTTCCTTTCTCGCATGACGTGGTTGTGGAATTGATCATGGAATGAAAAAACAAAATGGCAAGGGATGGTGATGTTGGTGGTGATGGTGGTGGTGATAATGACTGACAGGGTGAGCGGGGCTGAGAGGGAAAGAGATCCAAATGGGCCTCATCTCTGAAGATCTGCTTCCTGTTACCCACTCTGGGAGAGGTTGCTAATGGGGACAGATGCGTGCAGTTCTCTAGGGGACATTTAGAAGTATTCAGAAAAAGACTGTCGATTGGATTGCTAGTTTGAAAGAGCAGTCTGAGACCTTGGAGCCAGAGACTATGATATAAGTGTGGGGTGTGTCCATTTGAATGAATTTAGAGGGCAATAAGGAGGGTGGTTGTATGGGTAGCTCGATTAGAGAGTAGTGTATGCTATTGTGAGTACGGACTCTGTTCTTTGGCAGAGCATTTGGAACAGCACAAAAGCAGGAGTGACTTAAAAAGGATTCTGGGTGCAGAGAGAAACTGAGTCTTTCAGGAATGATCAGATAGGGTTAAAGATATGAGCATGGAGAGTGTACATAGAAATTAGTTTTCCCCCACCCTAGTGCAGTATCAATACAAAATAAACTAGTACAATAGGTTGTGAGATTAGATTTTATGGAGTGCAACGTATCTGAATTATGGATTTATGAGACCTCTTCTGTGTTCTGATCCAGAAGAAACTTATCTGGAATGCAAAAGGTAATATAAGGACTTAGGAGTGACCTTTCTTCTCTCCTTTCCCTTTCTGCATCCCTGGTTTCCTTTAAGATTTAGACCTAAGAGAAGTATGTGTAGAATGATTTTGTATATACAAATACATATTTGTGTCTAATGATAGCCATTTCTGGGGTGGGGAGGGAAGAAAAAAGGAAAAACAGATATTTACATCATAACTTTATTTGTAGGAATAGCAAGTTGTACATAATAGATTTTGTTTCATATGCAATCATCTTTTTTTATTCTACTATGTCATGAAATGCATGTTTTATTTCATAAATTAAAAATAAAATTTTTAGAAAAGAAAGAAAATTGCCTGCTGGTTCCCTCACTTGCAATCTTTGCTGCTGATTCCAGTGTCTCCAAAGCATATAGATTCCTTTTTTCTCCAATAATTTATATCTATAGCATCTGCATCTGCATATATACATATGTGTGTGTGTGTGTATATATATATATATATATATATATGACCAATGTAATTTATATCTATAAGAATGAATGAAGTATTTATTAAGTACTTTCTCTGAGTAAAGAACTGTGCACTTAGCAATGGGCATACAAATAGAAAAATAAGATAATCCTTGCTCCCAAGGAATTTATAATCTAATGGGAGAGACAACATATATAGAAATTTTCAGCTGCAAGTTAGATGGAAAAGTCCCATGGTCCTTAGGTTGCAGCAAGAAAGCAGATGGTAATGATTCTTCTTCAATGTCATTTCCACTCATAAAATCATATCAGGTTCTAATGTGGAGCCATATCACCATGAGTGCCAAGGATTTGGATGGCACAATATCCATGTCTACTATCTTTCTACTTGACCTTTAATAAATCAGTATTGTTGAAGAGTTCTGACTGAGTCTTGCTTTGCAGTCTTTCACCTAGAAAATATATGTACTTTTTTTGTTTTTACATCATCTTAATTTTAGAATAAATCCCTTCTCTATCCTCTACTCATTTATAACAAAAGATTAAAAAAATAAAGAGGTGGGCATTTCATCAAAATTAAACAAAGATCAGTAGAGTCTGATACACACAGTCCCCATTTCTGCAAAGGAGGTTAGGAGATCTTCCAACATGCTTTTAATTGGTTTTTAGTGAGCATCGATTGGCATACTGCTTTTCCAAGAAGAGAAACTTCAGGATGACTTCTTTCATTTTTCAGTATTTGGTGAAGATTATCTTTTGGTTCAGGATCATAACAGGGAAACAACACAAGTAGAATTGTTTCTTAAAACAATATTGTTTTCCTGAAGATTGCTTTCTCAGAGTTGGAATCTCTGCTTGATCAATGGTGTTGCTGAAAGTTATTAGTCCAGACTCCCAGGGAGTGACCTTCAGGGCTGCTGGGCATTGCATATCCATAACTCCTCCTTGACAGTCTATAAGGCCCACTATAAGCATCTAGACTGAGGAGACTGAAGCAAAGCCTGCTTTGCGTGACAGGTCTCAAAGTAGGGGCAGAAGTCTTTGACATTAAATTTGTAGATGTTTACCATGCTGGTTTGCAATTAAAGACAGCATTGGAAAACACAGACATATGAGTATGGGTATGGAACAAAACCCTTGCTTTATAATACATTTGAAACAAGAGCAAGCAAAGCTTCACTTCTGGATTCAGTCTGAATTGCCCTGAAATGAAATGATTTATCTCCCAGAGGGGAGAGTGTGGGTCATCTGGATATCTTATAAGGCCAAACTGGAAATTCAAGGCAAGTGAGCTAGAATGCATCCCTTGCAACCAGTCCCTTTGGGTCTGCCAGCCTCACTAACCTTCTGTAGTGATCAGGAGAGTTCAATACAGTGCAAAACTGGCTAGATTCTCCTTCTAGAGTTTAATTTAGACACTTGGATGAATGTTTTGATATTTCTAAATCATTCAATAGTGTTGAAGAGTCCTAACCAAGACTTGGCCATTGTGATCTTTCACCTGCAAAAGTTCTGAAATTGATGTCACACATTTGTGTCATTTTTTTTGTTTTGTCCAGTGAAATAATGACATTGGTTGATTTTTTTCCTATAGACGCTTAGCAGGAAGTAACCTTAGAAATCATCCAGCTTAATTTATCAGATGAGTAAAATGATGACTCAAGAAGTCATGTTGTACCTGGGTTAGAACCCAAATCTCTTGACACAGATTCAGTGCTTTTTCTGCCTTGCTACTTTTCCAGTTTACCTTTCTCTATTCCATCTTTTTAAAGAGATATTTTTTCTGCACAGAAGACTATGTATGCCTACTCCCCATCCATCTACTGCCAACTAGACAGAACTGGTCTCTAACCTGTGGGTGGCTGGAGCAGGCTAGACACAAGAGAGTCAGGAATCAAACAGAAGTTTAATTTCAAAGTGAGGGAAATGGCTTCTAAGAAAGGACATATGTTGCTGAGCTCTGCCTCTACTGGGGGTAATACTTTAGCATGGGGAGATCTTAATCTGTATATACATATATATATATATATATAATATATACCTATGGTATAGGTGAGCTGTAGCCCTAATAGTGAGGGGTAGCAGCAACAATGTGACCCATTCGATTCAGAGCAGGGTTTCATGACCTGAAACAGTTCTGGGATTTTGTTGTCCCTGAGGTCATCCAGAAGGTGTGCACAAAGGATTATTGTTATACCAAGCTCAAGGCACAGCTTGCTGAGTCTTAGCTCTGGAAAACAAGGTGTCTCCTAAGGGAAAGGGGTCTGAAAGAATCCCAACTCTAATGGCCAATAAAAGAGAGGCAGGTATAAACCAAGAGACCACAAGAGGCCAGTTGGACCAGGATGAGATGTTGCTAAGGGGTTAGTTTCTTGAAAAGACCTATTGGGGAAATATGTCTCAGGTACTGCTGTTAGACATTGTTTGCTTGCAAGCAGAAAAAAGGGAGGGCAAAAACGTAAGAGTTGGGAAGAGAATTTCAACATATGCATGAATCAGGGCCTTGAGGGTTAGGAACATAACAAAAGGGAAGAGGACAAAAATCTAGCACATAGACTCAGAACTCGTCCAGAATCTTGAGACAGTTGTCTCACCAGGATGTCAGTTGTTTCTGGGTCTATACTAGGTAAACCTTAGTTTACCTGGAGGTAAACTGGAGGGTTCTGGTCCCTGGTCCCTAAAAATGCCATCTACTTAGGAGCAAGGGCTTTCTTCAAATAATCCAGGAGCCCATACCCACAGTTTTGACAACTATAGAAGTAGTCAGAAGAACCTGGTAGGGGCTCTTAGAAGATATATATGTTGACAATTGTGAGAAAATTCCTTTTATCAATCTTTCGTTCTAAGTTTCTGGCCATTATAATATAGATCCTTCTTTAAGAGTCTCTGAACAGCACACAGACATGGTTCAGTTTTCCAGTCACACAGGGCTAGGTTCAAACAATGAAGGTTTTTCTCCCAGTTCCCATAATAATTATATTGTGAGGTACAGATCAAACTACTTAGAGGTCTCACAACGGACTAGTTGTGAGAAGGGAAATTTACATGTCACCAAGGTAACCAAGAAAACTTAAACATATTAAAACAAAAGACCAAAACAAGCAATGGTTATCACCAATATTAATTTACACCAAGCCTCCTTGTACTCTAGTGACCCATTCTCAATATTCATTTAATCAGCACATTTTGAATCCCAGATGTCTCATGTAATTATCTGGTCCCCAGATATCTTTTCTTGGACAATGTGCTTATTCTTAGAACAACTCTAAAAGAGCCTCTGCTTCTCTGGTTCCAAATCTAGAAGTTCCTAGATAATTTTGACTTAGTATAATTTAGTACAAGTACTTACATTTGATTCTCCAATCTTTAATCTTCAGAGAATTTTAGTTTATATATCATTTTCTACTTCTCTCCTTACCTAAATCTTGTACTTTATGTAGGAATCTTTTTAAAACTCAAGAAAGTCCAAGTGTAAAATGAACTCTTTTGCCTTTTAAAATTAACATATTGATAATTTAAAATAATTTCACTTTCTTTACTGTTTTTAATACAATTTATGTGTAAAATCCATAATCTAGTTTTGATAACTTATTACTAAAGCCTCAGTTTTTATGATAAATTTGGAGGTAATCATATACACGTGTATATAGTTCTTAGAAAAAATAGTTCAATCCTGTTGTTTTCCTTAGTATTTTTTATTCCATTTAATTAGAAAATTTCACATTATGTCACTGTTGTATCACTTCCCCCTCAGGAGGAGAAAATCCTCACATCATAATTTGGCTGGAAATGTAGGTAAAAATTGTAAGATATTCATACTTGCATCCTATTATAGTATTATACTATTGTAATAACTAAGAGACATTCCAGTATCAATCTATTATTTAATAGATTTAATATTGTACTTACAAAACTAGGTTGTAGAAATATTCCAAAAGAGGGACATAGTTATAACAATATCATGTATCATAACAAGAAGAAAAAACACTTTTAGCTTTATTTGATTCCAGGTATAAATCAATCTGACAGCCAATCATGTGATGATAGGGTGTTAAAAGCAAGGCTCAGGATTAACTAGGTGGGAATTTTCCTTTTCACAAAGCACAATGGGGAAATGGAGTCAAGAGAATCCTACCGAGGCCATATTGGAGATTGTCCCCAAAACTTTCCCCAGATACAGACATCCACTTTTGACCGTTCCCAGACTGTAGCACATGCCATTTTCTACTACTGGCTTCATGACAATTCAGACAACTATCCCTGTAATCAAAATTCAAAACAATTATAAATTATAGACCCAGGAATTTTTACCTTAAGTAGCAAAATTTCACTAACCACAACTTAGGGCCTGAATATTTTTCCTGACGATTGCCTAACAGTTAATTTTTCATTCATCCTTTACTTATAAATTAAAGCCATCTATATTCTGGGACTTCAGACATACAGCAAATATCTGTTAGTGGATTCATCATTAATATGTTGAAGTGACATTTTTAAGTCACCCTATATACTTCATAATAGTCAAGAATTTCCAATGAAAATTTTCTATTATGAATTATTATCTGCTTTATAACAAAATATACCTCATTAAATATTTAAATATAAAATATTTAAATACAAAATAAATAGGTGTTTTCAAACACCTATTTTTATATCATATCCTTTTATTACATCCATGTATAACAGCATCCAGATTAAAAAGTTGTTTTGTCTAATAGCATTTCTGTTACAATGGTCTCTCAAATTTCACAATATAAGAGAATTTAGAAATACAATAATAATACAAACATTACTATGTATTTAAAACACAAAACAAAATTTCAGATGACATCAATTCAGTTAATTGAATTTCCTAATTATCACATATAAAAATCATTGGTCTTGTTACCTTTGGCATTTTAAAACTACTTTAGAGTTATCAGATATGAAACAGTTGCATTCAATTAAAAAAAAAATAACATAGTGTTTAGCATATGCCAGTCATTGTGGTAAGCTCTTTACAATTATTATATTATTTTTATTTCACAACTGGGAGGTGGCTACCATTACTATTCTTCTCTTTAAAGATCAGGAAAATGGGGCAGAGATAAGATAATTTGCCTAAGATTGCAAAGCTAATAAATGTCTGCAACCAGAACAGAGAAGAGTGGGGTCACCAAGGGCAGAGGCTGACTGACACCTCCACCTTGTACTGACACACTAGGTGCTACTGGGGGCACCAGGACCTTTACAGGCAGCAGTTGGGCAGGGCCCGGTGAGAGCTGAACCTGCACAGGAGACATGCCTGGGCTTTGGGGGGATGTAGCAGAGGGCATTGGCCACATAATGGGAATCCCAGGGACTGAGGTGACTGGTACTAGGACCTTCCCATTGGTGTTAGTTCCTGGTGGCAGGGCAAAGCTTTGTGCCTTGGTAGGGCTGGGATCCCTTGCAGATGCTGGAGCAGGGTGGGCAGGACCAGCTACACCTGGGTGATGCTCCCAGATTTGCCTAGAAGAGTGAGCTGCAGTATACCCAGGGGCACATTTAGGCCCCTACCAGTGGGTGTCCTGCTACAGCTACTGCCCCCCTCGACCAGGTCTGCAAAATGGGGCTACCCAGCTGGAGGGGCATAGAATAATTTAAATTTTCCTACATTTTCCCAGCATTTTTAATACCTGTATTTGGGGTGACAGAGGTTAACAGGGAGAGGGACTCTTGAGCTGGGGGAGACACATCATCAGAAGTCTCAAGGAAGAGTTAACAAAAGGTTGCTATAAGGTGCAAATTTCCCTATCTCTTTCTTTTTTCACTCTGGGATTATTTCCAAACTAGCTGCCTTCCTTCATTCTCCAAGAACAAAGAGGCTATTATTCATCTTACCATTTACTTTCAAAATTTTATGAAATTTAATTCTTATTTTTCCTTAAAACAAATTCTTTTGAGCAGTGCCCCAAAATTTACTAAAATATTTCAGGAAGGATTTAGTTCCTGAAATTATCCCAAAGTCTCAGGCATTCTCTCCTGTAACCTTAAAATGATTGATTTCCAAACTCCTTAATATGCTATGATGCTTTTAGCAACTCCTCAAACTTTGATTATCTGACTTTCTTTCTGTAATTCAAACATAGCCAAAGTGGAAATGACAGAAAAAAAAAACTGTCTTACAGGTTTTTTCTCTTTTTTTAATAACCTAATTTCCCTTGGAAAGCCTAAAGTGGAAGTTAGTTCTGCTTACTGGGATAATTGCTTTGAGTATAAAAGTTCATTAATCTTTCCCAGTGTTCTAAACTCTCTGACTACAATCTTTATAAACTTTTCTGATTGACTGCATTTTAAATCTTCCAAGGTAACAGAATCTAACTCACAACACAAACATGACACAGACATTTTACATTTTACAAAAACAGAGACACAGACAAAACACAAAGAATTCTAACAAAGTACACAATCACAGCCCATACAGAGGCATGTGGATCATTGAGGTGTGCAGTTTTCAACTTTAGGCATGCAACTATAATTTTACAAAAGCACACAGAGAGGACAATTAACATAAGTGTTCAATTAAGAAAGGATATCTTTAGCAGAGTGATCTGGGATGAATCAGGTCAAGGGAGGGACCCTGGAGTTTTTCTCACAAAAATGGTAGGCTCAACCATGCCAGGAGCTCAGAGGGTTAGGAAAAAGGGCAGAAAACTCATCAGATAAGGGGATGGGGGGTGGAGAGATGTCAGACTCTGGAGAAATAGAGTTCCAGGGGTGCCTGGTCTGTTCCCATTACTAACAGATTAGCAAATGGCTCGATACCATGTTCAGTTGCACTCCTGTCACCAATTATTACCAACTGGACAGAACTAGCACCTAACCAGAACTGAACACATCAGTCTAGAGACAGGAGAGTCAGGAATTAAAGAAAAGTTTAATTTCAAAGTGCAAGCAAGGCCACTTGCCAGGACCTGACCCTTCATGGTGGGGGGATGCTTTGGTGTTAGGAGATATCAATACCTATACCTATGGCTATGCAGTGACTTGTAGCTCTGACAATGAGGGGATAACAGCAACAATGTGACAAGCTTAATTCACAGTAGGGCTTCATGACCAGAAAAAATTCTGGGATTTTGCTGTGGCTGAGATCATCCAGAAGGTGAGAGCAAAGGATTGTTGTTATGCCAAGCTCAGGATACAGCTTGCTGGCTGGGCCTTAGCTCTGGAAAACTGGGTATTTCCTAATATCCTGACACAAGTCTCCCTAATCATAAAGTACTTTCTATTAAACTTTAAGGTTTTAGGATCTTAAAAATAGAGGTGGAAAGGACTTTAGAGATAATTCGGTCCAAGATGGTGTGGTGGAAAGAGCATGGGCCCGCAATCATTGGACATGGGCTGAAATCTTAGCTTGAATACTTACTACTTGTGTCACCTTCAGTCAAATACTTAACATCCTTGGACTTCATTGTCCTCATGTATAAATTGAAATGGTTCAATTATCTGGCTTCTGAGGTTCCTTTCCAGTTAGAGAGCTCATCATATGATAAAACTCCTAACTTCTGCCATGTCTCACTACCATCTAATCTGACTATTTTTCCTTCTAAACTTTTTTAAAAATTATCTAGAACCTAGAGTCTAGAGCCTCTACTCTCTCACGATCCTTTCTTTCTTCTACCTGTTACAATAGGGCATGTGCCGGGGGTGTGCTGGAGCCAGGTCTTATTGACTCTAAGGTGATAGTCAAATTTCAAATGTGAGTATTTATACCTCAGAAATTGGGAAATGCTAAAATCATTAATCAAAAAATTTTTGTTGATTTTCTTGATTTAAGAAAGTAATGGAGAAAATATTAAAACAGAAGATGAAACTTAAAAGTGTGTTTAGTCTACACATTTGTTTGAGAGTAGGCTATTAAATATTTGCCAGCACACTCCTGACTCCATTTCTCTTTCTACTACTCTGTTTAAATTACTTTCCAGAAAGTCTGCAATGACTTGTTGTTTAGTCATTTTCAGTCATGTCCTACCCTTCATGACCTCATTTAGGGTTTTCTTGGCAGAGATACTAGAATGGTTTTCCATTGCCTTCTCCAACTCATTTTACAGATGATTAAACAGGAAAATAAGGTTAAGTGACTTGCCCAATGTCACACAGCTAGTAAATGTCTGAGGTCAGATTTGAAACTAGGAAGGTGAGTCTTCCTGACTCCAGGCCCTGCACTCTATCCAGCGACCCACCTAGCTGACCCTCCAACAACTTACTAAACGCCAAAACAGTAGCCCTTTTTTTCAGGCCCCTTCATGCTTCACCTCATTATAGCTTTTGAGAATCTTAACCACTCTTTCCTCCTCTGTATTCCTTCCCCTCTTAATCTCAGGATTGAGTCCACTTCCTGGACCCTCCTCCAACTGTTTTTAGTCATTTTTTTCTCTTGTCATTTTCATTGTCTCTTGATCTTTCTTCTCAGTCCTCTAATGTTAGTATTCCTCAAGTGTCTGTTCTTGATCTTCTTTCTTTGTATCCCCTCTCTTGGCAATCAAATCACTCCTATGGCTTCAACTTCCAGTTTTATGCAGATGATTCCCAACATGCGTATCTCTAGATTTCTCTCTGAGCATTATTTCTACTTTTCCAATAGGATCATCCCTACCCAAATACCACACACCTACCGCCAATTCTACATGTCCATAACCTTATCTTTATTATTTTTCCCCAAAACCTGCTCCTCATTCTTTGGCATCACCTTTCAACGTGTCTTCCAGATTCACAAACTTGAGGGGATTGTTTTTGATTCTTGCATCTTTTATTTTTAACATCTTGTGCCCAATCATTTACTCAATTTAATTGAATTCAATAAATAATTAGTAAACACCTACTATGGTGCTAAATAGTAGGATTGCAAAGACAAAATGAAACCATCACTGATCTCAAGGAGCTGACATTTTACTGTTGATTCCAGCTCCACATTATTGTAGGTATCTAGGTGAAATAATGGATAGTGTCAGGAAGACCTGAGTTCAAATCTTTCCTCAGACACTTACTAGCTATAGGGCCCTGGAAAAATCACTCATTCTCTTTCAGCCCTAATTTCCTCATTTATAAAATGAGAATAACATCACCACCCTTGACCACAGCAGTAGCTTCCCAAAAAGTCTTTCCCATTTCTCAGTGCCCAGTACAGGGATTCCCAGAGTTATCTTAGACTCAGCTCCAAATCAGGCCAATTGCTTGGGTCCTGGGGAAAGTACTCCGTGCTCAAAGCTCCCAGAATGGGATACTGTGAGAGCAGATTGTGGACTCAGTTCTCTGCCAAGGAAACAGCACAAGAGGTGAGAAAGTAACACAAGGAGTGTATGTGAGAGTAGGGGGACATCTGCTAGAGCAATGTTTCTTAAACTGTGGGTTGCAACCCCATATGCGGTCACACAACTGAATGTGGGGGTTGCTAAAAATTTGACAACATTAAAAGGTTTCTGAATGCTCAATGACCAGAAATTAATTCAAAATCAAATGTGTAACAAATTCGAGGTGTTTCTGGCATCTCTTGCCCAGTTAACATTGCATGATTTTGCTGCAGCTTTGGTTCTCAACACACAACATGCGCACTTTACACTGCATGTGCCATCACATCACACAATGCCAACAAACACTGCCAGAAACACTTTGGCTCAGATTTGATACTATTGTATGTTATGAATTGTAATGTTTTTACTCTACATATAAAGTTTTCTGTTTTATAGAAACATAATAGTCTAATTATGGAAAATAAGGACTTTTAACGTTTTCCTACCATCATTTCTCAGCATATAATTATCAAATTAGTTTCTCTTTGGATTGTATTGTGTTAGAATGTTTGAATTTTTGATATAATGCTTGATTTTTAAAATTGTTGTTATCTTTTTCTTTAACAGAAACATATACTTAATTGCAGCAAGTAAAGACAAAAGCCCTTTAATAATATTTCTCCACCATCACCACTGTATGTATATGCAAATGTGAACCCAGTTTTTAAAATTAAGCACACATGTAGTTTCATACACTAAAGCTACTATTTATTTGAGAAATTATTAGTAATATTTATTTATATTTTAAGACAAAAATATTTTTTGATTATGGATAACTGCCTAAATTTAGACAGAAGAGATTAAAAGTAGTGATGACACCTAAATTGACAAGAAAAAGAAAATATGTCAAATCATTTTTGCAATATGGATTTATTTCTAATAATGGTGATGTGTAGAAAGATGTCTTTGCTTAATTTGTGATGAAATATTAACTGCAGAGAGCATGAAATCACAAACTAAAATGACATCTTAATAGCAAGCATGCAGTCTACTGCAATAAGACAAAGGAATATTTTGAAAAACTTTAAAAATCTTCAAATAAAGAAAAACTATGTTTTGAGAAGTTTGTACCTGTCAATGAAAAATATTTACTTGCATCTTATGAAACGTCTTATTTACTTGTAAAAACTGAAAAGCCCTACACAATAGGAGATCTTGTGTTCCCTGTTGCTATTAAAATGTCAGAAATAGTTCAAGGGAAAAAGTATGGGGATGAAATTGATAGAATTCCTTTATCAAATGATATAATTTTCAAAAGAATTTCCAAAAAAATAGTAATGGCCAATGCTAAGAGATCATTACCAGGCTTAAAGTTAGCCCAAAGTTTGCAATTCAGTTAGATGAAACAACTGATATTTCTAACATGGCACAGTTGCTACTTTGTGTAAGATGTGTTTATGAAGAAAGCATACATGAGGAATTATTGTTTTGTCACCCTTTAGAAGGGCATACAAGAGGGGAAGATATATTTTTAAAGCTGATGAACTTTTCACAAATGAAGGCTTACAGTGGAAAAATTGTGGTGGAGTCTGTACAGAAGTTGCTATTAGATTTGTAGCAAAAGTTAAAACTGGTGGCAATGAACATATCGCATTTACTCACTGCATGATGCCCCAGAATCACTCATAGCTGAAAAAAAAATTTATCACCAGAGTTAGATTTTGTGCCTTATGATACCATCAAAATCACTAACTTCATTAAAAGCTGTACCCTTAATAGTCATTTGTTTTCAAACCTTTGCAAAGACATGGACCCTAATTACAAAAGCTTATTACTATATGTAGAGATATGGTGGATATCAAGAGGGTGATGGTTAAAGAGAGTATTGAAACTGAAAGATGAAATTGTCAAATTTTTGATTGAGAAGAAATCCAATTTTGTTAATTTTTTTCAAGATGCCTTATGGCTTTCAAAACTATTATTCAGAAAGTGTTTTTTTTTAAAAAAAAAAAACTCAATGATTTAAACATGTTGCTTCAAGGAAGAAATTGTAATATATTTATGTTAAAAGATAAAATTGAAACTTTTAGTAAAAAGTTAACATATGGAAGAATAGGGTAGAAAATTATTCTTTGAAATGTTTATAGCTATAGATGATTTTATAATTGAAAGTAACCTTCCCAAAGATTTAATTGTAAGAGTTATAATTGATCATCTGAAGTGCCTGGAGACATAGCTTCAGAAATAGTTCCTTTCAAATTTTGCTTCTGAAAATCTATGTTGGGTTCATAAACCATACTCAACTGAAACAAAACACCTCAGTTATATGCCATTAAAAGTTCAGGAAGGATTTACTGAGTTATAAAGCAACATAAGTTTTCTAAAAAACCATTAAATGAATTTTGACTTGGGATTAGGACAGAGTTTCCAACAACTTCTCAAATGGCCCTAGACATAATTCTGCCATTTTTACTACACATTTATGTAAAGCAGCATTCTCAGTATTGATGATTATAAAATCAAAATAACAATCAACTCTGAAAAATGTTGAAGGTGCTCTATGTCCTGAAGTATCAAATATCCTGCCAAAGTTAAATTCTTTATGTCATAATAAACAAGTATTATTATGCAAATTAGTATGTAAATTCACTCTCATGTTTAATAAGTGGCAAAATTATATGTATGCCAAATAATTGTTTAAAAATATTGTTTTATGATTTATTATCAGTAAATGCTTGATTTGTATACCTATTTTATATACCTATATAACTGGGATTACATAAAAATTTTTCAAATAGAAAGGGATTGTGAGTGGAAAAAATAAGCCCTATTCTAGAGAGGCTAGGATCATGAACAGCAACGAAAGAGGTAAAAACAAGGGAAAACAGAGGTGATTGACTAGATATGCAGAGGAAGGCGTGCATTTTTGGATGTGACCAGTGTGGAATGGAATATGTTTTGCTTGACTAAGAATATTTGTTGCAAAGGTTTTTTTTCTCTTTTTTTCAGTTGTGGTGGTAGAGAATAAAAGAGAAAAACTAGATAAGCTTATTAATTGAAGAAAATATATTTAAATGAAAGAAGAGGAAAGTACTGATAAAAAAAATAGTAACTGGTAGAAAAAGTAACTCTTCTTCTTTCCTACTTTATTTTTCTTTCTTTCCAACTACGTATGCACAGATGCTCATTCCATTTAGCATTTATTAAGTTAAGAACAAAAGTAAACAAAGCAAAACAAAAAATCCCTACTATTTGTCTTCAGAGATCAGAACCAGGAGAAATACAGGAAAAGTTTAAAAAGAGGGGAATTTAGCCTTGATGCCACAAAACAATTCCTTACTATGAGAGCTATCCATAAATGGAATTGGTTGTTTCAGGAAATGGTGGATTTGCTCTCATTGGAAGCCTTTGTTGTCGTTCATTTGCTTTTTGTTTACGAAGAGGACATTACAGGTGTTATCTTGACTTGAGTGTGAACTGGATTTAAGTAAGGCAAAGTTGGACAAAGTCATCACCCTCAGTCTCTTTTCCAGAGTCATCCAAGTCCAGAGGCCAGACAAAAGTCAAGACAACTGACAATGGCCCAGGATGCAGTGGATGACCTTGGAGTCTATGATATCTGACTAAGCTCTAAGTACTCCACAGTACCTGTTTCAGTTGCCTTTATGACTGTTGGAACCAACTGCTCTCATCTACTCATTCCATCATGGAAAGTCTTCATGTTCTTGGAGTACACAGTCCCCTAACTCATGATGGGTTTGCAGTCTGTCAGTTCTACTCAACCTGGTTTAACCTGTTTGCAGAGCTGGTTTTATCAGGGTGTAGCTGCTGAATATGCTACAGCTTCTTGGAGCCACAGGTGAGATTTGGGTGGCAAGTGGACACTTAGGAAAATGAACAGTCCTGAAAAGGGCTTAGCAAACCCTCACACCAGATTGCTAGTCCTCCCTGAACACCCCATACACCCTGAGAAAAGAACTAAAAGAAAGGTAAAAACAAGGCAAAAAGAGAATAGGACAAGCTCTCAAAAGAGGAGGGAATTGACAAAGGGTGCAGCCTCTTCCATAACATCCCAGATAGACAGTCAACACTTTTCTCCTTAAAGACTTGTAAGTAGTGATAGCGATAGCCACACACACACACACACACACACACACACACACACACACACACACATACACACACACATATATATATATAAGTATATATATATATATATATATATAAATATATATATATTATACCTTCAGGTTTATAAAGCACTCTAATATTCTAAGTTCCACTGATAGATAAAGAAGATTCCTTTTTAAATTAAACTAATACTTGTCTCCCATGACAGCTCCCAACCTTCCACTCCCAAAGGTCCAAGTTGGCTCCTGTAGGGTAAAATAGGATAAGTCTGAGACTTACAGTGAGAGATTAGTATTGTTGGTGTATTTCATGTGTCAAAAATAAATATATCAATAACTTTTATAAAGTTTTAAAATCAAGATGATGCATTTTCTGAAACAGAAAAAAAAGCATTCTTTCAGAGTGCAGAATGAACCAGGTAGCAAAAATCCCTAAATAAATAACCCTAACACAAACTGTACTGCTCTTGGTTTTTTTTCAGTTATTTCCCTCAATTCCTCATCTTTAGAATGAGTTGGAGAAGGAAATGGCAAACCACTCTAGTATCTTTGCCAAAAAGTCTTTTGATCAGATATTGGAGGGTCATGTTGTTTTGGAATTCTTTGTGACGTTTTGCTTCAGGTGACTGTTGAGGTCCACTCTAACTGAAAAAATTCAATGGTTCTTTGAGTCAGCATCCAATAAGAAACTCACGAAGTTCATTGAAAACAGGGAAAGTTAATAAATAATGAGGCTGAAAAGCATAGGGAATAATTTAGGGGAGACATAAAAATGGAACAGTGGATAGAAAGATGGCCTCAAAACCTGGGTTCAAATCTTATCTTTGACACATACTATAATGATCGTATGACTCTGGACAGGTCACTTAGCGTCTTATTGACCTGGGATCTCCCTGAGTATAAATTGCTGAGAAGTGCTTTCTTTTTTTTTTTAAATTTCTTTATTTATTTAACTTTTTACATTCATTTTCACAAAATTTTGGTTTCCAAATTTTCTCCCCATTTATTCCCTCCCCCCACCCCAATATACCAAGCATTCTAATTTTCCCTATCACCAATCTGCCCTCTCTTCTATCATCCCTTCCTTCTCTTGTCCCCATCTTCTCTTTTGTCCTGGAGGGCCAGATGACTTTCTATTTCCCATTAACTCTATTTCTTATCTCCTAGTAGCAAGAAAAATACTCAACAGTTGTTCCTAAAACTTTGAGTTCCAAATTCTCCCCATCCCTCCCTCCCCAACCATTCCCTTTGGGAAGGCAGGCAATTCAATACAGGCCATATCTGTGTAGTTTTGCAAATGACTTCAATAACAGTCATGTTGTATAAGACTAACTGCATTTCCCTCCGTCCTATTCTGTCCCTCATTGTTTCTATTCTGTCTTTTGATCCTGTCCCTCCCCAAGAGTGTTGACCTCAAATTGCTCCCTTCTTCCATTGCCCTCCCTTCCATCATCCCTCCCTCCCTGCTTATCTCCTTCTTCCCCATTTTCCTGTACTGTAAGATAGGTTTTCATACCAAAATGAGTGTGCATTTTATTCCTTCCTTTAGTCGAATGTGATGAGGGTAAACTTCTTGTTTTTTTCTCAGCTCTCCTCTTTTTCCCTCCACTAAAAAGTTTCCTGCTTCCCTCTTGAATGAGATATAATTTACGCCATTCCATTTCACCCTCTCTCCTCCCACTACATTTCTCTCTCACCATTTACCTTAATTTCTTTTAAGATATGGTCCCATCCTATTCAATTCACTCTGTGCTCTCTGTCTCTGTGTGTGCATGCTTGTGTGTATGTGTGTGTGCATGTATGCATGTACATGTGTGTGTGTGCGTGTGTGTGTGTGTACATCTGTATGTGGTCCCACCAACTACCCAGATACTGAAACGTTTTAAGAGTTACAAATATTGTCTTTCCATGTAGGAATGTAAACAGTTCACCTTTGGTAAATCCCTTATGACTTCCCTTTGCTGTTTACTATTTCATGCTTCTTCTCATTCTTGTGTTTGAAAGTCAAACTTTCTTTTCAGCTCTGGTCTTTTCATCAAGAATGCTTGAAAGTCCTCAATTTCATTGAAAGACAAGTTTTTCCCCTGAAGTATTATACTCAGTTTTCCTGGGTAGGTGATTCTTGGTTTGAGTCCTCGTTCCTTTGACTTCTGGAATATCCTATTCCACGCCCTTCGATCCCTTAATGTAGAAGCTGCTAGATCTTGTGTTATCCTGATTGTATTTCCAGAGTACTGGAATTGTTTCTTTCTAGCTGCTTGCAATATTTTCTCCTTGACCTGGGAACTCTGGAATTTGGCCACAATGTTCCTAGGAGTTTCTCTTTTTGGATCTCTTTCAGGTGGTGATCGATGGATTCCTTCAATACTTATTTTGCCCTCTGGTTCTAGAATCTCAGGGCAGTTTTCCTTGATAATTTCATGAAAGATGATGTCTAGGCTCTTTTTTTGATCATGGCTTTCAGGTAGTCCCATAATTTTTGAATTGTCTCTCCTGGATCTATTTTCCAGGTCAGTTGTTTTTCCAATGAGATATTTCACATTTTCTTCCATTTTTTCATTCTTTTGGTTTTGTTTTGTGATTTCTTGGTTTTTCAGAAAGTCATTAGAGTCCATCTGTTCCATTCTAATCTTGAGAGAACTATTTTCTTCAGTGAGCTTTTGAACCTCTTTTTCCATTTGGCTAATTTTACTTTTGAAAGCAATCTTCTCCTCATTGGCTTTTTGAACCTCTTTTGCCAATTGAGTGAGCCTATTTTTCAAGGTGTTATTTTCTTCAGCAATTTTTTGGGTCTCCTTTACCAAGGTATTGACCTGTTTTTCATGCTTTTCTTGCATCTCTCTCATTTCTCTTCCCAGTTTTTCCTCCACCTGTCTAACTTGATTTTCAAAATCCTTTTTGAGCTCTTCCATGGCCTGAGCCCACCGGACATCCACCTCGGATGTCTGGGATAGAGAGGCCCCGACCTCCACGTCTTTCTCAGATGGCAGGCATTGTACTTCGTCATCAGAAATGAAGGGGGGAAGGAACATCTCTTCCCCAATAAAGTAGCTCTCTATGGTCTTATTCTGCTTCCTTTTTCTGGGCATTTTCCCAGCCAGTTACCTGACTTTTGAGATTCCTCTCCACCCCTGCCTAGATCCGCCCAGCTAGTGCTTGGGGTCTGAGATTCAAATGCTGCTTCCCAGTCTCAGGGCTATCTGAGGCAGGAGCCTGAGAAGTGCTTTCTTACCTGCTTTGTTAAGGAAGTTTACTTACTTGGGAATTTCCTATCCCATCAAAGCAAAGGTCCAGTCGTTACTTGCTATACCATGACACAAACATGCAAATCTAAGATATTGAAATTCTAAAATTAAAAATTTCTAAATTGAAAATCTACTTTTTAATATCAACACTAAAAACATTGTCATGAATTAGCACATGTTCCATCAAGGAGGGTGGAATTAGATTGTAAAGGGATGTTTTTCCTCATCCCAGGTGGATTGTGTTGGCATAAAACTGTAAGATATAATAAACAAAACATTATGAGGAAATTTAGAGAGACAGGGAAAAAAACAAAAGAGAAAACAACATCTTCAGGAAGATACATGGTAGATAAATGAAAAACCATAAAGAAAACAATAAATCTATGTGTGTGTGTGTGTGTGTAGAAGTCTTCCCACAGTTTCTAAAGTCACACTGAGACTCAGACTGAGAAATTATTGGCTCCAGTCCTTAGAATTTCAAGGTTATAAAATGTATTCCAATGTGAGGTAGCAAAAGGTCCCCATTTCATCCTATACAAATTGTATTCCTATCCTCCAGTAGAATGTAAACCCTCCCCAACTAATATGTTGAATTGCAGTGATAGCTAAGTGGTATAGGGAATAGAGTGCTGGACCTGGAGTCAGGAAAAGCCAAGTTCAAATCAGGCCACAAACATTTACTGTTTCAGTTTCCTGATCTATAAAATAGGAATAATAATAGCATCTACCACTCATGGCTACTATGAGGATCAAAATCATATGTCTAAAGCATTTTGTAAACCTTAAAACTCTACATTAATACTGCTAATATTATTACTATTGGATTTCCTGGTCATTTTTTTTGTGTTAATGCCTTTTTTCTTTAAAATAAGATTTGACTTTCTTTAAAATGACATTAGGCATGTAGTTGGTGTGTGTGTGTGTGTGTGTGACTTAAGGCTGTAATCCCCTGTTCAGGTATTGGGATACTTTTGGAAGTTGGATGTGCAAGCATGCCCATTGTTCATCCATTGGTTCTTTGACTAAATGACAGTTTCTTGTGAGTCTCTGAAGCTTCCTCTAGCAGCCTGCTCTGATCCCTGCTGAGGCTGGTGAATGTTGTGCCCTGATCAGCTGCCATCGCACTTCATCAGCAGATCATTGTTAGCACATTGTGCCCTGTGTCATATGACCATATGCCAGTTTTATGTGTGTGCCCCCTCTGGTATCAGCGGTGCTGTTTTAACTTAAAAATCCTTTGGCACATCAATATGCCCTAATAAATCCAGTACATCTGCTTCTGAGACTGCTAAATATTCCATTTGCTGTGAAATGGTTCATATTCTTGGTTGTATAATACTTTTCCTTTTTTTCCTCCTTCCTTTTCAATGTTAGTAGAATTCATGGATTTGCCATTTAAGAATGGCACTTATGTAAAGTCTGGAAATTTGTGGTGTGGAGGGATTTGGGGACCAGTTGTCTGATGAAAAATGCAAGAAAAGCAGCAGTAGGTAGAAGAGAGAGGGAGGGGGAGAGGAGAGGAGAGGAGAGGAGAGGAGAGGAGAGGAGAGGAGAGGAGAGGAGAGGAGAGGAGAGGAGAGGAGAGGAGAGGAGAGAAGAGGAGAGGAGAGAAGGAAACCTTAAGATAAAATGTTGAATTCCATGTTCAATCTATTGTTGGCAGTCAAGAAACATTTTTTTAACAAGGCCAATGATTGCAATACTGAAATGCTAAGAAAAGTGGGGGAGGGAAGGAATTATATTATTCTTCAGAAGTCAATTGAGGATGCCAAGGAGTCTAAAGGGAGAGAATGGTAAATTTGGAAGCTACTGAATTCCTTTGGACAAACTGAAGGTTGATGCCAGTGAATGTTTCTGAATAGAAGAAAGAGAACAATACAGAATTTCCATAAGGAAAGGCACATTTCAGTATTAGAGAGCAAGGGAGAGAGTTATGAAGCAAGTAGGAAAAAATCCTAAGGAGGCTGCCATGAAGAGTACTAGGCAACATACCAAGAGATAGAAAAGCCAGAAGAGATCATTCCAATGATTGCAAAGCAAATGAGAAGCGGTTTGCTGACTAGATAAATGCTATGATTTCATTTGCAACGAATATTCATTTAATGAAAAGATTGCATCCAAACTTGCACAGAAAATGGCCTGGCATGAAGTATTTCAGTGTCTTAGGTCTGGCACAAAACCTCCTGGTCTATCACCATTCACCATTTTACCAGACTAATTTCACTACTGCAGGGAGAAGAGAAGAAACTACTGGTTTCACAAGAAGGAGTTGGGGAAATGATAAGATCTACTATGCTATAGACTTGCTTTATCATCAAGGATATTGTGGGGAAGATATAGTGGCTCAGTTTTTCTGGGCACTGTGATGGCAGTCAAAATAGGATCTTTTGCTGTTTTAGTATAATCAAGTGCCTCTGATTGAATCTTGCCTTTATCAATCAAGAGTCTTTACAAGAAATAAAGTACAGAAACAAATGTTTCTTTAACTAGAAATAGATATGTATTTGTATTGTTAATTATTTTAATGCGATTAGAGATCTTCCTCACTCATTAATGGGCCTGCCCATTAAGGAGAGTTTGATTAGGGAGGATTTGTAGGAAGGCCCACACCTTTTGTTAATGAGGCACTGGTTCCCAAGGGCTGTGATACCCTCTGGTTCTAAAAACGGAATAAATACTCTGACTTGAGGTTTTACTTTAGGACTTAGTATTTCTAAGAATGAGAATGAGTCCCAGATGAAGACTCTGGGAAGTCACTCTAAGGACCCTCCTGATTTTGAAAACCCAGGTGTCAAGCTTCCCTCTCTGGTAATGATGGTCAGACAGCTCTACCTGTCTGTTGAATTATGGTCAGGCAGAGGAGGCCATGTCTGTTGATTACTTTGGGGTTTACTGACTAGAAGTGTTTTTTTGGCCAGATAAGGACTAGATGTCAGTGCTTCCCTCTCTGGTAACCATGATCAGACAGTTGGGGTCCAACTGTCTGTTGAATTCAGGCAGAGGAAGCCATGTCTGTTCAGCTTTGATTTCTCTGTATTTTCTTTAAAGTTTGGAGTGCTGACTCCCCTGACCTAGGTGAATGATTTATGTTCTTAGATAAAGAAATGATACATGTGCTTGATTAAAGTGCTTGTTAACCTCTCAAAAGTTGCCTATCCTTTTATGAATACAGATCTAAGAACCTGTGATAGCAGACCCCACTGTGTATGTTGGGATGCTTACTATTACAGACACACCCCTTGTCTTCTTATGAAATGTCTGACTATCAGGTCAGGACTATGGTGAAGGAAATGGTGACTCACATGGATTTCAGAAATGAAGTAAGAAAGGCTGCTACTACATGTGGGTGAGATTTTTTTATTGCCTTATATAACCTGGAAGCTTGTCACAGGGACCAGTCAGCTCCTGGGACCTCTGTCTTCTTTTAGATAAGAAGTAATCCATTTCATAGAAAAGGAGTGAGCCTAACCCATGTGCAGGAAAACACTGACGAATGTTCGTCCTATCATAAGGCTCTTGTAATAATCCAGGCTGTGTTCCACCTCTTACTAGGGTGGTGATAGCAGGAATAGAACAGAGAAATCTACAGAACTTAGTAACTGATGTTTAAATACAAGAGATAAAGGGGAGGGGAAGAGTCTGAGATAAAACCTCAAGATTTTAAACAATGGCAGCTAAGAGGTGCAGTGGATAAAGTTCTAGGCCTGAAGTCAACAAGACTCATATTCCTGAGTTCCAATCTGGCCTCAGGCCCTTACTAGTTGTGTAATCATGGATGCTTAATCCTGTTTGCCCCAGTCTCTTCATTTGTAAAATGAGCTTGATTAAATTATATAGATCAGACTCCTAATTTATAGAAAAGTTTCACCATGGGAACCATACTTCAAAACTTCTGAATTCCTTAGTATCTCTCATACCCCAACCCCTATATGCAAATTACTGTCAAGGCCTGACAATTTCTTCTTTGCAGTGTCTTTCTAATACACTCTCTTACTTCTTTTGCTATTTCCACTATGAGTGTAAGCTCCCATCACTTCACTCTTTGATTATTGCAATGACCTACTGGTGGCTCTGCCTACTTTGCCCACCCCAGTCCATTCTCCATTCAGATAATAAAGTGATTTTCTTAAACCATAGGTCCTATTTACCCCAATTCAATACTCTATAGTAGTTTCCTATTGCCTCCAGAAAGTGATACAAAATTCTCCATTTGACATTCAAAGACTTTCATAACCTAGCCCCTTCCTATCTTTCCAGTCTTCTTACATCTTACTCCCCAACAAATACTCTTTGATCTGTTGACATTGGCCTCCTGGTTGTTCCACAAACAAAACACATCATCTCTCAGCTCTTGGCATTTTCTCTGGCTGTCCTCCATGCCTGAATTTATCCTCCTCTTCTGTTCCAACTATTGACCTTTAAGTCCCAACTAAAATTCCATCTTCTGCAGGAAACTTTCCCTAACCCCTCTTAACTCCAGTGACTTCCTTCTGTTAATTATTTTCCCTTTATCCTGTTCACAGCTTGTTTTGTAGATATTTGTTGGTACGTTCTCTCCCCCATTTGATCGTGATCTCTTTTTGTATCCCCGATGCTTAGCATTGTGCCTCACAAGTGGTAGGTGATTAATAGATGTTTACTGATTGATGGCTCTGTTCAGGTATCATCTCTTCCAGGAAGCATTCTTAATAACCTCCAGTCCGTAGCACTCTTTTCCTTCTGAAATTACCTTTCCTTTGCTTTTCTGTATATATGATTTCATCAAGAGAATATAATCCCTTTGAAGTCAGTGTCCGCTTTAGGTTTTGTCTTTGTACGGCCAGCCTGTGCTGTGAACAGAGCAGGTATTTAATAATTATTTGTTGAATTGAATTGAAACTGACTAGATAAATACATCTTTGTTCTAGTCTATTTAACATGGAAAATTCTCTCTTATAAGTGGTGCAATATTTCTGTGCACTTGGAGTAACACTTGTAATTCTCATAAGTATAATAACCAACCAATTATTATTCCATATATGCTAGTGGATATAAGTAAATGTATTCATTTTATGATCTAGAAATCAAGGAAGAGAAGCTGTAAGCTTTATTCTCTATCATGCATAGAGGGGAATTTACATCTGTGGGTGTGAGAACTCACTATGCATATTTTTACTACTCCCCTGGTTAGCTCTGAAGCTGAAATCCACTGAGCACATGGTACTTGGTAGGGTGGAAGCGGGACAGGGAAAGGCAGTGATTGGGTAGATTCATTAAAATCTGCTATAGTTGCTGAACATGTAAACAATGTGTGTACACTAGTGGGGTCCTCTTCCAAATATCAGTCAGCTGGGTCTTTCTTTGGTGAAGTGAAGACTCTTCTCAACAATTCCAAGGTGAAAACTGGAAGTATAAATCTTGATTCTGATCACTTATGCCCTTCATGAACCAAAGGAAAACAAAATTCCTTTCAGAGAACTTTAGAATTAATTTTGAAATATAAGCCCTTGCATTATTCTAGTTTCGCCTTTAAAATCAGTTAGGCACATTGTTTGAGACCCTTTAGTATTAGAGTATGGAAATGTAATAACTAAAAATATGTTCTAACTTTATGTTACTTTCAATCCACTTTAACTTAATAAAACAAATATATATATCAAGTGATTATTAGGTTCAAAGCCCTGCAATAGACACTACCTAGGATAAAAATATCATTATAGCATAATTCTCTATGTGGTGAAATGGAGAGAGTGTTGGACTTGAAATCAGAAAGACCTGAGTTCAAATTTAGCTTCGAACACTTACTAATTGTGTGATCCTGGGCAAATCTCTTAACCTCTGTCTGCATCAGTTTCTTCATCAGTAAAAAAAGACATAATAATTGTACCCACCTCCCAGGATTGCTGTGGGGATCAACTGAGATAATAATTGTAAAAAGTGGGCTAGATGACCTCTAAGATTCTTTCCAGGTCTAAATCTCTTTTCTTATTAGAATCAATTCAAAGATTGGGTGATGAAATTAAGAGACCACTGCATTTATAATAAAAGATATTTGTGTCCTAAAATAAATAAAAATAAAATGCTTCACATAGTGCCTGGCATATAGTAAGGACCATAAAGTGTCATTATATTATAGAAGCAGAGAATCTGACATATATGTGGTATATCCATACATGTATATGTGTGTGTGTGTTGACTGTTTAGTAATAAGTCTAGTAATGTATGGCATGGCTAGATAGCTATCACATCTAGGATCTGCTCTACCCCATCTTTTCATTAATAATTTCATTAATTCACTTAATAAGCATTTATTAAGCACCTACTTTTGAATGCAAAATGTACGTTTGCCAAAAAGACTATTTTATGGAGAACTTTCATGGGGCAGGTGATTATATAGTGGCCAGAAGAAACAATACAAGGACACTCACAAGGTCTCTCTCAAGAACTTTGGGTTTGACTGGGCAACTGGCATAGGACCACTCAGCATGGCGTGCCCACATAAGAAAGGTGCTGTGCTCTTCAAGCAAAGCAGAATTGAGATAGCACAAAGTAAACACAGGATGCGCAAATCTGGGATATCCACCCCAAATAGTCAAACGGACTATCTGTGCCTGACCTGTGGTAGAGCATTCCAAGCTCATATTGGTCTGATTAGCCACAGTTGGACACGCTGAAATTTCACTTTACAATGGTGATGTCATTTTGGTCCTCTTCAAAGACGAAGGACAACAACCATTGAGCACTTACTATGTACCAGGCACTATGCTAAGTGCTGGGGTTACAAAAAGAGGCAAAAGACAGTCCCTGCCCTGAAGGAGCTTATGTTCTAATGTGGGAAACAACATGCAAACAAATACCTACAAAGCTAGCTATAGGTAGGACAAATAGAAAACTAAAAGAGGGAAAGCAGAGGAATGAAGATGGGTTAGGAGACAAAAAGAGATCCCTTATTCACAGATCTTCAACAGGTGCATTGGGCTGGATTGTATCTATTGGTATACTAGGCACAGGATACTATTTTAGGGATTCAGAATAAAAGCCACTTTATTCTCTCCTATTTGGAGACTAACAGTCACCTTCTACACACACATGCACACATGCACACGCACATGCACATGCATACACACACAATCTTAGTGAAAAAAATAGATTTTTCTAAGCAAACAATTAATAGAAATAGAATTTTACAGATTAGAGAAAATAAATAATGTAGAAAAGTAGATGAGTACTTCCCCAAGAACTAAGAGAAAAATGTCAGTTTGATCAAGGGGAGAATGATCTCCCTGGGGAAGCCCCTGCTTGGCAGTCTATAAGTTTGCAGGTTCTGGATGCCAAGGGACATGTCGAGGGAGGTCAACTCCCCACCAAGTATGTAGTATGCAAGTTGGAGGATCCAATTTTCCAATTTTTCGTCTTTTCTCTTTGCCTTCCTCTCATGAATTCTCCTTTCACTTCTCTCCATACATGTAGCTTTCTGGTCCAGTCCTCTCTCAGATAAGCAAGAGTTACATCTCACTCAGCAAATGTTTAAAGCAAGAGTGGGGAACCTGCAATCTCAAGGCCACATGTGACCCTCTAGGTCCTCAAGTATGGCCCTTTGATTGAAAACAAACTTCACAGAACAAATTCTTTTTAATAAAAGGATTTTTTTTCTGTAGAACTTCTACTTATTCTGAAGGTCACACCCAAGGACCTAGAAGGCCATATATGGCTGCCAGGCCTCAAGTTTCCCACCCCTGGTTAAAGCATTCGGTTAGCCATAGAAGCATCCCTCAAGTTACTGCCCCATACTTGGGTAGAAGTTGAGTTATAGACTGTTCAATCATGTACATAAACAACTATTATGCAAGGTTAGGTGTGATAAATGGTCCAAGAGAGATACGAATATAAAACAGAACTATAGGGTTTCAGGGGACAGCAAGATCTTATCATTTGAAGGGAAGAAGAAGAGGGTAGCATTTGAAGTAAGCCTGGAAAAACAGACAGAATTTCAACCAGAAATTATACTGGGGATACAGAGTCCAGAAAAAGAGAAAATCATGAATAGCATCGGGAGTACTCATGGTACATTCAGGAAACAATTTAACTTGACTACGTGTCCAATATTTTTGTAGGATAATGGAAAACCTGGACCCATACTGTGGAAGATCATACCAAGCCAAGGAGTCTAGAACACATTTGTCAGGCAGAAGGGAGTCATTGAAATCTCTGAGAAGACAGGCAACAAAATCACAACTGTACTTTAGGTACAAGTACATTGATCTGGTAATAATGTTTATGATAAATTGGATTAAAGAGAATCTAAAGGTGGAAAACAAATCAGAAGTGTACTAGAATTGTTTAGGAAAGAAATCGAGTCTGAACCAGAGTGATAGGAATGGGGATAGGAATGGAAGACACTGCAACATTAAAATGGCAAGATATAGCAAATTGGATATTTAATAATTCAATTCAATAAACATTTACTAATCCCCTACTATATGTCAAGCCCTGTGCTAAGGGTTGGGGATATAAAGAGAGACAGACAATCCCTACCCTCAGGGATTTTACAATCTATTGGGGGATATGGAGAAAAGCTGGAAAGAGGAGAAAGTAGGGGCCAAAGCATACAATGGAGTTTCAAGCCAGGAATGAACAGTAAATACTGTCACTAATAGAAACAGAAAAATTCATTGTTTTATTTATTTAGCATTCAGAGAATATGTATTGAGTTAAAGTGAGAGTCACTAGGAGGGAGATTAAAAGAGAAATAAGACATGGTCTCTGTCCTCAAATTGGATGTGGGACTCCAGGAAGGTGAAGAAGGTAAAGATGAAATTTGGAGAATGATGAAACCATTGAAAGAGACAGGGAAGATAGTACCAAAGGTAGGTTTTGGGGTGTTGAGGATGAGTTAATTTTGGATAGGTTGACTTGTGATGCTGATAGAACATCCAGATAGTAGTTGAACCTATAGAATTGGATTTTCATAGGGAAATGAGAGCTAAAGAAGTAAATTGTGTGTGTTTGGGGTGAGGTAGGAGCGTAGTACAGACTATTCTCTCAAGCAGGTTGACAGTGAAGGAAATAAGAGAGATAATAGTAGCTTGGGGGACTATCAGGGACCAGAGGGTGAAAAAATAAAGCGCAGATGAAAGAGAGCATGTTTGATTGTGGTAGAGGAGGAACAGGAAGGACAGGGAGATCTAAGTGTTATAGAAATGTGGGGAGCACTCTTTGATTTAAAAAAAAATCTGCTGGGAAAACTGGAAAGCAGTTTGGCAGAAAAGCTCCCCTAACAAAATTAATGCATGTAGGAGAAGAAGGGAAGTTGACAAATGTTTACATATCAAATTTCCTAGATAAGGATTTTCTAAGATAGATAACTGAAAGCTATTCACCAACACATAAATGCTCAAGGATATCAATAAATAGTTCTTACAAGAAGAACAGAAAACTATAAAGAATCATATGAAATTCTGTTTCAAATTTAATAATAAACAAATTGATAATGACAAGAGAAATGCACTTTGAAGCAACCTGAGGTTTCACGTCACATTCAGCAAATGGACAAAAGTGACAAAAGATGGTATTCCAAGTAGTCGATGTTGGAGGGACTGTGAGAATATAGGCACAGGAGTGCATTATTGATGGAGATGTAAACTGGTAAAACCATTTTGGAAATTAATTTGAAAAGTATGCTAATAAAATGATTAAAATATCCATAATCTTTGATCCAGAGATTCTATTACTAGGCTTACATTCCAAGGAGTCATTGGCAAGAAGAAAGTCCCTATGTACACTGATGTATTTGTAGCAGCATTGTGTGTGTGTGTGTGTGTGTGTGAAGAAATGGAAACATTGTAGATACTTGTCTATTGGGAAATAGCTGAACAAATTGTGGCATATAAATGTAATGGAATATTACTGTGCTGAAGGAAGTGATGAATATGATGAATACATATAAATAGGGAAATATTGATATGAAATGATGCAGAGTGAAGTAAGAGCCAAGAAAAGAGAGAGCCAAGAAGACAGCTAACGACAATGTAAATTGACAGGACAACTACAAAACAGTCAAAAGTGAATGTTACAAAACTACCAAGAATAAGCATGGCTTCCAAGAAGAGAAACTAAAAGATACTCTCATGCTACTCCTTCTCAAGGGTGTAAGGTCATTGCTTCTATTTTTGACCTATTTTGGAAGCATAAATAAGCTTTGCTAATTCTTTTCCTTTTTTTGAGGGGGGAGGCAGTTGGGGTTAAATGACTTGTCGCTTGGTTAGTAAGCCTCTGAGGTCATATTTGAACTCAGGTCTTCCGGACTCCAGGGCAGTGCTCTATTTATTGCACTACCTGGCTGCCCCTTTTCCTTTTCTCTTAAAAATATTTATTATATAAAATAGTACTCTAGGAAGACGAAAGGAAGGGATACCAGGAGAAAGTGATATAAAAAGAAACGTAGGAAGGAGAGAATTTTCAAGGTGGGGAATTTCAACAATGTAAAATGCTGCAGAGATGCTGAGGTATGGGTATTCAAGAGTGAGAGAGGGCATAATTGATCATCCAACCAATCAACCAGCATTTATTAAAGTTCTATATGTTCCAGACACTATATTATATGCTGGGAAATAATTACAAAGAATGAAACAGTAACTAAGCTCGAGAAGTTTCCATTCTATGACAGGAAACAATAAATATTTTAGTATAGATAAAGTATATATAAAGGGGACAAATACAAATAAATACAAGGCACTTAGAGAGGGAAAGCAATGGCAGTTGGGAAAATCTTGCTCCTGTTAATGACTTTTACTATCACTGTAACACAGTAAATGTTCTTTAAATGTTACATTAAAAAAGGAACAAATCAACTTTCTTATTTCTGTTCATTTTTAAGGTGTGCCATGACAGGAGAGAGGCAGTTTATGCGACAGAGCTGAGATGTGAGTCCTTTCCACAGTCTAACCCTCAATAATCAAAAGTCAAAGGTCAAGCACCTTGAATCTTCTTCCTTTAGGTTCTCCTTCCCTTTCTCTCCCTCTCTCTCCCTCTCTCTCTCTCTCTCTCTCTCTCTCTCTCTCTCTCTCTCTCTCTCTCTCTCTCTCTCTCTTTCTTTCTCTTTCTGTCTCTCTGTTTCTCTCTGTCTCTCTCTGCCTCTCTGTCTCTCTGTCTCTCTGTCTCTCTGTCTCTCTCTCTCTCTCTCTCTCTCTCTCTCTCTTTCTCTCCGTTTTCCTCTCTACGATGCTGACACAGGACTGCTCAGTATGGTATGCCCACATCAGAGAAAGTGGTATTCTCCATGAGCAAAGCAGAGTTGAAACAGTTCAAAGGAAACACAGGATGCATAAATTTAGAGAATCCACCCCAAATGTTCACATGAACTATTTGTGCCCACCTGTGGTAGAGCTTTCCGAGTTCATATTGGTCTGATCAGCCACAGTCAGAAACATTGAAACTTGACAGAGCAGATGGAGGGAGGAGGAAGAGAGGACAAGAATAGTCTTAACTCACTATTGTACTGAACCTTGGCTACCTTGAGCTCCTCAGGGATTGACTATTAAAAGCCCCTAGAGTTGGAGTTAATTTGTTTATGTGCTTTCTTCAACCAGAAAGCCTCATGCCTCACGAAGGGATTAGAATATATTGTAAACATCTTGCTTACAAATTAAAATTTTAACAGGTCTTTACATATGTGATTATATCAACTGTTAAGTAGAGGAGGTGGGACTACATTCATCCACAGCCCCCTTATAACATAAATGGTAACTTTTGAGAGAGCAGTTTAGTGCAAAGATTTGTGTACAAAAGGGACCATTTCCTATTTCTCTGATCTTTTGAGAGTATATCTGTGTAAAAGTATATGAACTAGCTGTTCATTATTTTTTTTTATGTATGATTTCAAATTGCTTTCTAGAATGATTTTATCCACTCACAGATTGAGAGTGGCACATGTGCTTAAACATACTTATTGACTGATATTGACAGCTAGGTGATACCAGGGATAGAATGCCAGGTCTGGAGTCAGAAGGATCTTGAGTTCAAATCTGGCCTCAGACACTCACTAGCTGTGTGACCTTGAGCAAGTCCCTTAACCCTGTTTGCCTCAGTTTCCTCATCTGTAAAATGATCCAGAGAAGGAAATGGCAAACTACTCCAGTATCGTTGCTAAGAAAACCTCAAATGAAGACACAGTCAATACAACTGAAATGACTGAACATCTAAGATTGAAAAGGTGAAGAGCCAGATAGAAAATTATTGAAGAGTGAGTGGAAGGAGCTATGGATGCAATGAATGTGTATAGATAGCCTTTTTTTTCAAAGCAGGTTGTCTCAGGAAGGGAAGAGAGAAATAGACCAACAGTTTGAGAGGATGATAGAGTCAAGAAAAGGTTCTTAAAGGATAATATCTCTCTCTCTCTCCTTTCTCTCTTTGTCTCTATCTCTGCCTCTCTCTGTCTCTCTGTGTGTATGTGTGTATGTAATTTTGATTATATAAAATTGAAAGGTTTTACACACACATCCAAAAAACAACGATTAAAAGGGAAAAAATTAACAGGGAAAAAAAATCATTGCACTAGATTTCTCTGATAAAGGTTTAATTTCCAAGAGATAAAAGGAACTGATTCAAATTTATAAGACTCAAAGCCACTCCCTAATTAATAGATAGTCTAAGCACATTAACAGGTAGTTTTCAAGAAAAGAAATAGGCTGTCAATAGACATTGAAAAAGTGTTACAGCTCACTATTAATGAGAGAAAATATAAATTAAGACAATTTTGAAATTCTATTTTATACCTATCAGATTGAAAAAGATAAGAAAATGTGAAAAAACTTGGAGAGGACTGTGGGAAAACAGGCATATTACTTCACTGTTGGTTAGTCTTTGAGTGGAAAAAATCATTCTGAAAAGCAATTTGACATCATACACAAAAAATTTACTAAACAGTTCATGTCCTTTTACACAGATGTACTCTCAAAAGATGAGAGATATAGGAAATGATCCCTTTTATACAAAAATATTTATAACAACTCTTTTTGTGATAGAAGGCAGAATACAAACTCTTTCCTAAGCCTTTGTTGATAGAGCACAGAAACTGAACTTTTGGGTTCATTCTACTCTGCATCTGCTGCTCTCCTTGTTTTTAACTCCGTGGAACAAGATACCACCATTTTTTGCTTCCTTTTGGGAAGCCCCATATGATTGTAAACTCCTTGATGACAGGGCTTGTCTTTTTATTAATTATGGTCCCAACACTTAGCACAGTGTCTGGTACATAATAACTGTTTAATAAATGTTTATTGGATTGGATGCTCATCAACTGAGAAATAGCTGAATGAGCTGTGGTGTATATGATGGAATATTATTATGCTGAGGAGCCCTCACCAGTCAGCCTGACCTATGTCTAACCAGTGGACTCTGATGACTCTGAAGGAAAAAGTGAGGCTGGTCACTTTGCACAGCTCTGCCTCACTTAAATCCAATTCACTTGCAAGTCAAGACATCACCTTCCTGAGGTCATTGGTCCTCTTTGAGAATGTAGGTGAACAACCACAATTAGACTGAAAGAAATCAAGGAATAGAGGATTTCAAAAAGTTGTGGAAATACTTATATGAACTAATATAGAGAACTAATATAGAGCCAAGAGGTAAAATCTGAAGACCAATTTATACTCTACTATTTATATTATAAAAATCAACAATTTTGAGCATTTTTTTGTAAACTTGTGAAGAATAAAATGAACAGAACCAGGATATCTATGTAGATATATATATGTGTGTGTACATATGTGTATACAAATGTATGTGCATGTATGTATATATAGAGTATATATATGTATAGCTATCTATATGTATATATATATATATATATATATATATATATATATATATATATATATATACACCTTTGGTGTGATGGCTGCTAAACCCTTTTCTGGGTTCTTCCACATTTGGTGTCCACCTGTTCCGCCTAACTCTCACCTGTGGTTCCAAGAAGTTGCAGTATGAGCAGTGGCCACACCCTGGTAAACCATTTCCGCAGACAGGCCAAACCAGGTTGAGGGTAACCAAGGATTCTCAAACCCATTGGTGAGTTAGGGGGGTGTCTGCCCCAAGCATGTGAAGACTTCATCTGGTAGAATGGGCAGATGAAAACAATTTGTTCCAAAGACCATGAAGGCAGATGAAGCAGGTGATGTGGAGTGCTTAAAGCTTGGTTAGACATGGAACACACCAAGGTCATCCACTGCATCCTGAACCATCGCCAGTTGTCTTGACTCTGTCCTGCCACTGGACTATGATGACTCTGAAGGAGGGAGTGAGGCTGATGACTTCATGCAAACTCTGCCTCATTTAAATCCAATTTATGCATGAATCAAAAGACATCACTCATACCATTTCACTATTATACCTCAAAGTCCTATGGCAACAGGCAAGTGATGGAGCAGCAAGTGCAGATATACTGGGAGCTGTAGTCACAACCCTGCACACAGGCATCCCAGGCCATAGGGTCATTTCTCACTGGAAGCAGCAGTGGGACTTGGCAGCCCCTTGGGTGTCTGAGCAGCCTTTTAAGGATCACACTGCTCACCTCCTGGTGTGAGGAAGGGGCTAGAAAAAGTGCCCTAAACATTACCTGCTTACCCAGCCCTGGCTTGATTACCATGGCAGGTAGGGAATCCCACTATGTGGTCGAAACACAAAAAAGGTACAAAAACATCTGCAAAGATGATTTCTCTCACCATCGGCACATGGAATATGTGCACACAAATAAACACAAAATCCAGTAGACCTGGAAGAAGAACTACTCTTGTTGCAAGAGAACTCAACAGATATCATATCAAAATAGGAGCCCTGAGTGAAACAAGGATGGCAAATGAAGGTCAGCTTGCTAAGGTTGTAGCTGGGTACACCTTTTTCTGGAGTGGGCTCAGTGAAAGGAAGTGCTGTGAAGCTGGTGTGGGTTTTGCAATCAAAACCAATCTAATCAGCAAGCTGGTATGCCTACCAAAAGGAGTGAATGACAGGCTCATGACAATACAATTGCCACTCACAGGAAAATGCTATGCCACCATTATCAATGCCTATGCTCCCACGATTACAAACCTTGAGAAAATTAAAAAAAAAAAAATTGTATGAAGACCTAGAGACCCTTATCATCAATGTACCAAAAGAGGACAAGCTTGTAATTCTGGGTGACTCTAATGCTAGAGTAGGCTCGGGCTACCAGACTTGGAGTCTTAGGGAGGAATGGAGTTGGAAACAGCAGCAGCAATGGTCATTTACTGCTGAACACGTGCATTGCATGACCTTCTCACCACCAACAATGTTTTCCGTTTACCTAAACACAATAAAACTTCATGGATGCACCCTCGCAGCCAACATTGGCATCTATGTGGTTGTAAGGAGAAGAGACAGACAAGATGTGAGATTGACAAAGGCAACATGTGGTGCAGAGTGCTGGACTGATCGTAGACTTTTCCTTTCCAAGCTAAATATTTGCATTCATCAAAAGCGCCACACGCAAGGCAAAATGACTACCAGAAGAATTAATGTCAACAAATTAGATCTCTTCTCTGAGCGTGAACAGTTTGCTGCTGACTTGGAGGGATAGTTGAGCCAACACACAGCCGGCAACAATGGAGCAGAAAAGGAGTGGGGAGTGTTCAGAGATTTGGTGTACAGCACTGCATTTGCTCATCTGGGTCAGAACACTCGCAAACACCAAGACTGGTTTGATGAAAATGTTGGGGAAATTCAGAAGCTGCTAAATGAAAAATGAGAACTCCACAGGATTTACCAGCAGGATAGTTCATCCCCCTCTAAGAAGGGTGCATTTAATTCCATCAAAAGCAAAGTACAAGCAAAGCTTAGAGAAATGCAGGATTCCTGGCTCAGTAAGAAGGCAGATGAAATTCAGTTTTATGCTGATGGTAACAATCCAAAGGGCTTTTATGATTCTCTGAAAGTTATTTATGGACCAAAAACCTATGGTGCATCACAACTACCCAATGCTCATGGAGTCATATTGATTAGTGATAAGGACATGATCCTAGAAAGATGGACTGTACACTTCCATTGTGTTCTCAACAGACCATCATCAATCAATGCTGAGGCCATTAACCATTTACCTCAGATTGAAGTCAATTCCTCCTTAGCTGAACTTCCAACTGAAGAAGAGGTTTTGAGGGACGTTAGACTCCTCTTATGTGGCAAAGCACCTGGTGCTGATTCTATTCCAACTGAGATTTATAAGGTAGGGGGACCATTGCTCATACAAAAGCTGACTGAAATTTTCCAGGTTATATGACAAGTGGAGGCTATCCCCCAGGAGTTCAAGGATGCCTCCATTGTCCATCTCTATAAGGAATAGATTGTCCTGCGACAACCACAGGGAGATCTCTCTCTTAGTCATTGCTGGCAAAATTCTTGCTAGAGTCCTCCTTAATAGGCTGATCCTTCACCTGGAAGGTGGTCGTATACCTGAGAACTTCAGAAAGGGCCAAAGAACAGTCAATATGGTGTTTGCTGCCCAACAATTCCAGGAGAAATGCCAGGAGCAGAACAGAGGTCTGTGTACAACGTTTGTAGATCTGACCAAGGCCTTTGACATTGTTAGTCATGAGGGCTTATGGAAAATTATGTCAAAATTTGGTTGCCCAGAGAAGATCATCAATATTGTATGTCAATTTCATGATGGCATGTTTGATGGACAATGGACAAAGCTCTGGTGCCTTCCCAGTCACCAGAGGAGTGTAACAGGGCTGTGTACTTGCTCCCATGCTTTTTAGCATGATGTTTTCAGCCATGTTGACAAATACTTTCAATGAGGATGAACATGGCATCAAGGTCAACTACCATACGGATGGTAAATTCTTCAATTTGAAAAGTCTACAAGCCAAGACCAAAGTGGAGGGAATGTTGGTGCATGATTTTCTGTTTGCAGATGATTGCACACTCAATGCAGCCTCTGAAGCTGAGATGCAACAAAATATGGATCAATTCTCTGCTACCTGTGCTAATTTTGGCCTAATAATTAACACCAAAAAAACATAGGTGCTCCATCAGCCACCACCACGCTATCCATACATAGAACTATCAATTACAACAAATGGAGAAGTTTTAAATGCTGTGGATAAGTTCACTTGCCTTGGTAGTATACTTTCCAGGAATGTACACATTGACAATGTGGTTGATACATGCATTGACAGAGCTAGCTCAGCATTTGGGAGGCTCTGAAGAAAAGTTTAAGAGAGAAGAGGTATTAGACTGACTACAAAATTGAAGGTCTACAGAGCCATTGTGCCGACCTCATTGTTGTACACCTGTGAAACATGTGAAACAATCTTCCAGAGCCATGCCAGGAAACTGAATCGTTTCCATTTGAACTATTTTAGGAAGATTCTGAGGATCACCTGGCAGGATAAGTTATCAGATATTATGCTTCAGAGAGTGCAACTCCGATGGGCTGGCCACGTTGTTCAAATGCCAAATGTACGCTTGCCAAAAAGACTGTTTTATGGAGAACTTGCATGGGGCAGGTGATCACATGGTGGCCAGAAGAAATGATACAAGGACACTCTCAAGGTCTCTCTCAAGAACTTTGGATTTGACTGTGCAACATGGGAGACACTGGCACAGGACTGCTCAGCATGGCGTGCCCACATAAGAAAAGGTGCTGTGCTCTTTGAGCAAAGCAGAATTGAGATAGCACCAAGTAAATGCAGGAGGAACAAATTTGGGATATTCACCCCAGATATTCACATGAACTATCTGTGCACAACCTGTGGTAGAGGATTCTGTGTTCGTATTGGCCTGATCAGCCACAGTCGGACACACTGAAATTTCACTTTAAAATGGTGGTTTCATTTGGTCCTCTTCGAAGACGAAGGACAACAAGCAACCATATGTGCATATACACAAATATATCTGCATATGTATAGTACTATAAAAACTACTTTGAAAGCTGTAAGAACTACGATCAATACAATGACCTTTGATCATTCCCAAAGACTGATAATGAAACATGCTAGTTATGACAGAAAAGGGATGGATTTAGGATGCAGTATACATACACACATGTGTACACATACATACATACACACATATGCCAGGAATATAAAGAAAAGCCAAACAGTCCCTGTCCACAAGTACCTCACCATCTACTTGGAGAGAAAAGATGCACACTGCAATGAGCATACAAGATACGTACAAGATAAATTTGACACAATCTTAGAGGGAAGTCACTAATATTAAGGAATACTAGGAAAAGTTTTATTATTGTTTTTGATGAGGCAATCGGGAGAGAATAAAGAATTGAGGTATATATAATAGTTTATTTAATGGTTTAATAATAGTTTATTAGGAGAATTAAAGTGCTATCAATAGTAATAGGAAAATTAAGAAGAGAGAATTTGGGGGAAAGAGACTGAGTTCAGTTTTGGACTTGCTGATATTAAATGTTTATAAGACATCCAATTTGACATGACCAATATATATTTGGACATGAAAGACTGGAAATTAGGAGAGAGGTTATAGCTGGATAAATAGAACTGAAAATAATCTTCATGGAGATGATAATTGAATCCATGGGAATTAATGAGTTCAAAAAGCAGAGTAGTATAAAGGGAAAACAGAAATAACTTAAGATAAAATCTTTAGGGACACTCAGACAACTATTGTTATTTGGTACAATCTAGATAAAGACATAGCAAAGGAGACTGAGGACTAGGCACCCAGGGAGGAAAACTAGGAGAGAAGAATGTCATAAAAACCTAGAGAAAATAGAGTATCAAAGAAAAGAATGTGATTGACAGTGCCAGAGGCTGCAGAAAGGTCAAGAAAGATGAAGATTGGGAAAAAGCCATTAGAACTGGCAATTAACCGATCATAGGTAACTGTGGAGATAGCAGTTTCAGTTGAGTAATGAGGTTAGAAGTGAGACTGTAGAGAATTAAAGAAAGAATGAGAAGGATGAAAGTGTAGGTGCCAATTATAGATAGCCTTCTCAAGGAACTGAGCTATGAAAGGGTGGAACTGAGATTGCCAGGACAGGTGAGAGGTTGTTAAGGGTGTTAATAGTAGGGGATGCATGGGCTTGTTTGAAGAGAGTAAGGAAGGAAGCCAGACAGGTGAGAAGGGGGACAATCTGTTGGATAAGATAGGATAGAATGAGATCACTTGCACATACAGAAGGGTTTACCTTGAGGAAAGGGTCACATCTTTTTTTTTGAGAAGGGTAGAGGAGGAAAATGTAGATGAAGGCATCTGAATGATATGAGATGAGAGAATGGGGCTCAGCAATACATATATATATGTATGTATGTATGCATGTATGAGAAATGTAAGACAGTTCTCAGCTGAGTAGGTTGGTGAGGGAGAGCCATGTGAAATGTTGGGATAGAAACTGAAAAGGAGGTGGTTTTGAATGATCATGGTGATAAGGATATGGCCCTGGATGCATGGAGTTGATATTTAATGGTGTAGTACAACAAGGATATAGGAAAGGGGTTCCTTCCTTATTTGAATGGTGATAAATAAGAGAGCTAGAGGTGGGCTCCTGGATTCTGCAGTTTTATGTCTCTTCTTCAACATGTCTTTCTGTTGTTCCTCCTGGGCAAAAGTCTAGGCTTGTGTTCATGTACTGTCTCTGTCTCTCTCTGTTTCTGTTCTGTTGCCTTCATATCTCTTGTTCCACCTGTAAATGTGTGCGTGTGTGTGTGTGGGAGGGGGAGGGGTGTAGCAACTGCATGCATGTGGGCAGGATCTCTCTCTCTGTCTCTGTCTCTGTCTCTCTCTCTCTCTCTCTCTCTGACTCTCTCTGTCTCTGTCTCTCTGTGTCTCTCTTTCTCCCTCCCTCTTTCTACCTCTGATGATCTCTGTCTTGCTTTGTCTCTGTCTGTTTGTTGTGTCTCTATTTTTCTCTCTCTGCTGATCTTTGTCTTGTTTCTCTCTTTCTTTTTTCATTTAATACCTCTGTTTTCTTTCGGTCTGTTTCTGTCTCAGTCTCCCTGTCTCTGTTTCTCTCTGTCTATGTGAACTTACTTCTGTCTTTATTTTTTCACTCCCTCCTTTTCCCTCTCCCTTTCTCCTTGAGGAGCTGTTAGGCTACTAGGCTTTGTGAAGCCAAGTTTTTCAGGGCTTATAATAAATATGGATTTGTAACAAGTCTATATTTATCATTCTATTATGTGATAGAATACTATTATGCTGAAAGAAATGAGGAAATATATGATTTCAAGAAGACATGGAAAGGCTCATATGAACTGATATAGAATGAAGAGATAGAACCCAAAGAACAATTTATATCATAATATTTGTGTATGAGTGAGTGTGTGTGTAATATAGCTCCTCCTCACATGAATGACTGAATCTTTAGCAGTTACTAATTTTTTTAAAAGTAGATTTTATATCTATAGAAACTATTTGGGATAGATTTTTCATGTTTGTAATTAAACTATGATAGTTCTTTAAACTAAACATCCCCCAAATAATTCATAAGCATTTTGGTCTTGTGTAGTCTATAGAATAGTTCCCTCTTTATGACGCATGTGAGAGATGGGGGGAATGAGGGATAAAGGGAAAGAAACAGAGAGATACAGAGGCAGACAGATACAGGGAAGAGAGGCAGAGAGAAAGCAAGAGAAAGGGGAGAGATGTAGAGAAGGGAAAAGAGAGAAACAAGCAGGGAGAATCAGAAATGGAGAGGAGAGAGACTAAGAGAAAAAGAAGAAATATGGAGAGGGATGGAGAGGAAGCTATTGTGGGCTCCAGTCAAAGAAGTATGTGTTCTTTCATTAGATTTTAGGACGTTGGCTCTGAAGGAGCCTTGGGGTCTGCATCTGAGCAATTTAACCTCACACACATTTGTTAGGAACCTGGTATGTTAAGTGCTGAGGATAAAAAGTCATAAGTGAAATAATTCCTGACCTCAAGAAGCTTTCTTTCTAACTGACACTAATTGAGCACTAGACACAAAGTATAATGTGAGGAAAATTGGAGAGAGGCATATGGGAGGATGAGGAAAGGCTCCATGGAGGTGGAGGAGCCTGAGTTGAGCTTGAAGAAAGGTGTGTGTGCCCTGGGTAGCGCTGATAATGAGGACAAACATACCTTCTATGTGACAAGTCCCCTAGAAATTTTAGCCTTTCAATGTTACTGGAATTCAAAATGTACAAGGCACTTGGGAATTCAAAGGGAATAAAATCACTACCATGTTGTGAGAAGTTCTCTTAATATACACATATCACCTTTAATTTCATTGTCACAAATTTTAAAAAAATCATTGTACTTGATCTTGAAAAGCAATGAAAAACTCTGATTACTTTTAATCACTAGACATTTAGTCAGATTCTGCGTCTGAACTCCTGCAATGAGACATCTGCTACCACTAACCTTTGTCTGGTGTACTGTGGATAGGATGGCCTAGACTAGGCTCAATATTTAGACCTCAGATCCCATATTCTGAGCCATACTTATTGGCTAATAGGCACATAAAACCTTTAATATATTTTGAGGGGACCATAGTTTAGAGAGAAATCCCTTAGAAAAAGTCTTATTTAGGGACTTAGAGCTTAAACTTATACTTCTCCCAACAAAAGAACATATTGCTTGTACTGAGTCACTCAGAGAGGGACACACAACTCTGCCAACCAGAGCAGATTGCAGCTTATTCTCCTACTCCACCCAGTGCTATAATGAGAGATTGGTCCCAAGGTTTCTATTGTGGCTGTTGCTGTTTCTCAGTAAACATTTGTTGTGATTTGGCTTCATAGCTATATCACTCAGAACTAAATTCGAGGCAGCAAACACAATGGAAAAATGAAAACCTATGGGGTTTGCAAGATTCCTGTATTACCATATGTATATATTACTATAAACAGGATCCAGATCCCAATAGAAGAACATCTGTTCTCCACTGTCAAGGTCCTAGGTTTTCTCTTAAAGGACTTTCATCCTCTATATTTCTAATATTACTCTGGTGTTATATAAAGAGTAGGGAGAAGATAAGGAAAATAAGAAGGAATATTAACAAATTCAAGAGATTAAAAAATCCATAGTTTCTATTTGTCTAAAAAAGTACTTAAAATTTCTGAGAACAGCAAGAAATTTTGATCTAAGAAATTGTTTCCCATCTCTTCTCCCTGATCCCAGAGAAGTCACATCACATCTCTGACCTCATTACCCTCATTTGTAAAATGAGAGGGTTTTTGATAGATGAACTCTAAGACATAATCCAGCTATCAATCTATAATTCTGTTATCTCACACCTTTTTTTTATTCACCCAGAAAAAGCAGATCCAGCATACCAGGGCCAACCAATTGCATGGAAGAGGGACCTTTATTCAGAAGGGAGGATAGAGATACATCAATCAATTACTTACTCAACAAGCAATTACTCTGCATTAAGCATTCTGCTAGATTCTAGGGATACAAAGGCAAAAATGCAATAGTCCCTGCCCTCAATGAGCTTACATTCTAGTGGGGAAGACAACATGTATATAAATAAAATTAAATACAAAGTATTTATGGTAAAGTGTTATTGCTCACATTCCTTTTAAAACAGTTTTTTATGGGAATAATTTTTGTTGTCAATTTATCCAGCAGAAATAACCCTTACTGGATCCTGAAAGTATGTTACAGCTTCCTGGTCTAGGTAGAGATGGTAATAGGAACATAGGATAAAAGAGCTATAAGTGATCTGAGACGTCATCTAGTCCAACCCCTTCATTTTAAGGATGAGAAACTGAGCAAGTCATGAATTTACCAAAGACACACAGGTAGTGAGACCTAGATCCAGGATTCAAACCCAGGTACCTTGACTCAAAACTCAGCATCTTTCTCTATGTAGTATGCTTTCTGGCACATTGTGAATGCTTAATAGATGCTCTATCTGTCTGTCTGTGTGTCTGCCTGTCTATCTATTTTCATCCCCCTTAATTCTCATGTCTTCCTTCTTGATTATCTCTAACTTATCATATACATATCTTGCTTATGCATTGTTGTTTCCATGTTGTCTCCCCCATTAGAATGAGCTCCTTGAGAGTAGGCTGTTTTTATCTTTCTGTTTTAAAAAAAAAAATTAGGCTTAGCAGCGCCCGGAGTACAGTAGGTACTTAAATGTATTGGTTATTCACATATTCATCTATCTGTCTGTCTATCTATCTATCCCTGTATCTATCTATATTATCTATCTGTCTGTCTATCTAGCTGTCTTTCTATATATCATTTGCCAAGCCCTGCCTCCCAGCCCTGACCTGAATTCAGACTGATGGAAAATGTGAGATGAGATGTGGTTCAGGATAAAAAGTGAAGGAGGAGACACTTTGCTATATTCATTTCCAATATTGGCTGTTTTCCATACTCAGAGGCAGTGTTGTCTCTTAGAATTTCTGGCTTCCTTCAGGTTTCAGCTCATGTGTCAGTTTTTATGGGAAATCTTTCCTAATCTCCCTAGTCACAAGTATTCTCTCATTCCTCAAATTAAACTTATCCATTTATGAGTTGTATTGGCCTCAATAGAGTGAAATTTGAGCACAGAAAATATTTTTCTTTTTAAAAAATTTCCAGTTCCTTGCACATCATAGATGCCAAATAGGTATCACTTTGATATGATCGAATTTGTCTATTCACAGGCCCCAAACCAGCAATGGGAGCATCACTTTCTTTTTCTGTCTTGAATTCTCCTGAGCATCACAAAGTCTTCTAAGTGTTTCTTTCATGAAATCCTTTCCCCTTATTTATTTCCTGGGCTTAGGACCCCTTCTGAGCAAGATGGAAGGCGCCAACTGTGAACTCCTTCGGGCTACAAATCAGGAATAGTTTCAATTACTTTTTCCTTGATGAAACCCAGGATATAGGTCTCGATGAAAGAGTCAGCAGTGTCCCAATCTTTCTTATAGAATAGATTGCCAGCAGGAATTCTGCTGATGAGGTTAGGAATCTCTTAACCATTTCCCACAAGGCTTTTTACTGAACCTTCTAGCTTCAAAGACAAAAGGTTCTTCACACTTCATGTATCTTGCTGATACGAATAGTTAAACTGCAATAGAATAGGGAAGTCCCCCTGTCAGACTGACCTGATTCCCATATGAATACATGTTGACAAAGTTCATGCTTTAATGTTTTTTCTTATACAGTTCATTCCTATAATTATTTCAGGATGGAGGAAACTTAACAAAGTTCCATTATGGTCTTCATACACATAAAGGATTAGAGACACCTCAGATAGTAATGGGATGCCTAAGCACCCACTGCATGGGGACCTGAAGTATGGAGACCATAAGCAGGGTGGGGTGGAGGAAGTACTGCAATGACAAGCTGAAGTCCAACTTCAAAGAACATGGAACATCTGTGGGATGCTAGAAAACGTCATAGGCAAACAGGCTCAAGTTGGTAAGGGGCCTGCCAGAGATGGAGTGGTTTACTTTGAATGAAAGTAGGGAGCAGATTCTGTGGTACAGTGACAGGTTCTGTACATAGTGGTAGTCACCCACAGACCAAGCACATCCTTCCCATGTGTGGTGTGAGAATGACCGCTGACTATGAGTCAGTCTGCCTGGCTACACCATCCCATACACATAGGGGCAGCAATGATGACAGCAGCAGCATTTTCAATTGAAAAGAAGGATGTAGTTAGACAAAGATAAAGAAATAGATATACAAGCAGATCGCAGATCAAAGGCTATTTATTTTGTTCTCCTTGTTTTATAGATAAAGAAACTACATTCTATAAGTGATTTGCTCAAGGTCACAAGTATCAAGTATCACAAGTATCAAGGTGGGAGATGAACCCAGGACCTCTGATCCCAGAGTCAGTGCTTTTTCCATCGAATCATAAGATAACTAGCTAGACTGCATAAGACAATGGATGGATGGATGGATAGATGGATGGATGGATGGATGGATGGATGGATGAATGGATGGATAAGTGGATGGAGAGAGAGAGAGATAGAAGTGATAGGTATATAAATTGTAAAAAAGATAACAGATATAGATAAAAAGGTTATAAACGGTTAGAGAGAAAGATGGTAGATAGATGATAGAAAGGTGAGAGATGATAGAAGGGCAGCTGAGTGGTGCAGTGACTAGAGTGCCAAATCTGGAATCAAGAGTAACTTCCAGGGATGGAACTAGGAACAATGGATGTAAATGGTAGGTATGGGACTAGTTTTCTTCTAATTCTAATATTTTATGATTCTATAAGATATAAGGAGGCAGATTTTAATTTATATAAGGAAGGAACTTCTAAAAAGTAGAACTATATAAGAGTGGAATGGTTTATCTTCTCTCGTAGTGGTCTACTGACCCCAGTGTAAGTGTTCAAGTAGAGACTAGACCCTTCATTGGATATTGTAGACTAGATTTTTTCTTTGGATAGAAAGTTTGACCACATGTATGCTAATTTCAACTCTGAGCTACTAGATATGTGTGTGTATGTATATGAATATATGTTTATACACACATATGGATACATGGATATATATACACATATATAGGATTATATAAATATACGCATATATAGGATTTCATATATACATAGGATTATATACACACGCTTTCTATGTATATATATATATATACATATATATATACATATATATGCCTTCTAGGTTTATATATATATATATATATATATATATATATATATATTGTTTTGTTGTGTTTGTCCTTCGTTGCTGAAGAAGACCATGCCATCAGAGAAATGATGTCATAACTTGCACTTGACTTTGTTTTGAGTGAGGGAGGGCTGTGCAGGTCACCAGTCTCACTTCTCCTCCAGAACCATATGAATCCAGGGACCTGATATTCCTCAAGATGACTGGAGATGGCCCAGGATGCATATACATATGATACCCACACATATATGTATATATGTGTGCATATACACACATATATGATTATATACATATATAAGATTACATATACATACATAAAATTATATATATGATTATAATCACATATAGATCAAAGGCTATTTATTTTGTTCTTCTTGTTTTATAGATAAAGAAACTACATTCTATAAGTGGTTTACTCAAGGTCACAAGTATCAAGTATCACAAGTATCAAGGTGGGAGATAAACCCAGGACCTCTGATCCCAGAGTCACATATACTTTCTACATACATACATACACACACACATGTTCCATGGTAGGGGCTAAAACCAAGTATACAAAAGGGAACACACATGATAATGTTGATTTATTGTTGGTGTTATCCTTGGAGAAAAGTGTGAAGTACATGACATTTGTTCTTTGTGGTCTCTCATTTCCCATATTACTTCCCCTTTCCTATCTCCTTGACCCCTCTTTTAATCTTTGTATAACACTTCTTGTGTCTCATTTTTCTTCCCAGCTAAAAATCCAGTAAATTCTGCCAAGGCATTAACTGGTAATTAAGGTGTTCATTGATTTTGTATTTCCCACCATGACCTGCACAAAGTATGTACTCAATGACCATTTGTCAATTTGACACTCCCTTCCCTTATGGAGTTTTCATTTTAAGCAATCAATCAAGTATTTATTAAATGCCTACTATGTGATAGGCAGTGAGGAAAGGATATGAATGGCAAAATATGAAACAATCCTTACTTGCAAGGAGCTTACTCATTCTAGTGAGAAACAAGTATATATAAAAATACATGTAGTAAAATATAATATGAATCAATACAAATAAATACAAAGCAGTTAAATTCAAGGTAGTGGGGAGGGAAGGCACGAGCCATTAGGGTATCAAGAAGTCTTCATGCAGAAGGTAGCACTTGAGCTACAGCTTAGAGGAAGAGACAATGGAATTACTAGTGTGGAGTTAAAAATAATAATAAAAGAGATGATTTCAGAGGAAACTGGCAAGACTAACTCTTATGAACAGAGTAAGGCGAGCAGACCCAGAAGAACAACTTAGACACTGAGATGAACAGCTTTGAAAGACAAGAATGCTGATCAGTGCAATGACCAATCGTGATCCGAAAAGACCAAGGATGAAGAATGCTACCCATCTCCTGACAGACAAGTGAAGCACTCAATATAGAGAGACACATTATTTTTAGTCAAGAACAATGTAGAAATTTGTTTTGCTTCAATATGCATTTTTCGTATGAAGTTTTGTTTTATTTTCTTTCTTTTTTTCCAGTGGGGGAAAAAGAAGATGAAGGGGAGAAAAAATAAATAAAGTATTAAAATAAAATTTAATTTGAAAAAACTTTTTTCAAAAGGAAGAAAGACGCTTTCTGAAGTGGCGTCAGGGAGAGTAAGTGTCAAGGATTAGGTGTGTCTCCACTACCGTTCCTCCTCCTCTTCCCAATCACCATTCCCAGTCTGCTGGTCACAAAGACTTAACTAATCACATATCAAGGACTTCTGCTGAAGTGGGGCTGAACTGTGGGTAGCAATCACCATCTTTCTGATACTCCTGCCCTCCCAAGAAGGAGTGAGCAAATAAAATACTTAAAGAACAACTCTGAAAATTTGCTAGCTTATATCTTGTGAACCTTTTAAGTTATGTTGGTATCCAAATTCTCAAACATTCTATGATGGATCCATCCTTTAACCTTTAGTTGTTGAATCTTGTTTCCAGGGAATTCACCTTCTTCACATAGTGAACAATTGCCTCTGGCTTTCACCTTTGACAATATTCTAAGCCTTATACTGGTCACTGAATTGCAATCTGAGGACCTGAATTCTGGGCCTTCAACACCATGCCAGGAAACCGAATCACTTCCATTTGAATTGTCTTAGGAAGATTCTGAAGATCACCTGACAGGAGGAAGTACCACATACTGAGGTCCTTATTCAAACTAAACTGCCAATCATTCAAATTCTGCTTCAGAGAGTGCAGCTCTGATGGACTGGCCACATTGTTCAATGCAAAATATATGCTTGCCAAAAAGACTGTTTTATGGAGAGCTCACACAGGACAAGTGGTCACATGGTGATCAGAAGAAATGATAGAAGGACACTCTCAAGGTCTCTCTCAAGAACTTTGGAATTGATTGTGTGACATAAAAGACAATGGCACATGACCTCTCAGTATGGCAGGCCCACATCTGAGACGGTTCTGTGCTCTATGAGTAAAGCAGAATTGAAACAGCTCACAGGAAACGCAGGATGCACAAATTTAGACTATCTACTCAGATTTTCATATAGATTATTTGTGCCCACCCTGTGGTAGAGCATTCAGAGTTTGTATTGGTTTGATCAGCCACAGTTGGACACATTGAAACGTGACTCTAGTTTAGTGATGTCATTTTGGTCCTCTTCAAGTACAAAGGACAGCAACCAAAACCAACCAAGTCAGGTTGGCTCTTTACTTTCAGAAATCTGTTATATCCAAATCCTCTTACTGACTTATTGTAAAATAGATTTATTTGTGTGTTCCCCTTCTATGGACAGTCCAATATGTTGTTATACAAAGAGTGCTAGATTTGGACTCAGGACAATTTTGTTTTTGAATTCTGGCTCAAATTGACTATATGAACCTCAGAAAATCACATCTCTGTACCTCAGTTTCTCTATATGTAATTTGGAATGATAAGATCAGTAGGATCTACCTCCTAAAGTGTTAGAGGCTCAAATGAGATAATGGATATGAAGAACTTAGTAAACCTTAAGTTGGTATATAAATGTCAGTTAATATTATTTTCCTTCTTCCATAATTTAATAATACCATCAACAACCAATGATTATTGTGAGCATAATATGAGATACCAATTGTAAATTCCTTCTTAAACCTTAAGGTTCAATATAAAGTTTGGTTATTGTAATTATTACTTACCTGTAACCCAATTATTGTATCTACTTTCTGATTCTTAGCACTACGTATTCCAGAACATGAGTTGGTGTGTGTGTGTGTGTGTGTGTTTATGTAAAAATGCAAAAGAACATACAAATTCAGAAATAATACACCATGGTAAGGTTATTGTGGTCTTTATTTGAGGTCTTCAAGCAGATGTTAGGTGGCCACTCATTGGATATGCTATAGTAGATATTCCTGTCAGGAATAGGTTGTGCTAAATGGTCACCAAAGTCCAAACTTGAAAGTTCTGTGAAAATAATTAGAAAAGTAAATAAAGGAAAATTTCCTAGTTCTGGCCTGGATTATACTTAACTTCTAAACTAATCAATCTGGCTATAATTCTCTGGCTCCAACTTGGGCTATCATAATAGCATGTCTGTTTACATTGTGTAATCATTCATGATGCTCAGTCAACATCGAAATATTCAGCCCTAGTATATGTCCTGCTCTCTTGAGATTGACCCATCAAGGCCTTCTGGATGTGGAGTTCCTCAGTCCATTCTACTCTTCTAGGTTCATACAGTCAATTAGAAGACTAATTATAGTGTGGGACTTCAGTGCTCCCTCTATATTGTTATGAAATCAATCAGCTTACTAGATATACTCTTCCTTCTGTCTAAAATAAGGTAAGGGAGAGAAAAAAACTATCACATAAATAAAGGTTTATCCCAATATCTTCAAGGTAGAATCTACCATTCCTCCCAGAAGAAAAGACTACTCCCTTTTGTTTCACATCCCTTGAACTAAATCAAGATTTTTTCCAATAGATCAAAGTCCACTTAGTAGAGGATATATTCTACTCTGTATTCTGTGCAGTCTCTCATGTCACATTGCCCCTGAATACTGATTAAATAATGATAACAGTATTACATTCTCATGGTCTCCAGGTGATTTGCAATTTTCAGAAAGGCCACATAGGCATTAACCTGGGTGTCAGAAAGCTGATCTTTTCTGCTTCCCCCCGACTTCCCAGCCCTATTACAAGAGAATTAATTAGGATAAAACCTTCAAGAACATGGAGTTCCTTGGAGAATTCCATCCTATTAGGATCTTGGTCATCAGCACTCTCTGAGCCAGTCAGTAGACATTAAGGCATATAACTTGTAGCTTGCAGAGAGTGAGAAGGCAACAACCACAGCTGGATGCTGAACAGATATTGGATTCCATTTTGTCCTTGATCTCACACCCAAGTGATGGCACAGAGGATATTTGAGAATTACTTGAAAGTCTCATTTCCGAAAGTTTTGTTCATTTCTCTTCCAGGAAAGGCTCAGGGCAGTATCCTTAATCTTCTTTGCCTAAAATCCAAGATCAGTTTATTCCAAGAAGCCAAACCTCACATAATTTTCTTCCCCGAGGATGGAGTTTTTATTTTAAGAGTCAGATGTCATCTAGGATCTTTTGCTTAATTATACAATACTATAATTAGTGTAAATAATCCTGTCACTCCTCACCCCTACCCAAGTGCAGTGAATCATTTGATCAGACATAAAGTCCTTTGTTTGACATTTAAAGCTTTTCACAAGCTGATCCCTTCCTTTTTCTGCAGTCTTGTATTCTGCTCCCCTCCACACACGTCTACATTCTAGCCACACTGGTTTATTTGGCAGTTGCTTGAACAGGACACTCCATCACCTCACTTTGTACTGATTTTCTCCATGCCTGGAAGGTTTTCTTTCCTAACCCGAGACTCTTAGAATCTCTGGTTCCTGTAATGAGTGATGAGGTGGATTCTACTTACCTCTTGAAAGAGAGGTGATGGCCTCAATAAACCAAATGAGACATGCATCTTGGACATGACCAACGAGGGCATTATTTTTCTTAATTATATTTTTCTTTTTTCTTTTTTCCAGTCAGGGTAGTAGGAAGGTAGGAGAGAGAAAAAAATAGTTCAAAAATTTTTTAAGACAGTTTATAGCCCATGTCCTCCAGGAAGACTTTCCTGGTCTCCCCAGCTGTTGGTGCCTTCCCCTCCAAGATTACCCTCCCTGTATTCTATATTTATTTTTTATCCTTCATCATATGTTGCTCCCCCTCCCCCCCACTAAAATAGAAGCTCCTTGAGGGAAGAGACTGTTTTGCCTTTGCATCCCCAGTTAGCACAATGTGGTACAAGGTGAGGGTTTAAATGTTGGTTAAGTGATTAATTCCCATAGCTCAGAGTGAGGAAGGACCAATTCAGGGAACTCAGAAGTGATGAGGAAAAGCTCTTTTTCAAAGAAATGAAGGAGCAGGTGAGGAATCCTTCTGACCTTAGATGATTAAATATCCTCCATGTGTCTTCCAGTCTCTTGTGTAGGTGGTGAGAGATGTCTGTGTAAATCGGAAATTAGGATTTTGACAGTGCTCATATACTTTCAACTCTGTTGCAATAGGCAGGAAAGAAAGAATTTGAAACATTTGTGGGGGGAGCAGTGGCTCTGCTTTAAATCTGAGACCCTTGTAGAGGTCCTTACAGGTTTGTGTATGAAATAGCTAGAAATATTTTCTGACACATCCTCTTTTAAAGTCAGCCTCCAACTCACTCATTAAAATGCTCTTAATATTTAATTAAATCAATTCATTGCCTGGTTGGCAACCATCTCTATTGTCCTAAATCCATTTCCCTTAACTTTCAAAATAGTCCTTTAGTTTTAGAATTACATAAAATTTATAATTCTATTTCCTCTACTCTTAGGAGCTTCTCCTCCTCTCTCCCAAAATCTGATATTGTTTTAAACCATTCCACAGTTAATGCATACTTCAAAAAAGAAACCACCCAGAGGCCCCCAGAGACATGCTGCTAATGTCATTTTTGCCAGCAGCAGGGCCTTATAGATCCCCACCCTCAGAGGACTTTGTCCTTGCATGTGCTCCCTCCTGGGAATGAATTTATCAAGCCCTGGCTTTAGAAAATGCTAGGATGTTTGTTAGAGTTAGATGGGACTTAAGAAAGCATATCTAAACTCCCATTTTACAGATGAGGAAACTGAGGACACTCCACACATGTTTTCAATTTTTCTTGAACTACAGATGGTTTAAGAAAACCCACCAAATGAATAATAATGAATGGCAAAAAAACCTAATGAATCCTCTTTCTTTCTTTCTCTCTCTCTCTTTCTCTCTGTCTCTTTCTCTCTCTCTCTCTCTCTCTCTCTCTCTCTCTCTCTCTCTCTCTCTCTCTCTCTCTCTCTCTGTCTCTTCTTCTTTCTAGAGGGATTTTTATTTCTAACAGTCTCTCTGGGGGCCTTCTTATAAATCATCTTTCTTCCTCTAGAGAGTCTATGCTATCAGAGATTTTGAGTCCTCCAGGGAAATGCTTTCCCAAGCTGAGGTATAGGCTGTGCAGACCATGAAAAGCAGTCTAGTTTTAGCTGAGAGATTAGATTTTTCTTGCCCTTTCTCACATCTCTACCCTTTCACCCCTGGTCAGCAACTGAACTTTGGGTAGAGTTCTACCCTCCTTCCTTATTCAGCTATCCCATCTTCCATGCCCCATGTTAGAGGCAGCTCGGCAGTTCAGAGGATAGAACGGATGGACCTGAATTGGAGAAGACCTGAGTTCACATCTGGCCTTGTGAACTTACTAGCTATGTAACCCTGGATTAGTTAGTTAACCCATTTGCCTCAATTTCTTTAACTGTAAAATAGGGATAATAAAAGCACCTACCAAACAGGGCTGTTAGGATCAAATTAGATAATATTTGTAAAGTGCTGAGTACGGTTCCTGGTATGTAGTAGGGACTATATAAATGTTTATTCCTTTCTACCTCTAGGTTTTCCTCCTTCCCTTCAAAACAAAACTCATGGCTAGCTATTTCCTAGCCAGTTTATCAGGATTCAGAGATTGTGGAAGGAGGAATTTGTTTACTCAGGTATAGATTACTCTTTTTTTGCACATGCCATCTACCCTGTCCCTCCTACTCCCAACCCCTGACAGCTCATATATTCCCTGCCTCCCTCACAGTCTCCATCTTCCCTGAATTCTAAAAGCAACTGACAGTCAGGTTGCATTGCTAACAGGAGTAGGCCCCTATTCTATCTGCTTCCTTCTCTTTTTATCTGAAAAAAGACCCACAATAAAATGATGCTTTTGACTCTTTAAATGACAAGCAAACACACTCTTTAACCTCAACTTTGGTGAAAGACGTTGAGAGCTCTGATAGGTCAGTTTTAGCCTTATTTTGCAGAGGAGCTGGCCTCCATACCACTTCTGGCTTGGCTCTACACTATGTATGAGTACAACTATCCCCTCTCCACTTCTGTGTTGTGTTGTCTTCTGTTTTGCTTGCTTGAATTTGCATCCCCAGCACTTAGCACGGTTCCTGGAATATAGTAAGTGTATAATAAAAGCTCCATTTTCCTACTGACCTACCTCCTTTTCTATTTTATCTATCATTAATCTGAGATTGCTCATCTGAATTGAAATTCATAAATTCATAGCATTAGAAAGCTTTAAGAAACTTCAGCGACCATGTAGTTTAATCTTATAATTTCATAGATGGGGTCTTGGAGTGAGGACTTGGAGTGAGTTCAAAGATCTGAGTTCAAATCCTACCTCAGACACTAACTTTGTGACCATGAGCAAGTCACTTAGGCTCTCTAGCCTCAGTTTCCTTGTCTACAAAATGGAAGTAGCACCTACCTCATAGGATTGTTGTGAGGAAAAATTAGATAACATGTAAAGTGTTTCACAATTTTTAAGGCTCTGCACAAGTGAACCAATAAATCAGAAACAGTGGACTGGCATTCTGGTCTCCTAACTCAGTTCAGTCTTCTTTTCTACTATGAGGTACTCCCTCTCTGCTTCTTAATTCCATGCAACTGAATTAGAGGCTCCGGAACACACAGTAAGTGTATATAGTCTAAAATCTATCACAGGCCCTGAAGAGAAATTATGAGTAACCTGCCAATCAGCTCCTAGAACCATAGAGTAATAGAATATTAGAGCTGGAAGAAACCTCGGAGATCACCAAGTCCAAACCCTCATTTTACCAATGAGGAAATGAATTTAGTGAGGTTGTTACTTCTTCAAGGTCATGTGCCTAATTACTTAGTAAAGCTGGGATTATAACCCCCACCACTCTTATCTACTACTCCAGAAAGCCCTCTACTACTACTCTGCTACTGTTAGAAATATTAGAACCTAGAAATAACGACAACAATAAACTTTAACCATTTTTCATTTAAGAAAATTTCTCCAAAACTCTTGGAAAAAACTCATCAAAATTATTCTTTTTAAAACTTTTCCAAATTTTTCTTCTTGGATCTATCCTATACACTCTGTATTAGATATAATCATTTTTCTAGGATTTGCCAAAGAAGAGAAAGTTGTAATGTAACAAAGAGAATTCCATGATAAATGGGATGTGGTATCTCTGCCACCCACTAGTTTTGTGACCTTGGGCAGATCATTTACCCTCATTGTGTCTCAGTTTCTTTATTAGTAAAGCCTGTACTACCTACTTCATAGGGTGATTGTGTGCATCAAAGAGATCATATTTGTAATTCACTATATATACACATGTAAATAATATATACATATAAAAATCAGCTGTTGTACTGGCAATAGTTGTAATAATCAGTTCTGCAACTCTCTTGGAAATCTGAGGGTCTCTTAGAACTTTATTCTCCTTTATTAAGTGGACATTGTGTCAACCTCCACTTCTCTTTAGGCTCTCTTTTCCTGAATCAAGGCTAACTCACTCAGTTACTCTGTCAGGCTGAGATGGTGCCCTAGGCTCTGCTACAACTTACTCAGGGTCCTAGGAGTAACCATGATATGGAGGGAAACATCTTCTACTCACAGCTATAACACCTGAGCTACTATTGGTCTATTTCCCATTCAGATAAATCAGCTGTAATGATACCACTAACTCTTAAACATGAAACATTTACTTACAAGAAGGCAAAGTGTTAATAATCATAATTGTCCCTTCATAACCTAGGTCATTCTATGTCCCCAATACACAGAGTGCTCATGGACACAAACTCGTAGAAACCAAGCAGTGAAGAACATACGTAAGAGAAGTCCATGTGCCCTGGACAACTCTGAATTGTCAACTGTAATGTCTTTTGTCTCTTTAATGAATGGGTTTTCCTACACCTTGTATTCTAGGTAGAACCATTCCTCTTTGGGGCTTTTCTGTTTTCTTGCTGGATGAAGTCCATTTTGTGCTACTCTAAGGTTTGAGAAATATCGTTAAGATCTTTTATCAAACAGCATCCTTAAGCCTTGAATCTACTGAGCTTACCAGATTTTCTCCATTGGGTGAACATTGAGATAATATTTCTCTATGTTACTAAAATGGCAGTTTCCTTTAGTCTAGAATCTATAAAATAATTCAGATCTGCTTTATGAGTTTTGAAGTGATCCTCCCTCCAGAGACGCTGAAGAAAGTAAAGAGTGACATAGGCAAGTATCTGTGAAGTTTCCCCTCCATCAAGATGTAGGTGATACAAAAGAGCAAAGGAGCTTTTACACAGTCAGCTCTTGAAACCAAAGAATTTTTGGCTTTCTTCAAACAGTTCCCAGTACCAAAGCTTTCCTCCAATCAGATCAGTTCCCTGCAACAATTTCAGAGTCTGTCTGTCTTTTGTCAACTTTTCTAAGTTGGACCCAACTCAAAGCAACTACTATTTTCTTTTTGTTTTGCTCCATTTTCTGCTTATGTAGATTTCTCAGTTCCTTTGGCTTCTCCACTCCAGTATATTCTCACATCTGTCTTCTACATATAATTTCTAATATTGACTACTATTTTCTAATTCCCTGGCTTCTTTCTCTCTCTTGCCTTAAATGAGAGCATCCTCATGTAAAGTGGCCCATCTCTTATTTAGGTGGAGAAACCTAAAATATACATTTCTTTCTGAGATGACAAAAATAGTTAATATACAATCATTCCCTTGTGTCCAAAGAGTTCTTTGATTCAGTTTCCCAATGACAAATTTCAAAATCACAAATATAATCAATTATAAGTTAGCTACTAAAAATGATTCAAGTCAATCATCTTTATAAACAATCAGTATTTTTGCCTCTGGAGGGGCTCCTTTCATGGAATTCTTTTCATAGCTGTCTATATTTCTCCTCAAGTTTTTTCTCTTTTTGTTTTGCACAAAATATGTTTTTTTCCAGCTCCCACCAGTAAATAAAAGTCTCAATATGAAAGGATAAATACCTTGCCTTGTATGTAGACACATACAAATATCATTCACTATAATAGTAGTAGCAGTAATGACAGACTTTGGGATCCAATTGGAAACTTGAATCTCTCAGAACGTGATTCTCTTGCTTTTCTCCATCAGCATTTTCTGAAACTGCAACAATCAAGTTTTTCCAGTCACCGAGAAAAGTGATTACCATTCTTTTTTTGTGTGTACACCAGAGCATCTCCTTTTTTCTTCAGGGCACCACAAAGTTCTCAAAATCAAATTAAGTTAATGTAAATAATAAATATGTACAGTTGACAAACGACATTTTGAAGAGGTAAATGGTCAAGTATTTTATTTTAAAAATCAATTTCCCAGTTAAAGAGTGTTTTATATATGTATTTTTATCTGATTCTTTTAATATCACTTAGATAGCATGCCATAGTAGAGAGAGTGCTGGAACTGGAGGTAGGACAAATCGGGTTACTGAGGCAGATAGGTGGCTCAGTTAATAGAGTGCTAGGTCTGGAGTTGAGAAGACCTGAGTTCAAATCTGACTTCAGACACTAGCTATGTGACCCTGGGCAAATCATTTAACCTTTGTTTGCCTTAATCCACTGAAGAAAGAAATGGCAAACCACTCTAGCATCTTTGCCGAGAAAATTCCATATGGCGTATGGGGTCAAAAACCGTGGGACATGATTGGACAACAACAGAGTTTGTTTTAATCCTTTTTCAGACACTATCTATGTAACTACAAGCAAGATACTTGGCCTCTCTGACCCTCAGGGAGCCTTCTAAGATGACAAATTGTAGGTGGATTGTAATTTGTTTCAATGGAAGGCACCTTATGAGGTAAGTGCTATAAATACTATTATTTCCATTTTGAATATAAGGAAATGGATTCTGAGTGATTATGTAAATTGTCCAAGATCATAGAGATTTGTTACATTGTGAGCTCCTTGAGAGCAGAGATTGTCTTGCCTCTTTTTTATCCCCAAGCACTTATCATAGGGCTAGGCACATAGTAGGCACTGAATAAAATTGATAGATTAACTCATTGATATAGGTAGGATATGATAGAACCAGGATTAGAACTCCAACCCTTACAATCCCCATTCAGTGTGTTTTTTTCCAATAGAATGGGACTGTCTAATTTTCATCATTGTATCCCCAGCACCCAACACAGAGCCTGGTGCATAGCAGATGCATAATACATGTTTGCTGATTGATGGATTGATTTCCACTGCACCACAGTTACCTCAGAAAAGAGGATATCTCACAAACCTAGGAATGACTGGTGTAGGGGAAGGGCGCATGGAAGTAATTTGCTTTAATGCCATCTGTATTTCTGCAGTCCTGCAGAAGGGAGGGGGTGCCCAGGAATTGTCAAAACAAGAAGCAGCATCTTCCTGCAAATGAAAGCCCTCCACTGAATTTCTGACAGGTTGAACACCAGACAAAGTTAACAGCAGATTTAACATGCACAAGCCCTTCATATCTGTCACCAGGAGCAGGATGATGTCAGCGAGAAGTCTGGCAGTATTTTATTTTCACAAGTTTGTCATGATCAGAAACAGAGTTTTCTGCATGTGTCACCGTGGAATGGAAAGAATAATTAGTGACCTGAGAAACAAGGCCCATTGTGAATCAAATGACTTAAAAATACTTATTAGGAAAGAAAAGCTTTTTAACAAACATCACCAAAGCAATGTAACAAGTAAGTTATTATCATGAGCACTCATGTATATACATACTGTCTCTCAGATACTCTCTAAGAGCAGAGATTTTTCTGCTTTTGCCTCTTTATCAATAGAAATTGGCATCTTCTTGGGGTTTAATAATAGCTATCATTTGTATAGTGCTTTATGGTTCTCGAAATGCTTTACATATATGATCTCATTTGATTCACACAACAGATCTGTGAGGTAGATGCTACTGAAGAAATCCTAAAGCTGCCCCAGTCCCAATATTCTAACTCCCTTATGGATCACACTGAACAGCATGCCCCTAGCTGGCCACTGCCCTCAGATCCAATCCACATATTTGAACAGGTGTTTTTTGTACCCAACCACAATCACATCATCCATTTAGCCCAAGACAGGACAACAATACCTAACTATCCATCTTGACCAGGCAGGCCCATAATAGCTAGCCAATCAGAAAGCAGCATAACTGGACTGTTTGACCAGTAAACCACAGAAAGGCCCACCTCCCCTATTACTTAATCCTTTAACAAACCTCTCCTGCTTATCTAATATCAGTCATATTCCTATATTCTATGTCAGTTTTGATTGTATTATCAGTATCATATGCCCTAAAAAATTATCTGTCTTAACTGAAATTGCGAGTTCCTCTAAGGAACTTAGCCACTCAACAGAGCTTGAAACCTCAAATCCACAATAAACCTCTCTAACCGCCTTGGAGTAGGCCTGGGTCTTTGAAATTCTCTGAGATATCCCATCACATCTCAGTCTGACCTAATCACTTTCATAATCTCCGTTTTCCAGATAAGGAAAGAAAGACTGAGAAAATAGAAAGTGATTTGCCCAGGGTTACACAGTTAATAAATGTGTAAGGGAGGATTCAAACACAGGTCTTTATGACTTCCAAGTCCAAGACTCCATTCACTACACCACCTAGATGTCTCTAGTTTAATAAATATTTATTTTTAGTTTGGGATCCCTTTCAGGAAGTGAATGGTGGATTCTTTTTATGATTCTTTTGCCCTCTGGATCTAGGACTTCTGGGCAATTTTCCATGATGATTTCTTGGATGATATTGTCCAGGCTCTTTTTTTTTTCATCATGGCTTTCTGGTACACCTTATCCTTAGATTTTTCTCTCCTGGATCTATTTTCCAGGTCAGTTGTTTTTCCATTTAGATATTTTACGTTTTCTTCTATCTTTTTATTCTTTAGATTCTGTTTGACTGATTCTTGATGTCTCGTAGATTCATTAGCTTCTACTTGCCTGATTCTAATTTTTATCAAATTGTTTTCTTCAGTTAACTTTTGCATATCCTTTTCCATGTGTCCAGTTGTTCCTTTTAAGGAGCAACTTTCTCCAGTTAGACTTTGTACTTCCTTTTCCATTTGTCCAGTTGTCCTTTGAAATTCTTCTGTGATTTCTTTTTTCATATTTTTAAAGTCATTGGTCAGTTTCTCTTCTGTTTCTCTAATTTGGGTTTTAAAATCCTTCCTGAGCTCTTCTAAGAAGACCCTTTGTGCTTCATATCAGTTCATATTCCCATCTGAAGCTTCAGATGAGAGTACAGTATCAATGCTGACCTCTTCAGTATTTGTGTTTTTGTCCTTGTCCCCATGGAAAGATTCTATGATCTTTTCTTTTCTGCTTTGCTTCTTACTCATATTAATCACCTTTTTCCTGGCTTTTAAAGTAGATCTCTGCATCTGGGGAACAGGGGCCTCTGTTGCACAGTTTTTGTGCCCAAAACTTGAGACTTTGTGTGTTGTCACTTCTGGTTCTTTCAGCTAGAAGCTAAAATGCTGCAGCTTACCTGGTGCTGAGCTGGCTGGTGTTGGAAAGCAGAGACCATGGGAGATCATTTTTGATTTCCCTGAAGTTACCCTGGAGCTAGCTCAAAAAGTGTGGGGGAGAGGTGGTCTGGCCACAGTAAGTCTCCTCTGCTGAGCTAGAGAATAGGCAAGCTCAGAAGTTGGTGATCCTATCTGCGCTAGTGTCTTCCCAATTCCCCTGGGGTGCTGAGGCACGCCTGGGGCTCTGGTGTTGGCAGTTGCGGGCTTCACCCCCTGAGGTTCAGGATCTTCTCCCAGTTTGCTGAGGTGGGGCTATCTAGGACAGCTCTGGTTCTGAACTGGTCCCCTTCAGTCACAGCAAGAGGAACCCTCCTTAGTGATTTTCCTAGCTTCATGGGCTTAGACTGTGTCTGCTGCTGTTTCAGCACTGTTCCAGGGTTTTTCCCAGGGGGATATTTTCTGAGCTCATAAAAATCAACAAGGGGTGGGAGATAGCAATTATCTATCACTCCACCATCATGGCTTCTGGAGCCTTAATAAATATTTGTTGCATTACTGATTTACAGACTATGGTTACCTGCTTGCCACAGTAGAATCAGACTAGGATTGTAGGATGTAGGTGGTGCAATGGATAGAGCACTGGGTCTGGAGCTAGCTAGGAAGACTTCAAAATCAAACTCAGACACTTAACTAGCTGTGTGACCTTGGACAAGTCACTTAACCTCTGTTTGCCTCAGTTTCTTTATCTGTAAAATGGTGACCATATTTACCTCACTGAGTGGTTCTCAGGTTCTAGGGAGATAATGTTGGTAAAACACTTAGCACAGTGCCTGACACTTAGTAAATGCTTAATAAATACTTATTATCTTCCTCTCATTTAGTGGAGACATATTAATAAATTCAATCTTTCTTCAACGCTTGTAACACCCCCTTTGGGGTTCCCTACTGCCAACTTACATTGTCAGGGTAGGTCCACTAGAGAATAGCTACTTTGGGTTTAAGGTATTACAGGTTCATTTGCCTTTCATAATCTGCCAGCCAACATGATTGACTCAAAGCAAGGGCATTTACTGAAGTGGCCTTGTAAAAATAGTAGTAATAAAACACTTCTTCCATAAAGTAGAGTGTGTTCTCCCACAAACATGCAGATAGAATACTCCAGCAGAGAGATGCATATGTAGAGAACATATACAAGGCAACTCACACCTCTGGCACTACAGGCCCTGGAAATTTGTTCACTTTCTTATGACATCTGCATGTGCCTCTCCTTGGGATCACCATCTCTGCCAAGCTATTTGCTCAGCTGAGTTTGCTGGGTCTGCTCCTTTCTGCAGCTCATCTTCTGACAAACAAGGCTGGATCTTTTCTCAACTCAACTTCCTAGGTCTGTTTCCTGCTGGGTGCACAAGTGGCTCTGCGGCGAGACACCCTGGTTAATGGAGGGAGAAAATAAAAAAGCCCTCCCCACACTTAGAAGTGGGAAATGTTTCCATCTCAAAGATTCCTGGCAGAGTTCACGCTAATCAGAGCCATCACCTGTTTCTACTGGCTCCTTGGAGAATGTGTCTCATTTATAAAGGAGGCTTGTGCTGCCCTCAAGAAACTGGATAGTTGCCCTGTAATTTCTTTAATTTTGATTGGAGAACTTCACACCTCATAAAGTAGTTATACAATGTTGATTCATCTCTGCACTTCTAGTACCCTAACATTAAGAACTCTCATTTTCCGTTACCTATCTCTCATTTTCTACTAACAGGGTCAGAGGGAAATCAATGATTGATCGGGGTACAGTAAACAACTCCCACCCCTTACACCTGCATCCTCCTTTATCATTGTCTACATTTTATCCCACCAGTGGTGTTGATATTTAAAACCTTATATTTGCAATCTATTCTCCAGACCCATTAATTTAGGGTAGGGGTAGGAGTAAGGGATTAACTGACAGCAATTTGGGAAGAAGGGTGCATGAGGAGTTTCATTTTTTTTTTTTTGTTTTTGTTCTGTTTGGGGTTTTGTGTTGTTCCCTCCATGGAAAACCTTAATTACTCATATGGACAGTTTCCCTCAATGAGATTGGAGATGCTGAAAGACACAACAGAAGAAACTGAGGAGAGATTTTAAATGTTGATATTTTAAGGCTAAAAGGTACTTTAGAGATCATGTCCACCAATCCATACACTTTACAGAAGAAAATCTCAGTTATACTCAGTGGAATTCCTAAAGAATCAACAGCAAAGGTATGAAGAAGTAGAACCCTGTGCTATTATCTTGCTGTGGCACTCAGCCAAATTTACACAGAGACTCAGAACAAAACAAACCCAAGGTCCCAAACCCCTAGCCCAGCACTCTCTTCTCTATCATTTACTCTCTGGATGCTTATACCATCGTTGACCATCTCTGACTTCTTGGGTAGAAGAGACATTGTCAAAGACTTTGGTTCCCATACACAGAAAAAATCAGTAACTAAAAAGCTATATTGGGTATTCACCTGAAATTCCTTCTAGATTGAAGAGGCTGCTGATACCCAGTGGCATCATTCCCGCAGAAGCATGACAACTGAGCTCAATAGGCTTTCAAAGTAAGCTATTCCAATATGGGACAGGTGTTATGTTGGTGGGCAAATACTATTTTCACAAGTTATTAGCAGATATCCGGAAACTATTATTTTTAAAGGAGGAAAAGAAGAATGGATCAAGTTGAATTCTGCTATACAATAAGGTCCATCTGCTATTTCTCAGGTACCTATGCCAAATTGCATGATTAAAATAACATAGACAAAAGACCATTCCTATTATAAGTAGAAAATCTGTTCCATTTTTCTCACTTTCACTAAATGGATGTCTAGAAAACAGTTCTTATAAATAAAAATATGTACCCCATTGTTAGTACTTCCAGTGATGAGGAAATTAGCTTTAATTTTTACCTACAGGACTTAAAATTCACCCATCTCCACATAATATAAAAGCTGAACCTTTCTTAGAACTGAAAATGCATACTTTGTTTCTCCCCAGTTCTCACAGCTCTCCCAGTTCTTTTTCCTGTCTTATTTTCTTATATTTCCAGTAATATTCCTTACACTTCAAAGATAAAAACATACTTAAAAAGCTGCCTCCTTTGTAGCCTGAAGTGACAGAGGACCAAGAGATTTATATAGTAAGGACATATGAAGAGGAGACACAACCACCACTGTCTACTGAGTAATGGCTGTTGGCATAAGGCAGCATTAAGAGCTGATCTTGGCATAACAAGAAAAGAAAAGGCTGTAGGCAGTAACATCCATGTGTTACAACTTGCTGGTTAAGCTGATGTATGTCTTTGTAAAACCATTTCCTGTGATAGGAAAACACATGAAGATATTATCCTGACCACATGTGTCAATGGGTCCATTTTGTGGCCCAGGCCTTTAGGAATGTGGTTATGGAACTAGGATAAATGCTGCTCCATGCAGATATGGCCTAGGGTGGGTTTATATTTTGAGTTTTTATTAACATGATCATTTTGGCTAGTGCCTGGATAGCCTCAGAAGGCTCAAGTCAAACAGTTATCCTGACCACAGTGTTCTTAAGATCTCAATTCAAAGTAAGTCTCCAAGCCTCAGCTTTGCAAAAAAATCCACAAAAAACTTTCCCATGATATTTTAGGATTCTAGTCCCCTTATATTACAAAATCATATTTCAGGAAAATTTTCTAAGGCTTTACATGACATCACAATTCAATTCAACAAACATTTATTGAGCTCCTGATATGTGCTGGGCACCATGCCAGGGGATAAAGTTTGGTTTTATATTTTATTTTTATCAGACTTATGATTTCATCCATTTAGGGAGCTCCCAGGAGGAATTTCCTCCAGCAATGCAGATCACTACTTCCTCTGAAGCTTATATAGTCTTAGAAAAGAGGTTCTTAATTTGGACAGATTTTGTGGGGGGAGGGTCTATGAACTTATGTAGAGGAAATTATCTTTGCTTTCACTAACTTCTAACTAAAAGTTAGCATTTTCTCCAAGTATGCATATGGGTAATAAATATTATTCTGAGAAGGGGCTTGTAAGTTTCATCTGACTGCCAAAAGGGGTTCATGATACAAGAAAGGTTAAGAATTTGCATTGTAGAGTTGCCTGAGACATTGAAAGAACAAGGTACTTATCCAGTCACATAGCTAAGGTGTAGTAGAGATGAGCCTTAACTCAGGTTTTCTTGACTGTTCAGCTACCCGCCTCTCGCTTGAGTCACATTGTCTCTTAGGGGCTGAGCCAACGGAGACAAAGTGGAAACAATCCTTGTTCTCAAAAATCATATATTTTCTGGACAGAAATATTAGAGGCACATTATCAATTAAAAACAGAGTATGTACAAAATAATACAAAGAAATTTCAAGAGAGAGAGAGCTTTGACTTAGGATGCAATTATATTCAATTTTATTATATGTTCAATATTATTAGTGTCAAAATAAGGTATATATTTGGGGTTTTATTATAGTTATCAAAACCCTTTCAATGAATTCCATGGAGACTACTTTTTCAAAATAATTATTTTACCATAAATACATTGTTAAAACTGCATTTTGCCCAATTCCCTTTGTTTAATAATCCCCTAAAATATGTTTGAAGACATTTATTATATTTATCAGTCAGCCTCTTCTTCAGTCTAAATCATTCTAATTTTTATAACTTCTATTCTCCAAGGTCTTTTTATTTCTTGCTCTCTACTGAATCCTTTCCAGTTTTGCCTAATCTCTCTCTAGTTGCAGGATGTAGATGAGAATAGCTTCCATCCAGCTCTCTGTAGCCAAAACGAAATAAAAGACAAGTGTACAAATGGCCAGATTTCAGGTAAATCAATTAGAGTTAGTTGAAGTCAAAGGACTCACATCTGGATCTATTGTCACCCATTATTCTGAGAACATGGACATATTAGATGAGAAATCCTGAATTCATCTTTTTCATCTCTGTCCAAAGAGTGAGATCATTGGCTCGTCACATTGTGCCTTAAACTTTTTAGTTGGCCATTTGTGGTCCCATGGAGTTCCACCTGTAAGTTGGCTGGTGTATCTATTTCCCTAGTTTTGTGATTTTCCTCATGGCCTTTTCACATGGAAGACTATTCCTAATATATGTGTTACCTGACTTTTGATGGATTTCCTCATTTTTCATATGGTTCCTCAGAGAGGTGTTGCACATTATTCCTTCCCATTGTACACTCTAAGCTTTTGCTCTCTGAATATCATTGTGATATAGATTTCTGATGCCTAAATCATTATGCAACATTGGGAGGTTCAAAATTTTTAATATTCATGGATAAACTTCTCATTGATGAAGGTTATATGACTGTAACTGAAGCTGATACCTGAATCTTAAAATATCAGAATTAGGGGGGATCTCAGAAGCCATCTACTTTAAATTGTACCTCTGTAAGAATCCCCACCTATAATATATCAAGCAAATGGTAAAACAGATCTTCGCTTAAATACCTCCAGTGAGATCGAACTGACCACCTCTGAAGACAAATCAAAGTTGATTTATACCTTTGTGTTCATTCTCCATTCTCATACCCAAACAATTTTGGATCAATGAGCAAATCACTCTTTATCTAGCAATGGGTTGTCTGAGCCTCATATTAACTCTTTCCTTAGCCAAAGGACCATCTATAACAATAGTATGATCAATTACACCTTATTCCAATCAATCCCAGAATGTATCAACGACTCACCAACTCCAAGTCCTTGGTGATATTATCTTCAATCACTCAGTAAGTATACATTGGCTACCTACTATGTACCAGGCACTATGCTAAGCATTTACTCCTAAGCTACATAGGTTTGAGGAGTAGGGAAAGTGGCTTAGCACATATCCATCCCATATATAGCATGATGACTAAAGGGCCATTTGTTATTCACCTAGAGTTTTATTTTGTGAATAATTTTATTTCATGTTTACAAAATCATTACTGTCATCCATAAGGTTGATCATCTTTTTAAAAGGTAGTATTGATTTTTAATTACTTATGTGGTCACAAAACTCTCATTAGTGGGCACTTTAGGATCCTATGAAAAAAATGTTGGGAGCCATTGGCCTTTGTGAGTAATTTCAGGGTTTTTAGAAGAACCCAACAGCCCTGAAAATCTTCTCCCACATCTGAATAATGCAAGGAATTTCACTTGAATGAGAATTTAATCCCTATACTTTAAAGGTTTGATTTTCATTAAAAAACAAATCCCGCAAAAAGACATAGAACCAGAAAAACAGATTTAAGAGAGACCTTATAAATCATCCAATATAACTTAGTAATAACTTTTTATTCAAATAAATAAGATTTTATTAAATGCTTATTATGTTCCAGACACTGTGCTAGGCACAGGGAGGCAAGTTAATCTACAGGCATTTATTAAGTAGTTACAATGTGCCAGGCACTAGATTAGGTACAGAAATGAAAAGACAAAAATGCAAATCTTTGCATTCAAAGAGCTAACATTCTAGTAGGGAAAATAGCATGTTCACAGAGATAAATATACAATAAATATGGAGTAATTTTGGAGGAGGTGGCACGAATAATTGAGGGACTCAAGGAAGTCCTCATACAGGAAGTAACACTTGAACTGAGTCTTAAAGGAACTGGGGATTCTGAGAAGTGAAGGTTGGAGAGAGCATTTTGGGAGTCAGTTTTAGTTATTAGAAAGTTTTTTTCATATTCAGGTGAAATATGATGCTCTTCCACTTCCATCCACTGGTTCTAGGTCTGTCTTCTTGAGCTACATAAATTATGTTTTATCTTCCTTTCATATGAGGAGCTTCAAACACTTAAAGAAAAAAGCCATGTCTCCCCTTGTCTTCTCTTCAAGATAAAGATAACCTATTCCTTCCACTATTCCTGATATAGTTTCCAGTCTATTCCCTCTATTCATTGTTCTACTTTGTAAATGTCCATCTTAAATGTGATGCTCAGGACTAAACATGCTTGTCCAGATATATCCTGATATCAGTGGTTATGTTGGTCGTGAGATTTCGAATTGGAAGTAACCTTAGAGATCAGCTTGTCTATTGTGGGCTACCATCTCAGGCCAGTCTGGTAGTTCATGTTAGGAACTGAAATGAAATGAGACATTTGTAGACCATTTAGAAGTAACAAAAGGAAGTTTACTTAGCAATAACAATACTAGGGGAAGAATATTTAGCAAGGTTATAGGATTGAGTCAGTTGGGCACAATTTCATGCATGTTCATCATGATCCTGGGATGTCCAGAAGTATATAAGTAGCCTGAGAGAGGAGTTTATTATGCTTTGTATGCTGGATTTTGTGCTTTTTGTACTTAGACTGCCAGAAAGTTATGCCAATGCTCCCTTTAGAGCCTTAGGAAAAGCTAACATAGACTAAGTGAGAAGGACCCTTGTAAATATTACAGTTGCCACATTGTCCAAAATAGTCATTTTATAGATGAGGAAATTTAGGCCCACATATGGAAAGATACTTGGTCAAGGAACTACAGATAGTAAATAACAAAGCCAAGTTTTAATGTAGATCCTCAGACACTAAATTTCATGTTCTTCCTGCTATACTATATATCTAGAACAATTATTTTCCTTGTTTTGAGTTTGTAGGGGGCAGGAGAATTCTTTGGTATTAAATCTGCCTAAAACGATATCATCTCCACTAAAGTCTTTATTCGGATATTTATTTCTTTAGATGACTCAGTATTCTGGAGGAACATGCAAGAAAGGTATCAAATTTGACAGGTCACGCCAAGCTGGATTTTCCCAAAATGCCAACACAAGTCACAAACCTTCCTCCCCTCCCCCCCTTTCCTCTAATGATTTAGTAGATGGTCATCAAGAGCTCTTGCTGCATGAAAATACACAAGTTTGAGACCAACCTGACAGTGAGTTTGACTTAACTAGTCCTTGGACAACAGACAACAGACATATTACTGTTAACTCACATTGAGTTTGTAGTCCACTAAAAGGCAGCTAGGTGATGCAGTAGATAATGTTGGAGCTGGAGTCATAGACTCATCTTCTTGAATTCTAATTCTATCTTTGACATTTACTAGCTATGTGACTCTGGGCAAATCATTTAATCCTTTTGCCTTGGTTTCCTTATCCATAAAATGGACAGGACAAGAAAATGGCAAACCATTCCAGTATGTTTGCCAGGAAAACTCCAAATGGGGTCATGAAGAGTCAGACACACAACTGAAACATCAGAACAGCACTCCACTAAAATTCCTAAATCTTTTTCAGATGAACGTTCCTTCCCATCTTGTCCTTATGAAGTTGATTTAAAAAACAAAAAAAAATAAAGGGAAGATTGAAATCACTGGTCCTTGAAATATTGAGATTGAACTAAAGCCACATTAACTTTTTTTTGGCAACTTTATCATGCTGTCGAATCATATAGATTTTTCTGTCAACTACCATTCCTTCATTACAGATTCATAGATAGAGCTGGAGGGGACCTTAAAGGCCATCTATACCAACCTCTTCATTATCATGATGAAGAAACTGAGACCCATGGAGGTTAAGTGACATAGATAAAGTAAGAGATGGGATTTGAACCAGGATCTACTGATTCCAAATTCATTGCTCCATCACTTCAACCAATTCATTAGTTGTCCTTCCTAGGTTTATGTCAATTGAAAATTTGATAAAGATGTCATCATTGTCTTTCTTTTTTCAAATAGTTGTTTTTTTAATTATCCAGCGTGGGCAAAACATTCCATAAAAGACTTGCTCCAAGCTGACATCAAATCATTAATGACTACATGTGCTGTTTGGATCCCACCGTTCAACCAGTTCTGAATTCAACTATCTGTACTTATTTAGCCTATAATTATCCCCCCTTTTTATAAAAAAATCTTATTGGATTGATGGTCTATTGGAAGAACACAACTAGTTACTTTGTCAAATGCTTTCATAAAATTAAGGTAAACTGCACCTACATTTTCTCCCTTATCTATCAGTTTAGTAATTCTTTCAAAAAAGGAAATGAGGTTAATTTACTGTGACCTCTTTTTGATGAAATCATCCTAATTCCTTTTATCATTGCTTCTCTTTTCATATGTCCCACCAATCATCCCTTGATTTATGATGCCTAGAATCCACAATTTGCATTTATTCATTTGGTCTAAACCAAACATTTGCTCTACCACCGTTAAAAATGAGAATATCTCCGGGAAAAGTAACACGGGAAATGTTGCCATTGATCACTAGGAATTGGCTTTTTAAAAAAATATTCCCTTTCTGAGAGCAAAGTATATTGATGAAATGTGGGGGGACTTTAAGGAGATACTAAGTCTATGGTAGTGGGTAAAGGGATATTACTAACTCAGGGGTGAAACAAAAAGCAGCAGGAAATCCAAATCTTACCCTACTTCATTTTGGCTGGCCATGGTGTTGTGTGCTGACTCAGTACTGCATGATTTATTGTGTGTCTAAAGTGCTGAATTGGATCTGAGAAAATATGACTGCAGCAGTGTATATGCAAACCTATTATGATATTCATCAATTATTACTGATGGGTTAATTATTGGTGCATTATTCCTTAAAGTCAGGAAAGCAACTGTTCTTTGGAATTCTGGTGATTTGATTCATGATGATGTATTGGCATCAAATATCAAGAAAAGAGGCTACTATAGTATGATGGAGAGGAAGGCTGTATTGATATATGTCTGAGTGTGTCTCTGGGCACGTAAATGGAGGGGAGCATGAAAAGGTAGAGGTATTTGTTTATTTCTATATGAGAATATGTGAAATATCTGTGATTTTGCCAGCATGGGGAACTAACTCTCTTTGTAACTTCTTGCACCAAATATCTCAATCTATCTATGACTTAGTAACTAAGTTCAAGGGAGTTACCTAAAGCACACTGTGGGTAGGTGATCTGCCCAAGGTGATACAGTTAGCAAATTCCAGCTTTTGATTGTGAACCCAGGTCTTCCTGTCTCCAAATCCAGCAGACCATCTACTAATTCATCTTTTTTAATATGGGGGGAAATGACACATCCAGATCATTAAAGAATCAAAAAATGATGGAACTAAATGGTGCTTTAGAAATGATCTAACTGAAATTCTTTATCCTATTTTAGAGATGAGGAAATCATGACCCAGAGTTTCTGTGATCTCCCTGTTCTTTGTCCTGGTCAGATCACATCTGGCCTAATATACTTTGCTCTCTTCTGGATGCCAAATTATAGACAAGACTAATGTACAAACTGCTCCATGTTCAAAAGAGGTTTATCAAGGTGATGCGCTTTGCCCTGTTGTATTAACTACTATGACTATTCCATGCCAAATTAAAATAACCGTATGTGATTACAGCATGGTGAATAGAGTGTTAGCTCTGAGTCAAGGAGATCTAGGTTCAAATCTTTCCTCTGAAACTTGCCTGTGACTACTGGAAAGTCATTTATCCTCTTTAAGCCTCAGTTTTCTCATCTGATGAAGAGTTGGATGTGACAAAAAATGTCTGACCGACAACAAAAACTTCACAGATTATTTTTTATGATGTTCAAATGAGCTGTGTAAAGTGCCCTGCAAACTTTATAGGGTTATATAAATGTCGTTTATCATTTTTGAAGTAAATCATCATGCACTACTTAACTTTGTCCTTGTTAAATCTTTGAAACTTTTCTTTTGTGCACCTTGTCTATGTTTACCTTATTGTACTAGACCATTCTAATCAATAACTCATTGGTTTTTGTTCATTTATTTTTCCCATATGGAACCTCAGCTACAGTTATGGCGTAATTACATTTGGGCATCTCTTAGAGGGAGCTAAACATCTTAACACATGTGAATCAGTGACTACACTCCGAAATTGAAAGGAGACCCTGTAACCAACATGCTCATGTGGTTTCCCTAAATGGTGAGGGAGCTTCTGGATTTCACAATTACCACTGATTGGTGGAGAGAAGGAAAAAGTTTAAATCAGAGAGAGTCTCAATGGAGGTTTCCGTTTCTGCCCAAGCAGGTACCAGAGACTGAAGGGAGATCTCTGGGAATTCACTGATTAAAGATTCTAATTTCCCCTAATAAGAAAAATAGACCAAACAGTCCCTTGGGTGCCCTTTTGCATGGTTTATCCTCAGTAGAAGGGTCTGTTGTCTTCTTAAGAATCTTCCAGACTTGAAGCAAATCCTTCGCATACTATTTTATTCCTTAGAGTTCCCAGATTCTAAAGGTTGTGCACATTCATCAAGAAAACATTATTATACTGACATTTTCAATTGTATTATGATGTATTATTAGGTATCTATCAAATAATAATTAATCATTCTTTTATCTGTTTATTATTAAATAATTAATAATTAGATAATGCATAGATATCATTCAAAAATACATTGACACAATTACAAAAATGTCCTAAAATATTAAACGCTTTAAGTACTTAATAAAGCAAGAAAGTTTAGTAAATAATTCTCATTCCCACTAACTTCTGGCAGTTCAAACAATCACTTGGTAGCTCTCAAGTTTGCCAAAGGTATACACACCCAGTGTTGCTATCATGCTAACATCCTAATATAGAAGAGAGGACTGAGAGCTAACTCAGCTGGTACAATTCAGATAGGCATATGACTTCACAGTTTTATTGATTACTCTTACTGTTACATGCTATGCCTGAGCCACTCACCTGGACTAATTATTACTCATTATCTGAGGACAGATCTTCTTCCTCAGCACCTGCTCTACTGTGTCAACAAGCGTGCTCTGTCTACGATGCCTTTATACCAAGGCCAGTCATTTTATCGCTTTTGTTGCTCTCTCATTCAGTCCTGTCCTGCTCTTCATGACCTCACAGGCTACATAGCATGCCCAACCCTTCAGTCAGTCACTATTGCTTGAAGTCTAGTCAAGTTCTCATTAGTTGTTTCCATGACACTATCCATCTTATTCTCTGCCATACCTTTTTCCTTTTCCAGTGAAGCCCCATATTTTTATTATGTGGCCAAAGTATTTAAACTTCAGCTTCAGCATTTGACTTTCCAGCAAATCGTCTGAATTATTTTCTTTAAGTGTTGATTGACACTCTCATTGCTGTCCAAGAGATGCTCAAGAATCTTTTCCAGCTCCACCATTCGAAAGCATCCATTCTGCAGGGTTCAGCTTTCCTCACAGTCATACATTGCTATTGGAAAAACCACAGCTATACAGACCTTTGTCTCTGCTTTTTACTATGCTGTCCAGATTTGCCATAGCATTCTTTCCAGGGAGAAGTGTCTTCATTTCATGACTGTCATCTTTGTCTATAGTGATCTTTGAGCCCAAGAATCTAAAATCTGACACTGCTGGCCAGTCTATACCTACTACAAACCAGTGTCCTTCTTATGACTAGGTACCTTTGGATATCTTAGTGGAAATATCAGTATTATCAGCTTCTTTCCAAGTATTTTCAAGTACATTCAGTGTGGAGGAATTGAAGGGAGAAGAAAATTTTCAGAAAGCATAAGTCTATCATATAACATGTTATCTATTGATAATAACTTTTACTGACTCCTTGGCATGAGCTTATCACAGATCCCTCATCAGGGTCTTGGTTTGTACAGTAACTTCATGCGAATCGACAACCTGAAGTACTCACAGGAGAAGTAAAAATTTAATAGACACAAAGGGAAAGTACTCAAAGATCCTCCATCCAACAAGCTGTCCCGTTCCATTGCAAAGCAGTCTTATATGTATCTTACTTTCTTCCTCTCAAGTCAACTCATGGCTCTCTGAATATGGTTTTTTGGGGCTAGCATCACCATCAGAGGAAATACCATTTCTTCCTACTTATAATGTGTTGCTTGCAAATAGCACCAACCAGGTGCTCTCCAATAGGAGAGAGGCTAGTATACTTCTCAAGAAGGTTGATTCTGGCTACTTCCTTCACATACTCAAAGCTTAGCTGCCCTGTCTTTTTCTCTGAGCTAACAGTCACCTTCCAATGTAGTACACTTAGCCTTTGTCCACTTTCGGCCCCTTCACAATGTCTAGCTCACTCTGTTCATCAAAGCAACTTTTCTTTTTTTCTCAGAAGCTTCTTCTATGTTACTATGTTGGAGAAGCTAGGTTTCTGGAGTTCTTCCCTTCTGTACAAAGAGTAATCAATGGCTTTTTTAGAACTCTTTTGAATACATAAACACACCAGCCCTAGTGAAACACCTCTTTCTCATATACTGGAACTGTGAGGTTAAAACAACAGAACCCCCCAAAAAGTTTTGTTAAATATTTGCACAAATTCTGATGCAGAATGCTAGACCTAACAACTGGGAAAGATCCAATTGCGTTCGTTATTAGCAGCCAATGTAACTCCAAAGCTGAGGGATTATCTATGCTTCAAATCCTTATTTGGTGACCCTGATATGCAATGTAATGTTGAATAATAACGAGATTGATAATAATAGCTGGCATGCAGCATGGCAGAGGGAATAGAAAACTGAACTCAAGAGTCAAGAATACTTGGGTTCATATCCTGCTTCTAACACATACTGACTGTGTGATCTTGGGCAAGTCGCTTAACCTCTCAATGCTTTAGACAGTTCTCTAAGATTATAAATTTCAGAGAAGAAAGGAAATAAGCACTTATTCAGCACATATATGCCAAGCAAGGTAGTTAGATGCCTCAGTGTATAGAGCACTAGGCCCAGAGTCAGGAAGACCTAAGTTCAAATCTGGCCTCAGGCACTAATCAGCTGTGTGACCCTGGGCAAGTCACTTACCCTGTTTTCCTTAACCCACTGGCAAAGGAATGGTAGATCACTCCAGTATCTGTGCCAAGAAAACTCCATATGAGGTCATACAGAGTTGGACACAACTAAAAAAAATCAGCGTGCCACTGGGCTAAACATCTTCCAAATATCCTATCATCTAATCCTTACAACAACCCAGGGAAGTAAGTGCTATGTTCATTTTACACTTGAAGAAACTGAGGCAGACAGAAGTTAGATGACTTGCTCAAGGAAGCATAACTAGTAAAAGTCTGAGGCCAGATTTAAATTCAGGTCTTCTTGACTTCAGTTATGTAGCAATCTATTTGCTGTACCACGTGACTGCATCCAAGTTAGGTGAGAACAACCTGACTCACAAATCAAAAAGCAAGGAGGGATTACTTTCATTGGGGGAGTAAGGAGACCTGAATTAAAGTGATGGCTCTGTAAATTGTAGGTGGAGAAAGGAAGGAAACAAGCATTTATTAAATGCCAACCAAGTGCCATGTGCTTTATAAATATTATTTCATTTGATCCTAATAATAATCCTAAGAGGTAGGTATCATAATTATCCTCATTTTACAGTTGAAGGAAATGAGGCAGTCAGAAGTTAAGTGACTTGTCCAGGGTCACACCAATAGTAAGTGTCTGAGGTCAAATTTCAATTCAAGACTTCCTGACTTCAGACCCAGTCCTTGGCCCACCATGTCACCCAGCTGCCAACTTTGCATGGGCAGAGGAAATTTCCTCATTTCAGTTGCCTATACCATAGGTCCAGAGCCTATTCCTAAGACTCATCACATTTCTACAGGACTTTAAGAAATGTTTTTCTCTTAAAAATCCTATGTGGCAGGTAGCACATGCACTGTCCCCATTTTGCAGCTAAGGGAACACAGTCTCAGAGAACTGATATGTTTGGCTTTTGGTCACATAACTTCTGAATATGAGAGGTAGGGTATGAGCCCAGGTCTAGGGTGTACAGCTGAGAATAATGTAATGTCTTCCAGAGCCAAATCTAAAGCTGGCAGCAGCTTCACAGACTTGGTTGAACATCACTAACAGGGCATATCAGCATGTCTGGAGGCTGACATGTTGATGCCAGACCCATTAACCTTCAGAAGACAGTCTCCTATCTTGGTCTAGGAACACATGGTATTTGACCATCTAAGGGTAAGCATACATGTGAACATGTGGTTTCATCTTTTAAAGTGATAACACAGCAACAGCTTTTGTTAGTGTGTGAGAGCCAGAAACAGATTGAATTCTTGGCATCATATCAAAAAATCACTTCCACAGCCTGGGCTAGATGCGGTGCTCCCTTTGCATTTAACCCCTTCCAGGGAGGCAGCTGTCTGTGCTGCTGCTCAAACTGCCCATGCTGCTGTCAGTTTCGCAGATAATCTCATCACTTTCCAGGTCTGACAGAGGAATAATGTTCCAAGGTGAACATACTAGGAGGGAAGATTATTAAAGATTACTCGTTTTTTGGAGATAGAACACATAAGAGCAAGCAATGAACAAGCAAACATGGATCACTAATTTCCTATTCTTACTGGGAGTTGGTGATGTTACATAGAGGCTAGTAGCAAAATTAAGTGCCTGGTTGGTTTGATTGGCTATTTCGATGGGAAGAGGTGACCATGTACCAGTTTTCCCATTGATTTTCCCTAACCCTAGGAAAAATTCCAAACTGTTCAATTCAACTTGACAAACATTTACTAAATGGCTACTCAACGCTGCCTGTAAAAGCCCTGGTTTACATCAAGGTTAGACTCAAACATCTCTCTCTTCCTGAAGGCTTTACTGATCCACTCAATTGCTAGAGCCTTCCCCCAATGAAATGACCTAACCTCTATTTTGTATTTTATGTCTGTGCCTTGCCTGGGCTTAGCAAGAGAGTGAGAGATAAGAACCTGCATGAAGTGGATAACTTAAGTAACATGCCCTGGGCTTTGGTTCTTTCATGAGAACTTGACCTTGGAGAACCAGGACATGAATATTGGAGGAAAGAAGAGAGAGGAAACATCTTCAGAATTAGAATACACAAGATGAGAGGCATGAACAGCAAGGCAAAAGGTCACATGAGATGTGTGGAGTCCTGAGCCAGGGCAGGGACGATATTTCCAGCTAGACATATGTTCTGGGTGAATCTTTCACCTTTCTTTATCCCTTTCCCTTTCCTTTTCTTAGCTGCCACTCCCCCTTTTTTGAGGGAATGGGGAACATGTGGTGACATGGTGGATAGAGCACTGGCCCCAAAGTCAGGAAAGCCTGAGTTCAAAACTGAACTCAGACGTAGTAGTTGCATGTCCCTGGGCAAGTCATTTAACTTCTGTTTGCATTGGTTTCTTCATATGCAAAATGAGATTGACAATAGCAATACCTGATTCCCAGAGTTGCTGTGAAGACCTAATGAGATTGCTGTAAACTATAACACATTGCCTGGTGCAGTAAGTGTTATGTAAATATTAGCTTTCATTATAGTTTTCCCTGGAGAGGATCAAGTACATCTTGGGGTCCTTTTCTCACTTCAAACTTCATGCTTCCTTCTTGATTTGAGAAGTATGACCCTTTCTTCCAAATATTTACTTTCATAATCTAAGTCCCAAAGTCCATTCTTATGGGACTTTCTTTTATTGGTAGTGATCAATGCCCTTCACCCATGTGAAGGACAAGGCAGAGTTGGTGAGAGAAGATAATTCTTGAGTTCTCATATGGTTTTCTCGTCATTGAGTGTCTTCAGATCTGGGGAGCTTCTGGCTTCCAACTTTGAGAGGGAAGGTGGAAGATGCCAATCCCACTTCCAGTTACTGAAGGAAAAGACTCTGGGAAGACAGGAGAAGAACTAGTAGTCTCCATCATGTCCTGATCACCACTTTGCTACTCTAGAGACTCCAGAGATCTTCTCCTTGGGTGAGCGAGATCTAAGACACCCTCTCTTAACTGAGCTGAGTTACTTTGCTCTCAATGGAAGAGCTCCTTCACTCTGGACAGTCTGGTTATGTATTCTCCTACATGCACTTTCCATGACTTCTATTTTGCTACTGATTTGGATGAATGGTTTTCCTGGTTAAGTGTTACATGTGTTCACTGTAGAAATGTTATTAGGTGAGATGGTGGTCCGGGGTTGGATATAAAGTCAGGATCCTGCTTCCCTCCAACAATAAAGAGCAATCAGAAATTAGCCTGAAACTGAAAATCACCTCCCCTAGACTAACACTATGTAAGGGAGAAGATAGATCTAGTGTTAGCCAGGTATCCCCTCTCTGTGAGGACAGCAGAATAGCCCCTGGCCCCAACTTCCTGCTTCCCCTCCCAGCAAAAATTAAAGTCTCCTTTATAGAAGGGTGGGGGGCAAAAAGACCTTTGATGTCTATTCTGCCTGCGTCCAGGTCACACAATCACACTCTCACAGTACATGTGGGGGTAGACCCTCACTATACTTTTTCTTAAAGCTGATAAATGTGATAAACTTCAAAGTCATGTGTTATGTCTTAGTTAATACTTATAGCTATAGAACAGAAGGGAGAGAGAGAGCAGATTCTCTTTTTAGGAGATGAGAGAAAGCTTGCCTCATTCATTTGGGTTGATGGCCTGGGGAGTCACTCTTTAGAGGGGTCAGGGCAAAGTGGGTGTATCATATTGTACTGTTGTGAGTTTAACAATGGATTTGAAGTATGAATACCCCTAGAAATAAATTTGCAAACAGGTTGCAAAGGGGCATTCTTCCTTTCTCATATTCCCCTTAGGGCTGCTATTTTATTTATTGTGGATACTAAGAGTTGAAAAGAGACCTATGATCCCTGGAAGTGACAGATGAATGAGTTGCTTGGCAAGGGAAAGCCACAGCCTAAATGGGTGTGATCTGCTAAGGAAGTTTTCAGAACCTGCTCAGATAGAGCCATTGGCTTTATGGATAATTGACAGCATTGCCTGTCTAGCTCCCTAGAGCCACCTGCTGCTTACATGCGTATCTTGTCTATATCTTGTTGATGAAGCATGCTTCTTGAGATCAAGCACTATCTGATTTTTGTCATTGTAACCCTTGTATCAAGTGCAGTGCCTTGCGCATATGGTGCAAAGGATGCTTAATAAGTGTTTGTTGACTGATTGTAAAGCTAGGTGATGAAGAATACTGAGATGAAAAAAACTACTTCATTCCTTCCTTTAAGAAGCTCATCATTGAGCAGCAATTACCAGTAGTAAAACATATTCACAAATAAATAGGATTCGTGATAAAACATAAGGGACAAAGAAAGAATCCGCATAAAACCCTATATGAAATATAAGCAAGGAGAGATTTTTACCTGGGGAATCTGGGAAGATTTCCTGGAGGAGGATGCATATGTAATGGTCCTTGAAAGAAAATAACAACTTCAATAGGTGGGAACACGGGAGGGGAGCTGATTACAGACAAGGGGAATGGCTTGTGCCAATGCTTGAGGGTGGCAGAGTGAGGATGAAATAAGGTAACATCTAGTAATTTAGTGTGAATAAATTTTAGACTGTAAGAAGAGGACTAGGATATAAAGAGACTGGAAAGGTAAGTTAGAGTCAACTTCTGGAGAATTGTAAATAAATGCCAGGCTGTCATTGGTATTTTGTCTTAGGAACAATGCAAAGCTGCTGAAGAGATAATACAAAGCTTCAGGAAGGGAATGACATGGTCCGACCCATGACTTTGGAAGGTTATTTTGTCATCTTTGTGAAGACTGGATTGAAAAGGGAAGCCACTTGAGACAGGGATGCTAGTTAGGAGGCTCTTACAATAGCCCAGTGACTGATTGATTGCAAAGCTGAGCCTAGGTGATGAAGAACACAGAAATGAAAAACCATTTCATTCCTTCCTTCAAGGAGCCCAGCATCAAATTGGCAGCAATAAGATGTGTCCACAAATAAATGGGATCCATGAGAAAATAGTATAAAGGAGGAATCTTACCTAAGTTCTATATGAAATATAGGCAAGAAAGGATTACTTTTACCTGAGGGAGCCGGGAAGCCTGAAGTAAAGTGGTAGAAATGTAAACTGAGAGGGGGAAGGGAACAAGCATTTATTAAATACCTACTATGGGCAGCTAGGTGGCATGTTGAAGACTCATCTCCCTGAGTTCAAATATGGTCTCAGATACTTACTAGCTGTGTGAGTAGCTGGGCAAAGTCACTTAACCCTGTTTGCCTCAGTTTCTTCATCTGTAAAGTAAGCTGGAGAAGGAAATGGTAAAGCACTCCATTATCTTTAAGAAAATCCCAGATGTGGGCGCAGAAAGCTGGACACGACTGAAATGACTCAATAACCACTGAAGTGCCAAGCACTTAACTATCTCCTTTAATCCTCATGATAACCCTGGAGAGTAGGTACTATTATTAATTCTCATCTTACCGAGGGTGACACTGAGGCAAAGAGACGTTAAGTGACTTTATCCAGAGTCACACCAACAGTAAGTCTCTGAAGCCTAATATGAACTCAGGTTTTCCTAACTTCAGACCTAGGGCTCTGTGCACTATGTCGCCCCAAGCGGAGAAGAAAGGAAGGATGTGGGAGATGGATGCAACACAGGGTGGAATCAGCCAAGACTTGATATCTAATTAAATTATCTTCAGCACTCTTTCCTTCGCCATAATATTTGGTTCCCTTTGTGTCTCCACTACCGAAAGACCCAGTCTTCTAGGTATTAAATGCTCTAATTTTTTCTCTACCTTCTCTCCTTTCTCCATAAAATGGACCTATTCTGTGTCCTATAGTTTGCTCTTTCTCAGAGCTTACCTGAAAAAATTCACCTATGTTAAAGCTTTAATGGTTGAAACGCCTCCAGGCATCAACCTTAGGAGACAACATATTTGCATTTGCAGGGACTTCAATGATTTACCCCAACGGAGTGGCTAATGGTAAGTGTAAGTCACTAGGTAAGGCAGGATATAGAAGACATATTGTTAAAAGATGATTCAATACCCCCTTGATTTTGTCTGACAGTGGCACACAGGTGATTTATACCCCCAGAAAGAGGCGAGTCAAGAGTGGGATCTTACCAGCCACTCACCTCATGTTTACCACCAACGAACCAGTGGTTCACACTCTTTTTTTGTCTTATTTCCTCATGAAAACTAAAGGGAACTGGGAGGAATTGGGTGTCTTTAACCCTCAGGTCTTTCTATCATCAGGGGCCTTTTGTATATCCTGACAGTTTAAATAATTTTCTATCAACTTAAATCATCCTAGGCTTTATTTTTTTCTTCCAAAACACAGAACTCTCTGGTGAACTGAAAAGATCATGTTTCTGTTTAGCAAACTTTGTTGTTTTTTTTTAGTTTTGTTTCCATTGTCCTGGATTATTTTTCTTCACTTGAAGATTTTTCTTTATTTTCTCATGGAAATCAAAATTTGTGTGTTAGGGGGATTGTTTCCCTAATATGATGCAAACATAATAGGTTGTCAAGGTGCTAAAGATCCCTGACTGTGCATGGCATGGTGCTTGAAAGATAGAATTGCAGAAGGAAAGAACTTTACTGTCCATCACTCCCAACCTAAAAGGATCTCTTACACAATTTACCAGACAAGTGCTTGTCCAGCCTTTGCTTAAAGACAGGGAACTCACTACCTTCCAAGTGTGTGTCATTACCCTCAGTTGCCTTTCCCTTTGATTGGAGGACTGGAGGGCAAAGCATTAAATTTCTCCCAAAGCTTTCCTTTATAGAAGGTTCGAAACCTCCTTGGGAAGTTCATTTTTTTCATCAACTGCTCTCCTTGGATAGTTGGGTGTCCCTTCTTTTTCATCTTAATTTTGTCCATTGTCCTCCCCAGTTAGATTGTAATTTCTTTGAAGGCAGAGATCATCTCTTTTTTGTATTTTTATCCCCAGTGCTAAACATAGTGCTTAACACATTGTAGGGGATACATATGTGTGTGTGTGTGTGTGTGTATATAGATATATATAGATAGATAGATATAGATAGATAGATAGATATAGATATATAGATATAGACATGTATGTATGTATATACACACATGTATGTATATGTATAATATGTGTACATATATGTATAGAATGTAATTGAATCTAAAGTAGTTCAACTATTGCAAAGCTTTTCATTACATCAAATCTAAATTTGCTTCTTTGCAACCACCACTCATCACTCCTATTTCTGCCCTCAAGAGGCTAAATGGGACATGATAGATTTTCAAATACTTAAAGAAATCTGCCATGAACTCCTTAACATCCTCAGTTACTTAAACCAATCTTCATCATGTATGAACTTGACCTTGTATGAACTTCACCATCCTGATTCTCCTACTCCAGACACTCCAGTTTATCAGGAGGCTGTTAAAATGTATTGTTTAGGACTGGACACGATAATTCACATGTTGTTGCCCTTTGTTCTTGAAGAGGACCAAAATGACATCACTGTGTCAAGTGAAGTTACAGTGTGTTTGACTGACCAATCAGACCAGTACCAGCTTGGAATGCTCTTCCACAGGTTGGGTACAAATAGTTCACGTGAAAATTTTGAGTGAATTCCCTAACTTTGTGCATCTCACATTTACTCTGAGGCACTTCAATTCTGCTTTGCTCATAGAGCACAGTACTGTCTCTGATGCAGGTTCACTATGCTGGATAGTCCTTTGCCAGCATCCCCCATGTCATATAATCAATTCCAAAGTTCAATCTTCTGTCTTCAAACTTGGGAATCTATGTGTAGTTGAACCACAAAAGAAGAGAAGTTTCACCTAGTCCTGGAAAATATTACTCTCAATGCTGTCAAAAATTGCATTAGCTTTTTTAGCATACTATATCAGATGTTGACTCACATGGAACATCTAGTCAATTAAAAATCCCCAGACCCTCTTCAGTAAACTGAAATATAATTCCAAGTGTTATACTCATGAAAATGATATTTTGAATCAAATTTTAAGCATTTGTATTTATTCTTATTACAACTCATCTTTTTCTATTTGGCTCAATATTCTATCTGAACAAGATCTTTTTGAATCCTAACACTCAGGGTGTTTACCATGCCTCTTAATCGGCAAATTTGATAAACATATTATCTATTCCTATATTCAAGTTATTCATCAAATGTTTAATAGCTCAAATCCAAGCACTGATCATTGTACTTCTGCCTTGTGGCTTCCCTGACTTCAATTACTGGCTAAAATCTCACCTTTTATAGGAAGTTTTCCTCAATCCCTCCTGATCCTAGTGCCATCCTTCTATTGATATTTCTTACTTATCCTGTTTTATAGCTTGTTTATATGTAGGTTTTTACATGTCACCTCCCACATTAGAATAAAAGCTCCCTAAAGGTCTTTCTTTGGTACTACCAGAACTTAGCACAGTGCTTGGCACAGTGCCTAAAGGTGCCTAATAAAAGTTTATTAACTGACTGACGTGCTTCTAGATTGACATTACACTATTCATGAATACTCCACTTCTGGCCATTCAACCAATTCCATATACATCTACTCCTCATCTCTCCATCTTTTAATGGGAAGAATCTAATGTGAAAGACAATATGATGTAATGGGACATAAGCATCAACAGAGCTGGATTCAAACCCAGTAATTCTGAGCAAGACACTTAGACCCTCTAGCCTTACTTTTGTCTTCTATGAAATGGATGTAGTATTTACTTGTGATCTCTGCCTCACAGAGATGCTGTGAAGAGAGTGTTCCATAAAATCTAAGCGCTCCATCAATGTGAGACATGGTTATTGTGTATTCCAGGCCCTGCACTGGGCCGAGATGCTGACCATGCAACTCAATTATATGCATAGGCAGAGTTGCTATGATATTTTAAACTTTCTCCTCCAAATTTTCTTAGTCTCTATGAACTTTTATCTTTACAAACTTTCAACTTCCTGAACTTTATGAAACATCAGCAAACACATTTCCTTGTACAAAGAACAGAAAAAGAGGATTGTATATGAAACTATGAATTTCTATTATGTAAATTTTATTTTAAAAATATATATTAAATTTAGCATAGAAGTAGCTTCAGTACTGTCCTACTTGATCATTTCCCTTTCTGAACTTCTATATAGTTTTAAAATATTTCTTTGATGTCTTTTTCTTTTTCTTCTTTTTTTCCTCTTTATACCATTTTCACTCTCTCCTTCCTCATCCCTCTCAAATATTTTGACTTTTAAAGATCTCTTCTCTACCGAGCTCCTTTCATTCTTATAGTGCAAGACCTAGTCAGCAATGGGAATTCCCTCCTCTTAGGCAGATTGCAATGAGACTAGACTTAGTAAGTAGTCTTAGGGAGGTGATTAAAGGTCATAGAATAAATGAATTGACTCACCTAAGAAGTATTACAGTTGGCATTGTATTTGAACCCAGAACTTCTTCAACCTTAGGTCAGAAATCCTATCTATTGTCCCAGACTTCCTCATCATCTCAAAAATCATCAGTATACTTTCTATTAGAATATTTGGCATTTGAGATGGGGTATCAACATTTGGGAAAGAAAAGCTGAGAGATCCCCAATTTACCAAAGACTAAGGGTAACAACACATCCCTGTGAAATTTGCCCCCACTCCTACCCCAGTGTTCTACAATATCCCCTCCAAGCCTCATCATGTTGAATTTTTTAAAGAAAAATTAAAACGTGGCTGCAGTGTAAATCTTGTCTCAGACAAGTCCTTCCCAGGGTAAGTGTTTTGTACCTGTCTGGGTTCTCTTGCTCTCCCTTTCAGTCATCCCCAGAGACCAGTAGGCTCAAGTCACCACCAAGGCAGAAGGAGATAAATTAGGAGGGTTTTATTGGCAATTTATCAGTAAGACGCTGCTAGGCGGATCCATGAATTTCCTGGGTAACGCTTCACTTTCAGTTAGCAACTTGCTCTCTAGCAATAATACTTTGTAACTATGTAATAGCTCTCATCTTTCAATCTCCGGTGGCATGACCACCATTTAATTGTCTCTTACAGCATCCCAGTAGGGTAAGTGTTGTTTCCACTGTCCCTGTTTTACCAATAATTGAGATACAGAGTGGTCAGGAGACTCTTTGAAGGCCACAGAGAGCATCCTTGGCTTTGTGTCATACACTCCAATCTCTGAGCTATTCACTTGTCTATAACTTCGGCCAGAAAGCCTGATAACTCAACAGAAACCTGGAAAACAGAACAGGTAAGAATATGAACAATAAATTATCTAAGAGGTCAAAGACAGTCTGTTTTTCTTACTTTCTTCATTGTATACAACATGATGTAATAGCTCTTACTTATTTTTCTTAGAATTGCTGATTTCATATTGTCAGGGAATTTAAAGGGTCATATTATATACCCCTCACTTTACAGATGAGGAAACTGAGATACAGAGAATTGCTTGCCCAAGTTAGACTAGCTTAAGACAAATTATTCTCCTAAGAGCGCCTAAAGTTTTCAAAAGGATATATTTTTTCTAAGGGTCAAAAGATACCGATCTCTGATAGAGCTGCCATAAATCTCTGGATGGAAGTATTCCAATATATTGGGAGGAAGTGAAATACTATTTCTGCAACATTCTTTTCATATGTTTCTTTACAGGGATATGAAAAGTTCTCTGATAGAATATCCATACACCCATCCCAACCACCAATCAAACTGGTAGATCATGTCTACCTCCAGAGTGTGGCTGCTTCTCTCAGGGTGCTTTGGGGAGTCCTTAGGGATTGCAGTCTAATGCCATAGATCACAGATCACTGCTGATGTATTTCCTTTTGACTATTATTTGAAACCAATTAGCCAGAATTAATTTGCTTTTAGAAATGGGGTATTTATTAAGATGCTTTAACAAGAACGGGTGGTATAAATAATCCTTTAAGAGTCTAGAACATACTCTTTCATAAATATGTTCAAAAAGGAAAAAAGGGAAAGCGGGTTATAACATTGAGAAAATATGTGGCAAAGGAATAATTCATAGGCCCTAGTTCTTGAAAGGCCTTTCTCTCCTCTTTGTGGGGTCCTCATGAAGTTACTCTTAGGTACAAAGGAAATTTCTTCTAGGTTCTTTGTAGAGTTTTCAAGTTACTTTTTCCCAGTTTGTCTAGGTTTCTACAGTACCCAACATAACACACAGCTGTTCCAAGTTGCCAATTAGAATTCTAAACTCTTCCAGAACTTTCAGGTTTCCAAGGCTTTGTTCAATGGAGGAAGAAAGGAAGACAGGCTTAATTCCTCCCCCTTCAAGTGTTTTTCTCACCCCCAACTCAAGTAATTTCCTCTCAGGAGTCTGACTTGACTTGCATACTCCTGGATCTCCACTGAAATGTTTGGGTTCTGAACTACTTTATAAAAGACTTGGGAGTATTCTCAACCAAGGCCAGGTACACACAACATATACAGATCATTCCATTTCATTCAATTGATTTCAAGGACTAGTGATTCCTTGTTAAATTGTCCTTGATTGATTGATTGATTTAACAGCGTATCTAGGATGTCCACACTTAGTTCATACCTATGATATAAGCTGATTGATTCCCTCAAACCCTGAGATCTAGACTGTGGTTCTAATTCAGGGATGACAAGCCTGAAGCCTTAAGGCTACATGTGACCTTCTAGGTTCTGAAGTGAGACACTTAAGTCATTAAGTGACTGAAAGGATTCCATCAAAAAGCCACACTTAAGGACCTAAAAGGCCACATGTGGCTTTAAGGCCTCAGGCTCCCCACCCCTATTTAATTGTTTTTCAAGTTCAGCTCACTTCACTCGAATTAATTCATGCAAGTCTTCCCATGTTTCTCTGAAACTATTCCCTACATAATTTCTTATGGCGTAGTAATAATCCATTAATATAATAATCCATTCATATACCACAACTTGTTCAACTATTCCTCATTCCTGTGTATCCATATATACATACTCACACATCTATCTATCTATCTATCTATCTATCTATCTATCTATCTATCTACCTATGTAAATATATAGACATTGCATTTTTCATATGTGAACATTTTGGTTGCTGAAAGGGGAAGAAAAAAATTTTCAAAAGAAAAGCTCAAAATCAACTTGAAAAGAAATACAGCCTCCAAGACAAAATGTTAAGAAGAAACGCATACTGTTCTGAGGACCAGATAGAGAACTGTCCCTCAGATGAATGTACTGCGAGGTTCTCTTTGAAGAAAGAGCAATGATGGAGATAATGATGACTACAAGGCATTATATTCCATCAGCTCATTTGCATGACTATTTGGAGTTTTAAAATTATTGCTGAGAAATAATATATCACAAATGCATTTAGGGATTATGAGAAGTATCATCTCATAAAACAGTAAGAAACAGTGGAAGGAAAAAGCATTTTTTTTAAGACTTAAATACTAAAAAAAAAAAAACATTTTAAAGAACATTATGTAAAAGAACAAGATAAACAACATCATCCTAAAGGCATTCAAGAGTGAATTAAAGGAAGAAAAACAGAGACAAAAGATGAAAAAGATCTTTAAATTTTAACAAATACTTTTCAATATTAAGGACAATAAAACCACCATATTTAAATTCTACCCTAACAGTCTGATCTAGACTTATTAAGGACAAGAATAAAGATGAGAAAAACAGCTAGACTAGTCTTATCCTAAACTTACCCCTATTTCATTTGACTTAGTTCAGTCCCTTATCACTTCTCACCTGGACCTCTCACCAGTCACCCAGGATTCCACCCTCAGAGCCATCCTCTCAACCCCATGTCATCCATTTAACCCCATGAGAACCTCATTACCTTTCACCCAGTTTATCCCATTTGGTCTTCTTGCCTCTCTTCTCTCCAGACTGTCCTCCATGTGGCTGCCAAAGTGATATTCCCAAAGAACAAAGCCAACCATGTCTCTTCTGTGCTCAAGGATCTTGAGGATAAGCTACAAACCTCTCCATTAGGCATTTTTCAGGCTAGCTCTTCCCTATCTTTCCGGATGGATTTCACATTACTCTCCCACATATACTCTGTTCCTCAAAATGAGCTAACTTGCTGATTCCCAATATACAATATCCCATGTTACCATTTTGTGTCTTTGCAGAAGCTCAAATTGTCTGTCATGCCTACACTATGCTTCTTCATGCCCCCTGCATTCTGAGCACAGCTCTGATGCCTCTTCTTACAAGAAGGATTTTCTACTCTCTATGTTTCTTACTGTTACTTTTATTTCCTCATCTACATGTCTCGCCCTCATCTCTCCTGCACTGTAGACTACAGGCTCCTTGAAGGCAGGGATTACTCTGTTTTTGTCTTTGTACACCAGTATTGAGCACAGCCCAGCACATGGTAAGATCTTAAATTGAACTGAATTCAGAAAAATTTGATTATAGAACAAAGTACCATCTTAAAACCTTCGCAATGTGAGATGTCTTATAAAAAATAACAAGAGGTGATGATGATAGCTGACATTTTATATAGTGCTTTATGTTTTGTAAAGCTCTTTCTATATGTTACCTTCTTTGAGTCTCATACAGTCTTGTGAGATAACTGCTAAAGATTAACATCTTTACCTTCATTTTGCAGTTGAACATATAGGCTTAAAAGAGCTAAATGACTTGTCCAGAGTCATATAACTAAGAAATACACAAGGAGGGATTTGAACTGAGGTCTTTTTTTTAGTCCAACTCTGGGGCTCTATTCGCTACCCTTTTGTTGGATAGTTATGATATTACTATCCATAACTATGGATAGTTATCATCAAGCAAAGTATAAAGCAAAGAAACTCATGCTCATTAAAGGTATTTACCACTATAACGGAGGAAGACACAGAGACAGGCAGGTGTTTATTAAGTGCTTACTATGCACCAAACACTGTGCTATGCACTAGGGAATAAGATAAAAATAAAAAGAAAGATAGTCTCTCTTCTCAAAGAGCTTACATTCTAATACATAAAAGGGAGCTCAAAGGGGGTTAGGAGAGAAGGTTTGTGCAGAGACATGGTGGTAAGAGAGAGAATCAGAAGGTTATGTGGGAGCTTTTCCTGTAGGGATTTTGGATCTGGTGTCAGCTGGACGGGGGTCACTATTCCCTTTCAGATGAAAAAACTGTCCTGGGCAGAGATTCTTCCAACATTCTCTCAGGGTATAAGGCCATCCAACTAGGTTCTAGACAACATTTTCAAGTGTTCCTTGTCAAAATTCTGTAGGAGTCTCCTATGCCATAAGAGATACCCTTAGAAATCCAGGCAAATTTCCTCTGAATTTTTATCGCAAAGGACAGCTGAAATTCCCCCAATGGATTGCTGCTACTACCAATATTAAGTCAAGTGGAATTGTACAAGAAGACAGAAACTAAATGAGACATTTTTTTTCAAAGTAAAGCAAACAGTATCGGTTTATTTAAATACAAAACAAAAAATTCAAACATTCTTATTAGGTGGCAGCATTCTAGCAATGCAAACTACATAGTTCTCATATTAGTATCAATATTTATATAGGATTCAGTAACATAGAAAGTATTCTGTCAATATCTAGACTCTCAAGGGAAAAACAAATGAAAACTGTGTAAAAGCTATATCATAGAGCCAACTTCTGAGGGAACACACATGGGTGGAGGGAAATTCTATACAATTATAGGTCCCTTTATTCTTTCTTTTCTTTTCTCTTTGCTAATTTTTCCAAGATTCACAAACAAGGGTATCCACAATTTAAAGTCCAAGACAGAAAATATCTCCTAGAGTCCATGCCATTGCAAAAGGCCAAGTTTTATCCCAAATAAGACCCTCATGTGTCACCTGGGTATACTCTGATTCACTCTCTGGAGGTAGGACTGCTAATTACCAACACTGAGTTCCCCAGTAAAATGATGGCATTTTGGAATCTGTTCTGTTGTCATTGACTTGAATCTCCAAAATGTATGTTCTTTTTTTAGAAACCAGTGATTAGCTCTCCAATTCCATTTAACCACACAACAACAGAACAGCTTTTACAAAGGACTATTTACTTCAAGGATATTAAAAAAACAAAAAAAGTGTAAATATTTCCCCACACACCTCAGTAGTATAATCTGGTCTCTGGAGAAAGGAGGGGTATTATACCTACAGTTTAACTCAACTCCTAAATAACATTAGTCCCACCAAATTAAAGTCCAAAATCCCCCTGGGCTAGAATCCAGGACTCTTGCTATTCAGGGCTTCTCTGCTGGATGACTTCAATATCCAGCCTGAATTCCTGGACTCCTGAATCTCTGTGGTTCAAGTTCTTAAGTCCGGGATTCTGATCCTGGAACCTAGAACTGAAAGGGACAATTGACAAAGGCTAAAATCCAAGCTCCATTTCTGCAGACCCCATGGTCTAAGGGGAAGAGAGGGGGCCTTCAGGTCCTTCCTCTTTGCTACATGAAATTACTTGCTATAAGTGAAATGATCTCTCACCCCTAGACAGGAATTGCTAGGAAAAGTCTAAATTGAAGAAGAATTTGCTATAGATGATGAGACGCAACAGATGCTCTGGTTTGCAGATGGCATTATGCTTATGATGTTAAATCCTAAAACATTGCAAAGCCTTCTAAATGGAATCTACAAGTACCACTGGGGAAGAAAGTGAGGCTGGTGACCTGCACAGCCCTCCCTCACTCAAAACAAAGTCAAGTGGAAGTTGTCATCATTCCTCCGATGACATGGTCTTCTTCATCAATGAAGAACAAACACAACAATGTAAGTACCCTTATCTATCCACAGAGGAAAAGACAAGATGATGACTATAATATATAGATTGCCTATCTGCAAATGTACATATGTATGCAAATGTGTGTGTGTGTATATATATATACATATAGTAAAATATATGTACATACATATATAGCATTTACTGGTATATATACATGTGTATGTATATATATGTATACATGTATGTAGGTTAATGAATATTTTTAATGTGATAAAAGTAGATAATGAATTCAGCCCAGAACTGGACAAGAGAAAGACAGTAGATGGAAAATCCTTTGGGAAATTGCAAAATTCTTTTAAAGACCCTGAGCTTATATTTTTTGATACTGATTGCCTTTTGGTGATGTTGTATGGCTTTGAATCATAAAACAATACAGCCACCAAAGAATTACTATTCTCACCCAAAGGGCAATGGACAGAAACATGGTGGGTACGAGCAGCTTTCAACACATTACAAAGAAAGAATTATGACAGAATTGTGTAAAGAGTATTATCAAGGAAATGTATGAGAAAAGAAGTTGGCTTTAATGGTATGAGAGAAGTGATCATCTGAGGAATGATATCTATGTTCCACTGATAGTCTTTGCAAGGTCAGGAGAACATAAGGAGGCCATTGGCTACTTGGGTAGGTCTCCTGTGGCTAATTTATGGAAGGACTTGGTCAAGAGTTACACAATATAAATAAGCAAGGATGTATTACAATCTTCATCCCTACTTTTGGAGGGAATAGATAAGGTTACAGATTCATTTGAGTATTCACACTGACTGGCTAAGAAACTCAGTAGTTTATGTTTGCTGCATGAGTGCACATGCTATTGGCAAATTTAATTCAGCACTGTAGAGTAACTCAATGATAGCCTGCCCTAGTTATAGGACTGTCACAGAGAAATATCAGAACTGGCAACTACACACTGAACAGTGGTTAGAGTATAACTTGGTCATTCTCTTCTCTCTATGTTTTTGTTAACTCACATATAGAACAGGTCCCCAGTGTACTCTGACCTGTAGGGACTACCCTAGGATGTTGTGTTATTGTAATTATTAGTAGCTGGTTGGTGATTTGGGGAAACAGCCATCAGGGCAGGAGGCAGCTCCAATAGTCAGTGCTAAAAAAACTATCCCTTCTCATCCTTTGCACCACCTCACTGGAACAATAATGAGAGGCTCCTTTTCCCATCTCTATACATAGGGCAAGGATAGTATTCACAATCTGAAGGAAAAAAATGATTCTCCTGGATGTCAGAATCTTAGGGCAAAGTTCCAGTCACCTTGGGATACTTAGAAGCATGGACCTTGATACCACTCAGAAAGTAAGCTGCCCTTTTGTGTGATTCCTTTGCCCTTCCAGGCTGCAGTTTATGTCCATTTCCATCAGTTTTGATTGTGTAAAATATGTGATGGGGAAGCAGACAATATAAAATGAAGGAATTTGGCAAACATCCCCTGATAATGGAGGGGAATAAAGATGTGGGTTGACCACTTACTTAAAGATAGGTTTCCATCTATTTTTTCCTTACAACTTATCCATTGAAACTAACCCTGAAAAAAATGAGGAAAAAGGAGTACCAGAACCCAAATTTTTTCCACATGAGCAGGATCATCAGTCATGAAGTTTCTTTTTGGTACCTTGTCCTCCATTTTCTGTACCTCCTTTCCTAAAGCTTTTAACTGGCTACATCACTCCTCTGCTCTATACACTCCAGTTTATTTATTTGTCCCTCTTACCTCTAGGATCAAATATAAGCTCCTCTGTTTAGCATTTAAAGTTTTCACAACCTAGCCCTTCCCAATTTTCCAGACTTCTTGTACATTATTACCCTCTGTGCCTGCTAAGATCCAGTCATCCTGTCTCACTGTTGCTCATACATGACCCTCCTTCTTCCTATTCATCAACTTTGACGTTCCTTTATGGCTGGATCACTTTCCCTCCTCACCCAGCTTCCCTGGCTTCTTTCTACAGTTAGCTCTTACACCAAGTTCTGTGGGAGACCTTCCTTGCTCTTAACCATCTAAACTTTACCTTTATTTACATTTTTATGTGTCTTGTATATATCTATGTATTTATATGCCACCTCTCCCAATACAACAAAAGTTCCTTGAGCGAAGATGCAAGTTTGGCTTTTTTTGTATTCCCAGGGCTTAGAATAGTGTCTGGCCCTGTAGGTATTTAATAAATACTTGTTGACTGAGAAATTCAACACCTTTTATATTGACTATGAGGACAATTACTATTTCTTGTCTCCTAACACTCATAGAAGAACATGATTGATAAATTTATTCATACTAATGTGATTACCTTAGAACAGTATTTGCATCTTTAAAAAAATCAAGATGGAGAAAGGTTTAATCAAAACAATAAATCCCTAATTGTGTTATTTTAGGCTTCAGCAGGGGGATATATAGGATCATATATCTATAACTGGAAGGGACATTTGAAGGTCAACTAGTCCAATCCTTTGATTTTACAAATAAAGAAACTAAAATCAAGAAGGGTAGAAGGGTTAAGTGAGCTGCCCATGGTCACACAGGCATTACTTAATATGACTAGGATCTTCTTTATTCTTTGACTTCAAATCCACCCCTTTTTCCATTTCATTACACTGACTCTTGGACATGCTCTTTCCTAGTATCCCTTAAATTAAAACACATTGGTGATTCCCAGCTTTGAACTAAAAATATTAAGTATATAGTGTCACAGTGAGGAGGTGTGGTATAACGGATAAAGATACAGCCTCAATGGAAGGAAGACTTGGCTTGAAATGTTCCTTCTGCGACTTGCTGGCTATGTGACTCTCTGCAAGACACTTAATGTCTTCGTGCTCCTCACCTCTTAGATCATAAATAGTAGGGCATATGCTTTCTCACATCTCCAACTACCTGTTGGACTTTTCACACTAGAAGTTCTGCAGACATTTTAAGCTCAACGTGTCCAAAACTGGATTCATCTTTTCCTTCTAAATGCTCCCTCCCCAAAACTGCCCTATTACTATTAAGTGTACTACCATCCTTCCAGCCAGGCAAGCTCAAAGTCTAGATGTCATCCTTTATTTTGAATCTCTTTCATCCTTCATATACAATCTATTGTAAGGTCTGTCAGTTTTACTTTTGTAATATCTTTCCCATATGTCTCTTTTCCTCCTTCAAAAATGCCAGCACCCTCTTCACTTTACATCCAGACTGTAGCAATAATCTTCTGATGGGTCTTTCTGCCACAAGTCTCTCCCCATTCCAGCCCATCCTCCTCTCAGCTGTCAAAGTGATCTTCCTAAAATACATGTCTGACCATGTCATTCCCCTATTAGATCAATTCCAGCCTTATTACCTTCAGGATCAAATATAAAATTTTTTGTTTGTCATTCAAACCCTTTATAACCTTCTCTCATTTTTCTCCCCCCACCTCCCACATTTCCAGTTTTGTTACACTTTTCACCCTCACCACACCCACTACTCCCCACCTACCCTCGAACTCAGTGAAACTTCCCTCCTTGTATTTCCTACAACAAGATACTACATTTCCCATCTCCATGCCTTTGTACCAACTGTCCCTCATTCCTGAAATGCTCTTCCTCCCCATCTCTGCCTATTGACTTCCCTGGCTTCCTTCAAGTTGCAGCTAAAATTCCACCTTCCACAAGAAACCTTTCCTAATCCTCCTTAATTCAAGTCCCTTCCCTCTGTTAATTATTTCCAAATCACCCTATGTATGCAGTTTTTCTGTACAAAGTCACTTAAATATTTTCTGTGAGCTCCTAGAAAGTGGAGATTGTGTCTTACCCTTCTTTGTGTCTGGTACATAGCGGACATTTAATATATATTAATCGACTGACTGATCTGCCTTGGTAGAGGAGCTTTCCTCACAAGGAGTCTCCTATATCTACGTAATCATAGGTAACCAAAATCAAAATACTGTCTTATGAGGTTACATATCTTCTTATTTACATGGTGATCACCTTGAGGAAAAGGACCACGTCCTTTACTCTTCTTCTATCCTCCACAGGCCAAGTCCAGTTCTGAACAGATGGTATGTAGTCAATAAATGCTTGCAGATTAATTGCCCCCCCTGCCATTATTATTTTTAATACTTTTTTAGGAAAAATCCTGCCTTGAGAAATTGAGCAGACCAGAATACTTCTTAATATTCTTACCACTTCACTAATTTCTTATACACATACGTGTGTGTCTGTACACAAGTGTACAAAAGTGCAAATACATATGTACATATACACATTTATAATTTTATATTATCATTTTTCTGAAAGCAAAGATATTTACTTTGAGAATTAGAGGTATTTTCATCCCTGTGGCTCACAGCTTAGAAATGCATTTTGCTTTGACTGCCCAGAAACACAACAAAAGAGACTAACTTCTTTCTGCCTGGTTCCAGTAGCATCCTCGCTAGCTGCCAGATAGTGGCTCCTTTCAGCTGGGATTGAGATTCTTCATGGCATCCTGTCATTCCAGTGCCATGAAGCCCATTTTCAATCTTATCTGCCAACTTCAATTCCTCATGTTTTATACATTCATTTCTGGCATTGAAGTGTTATCAAGCGCCTCTTAAAACCTTAACTAAAGGATGCCCGCCCCTGGAGTACCATGTCACATCTTCACAGAATTGCAACAAAGGATGTGTGGGAAGGGGAGAGAGGCTGGGTTGTTTCAGCCTTTCTTACTTTGATCCTCTAAAAGAGATTGTCAGTGTGACTGCTCTGAATTCTTCCCTAAAGGCCCCCAACCATTTTTTTTTCTGAAATGTTATGTTAGATACTGCCCAGCCAGGACAGGAGGCAGGAGTTGGTTGGGAGTACCCATGATGCAATAGTTGGGGTGCAGTAGATGGGGTCCTCTCAGTCTTTCATTTCCCCAATGGAAAGAAAATTCCATCCCCTTTTCAGTCTATAGGATCCGTGGGCCTGAGGAATGAGAGAATCATTGGGAACGTGTCAGTTTTCAGGACCTGTAACATCACTTTAGGATGTTATTGGCATGTTCTTTAATTTGTCCTCGGGGATATGGATAATTATGAGTTATGAGCCTTGGGCAATTACTCACCCTTCTCTTTTCCAATGGCAAGAGACCAGAAGCCTGTCTCTGCCCTTACCTCTTCTATCTGTGGCAGCCTACCCTGTTACTTCTTTTGAGGACCCCTCCCTCTCATGCCACTTAATTGAGAATAGAAAGGCATTCATTTCATGCTCTTTTGCCCAACACTCAGCACTTTTCCTGCTTTGCTTTTCATTTCCCAAGGGCCATTTGTAAAGGGACTCAATAATCAACTGTATGGATCCTTCTAAATGCTTCCCTAGCTATATTGCTCTGATGGCTTTGCTGTGCATACATTTCACATGCAAGTGATGACTCAGGTTAACATATCTCATTACCCTTAGGCCACTTCCTCTCTTGTTCTAATAACAAGTTTATCCTCTAATCTACAACATGGCTTCACACCCAATCCTTTCATTTGATTACAAGAAGGAGCAGGTGCCATTCATTTGTTCTCACTCACAATAAGTCACCTACTACAGGTGACTCACTTGCCTCTGACAGTTCTTGAAGAGATGAATGAATACATGGATGGGTGGATGGAAGGATGGATTGATGGGTGAAAGAATAAAAAAAAGAGTTTACCAAATGCTTATGATGGATTAAACACTGTGTTAGGTTCTAAGAATGCAAAAATAAGCAGGCAAGACAGTAGTGCCTTCAAGGAGCTTACATTATAATAGGGAGAGACGACCTCTATAAGGAAGTAAAGATTGGGGAAAGGTGTTTCAGGCAATGAAGTCAAAGTAAATGATTAATGGTGGGAATAAGAGTCTTTGCTATAGGTGAAGGTGGAAACGTATAAGTGATGTGTTAGGACATAAGATTATTATTTAAAGTCTGGAAAGGCACCATGGAGTCAAATCAGATCACCAAGAATATTATATATTATTTGCCAAGCACCAAGCTAAGTACTGAGAATACAAATACACACAGAAAGCAATGCCCCCTCTATTCTCAAGAAACTTTTATTTTTAATGGGGAAAGACAAAACATAAAAGGGGGCCTCAAAGCAGGGAGTGGTGGGGAAGAAGGTTGAAGTTATCCATGCAGGGGTGTGGTAGAAAAGTCCAGAGAGTCAAAAGCAAAGCCAGTGGAGGAGGGAAGACAGGGACATGGCCAGCCTGGGTACTTCTCAAAATGGAGATGCCAGAGAATAAGTTGCCAATCAGAGGAGGAACTCAAAGGGGTCAAAAAAGCTTTTAGGATGAAAAGGCAGCTAGGACAGAGTGGAGAAGTCTAGAAAGTCAGGAGCGAAGCTGAGAGAGGAGAGGGAAAGGAGAAGAGAATAAGCACTTATTAAGTACCTACTATGTCTGAGGCAGTATACTAGGTGCTTTACCAATATTTGATATCACATAGTTAACTTCCCTCCATTTACAGAGAAAACAACTGAAGTCCACAGGGATAAAATTGCTTACCTAAGGTGATACAATGAGAGAGAGAGAGAGAGAGAGAGAGAGAGAGAGAGAGAGAGAGAGCAGTCAGAACAGAGCAGAGCAACTAGAGTGAGTGAGAGAGGGAGTGATTTTTGTGTAAGGGAGCTTGTTTGTGGGGAGGCCTGAGGAAGGCTTGGGGATGGCCATGCTTCCTGCATTGATAATGTGTATAGATTTCATTGTTATTATGGTGGAATTTGAATACATGTCTTGGTTTTCTCTTTGAGGAACAGAGTTTACATTTTGCAGATTTATCCTGGAAATATGCATGCATGTCTATAGAGGCTGCTGTAGGCGTCACATTGCTGCTACAGTACCCAAATGGTGTTTTTCTCTATCAGCTAAGTTAGAAACTGAATGAGAAAGATAGGATTTGTTTGATATTATTAAAAATATCCCCAAAGAGGAGACTATTCTGGGATGTGAAAAAAAATATGAGAGAGACTTTTGTCAAACAGACGTTATTAAGAGTTGATCCTGAGATTCATAGATTTAGAGCTAGAAGAAATCTTAGGAAGGCATCCAGTTCAACCCCTTCATTTGCCTGATAAAGAAATTAAAAGTCAGTGTAAATTGTGTGTCAGTCACACAAAGCATAAAGTGATGAAACTAGGATTTGAATCTAGAACCTCTAACTGCCAATTCTTTGCTTTTTCTATAGCACTACACTTACTGTGGATTTTGTTTATAATTTCCCAAGAACTAGATTGACAGATTGGTTGGTTCACATTTTGTTCTTCAGGATTCCATAGGACAAAAGTTTTAACCCACCAAAGAATAAGGATATTGAAGACAATTCATTTTTTATCATGTATGATAACAACAGTATATATATATATATATATATATATATATATATATATATATATATAATATATGTTCTTTTAAGGTTTACAAAGCAGTTTGCATATGTTATCTCATTTGATCCTTATAACAGTTGTGCAATGTGGGTACTACTATTTACCCCTGTTTTAGAGATGAGGAAACTGAGACAGAGAAAGATTAAGTCATTTACTCAGGGTCACACAGCTATTCTCTAAATAAGATTTGAACTCAAGCCTTCTTGACATGAGTCCAATCCTTACTCCATTACCTAGCCCTCTATAATTTTAGATATATACATTTTTACATATCAATGAAAAGGTAACATTGTTGATCATTGTCCTGTGAATAACAAATTATGTTTTAAATGTTCAATAAAAGAACGAGTAGACTTTAGGCTTCCTAAGTTTTTTTGGTGATCTCTGGTTTAGCCAGTCCCTCAAATCTTAAAACTCTGTATAAATATGTACGATTATTATAAGGGGAAGGAGATTACCTAACACTTAGAATTATGCAAAAGTAGGATGGGCTACCTCAAGAGGATTTCAGCTTCATTAAAGTAGAGGTTGGGTGAATACTTCTTATGATGGACAGAGAAGTCTCACTCAGGGAATGGTTGGACTAGATGATTTCTGATGTCCTTTCCAGATTCTCTGATTTTTCTCCATCCCTACATTAAAATGTACTTGGTTTTTTTTTCTCCTATTTCCTTGGAGCCCTATTAAGGACTGACTAACTAATCTGATACCATGATTTATGTGAAGGCTTCTAATGTTACTACTTCCAAATTATATTTATAATTTAGCAATGTACTTCAATGCCTTTAACATGAAAAAAGTGACTGGTTAGTGTGGGAAGGTTTGGTACGAAAGAAGGGTCAGTAGGGAAATAGTTGAAGTTTTCCCTTAAAACCCACCAAGAATTCCTCCTTACATGGCTGAGTGGGACAGTGATGTGTTTCATGGAACAGTTTGTCTGCAGGGTGACAAAGATGGTTCCCACATGCCTCCTGCCTCTTGGCAGAGAAGTGAAGACTAGAATGAGATATACATTTTTGTTCATGGCCAGTGTTTCGGGTTTTTTTTTTTTTCAGGGTTCCATGGGACAAATTTTGACAACATCAAAACAAAGTTTGATTTGCTTTTGTCCCTATTTATTTATCACAAGAGAAAACTTAAATGGGGATGAAGGAAAAGGAAAGAGAAACCAGGATGAGTTAATGGGAGGTGACAAAAACAAAAGAAAAAAGAAAGAAAATACAATCCTAAAGAAAACAGAAAACATTAATAAAACAAACAAAAATCCATTGAAGGAAAGAACAATAGTTATAACTAGCCATTATAGGCCTTTAAGGTTTGCAAAGCACTTTGCAAAGCACAAACATCTCTTCTTTTCCTTACAACAACCCTGAGAGGTGGGTACTGTTATTATCCCCATTTTACAGATGGGAAAACTAAAGCAGATAGAGGTTAAGTGACCTAAGGATCAGATATGTCTGAAACTTTTTTGAACTTAGGTCTTCCTTCAGAAGGGAACAAAAACAAATATAAAAATTTTATTACTACTTTTTTAAAATCACTAGAAACTTAGAAACAAATTATGTAACATGTGTGTGTATATATAATATATCTATGTATTATATATCTATACAATAAACATATTCTCATATAAACACATATATATATATATCAAGTTTTCGTATAGATTCAATCCTCTTTTTTGTTCTTTGAATACTAGAGTGTGTGGGTTTTCTGGTGCCTGTCAAGTTTACAGTAAATAAGAAAATCTATTTTAAAAATAAATAAAAAGGTAGTTTCCCTAAAGAATTTGAGGAAACAATATTTTTTTTAATTTCCTCTTGGAAAGCCTCAGTCTCATCTAATGATACTGTCTTTTCTCTTTGTATCAGTAGGGGGAGCTCTTGCCACACGCTCAGTTTCCCTAGGTTAAGAAAAGCTGGAAAATGTCAGTGAGTTGGCTCACAGTGGGATAGTAAAGGCAGTGTGGTAAAGAGAATTTGGAAAGGGGCAGAGAGAGATAAGGCAAATGTGGTGATGGTGGTGGGGGCGGTGAGTAGAGAAGAGAAGAAAAAGCACTTGAAAAATAGAACGTTGCCACCTGGGTGACTTCTAAAGAGCCAGGCTGGCATTAGCTTATATTAAGCCAACAGATGATTGCTGCTACCTGGCATCCACACTCACCCAGAGGAAAAGCTGCCTCCACAACTAGGTGTTAGTTTTAACTGAAATTATCTATTTCACTGAACAGTGAAGACTTGCAAAAGTTCCTTCGGAACATTTGCCAACTGTATTCTTTATTTCTGCAAGTGAGACTTTAGTTAAATGAGTGCAGGGATTTGGGCTGCTGTCAAGTCAGCTGAGCACCACTTAGCTCAGACTGTAGCCTTTGTCACTGAAACAAGTTACACAGGATCATAGGACAGACCAAGAAGGAGCCTTAGAGATAATGGAGGTAACTAGGTAGTCAGGTGGAGAAAGTGTCGGTCCTGGGGTCTAGGAGATCTAAGTTAAAATCTGGTACTTACTAGTGACCCTGGGCAAGTAATTTAACCTCTGTTTGCCTCAGTTTCCTCATCTCTAAAATTGAGATAATAATAGCACCCCTGTCTTAGAATTGTCCTGAGGCTCAAAAGAGATATTTGTCAAGTGCTTTGCAAACTCTAAAGTATAAATGCTAGACAAGATGGTGATATTGACATCCAGTCCCCTTATTTTACAGATGAAAAAACTGAAGGATAGGGAGATGTGTGATCTGCCTAGTGTAACACAACTGGTTTAAGTATCACAGCCAGTATTAGAACCCAAGTCCCCAGGTACTTCCATCTACTCTGAGACACTCTGGGGTTTGTTTATAACACATTTTCTCTTTCTTTCTTTTTTTTTTCCACAGCAGAGGTTATTTGCTGCTCTGCACTTGTCACCCATAGCTCATATTTATGACCTCTAGGGTAATAATGTAATCCTTTTTCATGTGACAGTTCTTTAAATATTTGAAGACATGCATCATAGCTTCCTAAATCTCCTCTTTTGCAGCCTAATATTACCAGATTTTTAACCAGTCCTTTATGTATCAGTTTCCAATCTGATCACCAACAGGGTTGTTCTCTTGGTCATTTCCTTTCCATGTACAGACATAAACTACTCAGAAAAGGTGAAGGCTGCTTCGGATGGACTGCTATGAGCACCTACCAACGTTTACTTTCTATTCTTTAGTCTTTGATGGATCAACGATCTCATTGATACAGTTGTTTTCTCTACTAATATGCAAGGCAGCCTCTCCATGTGTATTTCTGTAAAGTCCTCCTCAATTGTACATAACTTAGAAATAGTCCCTTCTCCCACACAAACTTCCACCGTCTTTCTTCAAATGCCAGCCACAAATGCCCTAAGGGGAGCCTAATTTCCTAAGGGACTGCTAGACATAAAATAAATAAAATGAAAATTCATAGGAGCACCACCAGAATGAGCATAAGAAGATTTTTCTAAGGGGAAATAAAAGATTAAATATTCACCTGGGAAGTTAGGGACTTGAAAACAGAGTCACTTTTAGAAAAGAAAATAATTTTAGTTTTCACTAATATTCATGTGCTGCAAAAACCTTTTTCTGCTATTTACCATAGGACTCTTCCTAAATTACTAAGGAATGTTGCTGTTTTAAGTATTTCATTTTCCCTGTGTTCTTTTTTCTCCCCTCATAAATGTGCTTGAAGTCTCAGTGATCATGTATTCCTTTAAAAGAAATTGTAACTTTAATAAATCATTACAGGAAAAAAAAATGTTGGGGGGAGGGACTGTTTGTTTGCTAGGGTTTTCTGTATAAGTGCATTTCTCTGACCCTGGGCTTTCCTTCAAGGCCTCTCTAGCTCAGAAGGTAATCAGAAGAATGGCAGTGCCATCTTGTGGTCAGCCTACTACAGAGAAAAGAAATACTAGGATTTGTATACTGTAGCCAGGTGTTTTTCTACCATTTTAGATCAGAGATTTACAGTTGGATGAGATCTTAAATGCCATGTTGTTCAACCCCCCTTATCTTTTTGATGAAGAAATCAAGGCCTTAAGAGTTTAGGTGACTTGTCCAAGGTCACACAGGTAGTAGGTGACAAAGGCAGCATTTGAACTCCACTCTTTTGACTCTGAGGCCAGTGCTTATTCTATTGAACTGTGTGATCTCCTTAGTAGAGGTTAACTGGGCCAGGTGCATCATTGTATAGATAAATGAACTGATGCATGAATAGGTGAGGGTTTTGTCCAATGTCACGAGGGTAGGAAGAAGCAGAGTGAACATTTGAACTCAATTTCTATAACTTCAAATTCAGTCCTGTCTCTATTGCACACTACCTCTGGTGCTGAGCCAAGCCTCAGACTAGTATGGTTGCCTCTGAGAATCTGTCCCAGAGGAGTTAGCTCCATTTAGCTAATTACTCATGCAGGCAGATGTGGCCTCATACAGGGCCACACGGTTCCAGGTAACTTAATTGTATGACAGCCTACAGGTGTCTGCCTACGTAATATTATTTGAGGGATGCCAGAGAGGACCACTGTCCTTGAAATATACCTTCAACTCAAAATATTGTAGAAGTGAGTGTTGAAAACTAAAAATGAATTAAGATAAAAAAGAGAAACAAACAAAAAATATATTTTCAACATACATCCCCTGATCTTTTTCCTGAGATTCTGAATTTGAATTCTTATATTATTATTGTTATATTTTTATATTATTCTTAAATTTGAATTTGAATAAAGGAATTCTTCATTCCTTTAGTTCTATTAAGATTTACCCATCCCTGGTATCAATCACTGATAACTCAGTGTGAGCAAGTTTAAGAGCCTTCCCTGAAACCAGTTTTTGATAGGGTGAAAGAAAGGCAGATAGCATCAGGACACAGGGAATCGGGAGACTTGTGCTCCTGAAGACAAACCCAGTTATGTTTTGGTTGTGTCTAGAGTTAGCTCCAATTCCACGCACATTGGCTGGTATGTAGGAAATGCTTAATAAATGCTTGCTCATTGATTACGGCAACCTCCTTGAGGGTCAATAAGGTAGTGACAGATCTGAGGTGGTTTGACAGTCAACAGGGAGAACTCTAGCCATCAAATATTACAAAAACTTCCTAAAACAGTAAGGCTTTTAAGTGATTTTTTTAAAATAGAAGCAATTTCACTAGATGAGCCAATCTTTTAGATGCTGCCAGGTAGATAGCAAAGAATATTGGCCAGGTGTCTTCAGAGCAGACATCACTGAATCTAACCAGGCAGGGAGATTAGAGAAACAGGTGATAATTTGGGGAAGGGAAACAAGATTAAGGAGAAAAAAGATGAAAAGATAAAAACAATATGTTCCATTCCATGACAAGGAAAGAAGCAATGAGTAAGTTGATCAGGAAATTAAGAAAGGGGAGAGCTATACCTTTGCAATATTATTTTTTAAAATGAGTCAAATAAAAATCTCTGGAAATTTAGCCTATTAAGATGCAGCAGGAGGAGCTATTGTATCATGGTGCAGTGTACCATCCACAGACTTGGCCTATTTCTTTTGTTCTAAAAACAGGGCTACAGAGCCTTTCTTTGTCAAAACGGTCCACATATTATAAGACCGAAAAAAGCCTGTCCATACTAGAACATTATTAAAAATAGGTTCAATTCCCTTAAGGCCTTCACATTCATCTGATCCTTTGCTTATCTTACCATCATGGCCTGTGGAAGTTTATTTTAGGGGTCTCCTATGATGAATACAGAAGTAATATTTTGGTATCAGGTCAGTCTTCTTTTTTATCCTTACCTTTAAGAAGGATCTGATTGTCCATTCAATTTTACCCTGAAGCCAAGGAGTAAGGTGGCAACGTATCAGAGGCTTGTAGGTTTTGAGCTGGAAAGGACTTACAGACCTTTGAGCTCAACCCCTTCAACAGGGAATCTCAGATTGGGAAAAGTAAAGGGAAGTGATTTGCCCACTACTGCCTCGCTAGTAAGCAGCTGAGATTTGAACTCAGATGTCAGATTCTAAGCCTAGTGGTCCATCCACAGTGCCATGTAGTTGCTTTCTTCTTTTACTTGTTAAGTCTCTCCACTTAGTGTGGATAAATAAGGGCCCTGGGCTCAGAATCAGGAAACCTAGGTCCAGATGCTTAGTAATTGTGTGACTGTGGGTACTGTAACTTGTTCTTTTGGACTCAATTACCTCACCTGGAACATGGGGGTGATATGCATGTATTGCCTACTTTAAAGGGTTGTTGTAGGGAAAGCACTTTTGCAAATTTTTGCAAAATTTTTATGGTAGCTGGTGGCACAGTGGATAGACAGATCAATAGATATATTGATAGATATATAGTATCAATACATAAATGGAGAGAGAGAGAGAGAGAGAGAGAGAGAGAGAGATGAGTCAGGAAGACTTGAGTTCCAATCTGACCTCAGATATTTACTAGCTGGGTGACCCTGCACAAATCACTTAACCCCATTTGCCTCAGTTTCCTTATCTGTGAGACAAGCTGCAGGAGGAAATGGCAAATCGCTTCAGTATCTTAGTCAAGAAATCCTCGAATGGGGTCATACACATGTGGGTTGCTATTGATTCTAATCTTTAAATGAAACAGGGACCAAATCTTAGCCCAGGGCTCATATGTTGTGCATACATTGAATTTAAAACCAAAACAAATAAACCAAAAAGCTCCTTTGTTATGTTACAGGTACCAAGTTGGGATCTAAGACAAGTCCACAGCAGTCTGATATTTGGTGGCAGAGTGTACCTGGCTCTCGAAGGCTTCCAGATGCTTGCTATTATGTGTGAGAAATTCCACAAAAAAATGCAAGTGGCATTTAGGGGTTTTGCTAAATTATGATGAACAACTTTGCTTCAACTACCGCACAATGATCTGAGCCCATTAGGATACTTCACCACGAGGACATCAGCCAAGGACAGTTCTCTGAAAATGCCTACAGGACTTAAAAGATGAGAGACATTTGACAAAGAGAGACATATTGCTGTTGACAGCTGGATTCATACTTCAGTGACAAACCTGAATCAAGTTTCCTGGAGGGGCAGATATTGATGTTTTTGGTAAACAAATGGCTTGTGACTACCTTGTGATTTTTCCCCTTTTGCATGGTTTGAAATCGAAATTGCTGATAAGTTCTACACCACTTCTCCCAATCTCCTGCTTTAAAGGGGGACCAGATTGTCAGTAGGAGATTAAAGTCAAAATGAGCCACTATCTTCGAGGGAGCCCCACTGCACAAAGCAATGGGCCAGTGGCTCCAGCGAGCTCAGCATCAGCCCGGCAGCTGCTGCTGTCGGATGCTGTCCCCAGCCTGGCGCTGAGAAACCCCCACAATATTGTAGCACATAAGTAGGACCAGCTTTACTTGCATCTCCCTTTGAAACTAGAGCTGGATTCAACATCTGCCAAATGGAAAGAGATTAAACCAACAATAAGCAAATGTTAATTTCAAGCTTTTGAAATGGTACTGTAAGCAATGAAAATCTTTTTTCCTTTAAAAAAAAAAGCTATTAATACGGTAGATGTTTGGTTTTCTCTGTGAAAAAAAGAACAATGATTTCTTCTTTGCAAAATTTTATTCTGATGTTATGTAATGTTTTAGCTTCAGGGAATAATCATGTCCAGAGTGTATCTAGAAAACACTACCTCATTTTGGCATATAGTGGCGTGATGCTTTTCAAAGCACTTTTAGGTTTGCTTGATCCCCACAACAAAGAGACTGTGTGATACAGTGGAAAGAACGTTGGCCCTGGAGTCTGTGGCCCTGGGTTCTAATCCCGGCTTTGTCAATTATACTCTGCCTGTGTGGTTTGGAGCAAGTAACTGAATCTCTCTGGTCCTCTGCTTCCTTATTCTAAAATATCCTAAAATAGATGATCTCTAAGAACCCTTGAAGCTTAAATCCATTGTCCAAAATCCTTTTCTCTGAGGTTAGAAGGAAAGGTATTACTATCCCCATTCTAAAGATGAAGAAACTGAAGTACAAAAATGATAGGTGACTTGTTTAAAGTTACTGATAAGAGTCACAATGATAATGTTGGGCTCCTCTTTCAGAGGATCATAGATTAAAAGCTGAATTGCATAGTCGTCTGCTTCACAGATGAGGAAACTGAGGTGCAGGATGATTAAATGACATGTCCAAAATCATAGTGTTAATTAGCCACAGAGAGAGGATTTGAGTCTGTTCTCTGATGCCAAGCCCAAGCCATTTTCCATTGTACCATGTTTCCTAGCCCCAGGTTTTGCTACTACTTAAGTCTAGAGAAGTGGCCTCCAAAGGAGGTGGGGTGGGAGGCTAGCCTCTCAGAAAGCTGTAGTCTCATTCCCCAAGAAATGTGTGGCCAACAAATTGGAAGAGATGGGACTTATCCCAACTACCTCACTCATTTTCTTCAAGGCATCTACATTAACCTTTATCGTTTAACCCTTCCCAGTTCTGCCTCCCAAATTACTGTAAGCTTTTAACCTTTTCTCCCTGGAGCCTTTCCCTGGCAACTTCCTGAGGCAGCCATGACCTACCAGCTACAGGCATCCATGGAAGCAACAGCCCCTCTCTCTGCTCTCAGTTCACTTCATGATTGTAAGGAGAACCCTTGAGAGGGAAAATGATAGGTGAAAACTATCTATAGGCATATGAAAAATGCTCTAAGTCATTATTGATTGGAGAGATGCAAATCAAAACAACTCTGAGATACCACATCACATCTATCAGATTGGCTAACATGACAAAACAGGCAGATGATAAATGTTGGAGAAGATATGGGAGAGTTGGAACATTGATTCATTGCTGGTGGAGCTGTGAGCTGATCCAATCATTCTGGAGAGCAATTTGGAACTATGCCCAAAGGGCTACAAAAATGTGCATATCCTTTGACCCAGAAATACCATTTTAGGACTGTATCCCCAAGAGATCAAAAAAATGGGAAAGGGTCCTACATGTACAAAAATATTTATAGCAGCTCTCTTCATGGTGGTCAAAAACTGGAAATCAAGGGGATGTCCATCAATTGGGGAATGACTGAATAAATTGTGGTATATGAATGTAATGGAATACTATTGTGCTATAAGAAATGATGAACAGGAAGACTTCAGAGAGGCCTGGAAAAACTTATATGAACTGGTGCTGAGTGAAAGGAGCAGAACCAAAAGAACTTTGTACACAGCAACAACTACAGTGTGTGAGGAATTATTCTGGTAGACTTAGTACTTCATTGCAATGCAAGGACTTAAAAAATTCCCAATGGCCTCAAGGTAAAATGCCTTCCACATCCAGAGAAAGAACTATGGAATTCGATCGCAGAATGAAGCAGATCATTTTCTTTTGTATTATGTTTTGTTTTGTTTTATGGTTTCTCCCATTCATTTTAATTCTTCTATGCAACATGACTAAGGTGACAATATATTTAATAGGATTGTATGCGTAGAACCTATATAAAATTGTATGCCATCTCAGGGAGGGAGTGGGGAAGGAAGGGAGAATAAGGCGGAGGGAGGGAGAAAAAATAAGATATATTATTATATTATATATAAGATATAATATAATATAATAATATATTATTATATTATATATTATAATAAGATATATTATATATCTTATTATATAATATATACTATATTATAATATATAATAAATATTATAATATAATATATTATATATATTATAAATAAGATATATGGAAGTGATTGTAGAACACTGAAAACAAATAAAATAATTTAATCCTTAAAAAAAGAAAATGATGGATTAATAAAAACCCTGCCTTCCCCTTTTTCCTTTTGGGGGGCAGTAAGTTGTGTCAGATAAACAGATATGGATAGAGTGTGATCATCGTAACATATATCATTACAATTATCTCCCTCCCCAATGCCATCCTGGAAAACACCTTCCGTCCTCTGCTTAAATTTCCCTCTTTCTGTCAAGGGCTCTACTATCCTATCCTACCATTCGCCAGTTACCCAGGTTGACAATTTCAGTGTCATCCTCAGCACCTCGCTATCACTCACCCCACATATCTAATTAAATTGTTGGACAAATATTATCATTTCTACCTTTATGACATCTTCCATCCTGTTCTCTTTCATCCTCCAAACTGCACTCCTGATACTCTGGACTTTGTCTACCATGAAGTACATGTTTTTCAACCATCATCTCTGCTATATTTCCCATCTTCAACTTTTCATTTCTCTTTTATGTATTGTTTCTCCCATTGGAATATGAGCTACTTAAGGAAAGGGGCTTTATTTCTTTGTGCTTGTATTTGTTCTTTCACCATTCAGCACAGCGTTGCGTCCAACTCTTCTTGGCAAAGATACTGGAGTGGTTTGCTATGTTGTTTCCCTCTCCATCTCATTTTACAGATGAGGAAACTGAGGCAAACAAGCTTAAGGAACTCACCCAAAGTCACACAGTTAGTAAGTGTCTAAGGCTGTATTTGAACTTAGATCGTCATGACTTCAGGTCTGGCACTTGTATCTACTACACCACCTAGTTGCCCCACCTGGGACTTAGAAAGTGCTTAATAAATTCGAGTCAACATGTTGACTGACTGTTCCTTTGATCCATTGACAAAGCCTCTACCTTAACTCAAGCCTTCATCACATTGAGCCTGGACTGTTGGAAAGGTATTCTGATTGGCATCATCCAGTCTCTCAACTCTGTTACATCTGCCACACAACTGCCAAAATGATTTTCTTAAAGCACAGGTCTGATCATTTAACTCCCATCCCTACTGCACTCAATAAATTCTAGTGGTTTCTTATTGACTCTAGGATCAGACACCGTTTAATCTTTATTGCATCTTTTAAAAAAAATTCATTTTGGTATAGGTTTTGTAATGAACTAATTATTAGCATAGTGATCTAGGTATATAAAACAGGTAAACACACACCTATTCTATATGCATGACCAAAACCATTTTACTGATATGCATGCATGATGAAAAAATATCAGAGGCTGCTGGTCTAGATAGCTCTTTCACTTCTCTTCTCATGTTGATTTATTTAACTTCACAATTGCCCCTCAATGAAATCATAGAAGATAGAATAGACAATTTCAAGTACATGAAATTGCTTTCTGGATATTATCCAGGTTTTGCATAAGTAAAATCCATGTAGTTAGAATTAGAAGAGAAATAGTTATCTGCAGGGGGAAATCTTTGTAGCAATTTTCTCTGATTAAAGTCTGATTTCCAAGACATATGGGAAACTGATAATAATATGTAAGAACACACTCTTCCTCAATTGATAAGTGATCAAAGGATATGATTGTAAAATTTAAAAGAAGAATTGCATGCTATCAACAAGCATGTACAAATATACTCCAATGCTCTAACAACTGGAAAAATGTAAATTTAAAACAGCTCTGATTTTCTATCTCATACTCATTAGACTGGCAAAGATGACAGAAGATGAAATGGCAGCTGTTGGAGGGCAGGCATGCTAATGTGCTGTTGTTGGAGTTGTGGAATAGTCTGATTATTCTGGAAGGTAGTTTGGAACTCTAGCTAAAAATTTATTAAACAGTGAAGAACCTTTGCATCAGTGATACCATCACTCAGCATCTACAGAAAGGAGTTTAAAGATGGAGGGAAAGGCCCCAGATGCACACAAAATATTTATAGCGGTATTTTTTACTATGGGAAAGAATTAGACATAAAAACAGGTGCTCGTCAACTGGGGAATAGCTAAACAAATTATGATATGGGAATGTAATGGGATATTATCACACCATAAGGAATGATGAAAGGGCAGATTCAAAGAACTACAGGAAGATTTGTATGAGCTGAGGTAGTTTGAAATGAAAGAAACAAGAGAATAAATTATAAAATAATCATAATAGTGTAAAAGAAAACAACTTTGAAAGACTCTAGAAGTCTCATCACTGTAATGACTAACTATACCTTTACAAATACTGATAAATGCGCTCCTTGCAGAAAGGTGATAGACTATACTTGCAAAAGAAGACAAACCTTTTCAGACATGGCCAATGTGCTGAATTATTTTATTTGGCTATACTCATAATAATATAGTCAGCATTTATTTGGTATTTTACACATGTTGCTTCATTTGATCTTTACTCTAACCTTGAAAAATAGGAGTTATTATTGGGATTAGTAAATATCTTGAGGGACAGCTCAGTGGAGCAGTGGGAGCGCCAGTTCCTGGAGTCGGGAAGACCTGAATTCAAATCTAGCCTCAGACACTTACTAGCTGTGTGACCCTGGGCAAGTCACTTTACCCTGTTTGCCTCGGTTTGCTTATTTGTAAAATAGCTGGAGAAAGAAATGGCAAACCACTCCAATATCTTTGCCAATAAAACCCCAAATGGGGTCACAAAGAGCAGAAATGACTGAAAAGCAGCTTAAAAAAATGTTCTTGAAGATTCCTCATGGATCTGGTCTCCATGGGCAACTTCTTCCTTTTAGAGTATCTAATGACATAAAATTACATAAATATAAAAATAATGTAAAAGAGAAGCAATCTGTGGGCAATGAACAGATGAACAGCCTTGGAATCAGGAAGACCTGGATTCAAGTCTTCACCCTGACACATATTAGATGTGTGACTGGGCAGGTCATGTAACCTTTCAGTGCTCCTAAGTAATTTTCTAAAACAAAGTTAGAGACAAGTAACTGAAAGGCATTAATGGAAACAATTTCCATGTTGGGAGTTTCCCAGGCTATGAAAATCACTGGTCCAGATCACAGCAGTAACAGCATTGATGCAGATAATAACAGATTTGTCCAATACTACTGAAACTGGTTTAACTCTGAATGGAGACTCTGAAACAACTTAAATCTGAGAGTGGACACATGAGGCCCTTCAGGAACAACACCTGCACCCACCTTCTCTAGTCCTTGGTGCTGTCCCTCTATTAATTCAACCTAAGATTTCCTTTGTTCTTTAGCAGCCATGTGACCTGTTGAGCTACTCAAGGGATGACCCCTTTAATAAAGAAAAATCACACTGGGAGGGGAAGAACCTCAGGGTTCCTGGGTAAAAGAGAATTACTATTAATTAATTAATTAATTACTATTAATTAATAATTACTATTTTATAATTACATTCACTCGGTGCTAGGTAGGTGGGGACTTGTCCAGTCTATGAGCTCCACAGTGAATTGGGTTTAAGGCTTGACCTCTGAGCAAGAAATGTAGCCAGTAAACCCTATTCATTGAATGGGTGTATCTCCCTCAAAGTGAGAATGTGATAAGACTTTTACCTGAAAGGGCTAGGGTCTCACATTACATCCTGGGTCATATTCAGTTGCCCTAATGACTATTAAGCCACTGGACCCAGATGGCTCAGGAGAAGGTGAGGCTGGTGACCTTGCACAGCCCTCCCTCACTCAAATCAAAGTCAACTGCAAGTCATGTCATCCTCTTGATGTCATGGTCCTCTACGAGAATGAAGGACAAACACAACTGGACCTGTTGAGCATGTGATCAACAGACACCTATGCATCTTTTTCATGCAAATTTTTATCCAACCACTCTTCTTCCAAACTGCAATTATTCAGTTCCCTTTTTTTAACTCCTGCTATTCTGATCTGTCAATATCAGTTTTGATTTTGATTGAATTATTCAATACATCAGCTATCCACTTCCAATGGATGTCGTTGTAAATGTGATAAGAGTGCCATAGGTGTCTTTATTCATGTCATTGCTCTCCAAGGTTGCACTCCAGAATATCTCCCACATACCCCAGAAGCTCCCTCCAGCCCTGGAATTCACACTTGGGAAGTAACTCTGCCCCTACAACCTCTCCTTCTGGATAATCCCTCTCGGAGCCTCCATTTGAGGAGGGTACCTCGGCAAACCATGTCTTTATTTCTCTCCAGGTTGCAGTGTAGATGTTCCCTACTGCACCCTGGGCTTGGGTAACCATCCTCCCTCACTTTTCAGCTTCCTTTTATTTATCATCTTCCTTTATTAGAATGTAATGAAGACAGCAATTGTTTTACTTTCTGTCTGTATTTTTTATTCCTATTAATTAGTCCGTTACTTACCTGGCACAGAAAGTGCTGAGTAAATGTTTGAATAAATGACTAATGGATTGATTAAAAAAATCAACTAGTATCTACTTCATAGGGCTGTTGTGAGGATCAACTGAGATAATATTTGTAGAGTGATTAATACAGTGCCTCGCATATAGTAGGCACTTAATGAATACTCATCCCATTTTATTTCTACAAAATCAAGCACAGAGACTCTGGACAAGTCACTTAACTTCTGCCTCAATTCCCTCATCTATAAAATGGGGATGATAGTATCTGCAGAGGGAAATCTTTGTAGCAATTTTCTCTGATAAAAGTTTGATTTCCAAGATATATAGGGAATTGATACAAATATGTAAGGACAAAACCCTTTCTCAGTTGATAAGTGGTCAAAAGATGTGAACCTATAACTTTTAAAAGAAGAATTGCATGTTATCAGCAGCCATGTAAAAATATGCTCCGAGGCACTAATAGAGAAATGCAAGTTCAAAGCATCTCTGAGTTTCTATCTCATGCTCATTAGATTAATGAGGACCAAATGAAATAGCATATTTAAAATATCAAATAAATGCTAACTACATTATTATTATAAGTGTAGCACATTGACCATGTCTGAAAAGGTCTGTCTTATTTTGCATGTGTAGTCTAACACTGCATCTGCCAGGAGATGGGCACTGGGCTTCATCAATACTCTGTTCATGTCAATAATAGCACTTTGTTTATTTCGAGGGTGAAATAAAATATCTGTCATGTGTTTTCCAAGCATGTAGAAGCACTATGGTTCTATCAGTTATTATTATTATCATAATTATTTCCATAATATTCTACCAGATATCTTTCTCAAAGCAGATATCAATTCATTAATGACTGAGCTTTGTGTATGTCTGGGTATTCAACATCTGTACCTGAAACCTAACTCTATTATCGTGTAGTCCACATCTCTCCACTTTGTCCACAGAAATAGGATCTGAGTGATTTTCAAATGTTTCACCAAAATACAGATATATGGTTTATGGCATTGCCCTTATCTACCAGCCCAGTAACCCTATCGAGAGAAGAAATGAGGTTAATCTGCTATGACTTAGGAAGTTAGGCTTGCTCTTAGTGATTTCTACTTTCCTTTCTGGATGTTCTAAAGCCATACTTGCTATATGCTGTAAGTTGCAAAATATCACCTTAAATTAAAGTCAAGCTAATTGTCCCATACACTGAAAATTTTGGTGTTGTTGATGTTTGCTTGTTCCAGTCATATCCTCTTCTTTTGTGACCTCATTTGGGGTTTTCTTGGCAAAGGTATTGGAGGGGTTTGTCATTCCTTCTCTGACTCATTTTTACAGATGAGGAAACTGAGGCAAATAGTTAAGAGACTTGCTCAGGGTCACACAGCTAGGAAGTATCTGAGGTTGTATTTGAACTTAGGTCTTCCTGACTCCAGACCCAGCACTCTATCCACTGTACCACCTAGTTTTACTAGTCCTGTTTGAAAATCAGGATGGTGTTGCCTACCTCCAAGTCTCTGACATCTGTTTTGTTCTCCACAATTTTCCAAGGATTACCATCAGTTGCTCAGTCATTATATTCACTTTTCAGGTGTCATTTTGCATTATGGGTATGGGTCATAATCTCCCACCCATTCAGAGTTTATGAACTCCAGAAAGGCTTAATTTTAATTTAATTAAATTAATTTACTTAATTTTCACACTATCTCCATAGCGCACCATATTTCCTGAAACATGACTATATACAGTAAAGGAATATAAGGTACTGTAAAGGCATCCCATTGTGTGATTATTTGCAAATCAAAGATATAATACTTTAAATGATTTGTTTAAAAGTGAATGAAGGGCAGGCCTGAAGTCAGAACTCAGGTCTCAGATACTTGTCCATTACTCTCTCCCCTAGACTATGTTAGGTAGGTCTCAGTGGCCAGAATGTTCTAGGAAGCTTTCTTTTGTCATTAAAAAAAAATCTTGGGTAGATCTTTTTCTCCTTTCTCCATAGATCTGGTAACTGATTCAACTAACTTTCACTGGCCATCAAACAAAGAAGGATGGTGTAGTTGGTAGAGCGCTGGATTTAGAGTTAGGGAGTCCTAATCTGGCCATGATCTGATGTGAATTCTGCTTCAGAGGCTTAGTAGCTGAATGAGTCTAGGTAAGTCACGTCACTTCTATGGGCCATAGTTTCCTCATGTGTAAAATGAAGGCACTGGATTTGAATATCTCTAAGTCCCCTTTCTGCTATGAGCCTATATGACACCATGCTTGATGCTCTCTGGAAAATGTCTAACCAGTTCTGGAGAGGGCAATCTCATTTAACATGAATAGGAAGTCTAGGGACATATAATAGGAAATTGGGAGCAGACCCTCTGAGGTCTTTCTGCCTGTGTCAGTGATAAATCACCAGTGCATCGGATTACCTGCCAAAAACCCTCCCTCAGGCTTCAGGAAGTAGAATCTTCCCTGCTGTGATGCCAGCTGCATTGTTTACAGTCATTTCAATAAAGTCTGCTCCACCTGAATAAAATGAGGACCTCAGTGTGTTTATATTTCTACAAAATAGTTTGCGATAGAACATCCTCCTCATCACCCATCCTTACTGGTTGGTTGCCTCATGTAGCCTCTCCTTGGAATATCACACTTTATATTTCAGGAAGCCAAAATCTTAACAGCTGGAGGTAAAAAACCCCTCTGAAAGAGGGAAGAATGTTTTGATGTCTTTAATTGATCCCTGAAGTGAAAAATGGGGACCCAAAGGCACAAATTATTAGTTGATGGATAAGGGGCTTCAAAACTAGACAGTTAAGCAGGGAAACATATGGTAAAAATGAGCATATTTTAAATTTCCTCCTCATTATTAGGAAGTTAAATGAATTCCATTTTACAGTCAAATGAAGATCTATTTCAAATCTAATTTGATGCTAATGGAGTTAATGATGTGTCTGTTTATATGCTAGGCTGGCCACTTTCACACTGGGCCACGCAGGGGCATCCCTACAGTCTCTGCACCCTAATGGGATCTTTAAATGATGGGTCCTATGGTACGGAAAGCCTTCCTCTAGGGGTTCCTTATGCCAGCCCCCAAACTAAGAAAGATCTGGTGAAGAAGAAAATCTCTTCCAGTGTCAAGTAAATTTATCTGATGAAATGGCAATGATTGATCACGATCATCATCATTATTATAGCTCATATTTATATATTTATATCTTTCAAGGTTTACCAAGGACTTTACATACATTATCTCATATGAGTCTCACATCAGTTTTATTAATAAGGAAACTGATGTTCAGAGGTATCAAGTGACTTGCCCAGGATCAAACAGCTAATGATTGTTTAATACAACATTTGAAGCTTGGACTTTATGACTTCAAGTCCAGGATAATATCTGCTATTTCAAATGTATCATGTCTGCATTTTTACTTTTATGGATTTAATTCCATATTATTCTCAGTTGGAGTTTAAGATTGCTATCTATATATTTCAGAAATATTTTCCCCTTCATTTTTGGGGGGAAGAGGGAAGAACTCCTGTCTACAATGGAGGCTGCATAGCACACAGTCCCTGATTCCGGCTCTCACTTGCTGTGAGTAATAATGCAACTTTGCTTAAATATATGAAACTGAGACAGACACATCTAGTTTAGTGGTCTCAACCTCAAACAGAAAGAGATTCTGGCAGGTGGTATACTGACCACAGTCAATCACAAATTAGTAGTATCTATGTTGTAATGCATTTTAATTTATTTTTTTAAATATTTCTTAAATTCATTTTAATCTGGTTGGGCCTCACTCAGAAGTTTTATGAAAGCAAGTTTGACAGCCAGATGGAGTAGTAGATAAGAGCACCGAGCCTGGATTCAAATCTGGTCTCAAACACTTAATAGTTGTGTGGCTGTAGGCAAATTACTTAATCATGTCTGCCTCAGTTTTCTCATCTGTAAAAGTTAGAAAATTAAATAGAAAACCACTCTGGCAAGAAAATCCTAAATAGGTTCACGAGGAGTTAGATATCATTGAAAAGTTTCAACAACATACGTTTGGCACCTCTGATCTAGTCGATCTAAATGTAACATACGAGCTGGGAGAATTAACCAATTTAACTGGTGTTTATTAAGTTCCTATCATAGGTACTGTGCTAGCTGCTAGGGATGAAGAACAAAAAGGAAATAGTTCTTGTCCCCAAAGAACTTTCATTTATTGGGAGTAGCAGGGGTGAGGCACCTGCGACCTCTTGGCCACATGTGGCCAAGTTCTTGGGTACAGCAGTTTGATTGAGTCCAGGTTTTATAAAGCAATCTTTTATTAAGGGGATTGGTTCTGGGAAGTTTGGATTCAGTTGAAAGGTCACATTTAATGACCTAGAAGGCCACATGTGATCTCAAGGCTTCCTGTTCATCTCCCAAGGAGAGGAGAATATACTATTTATACAGATTAAAAACAAAGGTAACTTCATGAGGGGGAAAGCACTAACTGAGGGGATCAAGAAAGGCTGGAAAGCTCTCAGATAGGAGATCTTGAGCTGAAATAATAATGATGATGGCTAGGATTTATATAGCACTTTAAGGTTTGTAAAGCACTTAACAAATACTGTCTCATTTGAGCCTCACAGCAACGCTCTGAGGCAGGTGCTATTATTGTCTCTATTTTACAGATAAGGAAACTGAGAGAACAGAAGTGACTTGCCCTTGAAGGGAAGTAGAGATTCCAAAAGGCAGGGTGTAGAGAGAGCGAGAGAAACAGACTGACAGACACAGACAAAGGGACAGACAGATATAGAGACACAGAGAAACAGACAGAGAGAGACACAGAGATAGACAGAGACAGAAAGAGAGAGAGAGAAAGAGAGACAGAGAGAGAGAGAGGGAGAGAGAGAAGAGAGGGAGGGAGGGAGGGAGAGAGAGAGAAAGAGACAGAGAGACAGACAGAGACAGAGACAGACAGAGACAGAGACAGAGAGAGCATTACAGGAATAGGAGAAGAAGAAGAAGAAGAAAACATTGTCATGGAAAGAGAGAGCTCAGAAGGAGGGCAAGTCAGCAGTGGCAAAAGGCTCTAGGAATCCAGAAAGATGAAGACTGGGAGAAGTTCCTCATTGATTAAAGGATATTTGGTAACCTTGGAGAGAGCTTAGTTAATTGACTGAATCAGAAGTCAGATTGTAAGGAGCTGAGAAGTGGACGGGAGGAAAGTAAGACAACAGACTCATACGAATTTTTCTAAGGGTTTCTTATAGGGTCATAGATTTAGAGCTGGAAGAGGCTCTGTTAGAGGTCACTCCGTGCAACTCCCTCATTTTACAGGTGAAGAAACTGAGTCCCAGAGAAGTGAAATGGCCTATCCAAGGCCATTTCTAGTAACTAGTAAGTGTCTGAGGCACCATTTCAAATAAATTCTCCCTGACTCCAATTCCAGTGCCCTCTCCATATGTTCATTCTTAGATACTCAAACCATGTGGAATAGGAACACAGTTAAAACATTAGCCTGGATAAAATGTTTTAACTTTTGATTTATAAATCAAAGTAGAAAAGTGAATTCATAAACCTAAAATGTTAAATCTGAAGGAATAAGAAAGATTCACCCTGCAGAAGATTTGTAGGAGACCTGTTATGGATCCATTATCACTGTCTTCAAATATCTGAAAGGTCATCTCAGGGAAGAAATACTAGATTTGTTCTGTGCCTAGAAGGTAGACCTAGAGGCCAAGGGAGGTAAATCAATAATACTAAATAGCAATAATAATAAATAACTAAACATTTATATAGAGCTTACTATGTACCAGGCATTGTGCTAAGTACTTTACCTTTATCTCATTTGATCCTAGCTACAACCCTGAGAGGTAGGTGCTATAATTATCCCCATTAGTATTTCCCCATATACTAGTGAGAAAACTAAGGCAAACAGATTAAGTGACTTGCCCAGGGTTCCATAGCTAGTAAATGTCTGAGGCTAGATTTGAACTCAAGTTTTCCTCACTCTAGGCCCAACTCTCTTGTTAAATTCTCATTTAGAATTTCCTATGTATGTTCTTCAAAATGAGGGAAAAGAATTAGAGTTGTCCAGAAGTGAAATGGATTTTCTTGTGGGACAGTAAATTCTCCATCTGAAGATTTTCAAGCAAATAATATGTTGGTTGATCATAGCTTTCTTGATGCAGATCTGGAAGAGAGCTTAGAAGTCACTGAGTCTAACTCCTTAGCATTTACCAATGAGGCACTAGGCCCAGAGAGTTTGACTTCAATTTTGTCCCCACAGTTAAGGAATAATAGAGCTAGAATTCAACCTCAGGTCCTCTGACCAAACTCAATGAGCTCACCATGGTACCGTGCTATCTTATATTGAAAATGGGATTCATGGTTGAAATAAGAAGTTATTTGACTTCTCCAATGTCCCAGAGTAAAAAATAACAGTTAGGATTCAAATCTAGTCTTCTGATTAAACCCAATGAGCTTACCATACCATTTATATTGAAAATTAAATTCATGATTGAAATAAGGATCCAACCAGAAGGAATGTGACGTTCCTTTGACTCTAAGGTTATGATTCAATGAGAATTAGAATAAAGAGATACTATACCAAGGGAGGTCTATCCACAAGTGACATTTTCTTCACTTATAGGAGCAAGAAGGAGTAGCAATGGCCAGCTCATCAAGTCCAGGAATATGTCCAGGTGGCCTGTAATCATAGGAATGTGCCTGGCCTTCTTTGTGGAGTAAATTCAACACTCATATTGGAAATCTGGCTTACTGGCTTCCATTCTTTATCCAGGAGATGCTCCAATCTCAAAAGAGGGCTTAGCTTTATCTGTCAACTCAGGCGTGCCTTTGTTCTGACTTATTCCATTTTTTCATTTGGATCTGAAGTATCCACAGTGTGCCATGGCTTCATATCATATTGGTAACCTACATGCTTCACTCATCTTCTGCCCAGTGGAATTGGAAGTGACATTGCAAGGAACAGTTGTCCCCCTAAACTAAGCCAATCTGTCCAGGGTTATGCTTTTAAAAGTTAAGGTCCCTCTAGAACCATGAAAATAGACATCCCAATTAAAGGAATCACTGAGGAGTAATTGAAGAAGGAATAAAAATTAAGTGTCCTCATTTCCAGCAGAAAAGGAAAACAGCACAGGTGGCTTACACGCAGATAAAAAAGAGATTTCAGCCCCAGAAGCTAATCACCCACAGTATTAATTATGACAGAAAGGATAAAGGATGCACCTTTTCAAAAAAAAATGCCCAAGGATATTAAATGGAGCCTGATTAATAAAAGAGGCAAGCTGGGGAAAGGGTTGTGATTCATGTTATAAAAGTTAGATTCAATAAGAAATTGTCTGACTTCCACAGCATGTTAAGCTCCATAAAATCGATCTATCATTTGAAGCCAGATGAAGCCTTTATTGAACCTAGTCCTTCCTTATTAAATAAAGTGATTATAACCAGAATAAAGGAAACAATACTTGGACCAATCGATTTTTACCCCTACATATTTTACTGCTAACAAGGGAGAAATATATTTTGATTCAGTAGGTATCAAGATAATCAGATGTAAAAGCAGAGACTCTCATCAATCTCTTAACATAACTAATGGATGGATGTCACGCCTATTTAAAACCAAAGTTTTTGTGCACTTCTCAAAAAAAGAAAGTGAAGATATCTATTACATCTATTTGGCTTGCTTTGGGGGGTTGTAAAGGATAGCAAAAAGTACCGATTTTATAGGAAAGAAAGGACGTGTGTGTGTGTGTGTGTGTGTGTGTGTGTGTGTGTGTGTGTGTGTGTGCAGGGATGAAGGCAAATTATACTAAATTCTGAGGGTTAATTCCTAAATGTTCAGTGTGAGCACTTATACCTCAGAAACTGGTGTATACCACAACTTAGTGCTTGATTTACTGTCCTGTTGATTGTTTAGACTTAAGAAAATGATGGAAAAAAGTTAACAATACAGATGAAATTTTAAAGCGCATTGTGTATACGCTTTTTCTAGAGGGCCAATTGTTAAACCGCTTCCACAGTACAAGCCCTCATGCATGAATAGCATGTTCCCTTATGTCAATGAAATAACAGGATTGGATAAAAAAATCTCTAAAGAAAAAAAAAGTTCCACATCTCTGAAAGTCTATTATCTTCTTTCTTGACTACTTTCTATATACCATTCTATGAAAAGTGTTCATTAGTTATTCTATTAACTCTCTACATAGTTTTTATGTTCCTGGAACTCGTGTATCCACACATGCCAGTCTTCCATCTCTGCCTTTGCATTGGCCAGCTCCCATCCCTGAAATAAACTCCTTCCTTACCTCTTCCTCTAAGGATCCCTCACCTCCTCTCAGACTCAACTAAAATACTACCTTCTATATGAAGCCTTATTGATCCCCCCTCCCAGCTGCTGTTTTCTAATCTCTTCCTAAATTATCTTGCATGAATTTTATATTTTCTCTCTCTCTTTCTCTCTTTCCCTCTCTCTCTCACACACATGCATGTATACTTAGGGATGAACATGTTGTCTACTCAACAGAATGAAAGTTCCTTAAGAGTCTTTTCATGGCCAGCAACTAACATAGTGCCTGACACATAGCAGATACTTAATAAATACTTTTTTCGTTGACTGATTAATCCAGTAGAGCAGATCCTATTTGTGATGTCCAGAATAGTCAATGGGCAAGGAGAGAAGAGGTAGATATTGGACAGAGGATTCTTAGAGGTGGTGATGATTTGAAGGGTATTTGGGAAAATGCTAGGTGGTTGGGGCAAGCAAAAGATAAACCAAACCAAAGAAAGAGAATGATAATAGAAACTAATTAGAAATAACTATTATTTTAGCTAATTTCATGTCAGTTTGATTTTTTTCTTTCCTGTCCAGGGAATAAAGTTAAATTTATTTATTTGTGCATTTAAATTGCTTTTAAACATGTTAGGGAAAGAACCTACCATAGAATAGTAAGAGGGTAGGCTAGATGGGACTAGCTAAATGATCTCTGATGTCCATTTCATTTTCAAAGACTATAATCTTATGTTCTAAAGTGGGAAGTTTAAGTAAGTGCTTAACTGGATGTTAATCAATCTTACCAAATCATTCTAAGCTTAATATGTCATTAGGTCATTAGCTGTTTGGAAATGGTGCTAGTGAGACTAAGGTCATGATGCTCTAATGTATAAGTCAGTGAGCTTTGTCCTGCTCTAGAGCTACAGATTGCATTTCTTAGCCCAGTAAAGCTCATGCAGATGCATGCTGGGCATAACAAGGTAAGACTGGCTTAGAGTGTAGATGATCCAGCAAAAGTCAGACTATACAAAGCTGGAAGAGACCTAAGAGATCACGTAGGAATCATAATCACTACTGGAAAAAAGTTCAAAGTTCTTGCCCCATTCAAAATTGATGAGTAGAATTTGACAAAATTCAACAGCTATGAGTTAAGACTCTACTATGTGCCAGACACATGGTCCTAATTGCTGGGAATAAGATAATGAAGAATGATGCAAGATCCTACAGTATAAGGGAGTGAGGTGAGGGAAAGGCAGAGAATACTCAGACTACACAAGTCGAATGCAGCAGGGGCGAAGGAAAGCCAAGAACAGTGTTAGGAGAAATTTAAGGAAAGAGAAAGAACTTTTTACCTATGTGGCTTAAGGAAACCTTGAGGATGGGATGGGATTGCATGTGGGAGGAGGCATCTGAATTAGTCTTTGGATGAAAGATAAAATTTAGGATTTCAATAGACGGAGAAGTAAGGCTGGCGCAAGAGTCTATTTTGAGTATGGGGTATGGCTGGAGCAAAGTCAGAGGGATGACAAAAGGGAGAGTTTGGTGGCAAACAGAGACTTGTATGGGGCCATCTTGTTATGAATGACAACATGCCTTGGAAAAGATTTGTCAATGATCTACTCCTGAAGAACCAAGAGGGGGAGCTAGGAGCTCTCCCATTGTCATTTTAACTGGCAGTGACACAGCTGGCTTTTTTAGGTACCTTTGATCTTTTCTTTGTAAACCACGGACGAATCTCTAGATTCCCATTGGAATTCACTTTTGTCAAACCTGCTTAGAGCTGAGAGCCCTGGATTTGGGACAAAGCTGATGATTTCATTGAGACAGAATTTTAGAGAATTGAAGTCTCATTGTGTCTTTGTATAAGTGGTCTCTCATTTCTACAATGCACTCCTTCCTTACCCCTCCTCCCAGACTCCTAGAATCCCCAACTTCCTGCAAAGTACAACTAAAATGACCCAGACTTTCTCGATTCTCTCTCCTTCCTAAAATTGCATTCTTTTACTTGGGACACATATGCTATACCCTGGTGTGTACATATGTATATTTCTATCTATCAATCAATCTGTCTATCTATCTATCTAATATTTACTTGTGTTTCTGTTATATTTCACCCTCTCTCATAGTAGAATGTAAGCTCCTTGAGGCTAGAGAGTGTTTTCAGTTTTGTCTTTGTATACTAAGCAGTTAGCCCAATGTTTTACACGCAGCATTTGTTTAAAATTTCTGTTGTTGTCCAGTTGTTTCCCTTGTGTCTGACTCTCCATGACCCCATTTGGGGCTTTCTTGGCAAAGATACTGGAAGGGTTTGCCATGTCCTTCTCTAGTTCCTTTTATAAATGAGGAACTAAAGCAAACAGGGTTAAGTGATTTGCCCAGCGTCACACAGTTATGTGTCTGAGGCTGAATTTGGATTCTTCCTACTGAATCCAGAACTGGTGCTCCCTCCGCTGTGACCCCTAACTGACCTGTTTAAAATATGCTTGTTGAATTAAATTACGCTAAAATGATGCAGTCTATATAGATTATGAGGACTCACATCTAGTTTTGAGTTCAGCCAAGTAGGCCTACACACTTCCCAATTAACATTTTTAATTCATAAAACCTGAAGAAAGGAAAGAGGAAGTGTTTTCTGGCAGTTGGGGCAGCAATGAAGTGTCTTGCTCATCAGCCAGAGGCCGGTGTGAAAGCAAGTCATCTTGATCAGAGGCTCTACATATACAACCCCAAAACACTAAGGAAAAAAGAAAAGAAAATCAGCAAATCAATCAATTCTTATGCCTACATGATAGCAAAGGAATGTTTTTCTCATGGCTTGTCTGACTTCCTGATTGAATTGGCCAGTTGTCTTGGGGTCTTCCACACACAGCCTAAGCCTTGGAATCTCTTCCCTGCAATTTAGCTTCTCTAACAGAACACCAGAAGACATAGGGCTCTCACAAGCTGATTCAGTGAAACTTACACATATACCTATCTGGTGTTCGTGGGGCGTGACTGAAGACACAAGTGAAAAACGACCACTTGGTTCATAGAACCATCACTGTGGAGCCAAAAGGGACGCAGGAAGTCATTTAATCCAACACCTCATTTTTCGGATGAAGATACTGAAACTCGGAAAGGCTGACTTGCCCTGGGTTACCCAAATAATAAAAGGCAGATCTGGGGATTAAATTTACGTCCTTAGATTCTCATGCCCAGAGAATTAGGAAAGCAGAAAATGGAGATTGCTTAGGACAGCATGGAGGATTTATGAGACTGTGATTGTTTTATATTCATCCCTATTCCTTGTGCTAAATACTGGCCACTGGTGAGTAAAAGGTATAGATTTATTATATTTGCTATGGATGTGTATAAAGTTTGTGACTGAAAAACTCTCTTTTAGGGAAAATAGTGTTAAATCTTACTGACTTCCACGTGGGACATAAGCTGATTGGTACTGATAGTGTCCTCAGAAACAGCATCCCAAAACCAATTTTCTGTGGCAGTCAGCCCTCCAAAGAGCTTCAGATCCGGCCTTATATCTTGTCTACATATTGATATGCTCTTCTGCAGTTGGATCTCTCCCAGTTTGCTCCAAGACTGCAAACACAGACTATTAATATATTAATGAATTACTTCAGGGACACACTGAAAAAGCCAGCAAGTGGCACAAGCTTCCCTTAGGGAGTCGTCAGAAGCTAAGGACGTTTTCATGCCGTCAATCCTCTCCTTGAAATGTTTTCCCTGCTCTATCTCAGCTGCAGCTTTCTTGGCTGCTGCTTTTTTTTTTTTTCAATCCACTGTGCCTGAAGGAGCAGACATTTTCCTGTTTTGTTTTGTTTTTTTATTTTTCTTCTCTCCCTAATTGATTGAACTCCATCAGTAGACTAAAGTGCTTGGGTTTGCAAAAGTATTTAATATCTCTTGAGATGAAAGACAATGCAAAAATTACATCATATAAACCAAGATTCCCCTCCTAATATATAGTCAAGGGAAATCAACAAGCATTTATTGAGCTCCTACTATGTGTCAGGCACTGTGCTAAAAGTGGGGGATACAAAGAAAGGTAGAACAGTTCCTGGTCTTAAGGAGCTCACATTCTAACATGAGAAACAGCATGCAAATAATGCATGGGAGAATACAAGATACGTACAATGAAAAGGAATTTCTAATTGAATTGAATTGAATTCAACAAGTATGTTTTTTTAAAATTCATTTTCTTCCCAGGGAAAGAAAGAACAATTATCCATTTGTATTTTCAGTGATTTAAGGTTCCAGTTGTCTTCCAGAATGATTCAGATGTCCAGCATTATCTCCCATTTTGCTGAGTTATGAGAGATGAGAGAGAGAGAGACACAGAGAGAGAGACAAAGAGAGAGAGAGAGACAGAGAGAGAGAGAGACAGAGAGAGAGACAGAGACAGAGAGAGAGAGAGAGAGAGAACAATATGTTTTTCTACTTTGAGTTTTACTGTATTTGGAACACAATGCTAGGGTTGGTACCCTGACTAATGTTACCTTTGTTAGGTTTTTGGCAAACAAAATCCACTTCTACTGGAGGGTTTTTTATTTTAAGTGCTTTAAAAGATTGAGAACCTCTAGATGGCAGAAGCGCACTGCTGAAAATCTGAAGCTTAATTAATCAGCAAGCTTGAGAGAGAAGATTCTGAGTGCCAGCTGTGGGGGGAGGGATGGTGGGGAAAGAAGGTGCACTGATTATTGACTGCTCCCTGACCTCCTCTTCTTTCTCTTGTTCCTCCATCTCCAATTCTAATTGTTACCCTGGATACTGTCCTCCTTAGAGCTGCCTGCACACCCTGCCAAGGCTGGTGGTTTTAAAGACTGGCCTGCTGCTGTTATGGAAATGACAGTGCAGCTTTTGGTTAAGGTGAACTGAAAGTCTTTAGAATTTCACCTGGACCTGAGTTCATCCCAATTCACCACAGTGGGACACAGTATAATGGATTTGAAAGTAGAAGGGACCTTAGAAACAATAAAATCCATTTTTACACATGAAGAAATTGAAATAGTTTAAGGGACTAGATCAAGGTCACAAAGCTAATAGTTCATGAGGAGGAATTGAAATGCAGGTCTTCCTGATACCAAGCCCAATATCCTACGCACTACACCAGTAGTGTCAAAATTAAATAGAATCAGGAACCACTAATCCATATATAAGAATATCTGTGACTTAGTTTTAAAATGTGATAGCTATATTTTGCTGCATTTTTATTTTGTTAAACGTATCTTCAATTACATTTTAATCCGATTGAGGCTACACTCAGGAGTGTGGTAGACCACCTATGGTATATATTTGACACCATGATGCTTTTCTAAAAGATTTAGAATTGGATGGGACTTCAGAAGCCATCATATCCAATATCACTTATTTTATAGATGAAGAAAATGTGACCCAAAGAGGTAAAGTGATTTTCCCAAGTCAGAGGAAGATTATCAGAAGCCTTAACTTTTGCTCTAGCTATTATCAGGGCTCAACAGACAGATTCTTCTTACTTTCCTCCTTTCCTTCCTCCCTTTCTTTCTTTCTTTCCTTCCTTCCCTTCCCTCCTTCCTTCCTTCCACCAATGTATTTGTTGTCTACAAAGTTTAAGACATTGTCCTAGTAAATGGAGAATTCTAGTACAAGTTCTCATTTTTAAAAAGACACTGCTCCTATAAATGGAGGTTTGGCATAGGGTGACTTTCTTGGTGGAACAAAAATATATAGCAATTGGTAATTAACTGTCCCATATATTAGAAAACTTTCTAAAATTATAAATTGCAGAGCAGGTGTTGATCAGCACTGGTAGAGAAGGGTTCATTACTTGAAGTTCTCTCTGTCAATGAAATTTCAGGGATAATCCATATATTCCTAAAAAAAAAAAGACTATGGGTAAGTCAGTAAGCATTTATTTTAAGTGCTTGCTATGTACCAGACACTGTGCTAATTGCTGGAAACACAAAGAAAGGCAAGTGTCAGTCCTTGCTCTCAAGGAGCTCACAGTCTAATAAGAGATACAACATGGTAGTAACTACATACAAATTATATATTTGTATATATATATGTATACACATATATGTATATAGACATAGACACACATATTGTCTCCAATTATATATACATGTATGTGTATACATTTGGTGTGTATGTCCATTCTTGAAAAGGATCATGGCAACAAGAATTCAGATTTGTTTTTTTCTTTTTCAGCCTAAATTAATCACTTTAAGTAAGGGTTGAACATTGGGAGATAGTATGTCCTCTAGGAAATTAATTTCCTTAAGCTAGAGTCCCTAACTCTGTTCCACTTGTTTTTGGGCAGGGGCTCAGATTGGAAACATAAAAGGATTACTCATATGCAATAGATTCCCAGTCATCTAACCTGGGTTTTGAGTTAAATGGGTCAATATCTTATCGTACCTATTTGTATCATAGTGCAAGTCTAATGTTGTGCTGAGGAAAAGTAGCATAATCTGATTCTGATTCATTGAATATGAGGTCAGAAGACTGATTCTTTTCCCAGTACTGCCACTAGCTAGCTGAATAAATTAGTGTAAACCACTTATATCTTGTTGGGTTTTTTTTCCTTCTTTGCTGTAGTAGTAGAAAAGGCACTAGCTGTGTAGTCAAATGACCTAACTTGAGTCCTAGTTCTGTCACTAGCCAACTCTGGCCTTTTGGATGAGTAAATTAATGACCTCTTTGAGCCTTAATTTCCTTATTTGTAAACCAAGAATAATAATACTTGTATCATCATCTTGATGAGGAAATTTTACAGATGCAATCATACAATTATTGTATAGGATTGTATAGTAAATTATAGTTTTATTTTTTCATAAGTTGTATAGTATCTTCATCTCTGCATCATGGTATAATAGAAAGAGGACTAAATTTGGAATGAGAAGACCTAAATATGAATCTCAACTGTGCTACTCACTACTGACACCTTGCACAAATTACTCACAGCTCTAAAATTCTGTTTAGAATCAGGGGGTTAGGATTAGATAGTCTCATTTAACTTCTAACTCCAATTATCCTTGAAATAAAGGATTAGAATGAATGACATTTAAGATACCTTTCAACTCTGAAGTTGTATGACTCTGTGAAATGTAACAAAAGCAAGACACAGAGACATTTCATTTCACAAAATCTCAGAGTAGAAGAGGACCTCAGAAAACTTTTAGTCCAACTCATATCTAAACAGTTATCTCCTTGTCAAAATTTCTGACAAGAATTAGTAAAGGGAATCCCACTCCCCTTGAGGGTAGCCTATGGAGTCAACTCTAATTACAAGGAAGTTTTCCTTAATATTGAACCAAAATCTACCTCCCTGAAACTTTCAACCATTATACCTACTGGTACCTTATGAAGTTAAGAAAAATAAGTCCAATCCCTCTTCCACATGACAACTATTTAGAGACTTAATGAGAGCTATCACATTGCCTTCAAGTCTTCTTTCTTCTTGGTTAAACATTCAAAGCTTTTTTTTTTCTTAAATCAACAGTCCTATAGCATGCTCTTCAGTTCTCTCATTACCCTGGTTGCTTTGTTTTATATGTGCTCCAAATTGTCAATGTACTTATTAAAATGTAGCTCTCAGAACCAAAAACAGTATGCCCAATAAAATTTTAAAAGTACAAAGTACAGAAAAAATGAGCACTTTCCTTGTTTTAATCCTATACTTCTACTGATGCAATATAAGACTGTGAAGATTATATTTTCTTTGTCAGCAGCTATGTCACTGTGTTTACTCATACTGAGAATATATGTATTTGTAAATGGGACTATTAAAGAATGTACATATTTCTCAGTATTAGATGGCACTTTGACAAAAATGGATCATGTTCTAGGGCATAAAGAAATGAAAAATAAGTATAAAAAGGCAGAAAATTTAGTACATTATTTATGGCACATGCTACAATAAAAACATCAACAAAAACTTAGTAAAATGGGTTGACCTAATAGGAAACTAAATAATGTTATCTTATATCATGACTGGTTTAAAGAACAAATTGTAGGGCAACTAAGTGACAAAATGGATAGAGTACTGGCCTTGGAGTCAGGAGTACCTGAGTTCAAATCTGGCCTCAGATGGTGCTAGGCAAACACTTACCCTCAATTGATTCCCCTCAAAAAAGAACAAATTGTGTGTGTGTGTGTGTGTGTGTGTAAATTAAATCAATGAGGCAATATGCCAAAATTTATGGGACACAGTAAAAAATAGTTCTCAGAGGAAAGTTTATTTCTGAAAACATCTAAACAAAATAGAGTATTTTGATCATAAAACTAAAAGATCCCAGAAAAGCAACAAATTAATAATTACAGGTTAATCATAAAGACATTTTTGAGAACATAAGAGAATTAGACAAAATTTAAAATGCAGGTCACTGAAATGCTAAAAAGAAAAGAGACCTAGAAATTTTAAAAAATTTTAAATCATAGCTAACCTAATTTTTAAAAGAACAATAAATTTACAAAATTTAAAAAGAAAGTGAATTCACAATAGTAAAGAAAAAAGCAAGTGAACAGAAATGAAAATATGCTATTGCATACTAGTTAAACTGACCATTTAAAGAAAAATATATATTATCTACAAAAATATAAAATACTCAGATTAACAAAACAAGAACTAGAAATCTCATGTTCAATTCACTAAAACCCCACATTTCTTTTTTTTTACATAAACTGTTGCCTAGCAATATCTTCTCATCTTTTACAATTGACCTTTTTGGATCCAAGTATGGGGCTTTACTATTGAATTACACCTCATTTGATCCAGTCAGTGTTCTAGCCAGTCAAGATATTTTTAGATTGATCCTGGCATTCTTTTCTAAACTGGTTCACTATCCTCCCAAGACTTCATGCCATCTAAGTCGTTAATAAAAATGTTGAATGGCAACAGGCCATGGTCAGCTCCCTAGGACGCGCCATTACCTCACTCCAGGTTAACTTTAAACCATCAATCATGATTGTTTGGAGTTAAATAGTTTGGAATCCACATAACTCCACTACCATCTAGTGCACATTTGTTCATATTGTCCAGGAGGACAAAATTTCTTAAAAGCTGGACTGAAATACATCTCTGCTATCAGCACAGCATTTCCCTCATCCTGCATTGTTGGTGATTGTTAATATCTAGCAACAACTGTAATAAAAAATAAGACTAATTGTTAGCCTGGAATAACCTTTGAATTTTGTTGTTCGTTGTCCCTTAATAATGTAGATGGTTCTGTGTTAATATATCCAAAGTCTGTCACCAAGCCCCTCTTGCAGCCAAGTGCATACATCTGAGTAACAGCTGGCTACATCTGGGGGAAACCGCCTTTGGCCACAGAGCAGAGGGAAGCTAACCCAGGCATGTGGATATTAAACTCGTGACCTCAAACCCATTTGCCCAGCACTGTAATCAAGTGAGCTAATTGAGAATACAGCAAATCATAGTAAGAAGTAAAAATTTAGCTAAATGATTTTTGAAAACTAACATTACATCTTTTCATGAAATGTATTAAAAATGTGCAAGAATTTCAGAGTTCAATGCTTGGACCACCAGAAGCAAAAAAAGAAAAGAAGGAAAAATATGTCTGAATTTAGCATCTAATTGTTGTCACTTTCTTCTACTTGCGTCTTCATTCAAAGATTTACTGAAAAGTTCTGGAGGTGTCTTTGATTTTAAAAGTCTTTAAAAGTTTATCCACACATTCCTTTAATTGTGTGGGTACCATCATATATTGCATTTATCAACTCAAAAATGAACTGAAATTCAAATCTGATAGCAATGGCTGTGTATGTATGTGTAGATTTTACTTTTTATAAAGTGTGAGATGAAGTGCCAGTGCCCAGCAATGATTATTATTCGGTACCGAATAATAATCATTGCTGGGCACTGGCAAATGCCATTGTATTTCCTGTGAGTAAATATCTCAGGATGGAGCCAGAGAAACTCAGTTTCTTTAAAAAAAAAAAAAAAAAAGATGTAAACTAACTTTCTCAGAGGAAAAGTTGCACTTGAAAAGGGCTGCAGGATCAACAAAACATGGGACATGCCTATAGCTTAGCAAAGCAAGAGGTTCATTTGGAAGCTTTGCCAGAATATATAAGGAAAGGGGAAAAGGAAAGAATGGAAATGAAGAGGAAAAAAGAGAAGAATGGAGTCAATTTGAACTTCAACTATAGGAAAGTTTTTAAAAGCTCCATGTTTGAAGTAGCAAGCCAGTGGGAACCAAGATTTCAAGAATATAGCACACTACTTCTACTAACCCCTGTTTTCCAAACTGAGCTGCCACCATAATTTTCCCATCTCCAATTATAAAAATGCATTTTAATCTATATAATTTAAGTTTATTTAAGGAAACTGGAACCTTCTACAAGTCAAAATTGGGTAATTCTCTTGACTTCTCTGGGATCTCAGGATGTTCTTATTGTAATTAGGAGAGGTTTGGACTAGATCAGTAGTGTCAAAATCAAATAAAAAGACTATTAAACCATATACAAGGATCCCTGCAGCCCACATGATGACTTCAAAAATCACAAATTAACATTATCTGTTTTATTGCATTTTTATTTATTCTATTAAATATTCCTCAATTACATTTTAATCTGGCTCAGGCCTCATGCAATTAAAGGGGGCACATGTTCGACACCACGAGACTAATTGACCTCTAAGATTTCTTTGAGCCCTAAATCTGTGATCTTAGCTCCTAGAAATTAGGAGCCAGCTAGTCCGTTGGTCATAGGAAGTTGTGTGCAGAAACTTCCTTCCTTCTCTGTCTCTGTCTTTCTTTCTCTTTCATTCTTTCTTTGTCTCTTTTCGACAATTTTAATGGATATCTTTTATTTTCATAAACCTCTATTTCTTAATATATCCCTCTTTTCTTCCCTATCCAGAGAATCATCTTTTATTTTTAAAAAGAGAGAGGAAGAGGGCCAGATACGTGGGGGGAGGAGATAGAATGAGAAGGGGAGAGAAGAAAAGGGGAGAGAGGAAGGAGGGAGAAAGGGAAAGAGAGAAGAGAAGGAGAAGAAGAAGAAGAAAGAGGAGGAGGAGGCGGCAAAGAATGTAATAAGGGAGACAATATGCAAGCAACTATGTACAAACATGATATATACATACATATATGATAAATAGGAAATAATCAACAGATAGAAGGCAATAGAATTAGAAGGGATTGGAAAAGACTTTTTGGAAATAGGTGATATATAATTAAGAGAAATTCAGCTAATCGGGAAAGATAATTAGTTCCTCTAGTGGTTTATCTGCTGAAGGAGGGTACAGGCTATGTATTTGTGCTCTCTAAATTACCATGCACTGTGATCGGACCCTGATTGCCCCACCCTAGTTACCACTTCTTACTGCTCATAGCATATTGCATAGTATTCATACCAGAGATTCCACATTTTGGGGTGAAGGAGGTCTTCTTCTTTATCAGCATTCATTGAATTCTCTACTAAAATATTAGCTCTGCACAGTAATTATCATAATAGTTCATAAGGTACACATGCCATCAAGTCATTACTATCCTCCTGAGGCAGTACAAGGGGAAGAGAGAGTGAAAGGAAGACTATTTAAGCCAAGTTGTCTGTGCTACATAAATTTTCCAGCGGGGAGGGGAGGTGGGGATTAAAAATGGAAGGGGGGCAGATATTAGTAGCCAAGCCTCACAATTTCCGAACCTTGCCTACGGTGCACAAATAATTTGTTCTTGCTTCACAGAAGCCCTAGAATTCTTTTTCCCTGTGCCTTAAATAACCACTGCATAATTAGCCTTCAACACCCTTGAAGTGTCATAGAAACAAAGAAATTAGGGATGAAAAGGGCCTTTAAATAGAGTCCAAATCAGAGTCTGGATGACCAGTGGTTGGAGGTGAACCCATTGGTGAGAGCTCGAAGGAACCTTAGACTTTGCCTAATACAATTCCATTTTACAAAGGAGAAAAACAAGGCCAGAAGAAATTAAGTGACTTGCCCAAGGTGGAATAAGAGTTAAGAGTAATTCGAATCTTCTAACTTTAAATCTAGTACTCTAGGGTTAGATTAGCTGGCCCCTAAGGTCCTTTCTCACTCTGAAAGTTTGTGATTCTACTAAATGGTTTCTTTATTCAATGTTTTAGGCTTTTTATTCTTAGTACAATTTAAAACACTAGGTTGTATTCCCTCATCCTTAATGCCAGATCCTCTGGTAATTGTTGCATTATCAAATAACTCTCCTTTTCTGAACTCACTAATAGCTGAAAATGTTCTTTTACTCAACTCGTCAATTCACTCTTTAGAACACTGAGCTCACTGTCTCCTTGGTTTTTTAAACCCGGAAGGCACTTGTGGATTGCTTTGTCCCAATTAAATCATCATCCATCATCTTAAACTGATTAAGCACTCACCTCTACATGGTGCTATGTTGGGAGCTGCACAAATCAAATTAAATAGACATTGTCCCTGATCTCCATGAGTGTCAATAAAACTCATTTCAGCTGAGGCATGGGTGGGGAAAACCCATTTTCTTACAGTCTCTGTTGTTTAAATCTTGAAGATTGTGCTGAACTTATCCTAGGTAATAATTAACCCTTCAGTCCTTGGAAATTGCTTTTCTTTTTTTCTTTTTTCCTCCAACTTTTTTTCCTCTGGGGTCATTTTTCACATTTCTCCCTACAAGTTCCAGAATTGTAGTATTGGCATGACCTGATTCAGGACAAAGGTGGAGGCAGAGTGATATGGCTGTGGTTCAACTGTTCTTCAGTCATGTCTGACTCTTTGTGATCCCATTTGGGGTTTTCTTACTAAAGATATTGGAGTGGTTTGTCATTTTCTTCTCCAGCTCATTTACAGATGAGGAATTGAGGCAAACAGGGTTAAGTGACTTGGCCAGGGTCACACAGCTGGCAAGTGTCTGAGGCCAGATTTAAACTCAGAAATATGAGTCTTCCTGATTCTAGGCCCAGCACTCTATCCACTGAGCCACCTAGCATTAATTATGGAGACTTGGAACCTGTGTCAAATTTCAGGCTGTTTGGCCTTGACCAAATCATACAGAATATATGAAACTCATTTAATTCATATATAAAATGAGATGGTTAGACTACATCATCTTTAAAGTTCTTTACAGCCCTAAATCTATGGTTCTATTAATTAGATATTTTGTCTAGGTCAGCCACACCCTGTGATTCTGCACACCCTCATGTTTACTCCTTGGGAGACACACTTATACTTGGCTTCTTAGTACTAGGGATATGACAGGGCCAAAAATGATGGCTCACAATCTGAAGGGATGGTCACTGACCTACTTTTGTTTCATTTTCATTGGGTCTTGTAAAATAAATGATTCAGAATCCTTGGGAAGGAAGTAGACAAAGGGGTCTATTGTCCTTCACGGAGATTTTAAGGATGAGTCTGGGTAAGTGTATCTGTTCCATTTTTCTGGCTCACAGCCTTTCATTCCGCTATTCTTTGTTACCCAAAATGCTGAGGGTGAGCCTGAAGTACTGACCTCTTAGGCCTTGGGGTTCATTATCTTCATAATTATTGTTGCTTTTATTGCAATGTACTTGTTCCTTAACTTTGTCTCATACAGAGAACTCTTCTTTCAAGATGCAGCTTTTTCCACACAAAGCTTTTCCTAATCCCCTCAACTGCTGTCTTTCCTCTCTCCCCAAAGTATCTTGTACTTACTTTTCACATGTCCTGAATATATTTATTCTGTGCGTGCTCATATATGCACATGTTGTCTCCTTCCAAAAGAATGTAAACTCTTTGAAGGCAGGCATTGTTTCATTCTTTGCATCCTCTGTGCCCAGCATAGTATCTGGCATCTGATTGGTTGGTTAATGTCCTTTGTTCTCAAAGAGCACCAAAATAATATCACTATGGTAGAGTCAAGTTTCATTGTGTCTGACTGTGGCTGATCAGACCAATATGAGCTCAGAATGCTCTACCATAGGTCAGGCACAAGTAGTCCCATGTGAACATTTGGGGTGGATACTCTAAATTTGCACATCCTGCATTTCCTTTGAACTGTCTCAATTCTGCTTTGCCCATAGAGCATAGCACCTTCTCTGATGTGGGCACACTATGCTGAGGGGTCCTGTGCCAGTGTTCCCCATGTCACACAATCAATTCCAAAGTTCTTAAGAGAAACCTTGAGAGTGTCCCTATATCGCTTCTTCTGACCCCCATGTGAACGTTTGCCCTGTGTGAGTTCTCTATAAAATAGTCTTTTTTGGCAAACATACATTTTGTATTCGAACAACATGTCCAGCCAATCAGAGTTATGTTCTCTGAATCAGAGTTTGAATACTTGGCAGTTCATTCAAGTAAGGACCTCAATATCTGCTACTTTATCACCTGCCAGGTGATCTTCATAATCTTCCTAAGGTTTTTAAATTGTCTGGCATCTAGTAGTCACCTAAAGACATGCTTGCTGACTGACTAAAAAGAATGCCATTGAATGATTGATTATTTCTTCTTATACATCTGGGACTTTCACCCTGGGACTTCTCCAGAGTTCCAAAATGGAAATCCTCAATCAGGGACCTAGCTTCCTTTTACCAGAACAAAACTTGAGTCATGATAATAATGACAATAACAGCTAATATATATATATGTAGTCCCTCTGTGTGCCAGGCACTATGCTAAGTGCTTTACAAATATTAACTCATTTTATCCTCACAACAATTATGGGAGGTAGGGGCTATTATTCTCCCCATTTTACAGTGAGGGAACTGAGGCAGTAAATGTCTGAGGCCAGACTTGAACTCGGCTTTTCCTGACTCCTGGTACAGCACCCTCTCTCCTATACCACTTAGCTATCTCCACAATTCAATATATTAGTTGGGGAGGGTTTACATCCTACTGGAGGATGGGAATACAACTTGTACAATGAAATGCAGAAGATTCATGGAGACCTTCGGCTACTTCAGTTTCCTCATCCTTAGTAAGTATGGTCCCTATAGACAATACAATTAAATTAAGCAAGCATTCATAAAATTCCTTCTATATATCATTTACTATGCAAAACATAAGTCTAGCCCCTCAAAGAACTTCTATTGTGTTATGGAGGAAAATATCTATATAAGTAGAGATAAGAACTGGACCTATGATTTTACTGACATAGGAAATAAGAGGTGATAAAACTCCCTCAATCAATTCAAGTTGGGACCTTCTCTACAATCTAGAATCTTAGACTGTTACCTAGAGTGCTAAGAGGTGATTTTTCCAGGATCACATGGCTGATATGTGTCAGAAGTCACATTTGAACACAGTTCTTTCTGGGTCTGAAGTCAGTTTTCTGGCCACTATGTACCATGCTGCCTTAGATACACAAAAATTAAGCGTGCAAAACATACTTACTATAAGCACACAGTATTCTGACCCTAAGCACAAACAGTATACTTATTCTTAGCACAAACAGTATAGTTACTCTAAGCACACAAAGTATAGTTACTCTAAGCACTCATAGTATACTTACTCTGAGCACAAATAGTATACTTACTCTGAGCACACACAATATACTTATTCTAACTACAAACAATATAGTTACTATAAGCACACATAGTATACTTACTCTAAGCATACATAGCATTCTTACTCTAGGTACCCATAGTATATTCACTATAAGTACATATAGTATATAAACATATACAAAGTATTTTGAGGGACTGGGAAGAAGGTGAGGAGTTCTAATATAAAAGGTAGGTCCCAGAGGACACAGTAGAACAAGACTGAGTACAATAGAACAGTAGAAAAGAGACAGAGGGAGGGAGCTGACATGGATGGGTACAGGGGGAACAGAGAATGGTGGCCAGGGAAGGAAGGTTCAATTTAGACATTCCTTTGATTCAGAACCACAGGGATTCAATAGTGGCAGAAGTAACGTTGATTTGATTATTAATCTTAGAAAAAAGCAGTGGGAGAGGAGGTGAGGTAAGTATGTGTGCAATGGCAAACAGGTGTCCAGTCTCTGATCTTGCTTGCAGATCAAATTGTGTATTGGAGCCAGGCTAGTTGTGGAAGCCAGGGAGATACTTTTGAGGTACTCACCCTCACCCAGCTCAGCCCAGAAATCTCTCCAGTGTAGACTAGATTATCTCCTCCAGAATGGGGAGGTTCAAGAGGGTCTTAATTCTGGGACTGGTGACCAATATATAGAGCAAGGGGTGGCAGGGCAGATGTCTAGTCTCTCCCTGATCTTATCTGAAACATACATAGTCAGAAATACACTCCTGTAGAGAGGTAGTATGTGACTGAAAGAGCATTGGACAGAGAGTCAGGAATAAATCAGGTTCTAGTCCTTAATCTGCCAGTGACCATAACTTTGGGCATGTCAAGTCACCCGAGTTTCCATTTCAAATCCTTCCATAGCACATTACTACTGAATATGTCTGCTCGGTTTCTGTCTGTGAGGGTGGAGTCCAGGAGGCAATTCTCATTTGAATTCACCATCCGAGTAAATTTCGAGAGTTATTGTATCAGAAGCTTTACTAAATCAAGAGATAATATTCCATCAGTAGTTTGTTTTTTTCAATAACCTATCTTGTACCTCAATGAAAAAAAGCAATCAGTGGTGTCTGGCAGGGTTCTTTCTTTGCAAAGGTTATTTATGTGGCTTCTCTCTGTTATGTCTGCACCTCTACCTTCATATTTGTTCCCTTATTTTACTGTGGATGGTAGTGAGTTTGGCATTGTGGTGATTACCCTTATTGCTCATTTTTATACCATCTTCTAGAAATTGGCATCACAGCTTCTCTGAAACTATATCCATCAGAACTCCTCAAGTTATCCCCCTGGTAATTCAGAAGCACTTTCATCTTCTGTGTAGAAAAGGTAGAGAATTTCTGAAAAGAGCTGGATTTGGAATCTAAGGATCTGGATTCCTACCCCACCTCTACTGTTTAACACCTGTGGGACCTTCAGCAAATCATTTTCCTTCTCTAGAACTCTGTTTATTCATCTATAACATCAAGGGAAGGGTTAGACAACAAGGAAGTCAAGTCAGTCAATACTTACAGAAATTCATTCAGTACATTCACTGGAAGGTCAAATACTGAAGCTTAAGTTCAAATACTTTGGCCACAGAATGAGAAGACAGGAAGTTGGAAAAGATCCTGATATTGGGAAAGATTGAAGGCAAATGGAGAAGGAGATAACAGATGATGAGATGGATAGACAGTATCCTGGAAACAATGAACATGAATTTGGACAGTTCTTGAGAGAGAGCAGGATAGAAGGGCATAGCTGATGTGCTATGATCCAGGAGTCATGGAGAGTTGGACTAGACCGGACAACTGCAGAGCAGCAATAAAGATAGAAGGGATTAGGTGAGATGACATGTGAGGTTATTTCCAGATTTAAATCTACAACCATATGATTTGGGGGCAAAACTGTTCTGAGTCCCTAATATAGTCATCAGAGCCCAGAGCCATCATTACAGTGTACCATCAGGGGTTGCCCCAGGTGGTTCTCAGGCCACTTTCAGGTACTTACATTTTTATATTTCCCAAATGATTTTTAGAATGCTCTTAGTACAGAATACCTGCATACATCCCTCTCTAGACCTAATAGACTCTACAGTGAATATGAACCACAGGGTAAAGAAAATATTCAAACTCTTACCTGGATATTATCCATTAAAAATGCCAAAACTTTCTCTTGTCATGTCATAGAATCACATATTTAGAAGTCAAAGGGACCTTAAAAGCTATTGAGTCTCACTCCCTTATATAATAAATGAGGAAACCAAGGCAGAGAGAGGATAAGTGACATGCTCAAGGTCACACAGTTAGTGCCTGAACAGGGATTTGGTCTCAGGTCTTCCTGACTCCAGGTGCAGTGCATCATTTTTCCCATTGCCCTGCATTTTAGCCATTAGCTTAGATTATGCTCTTTCCTTTATACCTACAATGTTTTACCCACAGTTTATTTTAACAATTAAAATTGAGTCATGTTTTCTTTGCCCAATGTTCAGAAACCAATACAAGGCTGATAAAGAAGCAGCTAGAAGGAGCAGAAATAGGGAGCCTGGCACAGTTTAGACAAGACTCTAAATGTACCCAAAGGTGAAGCAAAGTCCAACCCATCACCTGTAATTTTTGCCCTCAATTTAAACTCCTTCTGGAAGGATGGGAGAATATCTAGGTCTTGTCATCTTCCCTTCAAAACTTGACTCCCTGAACCACCTGGACCCACCATCCAACCTGACAATGCATTTGAATAACCTCTGGGCATGGACAGAACATTGGAATGGAACTCAGGAAGACCCATCTCTAACACTGACTGGTTTTGTGGCCTGGGTACTAGGCAATCACTTCACATCCCTGAAACTCAATTAATGAGGAGAATAAGATTCTCACCATCACCAACTACCTCAAAGGGATGTGGTGAGGAAAATAGCTTAGAGCAGGACGGGGGAACCTTCCATCTTGAAGCTACATGAGGCCCTCTATCTTCAGCCCTCCTTCACTCAAAACAAAGTCAAGTGCAAGTCATGTCATTATTTCCCTGATGGCATGGTCTTCTTTGGCAATGAAGGATGAACACAAAGACAATACGAGGCCCTCAAGGTCCTCAACTGCCGCCCTCTGACTGAATCCAAACTTCACAGAGCAAATCTCCTTAATAAAAGGATTTATTCTGTAAAACTTGAACTCAGTCAAAAGGCCTTAAAGGCTACATGCTACATGTGGCCTCAAGATTGCAGGTTTTGCACCCCTGGTCTAGAGATCTTAAAGCAATTATCAATGGGAATAATTTTTGTTATTTGTCAAATATCTATATGTGTGTGTCCATATGTACACACACACATACATGGTGTCCCAAAAGTCTTAGTCTAACTTTAAGCTATAATAGTGTACATACACATATAATTAACACACACATAATACATACACATACATATATGTATGTTATTTAAAGATGAAACACATGTTGGCTCAAGAGGCAAGCAAATAGTATAGTGAAAACATCATTGCCTTAAAGACAGATTTTAAGTGACAGCATTTTAGTCAAGTAGATTTCCTTCAATGGTGAAAGACATATTTGTAAACATACATGTATGTGTATGTAGGTGTGTGTGTTGTGTATGTGTGTACACAATATATGCATGTGTGTGCACGTGCACACGTATACACATACAACATCTCCCTCAATAGAATATAAGTTCTTGTAGTCAAAGATTATTTTGTTCTTTTGTATTTGTATCCTGGAACTTAGCATGGTGCCTGGCTTATACTAATTATCTAATAAATGATCGTGGATCAATTGATTGATTGATATTGATTGACCTGATGCCACTACTCCCTGGGTGACCTTGGGCCAGGCATGATCTTCCTAATTTTCCCACTTCCCACTTGGAAAATTGGAATGAAAAGACCTACTTCTTCCTCCTAACTCTGTGGTGAGAATACGTAACATCACAAAGATGAAGACACTTTGAGTTCCTGGGAAATGCCAAGGATTAGTGTTGCTATACTTTCAGGACCATCTCTACGTCTCTCAATCAGTTTTGTCAAAGCACTCAACACATCAACTCATTTCTCTTTGTATCCATCTCTATCCCCTTCCTTTATGTTTAAGTATACTAGATTCCTAGTCACACTTTGGATTATGCTCCTTGTAATTACTCAGAGAGCATCTTTTCTGGATGCTTGAGCTAGAGAAGGGACTAGTATGATAGACTGCCTCCTCTTGTTCACAGCTGCCTTCCATCATGGAAGGAAATCCACTTGACTGAAGGGCAGTCAGGGACAATCTATCTTCAAGGCAATGATGTTTTCACTATCATGATTGCTTGCCTCTTGCGCCAACAAATTTTTCATCTGTAACTGCCTCTTGATTTCACACTTGGTCAGAAAGCTGTTTCCATACAAGACAGAAATTTATTCTGAGATTTTTTAAATGTGTGACCCTAATCTCAGCACGTGAAAATACTGAATATCAATATAATATATTTAGCCTTTCCATATATGTTATTATATTATATATATTATGTTTTATATATATTATATATATTAAGGCCCCTAGTAGGGCCTTAATTTCCTCAACTATAAAATGATGTGATGTGAGCTAGATGGTCTATAAGGTCCCTTAAACCTTAGACATTATGTCTATTATGTAGCCTGAAATATAAGGCTGTGAATCTAGGAAAGGTAAAGGGGATATTTGGTCATGATATGGATAACAGATTAAATGTAACTAACCCAGCACATAACATGGGGCCTAATGGACAGAAATGGCCAATGAAGTTGGGTGAAGTGTTGTTTAAAGATAGTAATAATCAATTCATAACCAAATCATTCAATATATGCTAATCAGGTAACTACTTTAGTCAAAATACTGTGGGCTGAGGTATATATAAAGACATATAAAGTCATATATATAACCCCTATCCTCATGAAACTTACACTCTACTAGGGAAGATATGACATATACATACAACTGAAAAGCAATTTAAAGACAGTTTGGCTTTGTGAACAGAAGGCCAGCCCTGAAGTTAGGAAAAAATGGGTTCAAGATCTGCTTCTGACACCTATTGGCCGTGTTACCACCAGCATGTTATTTAACCCTTCAGTGACCTGGGCTATTCTCAAAGATAATAAATTAAATATATAAGTTGTTGATTATATTTGGGGAGAGTTTCTACATTGAGAATCTACTTACACTGCTGAAATTGCTTCCTCACCCAAAAATAAAAGATAAGAGGTATATACTTAAAAATAAATGTTATTAAATTCATCAATAAATACTAAACACATAAAATAATACACAATAAAAGAATCATCAATGTCTATGTTTCAATTCATTAATGTTCATTGATAGTCTGTTGCATAGGATTTGAAAGGAAGAGGGATCACTTATGCTTAGGCTTCCGTAGGAATATGCACTAAAGAAACATTGAAATTCCACCTCTCATGCTCATTGTCTCTGAGACTTTGGGCAAGTCATGAAATTTCTCCAAGTGTCAGTTTCCTCATATGTAAAGTGACTAGGGACCCTCTGAAACTCCTTTCTGCTCCGCAGTTTTAATCCTGACATAAAATGACTGGTGTGTACAAAGGATAGTTTTAGGCACTAAGAATGATAGGGAAAAAGTAAGATGTGTTTCTGAAGGAGCTGGCCTCCATGATCATTCATAATTCTTTCTAGATCTAAGATAGCATATTCTCATGCCTTCAACGAGTTTATAGGCTAGTGGGGCAAATACAGTGAGGATGTGAATGATAATAATATAAGGATGTGGTAGAGTGTGTTAATACTTAGGAGATCAAGTGCTACAAGAGGTCCTAGGACCATATAAACTGAATCATTGATTTTGCAGATAAGAAAACTGAGGTAGGTTAAGTAGTTTGCCCAAAGTCACATAGAAGGAGGTCCTCTGAGTTTAGAGCCAGTGTGCTTTCCACTGTACTAGAGGTGGAGGTAGGGAAGGAGTGGACATGCTAAGAGAGAGATTATAAGGGAGAAATTGCAGTGAGATGTTAACATGTTTGTGATAGAGTTCTTCATACACCTCTATAAAGTAGGATTTGAAGTTGCCTAAGAATGAGGACAGTGAGGTGGTGCAGTGGATAGAGTAGCAGGCTTGCAACCAGAAAGACTCATCTTCCTGAGTTTAAATCTGGCCTCAGACACTTGCTAGCTGTGTGATCCTAGGCACGTCACTTAACCCTGTTTTCCTCAGTTTCCTCATCTGTAAAATGATGCTGGAAAGGGAAATGACAAACCATTCCAGGATCTTTGCTGATAAAGCTCCAAATGGGGTCATGAAGAGTGAACACAACTGAAATGATGCTGGAAAGGGAAATGACAAACCATTCCAGGATCTTTGCTGATAAAGCTCCAAATGGGGTCATGAAGAGTGAACACAACTGAAACTACAAGAAGAATGAGGAAGGTTGAGAAGAAGTTAAGTCATGGAGGAGAATGGAAAGATTTGGAATAGCTGCTGTGGAAAATCTGATACAGAACTGATGGAAGAGGAAACATCAGGGGTAGGCTAGAAGTGCAATACCACACGTTTGTAGGGGACCCAATCAGTATATTCTATATATTTCTTCAGAGAAGGCTTATGGAGGAGCGTTCCCAGTTGCCTCATCCTGGGTCATCTCCAGTCATCCTGATGAATATCTGGTCACTGGATTCAGATGGCTGTGGAGGAGAAGTGAGGCTGGTGACCTGCACAACCCTCCCTCAAAACAAAGTCAAGTGCAAGTCATGTCATCATTTCTCTGATGGCATGGTCTTCTTTGGCAACGAAGGACGAACACACAACCTTAACGGGAATGAATGGTAGGATTTTAACTTGTAGAGATGACAGGAACAGGAAATGAGCATGAGTACAAACAAACAACAAATCAGCATTTTCTCTTCAAGACCCACAACACAGCAAGATAAATCCAGTTCTGTCGACCATCTTAGCAAGTCACATGTTTTGTAGAAGCAACCAATGTCCCTATCAACTCAGGTTCTCAACTGACTTAATCCTCAAAGCTAAGTTCACACTCAGAAAGGATTGTTATTAATCACTTTAGATGAAGGGTTCTTTACCTGGAAATCAAAGAGTCTGTGAACCTGGATGGGAAGAAAAATTCCATCTCTATTTTCCTTAACATTTAGATTCCTTTGTAGTCCTATGTATTTTATCTTATGCATTTAGAAACATTATTCTGAACAGGGACTCATAGGCTTCACTAGATTGCTGTAAATGGGGGAAGGGGCTGTGACCCCAAAAGTCTACTAAGAAACTTTTTTTTTCAATATCAAACTGCGGCAGCAGTAGTATGGCAGAAGCAACAAAAAGGGGATCATAGGTGGCAGAGAAGAAGAAGACTACTTGAAGAATACTAAAATTAAATTCAACACTTAACTGAGGCCCTAGTGCTTGAAGTCTGAAAGGAAAACATAGAAGAAAAATTCCATAGATGGAATCTATATGCTACAAAAATAGGAAGACAAGAGTTCAAATTCAGCCTCAAACACTTACTAGCTCAATGACCCTGGGTAAGTCACTTAACCTCTGTTTGCCTCAGTTTCCTCATCATAAAATAGGGATAATAATAGCACTTGCCTCCCAGGGTTTCTGTGAGGACCAAATGAAATAATAATTGTAAAGCACTTAGCACAGTGACTAGCACACAGTGGGAGCTTAAGAAATGTTAGCTATTATAATTATTGCTACTATTTAGCCTCGGTGACCTCAGGTTCCACATCTGTAAATGAGGGATTCTAGACCTAATGACCCTTAAGGTGTCTTCTAGTTCTAAATTTATAGTCTAGGATCCTAAGACACTGATTATCCCCCAGGAAGCTCCTAGTGGGAATGTGATATGCTCATAAATATAATTGAAAGAGAAATATGAAAATTCTTGAATTACAAAGTATTCATGGGAGGGAGAGAACACCTCTGGAGGACAAAAAATAGCTTTCAGTTGTATAGTTATTTTACTTTTGAAGTGCCTTCACTTTTATTACCACATGCCAGTAAAATATACTTCTGCCACCTCAATGTCTTTCCTAAAAAATACTTATCTTGGCCTCCTCCAGTCCAGTTATCCATATATTAAACAAGGGCTTGAGTTCTGATTAGGGACGAAGGTCACCCGAGACTGGATTTCTAGGAGAATGTATGAATGTGAAACATGTTTCTTACCGAAAAAAAGTGGTTTTTAAATAATTTGTTCTTTCTCTGTCTCTGTCTCTCTGTCTCCCTCTCTCTTTTCCTCTATCTCTCTCTGTCTCTGCTTCTCTCTGTGTGTCTTTCTCTGTCTCTGTTTCTCTGTCTTTGTCTCTCTCTTACTGTATCCACAGATTGCATACACAAAGTATTTGGAGAGGCTTAATCGAGGGCGAAAACACCCTTTACCACAGAGAATGGCAGCTAAAATTCATGTTGTATGGTTGTTCAGGGATGCTCGCATATATCTTTGAGTCTCTAAGGACACAGTTCTTGAGTATCTTTGAAGAGTTCAAGAACAGTAAATCACTAGTAGTCACTGTATTCTTTTGAGAGTTCTGAAGGAAGTAAACTGTGAAATAGTCACAAAGCTGGCAAGCATGTAATATGTCCTCTAACAACTGCAACTTTCCCTGGAGACAAGAGGACAAACTGCTAATACAGATCCTCACTGAAATGAGGAGGTGAAAGGAGATTCTGGAAACCACAGACCATTGAGTCTCAACTCAGTTCCAAGAAAGGTGATTGAGAGTTTAAACAAAGCCTGATACTTGAATAGGTATACATACTGAAGTTTCACAGAAAAACTTTCTTGGTTGCATTTGCATAAGTACTATGTTATCTCTCCTAAGAGAGAAACATTCCTACTTGTCTGGGAAATTCATAAAATTGACCATAATAAAGAATATCTGCTTTATTTTACATGGGCTTTGTCGGTAACTGAAGTCAAAGCCACGTCCATTTCAATACCACATTCGTTGGCTGGGAAATCAAAAGTTCTGTGTTTAGCCATGAAAATTTCTTTGATGAATATTAACTTTTTGTAATGAATATCCAGAATGGATTATTGTCATCCTCATTATCAGCATCAATATGAACATCGTCGTCACCATCATCAGCTTAGAAAAATCATAAATTTAGAAGTGGAAAAGGAGGTCAATTTGTCCAGCTTCTTCATATTTCAGATGGGAAACTGAGGCTCAGAGTTGGTAAGTGACTTACTGAGAATCATATGGATAGCCAATGATACAACCCAAGTCCTCTGATTTTAGATCTCATTCTCATGGCTACTATTATTACTCATTACTACTGATCATATTATATCATTATTCCTCTTTTATTATGAGGTCATTTATACATTGGAAGTATTTTCCTTCATATTATCTCATGTAAACAACATGCACTGCCACAATCCCAACAGAGTGCTGTGTTGAACTTCAGCATTCCTCAAGATACTTGCTTTGCCAGTCTCTGTTCCTGAACTCTCATATTGTTAAGATTCCATTGTCTTATGCTCTGTGTGCTGTGTGTATGTTTGTATCCAGAGTAGGGTATGTGTAATGACTAAAATTTTTCCACTGCATCAGGTCTAATGGTACTGAGTCATTACCACTTAACAAAGTTCTTTGATCTGTTATGAAAGGCACTCTTTTTAGAGCTATATACTATATTGTGGGGTGGCTAGGTGGCACAGTAGATAGTGCACTCATCTTCCTGAGTCTGAATCGAGCTTCAGACCCTTACTATGTGACCCTGGGCAAGAAGGGCAGCTAGGTGGTGCAATGGATAGTGCACCAGTGAAGGAGTCAGGAGGACCTGAATTCAAATCTCACCTCAGACACTTGACACTCACTAGCCGTGTGACCTTGGGTAAGTCACTTAACCCCAGTTGCCTCATCCTGGGTCATCTCCAGTCATCCTGATGAATATCTGGTCATTGGATTCAGATGGCTCTGGAGGAGAAGTGAAGCTGGTGACCTGCATAGCCCTCCCTCACTCAAAACAAAGTCAAGTGCAAGTCATGTCATTATTTTTCTGATGGCATGGTCTTCTTCAGCAACGAAGGATGAACACACACATCAGACCCTGGGGGAGTTACTTAACTCCGTTTAAAAAAAAAACTTTTAAGACCCTGTTAAAGGGTCAGTTTTTCATCTGTAAAGTGATCTGGAGAAGGAAATGACACACTACTCCAGCATCTTTGCCAAGAAAACCCCAACTGGGGTGATATAGTTGGACATAACTGAAAAAACAATTCAACAGTAACAACTGTATTGTATACTTCCTATGATAGGGACCAAGAATAAATAGGCATCTAGAGCATATTTAATTAAAACCACGACTGATTAAAAAAAGAAGAAAAAAATCAAAATGCATCTTACATCTGCCCACAGTTGAACCTCAATCAAGATGTGTGAATCTGAAGGCTAGATCCAGGCTGCCGGGAATGTGGAGCTGAGGACCCTGGTTATTCCACATGTCATAGAAAATATTGGCTTGGGAAAGCTAATTAACTTGAGTAGTCAAGGAAATAAAAATCTTTGACAGAAATCACCTCATTTCAGTCCCTTTGAAGAAAAGAGATGGAGGAGAGAATTTGTCAAGTAAATGCTAATGTTTACCCTTCAAGTTTACTTGTTCAGAGAAGGCCTCCTGAGGCCCTTTCAAGTTTTTTTTTTCTTTCCAAGTTTAAGTGAGGTTTCTGTGGCTCTTTGGAGGAGAGGAAAAAAGGGAAAATACTCTTAGTTTGTACCTGTTCTCTGGCCCTCCGCATGACTACTGAAATATAGACAGGTTTCAAGAGCCCCCTAGAATATGGAAAACAGATTTTGTTTATGTGGTTATACAGTTTCTTCCCCTGTGTTCAAGAAAAAGGAACTTTAACCCAAATTTTTAAGACGGCTCATCACACAGATAAGTCAATGCATTAGTACAGTGTAACTAATTCACTGACTTATTTTAGCTGGACAATTCAGAGATACATGAAGTCACTTCCATGCCAAATTATGCAAAGGAGTAGGCTTCTTCTCTCAGCTGGGTGATGCTGGCTGGGTAAGTCATTTCATCCCTCTGAGATCCAGTTTCCTCATCTGAAAAATGGGAATAATGATACCCAACCTACCTACTTCAAAGGAAAGTTATAAGGAAAATACTTTGTAGAAATGTGAGCTCTTTACCAACTTTGCCATTAGTATCACCAGTCTATTATGCCTTTCTTTATTCTAGGCCCACTCAAATAATCAGTCTGTCTTCCATGACTCTATTTCTTATTTAGTCAGAAAAGAACACTTATTGGACACCAATTGTATGCTGACCGCTGTGACATTTCTTAACATTCCCCCCTTTTATTCTCCTTAAATCTGTTCCTGAAACTAGCCACCATATATATCCCTGTACTACCACACCAGGGCTTGGTAGAGGGAGGGAGATAATTAGGTTTAGTTGGTTTTTTTGTTTTGTTTTTAACATGCTATTTGTTCCATTTCAGCAGGTCCTTTCCACTCTAAGTTTCATCTTCTATGAAGTCTTTTCTGATTAAATTTACCTGGATTCAGTCACTTCAATCACTCCAGCAAGTCCTTTGCTCACAGACACAGGTTTCTGGCTTCCGTGCTCTTATTGATTTTTCACTTGTCTTTATCATGTTTTTCCTATTAAGTTGTAAGCTTCTCTGAGGCAAGGAACAACCCCACTTCTTTTTACACTCATCACAGTCGTTAGCACAGTTGCTGAATGATTGTTGCTAAAAGTCTGACAAGCATTTCAACCAGTCACACAAGTTAACCTTGACCAACAGTCTAAATTCTGTGTAATGCAGAAAACAATATTTTTTAAATGACTCACAGTAGCATACATAAAACATATTTGTTTCTAATCAGTGAATTATGGCTATGGTTTTGGAAAGTATGAGAGACTAATACATACTTTTACTACTGATGAATATATTCAAATCTCACTTATAAGAGGGGCTTGAGAATTGTCATGAAGATCTCTAAGAGTAGACAGCCACCCAGTTCAGTTCCTTTTCAATTCAAAGGTTAAGAATGCTTTTTGCTTCTTACACTGTTGTCATTTCCTGATAAAATACTCCTCCTCCCCCACTCTCTACCCTTGTATCTGCACATATCCAACTGAAACCTCCATTGGCACAAAGAAAAACAGGTAAGCCACGCTTACCAAAATTATTCACTGGAAAGAGAGCATGGAACAATCTATAGTTCCCTTTCTTTATACAAAAAAGAGGGAAATGTGCTTCAGCACATAGAAACCACTTTTGGTCATTGCGATTAACCAGTGTTGGACTTTCTTAGTGTCACAGAATCAGCTAAGTGCAGACTAGAGCTCTGTACCAGAAGTCACTGTAATTTGAGTTCAGATCTGGCCTCAGACAATTATTAGCTGGGGTACGCTGCACAAATCACTCAATTTCCATATGTCTCAAATTACTCATTGTACAAAAGGGGATAATGACAATACTCACTCCCAGGGTTGTTGTGAGGGTAAAATAGGATATGTATAAACCTTGAAGTATTATATAAATGCTATCCATTATTGCTTTCATTTGTATTATTGTCATCATGAGGTAAAGTGTTTTTCTGACTCTGTTTTCTTTATTTTGCATCAGGTCATATGAATTTTCACGTATTTCTCTCAACTTTGAATACTCATTATTTCTTATGGAACAATAATAATATCACATTCTGTTCATTTACTATTTTAGCCATCCCTTGGTCCATGGAAATCCATTTTGTTTCCAGGTTTTGTGTTTTTGCTCTTCCCCAAATTGCTGCTACAGCTATTTCATTCCATCTCATTTCAATCCCAAAATGGAATATTAGATGTCGAGGATACAAAGATAAAATAGAACAAAATCAGACCCTTCCCTAAGGAAAATTATAATCTAAGGAGCAGGGAGGAATTACACACACACACACACACACACACACACACACACACACACACTTGTGAGTCAGACTATGATTACTGATATACAGCAGGCACTGAGTACAAGTTGGTGTAGTGGATAGTGCCCTAGAATTGGAGTCAGGAAGATCTGAGTTCCAATCCCATTTTCAGCACTTACTGGTTAGATGACTCTGGGGAAGTGTCTTAACCTTTTTCAGTCTCAGGTTTTTCACCTGTAAAATGGGGATAATAGTAACACCTGCCTTTCAGAGTAGTTGTGAGAATCCGATGAAATTTTAAAATATTGTACATGCGTCCCAATATTTGAATCTTTAAAATGCAATAAGACTTTTGAGACACCCTATATGCATATTACCTATTATTACTGCTGAATAATGAAATCTAGCTCCCTTCCCCCACCCTACTCCCATACAAATCAGTTCTTCGGTAGATTTCTTCCACTGTCATTGGCAAAAACACAGATACACAGATTGCCTCCTTTGGAAGAAAACTTTTTGAATAGTAAAGTTGGGTATGTTTATTTTTTTAATTACATCCTGGAAATCATTTGGAAGACATTAATTTATGGAAGTCATTAAGCCTAGACATTAAGAGAGAGTAAAGGAAGTAAGAAAAAAGAGGAAGATGATTTGGTATTGGCTATAGTACTGTCTGACAGGAAAGTTGGTTTAAGAGATAAGAAATACCCCTGCTGGGGTTGGAAGAACAATCCCCTTTTCCTTCTGTCTTCAGGGCTGGAGTAATAATAAGTATTAGCATATTAATTATTTCTTAATTAGTATGTAATATAGTATATTAGTATACAATTGGTATATTAGTATATAATACAGTATATTAGCAAATATATGTTATTATATATTATATTAGTATATGTATTAGGATATAGTATATTAGTATATGATATAGTATGTTAGTATATGATATAGTATATTAGTGTATATATAGTAACATATTATATAATGACCACAATTATTAAGCATTTCTAAACCTTAAAGTGCAATCTAAATTCTAGCCAGTATAATTAACGGAATATTATTTTAATTACTAATTATTAATATTGTTTAGATTAATTGTAGTAATTTGCCCCTCCTGGACCACTGCCTTATGTACCTCAATGAAGCTATGAGCTATGCTATACAGGGTTACTCAAGATGGACAGGACATAGTGGAAAGCTCTGACCAAAAAAAAAAAAAACCAAGGTGATTCACTGGAGAAGGAAATGGAAAACCATTTCAGTAACTTTGCCAGGAAAACCCAATGGAAAAAATTAGTCCATGACATCCGAGAGAGTTGGACACAACTAAATGACTGAACAATAATATATGTGATATGTACAAAATGATTTGCATCTGTCTTCTTTATTTAAATGTGGTCTCTTTGAGAGTAGAGATCATATTTTTACTTTTCTTTGTATACCTAGTACTTAGCATCTTTCCTAGACCATAGTAAATCTTTAATAAATTGCTTATTGACTGAGTGATTGACTGACTGACTGAGAGTTCAAGAAGGAAGCAGACTAAGAAAGGTTCACTGAGTGATGATCAGTCAAGGATACATTCACCTCAGTAGGTGAAAGAGGTGAAGCGAATATGCAGGTAATGGGATTTGAAGAATTTGGTGAATTGGGAAAAAATCTATATGTGTTTGAAGTTGCCAGGAATGAGAGCAGGAGTTGATACATGTGAAATTGCTTTGTAAATTTGATAGTGCCATATAAATGTAAGGTATTATGATAATTTCTAACACAAGTCCCCCGGGATATATCTCTAAGTCTCTTGTTATTTTTATTCAGATAACAACATTCATAGCAACCCGTTATTTCCCTGAAATACATTCTTTTCATCAATAGAGGCATATTTATTTGTATAGGGCATAGAGCTGTGCACAGAATACTCTGAAAAAAACCATGTTTATTATTCAATCAAAGTTAGTTCCTACTTTCAGTCAGAACCTCCTCAGAGATATAAAGTAAAGCAATACTTTGGAATTTCCAAGAGTAATTCTTGAATCCAGAAGCCAAGCCAATTCACTCTATCAATAAATTTAAGTGCTGACTATGTGCCAAGTTCTTGAATTTGTCTCTTTTAATTTAATCCTAGATTAATTTTCCTCCTTTGCAATGCACATAAAAAAGAGATTTTGTAAAATAGAAAAAATAAATACTTAAAAAAATACTCAAAAGTTTCATAAAGTGGGATTTTTAAGTAACCCTGGGGTTTCTGGACAAACACTTAGATATATCAGATCCATACCATGGAAATTTTTCCAAAATTGACTGTGAAGATTTTTTATTTTAAAGTAGGTTGAGAAGACACAGGCTAATTGTAGACATCAAAGAAGAGCTATAATAGCTAAGAACTGGAAAATATTTGAAGGGAGGTGGGTAAAATTCTGGATTCATTTCATTCAGGATTGATTCTTGAAGCAAGAGAAGCCTTTCTGGGTTGTTCAAATGGATTTTAGATAATTAACTTTAAGTAATATTGTCAGAAACAATGGAAATTTGGAATAAAAAAAGTTGGGAGCTGGTAAAAAAATTTTTCATATTTGAATAGACATCATAATCAGCTTATGATAAACATTGTGCTGTTTCACATACCAGCTCTTTAATAAGAATTGCTTCCTTCTGACTCATTCAGATACAACTAATGATGAAACAAAACAAACCACAAAATGAAAGAGAATGAAAATCTGGAACCATTATCCTTCTGGGAAACCTGCTGACTAAAATCAAACACTGACAGATACTAAATCATTGGTGCAAATTTTCTAATGGGGAGTTAGACTTATGGCTCATTTTTTTCTACTAATTTGTTTTTCAATTTTTTAGAAAAATTTTCTATTTTCTAGTGATTTAATTTTTTTTATTAATTTAAGTCTTGTTCAGACATCTTTTACCATTTGAAGTACAGTTATCCTTTCCACATCACAGTGGTTAGGGATGGGGCACCCCTGTGATCTCAAAAATCCATATAAATTTTTTGTCCCTCCCTTCATATCAGAGAAACCTAATTTTTATATTTTTTCTTTTATGGGGGTGTTTACAGTATTAAAAGACAAAATATGCTGATATTATACAATACTATGCATATATTTTATGTATTTCTGAGTTTCTAAACTTTTTCTCTGTCATGGGCTGGCTTTAATATGTCATCTGCACTTCCACAAAAATCCCACAAAATTCCCATTTAATTTCTTATGCCAACCTACAATGTATCAAAACTGTGATAGGTAAAGTTGTGATGTGGAAGGGATAACTATGTTGGGAATGAGCAATATCAGCAAAAAGTGCAGGGGCAGAAGAACATAGACAAGGACTGGTCATGGAAAAGAGCTCTGGCAACTTACCTTGTGCTTTGGTTGAAAAAAAGAAAGCATTAAGTGAGACCAATAGTGCAGTCAGTGATGGTGTATAAATACCTAGCTTTGTGAAATTCATAGTGTAGGGCAAAGAATTGGAATAAATGACTAGGTCAGGCTCCAAGGAATTCAAAGCATCTGGATGATGGTGCTCTGCTGTTCCTTTGTTACCATGTTTTTATGTAAAGATTCTTCATGGTCCTGGATACTGAGTATCTCTAGAAAAACCAGTCAGGAGCATGTGTGTTTGAAATTCCCCCTGGGTGTCAGTGTTTGTGTCCATAATTGGGTTTTGTGCCATTCCAGACTCCAGGAACAGAGTACATCAGAAAAAGAAAAGTGCCAGACCGCATGTCAGGAAGACTCATCTTCCTGAGTTCAGATCTGGCCTCAGACACTTACTAGCTGTGTAACCCTGGACAAGTCACTTACCCTGTTTGCCTCAATTCCCTCATCTATAAAATGAGTAGAGAAGGAAATGGCAAATTAGTCTAGAATCTTTGCCAAGAAAACTTCAAATGGAGTCATGAAAAGTTGGACATGACTGAAACAACTGAACAACAAAAAATCACCCTTCTCCATTGCCCTTTGGGTGGGTTTCCAGAGACAGTAGTATTCTATGACTCACAGCCATATGTTCCCAGAAGAATAGGAGTGTTAGAAGATGAACCATGCTTCAAGGAGAAACTTTGGATGATGAGAAGTACTACACAATATTCCAAAGGCAATCCAGCATTCTCTCCTGTTCAGTTCTGAACCGAGCTCTTTGTCTATGTGTAGAATTTGTCCAAGATGTGTTTATTGATGAATAACATCTATTGGTAGCACATCCAACAGCATATCATAGTTTATACCGGTGCTTCTTAAACTGTGGATAGCGAACCACAGTTTAAGAAAAGCTGAAGAGGTCATGAGTGAGAAAAGTTTAAGAAGTCCTGGTCTGTACCCGAACTACTCTTCATATACTTTTTCTTGCATAGGCAGTTAGGCCAAATGCTTTTGAATAATTATGCATTTCATGAAACTCTGCAATGTTCTGGTGTTTGGTTCAATCAAGACAAGGTCATCTATAAATAGAAGCAACTGAAAGACCTCAAAATCCATACAGAATCCCTTGTGCATTGGGACTGTGCTGGATAGCTTCCATGATGTCAATAAACACTTTGACATGGGTACATTTCTTTGTTTTATGAAGCACTTGATATTAGTTATCACAGCATCATCAGACAAAGTGGTCCATTATATTCCTTTCAAATATATTTGCATGGTTGATATAGTAGGGCCAGAAGAAAGGCCTGGATGCAAGGCCTTGCTTCTCATATACACTGTCTGTGTTACTCTAGTCAAGTCACTTAACCTCTCAGTGCTCTAAGCAACTCTCTGAGATTAAGTTGTAGAGAAGGTGACAACTTGCATTGAAAAAGCTTGTTCATTTAGGAGTTTCCTATACCCATGAAAGTTCAATCTTTATCCAGTACCCATCCCTATGGAAGATACCCTTTTGGAGCAGGGCATTTAAGGTAGTGTTTTGTTTCGCTGATTCAAATGTTGTTCTTTTTTTAATAGTTAACAAATAAACACAGAAGTACCTTTTATTTTCTATAACTTTTGATCAGTTGTATGACTGTGTGTCTTATAGCTGTGGTCTGCTATAAGTAGAATACTGTTGCAAAAACCTGCCTGTTCTCTTTTTACATCTTTATCAATGGAACCCTCAGGACTTGTATAGATAATTCTCATCCTAAAAAAATTATAGAAAAGAAAAGTAAACATATGTGCTATTAGTTATTGAGCTTTTCTCACTCACTTTTTTAAGTAATAAAGAGGTTTGTGACTTTCCCCTCACATCCTTTTACACTGAGAATATCCTCCTTTTTCAGATACATTGATAAATTAATCTCTCAGAGCTTTCAAAATTAGATCTTCACTGACCTCCACTATTTACTGTGGGATCAGTTAGGTGGTGCAGTGCATAAAGCACCAGTGCAGGAGTCAGGAGGACTTACTAGCTGTGTGACCTTGGGCAAGTCACTTAACCCCAATTGCCTCAACCTGGGTCATCTCCAGTCATCCTGATGAATATTTGGTCACTGGATTCAGATGGCTCTGGAGGAGAAGTGAGGCTGATGACCTTGCACAGCCCTCCGTCATTCAAAACAAAGTCAAGTGCAAGTCATGTCATCATTTCTCTGATGGCATGGTCTTCTTTGGCAATGAAGGACAAACACACACACACACACACACACACACACACACACTGTTTACTGAGTCTTATTTCTCCTCCCAAATTTGACTTCTTTGGTACTATTTGCAAGATTGCGCTGTTAGAGTCCAAAGCTGGTAGTCTCATGTTGGCCACAAGGAAATCTTATGATTAACTTTAATGAAATTCAGGATGGAATTACAGGTACTTCCAGTAACTAAAACTAGACTTTCTGCAAGAATCACAAGGTACTATCTATTACATTAATGAATTCTAGTCTTAAATGGCATTCCTTGAGTAATGAATTCCTCTCTTTGAGTAAAGATGTACTCTTTAAATGTTTTCTGTATTATGTATTTAATTTAATGTAAATTGTAAATGTTCAATAAAGCATTTGCTCTATGTATATTCTCTAATAAAAATAGGTAACAGCAAGAACCCTGGTGTACACAGGAGGGCCTACTGTACATATTTTTAGATCTGCTTTTCTAAAAGAAAAGAAACTTTTGAGGGGTCAACAATAACTTTAATCAAACATATATACAACAGAGAAAATATAAGCAGAAAAATAAAGACCAACAGACAGGACTTCCTACTGTCTGACCATAAGCAATACATACATCACAGATCCACAGACAGATCCAACTGTCTGGCCATTACATACATACATAGTTACCAGAGACAGAAGCACCAACATCTGGGTTTTCAACACATGGGCTACTTAGTGGCTACCCAGAATCTCATCTAGCCCAAACAAATACTTCCAGTGAGTAAGCCCCTAAGTAAAACCTCAACTCAGAATATTTATATACTTTACAGAGCGTAAGGGTATGACCCTATGATCCAGTGCCTCAGTAGAAATTAACAAAAGGTATTGAGGCTGATTAATGGGAACAGAAGTTCTTTAACTCTTCCCTTCATTCACCATTAACCTTACATTAACATTACAAAAAACATTTTCTTTTAATATATTGAGCCTATATTCTGAGACTTCTCTGTCTAGCCTTGCCTGATTCTTGCTGTTGATCAATTCATTCATTCATTTTTTCATTTCTGAGTGGTTTTTATCTGCTAGATATGGAGAGAGCTACACAAGTTCTAGACACAAATAACTACGATACAAGGCAAGATGTGTTAAGTGCTCAAGAAATTTCTAGAATGAAGAGAACCCTCCTAGTTGAATTAGGAAATGGGGATCATGATAGCAAGTAGAATAAAGGAAGATTTCATGGAAGAAGAGGTAAAATTAAGGGAAACCAGGAGGTAGAGTTGAGAATGGAGAGATTTGCATTTATAGAGGACAGCCTATAAAAATGCCTAGAGTCAGGAGGTGAAGTATCTTGAGCAAGAGACATCAAAGGAGACCAGTGTCACTAGATTAAGAAATACTTGAGGAGATTACAATGAGATCCACATCAGAGAAAATAGATGCAAAGTGTTTATGCTTTTTTTAAAAGAGCTGTCAATACATATAGTAGAAGATATCCAGAAACATGTATTAAGTGGTACTAGTATAGTTCACAGAACCAGAACATTGTACAGGTTGACCACAATGATGTGAACACTGAAAGACTTCAAAAATCTGATCAATGCAGCATCCATTAGTGACTTAAGAAGACTAATGCTGAGCATGTCTCTGTTGTTGTGTTCATTCTGAAGAAGACCATGACATCAGAGAAATGATGACATGACTTGCACTTGACTTTGTTTCGAATGAGGGAGGGCTGTGCAGGTCACCAGTCTCACTTTTTTCTCCTGAGCCATCTGGATCCAGTGACCAGATATTCATCAGGATGACTGGAGATGGCCCAGGATGCAATGGATCTTTTAGGCTAAGACCTTTACAGGTACTCACTTAAAGTGAGGTAATGCCCATTCAGTAAATAAGCCTCTTTAAAAGATAGGCAGAGGGGTGGCCCTTTTAATAGAAAAGAAAAAATAAATAGCTAATTCTGTCTGGGAGGGGCAGGAGCCACAGGGTTGTTTTGAAGAGAAACTATACCTTTTGACATTCACTTTAAGCCAGGAGTGTCCAAAACAAAACAAAACAAAAGCCAACAAAACAAATAAAAGGAAAATACCCAGAAATTTCACAAGGAGCCTCATTTCTTATCTTGACTTTGATATTAACAAGCATTGTGGCAAATCACTGAATTTCTCTTGGCTTCATTTTTTTCTTGTATAAAATGGAAAGGTTGTATTAGACTAAGTTCTCTGCAGATCTAAGATGCTATTTGATAGATGTCATTATTTTATCTAATATGAAATATACAAAAATATTAACTCCAGATTTCTATTTTGAGTTGCTATAGTTTATTGATGATTGATCTAAAAGATAGAATAATTAATCAAGCAAAAGAGGAATGAATAATCCCAGAATATGACATAAACCCCACTCCAAAGAGCTCTGACCATATTACCCATTGTGGACCTCCAAGAAACAGGTAGTCCCAAAAGATCTTCTGTTACACAAATGTCCCATCATAAAACAAGACCTGCCACAAGTGAAGACTTATGGTTTCATGTATTTTTTCAATATCTAATATTCAGAGCTATTAACAACAGGAAACTATACCTTTTTTCTTATAGATATAACATGCATTTTAAGCTGATATTTTAGTTTGTACTAAATGCTTGTTATGCTTAAGGAGCCTTGAAGCTCCAGGAGTCTTGTTTTCCACTTTATGAACCAGTCCATGTTTCACCCTCTAAACACTTTGCTCCAGGTTCCATGTTGAGAATTCTCTGCTCACCCTCGGAATGTGAAGTAGGCAGCATCTAAATTTATCCATCCATAACAAGTTCTGATCATCTTCCCTCCCTCCCCAGAAGGAAATCAGTTTACATGCTGCTTCCTAAGTCACTATCTATAATCTTCCTGGGGAGAACAGGAAATGATTAAACTTACTCTAAATCATCATAAGGCTGTTCAAAGACAATCTCCTCTTTAACTTGTGCTTTGTCCTAGAACAAGCTAAAAATTGAATTTGAAGTTGTCTCATAGCATAGTTAAAAGAAGAAATAGATTCAGCCTGATATTCTTTAACATCTAATAAGGGAGTGATTGTTACTCTAAGGAGGTTTTATTAGTTTCTAGGCAATTATTGGCTTACTTCCAATAAGAAAACTTGAAAGGTACATTCTTCTGAACTTGGGCAGCTGAATGTGTTACGTGCAGAGATTATATTGAAACTTTTCTATATTAAAACTGTCATTATTAAGTTTGCTTTGATTATGGTCCTAAGATTAGCTAGGTTGCCCTAATACATTGCATTTACTGTCCTATATTATTAGAAATGACCTAAAGGCCATGTGGAAGTCATAAAACATGTCATATATATTGGCAATGTTCAAAGTGAAGTCATTTCATTATTCAGTTAAGAGCAAGATAAACTAGTGGTCCTAAAGTCACATTCTTGGAGGTAGGGACTTACTTTTTGCCTTTGGGTTGAAATTGTATTGTGTTGTATTATATTGAAAAATGCTTATTGATGGGTTGATTGCCAAGGAGGCAAATTTAATCTCAAAATAATCAATGAAAGTTGATGGGATGAGACCCACTTCTAGAATACTGCTGTGGAAGAAAGTATCTTATTCAAAGGAAGGGATACAAGGGAAAGGAAAAATACCAGCATATTAAAGAGATATATTCATGGGAGGAAATCCAAGAATTAGAGGGGGAAAATACGGAAGATCATCCGAAAAGATCTGGACATTTTAGTGGATTGTAAGTTCAAAAAAGGGTAGCCAGGTAGCACAATGGATAGGGTGCTGAACTTGAAGTCAAGAAGATTCATCCTCATGTGTTCAAATTTGACCTCAGACACTTTCTAGATGTATGACCCTAGGCAAGTCCCTGTTTGCCCCAGTTTCCTCATCTGTAAAATGAGCTGGAGAAAGAAATAGCAAACCACTCCAGTATCTTTGCCAAGAAAACCTCAGAGGGGGTCATGAAGAGCCGGACAGACACAAGTGAAAAAACACAACAGTAACAAGAAGTTCAAAATGAGTCAACGTTATGATCTGGCTCTCAAGAAAGGCTGCATCAAAAGGGACATCGTTGCCAGGGAGGATAGTTTTGTACTTTGCCCTGGTAATTACAAAGCTCTATTATTGTGTTCATTTCTAGTACTCCATTTTAGGAAGGGTACTAGTAATCTGGAGAAGCAGACTGGGAATGGAAACCAGGATGGAGAAGGGCCCTGAGATTATGCCACATAAGAATCAGTTGAAGGAACTTGGAAAATTTAGTCCAAAAAAGAGAAGATACAGACAGAATATCATAGATATCTTCATATATTTTTTCAACATCTAATTTTCAGAACTGTTAATAGTAATAAGACTTGTTTCTGTTTCAAGAGAGATTAATATTATCCATCAAGATAATATGGAAGACCATTCTCCAATGATGTGGCTTGAAGCTAGCTTATCTTTTGACATAATGATGACACTGTGAACATGCATAACGTAAAGTTTGTTCTTAAAGAGGCCAAATAGACAAAATTCGTCTTCAGCTTCTTTCATTAATTCCTTATTTAACAGTACTGTGTCAATTCCTGGTCTTCTGGATATGTTTCATCTTCTCTGACCATCACATCTCATCTTCTCAACCTTTTTTAGCCTGAAGCTAATAAACTAAGCCAACATGAATTCTGTAGCAAAACACAACCTGGAGAATTTAAGCTAGTGTAGTGCTAATTATTTTTATTAAAAGGAGATCAACCATGTAGGCTTCACTTGTTTCCTAAAAACAAACAAACCCAGTAGCAGCATATAGGAAACAGAGATTTCATCTGAAGTCCTGAGAAATGTCATATTGCCTCCTGGAAAAAGAACGAGACTTATTATGCATAGTACCAAAATGCAGAACTAGAAATAGAGTTTGATGTTAGGGGAAAAAATTTCCAAAACAAATTAGAGCTATCCATGTGAGGGTAATTCCATTTATTTGGCTTTTCCCCATTCCTACAATGATCTCCCTCCTTTCCATCTCCTGATTTTCTGGTTTCCTTGAAGTTTCAGTTAAAATCTTACTTTCTGAAAGAAGCCTTTCCTAAATGTCTTAGTTCTGGCATCCCTCTGAAATTACCTCCAGTTTACCCTGAATGTATCTTGTATGTTCATAGTTGTTTGCATGCTACTTAGCCCCATTAGAACAGATGATTGTTCCTTGAAGATAATGACCTTTTTTTGCCTTTCTTCATATCCCAGTACTTACACATTGCCCAGTACTAGCATGGTGCCTGGCACATGGTATGCCCTTGAAAACGGTTGCTGACTTTTTGATTTGATGAGTAAAGTTTCCCTTCACCACAAGTCTTTAAGCGAAGACTGGATAACTACTTTATTGTGGATGCTGGGGATTCTTGTTCAGCTATGTGTTGGACTAAATAGTCACAGAGGTCCTTCTGGCTCTGAGATTCTGCCTTTTTGCAATAATTGGTCAGGCAGTAAACATAGTTCATGTTTGCAAACTTCTTAGTCCAAGAAGTTGCTGCATTCATGAAACAATAAACCATGAACTATAAAGTGTTTCTTTAAGAAACTCTGCTTGACTGCTACCTCTAAGGACTGAGTTAAAGTGAAAACAAGAGGAAGAACCATTTGTCAGAAATGTATTCTACTGTTTACCCAACCCATCTGGGCAGAGGTCATAGAGATATAGATGTATGTGCATTGGTATCGATATAGATATATGTGTATATGTATATACCTGCACTTATATGTGACTATACTCCAAATAGACCATAGAGTTGTGGCATTAAGAATAAGATGATTATTCATCTATGATGTGAGGAGCACCAGGGACCAGTGGCTGTGTTGCTGAAAGTCACTCAATATCAAGACATCAGAATTAAATTACACAACCTTTTTTTCCCCTTGAAAGCAATGAAATGTGATTCATGACAACAGAATGACCTTTAAAAGACATTCTTTTCCTCAGACTTGCTATCTTATGATCTAGCGCAGATACATTACCTTGGATAGTCTCCAGTGTTTAGAAATTCTGAGAATTTCTGATTTTTTAAAAAAGACAGACCAAACCAGTACAGGACAACTGAGCCCTGAGGAAAATAACAATCTATTAAAGTCATTCCATGTTCCCCATTTATAACATGGTGGATGGCGTGTTATGTAGGGGGCGCAATGATAAATGTTAAATGTGATTAAAAGTAATGGTATAATAAAAGGAGGAACTTAGAATACAGATTTAGGCACAGAAGACACTTTAGAGGCATTTTGATCACTGTTGCATTACCTTCCTTTTCATTGTATGTATAAGTATTTAGGTATTTGCATATTGTCTATCCCATCAGAATATGAGATTCTTGAGGTTATTGACCGTGGGTTTATCCACCACTTAGCAGAGCCTGGCCCATAGGAAATTCATAATAGATTATTGTTTCTTGGCTAACTAACTAGCTCAGTGACTGAAGGTAAGAACTCTACATGGATTTCATCTTGGAGTTCCTTGCATGCTGATTCACTGGGTTATTGCCAAGTCCCTCACAGAATTGAAAGCTTAGCCTCCAAGTGAGTTGAAGACTGATCAGAGACAATCCTACCTTGCTGCTCTAGGACATAAACATTCCCTCATCCTTCTTCCAGTCAACTCGTATCCAATTTCCAAATGATTCCCTTGTTTGTCTGGTCCTTCTATGAGATAGAGGGATGCGGTGGATTGCTTAGTGATACCATTAGCATAGCTCATTCAGGTTTATAGATCATAGAGTTAGAGCTGGAAGTAGTAATCATCTTATCCAACCCCTAATTTTATAAATGAAGAAAAGCAAAGCCTAAACAGAAGTGACTTGTCCCAGGCAAAGCAAATAGTACAATGGGGATTTGAACCTACAGATTTATTTTTCTATTCTACTACATTATGCTGCTTGGTTTTTGAGAGAGTAATTTCACTAATCAAAGTCCGAATGCAGGGATTAAGGAGGGACTTGGAAAGAGACAATGTAGAGCCAGAGATATAGACAAGTTCCTTCAAACCATTGCTCCTCTCACCATCTTGGCTCAGATGTACTAAGTTTACCAAGTTTCTTTCTTTTTCTTTTTTCTCAAAAGTACTGCCTAACTTAACCTGCTTATCAAATTACACATAAAAGACATGAAATTTTCATCAACAGTAAGAGACCACCAATTTATCTTGTTGGTATTTTATATAGATAGATATAGATAACTAGAACTATGACATTTGGTGTCTACCAGTTGAATTCCCCCATGAGATTGCAAAGTCCTTGAGAACAGGGATTGTTTGAATTTCTTTGTATCATCAGCACTTAACAAAGTGACTTACATATTGTAGGTGCTTAATAAATGCTTCTTGATTTAACTTAATATTAGGTCTTTAATATCTGTCATAATCTTTGTAACATAAATGAGACTTGTGTAGTCAACAGAGACTTTCCCTCCATCCAGTCATGTTTAAAAAAAATCAGTCCTTGGAAATCCTTTTTGTCTGTCATTGAACCTCACTAGATAACTGAAGAAAAAGAGTAACTTCCTTCTGGTAGCAGCCTATAGAAAGGTCAAAGCAGGAGAAAGGGATTGAGGTACAGAAGGGGAGGTGAGGAAGAAAGGGAAAGCATAATGCTGAGGGATGCAATCAAGAAAATGGAGGGGAAAAGTAACATCCCCAACCACTTAAGTCAGAGCCTACTTCTGTATAAAGGTAGCTACTTCTGTATAAAGTTCTTTACTTCTTGGCCTGTAGGAAAATATATTCAGTGCCTTTTTAGAACAGCTGTGAATACTGAATTGCCCACCTTGATTGGAGAGAAGGCACAGGGAGTTTTTCTTTCCTGGGAGGAAACATCACTATTTATAAAACTAATGAAATTGAAACACATAAACTGATTATGCTAAATAGGCCTGTGTATCTATGGGTTCCCTTTATCCAATTTCCTCTGCCTTCTTTTCTGGGTTACCCAAGGGACCAGGTGGCTGGGATGCAGAAGATTCAGTTTTCTGTTACCAGTGTGATCACCGAATTATTTGTTGGTCCCTGGTAAATCACTGACCTCTTTGTACCTTAGTAAGAAATATTAAGTAATAGGTTTGGGGAAAGATGTTTGAGTTTTTTTGCTGACAGAAGAAATAAATGTTCTGTCATTACAAAGAATTACTAGCAGCAATCCTCAAAAGATAGTCAGGATCAAACAGAAGTGTCTTTTTTTTATCCCTAGCATACTAGAATTAAAACTGCTCTGAAATCTCGGTGAAATCAATGATTTATTTCTATAATATTTTCTGATGTGATATGATATGAAAATGTTTAAACCAGAGTAATTTCAGTTGCAAGGAAAATGAGCCATATATCTGTATATTTTTCTTCCTGTATTTATATAAATATGTACAAATATGTATGTGTGTATGTAGGCATGAATATGTGTTAATATATTTATAAAAATACACAGAGAAATATAAACAGATATATGACTGGTTTTCCTTGTAACTAAAATTACTCTGGTTTAAACATTTTCATATCTAACAGAAAACATTTTTATATCATATCTAAAATATATATACACATGCACATGTACATATATACATATATGTATATGTGTGTATATACAGATACATATATATATACACACATATGTTATCTCCAAGACTGGATGCTGTTGAGGAATTATGTGGGCATACTTTTTTCTTCTCCTAGAACATCTACAGCTTTAATTCTCCAATTTCTAATTTGAAGGGATGCTCATGAGGTAATTCCCAAGCTGATGCTGCTCAGGACATCTCCTAACTCTGGCTAGAAAGTGAGATTCCACACTACCTAGGGAGTCCAATTTCCCCCTTCCTGTGCACAGGAGATTGGAATTCATAAATAATGCCCATGAACTTCCTTGAGGAGATAAACACAGGTCTGTTGCTGCCACGTACTTCTACAGGAACTCAATCAAAGCCTCTGATGCTGCAAACTTTGAGTTAGGGAAGTCCATTGTCAGAATTTCCATTTTCAGATTATTAGATTTGCATACAACTCCCATGTGTTTCTGCCCCCCAAAGGAACTATTACCAGTTCTAAAATGCAGGCTTGTTCTGATGCATGGTGATCTCTCTCCTAAACTGGGAAGGATGAACAGGTCAAGAGGCAATATGGCAATAGGCAGAAGAGGCTAATATAGTCTGTCAGATTGTTTTCACAGACTATGGAGGGGGAAGCCTTCTCCAAAAGAACCTTGCTCATGAGTCAGGGCAACTAGGTGAGGCAGTGGATAAAGTACCATGCCTGGAGAAGACTGGCATTCAAATCTAGTCTCAGACATTTAGTGGCTGTGTGACTCTAGTCAAGTAGCTTAACTTTGTTTGACTGTTTCCTTAACTGTAAAATGAACTGGAAAAGGAAAAGGAAACCACTCTAGTGTCTTTGACAAGAAAGCTCCAAATGGGTTCCCAAAGAATTGGACATGACTAAAATGAGGGAAAAAAAAAACAAAAACCTTACTAGTCACAGTTAGCTAACCATCCTGGAGGTAGACCCAGTCATTGAAAATCAATCAAAGTTCTTTATCTATGCAAGATGCCCAATTATGTGGTGGGGACCCTCATAAGTAAAATGGCTATTCATGTGTTCATGCTCTTCATGGGGCGGTGACCCTCCTGACACAGACTCAGGTCCATGAGCTCCTCAAATTGCAGATGTACTCTGCTATGGTCCACCTAATTAGAAGTGAATTCATAGAAAAAGGTTCTATGAATGAAAAATCAGCAAGTTAATATATATGTTAAACTTGATGACTTACAATGAAAGAATTATAAAATTTGGAATTGAAACGACTCATGCAGTCTTAAATTAAACATACAGTCTTAAATCTAAGATACTGTGAAGGATCTTAGAAATCATGGCATCCGTCTCCATCATTTTACAAATGATGAAACTGAGGTCCAGAGAGGTTAGGTAACTTACCCAGGGCTATACAGTAATGCTCATGGAATCACAAATGGAAAATTAGAAGGGCCTTCAGCCATCTAGTTCAATTCCCTCACCTTACAGAAAAGGAAACTGAGGCCCAAAGAAGTATCAAGTGGCCAAGCTGGGATTTGAATCCACACCTCCTGACTTCAAATGTAGCCTTCTTTCCACTGTATTCTTCACATTTTCAACTTGCTCCAGACAAATCAATCAAACAAAAACATTTATCAAACTACTAAGTGCCTGAGGTAGGATTTTCAAAGTAGGAAAAAGACCCAAAGTACCAAAAGACCCAAAGATCCAAAGTAACTAACAGCTTTTGATTTTATAATCCTTCACTTGTAAAATGTTTTACCTACATTATCTTTTTGGTGTTGGCAATACCTACTTTAAAGTAGGTTGACTAAGTTTTATCATCCCCATTTTATAGATGAAGAAACTGAGGAAGAGAGTTTAAATGAAATGGGTAGATTCAAATTCAGGTTTTCTAAGTTCATTTCTCTTATTAAAACTCAGGTCTTCTGAACCTTCAACCCAATGTGCTTTCTTCTATGTGATATTTCATCTCCATTGATATCAGATCCACCAATCAAATCAGAAGAAAAAAAAAATCCCTCCAATCAGTTTTTGGCATCATCAAGACAAAACAAGTGGATGATTAATTATCTTGATTTTAAATCAGTTATCTTTGGCATCACAGAGAGATGAGCACATTCTCTGTGTTTCTTGCAGCATTTTAATAACATGACTCTTCTTCCAGACTTAGTAATATTCTTTTAATTATGTTGGCAGATAAATTCAGATAATAAAAACAATATTCAATTATTCTTATGCACCAGTTTGGGTATAAATAAATACGCAACTTCTCTGGGTTTCCCCAATAAATATTCTTCCATAGCAATTAAGCCGACAATTATTTAAAGGAGGAAAAAGAGTGCTGCTCTGCAGACTAGTGTAAAAGGAAGGGAACAAGGATTTATTAAACACCTACTGTATGCCAGGCACTCTGCGAAGCACTTTACAAATACTATCTCATTTGATTCTCACAACAGTCTTGTAAGGTAGGTGCTATTATAATCTCCAACTTACAACTGAGAAAACTGAGGAAGATGGAACTGAGATTTAACTGAGGAAGCTAAATGACTTGCTTGAGGTCACGCAGCTTGTCAGTGTCCAAGACCAGATTTGAACACAAGTCTGCCTGACTCTATGTCCAGGGCTTTGTGTGCTGTACCACCTCAACTCCCAGTTCTAATGTTTTCTCCCTATATGGCCTTGGGCAAATCACTTAACCTCCTCCAGTCTCTGTTCCTCTTCTGCAAAATAAGGGAGTTGGATTCTGAGGGTCCTCCCAGCTCTAAATCTGTGGCCACTCAAATCAAGTGTCCTGAGTTTCAAAGCCTACCTTTGTCACTGTGTGACTTTAGATAAGTTAATCTCTTTTCTGTCCTCAGTAAGTCAGGTATTAGTGGCCAAGCTACAAACATAAGCCAGATATATTGATTTACTCTCCTTATGTGCCTATTTACATTAGGTAAGAAGAAAGGAGACTGAGGCAATTACTCAAATAATTCAATCTAAAATGTAACTTTCCCTGGTGTTGTCAAATTTTGGGGGCAAATAGTGTCAGTTGCTTTGGACTAGTTATCCAGAGAACTGTCTCAGTTTTCCACTTGGTTTTGTATGTATAGACAGATAACCTCTCTCCAGCTCCATAGGGCTCTTTCTTTTGCCTTCAAATTAAAAGCTGCTCTCAGCTCAGGGACAACACAGGGTTGATAGGATGGCAGTTCTTCTGATGTTGAGCCAGCAGGTAGAGTTGCCAAGGGATGCAGGCTTTTTCCTAGTCTCTCTCTCTCCTCACTGAAACAGGGCTGTCCTGTGGATAGCCAGTGGACAAATAAATGGCCTTTGTCTTTTGGGCTTGTCCAACCTTGAGAGTACATGTTAGGAGGGCCCGAGGCCAGAGAGGGTGAATTGGCTTCATGAAACTGGCCTCTTCATGCACTCCTGTTTCTCCTACCTCCTTGGATAGAAATAAATCAAACACCACCCCCCAGAGGACTCAGAGCTCCATCAAGGCAAAGACACGGTTTCTCTTTAGGACCCAGCTCTGTTGGCCTTGCCTGCTAAGTGCAGTAATTTCCCAGCTGGTTGGCAGGAGTTGGAAGGCAGTTTTTTTGGCAGCACACAAATCCATAGAAAATTGGTTTTGTTACAGAAGAAGCAATGGTACATCCTGTACATGTTGGGAGCCTGTGAACTACATTTCCTCCCACCACCCCCGTGGTTTAAGGCTGGTTAATACTAACAGGCTTTCAGAGGCTATTATTTGAATTTGTATTTCTGAAAGACATAAGAATCCTACATCTCCTTTTAATGAGAGTTGTGTATGACAAGGTGACTTTAAGGACCAGTGATAGACAGATTGCACAGTGTCTTAGGGACGGGGAAATAGAGGGAGGGGAAGAAAATTTAGAACTTAAAATCTTATGGAAGTGAATGTTGAAAACTAAAAATTAATTAATTTTTAGTGATAGAGTCAGAGGCCTGGGTTCAAATCTCACCTCTGACACTTGGCAAATGACAATTACCTTGATTTCCTCAACTCCAAAATGTGGGAATTGAAGTCCCTTCCAATTCTACATCCGTGACTCTCTGAGCTGCAAGTTCCCCTGTGCATCACAGGCTGAGGTTAAGCTCCGAACAGGTGAAGCCTGAGAAAGGGATGTAGAGGCTTTGTCTGATTTAAGCTCTGGAAATCTAAGGTGCATTTATTGCCTTGAGAAGCAGAGTAAGAGTCTTTGAGAGAGTCTTTGCTCTGATAAAATCTAAGAGGATGTTCTGAGTACAACAGCTTCTGTGTTTGTGAGATCAGGTGCAGCTGTGGCGGCTAAAGGGAAAGACTGCAGATTTCAGGAAGTCACCTTGGAGGGAAGCTGAGCAAAGGATTATGGAGGAAATATCAGATTTGAAAAGGATATAAAAGCACTAAGGTCTGGGGATTTGGCTGCAATGAGACAGCTTCTCAAAAACTCCTCTGACCATAGGCTTGGGGGATAAAATTCAAAGCAAACCTCCTTCACTTAAACCAGGTTTTGTTTTTAAATTTCTCCATCTTAACCCCCAGGAACCCTGAGGTAAAAATAAATCCAAATGGAAAGTGTGTGCCTTCTAGTTGTGTCTAGGAGGACTGGAAAGACCCCGCTAACAGGATAATTGCTTGTACAGTATAATTGTTTGGGAAGTATCCAGTGTGTCCTTGACTCCAGATGTAGACACTATTCCTAGTCACTATTTACAGGGAATAATGTTGCTGTTTTTCAGGAATACTGGAATCTTCCTGACTCCATTTGTGGTTTTCCTGGCAAAGATACTGGAGTGGTTTACCATTTCCTTCTCCAGTTCATTTTACAGAGGAGAAAAGTGAGGCAAACAGGGCTAAATGACTTGCCCACGGTCACACAGCTAATAAGAACCTGAGGACAGATTTGAACTCAGGAAGATGAATTTTCCTGACTCTGGACCCACTGTGCCAATTATCTGCTCAGGGAATGATGTTAGGATCCTAATGGGAAGATGGGAAACAATACATTTGGACCCTCTAAGTTCTCAGTCTCTGTCTGCCTAAAGATGGAATTGGTTGGGGATGGGGTCTTGGAAAGGAGACTCAAGGTTGAAGCAAAAAACATGCCCCACTAGACATTCCCTTTTCAGGAGTTTTACTGGAAGACCAATATTGCTCCATTTCTGGAATGCCTGGTTCTAACTAGTCCGATAATTTTTGAATGACCCTTGCTATGTTTCCTCAGTCTGTCCCAACATGAACCTTGTGCAAAGTTGCTACAGTTAGGATGACTTTTCTGAACTTAGTCTAGTTAGTGACTAATTGATTGAAATAACTAGGCTGTCTTAGTTAACTACCTGAATAACTAGGTCATCCTGGTTAAAATGGCATGTGATGATTTCAACCTCACCCTTGCAATAGTGGGAAAAATCAAGAGCTGGAAATACCCCATGCTAGTTCTGCTCTAGGGACCTAAATCTTGTGATAAGGCTGGCAATGCATTTTGGGATAACTCTCATTTATTCTTGACCTTCTCCAAAGGGTTTCAAAGAAGGAAAGCAAAAATAATTATCAAGTTCTTTGTGAAGAGAGAATGTGCTGTAAATGTGAAAATAACTTTCTCCACTTCTTCTCTTTTTCCAAATTGATTATTTGCCTTTAATCTGAGTGTGGCATCTTTTCAAATAGGGCACATCAAGGCCATTAGTCAAAAGTCATCTGATTTTCCTGCCTCCTGAAGTGGTGTCTAATCCTTCTGCATGAAGATGCCAGGGGCTTGTCTTTAGCTCTTGCTTAGCTGAAATAAACAGCTGAAGTATATAATCCCTCGGTGCATGTGGCTTTGGGATGCTAATGACACCTTAGGTTGTCTCAGCCTGACACCAGTCAAGATGATGGCTACTGATAAGCTCTGTGTGTGTTGAAGAGATAGACCTGACTTGTCACCTCAGGGGTCTTTATCAGGAGTCAGATGTTCATTATTTTTCACAATTGGAAAGTTCTCTACTTTCCCAACTCAAAATATATATTTAATTACTGCAGATGGGCACCTCTACAAAGAAAAGTGTGTGTGAGGGGGGGAATAGTCCTTACCTTGAAGGAACTTACATTCTAATGGAAGAAACCACGTGTAAATAGCAAAGTACACAAAAAACAAATACAAGGGAGAAAGAAGGCAATTTCAGAAAGGAAATGGCTAAGAGGACCGAGAAAGTCCTCCCGGAGAAGACAAGAAGCCAGGGAAATTGGGATGCAGAGATGAGGGAGAAAAGTATTCCATAGGGGACAACAAGTCCAAAAGCATGGGGACAGGAGATGGTATGTCCTATTTGAGGAAGTACAAGTAGGCCAATGTCTCAGCCATTTGCCATGCTGTCCACACTGACACGAGGAATGTGTATTTTATTCTATAAGTAATGCGGATTCACTGGAAGAAAGCTGCTGAAGGTGGACTTCAGAAAAACCTGGAAAGACTTGTATGAACTGATGCTGAGTGAGGGGAGCAGAACCAGGAGAACACTGTACACAGTTACAGCCACATTACACAATGACTGGCTTCAATAAACCTGGCTCTTCTCAGCAATGCGAGGTTCTAAGACAACTCCATAAGCCCCGTGATGGAAAATGCTGTCAACATCTAAAGAAAGAACTACGGAGTGTGAATGAAAATTGAAGCATACTATTTGTTCTCTCTCTTTTTGTTTCTTCTTTCTTGTGTTTCATTCCTTAGGTTATAACTCTTCTTTGCAGCATGACTAATGTGAAAATACGCTTAATGTGAATGTATATGTAGAGCCTATATCAGGTGCATGCCATCTTGGAGGAGGGAGTGAAGGAGGGGGAGAAAATTTGGAACTCAAAAGCTAGTGGACCTGAATGTTGTAAACTAAAAATAAATAAATTGATGAAAGAAAGGGAGGGAGGAAGGAAGGAAGGGAGGGAGGGAGGGAAGGAGAAAGAAAGAAAACTGCAGAGGAGAGGAACGAAGGTATCAGAGTAAGGCATTAGAATGATTTCTGAGGCCGAAGCATGCCTCAGGAAAAACTGGAGAAGAGAGATATTGGAGACAGATCAATGAGTAAGTTATTAATATTGTCTAGGAGAGAAGTTACTAATGGAATGTAGAAAGGTTTCTACCTTTACAATGGAAAAGAGAATTCTTCAAACAATGGATTATTCTGCGGTATATTATTAAAGGAATGGATTATGAGCAATTAGAAAGGGAAGAATGATCTCTAAGAACTAGCAGAGGTTCATCATATATTACAACAACCTCATTTCCCTTTTTGACTGTGTTACTAAACTAATTGAGCAAGGAGATTCTGTATTAATGTACAGCCAAGGTCAACAAAGTATCTCCCATGACCCTTGAAGACAAGATGGATATTGGTTGTGGAATGGATGATGCTGTAGGTAGGTATAGAACTGATACATGAATTAAAGAATTGAGACTAATGGGATAATGAGATGTCATCTTGGAGAAAATGCAAGAGGTCTTTGGTGGAATGCTTTAGAATTGTCTTCAACTTTGCTATACAATACTTTTCTTAATGACTTGGTGAAAGAGTATGTTTGTCAATTGTGACATATGTATGTGTGTGTGTATACATATATACGTATATATATATATATCTGAGTGGGATGATTGTTAACATATGATGAAACAATTGGAATTCAAAAAAATCTTAACTGTAACAATAGTATGTATCAGAGGTGAAATATAATCAGAAAGAATATGGGGAAAGTGTAAATAAAAGCCCATCTTCTGCAAGCATTCTTTCCTGATCTTTAATTCTAGTGTCCTTCTTCTACAGATTATCTCCAATTTATCCGGTACACATCTTTTATGTACATGTTTATTTTCTCTCATTAGGCTATGAGTTCCTTGAGAAAATGGATTGTTTTTCACCTTTCTTTGTATCCCTAGTGTTTAGAACAGTGCCTGATACTTAATACATGTTTGTTGACTGACTGAATAAATAACCATTTTTAATGGAAAAGATGACCTAATGATTTTAATGGATTGCAAACACAATATGAGTTAATGTTGTACTATACCAACAACAAAAAAAGGAAGAGCCAATATGAGCTTGGGGTGGTGGGGTGGTGCCACATTGGTAAAGTGTAGTATCTACAAATGGAGATGATAGTAACACCTCCCTCCTAGGGCTATTGTGAGGATAAAATGAGATTATGTCTTTAAAATGATTTGCACATGCTTGCTAGTCGATACTAGGTATCTAGAACAAGGTAGATCATGCCTCAATTTATAGTTAGACCATATATGGTATTCAGTTACGAACTTAAAGAGGAGGCAGTAAGCTATACCAAAAAAAAGATTTTATATAAGGAAACAGGTGCAGTGAGAAGGGGTGGAGGGCAAGGAAGGGCTGAACTTGGCCAAAGGAGGCATAGACTTTTGAGCCTTCATTCTACCAGTTACAAGTTGTATGACATGGAGCAAATCATTCATCTTACTCAAGCCTCAGTTTTCTCTTCTGTAGAATAGGAAGGCAATATTTGCAGTACCTTATTTGTGAGTAATTAATGCTTTGAAAGTCTTTTTTGACCACAAAAAACTATGTAAATGTAAGATATAATTATTTTTCATCTACACTTCAGGGCTTTGCTGAGGGCCAAATTATTTTAACACAGTCATAATGTCAAGCAAAGGAACACAGGAAAATAAGATGAAGTAAATAAAATGGTAGAATTGAAATGACTGATGCAAAAGATCAAGGTGTCAGAACCTAAAGTCATGGCACCAGGCTCAGATCAGATAATATATGCTGGGTTTTTTTTTAATTTTAAATTTCCATATAAGTATAAAACTAGCAAGGTGACCTCAAGTTGGAATAAAGCATAATTACTAGACTTGTCAAGAAGAAATGAGTTTTATTCCTACCTGGGCAAATAATCCAATCTCTCTAAGCCTACATTTCCTCATCTTTAAAATGTAGATAATAACAGCACCTACTTTACAGTGTTGCTGTAAAGAACAGATGAGATACCATAGGTAAAGCGTTTTGGAAACTTTAGAATATTATGTGTAACCTGAACCCCAAAGACCATTGGTATGAACTCTCTCCTCTTTGGTGGTGATTAATGTTACATGCCTGTGGAGTTATGGGATAGGGGAGAGTTGGGGAGAGGGGGAGAGAAGAGAAATCTGGTCTCTTCAATCTTTTTTCAGGTTTTTCCAGCTTCTAGTTATGAGAGAGAAAAAAAATCTATGATGATAATATTTCATTAGGTCGCTGAAGACTGAGGAAGATAGGGAGAAACTGACAAGAGAGGAGCTATCATGTCCCCATCCATAACGTGCTACACCAAGAGGACTTCAGGGAATTTGCCCTTGGGTGAGATCTGAGACTCTCTGTTGGATGAACTGAGTTACTTATTCCCAATAGAACCAACTCCTTCACTTTTTACCCTAAATGAGGTCACAACAGAAAAACAACTGAACATTAACATCAAAATATATCATCTTGGGGGAGCTAGGAGGTTCAGTGGGCTAGGAATTAGGAAGGCTCACCTTCCTACATTCAAATCTATCCTCAGACATTTTTTTATTCTTATTTTTTTAGTCACTTCACTCTGCTTGCCTCAGTTTCCTCATCTATAAAATGAGCTGGAGAAGGAAATGACAAACCACTCCAATATCTTTGCCAAGAAAACCCCAGATGGGGTCATGGAAAGTCAGTCATGACCAAACCATAACAATATATTCTCAAGTGTATACTTCTCTGGTTTCTTTTTTGCTATCAACTTGGATAAACGGGTTTCTTTGCTACTTGCTACATGCATTCATTGTGGAACTGGCATTTGGTGAGAACAGAACATAAAGCTCACGGCCTTCCCTTCCTCTTTTAGAAGTAGAGATAGGAGTTTATTTTGAATTGAAAAAATGCATCCATGAGGCTAATACTATTTAAAGGGATTGATAGATATAATGCTAGGCTGGTAGCCCCTCTCTCTGAGGACAGCAGAATGGTAACCTTTAGGCCCCAAACTCCTGCTTGCCTCCCTGGCAGGAATTTAAATCTCCTTTGGAGAAGAGTGAAGGGAGTAGATTCTAGGGATATCTATTATGGTCTCTCTGCAAGTCATATGTGCTACTCCAGACTATTTATATAAATGCTATTTTTAATTAATCTTTGGATTTATTAAGCACTTACTAAATACCAGGTACTCTGCTAAATATTGAGGATACAACAAAAAATTAAATACGACTTTTTCTTGAGAAACTTAAAATCTATTGGGGAGTAGGGAGGAGAGAGTCATGTACAGGTAGAGGTATATATGAGAGACAGTAGGTGAAACTGTAATACTTAAAATCATGCTCATAGGACCATAGATGAAGGCCCAGAAGTACCCTTAGAGAACATCTAGCTCAGTCTCTTCATTTTATGAATGAGGAAAATAGGGCTCAGAGAGGGTGAGTGACTGATTCACAAATGCAACGAGTGGTAGGGCTCAAATTTGAAACCAAGTTTTCTGACTCCTAAACCCAATACTTGCAGCTAGGTGGTGCAGTGGTTGGTGCAGAGGGGGAAGCCTGCAGCCTTGAGGCCACATGCAGCCTTCTAGGTCCTCAGGTGCTACCTTATGACTGAGTCCAAGTATTACAGAACAAATCCTTTTATTAAGGGGATTTGTTCCGTGAATTTTGGGTTCAGTCAAAGGGCCGCACTTATGGGCCCAGGGGCCCCCAGATTCCCCATCCCTGGAAAAGAGCGTTGCGCTTGGAATCAGGAAGACCTAAGTTCAAATTTCACCTTGTATACTTACTAACTGTATGATCCTGGGCTTGGCCTGCCTCAGTTGCTTTATCTGTAAAATGGAGAGTATAATAGTGCCTACCTCCCTGGGTTATTGTGAGAATCAAATGAGATAATAACTGTTAAGCACATAGTAAGAGCTACATAAATGTAAGCCATTATTATTATTTAATCCAATGAATATTTATTAAGCACCTACTATGTGCCAGGCAATGTTTTAAGTGCTGGGGATGCAATTAATAAAAAGAAAGTTTTGGGGAGATGACACACAAAAGGAGTCAGGTAAAGAGGCTCACTGTGGAGTTGAAATCAGGCAGCTTAGCAGATGCAGAGAGTCTAGTATCTGCCCTCTCTAAAGGAAAGCATTGTTGCTATCCTTATTATTAACCCTACTTGCTTTATTTAGCAGTAATCCATGCAATCTATGTAAAAGAGATGAGTTCTGAAGAGCAAATGAAAATCCCAAACCACAGAGGACTCAGGAGAAATCTCAGGGTGAATTTTGAAGAAAGATTTTTAAAACTCAGCAAGTAAGAGAAAGAATTCTCCACATGGGGTTATCACACAGTGACTCTCTCTTATACAGGCCTAATGACTCAGAAAGACATCATTCTTCTTCCTGGCTCCTCTCATTCCTGACTGCTAACTGATTTCCTCAACCCCAGGCTCTCAGATATATTTTTGGAATAATTTTTGAGGATGATCTTGATTGAGTTAATCAATCAAATTTCCCCAATGCTGACATTCAGACATCCTAAATTTGTAGCATTCAAAAGTTTCAGCAGGAAGATACATAATTAGATTACCTGCATCACATGGAAGATGTGTTTTGGAATAAGAAATTACAATTTATTTGTTTCTCTTTGTAATAGAGAAAACAGGAAAACTTCCCAGGCAACATTGTAGCTGCATGGTTTTGGTAAGATGGAGAAAACACTGCTAAAGGAGGTAAGACCTGGGCTCAATAGGACCATAATACTTACTGAGTTGTAAAATCTTACCAATTCTATCTTTACAGCACTCTACATTCATTCCATTCTCTCCAATGCAGGCCCTGACCCCTTCTCACCTGACCTTTTGTAAAGGTCTACAAATTAGTTTCCCTGCATCCAAGTTTTCCCATCTCCCAGCCATATTTCACACAGCTCCTAAATTGATACTCCTAAACTGCTGGCGTAACCATGTTACTCCCCTACTCAAGAAGTACCATGGGCTCCCTATTGCTTCTAGGTTAAAAAGAGACACTGTTTCATCTGAAATTTAAAAGTTTCACACAATCTGAATCCAGCCTTTCTTTCCAATCTGATTTACTATTAATCCGCTTCACACACTCTGTATTTTAATCAACCCGTCTGGCCCCTCCTGCCTCAGTGCTCAGATTATACCCGTACCTTGAAAGCTTTCATTTTTCACCTCTGCCTCTTGGAATCCTTAACTCACTTTAGGGATCAACAAAATGCTGCCTTTTCCACAAGTCCTTGGAAACTGACCTCCCCCCAGCTGTTAGTACTCTCTCCATCATTAGACATCCTGACTTTCATCTAGCCACTGGACTGTAGTGACTTTGGAAGAGAGTGAGGCAAATGACCATGCCACTCTGCCTCTTTTAAATAACATTCATGCATGAGTGAAGACATCACCCTGTGATGTCACTGGTCCACTTGAAAAATGAAGGACCAACAATTCTCTCCAAACCACCTCCTTAAGTGATTGAATACTTACTTGGATATACAGAGGGTCCCAAATTGCCTTAAGACTTTTGGGACACTCTATCTCGTATATATGTTGTTTCTTCCCAGTTGAAAGCTAGCTCCTTGAAGACAGAGACTATTTTGTTTCTCTCTTTGTTGTTTTTGTTGTGCATTCTGTCTTTGTATCCTAAGAAAAAAGAACTGTGTTTGGTTTGCTGGTATTAGGGTTTTTTGTCATTGGTTAATCATAGCTGTAATTTCATAGGCATAAGGAAGTCTGTATGCAAAAACACCCCCTACCTGATCATCAACTGCTCCTCAAGTACCATCTTGGATAATTTCTTGGAGTAAGAGATGTTGAGCAGTTTACCTAGGATCACACAGCTAACCTGTGTCAGAGGTAGAGAGGAATCAAAATCTACCTACTCCAAGACTGACTCTCTACCCAATATGCTGCTTGCCTCTGTGTGCTATGTAGCACATAATAGATTTTAAAAAATTTATTTTGGTGGGGAGGCAATTAAGGTTAAGGGATTTGGTCAGAGTAACATAGCTAGTAAGTGTCTGAGGTCAGATTTGAACTTAGGTCCTCCTGACTCCAGGACCAGAGCTCTATGCACTGAAGGGAATTTTTTTAAAGCTTGTTTAATTGAATTTAATTATTAGCTGCATGGACTTAAGTAAATCATTTATTCTCTCATATTTGCTCCATTAAATGAGAATAATATCCTCCATACTTAAAGAAAAGGAGTTGGTTTGGTTTCTTAGGCTCCTTCCAGTTCTAAGAGCTAAGATTCTACAATCACCTCAATAACTTATTCCTTTAAAAAAAGGAAAGAAAACCATCCCTTCGGGGAAATAATGCAATTTAAGTTAAAGGCTGGCAGACTGATCTCAGGGACCTTGGACAATTCCTTTAGGCTCTGAGGGATCCCATTGGTCTTCTCTATAAAAATGGTGGTAATCATTTCTTGCTCCCTAAGAAACCTCACAAGGGTATTTTCAAAGTAAAGGATATTGAGTGGAGATGCTGCAAAGACTAATAATACATGCTACAGTACAGCAGCATTCTCAAATATCTGAAAGAATTGCAAGTTAATTGTTTTGAATATAGGATTTTAATTAATCATATTGTGATAACTTTAATACCTTCATGTTTTGATGCATCTGTGATTTTACTTCTTCCAAAACAACTCACCCATGCCTTCTCATCCTGGGAGTCTGTTGTCCATATTCTCCTTTCTTATAAATCCTCTCCAGGAACTCCAAATGTGGTGGTGGTAGGGTGTCCCTCTGGGACTCTAGACATTAAGTGGGTACCAGTGGAACATATAGACTTCCCAACAGTTAGGCTCCAAGAGTTTCAAAGTTAAAAGAGGCATTAGAGGCTAAACATTAAAGGTCCAACCCCAATCCCATAGTAAGAATGTCTTCTATAGCTTTCTTCAGTGATAGTAACTGCTCCACTTTGTTTCAGTTCCACTGGACACCATGTCCTAGCACCAGGTATCATGTGGCTACATTCTCTTCTGCCCACATCCCCCATTTTTCTGCTTCCTTTTTAGCTTTCTTGTGTGCTATCTTCAACATTAAATTGTAAGCTCCTTGAGGAAAGGGACTGTCTTTTTTCTTATTTGTATTCTCAATATTTAGCCCAAAGTCTGGCACGTAGTAAATTGCTTAAAAATATTTAATTACCACGACTAGAGGATTATCCAATCTATGTTTGAACACTTTCAACAATGATAATGATAATGGTTACAATAACTAACATTTATATAGTAGTTCAAAGTTACAGAGATCTTTTCATATATTTTCTCATTTGATCCTTGCAACAACAGAGGGAAATAGTTGCTGGTATTATCACTAATTTACAGATCGGTAAACTGAGGCAGATAGAGATTAAGTGACTTGCCCAGGGTCACATAGGCAGTGTCTGAATCTGGTTTTGAATTCAAGTTTTTCTGCCTCCAGGTCAGTATTCTGACTCTATGAGAACAGTACTCTACAAAGTAGCCTGGTCCATTGTTGGATAGCTCTAAATATTAAAATACACTCCATGAAATTGATCTGCAAGCTGCCTAACTATAGCTGCAGTCCCTGATTTCTAGCTTTGTCTTGCAGAATGTCTTCCAGAATGAAATAATACTGGCAGTAATTTCAATTCATTATTATTATTAAACTTATCTCATGTTTATATGGCCATTTACTATTTATAAAACATTTTGTTCACAATAAAAAGATGACGTGGATAGTGCAAACATTATTACCTCCATTTTGCAGATAATAAAACTGAGATTTGGAAAGTTTATGACTGACCTGTTTTAATTGAGCTAGACATATTGAGACCAAGGATGAAAAATGCAAGTCTCTCTGACTACAATTTCACTAATTTTTATACTACACTATAACAGAATAAATTTAATACTTCTTTATAATAGAAAGGTCATCTATTGTACTCTGTATGCATGATTTCATATCTCATTCTAATCTTTAGCCTCCCCTTTATTTCATACAAAACATATTTCCATATTAGCCATGTTGCCAAAAATAAAAGCAAGAAACAAAGTCAAAAATTGCTTTGATGAGTTCATCAGTTCTCTCTCTAGAGGCAGAAAACATTTTTCATCATAAGTCCTTTGGAACTGTTGAGAGCATTGTATTGATCAGAGTAGCTTAGTCTTTAGTAGTTGATCATTTTACTTTATTATTATTGCTATGTGCAATGTCCTCCTGGTTCTGCTCACTTCACTTTGCATCAGTTTATATAAGTCATCCCAGGTTTTTCCTGAAGCCTCTTCCTTCATCATTTCTTATATAGCACAATACATAACCACAATATACACCATCACAATCATATACCAAAACTTATTAAGCTATTCTTCAGTTGATGGATGCCTCCTCAATTTCCAATTCTTTGCCACCATGAAAGGAGCTACTATAAATATTTTTGTACATATAAGTCTTTACTCCTCTTTTATTTCTTTGAGATATAATCAAAGTAGGTTATTGTTGGGTCAGAATGTATACAGAGTTTTATAGTTTATTGGGCATAGTTCCAAGTTGTTCTCCAAAATGGCTGAACCATTTCACAACACCAACAATCCATCAGTGTATTTATTTTTCCACATTCATTACAGGATTTGTCATTTTCTTTTTCTGTCATGTTTCCCAATATGATAGGTGTGAAGTGGTACCTCAGAGTTTTAAATTGCATTTCCCTAATTATTAGTGATTTAGAGCATTTTATATTTATATGACTATGTCTTCTAAGACCTGCCTCTACATCCTTTGACCACTTATCAATTGGGTAATGGATCTTATTTTTGACTCAATTTCCTATATATTTGAGAAATGACACCTTTTAGCAGTGAAACTTGCTATAAAAATTTTGTTTCCAGTTTCTTGTTTTCTTTCCAATTTTGACTACACTGGTTTTGCTTATGCAAACTTATTTTTTAATTTCATATAATAAAAATTATCCATTTTACCACCCATGATCCTATCTCTTTTTGCTCATAAAATCTTCCTTTTTCCATAGATCTGTCAGATAATTTTTCCACACTCCCTTACTTTGCTTATAATATCACCATTTATTTCTAAATTATATACCTATTTTGAACTTATCTTGGTATACAGAGTGAGATGCTGTTCTGTGCTGTAGTCTTACTTTTTAAAGGAGTGGTGTAGTAATCCAAATTGGAGCAACAATGCATAAATGTATGGCTGGTCTAAGTAGCCTATAGGATATTATTAGTCATGACTTTTTCAATTCCATTCTACAAAACTTTATTAAAGGTCAAGAATCTCAAGAGGGTAATGGGAATGAATGGGGCCCAATAGTTCCAGATCTCAAACAATATTACATAGCAGTAATTCATAAAATAATTTGGCATTGGTTTAAAAATAGAGAGACTGACAATTAATTATTGATTAAATGCACAATACAAGAGAAACAAATGAATCTAGTGAGCTAGCACTTAATAAAATGATGTAACTATTAAGATAAGTGATTGCTATTATATGAAAAAAACTTCTGGGAAAAATTAAGTAGATGGAAACAATTAGATATAGACCAACACTTCATACTTTATACGAAGATAAGCACCAAATAGGTATTTGACCTAGATATAACAAGATCACATCATAAACAGGAGAAAGAGGAAAAATTACCTATAAGATTTATAGATTGGAGAAAAGGTCATGACCAAAAAATGAATAGAGGGGTTCACAGAGATATAATGGATAATTGTGATTACATAAAATTAAAAATATTTTACACAAACAAATCTAATAAGGCTAAGATTAAAAGGGAAATAATTAACCGGGGGGAAATCTTTGTATAAGAAAAAAAAACATTCCCTGTGATAAATGGTCTAAGCATATGAATAGACACTTCTGAAAAAAAAGAAGCTCAGGCTATCTATAGCTATGTGGGGAAAAAAATGCTCCAGATCACTAGTAATTAGGGAAATGCAAATTAAAGGAATTCTGAGATTCTACTGCCTACGCTTGAAAATGTCAAAAATAACAAAAAGGTAAAATTATAAATATAAAACAGACACAATGATATATTGTTTGTGGACCTATGAATGGGTACAACCATTTCTGGAAGACAACTTGAAATTATATACTAAAAATTACTAAGCAGCGCATGCCCTTTAATCAAGTTGTAATGATGAGCAAGTCTGTACTCAAAAGAGATCAAAGAAAGAGGACCTCCGAAAGTCCTCATGTAAGAGGTTGTTGTTCATGCTATGCTTTGAAGGAATCTACAGATTCAGCAGAGAGTACCTTTCAGACCTGGAGTGCTACTGTACAAAACCAGGAAGGTGATAGATAGAATGTTCAAGGAATCAGAAGACCTGAATCCAAATCCTGAATACACTCAGCTTACATGCCATATGTATGTGGCTTAATTATGTGTGTAACCTCAGGTAAAACAGAACCTTCTCAGATCCCAAGTCTCTTAGCAATACAATGGGTTTTTGGACCAGACAGTCTCTGGATCTGAGGTCCCTCTCAGTTTTAAATCTGGCATCCTATCATCTACAAACCTATGCAATGTCAGTCATAGGATTTGGTTTTTAATACGAGGAAAAAAGCAAAATCTCCACGTTGCAGATGGTAAAACTAAGACTTGGAGTGTTTGTGACTGACTCATATTGATAGGGTAGGGCAATGCTCAGGCTGGAATGAAAATCCAAGTCTCTCTGACTCTAAGTTCAGCACTTTTGCTGCTAGACCATGACAGAATAAGTTGAATTCTTCTTTATGATAGAAGGCTCACCCGTTGTACTCTGTTCTCTTCTGAAGGCAGGGAAATGACAGTATCATATTTGTGTTTGTTGAATATCAGTTTAGCAATTGTGTGTAAAATGGAAGAGGAAAATATAGGGATAAAACAACCAGCATCATTAAATCAGAGAGGGTGAAACAAGGCATTTAGACTTCTGTTTACCCTTATACTTGTAGTTTCTTCCTCTGTGTTTAGGTATCAGATTGGTGAGTTTTGAATCAATCAAAATATTAAATTGTGCTTTTGTTTTCTTTTCAAGAATTTTAGGATGTTTTAAATTTTTTAATTTAGTGCTAAAAACTCATCTGTGAGTAGAATTAAATAAGCCTTCATAATCTAAGATTATGAAAATAAATGTCAACAGAGGTAGTCTAATAATTGACTGAATATTCATGTCTATTAGACTAGTTGTGGTCCATTTAATCAGACTAGTAAGAGAGATTGAGGATGCTTTGTTTATAAAAGGTCTTTAGCTGAAATTAAAAATTTGATTACTTTTATTTAGTTTCCTCATATGTGCTAGTTAGGAAATAATTTTTATGAAGCAATGAATCCCATTTATAGTCATACATATATGTATATATGTGTATAATTGATTTATATACTTGAAAGACATATTAAATGTATTTTGATATACTGAGGGGTTTGTGATCTTGTCAATATGGACACTTCTTCCAATAGTGTTTTCATTTACAATCAAAGTTAGAGATGATTCAAAGCACTGAATAATTTTCCAAAGACATAGAGTTTAGTGTCCTTCTTCAGGTCAATTCTAGACTCAGTTCATTGTCCATGCACACAGAGGCTTTCCAAGAAAGGAATTCTGGTAGGTCAACATCTGGAGAACCTCACTGAATCCCTCTTTGATTCAGCTTACATGTTGGACAACTTCCGTCACTGTGGCAAAAACCTCTTTGTGCATCTACATGTCCTGCATCATATGTTGTTAGATACTAGTAACCAGAAGATTATTGAACAAAATTATTTATTTTGATATTCCTTTCAAGGAAACTTGTATGATTTAATATTCATTGGGGATACATCACTGGAGGAAATCCTTCCAAGTAGTATTTTGTTCTACTGAATAAAATATTTCTTTTTGCTAGTTAAAAAGCAAGCACAGTGGGTGCTTACATTTTCTATTGTTTTCAATCAAGTGTGTGAAAGTAGAGTCTCTTTTAGAATATCATTTGTGCAAGCGTCTATTCCTTTCCTGTGCTTTCATTAGGCATACACATTAATATACGTGTAGAGTATTCTCATAAATGATTTTAGAAATGTAAAGTAGGCATACAGTTGAGTAGTTATTAATGTTTTCTCAATTGTCTTTTTTGTGACAGTAACACAATACCATTTATGTAGAACTAAGAAGACCTTTATAATAAGGAAACTAAATCCCAAAAAAGGTAAGTGACTCACTCAAGGACATGTAGGCAGTGTGAGTGCCACAATTTGAACTCAGATTCTGTGACTCCAAGTTCATCCCTCTTTCCACTCTACTATGGTGCCTCCCACAAGGTGATAATGAGATGTAAGATTTTTTTCACCACCTTCTGATATCTTCTCCTTTAAGAAAGAAGGCAGGAATGTTGTTCTGTTGTTTCAATTGTGTCTGACTCTTCTTGACCCCATTTGGGGTTTTCTGGGCAGAGATACTGGACTGGTTTGCCATTTCCTTCACCAGCTTATTTTACATATGAAGAAATTCAGGCAGACAGGATTAAGCGACTTGTCCAGGGTCACACAGCTAGTAATGTCTGAGGCTGGATTTGCACTCTGAGGCTTCCTGACTCCAGGCCCAAAACTCTTTTCATTGTGCCACCTAGGGGAGAAGTAGGATCTAGTATTTGGATGAGGCCTGGTGATAGGGATATGCAATGTGGTAGGATGGTACGGTGAGGGAAGAGGAGGTATCAGGTGGAGCTGGTGACAGTAACATGAGAGAAAATGCATTATCAGGATCTTTTTGTGAGAAGTAGCTTGACAGCCTCATGGTATCCCTGGAAGGAAACTTTGCACCAAATGTTCTGTTCGTTCCACCTTAGTAAATATTCCTTCCTAAAAGCAAATTGTCTGGCTGATTAAATGACATAAGGTTAAGTATCGTGGTGGATGGAAAGCACACTAGTGAAGTGTTGTAGTATTAGAAATGGACACCTACAATCCCTCAGGATTCAACTCTGATGTCTCTTTTACCCTGCACCTCCAAACTCAGCTGTTTGTTCTAGACTCAGTTTAAGAGATTTAACCAAGGGGCAAAAGTTTCCAGTTCAAACTCTGCTCACAGTTTTTTCTCAGAGTTGATTTTGTGCAATTATAACACAGTCACAAAGGCTTGCTGACAATATTGGGGAAAGGTTATAGAATATATCTGAAGTAAGACAATACAGTAACATCCTAAAGAGTATTTCTATACAGTACTTGCTTTAGGACAGGTAAAACACTGAATTAATGAGGAAATGAATGTGTAAGCTGTAAGTTCTCTTCGCTTTCTCAAGTTTCTGTGTCTTTCCACATCTGTTTACTCTGGTTTTTGGTTTGTTTGTTTGGGATATTTTTTGAAGGGAGATATAGGGGAACAGGGCCATTGCTTGTTCTTGTATTTCTTTCCCCAAGTATTTAACCCTGCTTATCTCTATAGTTAAGTACAGAATGGTTTCTAAGGGACATTTGTATACTCATGAGTCAATTATATAGGCTCCCTGCTGTTGGTAGTGACCATTATCAGTGATTAGTACTGTTTTTAAGAGCTAAGTGGTTTGTGTGTGTGGATGCACGTATGCTTTTCCCTCCCCCAATTTGGGTTATTTTAGATTTTCACTGCTTTTAGGGTTTACAAAGATTGTCAATTTGTCGGACCACTGGATGACAAGCCTTTTTTCTCAGCTACCTGTGAAAGCTTTTTAATGGCTCTCCTGGTTTCTGTCCCTCCATCAGATCCCAAATTCATGTGGTCAGGAGCCCATTTTAATCCTGTGCACTTTGTGCACAGCTCGGTCCACACCCAGTTAATTACCAGTCTCTAGCTGTGCTTTCTCGCCTGGCTTGGTGGCCCCATTTAACTAGGACATGGATGAAGAGTTTCTACAGCTTGGAAATAGCAGGGAGTGTCCAATCTCAGAAGTGTTCTAAGCTGGCTATCCACATTTGTTTTCTAAATTCAATTCTCTCTTGAATCTTGTGGGGAAAATATGCATGCACATATACATATAAACATATACACAGAAAGAAAGAGAGAGAGGAGAGAAAGAGACAGACAGACAGAGAAAGAGACAGACAGGGAAGGCAGAGACAGAGAGAGGGATGACTGAGCTTAAGTCTTCATTACGCTTGGGCTACTCTCAGCCAGCTAAATATATGGTTGCCCCAAATCTAAGGTATAAGAATGTGAGAGTTCTAAGTCTCAGCTCCATTCCATAAACATCTCTTAAGTGACGGCAATCTTTCAAGCAGGATGCTAAGTAGCATAGTGGATAGAGAACCCAGCCTGAAGCCAGGAGTTTTCTTAGTTTAAATCTGGCTTCAGACACTTACTAACTGTCTGACTGTGGGCTAGTCACTTAACGCTATCTGCCTCAGTTTCCTCATCTGTAAATTGAGCTGGAGAAGGAAATGGCAAACCACTTTAGTATCTTTACCACAATAACCGCAAATAGGGTGACAATGAGTCAAATATGATAACAACAATTGTTCAGGTACTTTACTAGGTGCTAGAGATAAGAGAAAGAAAAAATATAAACAATCCTTGTACTCAAATAACTTACATTCTACTGGTAGAAACAGCATGCACAGATAAATAAATACAGGATATATACAAAATGAATATAAATCATTTTGGAGGCTGTACAATACAGCAGAAAAAGTGTTGGATTTGGAAATCCTGGTTGCAAAACCCATCTCTGCCACTTACTACCCATGTGACCCTGGGTCAAGTCACTTAAAATTCTCTAAGACCTCAGTTTCCTCATCTGTAAAATGAAAGGGTTGGGCTGATGATCTCCAAGGTTCTTTGCAGCTCTAAAGCTATGATCCTATGTACCCTTTGTTAGAACTGTCATGCAGCAGAGCCGTGAAAGGAGGTAAAATATCTTTGACATATCTTATTGTCTATTACTGCAATAGACTGCAGTAGATAGGGTAATTCTCCTAGTCATTTAGGTCACAGCCCTGGAGTCATAGGAGACTTCTTCCTGTCCCATCCATATATCTAATTCATCATCAAATGTTATTGTTTCTATCTTTATAATATTTCTCATACGAATCCCTGCATCACCTTATGCCTTCATCACTTCCTGCTTGGACCAGGACTATAAATTAGTCTTCTGAGCTGTCTCCTTGGCTCAAGTCTCTCCAATTCATCATACACTTAGCTGCCAAGGTTACTTTTCTCAAGTATAGATCTAACCATGTCCCCACCATTCCTCCTTCAAGAAACTCCAACAATTTCCATATTACTGCCAAGGCCAAATAGAATCTCCTCTGTTTAGCATTTAAAGTTCTTTGTAACCTGACCCATCCCTACCTTTCCAGTCTTCTTACACTTTATTTTCTTCCCAATGATCTAACTATTCTGACCTACTGAAGCTTCATCTAACAGGGTTCTTACTCCATCTCCTGTCTCCACACTTTCAGACTTGGTATCTTCCGGTCCTAGAATACTCTGGTCCCTTGTCTCTGCAATTTAGTTAGCTTCTCACTTTCTGCAGGATGTTTTTCCTGGTCTTCACTACTGGTTTCCCCTCTGACAGTTGCCTTCCATTTACCCTGTATGTATCTTCTACTTATGTCATTGTTTACATGTTTAGCATTAGAACATAAGCTCCTTGAAGGCAGGGACTTTTTAATAATTCATTTGTTGTTTTGCTTTTGCATCCCCTGTACTTGGTATGTAGTAAGAACTTAGCAAATGCTTGTTGCTTGACTATCTACACTTAGGGTACTGGGAGGGATATGCTTTGTTTTTTTAATGAACTGTCCAAGCTTCAAAGGTCTGTTGTGCAGGCTGTCCCAAAAGTTTTAGTGCAGTTTTAATCTATAAAAACTTAAGATAGAACCTCTCTTCTGACTTCTGTCTCATTTGATGTACCATTTAGCCCCAGAAAACATTAACACAAAGATGGTGTCCACTATTGAATTTGACTCTATGTCCTGTTATAGATATTGAAAGTATAAGAAAATACAAGTGACTCAGGCTAGGGCATAAGAAAAATCTCTCCCAAGTTTAATTGTTTTAAGACATTAAAGCTTAAAACTGCACTATTTAAAACTCTAAGCTAGTCAAGTTTTTAGAGTATAAAACTATACTGAGACCTTTGGGACACCCTATATTTAACAGATCCTTTTACCAACCATTAATAACAGGCCTCTACAGGTAGCACATATAGTCTGAATTTCCACATATCCTTTTTACAACATCAAAAGATGAGGAATAAAAGGACTGAGGAGGTTTTTTTTCAACGTCTAACAAACTAGTTAAGATTCCAAATTACTAACCAAACAAGGTTTTGGTTTTTTGTCTGTTTGCTTGTTTGTTTTTGAGGGGGAGAGGAGGCTTCACATTTCACATGGAATAGTGAAGCAATTCAATGTTATCTCCCTAGTACAGGCCCTGAGGTCCTTATACCTAAGTGTCCTCAACGGTCTTCTAAATGGTCTTCCTGCCTCCAATCCATCCTATACACTGCTGCCAGATTAATTTTCTTGAAATATCACAATCATCATATCACCCCTCCTGTTAAAAAATGTCTAGCCTGGCATATTCTTCATAATCTGACCCAATTCTATCTACTGAATGAGAAGAAGCTGTGGAAAGGTAACTAACTGGATTTGAAGTCAGAGGACCTGGGTTTGTGACCCAGTTGTGCCGTTTATTAGACCTCTGACTCAGTTTTCTCTTCTGTAAAATAGGTAAAGAAATACTTGTACTACCCACCCCATAGGACAATTGCAAGAAAACATTTTTAAAACTATGAAATTTTATATATTCATATATATGTATGTATATATGTGTGTATGTGTTGTATGTATGCATATACATATATATCTATGGGTATATGTATGTATATATCTACAAATATAGATAGATAGATAGATATATCTAACACATATGTATATGACATTAACTCCTTCTGCTTCTTAATATGCCTTACCTTGAACACACTGATTTCCATAACATCATCTCATTCATTCTTGTGCCCATGCCTTTGCTTATATTATTCCCCATGCCTGTAATTCTTACTAGACTTCTGTCTTCTACATACATTTCTCAGCATCCAAATCCATTGATGTCTAATCCCCTAGCTTTTGAATTAAAGTGTTTCTATATGACAGCTATGTAGAACTTTCAGTGCATGCTATGTAGACCTATTCCATGACTCAGCTGCCCTCTCACCCTAGATCTTTCAATGCCTGGGGTCCTCTCTCCATGGAACATCCCTCTGCCTCGAGAAGAAACTCTCATAGATGAGTTTCTTCCAGGGCCTTCTTTTGGCAGCCAGACCCAAGCCAACCATGCTCCACCCTCTTCTTACATGTGTTTCTGATTCTCTGGACTTTGCACCCATTCTCCTCATCCCTCCACTCTTAAAAGTAATGACAATAATAATAGATAGCATTTATATGTCTTCTCAACTCCAAGTGACTCCCAGCTGCAGTATTCATGAATTAGAATATAAGTTTCTTGAGGGCAGGGATTGTCCATTTTTTTAACCTGAATTTGTATCTTTGATGCTTAACACTGTGGACAGCACACAGTCAGTGCTTGATAAATTCTTGTGGTCGGTCTTCCCACCTTTCAAATGGATCTAAAAATTTAAGAAGAATATTGATTAACTGGAGCTTATCTAGAGAAAGTTAACCAGGGGTAGAAGGGGTCTTAAATCTGTTATATGAAGATTAATCTGAGGAACTAGTAACATCTAGCCTAGACAAGAAACATCTCAGAGTGGGCAAAAGTAGAAGGACTGCAATGAGGAAGAGGAATCTGACTTACTCTGTTTGGGACCAGAGGTCAGAACCCAGAAGAACGGACAGAATTTGCCAAGAGGCAAATTCAGGCTTGAGTCAGGAAGAATTTCCTAACTGTGAAAGTTTTCCCAAAACAGAATTGGGTGCCTCAGAAGGTGGTAGGTTACTTGTCATTGGAAGTTATCCAATAGAGTTGGATGCTCATTTGTCAGGTACATTACTATAGAGACTCCTTTTAGATATGTTTTGGCCTTGCCAGTAATGGGATACAGCAGGGACTTTATAAATGCTAATTCCCTTCCCCCTACCACGTTCAATCATTCAAGAACAGGTACTCTTTCACAGTTGTAACCCTTCAAATTCGTGAAAACACCTTTAGTGCCCCCCACTCCCAAAGTCTTCTCTTCTTAGGGCTGAACATTCCTTGTTTCTTCTGCTGATCCTTATATATCACAGACTGAAGGAGCTTCATCCCTCATGGACTCCACATACTTCTCCATCCTGGTTGTCCTTTTCTGGATTGTCTCCAGTTTATGAGTTCCCTTACTAAAATGTGGTGCCCAGAACTGAAAACAATTCTCTAGATATTGTCTGACCCATGCAGACTCTTGCTAGTGAGACTTTATTCCTAGAAGCTATGGATCTTAAGGTAGGTAGTTCAAGATACCATTAGATCTCATGCAAATGCAAACTTTAAATGCTCTATTTCAGGCCTCCTTTGGATATCTTCACAAGTATAGAAAGTCCCCATCACATACAGCTATAACAAGCATCTGAGACAGATTCACTGGGGATAGAGGTAGCTCTAGTTCTGTATCTGTTCCCAGCTCTCTTCAGTCACTGGTTCTTTTCCATTCTGTTGAATGATGTTCTCTCTCTCTCTCTGTCTCTCTCTCTCTCTCTCTCTCTCTCTCTCTCTCTCTCTCTCTCTCTCTCTCTCTGTCTCTCTCTCTCTCTGTCTCTCTCTCTCACTTCCCCTCTTTCTCTCCACATATGTATAATATGCATAATATAGCATACATACACATGTTGTTTAGTCTTTTCAGTTGTGTCCGACTTTGTGGTGCCATTTGGGGTTTTCCTGGCAAAGATACTGGAGTGGTTTATCATTTCTTTTTCCATCTCACTTTACAGATGAGAAAACTCAGGCAAACAGGGTAAGTGATTTGCCCAAGATCACATAGCTAGTAGTGTCTGAGACCAGATTTGAGTTTTCCTGACTCCTGGTCCTATACTCTACTCACTGTGCCACTAGCTTAACTACCCCCCTCTCCATCTCACTCTCTCTCTTCTTATATACATATGCATATATATATATATATACATATATATGTATGTATGTGCACACATATATGCATGTATGTATGCTTATATACACATATATACACATATGCATGCATACACATGCACAGTATGTATATATGTATTTATATATACATATATACACATGTATTGTGTGTATATAATACATATTTGTGTGATAGTAGCTAAAGAAAATGTACAAAAATCTTTTAATGATAGAAAATGCTCCAGGCTCCAACCTGTTCCATTCTGGCATCTCTTCCTAGTGAAATTTTCTGAGCTCTCATGCCATAGACCATTTGCACAAGCAGTTTTCCAAATCCCTTAGGTAGCTTGGTCTGAAATTAATGGGGTCCAGGTTGAGCCCAGACCTGATACCCACTCACTAGTTCATTTCAAGTCCCTTCCTCCACAGCTGTTCTCCCACAGGCACTGGATTCCCTGGCTTTTAATAAGGTTATCTCTACAAATTCCTGTATATGACCCTCTCTGGGTGTGATTTCTCTTCCTGCCTTCTTTAACCTCTAACATTCACAATAATAACAGTTTACAGCGTACTGAAGGCCCATCTGTGAGAATCTAATTGATTTCCCTCAGTCACAGCCATATTTATTTTCTTCCTCATCATCTCCAAAAATGCTTTGGGAACCAAAGGCCACTGCAATCATGGCAACGACCCACATGGACAAAACTGTGCTTTTGTTATTTGTTTCCTGGCACCAATTATTTACCCAGCTTGTCAAGTTCCTGATGACATTGCGGTCGCCATCTGTTTCCCACCGCCTGCATCACTTAGTGTGGTAAGACGCAATTTTCTGGAGCATTTCACTGGTGCACTTGCATTTTCCTCCCTTTAAGTTTTCCATCCTTGGCAGTATTCCTTCCCTTAGTCTTGGCTTCTCGTCACACTTGTTCATTTGATGAACTTACTGAGGCTTACTAATTTAACCACTTAGTTTCCACAATATACTGTTCTCTTCATCAGCCTATCCAGAAATAGGACTGTAAGAGCAGAGATTTAGAGTTGGGAAGGACATTAGAGGCCCTCAAGTCTCTATCTCCCATTTTACAGAATCTGGAACTGAGGAAAGAATGATGTGATGACTTATCTACAGTCACACAGCCAATGTCTTGGGCAGGATGTTCTATCTAGGGTACCATGCCATTTCCCTACTGTCTTATATTTCTTTATCTCTAATGATATTATTTTCTCTGTCTCCATCTCTTTTGCAGGGAAGAAAGGTTCTGGTATATCTGGTCTTAATCCTACTCTGTCTCTCCCTCTCCCCAACTTCCAGAGTAGCTTGAATATATCTTATTTCATGATGCCATACATCTTATTGAATAAGGATCTCTTAGGATCCCAAAGAATATGCTCAACCTCTTTAAAGAACATGCTCCCTTATATTCATCTTTTTTCTCCTCTGGCTTGACCTATGTTCTAGAAAATGTTCCAGAAAATTCTGGGATATTCTTTTTTTTTTTTTTTGGCTATCTGCTGTGATTGTTGCATGACCCTATCCTAATACTACAAAACATTTTCCTTAAATTTATGTTATGTCCTCAATCCTGCCTTTTATCCAAATCATATAAATGGATGATAGGTGGAACAAACTACCTCACATTACTTGTTCAGAATTACACGAGAAGAGTGTTATCGAGGTTATTATCAGATATCAGTATGATTGGACACAATATGAGCCAGTGACCTAGTAAGAGTAAGAGCCAGCCTGTGGGTGGCCCACATACTCCCTTTGGTATGCAGGTGTATATCAGGTAGTGGTGGGGGTGGGTAGAAGATGAGGTCACATCAGCTTGCCCCCTTTCTAATAATTCATTCAAAGGACCTGTTCATACCTCATAATGGGATCTGGCATAGGTGCATCTTTGCAGTTAGCTTAACACCTCTCATTCATAGGATCATAAATTTAGAGCAGGGAGGGACCTCACAGCCTCTTCTGTCAACCATGACTCTTCATTTTATAAGCAAGTAAACTGAGGCTAAGTGAAGTTAAGTCACTTACCGAGAATCACACAAAAAATAAGTTAGTTGTATGTGGCACAGAGGATGAATCCTGGGTCTACAGTTAGGAAGACCTGAGTTCAAATCTCATCTTAGATACTTCCTAGGATTCTATCTCTCACATTATTAGATCCTTTTCTGTGAATAGGTCCTGGCCTTTCAATTACCAGTCTCTTGTACTTGCAATATCAAGAGAATGTAATGACAGCCAGAAGGATATTGAGTGAACTCCCCATGTCCCTGGTGAACTTTTGGGAGGACATTGACAGGAATTGTGCAGGAAGAACAGGCATGGAAAAGTTGCAATCTGCCCTGTTGGAGGGAACACTCACATCCATGAGATCACCTTTTCATTGTTAGGGCATATAGTGAATATAGTATAATATTTTTGTTCCTTTCCTCTACATTGCCTTATCTCAACGTCTATCCTTCTCTACCTACTGCAAATTGTGGTCACCTACAGTTTTCCTTTAGTCAATAACATCCTGGAGGGCTGTATCTGACTTTCTGTATGAGAGTTACAGTCAAGGCACTGCCACTTTTTGTTGATTCTGGAGGAAATTCTTCTTCACTTTTTTTCAACAAACACAAATCATATAAAATTACAGCATGCAACATAAATATGGCCTATCCTCCAGACCCTATGTTTGGGAATTCTACCAGTGTGATGGACTCATATCCACAATCCAAGGTTCTTCTACTCAGGCACTTAAAAAGCATATGCTCCTTGTCCCTAACTGACACATGACCATGGAGGAGGACCCCCAAATAGACTTAAGAAAGATAAAATATTTACAGATGATCTAGCCCAGGGGTTGGGAACTTGGAGCCTCAAGGCCACCTGTGACCCTCTAGGCCCCCTTAATAAAAGGATTTGTTCTATAAAACTTAGATTCAGTCAAAAGGCCACAATCAAGGACCTAGAAGATCACATGTTGCCCAGAGGACTCAGGTTCCCCATCCCTGACCTAGTCTTTCTCCAAATATTTATGATGCCTGTCTAGAGAATATAACCAACTGTAGGTCCTGTCTTGTTGATGAACAGCTCTCTTCACTTCTATAAAGTATTTATATTTCTTAGGTGATGGTGGGAGTTGCCACATGAAGCCGCTAGCTAGTTTCTAGGATTTCCAAAAGTGGATCCATCACCTCCTTGGCAAAAGCTGAATTCCTGTGCAAACTTGATGATTTGAAGACCCTCCTTTCCCCAACAGAGAGAGACAGAGAGATCTATGACAGCATGAGAGACAATCATTTATAAACAAGTCTGAGGGTTTAGGAAGATGGCAAAGAGCATAACACCTAGGTTTTGTGGTCTGTCCTTAATTCTTTAAGCTAAAAATTTTCCCGAAATGTCTCCTCAAGAAGAAGACACTTTTTCTGAGTTAGATTTCTCTAGTGACCCCTCACCCACCATTAGGTCAGTATCCAACCCATCAGCATCTGAATGCTGAACATCCCTCCCATGCCTTGAGGTATAGTCAATACAGAATTGTAATGTAATTTTAGAAGAACTCTTGGAAGTCATCTTTTTCAACTTCTTCATTATGCAGATAAGGAAATTTAAGCACAGAAAGGTGAAATGGCATTCCTCATTCCTTGTCATTAATGTCAAAAGGCTCCTACATATTATTTCAACATTATCCCCAAACTTATTAAATAAGATAATATATGTTGAATTATTTATATCTTAAAGCACTTTATGAATATCAATTCATATTAATATTATTATTTCACCATAATTATTCATTTGCCAAGTCCAGAGCTTCTATAAGGGACTGTCACCTAAGAATGGCATTTTGAGATTGGCTCCCCAAGTCCCAGGCAATTTCAAAAATGGCCAGGTGGGTTCTTCATTTGTTATTGAAAATTAGTTTATATACGAGTTATTAGAAACCCTAATTCCTGCATTCATTCCCATCACCCAAAACTAGAATTAATCATTTTACCAGCCAGGGCAAACAGCATGAAAAATACAAAACAAATTCAATTGATCAGGAGATGGTGTTGGCAACTATAGCAGCTCAATATGAGTATTATTAATAATTATTACAGTAATAATTAAATAATAATGCTTATTATCTGATACTTTCCTATTTTAACTAATTATTTTTGTTCATCTCAAATCTCTGATCATGATACTTTTGTTACAGCTCTAAAAACACCTGTCAATGGTCTGGGTTTCAGCATGTTTATTGATAATCAAGAAATGGATGCTAGACACCTCAATCATAAAACAAAGAATGACTTCTCATCATGGATTATAGGTGGTCATTATGCCAGAGCATTGAGTGGCTACTGAGCAGTGACTACTTGAAGGATGGAGAGTGGCACAGACAAAGCAAGAGGTACCAGTGAAACTTGCTACCTTCAGTCATTCCTGTGATAGCAATGCTCGGGACCTGTACTTCTATCACTCTTAAATATATGTTTGGTTTGAACCCTACATAAATAACAGATATCTCTCAAGACAAAGTACAGGGCTCTGCACCTGAAAAGCTTCACTTTCATGCATGCCTTTTTCTCTCTCTCTTTTAAATTCTGAATTTAACAAGCACCAGGTGTTCCCACATAAATAGTAGAATAGAACAGAAAATTGGACATGAACCTGGATATCTCTGTAACAAATAACTTTTCTTTAAGTTACTTGTTGTCCTTCAATCTCGAAGAAGACCGAAATGACATTAGTATGTAAGTGACAAGTTTCAGTGTGCTTGCCAATATGGTTTCATGAGACTCTACCACAGGTCAGGCACAGGTCGTCCATGTGCACATTTGGGGTGGATTTCTAAATCTGCCCACCTCACGTTTCTTTAGAGTTATTCCAATTCCACTAAACTCACAGAGCACAGCACTCTTTGATGTGGGCATGCCATGGTAGGCAGTCAAATGCAGCATCTCCCATGCCACGCAATCAATCCCAAAATTCTTCAGATAGACCTTGAGAGTGCCCTTGTATCACTTCTTCTGACTACCATGTGAGTGTCTGCCCTGTGCGAGTGCTCCATAAAATAGTCTTCTAAGTAAGTATATGTTTGGCATTCAACAATGTGGCCAGCCCATTGGAATTTCACTCTCTGTAATAGAATTTGAATGCTTGGCAGTTTAGTTCAAGAAAGGACCTCAGTGCCCGGTACCTTATCCTGCCAGGTGATCCTCAGAATCTTCCTAAGACAATTCAAATGGGCAGTTCAGTTTTTTGGCATGGCATTGGTATACTGTCCAGTTTTCACTGGCATACAACAATGAGGTCCGCACAATGGCTCTGTAGACCTTCAGTTTGGTAGGCAATCTAAAACCTCTTCTCTTCCACACTTCTTCCTTCAGAGCTTGTCAAATATTGAGTTAGCTCTGGCAACGTATGCATCAACCTTGTAATCAATGTGTACATCCCTGGAAAGAATATTACCAAGGTAAGGGAAATTATCCACAGTATTCACAGTTTCTCCATTTACTGTAACTGATGATTCCATGGATGGATGATGTGGTGCTGACTGGTGAAGTACCTGTGTTCTCTTGGCACTGATTGCTATGCCAAAATTATCACAAGCCACAAAGAACTGACCCATACTTTGCTGTATCTCAGATTCAGAGACTGCACTGAGTGCACAATCATCTGCAAACAAAAAAAATCCTGCAACAATTCTCCTTCTACTTTAGTCTTCTCTTGTAGCCTTTTCCAGTTAAATAATTTGCCATCAGTGCAACAGTTGACCTTGATGCTGTGTTCATCCTCACTGAGGGGGTCTGACAACATGGCTGAAAACATGGGAGCAAGTACACAGCCTTGCCTCACTCCACTCCATTGGTGACTGGGAAAGCATATATTAAGTATACTAAGTTTCACTTGTAGTTTTCAGAGTTGTCTCACTTGTCTGTGATTCTTTCTGGTCTTCCTCTTGTTCTCTTCTCTGTTCCGCCCCCTCCACCAAAAAAATGCTTTCCCTTTTTTTCTGCTAAATCTCTATCTCCTCTTTGCTCTTCTCCATTCCACTGGGGAAAAAAAAGGGAATCAAAGCCCTCACAACAAGCATACCTTGTCTCCCACATTGGCTACATCTACCAACACGTGTCTTATTCTTTCTTTTGAGCCCATCACCTCTCTGTCAAGAAGTGAAATCATTCATTTCTTTCTCTGATTTCTTCTGCCCCAACCCCCAAAATCAGAAGACTTCTTTGCATCTGTACTGCCATTTATAACACTTGGGTTGACATCCCTGCATGTTAGCAGGACTCACTGAAGGTCTTGGTGGAGTCCCCTTTACTGCAGATGCCAGAGAAAACATTCCATCATTCCACAAATTGGTGGAAATAACATTTATTTTCCATGCTGTTAGATGATCAGAAATTGGGGTCACTGGCCTCTGGTCTAAATCAATTAAATACTCTGCCACAAAGTGGTGGTATACCTCCCAGCTGGAGAGCTCTTTTGCTGGTGTAGTAGCAAGCTGACTTGGAGTGTGCCAAGTAGCCCTTAGAAGAACTTTTATATTCTATTTACCGTGGTGCTCTCCTACTGCCCAGCACCATTCTCTCTCTGTGTTCCTTTTTAATTGAGTTGCACATCTATGTCACCCTATTGCAGAATCTCATTCAAGTCCTCACTTAGCTTTAACTCCTGCCCCCGATCACTCACTCAGTTCTCTAGGTCTCTAATTGTTTAGCCATTCTGATAACTCAGAGCACTTCCACAGCAAGTGAATGCAATCCTTTCTGCAGGGATTTAACAGAGCCTTCAGTTGTTCACCCAGGTCTCCAGAAGCCAAATTTCCCTTCCCAGTTTCCACCAATTCCACCCTTCCTTACTCCCATGCACAAAACTTGGATTCCATAGACAAGGGTCTATAGAAGCATCCTTTTAGAATATGAAACCTTGGACTCCAGATTACATATTTCTTCAGTAGAATTTCTCAAATTCTCCTCATTAGTCAGAGATTCCTTGAAGGGGATGAAGGAAAAAAGCTACTCAAATACCAGACCCCAAACCTAGCTCTGGACTGAGGTGCTCCATTTTTGCAGACCAGCTTCTCCTTGTGACTTAATAGCCAAAAAAGAAATTAACAGAAATGATGTACTAAAATATGGGATCCTTAAAGGACTCACTCTGCCCCCTAAAAAAAGCCACCCAAACATCGTCCTGAATCAGATCTTGAAATCTTGGGATTCACTTTCTCAGGCGTTCAATCTGACACTCTTGGTAACTTGCTACCTCAGAACATGAGCAGGACCAGCTGTTCTCATTGGACTAACATGGTATCATTACCTAGGCTCCCCTTCCAGTCCTTAGACAGAAAGTAACTTTAGCCCTTTCTCATGTCAGAACAGTTGTCTGTCATCATTTGGGATGCTCACTGAGGAAGGCTGTTCTAGGGCTCCTAAGAATATTCTCAACAACCTTTCTTTTCATAGCTTTTTAGCAAAATACTGCATGAATCAGACTAGGTCTGATGAAGTGAGGGAATGTCTTATATTCTCTTGTATGGGCTTATGATGAGGAAGGGTTCAACCCCTTCTTGGATGGGATTTAGTATAGCACCTGAGCTCTATAATCATCATCATACACAAAGGAAGTATCTTTCCTTGCTTTGAACAGTAACTAGATGATATATGATATATGAAAATGTAGAAAACGTCTGTCTCCAAAATGACACAAATTGGATCTACCCAGGTGCTAGTTCCAAACTACACCCCGCCCCCCCATGATTTTGTGTCTACCTTGTATATATGGGATTTCTTTGTGTTATCCTCTCCCCTGCCCCAATAGAATGTGAGCTACTTGAGGGCAAAGATTGTTTCCTTTTGTCCTGAAACATAACAAGCATATAATAAATGCTTATTTGAAGAAAGAATATATTCACCTCTTAGCATCCAATAATCAGCCAGTAGGAAACAAGTTACTTAGAGGTTCTCTCCAAGGATGTGAAAGTTCTCATTAAAATCCCATCCCACCTTTGAAATTTGAAGTGACTCCATCTGTCCCTGTAATGAGGTAATTACTTGGTGCAACACTGAGCCTAGAGTCAGGAAGACCTGAGTTCAAGTCCACCCTCAGGTGCTTACTATCTGTGTGACCTTAGGCAAGTCACTTAAGTGCTATTTGCCTCAGTTTCCTCAACTGCAAAATGGAGTTGTAATATCTCCCTATTGTTGTGAGAATCAAATGAGATAATATTTGTGAAGCACAATGCCTGAAACCACAGAAAGTACTATGAAAATGTCAGTTACTATAAGTATCATTACTATTACAGAAAATTCCTTTATATTTATAACATAAGAAAACCATCAGGGAACTTATTATTTTTTTTAAAAAAAATTAAAACACACACATAAAGTAAGTTTTCTTCTGAGTCTATGAAATTTTTTCAAATGTCTAACTTGTTTAACCACAGAATCCACAAGGTTTCAAAGCCAAAAGGGATCTTGAGAAACACTGAGAGATGCTGAGGCGGCAGTGTCCCCGTGAGAGGCAGACACCTGAAAAGGATGCTTTGAACCCAAAATTAGAATTTAGAAATTAGAATTAGAAAGAAACCCTAAAATAGAATTAGGATGGAAGACTATTTGCCCATAGAATTTTCCTTTTAAAACTAATCCTCAATTTAGACTTTAGGTCAATGGCTTCCCTTAGTGCAAAGTGAGGTAATCCGTGGTGAGAATAAGGGAATTATTTCCTTTCTCCTTCTCTAAAGATCCAGGACAACCTGGTGGTATTTTTGAATTTGATAATTCCAAATTCAAACCTAATAATATAACTTCATTGTTCCATTTAAGTCTTTGTTTGCTCCATCAAATTACATTAAAGGTAAAAATACATAATTAAATTAATAAGCTGGGGAAAATATAGTGATAGAACCTTTTTCATTAAAAGAAAAAATCCTCATTATGTTGAATATCATTCTCAAAACAAGGAAAAATAGGATAGAAAACAATTTTAAATATCCTTTTATATCTATCATTCATCTCATTTTATTCACTGTAATACTGTCTCACTTTGGCAGAATAGCTGAAAGAAAGAAATATTGAAGGAAAAAGAAGTATTAACAAAAGGGAACCTCATTCAATCAGCCAACATTAGGTGCCAAGCACTGTATTAGTTCAGTCAGTCAATCAGCAAGCTTTAATTAAGCACTTACTATGTCCTAGGTACTGCTAAGCACTAGAAATACAAAGAAAGGCACTGAAGAAGCTTATAGAATGGAGGAGATAATATGAAGAGAGCTATGTTCAGACAAGATACATACTGGATACATGGGAGATAATCAATAGAGATAACTTGAAGGAAGCCAGGGAAGCCAAGAGACAGAAAGGAGCAGGGAAAGTATTCCAGGCATGGGGATCAGCCAGCAAAAATGCCCTAAGTCTTGAGATAAGAGATCTTGTTTGAGAAACAAGGAGACAAATGTCCCTGGATCAGAGTATGTGGATATGTACAAAGTGTAAGAAGACTTACACCTTAGGAAAGGTAAGACAGGGTCTGATGGTGAAGAACTCTGAATGTCAAACAGAATATTTTATATTTGATCTTGAGGGTGATAAGGAGCCATTAGAGATTATTGAATAGGGAAAGGGTGGCATGGCCATGAGTACAAACACAAAAATGAGACTTTCCTTGCCTTCAGGGATCTTACATTCTCACTAGGAGTTTGTCTTTGGGGAGAGTAGGGAATAATACAATACTTGAAGAAAAACTGTTAAGGCCTGGGAAATAAACATGCATCCCCAGTGTTTAGTATAACGTCTTGCACATAGTTAGTGCTAAATAAATGTTTATTCACTAATTTGTTCACTAAATTCTTAGAGGGAATTATACATGTTTATTTACCTATTAATTCATTTATCCTTAGTTGAATCCTTAGAGAAGATCTACCTGGCTTCAAGGCAACTCATTTTGAAAATATTAATATTCAGAGAAGTTAGGACTTATCAAAACCATGTTAATAGCATCAGAGGGAGGATTTAAAGCCAGCTTCCTTTCCAGTTTGGGCTACTTAAGCATGCTGAAACCACTTGAAGTCATTCCTCTCTAGGGATAATTGGACAGATATCTGTCTTGTCTTCACTCAGCCATGTGAGCAGAACATCATTAAAGGACAACTTTAAGGTGACTTTTCAAAATAAAAAAAATATTCTGTAATAATAGTGATAATAATAGCTGATTTTATATTGTGTCTGAAAGTTTGCAATATGCTTTGCATCTGTTATCTAATTAGCGTACAGGGTCTAGCACCATAAATGTACAATGCCAAAAAGACACCAAACCAGATCAATGATGATTTATGGCATTATTGTTTCTACTTCTTTCCTATTCCAGGAGAACCCAGATTTCATTAGTAATGACTCTCCTTCTGATGCTGACTGAAAGTGAATTAGAGCAAGGGTTCTTAAGACTTTTTTTGTGTGCTGGACACCTTTGGAAATTGATGATGCCTAAGGACCCCTTCTTAGAATATTGTTAAGTGCATAAAACATGTAGGATTAAAAAGGAAATTAACCTATTGAAACATAGTTACCAATATATTTAAGTTAATGGACTCTAGGTTAAGAACTCCTAATCTAGATGGTCTTTGTGAACTGCTATCATTAAATATATATATATATATATATATATGTATATATTTCTTAGTCATTTGCCTGAATGAATAATCTCTAAAATAATAATACTAACAGCTGATACATATATTGATTTGGAATTTACAAAGGGCTTCACGTACATTAACTCATCTGTGCCTCACAATATACTTGTGAGCTAAATACCTATAGTTGTTGTAATCTCCATTTCATAGACGAGAAAACTGAGACTCTGAGAGGTCAAGTGAATTATTGACTATCTCAGAGCTGGTTGTCAGAAGCAGGATTTTAATCTAAATTTACCTGTCTCCAGTAAGAGAGATTCTTATGTTTAGGGACTTAAAAGGGGTGCTGTTGATTTTTTTTTTACATTATATTCATCATAAGTAGCTTTAGCAATATTCACATTTAAAAAAAGAAAGAAAGAATAGAAAATGTCTTAAAACTACCTTACAACAAGGGGAAATAGATTTCTGCCAGAATTGACACTAACACATCCTGTGTTGTCTTCAGCCAAAGTTGAACCTTCAGTGTCATGCCTGCAAAATGAGCTATAGGAGAGGAGATAGTCCAAGGATAGAGACTGATCCCTGCCTACTGGAGAGTCTTTCTCAGAGAGCCCTCTTTGTGGTTAGGGGGTGAGGAGTGGATTTGGGGACGATAGAATGGAAGATGCTAAAAATAGGAGCTAGAGAGAAGCTTAGTGTGAGAAATTAGAAAAGAGCAGAGGCATTATATTGCTCAGGATGAGGCTGATATGCAGATTGATGGCTAGCTGAGTGAAGGCAGTCAGGAAATTGGGTCACAGGTGGAGAGAGGGGGAGGTTGCAGCAAGTGCTATCTTTACAAAAAGAGAATTATTATTATATGTATTCTGATTTGAAAGACCTGGAAGAGGCTAAAAGAAACTACTAAAAACTCTAATTATGTGAAATTGTTAATTATTAACTTTGTAAATATGATTCTGAAATAAAGTGAGAAGAATTGAATGTCAGGCAACATGTCATTAATAGCTTTGAAAAAGATGGGGCACAGATCTGCTGATTGGGGAGAGATTTATAAAGATCGGATCAAATTATCCTTTTAGCCAGGTGGGAACTGATGCTCGAGAAGTGTGGGATACATTCTTATCTTCCTGAGGCAGTCACCTCCCTCCTATCAATGCTAATAGAAATCAGAGGCTTTTGTCTAGGAGGGACTCCTTCCAGTCTGAATTTTAACTGTAATATTAAGATCTTCTAGAGGAAAAAGGGCAATCTCTTACAAATCAGATTCTTGAAGAAAGAGGAAAAAAAATTTCATTTGAAGGAAGAAGTCTTTTTCTCATTTCAGCTTAACCTACTTGAAGTAAGCCCTCTCACTACCACAATTTCACCTAAATTGTTGAGTTTTGCCTTCCCATGAACTACATTTTTCATCCCCACAGACCAATAGACAAGGATACTTAATCTGTTCCTTTATGAATAATAGGCTTGGAATCTCAATGAACAAGTATAGCAATCAATTAAATTCAAGTTTATTAAGCATGACCATGCTCCAGGTTCTGAGCCAAGCACAGAAGTTATAAGATAAAATCAAAAACAGTTCTTGTCTTCAAGGAGCTCTCATTCCCCTTGGGGGAATCAACATGGTCATAAATAAATGAATCCAAAATAGATGTGCCCTTTTAGAGAAACTGGAGTCTTTATCCCAACTCACATTCACATTAATGTATTGTTTACCAGAGTCCAGGCTAGCTTTTGCTCCCCCTGAGGGGTCTATGGATACCCCTAAAGAGCAGTGGGGCTTTCATTAATACTTGAGTCAACATTGTGCTGTATTTTTCCTAATGTTAATCACCAGTGATTAGTGCTCCAGTATAATTTAATCAATCAACATCAATGGCCTTTTACAAAGAGATATTTACTGAGAAAGTATATCAAGAACAGAAGTAATAAAGAATTTCCCCCATCACCAAACAGTATATTCTCTCCTATACCACTGAGAATCCTGAGGAGAGAGGACTGAGCCTTAAAATAGTAGCTACCATGTGTCTGTCCCCAACCAAGTCACTTTGTCCCATATTTCTCACCTGTTGCTCTCATTTGGACATCTCCATCATGGCCTCAGTAAGCTCATCCTTAAAAAATATCCTGTCATAAGATGGAATCACCTTTGGTATTCACACTTCAACAGTACCCTCTGCTCCATCCCACCCAAGCCCCATTTTTCAGGGTTGTTTTTTTTTAGTGGTATCTTCCCCCATTAGACTATAACTTCACCAAGGAGTGGAATTCTCTCTGTGTGTCTCTCTGCCTCGCTCTGTCTCTGTTTCTTTCTCTGTCAGTATCTCTATTTCTCTGTCTGTCTCTGTCTCTTTCTGTCTCTCTTTTTCTCTCTGTCTCTCTGTCTCTGTCACTCTCTGTCTCTGTTTCTTTCTCTCTGTCTCTCTGTCTCTGTTTCTTTCTTTCTGTCTCTGTCTCTGTCTCTCTCTCTGTCTCTGTCTCTCTCTCTCTGTGTCTCTCTCTCTGTGTCTCTCTCTCTCTGTGTCTCTCTCTCTCTGTCTCTGTCACTGTCTCTGTTTCTTTCTCTCTGTCTCTGTCTCTGTCTCTCTGTCTCTCTCTCTGTCTCTCTCTCTCTCTGTCTCTCTCTCTCTCTGTCTCTCTCTCTCTGTGTGTCTCTCTCTCTCTGTCTCTCTCTCTCTCTCTCTGTCTCTCTGTCTCTCTCTCTCTCTCTCTCTCTCTCTCTTCCTTCTGGGCACTTGTGTCTTTAGCACTTATCACAGTACCTGGCAGACAGTAGGTGCTTAATATATGTTTCTTGACTGACTGACTTTTGAATGCAGTACAGCTGATAAATGAGTTACTACTGCTCCCTCTTGGCTCCACTCTTTAAGAGACCCACAGGTCACTTAAAATCGCTTTTGGGCCTTGACTGTTGACAAAATCCGGCATGGACTCTAGCTCCCAGACTTCTGGCATTTCACTTACCCAGACTTTCAAAGCTCACCAGGTTGTAGCCTAGTCTGATCCTCTTTAACCAAAAAGGGGGAAATAACAATGCTAACAGGCAAAGAATGGAGTCCTGTATCTACAGGCCACATGTTGACCTAGGTGAATAGGGCCCAGGGCCTTTTGAAACCCAGGGTTACAGAATATCTCCTTCACTTGAAGCAGCTAGTAAGAAATACACACACAGGGGCAAAGTCAAGATGGCGGAGTAGAAGGACGGACTTGCTCTAGCTCTCCCCCCATAGCCCATAAAATACCTGTAAAAAATGACTCTAAACAAATTTTAGAGCAACAGAAGCCACAAAACGACATAGTGAAAGAGATTTCCAGCCCAAGATAGCCTGGAAGACTGACAGGAAAGGTCTATCGCAACAGGCTCAGAGCTGAGTGTAGCCCAACCTCAGCCATGAGGCATTGCATGGACAGGACTGGAACAGGCTTCAGGGTGCAGAATCATGGGTAGCAGTTTCAGTTCCCAGATTTCTCAACCCACAAATGCCAGAGACAGTTTCAAAGGTCAGTAAGAAAGGTCTTTCACCTGGGTGAGAGGGGAATGTGGTCTGGCCCCAGTACTGGCCCCAGGGCAGCGGCAGCCACTGCGGCAGCAGTGTCCACTTTTGGAACCCTTGGTCAAAAGACTGATCTGGGTCTCAGTCCTGAGTGACTGTCCTGGAATGAGGAAGAGCATTGGCATGATGGAGCTGGTGATGGATGTGGAGAGGGAATCCTATTCACAGATCCAGGGCAGAAAAGAGTGTTTATGGTTGCTCACAGACCAGAGGGCAGGCCTAGAGAGGAGTAAACTCCTCTCCTTTGATTATGCCACCTTGGAGGAACTGAGAACTTACAAGTCCCTAGAGTATACCCTCCACTTGACAAAAGACTCAAAAGTCAAGTAACTGACTGGGAAAATACCCAAAAAAAGGGAAAAAATAAGACCATAGAAAGTTACTATCCATTTGTCTCATGTTCCCCTATTAGTCTGTGAGCTCCAACAGGGCAAGAATGATACCTTATTTTATCTCTGTATCTCCCCCAGTGTCTAATACAGTGCTCACACACAGTAGGTGCCTATGTTTGTTGAATAAATTCATTCATGATTAAATGATAAAGTTCTTAAGTAGGTCACCCCTCCCAGTGCCTGCCATTATTGTTGCCATTGCTGTTGACATCATTGGTCCTTCTGTTTTGGAAGAGAATCGATGATATCATGAGGGTGACATCTTGACTTGTGCATGAATTGCCTTTGAGTGAGGTGGGACTGCACTAAGTCATTTGCCTTGCTCCCTTTTCCAGAGTCATTAGAGTCCTGTGGCAAGACAAAGGCCAAGATGACTGGTGATGGCTCAGGATGCAGTGGGTAACCTTGGACTTTCTAAATTAAGGTCTTTCTCAGTAAAAATTGAGACAAAAGATGGCCCTATTTACCATACCAAATATATCAATCTGGGAGGGGAAGACCCTCAGACTGTCTGGACAAAACAGAAAGTAATTGTTATTTATACTATTTACTCTCATTCTAAGCCGTCAGAACCTAAACAATGAGCTGCAGAGGCTTGGACTGGGTCCCTTTTTGGCCATTCAATGAAAAGTATCTGCCATAATCAGAGAAAATGTATAGTATCACATTTAAATAAAGCAGGTCCTTGGGTAGTTCTACTTTTAAACTTTGATAATTTAGCTTTATGAGGATGACAGAAATCTATAAATGATCTGTAAGTGACATTTAAAGGCAAATTCAATTTTCTGCTCATAGCTAACAGTGACATCTGTTTAACTGGCCATAGGACAGTGTTACCTTCTGTTTCAGGATATTGTATACAATTGTGTAAAACACAGTATGTACAATAATATAGCAAGTTATCCTCAACTTTTATAAACTTATTCATAAGTACAATTTAAAATTAAAGCAAGGAATAAATATTTTATCACACCTATAGATGGACTTTAATATAATATAAAAGCATATGAAGATTTCATGACAACGTATGCCTTGAAATCATATTTGACTCAGAATTTCAACATGTAAAAGTATGATTCCATGTTCAACATGCTATTTCATTTATAAGTAAATGCAATATTTACATAGCAAAAATTAGATGTGTCTGTATGTGTGTTCAGATATGATTTATCCACAAAACATGTGCATGGTTAGTTTGTGAGGGCACACAGTCTGTCCTCTCTTTGAAAATTTGTCCATAAAAATTGTGAAGACAGAATATCCCAAACCTAAAGATCCTTATTTTTTGGATAAAGAATGTAACTTACATTACTGATGATAGAAGCACTGTACTTGGGAATTACTTTTTTAATTGTTAGAATTGGTAGGATATATAGTATGTATAATTAATAGGTAGGAGCCAAGACTAGATTTTTGGCTTTGCCTTTGTTAGCAAAGACAATAGAAGCACAGAGAGAGTTGAATTGAGCATCTAGGAACATGTGATCATGCTCTTAAAATTGTAATGCAAATTAGCTAATTACATTTTGCTTTCTTGGATGTAGAAAGTGATTATAGTCCTACATCAGTGAGGGTGGGAAGGTGTCAAAGAGAACAGGGTAAAACTGTTTACTACATTGCATGTATACATGGATTCCATAATTCATCAGTCCTGCTTACTTTTGAACTCCTCATTACATCTACAAAGAGTGCATAATAGACCAGGTGCTGGTTAAAACAAAATATATTTTTTTACCTAGAACACAGATGTAGCACATACTCTGGGGCACTATCCTAACCCGCACTGATAATGACAGTTTGGGTCCTCTTGGTATGCCTACTACATTCCCTCAGGGCTATAGTTTTATTTGAGACTGGATTTGAGACTGTCTTTCTAAAGATATAGCTCTTGAGCCCTGACCAGTGTGCTTCCCCTATGTTTATTCTTTCAGTAATATTTTTCCCAATTACATGTAAAAGCAATTTTTAATATTCATTTTTAAAATTTTTGAGTTCAAAATTCACTCCCTCTCTTCCTATCCTCCCCCCTTCCTGAGATGACATAGATTATATGTATGCAATTATGCAAAACACATTTCTGTATTATTCATTAGTCCAATTAGTCAAAACACAAACCAAAAAAAAAAAAATGAGAAACATAAAGTGAAAAAAATAGCATGCTTTGATCTGTATTCAGTTCCATCAGTTACTTTTCTGGAGGCAGATAATTTTTTGATCATGGGTCCTTTGGAATTGGCTTAGATCATTGTATTGCTGAGAATAGCCAAGTCATTCACAGTTAATCATCATGCAATATTGCTGTTACTGTGTACATGTTCTCCTGTTCTGATCACTTCACTTTGTATCAGTTCATGTGGGTCTTTCCAGGTTTTTCTACAATAGTCTTGCACATCATATCTTATAGCACAATATTATTCCATTACAATTATATACTACAACTTGTTCAGCCATTCTCCAATTGATTTTTGACGTGATTATAAATCACTAGCAATTAATTACCCAGATTTAATTAGCTTTTAGAAAGGTATACTTACTAAGGAGCATATTAAAAAGAGTTGGTAAAAAGAAAAAAGCAACTCCCCCCAATCTGTGACACATTCTACCATTAAGTATAGAAAGAGTCCAAGAGGAAGTAAGATAAAGCTTAGAAAGTATATTTGGCAAAGTATATTTGATAACTTACAGTTCTTGGAAGTCCTTTAGTTGCAGTCCTCAAGATATGAATCCCCTTATGATTCCCCTTTGATACGAATCCAATCAGTTTTGATTCAGTTAAAAGGATGCACTTGAGGCCCTAGAGGATCACAGGTGACTTCAAGGCTGCAGGTTCCCCAACTCTGATAGCTTGTTTTGTGGTACTTTTTGTAAATCCTTGAATCTGCATCCATTTTGTACTTGATTCCCAATGTAATGTCGTTGAGCTGTTCTGCAAACATTGCTAGTGCATACACATGAAGATGGAAAGTCAAAAATCCTACAGAACCCTTAAAGTTCACAAGTTCCTCTGGCCAAGGGGGTAAGGAAGAGAGCAAGACCAGGGCCAAGACTCAGGACTTTGCTCCTCATCACCGCACTACCACCCTCACCACCACTGGATTCCTTCTTGAGATTTCAGCTGGAATGCCCTCTCAAACCTCCCAAGTTCTGAACTATCTCCCTGGTTTTGTATAGGTCCTACAGGGCTTTCAAAGCTCCTCACAAAATGGGAATAGACTTTCTGTTGCTCCTACTTGAAATGCCTTTAACTTTTTTAAGGAGATATATAGTCCTTCTTCTTTAGTTCTGCTTAATGGATTGAATCCAGAAGTGTTCTTTCCTGACTTTTAAGTGGGGCACGGGTAATCAATGAACCCCTTCCTTACAAATATATTAAGAAATTCTGGACCATGGCTCTAAAACCTCCTATAAAGGACCAGACTTTTGTCCCTACTATACTTGAGTTAACCTCACTAAATGGGATTTCCAAAATGAGGAGAATTATTCATTTCCCTCACTAAGTCTTTAAGGTTCCATTGTTCTTTGCTGTATCAAACCAAGAGAGAGAAATCAAAAACAGTGTGCAGTAAATATATGACAACCTTTGAGTACCATTTCAGGTGGTCACTATTTGCTGAGTTCCCTGTTGGAGGCAGAATACTTGAGCCAGGGTCCGTGACTTCAAGAAAATTAGTCTGATTGAAGAACCTAAAGTCATAAAAAGAAAGAAAAGAGAACAGAGCAGAAAAACATACTTTTCTAAAACAGTGATACAATGATAAAATAAGCTATAGCTATCCAGCTATAATAGCTGGAGCTATTATAATAGCTATTCTGAGGAAGGCAACCAGGATGGTTAAAAGATCTTGAGTTCATGCCAAATGATATTTGGAAGAAATGGGAAAAATGTTGATCCTAAGGAAGAGAATGCTCACCCATGACATAGGAGAAACAGGTCTCCCCTAGGCATCATGAATCTCACACATTTTTAAAGGCTTGCATCAGACTTTAGACATGACACTAGTTCACAGACACATGTCTATATGCCATATGTCACATTTTTGAATCTCCCTCTGGGTGCAGAGAACTGTTCTTGGAACTACAAAAGGATACAAAATAAATATAAAACAGAGTCCTTGACTTCTAAAAGTATGTAATTCAGTCATTGAGGAGGAAAACCCAGCAAATGCTTGAAAGGCATCATCACATTTTTAAAAATAATTCAAATTGATTTTTTAGTATCAGAAAACAGAACCACCAAGGGAGAACAAGGCAAAGATATGATCATGGATCTACAGTTGGAAGTCTTCAGAGATCATCTAATTCAACTCTCTCATTTTATAAGATGGGATAATTAACTCTTCTTCCCTATGTAGTTTCATTCATGATTTCTTGAACTACAGCTCTGAAAAGCCAGGATTTGATAAATTGAGATTCTAATGTAGCTACATGACTATACCTTAAACCAAAATTACTCTGGCTCTCATTGAATGGCCAATAATAGGTCCAGTCCAAGCCTCACTTGGTCATTGTTTGGGTTTTGATGGATGGATCAGAGTGAGTGTAAGTAGCAGTTGTTTCTGTTCTAGCCAGAAAACCTAAGGATCCTCCCCTTCCAGAACGATTTTTTTTTTATAGGCAGACTAGTTCATTTTTGGGGGAGGTGCAGAGGGAATCATTTCTTACCTAGCCTTAAATCTCTGAATACGTGTTGTCTCAGACACACTGAGATCTGAGAAAAGCCTCAGCTTAGAAAGGTCAAGGTCTCCCACTGCATCTGGGGATATCTCTAATTGCCCTGACCTATTGCCACTGGACTCAGATGACTTTGGAGGAGAGAGTAAGCCTGATGACTTCACACAGCCCTACCTCACTTAAAACCAATTCACTTTCAATTCAAGACATCATCCTCCTGATGTCATTGATCCTCTTCAAAAACAAAGAAGACATAGCAACGAACACTCATTTTATAGATGCAGTGATGGAGGCAGGATTGGATCTGAGATGCTTCTAACCTTCAATTGTCTTTTCACTGATCCTCTGGACTCACTGCTTTAGGTCTCTAAACAAATCTAGTATTAAAAAATGGTTCTTTGAGGTCATCTCCTGTAAGGATGGAAGAAATGAAATGAAGAACCAAATAACAGAGTTTTAGGGGACATAGGTTAGACTTTGTTTTAAAAGGAACATTCATAGGATTTAGAGTTGGGAGGGACTTCAGAGCCCTGAAGTGTGACAGAAAGTCTTTCCAATTTGGAGAGGAACTTTGAAACATCCTGTAGAGCCATATAAAATCAGGGAGCTAGTTAAGAGTTGAGACATACAGAAGAGAGGGCATCCCAGATAAAATGCTGAGAAGAAACTGATAGGGGGTAGGGAGGTGAATGGTGGTGATGGTGGTGAGGGGTAGACGCCTGAGTCTTGGCCCTAGCCTTGGTCTTCTCCCTTCTTCCCCCACCCCCACCCCCTTGACCAGAGGACCTTGTGAATTTTAAAGATTCTGGAGAATTTTTGTCTTTTCATCTTCATATTTGTAGTTATATAACATCTAGCCCAATTTCCCACTTTTACATAAGAAAAGATTGTGGTCTATGGAGAAGAGACTTGCTTATGGTCACACATATAGTAAGCATCAGAGGGAGGATTCAAATCCATAATCCTCTGACTACAAACATATTCCTCTTTCTACTCACTGTAAACTACTTTCTCCTTCAAAGTGGAATAAAATAATCTAAGAACCTTCCTAGAGAAATAAGCCTTGAATCAGGTGTGCAAAGAAGTGAAGGGCACAGACTGATGAGGTATAGGGAAGGGACAAGCTGGAATGGAATATGGAAAGGAATGAAAGTGGAAAAACAAAAATATCCTGAAACATGAACCTTTAAATATGACTCCCAGGGGGTGGAGACAAGATGGCAGAGCAACAGCACAGACTTTCTAGAGAGCTCCCCCCCAAACTCAGCCAAATACCTGTAAAAAATGACTAAACAAATTCTGGAGCTGCAGAGCCCACAGAATGATGGAGTGAAGCATATTTCTAGCCCAAAACAGCCTGGAAGGTCACTGAGAAGTATCTATCATGGCAAGCTGGGAACAGAGCGCAGTCCAATATGGGCTGTACCAGCACAGATGGGACCTGAGCAGGCCTTGAGGTGACTGAATCTCTCACTCCTTTGGCTTTCCAGACTTCACAATCTCAAAATGGTGAGGACAAATTGGAAGGTCAGTGGAACAAAACCTGTGGGACCCTTGTGAGAGAGTAGATTTGTACCTGCCCCAGCCCCAGGGCAGCAGCAGAGGAGGGGGTGGAGGAACCTGAGGCAGCCACAGCTTCAGCAGGGCCAGTGGCAGCCACTGTTTGTGGAGCTCTAGCTCACAGACTGTGGGGGGGATCAAGCAGCTGAGAGTACAGCTCCCCATCCCCATTGGAAGCAGAGATCTACCTTGGCAAGGAGCTCAAAAGTTAAGTAAATGGTTAAGGAAATAAGCAAAAACTGGAAAAAGAATCAGACTACAAACTCTTACTTTGATGACAAGAAAGACCAAAACTGCAAACAGAAGACAACAAAGTTAAAGCTCCTCCACCCAAAGCCTCAAAGAAAAATACGAGTTGTTCTCAGGCTGTGGAAGAGCTCAAAAAGGATTTTGAAAATCAAGTAGGAAAAGACAAGCAAAAATTGAGAAGAGAAATGAGAGTGATGCAAGAAAATCATAAAAAACAAGTCAACTGCTTGCTAAAAGAGACCCAAAAAATGCTGAAGAAAATAACACTTTAAAAAATAGACTAACCCAAATAACAAAAGAGATCCAAAAAGTCAATGAGAAGAAGAATGCCCTAAAAAAGCAGAATTGGCCAGATGGAAAAGGAGGTCCAAAAGCTCACTGAATAAGATAATTCCTTAAAGATTAGAATGGAGCAAATGGAAGTTAATGACTATGAAAAATCAAGAATAAAACAAAACCAAAGGAATGAAAAAATAGCAATGTGAAATATCTCATTGGAAAAACAACTGATCTGGAAAATAGATCCAAAAAACAAAATTTTAAAATTATGGGACTACCTGAAAGCCATGATCAAAAAAGACCCTAGACATCATCTTTCAAGAAATTATCAAGGAAAACTGCCCTGATATTCTAGAAGCAGAAAGTAAAACAGATATTGAAAGAGTTCACTGATACCTTCTGAAAGAGATCCCAAAAGGAAAAGTCCTAGAATTATTGTAGCCAAATTTCAGAGCTCCCAGGTCAATGAGAAAACATTGTAAGCAGCTAGAAAGAAACAATTTGAGTATTGTGAAAATACAATCAGGATAATACAAGATCTAGCATCTTCTACATTACGGGATTGCAGGGCTTGGAATATTATATTCCAGAAGTCAAAGGAGCTAGGATTAAAACCAAGAATCACCTACTCAGAAAAACCAATTATACTCATATACTCAAAAATATTAATTTTAGGGGGAAAATGGTTATTCAATGAAATAGAGGACCTTCAAGCATTCTTGATGAAAAGACTAAAGCTGACTAGAAAATTTGATTTTCAAACACAAGAATAAAGCGAAGCATGAAAAGGTAAACAGGAAAGAGAAATCATAAGGGACTTAATAAAATTGAACTGTTTACATTCCTACATGGAAAGAAAATATTTGTAACTCTTGAGACTTTTCTCAGTGTTAGGGTAATTGGAGGGATTATATATGTATAGACAAAGGGCACAGGGTGATTTGAAAGGGATGATATCTAAAAAAATAAAACTAAGGGATGAGAGTGGAATATATTGGGAGGAGAAAGGGAGAAATAGAATGGAGCAAATTATCCCTCACATAAAAGAGGCAAGAAAAAGCTTTTTCAATGGAGGGGAAGAGGGGTGAGGTGAGAGAGAAAAAGTGAACCTTATTCTCATCACATTTGGCTTAAGGAGGGAATAACATGTACACTCAATTTGCTATGAAAATCTGTCTTACACTACAGGAAACTAGGGGAGAAGGGGATAAGTGGGGTGAGGGGGCATGATGGAAAGGAGGGTAAATGGAAGGAGGCGATAATTAGAAGTTAACACTTTTGAAGAGGAATAGGGTCAAAAGAGAGACTAGAATAAATGGGGGCAGAAAAGGATGGAGGGAAATATAGTTACTTGCACAATGTGACTTTTATGGAAGTCTTTTTCATAACTACACATGTATAGTGTATACTGAATTGTTTGCCTTCTCGGTGGGGATGAGTGGGAAGGGAGGAACAGAGAGAAGTTGAAACTCAAAGTTTTAAAAATGAATGTTAAAAATTGTTGTTACATGCAACTGGGAAAAAGATATACAGGTAATGGGGTATAGAAATCTATCTTGCCCCACAAGAAAATAGAGGAGATGGGGATAATCAGAAGATACACTGTCTTGGGATGGGTGGAGGGGAGAGATGGGGAGAAAATTTGGAACCCAAGATCTTGTGGAAATGAATGTTGAAAACTAAAAATAATTTAAATAAATAAATAAGACTCCCAAGTCTACTTCTCCTGCCTTGACCTCACTTTAGTTACATGTCTCCACTGACTCCAATATTTTCTTATATAGTGACCTATTATTACTTACATCTGAAAACACCAAAAATAGAACTTATCCCCTGCAACCTTCTCCTGATTTTCCTTTTTCTGTCAGTTGTTGTTTGGTCATGTCTTACACTTTGTGACCCCCATTTAGGATTTTCTTTGCACAAACACAAGAGTGGTTTGTCATTCCTTCTCTAACTCATTTTAAAAATGAGGAAATTAAGGCAAATAAAGTTAAATGACTTGCCCAAGTTCACACAGCTAGTTTGAGGCCAGATTTGAACTCAGAAAGACTCCAGGTACAGCACTCTATCCACTGCACCACCTAGCTGTCAAGCTTCCTATGAGCTCTAAATATATACTCCTAGATTCTAGTATCTGCCCATGGTCACATAGGTACCAAAGACTGGAGTTGAGATTTTAACCCTAAATAGAGAGGCAACATTATGCCACAGAAAGAGTATTGAATTTGGTGTCAGATGACCAAGGTTCAAATCCTGTCTCTGATGCTTACTACCTATATGACTACATGACTTCTCTGGGCCTCAGTTTCCTCATTTATAAAATGCAAGAGTTAGAGTACATGAGCTTGAAGGTCTCTTTCAGCTCTATGAGCCTATATATGAGCCTACTCTACAATAAATGCTCTTTCTATGATACCATGCTCAGTATTCTACCTTGCACAACTACCTAGTCTATCACTCTCTACCCATATGATGAAGTCAGTGGAAGGCAGTATACCACAGTGGAAAGCACAGTGGCTTTGGATTAGAATGACTACTTTTGATGTTTCAGTGCCCTGTAACAGTAAGCACCCAACATACATAGGAGGACCTGCTATCACATGTTCTTAGACCTGCATTCATAAAAGGAAAGGCAACTTTTGAGGGGTTAACAATCACTTTAACAAGCACAGGTATCAGAAAATATCAAAGTCAAAATTTCAGAAAAATCAAAAATCAACAGACAGTGCTTCCAAACTGCCTTACCACTAACATACAAACATTTCTACCAGAAGTAGACTTGGGAGGCAAGCACCAACATCTGGGTTTTCAAAAAGCTAGAGGGTTGCTTAGTGGCTTCCCAGAGTCTCATCTGGCACACAGACTTTCTTTCAAAAACTAATCCCCCCAAAAGAAAACCTCACCCTCAGAGTATTTATAAATTTTTTAGAGCCAGAGGGCATGACCCTTTGACTCAGTAACTTGAGACCCTCCTATAAAACAATTCCCCAAATCAAGCTTCCCACAATAGGCAGGCCCATCCATGGGTGGGAAAAATCCTCCCCAATCACATTATTCAATCAGAGGCACTTTTAGTAAAACAAAAACAGCAAAAGATCCTAATTGGATTGCTATCACATACCTGTGGGACCCTTTGGAAGTTATTTTACCTAACTGAGTCCCACCTTCCTCATATCAAAATGAAAGAGTTGACTAGATGATCAATAAGGTGCCTTCTACATCTATGACCTTTATGAATGGCATTTTTTTTTAACTTTAATCCCATATCCTTTGAAGTTGTCTTAGTTGTTGCTTCTTTCTGTTTATCCAGATTTGCATCCACACTGCCATTCTTACAGATATATGTTCAATCTGAAATTTGGAGTGTTTACTGTAAATCTTTCCCAGAATTGTAAGGAGGAAGAAGAGGAGCAAATTACCCCAAAGACTGACCCTTTGGTATCAGGTGAAAAGAAGAAAGACTGACTTTTTTCCCAAGCATTAGTCAAAATTCATTTCCAATCTTTACTCTTGAAAAATCCAGAAAACAATCCTTTGAAATCTGGCAAAAAGAAAAGAAATATGTGAGGCCATTTGGAATTTGGAACATAAAATATATGCATTGCCTATTTTATGCAGACAAGTCAGTATGTGTCTGCATAAAATAAGACTCTTTTTTAATATTATTTTATGGATTGGCCATAGACTGCGTAATACAAGTGGGGGATAAAAGAGTAATGGGAAGGATGAGACCTGACTGAGTAATTCTCTTGTGTGTTTTTTTAAAGGATCTTTGTCAGGAGAATGGATTTCCCTTGTACCACTTTTTGCTCCTGTTCCTTTTTATGTCACCAATGAGGATGTATTGGGTGAGCAGTATGTATGTTAACTATCCTTTCAATATCTCAGCGTTGACATTAGACCTGTAAAAACCAATAAGAAACATACAAAATGAATGTGTCGGGGGGAGCAACCTAATAGCGTTTGGAGAATCTGAAAATGGTATCCCATTTGTCTCAGCTGGTGACTGGGATTGTAATAGGAAACTGAAAGCGGAGACATTATTAACCAGGTTTTTGGTTTGGTTTGGGTTTTTTTTGGTGACAGACTTTCAGAGTGTAATCTTACATACTGTGAATACTATGCTAAGCATTTGCTTGGCCTCATGATAAGGAGTTAGAGAAACTTGGTGGGGGATATATAAAGTGAAAAGAATGCAATGGGACCATTAAGGTTTTACAAAGATGGTGATATTTAAAGTTAGTCATGGGCACATAAGATTATGAGATCATAGACCTAAGATTAGAAGGAAAGTTTAATTTAATTCAGCTTCTCCATTTTATAGATGAGAAATCTGTGACCAAATGTTGTTGTTCAGTTGTTTTCAGTCATGTCTGACTCTTTCTTAACGCATTTGAGGTTTTCTTTGCAAAGATACTGGAGTGGTTTGCCATTTCCTTCTCGAGTTCATTTTATAGATGAGGAAACTGAGGCATATAGGGTTAAGTGACTTGCCCAGGGTCACATGATGCCTGAGATTAGATTTGAACTCAGTAAGGGGAGTCTTCCTGACTCTACCTCTGACACTATCCACTGGGCTACCTAGCTTCTCTGATGACCAAGGTCACACAGATAGTAAATGCTAGAGTTAGGACTGGAACCCAGGTCTTCTGAGTTGAGGACTATTGTACCTCATAAAATAATGGTCAACAAATGTAGTATTTTCATTATATGAAATCAAATTCCCCTCCCAACATTAGAAACAAATAGGTACTGTGAATGACAGCTAAAAGCTCCATATGATAGAATCAGAAAACTCGATAAAAATGAGATATTGATTCTGGAAGATTTTAATTTAGATTAGTTCACTTAAAAAGAGTAATAAATTGAAATGTATTGCACATGGCTCGCATTTGAAATGACTTATCAGGGGACCAAAATGAAAACCCAAGGCAAGCAATAATTTTAACTCCAGCATGAACCCAAGTTGGCCAGTGTTAAATTATAGTATCTTTGCAAATAATTTGGACAAGAACAAGACGAGTGATATATCTCTGAATGACTGATGAGATGCAATGTAGAAAGAAAAATTGGGGAAAGAGCTGGAAGGAAGTCTCCTGTGATAATAAATTAGGAAGAAAAACATCTGAACTATTAGGTTAATGACTTAAAATAAGATGTTCCAGTGCCTTGTGCCTACATCAGCCTGCTGGTTTGCAACTCCTCGATAAAATGCCCTGCAAATAAGCAAATATGGAAAGGAATCTTGGAGATTCATGCTTCCGGATGCTGAAATTTAATTCTTTTTGATTAAATGAAGGATTTTTCAATTAGCTATTTTTTCCTTCTGATGTTATGTTCAATTTTATGATCTCATTGTCCTTGTTTTATATTTCCTGTATTAGAAAATAAAGAATTGGGAAGGGGTATTCTTTTCTATTTTATTGTTTCATCATCTGGATACTTATGGGAACTGAAGAGCCAAGAATAACTACTCTAACAGTCACCATTTATTCCTTAGTCTATCCATTCAGCATCATTTTCAGTATTATGCACAAATATATTTTTATAAAAATAGAACACACACATATTGACGTGCTGCCACCTTCCATTTTAAGGAAGTCAGTGTGGTGTATTAGAAAGAATTCTGGATTTGGAGTCAGGGATAGAAATTGTTCTATTTTTACCATCTGGGTGACCTTCGTCAAGTCATTTAACTTTCTTAGAACTCACTTTCCACAACTGTCAAATGGAAAGGTTATACTACATGACTTTTAAGCTTTCTTCCAGCTCTGAGTCTAAAGTTATATCGTCCTAATGACTTTCTTTCTTGATCCCAGCTCCTCATCTAGGAACCTGGGTTTTGAGTTGTGCCTTCTTACAGTTGTCTCATTTCTTTCTCCATTATGAAATTATTTTCTGAGGGTGTAAAAAAAGTACAGTTTCTGAAATGGATGACTGGGCTGGTGAAAAAAGACTGTTTCTTTCCTGGCTTTTTCCATAATGGCTTGGCTGCTTAATCTCCACTTTAAAGAGTTCTTCTTTTGTAAGTTCAATACTTGCCTTCTTAGAACTGTGATGCTTTGTTAAAGGCTTAACTTCCAAAGCATCCCAGGATGCTTTGTGAGCCATTAAGCTTAATGAGTTAATTTTTTTTCAGAGTTAATATGTACAGCCCACCGATAATAACTTTAAGTGGGCCCTCCTGGTTTCTCACAAAAGAAAGTCTCCCTTTTAACAAAAGTCCTTAGGCTGAAATTTCTTGTAGAATAAATTTTTGGGTCTCAAGTGTGGTATAAAACATCACATACCTTTTCTGTATTCTTGAACTATTGTATAACCAAGATATCAGCTATATCAAAGTATGTCATCCTACATAAAGATTCCTTTGCAATAAATTCCCTCTCTCTCCAAATGTGTGGGTCTCCCCATCAACCCTGACTGTAGGAGTCAATGGTAAGTTGTTCATTTTTTCCCCACTTTGAAAAGCAATTTGTAATTGTACATAGATTCATCGTGAAACAGAAAAAACTACCCAGGTAATTTTCATCCTGGAATGTTTTCAGAGGGCATCTCAAACAGCAGACACCATGAAACCACCAGAGAACCTCTTCAGTGACATTTTTCAAAGAATGCCTTAGTCCACAGAGAAAGCCATATTAATAATAGAGATCCTACCAAATTCCCTACTCCCTCTCAAAACCCCTTTTTCTCTCAACCCCTCACACACATATACACCCCTCTATCAGGCATCCTTTCAGAGGCTGAGTTTTCTGAAACTTCAAAGGGAACTCCTGGCACAAGGGAACCCATAGCCCTTAGGAGGAGAATGTCAATCAATCCCATCACAAGAAAGCATAAAGCAAGCACCTTTCCCTAAGGATCTGACATGGGTCTGTTTCAGTTAGCAAGATATGTGATAAGTGGGAGGTAGCTGCATGGTAGCATTTTTCTCAGCTAGTAGATACTGAGATGAGGAAGAAAGAAAACAGTGACGTTCCCAGATCTAGTCCTCTTAATCTGGTGTTTTATATAGCAGAATCACAAAGGGGGAAATGTGCAATAAAGCATATGATGAGAATCTGTTTAACCACATGGAGCAGAGGCATGACTGCTGCTTAAGAAGCCATAGTAGTGCCTAAAAATCCACAAAAAGATATATCAAAAGAGGACAGAATAGAAAGATGACACTAAGTGAGATTTCCTCCAGTTATGTAGAGGCTATCTAGAAGAATTATTTCATATTGGCAAAATTGTTGGGTTTCAGGAAAAAGAATGCAGACTCAAGCATTTATGTAAAAATCAGGTAAAATAAATAGACTAAGGAAGAAGAAGGGAACAGGAGGGAAGGGGAGGAAAGAAAGGGGAAGAAGGAAGGAAAGATGGAAAAAAGAAAGGAAGGAATGAAGGAGGGAGGGAAGAAGGGAGAAAATAATCAGTTTTGCTATGCCATAAGAGATAAATATGAAGACTTATGGGAAACATAAGAAAACATGCACTGATACACAGGAAAAAGTACCATCAGGGAACGATATACAGTGATTACAACAACACAAATTTACAAACCAAAAAAAAATTTTTTAAAGAGTTGAAACTGAACATTGTATAATTAAAATAACCAAATTTGGCTCCAACAGAGAGATGAGAATACACTTCTCTCTTTTTACTGAAGAGATGGGAGACAATGGCTAGGGAACACTGCAGATCCCTAGTTAGCCTGTTGCATGATGTGCTACCTGAGGGTGTTCTGCCCAAAGGAAGATAAATTTTGATGGCCAAAATCTACCTAGTTAACTTGGGGTTTACTGGTTAGATTTCTTTCTCATAAAACAAGCCTTAAATTCAATTCACTCTGGATCTATGGATTGGATAATAGATCTCTGCCCAAACACCACTTACTGGGGTATTTTGGGGCCCTCCTGGCTCAGAATGAACGTAAATAGTAACTGTTTCTCTTTTGGTCAGCAACCCTGAGGGTCTTCCCTCCCCAGTTTCCTTCCTTCCTCCCTTCCTTCCTTCCTTCTTTCCTTTTTATTTTTTTTTTTATTTATTTATTTATTTATTTATTTTACATTCATTTTCACAAATTTTTGGGTTCCAAATTTTCTCCCTTTTTCTCCCCTCCCCCCCCACCCCAATACCCCAAGCAATCTAATTTTCCCTATCTCCAATCTGTCCTCTCTTCTGTCATCCCTCCCTTCCCTTGTCTCTATCTTCTCTTTTCTCCTGTAGGGCTAGATGACTTTCTATTCCGCATTAACTGTTATGTCTTCTTTCCTAGTTGCAACAGCAATACTAAACAATTGTTCCTAAAACTTTGAGTTCCAAATTCTCCCCATCCCTCCCTCCCCACCCATTCCCTTTGGTACGGCAGGCAATTCATTATAGGCCATATCTGTGTAGCTTTGCAAATGACCTTCCTGATAGTCGTGTTGTGTAAGACTAACTGAATTGCCATCCCTCCTCACCTGCCCCTCATTGTTTCTCTTTGATCCTGTCCCTCCCCAAGTGTTGACTTTCAATTACTCCCTCCTCCCTTTGCCCTCCCTTCCATCATCCCCCCCCAATATCTCCTTCTCCCCCGCTTTCTTATACTGTAAGATAGGTTTTCATACCAAAATGAGTGTGCATTTCACTCCTTCGTTTAGTCAAATGTGATGAGGGTAAACTTTTGTTTGTTTGTTTGTTTGTTTGTTTGTTTGTTTTTTTCTTCAGCTCTCCTCTTTTTCCCTCCACTAAAAACATCTCCTACTTGCCTCTTAAATGACATATAGTTACCCCCTTCCATTTCTCCCTCTTTCCTCTCACTACATTTCTCTCTCATCATTTACCTTAATTCCTTTTAAGGTATGGTCCCATCCTATTCAGTTCAATCTGTGCTCTCTGTCTCTGCATGTGAATGCATGTGTGTATGTGTGTGCATGCGTGTACATGTGTATATGTGGTCCCACCAACCACCCAGATACTGAAAAGTTTTAAGAGTTAGAAATATTGTCCTTCCATGTATGAATGCAAACAGTTCATTTCTGGTAAGTTCCTTAATACTTCTCCTTGCTGTTTACTTTTGCATGCTTCCTCTCATTCTTGTGTTTGAAAGTCAAATTTTCTTTTCAGCTCTGGTTTTTTCATCAAGAATGATTGAAAGTCCTCTGTTTCATTGAAAGACCATATTTTCCCTTGAAATATTATACTCAGTTTAGCCGGGTAGGTGATTCTTGGTTTGAGTCCTAGTTCCTTTGCCTTCTGGAATATCCTATTCCACGCCCTTCGATCCCTTAATGTAGAAGCTGCTAGATCTTGGGTTATCCTGATTGTATTACCACAGTACTGGAATTGTTTGTTTCTGGCTGCTTGCAAGATTTTTTCCTTGAGCTGGGAGTTCTGGAATTTGGCCACTATGTTCCTAGGAGTTTCTCTTTTTGGATCTCTTTCAGGTGGTGATCGATGGATTCTTTCAATACTTATTTTGCCCTCTGGTTCTAGAATGTCAGGGCAGTTTTCCTTGATAATTTCATGCAAGACGATGTCTAGGCTCTTTTTTTGATCATGGCTTTCAGGTAGTCCCATAATTTTTAAGTTGTCTCTCCTTGATCTATTTTCCAGGTCAGTTGTTTTTCCCATGAGATATTTCACATTCTCTTCCATTTTATTGTTCTTTTGGTTTTGTTTGGTGATTTCTTGGTTTCTCATAAAATCATTAGACTCCATCTGTTCCATTCTAATTTTGAGAGAACTATTAAATTCAGTGAGCTTTTGAGCCTCTTTTTCCATTTGGCTCATTTTGCTTTTGAATGCATTCTTCTCCTCATTGGCTTTTTGAACCTCTTTTGCCAATTGAGTGAGCCTATTTTTCAAGGTGTTAATTTCCTCAGCATTTTTTTGGGTCTCCTTTACCAAGATATTTACCTTTTTTTCATACTCTTCTTGCATCTTTGTCATTTCTTTTCCCAGTCTTTCCTCCACCTGTCTAACTTGCTTTTCAAAATCCTTTTTAAGCTCTTCCAAGGCCTGAGCCCACCCAACACCCCCATGGGGTGTCTGGGGTACTGGGCCCCGCCCTCCACATCTTTCCCTGATGGGAAAAATACGTTCTCGTCCTCCCCATCAGATCCGAAGGTTGGGATCATTTGCATTTGTTGGAAAAAACTCTCTAAAGTCTTATTTTTCTTCCCCTTTCTAGGCATTTTCCCAGCCAGTTACTTGACCTCTGAGATTCCCTTCCACCCCCGCCTGGATCCGCCCAGCCAGCGCCTGGCCTCTGAGATTCAAATGGGCTTTCCTCCTGCTGGCTGTCAATCAGTGAGCTTTAGTTCAGGTGCTGGGGCGGGGCCAGGGCTGTCTCCGAGATTCTGATCCCTCGGGGGGCTTTATGCAGCGACTCTCAAGAATGGAGCGGGTGGGGGCGGGGTGGGGGGCCCGCCTCCCAATCTCAGCTCCCCTGGGGGTCCCGAGCAGAACCTTCAGCAACAGAGCGGGCTGGGGGCAGGGCCGTCTCTCAGGCTCAGCTCCGTCAGGTTTTATGCGGGAATCTTCTGTAATGAAGATCCTGCCTGCTGCTGGGGGATTCCTGAGTCCCGGGCCGCTGCCGCCTCAGCCGCCCACCCACGCCTCTGCCTCCGCCGCTTCCTGCCCCGTCTCTGCCTCCGCCGCTTCCTCCCGAGGGGGCCCGAGTCACAGACGCCCTGCTTCCCCTCTCCTTCAGCCCGGCCTCTCTCACTGACCTGCTTCTGTGGGCGGAGGGACTTTCCCCGGCTGCTTCAGCTTCCGTCTCTGAAGCCTGCTCCGATCCGCTTCTCTGAGGCCTCGGCCAGGGCAGCACTGGGGGTCGGGTTTACTCTCCGGGGCGCGCCGGACCCTGGGGACGGGTCTTGAGGGCTCCCTGGGACGGAAATCTCCTCCACTCTGCCTCTGCACACCTTGCACTCATCCAGAATCTATGGGGGGACTCTTTCTACACCAATTCCATGGGCTTTGGTTTCGGAGCTCGTAAACGTGCGTCCTTCTACTCCGCCATCTTGGCTCCCGGTTCCCTTCTTTCCTTTTTTTATTAAAGGAGCCATCCCTAGACTCACTAATTCTTAAAGAGGTCTATTCACTGAATAGGCATTGCCTCACTCAAAGTGAGAACTTGAAAAGACCTTTGCTTAAAACGGTCTCCCACTGCATCCTGACCATCTCCAGTTATTCTGATCTATATCTGGCCACTGGACCCAGATGTTTCGAAGGAGAAAATGAGGCTGGTGGCTTCACACAGGATTCCTTCACTCAAATCAGAGTCAATAGCAAGTCATATAATCATCTCCCTGATGTCTTGGTCCTCTTCCAAGAACGAATGACAAATCACACAATGATGTGCTACATTATTGTCAGAATGCTTAAAAAGTATTCTTTGGAACTAGGAACTATGGAACTAGGCAGCCCTGAGTCTTGACAGAGAAGGCATATGACCATATGACCAACAAGGGTCACCACAAAGGCTATCTCCCCCTATTTAATATGTAGTTATCTAGCTGAAGGTTGAAGATTGTCATTGTCAATTATATTGAATAAGGCAAACAGTATACATGGTGTGCATAGTCCTCAAAAGAAAAAAAAAGCTTTAAAGCCAAACTATGCAAATCTTAATGTTAGAAAAGAATGCAAAGGCCAACTGGCCCAAACCAATTCTACCTAAGAATCTACATGGATGGACAGGATCACTCAAGCTCTGCCTGAGGAGCCTCAGGGAGGGAGAAATCACTCTCTCATGAGGCAACTCATTACATTTTTAGATTGTTCTAATTGTCAGAAATTTTTCCTGATTTCAAACCTAGATCTGCCTTTCTGTAATCCTTTATCATGACTGCTCTTTAGAGTCAGGGAGACTCTTCTTAATTCTTCTAATTTCTCTTCTACAAGACAACCATTCAAATATGTTAAAATATTCTAATGTGTCTTCTCTAGGTTAAATATTCTGAATTCCATTCACCAATAGCCATATGACACTGGGGCTTGGCCCCTCATCGTCCTGCCCACTTCCTCTTATCAATTTCTAGTTTGACAACGTCTTTACAAAAATGTTGTAGCCAGGATTGAATGTCTGAATAGGGCAAAGCACAGAGTGGCCTATCACTCTCATTCTGAACACTTTAATTCTCATAACATAGCGTTGGGGTCTCATTGGCTTTTCATTTATCTGTTTGTTTATTTTGGTGCTCTATTGCACTGTTAGCTCTCACAGAATTTGCAGTACATTAAAATAGAATTTTTTTATTATCGAGTAATTAGAACTAGTTCTAAGTATAAACAGAATAGTTGTCAATTTCCTCGTGTGAATTGAACAGTACCACAACCCCCGCCCCCAACTTCTGAATTGGAAAGTTGCTTGAAGGTTTGACCAGTAGTCACTCCTTGGAGTAGAGGAAATATTTCCATAAAGCCTGAGTCAAAATGTCCTGTTACCTAGGAGGTATAGCATATAAAGCCTATGGATTCATTTAAAAAAAACAAGGGATCCTGGAAAATAGGACACAGAATTAAACAATCAACTAGCCTACGAAAAGCGTGTGTGTATGTTCTTCCTTTGTTTGCCGAAGAAGATCATGCCATCAGAGAAATGATGACATGACTTGCACTTGACTTTGTTTTGAGTGAGGGAGGGCTGTGCAGGTCACCAACCTCACTTCTCCTCCAGAGCCATCTGAATCCAGTGACCAGATATTTATCAGGATGACTGGAGATGACCCAGGATGAGGCGATTGGGGTTAAGTGACTGGCCCAAGGTCACACAGCTAGTGAGTGTCAAGTGTCTGAGGTGAGATTTGAACTCAGGTTCTCCTGACTCCTGCACTGGTGCTCTATCCACTGCACCACATAGCTGCCCCTACTTCCAGACTGACAGACTGATTGACAAGTACTGCGCTAAGTGCTGAGGAGATGAGGAAAAACAAAAAAGAATCCCTGTCCTCAAGGATCTTATATTTCCAATAGGAGAAATGACATATAAATAGATAGCACATGCAAAATACATACAGAATAGAGGACAGGTAGCCACAGGAGTGGTTAGGAAAAGCTTGGATCAAAGAGATTTGCCAAGGCAGCACAAGCTTAGGTGGGAGCACCTGCATGGATGCTTGGAGTAAAGGCAAAGGGGATTGCAAATTCGAACTTCGTCTGGTTTACAATTTTGCTTTGAACCTCAGCTTTGATGCTAAAATAATGTCACCATGACTGAATACTACTTTTATAGTCATAAGACATGAAACCATAGTTTTCTGGTGCTTTAGAAGTTTGGGGTTTTTTAATCATCTCTTTTAAAAAAGAAGAGATTTCTGTCAGTAAAAGAATTTGGAGACATAAGATACTTAACTTCTACTGTACTGCTTTGTACATTTGTGTGAGGAATATGTAGGTTAGATATGGATTTGACAGTCTCATTCTCCGCGACTCCTGAAAAGGAATCTGAAAAAAGATTCTGAAAAGATGCCAAGCTTCACTAGTGCCCTGGAAAGTATCTATCCTGAGACAATTGTTTTCTTCCTTCCTTCTTTCCTTCCTTTCTTCCTTATTTCTTTCCTTCTGCCCCCTGTTCCTCCTTCCTTCCTTTATTCATTCCTTATTTTTCTTCTTTTTTCTTTCTGCTTCCTTCCCCTTCCCTCTCTCATTCCCCTTCTCTCTCCTCTTCTTCCTTATCCTTTTCTCCCTCTCCTGACCTATCTTTTCCTGACCTTTCCTTCTCTTCCTTCCTTTGTACTCCCCTGCTCTGTCCTGCCCTACCCAAGATTCCTTTGAACATAATAATTTAAAGTTTGGGTTTTATGTATAGTCATTATATACAGTCTAATAATTCCCCCTCCAAAAGATACCCTACCCTACCCTGTCCTCCCCTCCTTTCTCTCTCTTCCCTTGCCCTCTTCTCTTTCCGTCCCTCTTTTTTCTTCCATCCCTTTCCATCCCTTTCCCTTATCCAAATAGTCTATTATTCTTCATTCCAAAACTCATCTGTGGATGGTGCAAGAACTACTACTGAAATTCCTCAGACATCATTGTGTGGGTGCCTAGCTGGCTCCTAGATGTGCACCTGGGAGGAATGAATCTTTCTGTTTGAGTTCTTTTCTGCCAAGATCCATCACATCTATAGAAAATAATACATGTCTTTGAAACCAGTAAGCTCTCACACATGGTTTGGAGCAGCAAATTGAATACATTTTGTAATTAGAGTCACACTAGAAAAAGAAATCAGTTATAAAACAATCTTTAGACCACTTAACATGCAAGTGGAACACAAGGAATAATATGATAGCTGAGGTTGCCAAGTTACCAGGATCACTTTATAATTCATGCAGAAGACAAGTGGGCTTAGGGGAAAATATATCCAAAATGGATCTCTTGGAGGGGGAATGACTATCATATATGTAAGAAAACCCAAATTGTAATTATTACATTAAAAGGAACTTTGATTTGATAATAGCACGACTTTTTACCTTGCTTCTGTTGGCTCTCCATTACTAGTTTTCCCACAAAAAAAAATTTAGTACTCCAGTCAGGAAGAATAAAAAGTTCTGGATGCATAACACTAATAGTTCAATTCTATGGCACTTTAGATTAATAATGAGATTTCTTTACAACCTTGGAACACTGAAACTGTGCCTTAACAAAGACAATAGAATCAGTATTTTAAAGTTCCAAAGGACCTCAAAAGCCATTACCAAAAAACAAAACAAAACAAAAAAGGAATCCCTTCTAAAATACCCTCATCCCCCTCTACTATCTCAATAGCCTTTCCCTTGGTCACCCTCCCTTAATTCTCTCCTCACTCCAATCCATCCCTCTCTTGACTGTCTTGACTGTCAAGAACAACCCCCACCCCCAAGAACAAGTCCCCACCCCCATTCAATAAACTCCAGTGACTACCTATGACACCCAAGGCCAAATATAAAATCCTCTCATTGCAATTCAAAGCTCTTCATGACCTGCTTCTTCCCTCTACATTTCAGGTCTTCTCACACCTTACTTATTCCCACTCCTCTATACTCCAAGAATATTCATCTTTTTGTCATTCCTCACACAAGACATTCCACCTCCCAGCTCCAGGTATTTCCACTGGTCATTTCCCATGTCTGGAATTCTCTTTCTTTTCATCTCTGTCTCCTCATTTTTTTTTTTCAGATACTACTAAACTTGGGAGAGAAGCCTCTCCCAAACCCCCAAATGCTAGTATCTTCTTTCTATTAATTATTTCCAGCGTATCCTGCGTATATCTTATTACGCAGAGCTGTTTGCACTTTGTCTGTTCTTAAAATTAAACTGTAAGTTCCTGGAAGGCAAGGACTATTTTTTACCGTTCTTTGTATCCCCAGAGCACAGCACAATGCCTGGCATATAGCAGGTATTTAACAAATACTCATTGTTCCATATTGAGACAAATAGAGTTTTCTCAACTTAACTATGCTGCAAGAGATCATCTAGCCTCTGACTGAAACCAGAAAAGAAAACCTGTATTTCACCTTTTTCTGATTAAGCATTTCTCTTTAAATGCATGATATGATTTATAAGTTACATGTAATATTTGCATATGTTTTATTATGTACTTGTACCTACAATTTAAAAGAATGAGAAAGGGAAGACTAGAGATATTTAATTCTCATTTTTAAAACCTGGAAAATTTCATGTGAACGCAGAATCTTGAAATTTAATATACAGAAGGGACATTGGAAGACATCCAATCAGATTATAAAACTAAACTCAATGTATATAATTTAATCCTTTTGTATTTTATTTTCTCTACATTTTGTTCTGATCTCCCTAGCTTCTAGTTTCTCTGTACTGTGTTGCCTTGAATTTATGATATCTCATTTATACTTACACATGTAGATGTATAAGTATATGTACATATATTATATGTGTATATATATAATATATGTACATATATATACATGATATGTCTCCTTATGGAACACAAGCTCTTTGATGGAACTTGATATCATTATACCCTGAACACTGAGCATAGTGCCTGGCACATGGTATATTTCCTCATATTTAAAAACTGCTTGTTGATCAGTCTATCCATTAATTCCTGTTCCTGTGTTCCATTTCCCAACTTTGTCAATGATGCTAAAATGGGGCTCTTAGTTTTCCTCTCTACCTGCTTCTCTGCCAGTATCCTTCAGTATTTATGATGACAAACACTAGCATTCTAACAACTGGATTCATTGGCTTGCATGAGTCCCTATTTTAATCATACAGTATAGTTGTCCTAACAGAGCTTCCACCATTCCATGGAGTTGTACCACAACATCCAAGGTCTTGAAATTTGAACTCCATTCACTTAGCAAAGTCTCCTATGCTCCCATATCTCTCCTAATCTCATGTTCATTAGGCATATTCTTCTCTTCCAGCATTAGTTACACTCTCCTGAATGGTAAGATAGTCTTGAAAAGATAATTTAGAATGCAAGTCCTTAGGGAAGGAAAGGCACTTAAGGTTATCACCTCTTTGGGATACTTGGGACACTGACAATAGTCTAGACTTGTTCTCTGCAGCCCCCAGACACCGAACCAGATCTAATGGGTTGAAGTAACGAGGAAGTAGCTTTCAGCTCAATGTGGGGGAAAAAATTCTTAACAATTAGAACTATTTGAAACTGCAGGAAGCTGATTTGAGAGTTATTGAGTTTTCTTACTATCACTGGAGATATTTAAGTAGACACTGGATGATTACTTATTAAGAATGTTATATGCTGACCAAATTTCTAATTTCAGCTTTTATGGGAAAATGAACAAGAAAAAAGAGAAGTCCTTGAGGAAAATAAGAAGGAAATAACATACATGATTTGGAGGGGGATGCCCTAGTGGGGTAGGTCAGAATTTTAATATGAGGAGGAGAAATTTAATGAAATTTGGGGAAATTTGCATAATATTTAAAGGGGAATAATCTTTAAGCTCAGATTCAGGTCAAGTTTTTGCTCCTGGGTTAAAACAAGAGCAGGATCAATGACAATTAAGGAATCTATAAAAAGGATTAAGGAGAATAAAGGATGATCAGGGAGCACAAACTTAAGGGGAAGAAGCAAGAGAGGAAAGGTGAAAGTACTGACTAAAATATTAATATTAACAACCACAGTGATGATGATCATAACAGCTTTTTGTTGTTCATTTGTATCCAACTCTGTGTAAAATAGGGACAGACACTAGAGAAGGAAATGACAAACCACTCCAGTATCTTTGCTGCCATCAATGCTGGAGTGTTTTGCCATTTTCTTCTCTAGTGTGTCCCCATTTTACAGAGGATGAACTAAACCAGATAGGGGTTAAGTGACTTTCCCAGGGTCACACAGCTGAGTGTCTGAGGTCACATTTGAACTCAGATTTTCCTGACTCCAGACCCAGTGCTCTAGGCAGTCCACCACCTAGCTGCCTGAAGATAATAATTAGGTGTCACAATGCTAAGAGTACTGCACTTGGAGTCAAGAGAACCTAAGTTCAAGGGCACAGATGCCCATTTAAGAAAAAGGAATCAGAGGGTGATTAAAAGAGAACATTTTACCTGGGCAATTAACAGCTAAGAATGAGCTATATTCTTCTGGATCATGGCTTAAAATATAAAAGTAATAAATTTCTCAGAGATAGAGTACCCCAACAAAGAACAAGGAAAAAAATTATTTACTGGGTGTTTTATAATTCTAATAAAAATGTGTTTGAACTTTTTTTAAAAAGTTGTCAAAGGGACAAACTACCTACATACACCCCCATGCTAGATGCCATAGAAAGTAGCTATGAAGGAAGAAGGATAGTAATCTAGCAAACCAGAAATTCACAGGAGACAAAATTTAATAAAGGAACCAGTAGTAAAACCCATTACCTCAGTGTTTATACAGAAATGCTCCAAGTTTAGACAACAAACAAAAGAAACTAAAGGTCCTAATGCAAGGAAGCAAATTTGCTCTCATAGGCGTTATTGATGCTTTATGGGATAAAATTCATGGCTACCCAGGACCTGAATTGATATACCTTATTCAATAAAAAGGGATAGGTAAATTGGAGAAGGCAATATACATTATATTTTAAAAGATAGACTAATGTAAGGAAATCTATGGGCAAATATAACAGGAAATATATAACAGGAAATATATTCATAGTCAAAAAAAGAAGCAGGTCATTTTGTAGTAATATTCTGCAGATTATCTGGTCATAGGGATAAATGAAGAATTTTGGAAATACATCACAAGCCTGATATGGAAGTATGATTTGGTAGTGAAGTGGGATTCTCTGTCTCTGTGTCTCTCTGTCTCTGTCTCTCTCTGTCTCTCTCTGTCTCTCTGTCTCTCTCTGTCTCTTTGTCTGTCTCTCTCTGTCTGTCTCTGTCTCTCTGTCTCTGTCTCTCTCTGTCTCTCTGTCTCTCTGTCTGTCTCTGTCTCTCTGTCTGTCTCTGTCTCTCTCTCACGCACACACACACATACACACATACATACACACACATACACACACATGCATACACACATGCACACATATACACACAGATACACATATACACACACATACACACGCACACACACCTTTTTGACTTGACTTAATGATGATTTGAAGGAATCAAGAAGAGGAAAACTGTTCTTAATCTGATCTTAGCAACATGAAGAAACTGTTGGTTGGATTGGAAATAAAGGGAATCATGGGGAAAGGAAAAGTAATAACCTTCTTCGCTAGGGTTTGTGATAGAAAAGGTGAGGAAATATGATCTGATATGCACCTTAGTTTTGGGGGAAAAGAGATTTCAGCGTTCAGAGGAAAGCAAAGTAGATTGCCAATAAGTAAAACGCTATAGGGGTAACCAGCTCAGTAAGAGTGGAAAATATTTAAGACAGAGATTCTGAAGACACAAAGGAAAATAAACCCAGTGATATGAAAAATGGAATTTATCTGAAGAGATCATTGTGAATACATAGGAGAGTCAACAACCAAACATATTTTAAAAGGAAACATTTTTTAAAAAGACAGTCAAGTAACAGAGGATGAAGAGAGGAGTGCAGTATGATCCTATAAAAATAGTATCACAAATAATTTTATGTTCAGAATGAGATTAGACCGTGCTGTTAAGAAAACAAAGAGAGGTTTTAATCTTGTTTGTTCATTTTACCTATACTGGGGGGGGAGGGGGGGGTAAGAAAAGTATAAGAGAAGGAACAAAACATTGGTATGGGGTATTACGGCCAATGATAACTGACATCAGAGATTACATACGATTACCTGGCTTTTCTCTTTAATTTTGTTTTCTTTACCAAAGAGAATGATTCTTGCACTGAAAATAACAGGGGAAAAATCCATTATTCACAATGAGTTAATACTCCAGATAACTAAAGAGATGGTAAAAGACCACCTAGTTGTCCTTGACGAATTGACACCAATTGGCCCAAATTAATTATATCCTTGGCAGTTGAAAGGACTGACAGATATGACTGTAGAATCACTCTCAGCGATATTTCAAAGATCATGGAAAACAGAAAACATACCACAAGATTGGAGAAGGGCAAATTTTGATCCAGTTTTCGAAAAAAGAGAAGAATCTTCAAACTAAAGGCTATTGAGCTTAATTTTAATTTCTGCAGATATTTCTGCAGAATTGTGAAGTACCTGGAAAGGAGGCAGCAATTATAAAAGATCAGTATAGTTATATCAAGAATAAAGTTAGAAGTATTCAGAATGCTTGGAGGTCCAAAATCAAAGAGTAATTGTTAGTCATTCAATGTCAACCTAGCAGGAGATCTCTATTGGAGAACTCCATGGATCTATGCTTGATCCTACGTGTTGAACATTTTTATCTCCAATTTGGAAGAAGTCATAGATAGCATTCTTTTAAAAAAACTTTCAAAAATGTTTTATTTTTCCCAATTACACATAAAGACAATTTTTAACGTTCACTTTTTTTAAAACTTTGAGTTCCACATTGTTTCCATCTCTCCCTTACCTCCCCTGCAAGATGCTAATCAATTTGATATAGGTTATATATGTGCAGTCATGTAAAATATATTTCCATATTAGTCATGTTGTGAAAGAAAAACAGAACAAAAGGAAAAAAACATATAAAAATAAAGAAAATGAAAATAGTATGCTTCAATCTTCATTCAGACTTCATCAGTTCTTTCTCTGGATATAGATAGCATTTTTTATTATGAGTTCTTTCATATTGTCTTTGATCACTGTATTGCTGACAATAGCTGTCATACACAGTTGATAATAGGTAACACATCAAAATTTCTGACAATATAAGGTTGGGAGAGACAGGTAACACACTAAATGGTAAGGTCAAGATCAAAAATATCTTAACCAATTAGAAATTGATTAAATCGAATTCAGTAATAACAAATGTAAAGTCTTTCATTTGGGTACCAGATAATTAACTTCACAGTACAAAGGTGAAATAGGGAGGATGGTTAGACAAGAGTTATTCTGGAAAAAAAAATATCTGGAAGTTTTAATGTATCACAAGTTCAATAGAAGTCAGAACTGGGATGTGGCAGCAAAAAAAAAAAAGATAATGAGATCTTTGGTTTCACTGAGAGGCATAGTTTCTAGGAATGGGAAGGCAAAAGTTTCACTGTAAATCACTGTTGTCAGACCTTGCCTAGAGGACTATATTCAATTATGGGTACCATAATTTAAGAGCAACATGTATCATCTGCAGAGTACCCGGAGAAGTACAAGAAGGATATAAGCTCAAATTCATACCATATAAGGTTATAAGAAGGGATTGATCATGCTCAGCCTGGAGAAAAGACTCATTAGGGACATAGTAACTTCTTTCAAGAATCTGAACAATTTTCATGTAGAAAAGGTATTAAACATGTTCTGCGTGGCCACAGTGGAAACAGGATAAAAGTTGCAAGAGGTAAACTGAGACTTGATGTCACCAAAAAACTTTACAAGAATAAGAGCTGTCAGAAGTGAAATAAGAGACCAAATGACTAGTCAAGTCCCTTTCAATTATCAAATTCTATGGTGGATTCCTACATCATGGAGATATAGAAAGATCTCATCTTTCTATATCTGAAATTTTATTGCTGTCTGGTCATTTATTCTCCACTTGATCTTGAAGTGGAGGTGTGGCAGGAAAGTGACACTCACCAAGATGGTCCATTCCATTATATGGAGAGAAGCAGAAAGAACATTGTATTGAGTTCAGATTCTAGACCTTGTTCTGTCAATATCAAATTGTATAACCTTGAGCAAATCATTGCACATATTTAGTTTCAGTATTCTCATCTAAGGAAGACAGTAATGGAAGGAGTTCTGAAGCTTGAATCAGTAGAGCCTTGAGTTCGGTTTCCATCTCTGATATTTTCTGTATAACTACAAATACATTCATTGACCTATCTAAGCCTCAGTTTCCTTGCTTGTAAAGAGTGGATTGCAATATCTCTAGTTCCTACCCTATTATGAGAATCAAATAACCTTGTGGATATAAAGTACTTTGTAAACATTAAAGTGACATGTAAACACTATTTATTATTATTTCCTTTTTCTTTGTATCCCCATGCCTAAAATATAGTAGATGATTCATTAATATATATTAACTGGTTGACCAGTTTGTAAAATATAGTTAGTAGTTTTTTTCTAGCTGTCAAATTCTTATATTCTGATATTATCATTATATTATTATCTCTGTTTGTTGATATTTTAATGCATATTATTTCAACCACATTGCTATTCTGTCATTCTTCATTTACCAATTTTTCAATTCACATAATTCCCACTCCCCTGCACTTGATCTGAGACAGCCTTGTTCTGTAGCAGTTTGATAACATATCCTAGATGAAATTTTCATACTATTTATCTAGTTGTAATCTCTCTTCCTATCTTCTTTGGCTCATCTGTATGCCACCAGCATTCTGTTCATCCGTTTGTAGTTTTATATAACTTCAATAATAATCAACATGCTCTTTTCCTTTAAAACAGTGTCCTTGAGACAAGATGTTAATTTCTGACCCGTCACTTTGAAATTGAATGAAGTCATCCTGGAACAGAACTGGATTTAGTAGTATAGTCTTCCTTTATGTTCAAATAATAATTCTGCTACTTACTGCCCATGCAATTTTGGGCAAGTTACTTCACCCCTCTCAGACTCAGTTTCCCCACATGTATGATGAGGGGGATTAGATTTAAATAAATAATAAATCCCTTCTATTGCTATGTTATTTGGAAGCCATCATACATGGCCCTAGGGTGATGACTATGGAGCAACCATGATGAAAAAAATGAAGAAACTTGAATCATATTAAATCTAGGACAACATACTAGCTGTGTGACTTTAGTTATCACCTTGTTTTTCAGTTTTGAGGCTACTATTATCTCCCTCATAGGGAGTTGTGGGGAAAGTGCTTTGTAAACCTTAAAGTGTTCAAAAAATCTGAGCTGTTATAATCAAAGCAACAAACCAAGAAGTTACAAGGAAGAGGGCTAAGAATTAGGTCAGAGAAGGCAGTGTGGGTCATACGGAGTTCAATGTGGACAGGGTTATAATGACCCAGTTAGAAACAGAGCACTGTCAAAATCTTCATTCTCTTCCATGTACAAAATGCTGAAATGTGTACTACATTATACTGCATTTAATAAAATTCAGAATTTATTGAATGATTAGACCTAAGGAATAATTTTCTTTGGTCACCCTGAAGGAATGTCTCCAGTGGAATGCCCCAGGAATCTCTTAGATGCTGTACTGTTGCTATTTTTTAATCAATTATTAGCATTAAATCAAGTATTAAATCAAATATGGGAATAGATGATAATGCCTATCAAATGTGCGGATAACACAGTCTATACCTTTCTGTCCGGAGGTGGTTAGCAGCCTTCATCACTGATCCTCTGAAATTATGGATGGTCATTGAATTGATTATAACTTTCAAAACTCTTTGTCTTTATAGTGTTGTTGTTGTATAAACTCTTCTTCTTCTGCCTGTTTCATTTTTTATCAGTTTAAGCAACTCTTCACGTTCATTTTCATAATCTTGATGTTATAAATTATTCCTCTGTTTCTGCTTATCTCACTCCACATCAGTTCATGGCTTAGAAGTGTCTTTTGAAATCATCTATTTCCTCATTTCTTACAATATAATAGTATTCCAATATATTCATATACGACAATTTATTCAAAACCATCCCTCTATTGACAGGCATTCCTTTAGTTTCTAGTTTTTAGCAACACAAAAGTTTCCAAATTTCTGGAAACACAAAAGAGCTACTATAAATGTTTTTCCTATCACTTTGACCTTTTTTGGCTTAAGTCTAACAGTGATAATTTTGTGTATAATTCTAAATTGCTTTCCAGAATGGTTGTATATATACATGCATAAGTTCACCAGCAGTGCATCAGTGTGCCTGTTTTCCCACAGTCCCTCCAACATTTCATTTGTATTCTATGCAGGACAGATAGAAAACAGGTATGTAGATAAGAAAGTACAAGAATATATGAAGGAATACAGTATTTAAAGGTTGGGGGAGCTAGAGTATGGCAAATGCAAGGTGGGAGATTTTTTTAGGTTATTTTAGAGGCAACTGATGCTCACTGAAGATCGGTGAGCAGGATACTATTCGTCCTCCTGAACTCCCAAGGCTATTGCATATGAAGATAGGCTGAAACTGTGGAGCGCTCTGTAAATGTGACCTTTCCTCATTTCCACGTGTTTTAATTGGATTCCACTGTGAGGAGTCCATTTCTCTTCATTTGTTATACATGCAAATGTTAACAGGCATTTTCCTTTCTTACCAATTCTGCTCCTGACAAGAGAAACCACTTTCCTAGCATTATTCCGTCTATCTTATTCTCCTTCCACTTTTTATACTTCCTGCTAGAATAGCTAGTCAAGACAAACATTGTATCCGTGCCTTGCAAAAACTGAAGTAATAGAATCTTTGAAAAATACAGGAACTTTTATTTTTAGTCTGGAAAAGGTTAGAGCTCTGCTCAGAACAATGGTCTAAATGTCATGTTAGTACTGTCACAGTGGTAGAGAGAGGTTGAAATTAAAGTTCTTCATTAAATTGGTCTTATACCTTTAAAAGGATCAATTTAGAACTTCATTGATATCATCTCTAAGAGGAATGTTCAGTTAATGGAAATCTGCAGGAGCAATCTGAAGGTCAACAGGAGTGTACACTTAAGGCTTAATACTCTTCTGTGATAACTAACACTGTTTGAAGAGCCAAGTTTGTCCTAGAGGCAACATTTGCCTCTAGGACATTTGCTTTTCAGTATGTAAACTGAAACGAATACAGTGCAAAACATGCTCGCTACTTAGTCCTTCTGGCTCAATATCACATCAATGAAAAATTTTACACCATTCTCTGGCTATTTTCCCCAAAACCTATTCTTTGCCTTCACTGAAACATATACTACCACTCCACCCTCCCCTTCTTTCTAAGTCATCACCCTTACTCGGTTTTCACTGACTTTCCCTTCAAATTTTTCACCCTTTAATCAAATGGTTCAACTTTATACTTGTCTTTGACTCGAGTTTTTTCCTCCATTGTCCAATGGCCATCCATCTCATTACAAATCCCTTGAATTACTTAAATTATAAATCCTGGTTATTCCCATCATAGGTGTCCTCAACTACCATGGTGCTACTGAAAGTCAAACAGTAAGGTGCATTGGAGCACTATAAATTTATGTCATCTATGCGATCTCAACCAAACCTTTACTACTGATGCCAACCGATTTACTCTTCCGTGTTAGACTCTCTTTCGCATTCCCCACAGATGCTGCTACAAATCTTTTCTTCTTTTCTCATGCTATCTGTACCACCACCTCCCTGACTCCTGCTTAGCAGAGAAGAGCAATTCTTATTTCACCAAAAAAATTGAGGTCATACATACAGCTTGTGCTCTGTTCCTTTTCTAGTTTCATACTTCAAATTACCCTAGCAACATCCACCAGGCTTTCCATTACACCAGGTTGTGAGGTTAAAGTGGCTCTTCTTAGTGATGCTAATCTCTATCCATTGCCATAAATCCAAACTTCTCCCATCTCCTCCAAGAGATTGACCTTTCCACTACCATCCTCCCTCTAATTTTCAACCTCTCCTAATCTATCACTGGCTCCTCTCCTATAAAAAGAAGATATCTTTCATCCTGAAAAGAGAGAGAGAGAGAGGAGAGAGAGAGAGAGAGAGAGAGAGAGAGAGAGAGAGAGAGAGAGAGAAGAGAGAGAGAGAGAGAGAGAGAGAGAGAGAGAAGCAAGTTTTTTTTTACTTTACATTACCGTCTTGTCAAGCTCATAATCTTAATAATCTCATAATCTCACTTCACTTTCACAGTCAAATTCTAAGAAAATCAAACAGTAAACATTAATTGTTTATGAAGCACTTACTATATGTCAGTCTTAGTGAAGCAAAGAGAAGGAAAAAACAAACAAACCAGTATTTGTCACAATGAACTTACATTATAGTGAGAAAACACATAAATAAATAGGGACATACAGAGTAGATGGAAGGAAGTCTCCAGTGTCCAAGAGGATTGGCAAAGGTCTCCTGCAGAAATGATCATTTGAGCTGAGTCTTAAAGTAAGCCAGAGATGCTGGGAAGAAAAGGAGAGGAGACAGAGCATGAGTATAGGAGACAGATAAAAACCAGCTACATTCATTGTCTTCACTTTCTTACCTCCCACTTACTTAATACCTTAAAAATCTGGTTTTTCTAGGATCACAATAACTCTCTACAAACTCAGCAATGAATTCCCTTGAAAAGTCCAAGCCTTTTCCCAGGCTTTATCCTTCTTCAATTCTTTGCAGTCCCTGACACTGTTGGTCACCCTTTCCTTCTGGATACCATTTTTCCCTGTTTTCATGGCTTTGCTCTGTCCTGGATCACTTCCTACTGTTCCATTGATCTTTGTCAATCTCCTTTATAGATTAATTATCCATGTCCTATCCCCTATGAGTGGGGCTACTCACTTGTAGGCTCTCTCTTCTTTATGTATACTTCCTTAGTGATTTTATCAGTAACTAGGAGTTCCACTATCAGCTCTCTGCAGATGATTCCCAAGTTTACATATCCAGCCTTCAAATTTTCCCAAAATTCTACTTTCAAATCTCCAACTCCCTTCTGGACAACTCTAGCTGAATGTCCCATGAGCATCACAAATTGGATATTCCCAAAACAGAACTCATCATTCCCACCCCTGCAAGCCCAAACTAAGTTGTCCTCCAAACTACAGTATGACTGTCAAGGGAGCTACCATGCTTTCAGTCACTCAGGTTCACAACCTCAGAGTCAATATTCCATTCCTTTCTCATTCATTCTCTGTATCAGTTGTCAAGTTGTGTTGACTGTACCTTTGCAACATTTCTGGAGTATGCCCCCTTCTTTCCATTTTCTAATCACTGCCTACCTCATGTTCTCTTCACTTCTCACTTGGATTATTGCAGTAGCCTCCTAACTGGTCTCCCTTTTCCAGTCTATACCTTCTCCAGTCCATCTTCCATATAGCTGACAAATTCATATTCCCAGATCCCTGGTCCAGTCACATCACTCTTCTGCTCAAGAAGCTTTAATAGTCCGCTTTAGGAAAAAATCTGCCTTCCTCTATTTGGCATTCAGCATTGTTCATAATCTGGTGCCAGAGAATCTTTCCAGGCTGGTTGCACATTATTTTCTTTTACATATGATATACTTTAGCCAAACTACTCTATTTGGATATACCCCATACCTTCTACTTCTATGCTTTTTCACAAATGTGTTCCATGTCTAGAATTCTTTCTCCTCATCTATATCTCTTAGACGTCTTGGCTCCCTTTAAGGCTCACCTCAAGTTCCTTCTCCTTCAAGAAGCCTTTCTTAATTAGTTCCCTCAAATAATTATATATTTATTTTCTTATGTTACAAAATGATTGATACGTCACAATTGTGTAAGCTACAATAATAACCTCTTTCACAGTGACCGTAGATACTGTTATTGTATTATTTATAGGTGATAAGATCTTAAAGCCTATAAAGGAAACCAAGAGCTAAATTTCTTGCTGGAGAGACTGTCAGATGTTGTGGCTGAAGAAAGCTGAAGGAAAATAGAAAAGACTAAGATGATACATTTATTAAGTGAACCCAGATTAATTTTTATCTTGTGAAAATGGATGAAGAGAACTATTAAGAAGAGACTTTAGCTTGTATCCTGACAGAATTTAATGATTGGACTGTGCTGCCAGAACCAAGGAGAAGTCAGCAATTATAGGAATAGTTTAAGGTAAATTTGGCTATAGTGCTTCTCACAGAAGGTGTGATAATATATCTTTGTCTTAATGTTGATTATACAATTAATACTACATCTGTTACCTATGTAAATCCAGATGATTAAGGGACTTGAGGTTTACAAATATAGACATACATATATACCTGGATATTATCTATCTATCTATCTATCTATCTATCTATCTCTATATATACACATACAGAGAAATAAAAAGAAATGAGCAAAAATTTATGGGGAAAGAGGTTTCTCCACTGTATTAAATAAAAATATTTAATAAGCAGGAGTGAGGGCTCAAAGTTAATTAATGAGAGGTATGTTGGAATTTTAGTAGTTAATAATACAAAAGCATACTCTTTGATTGCCTTAGAACCTAAGATGAAAATTAATAAGAAAAATGGACCAGCAGCATGTAGAGAAAATTGATCATTCAACATTGGTTACATATAAGGTAACACTAAAACATTACTACCTATATATCCAGATTATTAATCTGTAAGTACTTTGTATCTGCCAATAAAATGCAAACTCCTTGAGATCAGGAATTGTTTCATTCTTGTATTTATATCTTCCATGCACATCACAGCACTTAGAACATAATTTGTGCTTAATAAGTACTTTTTTTGATGGATTGATTTTCCATTACATTTTATCCATGGCCTTTGGTGACCTCCATGGAGACAAACATAATATAGTGAGTTGATTTGCATTGAACTAACTAATTTTTCAACTCAGGACATTATTAAGTCAGGATCCACTCAGACCTGATCTAAGTCTACCAGCTTCATCTCCAGAGTATCAGAAGATTCACATGTATCAGCAAACTGATAGTGTCAAGAGAAATAGATGGGGAGAAGATTAAGATACTTGAACATATCTATCTTCTTCTCTACTTCTGAGGACTCTGGGGAAACAATCTATTCTGAGGTGTCAGATTTAGAAGATAATACATTTAAAAATTTGCTTATACTTGTAAGGAGTCATCAAGTTTTACATTTTCCAAAATATAAAATGAAAGGTAGGTATTATTACTTGCTGGTAGATGTGGATAATGAAGGAAGGAATGTGGCCAGGTCCTTCAACTAAATTTGTCTTCTTTCCCTAATTTCCTTTGCATAAAGTGGCTCATAGGAGATGAGGTCACCATATCTATGTAGTTCCTGTGTGTTGGGAGGAAGAGAGAGGACAGTGTCCCAAAAATAAGTTTGAGAGATAAAGATTCATAGTAAGGGACAGAAGGGATCACACTGGATTCCCTGATCCTAAATAGTTATCTGTTACCATAGACCTTGAATCATCTACCAGATAAAGGCACAAAAGAAAAAACACAACAGATTTAATCATATCCTGGAAACTTTTTGCAGGCATTTATTGACTGTCTTACCTAAGTATTGTGTCATTGCCTTGGCTATATACTAACAGGTGATAAAACCCTAGTTAGGGAAAAGGACCCACATGTACAAAAATATTTATAGCAGCTCTTTTTGTTGGTGGCTAAGAACTGGAAATTGAAGGGATGCCTACCAATTGGGGAATGGCTGAACAAGTTGTGGTATGTGAATGAAATGGAATACTATTTTGCTATAAGAAATGATGAACAGGTGGATTTCAGAAAAATTTGGAAAGACTTATATGAACTGATGCTGAGTGAAATTAGCAGAAGCAGAACATTATACACAGTAAGAGCCACAGTGTGTGAGGACTGTTTCTCATAGACTTAGCCCTTCCCAGCAATGCCAGGATCTAAAACATTTCCAAAGGCCTCTTCATGCAAAAATGCCATCTACATGCAGAGAAAGAATTATAGAATCTGAATGCAGAATGAAGCAGACTATTTTCTCTTTTGTTATTTTTTTATTTAGTTTTTCCTTGTGGTTTCTCCCATTCATTTTAATTCTCCTATGCAACATGACTAATATGAAAATGTGTTTAATAAGAATGTATGTGTAGAACCCATATAAGACTACATGCCATCTTGGGGAAGAAGGGGGGAGGGAAGGGGAGAAAATTTAAAACTCATGGAAGTGATTATTGAAAACAAATGAGTTAAAAAATAAAAAAAAATAAAAAGACTACCCTAGTCAGGAAGAGGCTATTTAGTGACTATTCTTCAATAAATGACAGCAGAGAATCCAGCAAGTGTTCCCCATGAGATCCTAGAATCCTAGACTCAGAGATGGAAGACACTTTAGAAGTCAGATAGTTCAATCCCCGTATTTTACAAATGAAAAGATTGAGACACAAGGAGCAGAAGTCACTTACCCAAGGTCACAAAAATAGATGGCAAACTGGATATTTTCTTTCAGGTCTCTCATTCCAACAAATGCTATCAGAGCAGTGCAGTGGTCATGAGACCAGGAAGGATATCTATAGAGACAATGCAGCAGAGAGTGTTGAGATGATACCCAGCTGAGAAGAGTAGAGAGTGGTATATTGATATAAGAAGAAGATATCAGTAGGTTGTAGCATTAGAAGTGTGACTTTTCTTAGACACATGGGCACCATGGTTACACATTTTGCCAAAATATTTGCTATCCACATGTATACCCTGGCTTCCCAATTGGTTTTCCTTTCTAGAACCTCTCCTCTCTAGTAAATCATACAAACAGTTGCCAACTTGACATTCCTAAAAGTCTGACCTGTGACTTCCCTGCTGAAGAAGCTTCACTGACTCCCTATTGACCCTAGAATGAAATAAGAATCCTTCTATCTGGCCATTTTTAATTCTGCATAATTGGGCTGAACCTACATTTTTACTTTTTCACATTATTCCTCTTCATATATTCTATTTTTCAACCTTATTTTTCTACTTGTTTCTCGTATACCATGTTCCATTTCCAGTCTCCATACCTTTGCTTCAGCTAACTCCCATGCATAGAATGATCTCCTCAATTTCATGTTTCAGAATACCTGTAACCTTCCAGACTTATTCCAGGTTCCACCTCCTACATAAAACCTTTTCTTGTATGATTTGTTTTTGTACTTTTCCCCACCTCCCAGCAACCAGTTCAGTGCCTTGCATATGCTAGATACTTAAAAACGCTTAGTGAATTAAGAGACCACAAAAAAAATTCTGAGAGTATGGGGAACAGTGGCACACTGATAACAAGAGAAGAGTAGAATCCATTTATGAGAGAGAGCTCATGGCCAACAAATCTGAAAAAGTGGTTTTACCATCATCATTTCCTGTATTTATTGGGGCCATCCTCGGTACAGTAGTCTCTACCAGGAGCCATAAACATCAAGGAAAGAGCAAAGATGTTCATCAAGGAGACAGGAAATCCACAATGTTTAGAACTGCAAAGTTAACTTAGACAAAGAAGACTGACTATTGGAGAGAATTTTCTGAGTGCCTCATAAAGTCTCAGGAGAAAAAGAAAGGAATAATATTTTGGAATATGTAAAATGAGATCAGGGCAAACCAAGGAGAGAGAATGCAACAGGGAAGCATTTAAAGTCATTAAAAGGGATATTCCAAGCATCCTTGTTAGATCTTATCCATTTCTAACTATTGAGGATTGTTGTAAGCCTCAGAGTCCCCTTGTCTATGATTCTGTTGAGATACGTAAGGAAAGGTTCTAGCTAGAATAAATTTATGAACCAACCAGGCTTCAATTACAACTTAGAAATAAGACAGGAGAATAATTAACCTGGGTCTACACACTCCGGGATAGTTGCTTGCTTATCTCTTTGGTCTTAAGAGGGACTGAGAAATATTCATTAATTAATATATTAAGGAATTGCCGAGCTCAACTCTTGGTCCACATAATGAAGCTAATTTCCCCTTATTGATAGGCAACCCTCATGAGCTCTGGATTCTGGCCTCCCAGGGAGAACCATCTAAAAGGATGGGATTTCTAGATGAGTGGTCATGTCAATAACTCTCAGCCACTGAGAAAGAGGCAGACAAGTCAATTAGTGAGTCTCAAAGGATAAGCTCTGTTCCCTGAAATTGTGCTCTCATCTCATGATTGCTTCAGGAGCCTTCTAATGTTTAAGTGACTCTTGACAGAGGGGATACACTATTTTCCTCCAGAATGAAAATACCAGTCCATATACTTTGGGGAAAAATAAGCCTTAGCTTAGATTTCCCTCCTGTTGAAGATGATTCCCCTCCCATGCCCTCTCCAGGCACTTCCCTGGCCTTCTATTTAAAGCTAAATCCCAGAAAATTGGCCATATTATACATTAGGTCAACACTAGTATATCATGGTACATTAGGTGCCAATAATTAAATTGACACCATCTGGACCAAAACATTGACTTTTCCCTGGTGTCAAAAAAGCAAGGGCAGCAGAAGTTAGATTCAATGGTCTAGAAGCTTCTGAACACTAGGGAATTGAGGGATTCTGAGGACGACAAAGCAACAACATTAACACTTATCCAGGAAGCATTGCTTTACGTTGTCAACAAACTTTAAAAGGAAATAAGAATGTAAGTTCTTTGAAGGCAGGGATTTTTTTGCTCTGCCTTTGTTGGCATGACTTTGAATTTAGTGGGTATTTAAATAAATGTTTGTGGAGATGGACTGAGAAAGTGAAGGATCTGGGTAATTTCTGCTGATACCCTTTCCTATAAGCAGTTCCATTACTAAAGAATGGGGTGGAACAGAGAGAGATGCCACTTTTGGAAACACTGATAGGGTAGAAGGTGATTTCTGAAGAGAGCAGGTGGGTCTGTAGTAGGACCATATACTACCCTTCCATAATGACATTTTTTAACAACCAATTAATTAGAACCATAGGAGAGAGAAAGGCAACAGAAGTGATGTTACATACACTCCACATCACCAAAATTTAGAGTGCTGACAACATTAGGACTTCTTCAGCAGCATAGATACAATTAAGCTTAGCACCCAGTGGGCAAGAATAACTAGTTCAAGAAGGACCTTTCCAAAGGACTTAACTTTCTCTCTATCCTTTTCTTCCTAGATGCTATCTTGATCGACTCCCTCACCAACCCTGTCATGTTCCTTTCATCCTTCATGGCAGCCTGCAATGTCACTTCCTAGATATAGGACCTTGGTCAAGATACTTAGCTTCTTGGATCTTCAGTTTCCATATCGTTAAAAAAAAGGAATAAGAATTCTATTTTTGTTGTTCAATTGTTTTAGTCATGACTGACTCTGTGACTCCTTTGGGGGTTTTCTTGGCAAAGGTACTGAAATGGCTTGCCTTTTCCTTCTCTAGCTCATTTTATAGATGAAAAAACTGAGGGGAAAAGAGTTAAGTGACTTGCTCAGAGTCACATAGCTAGTAAGTATCTTAGGTCAGATATGAACTCATGTAAAGGGGTCTTCCTGACTCTAGCTTGACACTCAATCCATTGTGCCACCCAGCTCACCCAGTAAATGTATTACCTGACTCAGAAGGTTTATTTAACAAATTATTATGAACCAACGATTGGCATAGTCCTGTGGTAGGTGTTAGGGAAGGTACAAAATTTATGGTTGCCTAGATAACGGTCTTAAGCGACTTGTTCAGGACCACAGAGACAATATATAGCAGAGATGGGACAAGAGCTCAGGCCTTCTTATTTCTATTCACAATAACATGCGAAGGATGGAAAGTTTTTTTTTTTTAATTTACATTATTTATTTAAGTTTTCAACATTCATTTCCACAAAATTTTGTTTCAAATTTTCTCCCCATTTCTCCCCTCCCCCCACCCCAAAATGCCAAGCATTCTAATTACCCCTATCACCAATCTGCCCTCCCTTCTAACATTCCTCCCTTCCCTTATCCCCATCTTCTCTTTTGTCCTGTAGGGCAAGATAATTTTCTATACCCCATTACTCGTATTTCTTATTTCCTAGTTGTATGCAAGAACAATACTCAACAGCTGTTCCTAAAGCTTTGAATTCCAATTTCTCTTCCTCCCTCCCTCCCTACCCACCTCCTTTGGGAAGGCAAGCAATTCAATATAGGTCATATCTGTGTAGTTTTGCAAATGACTTCCATAATAGTCATGTTGTATAAGACTAACTATATTTCCCTCCATCCTATCCTGCCCCCCATTGCTTCTGCTCTCTCTTTTGACCCTGTCCCTCCCCAAGAGTGTTGACTTCTAATTGCTCCCTCCTCCCATTACCCTCCCTTCCATCATCCCCCCTGCTTATCCCCTTCTCCCCCACTTTCCTGTACTGTAAGATAGGTTTTCATACCAAAATGAGTGTGCATTTTATTCCTTCCTTTAGTTGATGTGATGAGAATAAGTTTCATGTTTTTTCTCTCACCTCCCTGCTTTTTCCCTCCATTGAAAAGTCTTTTACTTGCCTCTTTTATGAGAGATGATTTTCCCCATTCCATTTCTCTCTTTCTTCTCCCAATATATTTATCTCACCCCTTAATTTCATTTTTTAAGATATGATCTCATCCTATTCAATTCACCCTGTGCTGTGTGTGTGTATGTGTGTGTAATCCCACCAACTACACAGATACTGAAAAGTTTCAAGAGTTACAAATATTGTCTTTCCATGTAGGAATGTAAACAGTTCAACTTTAGTAAGTCCCTTATGATTTCTCTTTGCTGTTTACCTATTCATGCTTCTCTTGATTCTTGTGTATGAAAGTCAGATTTTCTTTTCAACTCTGGTCTTTTCATCAAGAATGCTTGAAAATCCTCTATTTCATTGAAAGATCAGTTTTTCCCCTGAAGAATTATACTCAGTTTTGCTGGGTAGGTGATTCTTGGCTTTGGTCCTAGTTCCTTTGATTTCAGGAATATCATATTCCACTCCCTTCAATCCCTTAATGTAGAAGCTGCTAGATCGTGTGTCCTGATTGTATTTCCACAATACTTGAATTGTTTCTTTCTAGCTGCTTGCAATATTTTCTCCTTGACCTGGGAACTCTGGAATTTGGCCACAATGTTCCTAGGAGTTTCTTTTTTTGGATCTCTTTCAGGAGGTGATTGGTGGATTCTTTCAATATTTATTTTGCCCCCTGGTTCTAGAATATCAGGGCAGTTTTCCTTCATAATTTCATGAAAGATGATATCTAGGCTCTTTTTTTGATCATGGCTTTCAGGTAGTCCCATAATTTTTAAATTGTCTCTCCTGGATCTATTTTCCAGGCCAGTTGTTTTTTCAGTGAGATATTTCACATTATCTTCCATTTTTTCATTCTTTTGGTTTTGTTTTGCGATTTCTTGGTTTCTCATAAAGTCATTAGCCTCCATCTGTTCCATTCTAATTTTGAGAGAACTATTTTCTTCAGTGAGCTTTTGAACCTCTTTTTCCATTTGGCTCATTCTGCTTTTTAAAGCATTCTTCTCCTCATTGGCTTTTTGAACCTCTTTTTCCAATTGAGTTAGCCTATTTTTCAAGGTGTAATTTTCTTCAGCATTTTTTGGGTCTCCTTTAGCAAGTTGTTGACCCACTTTTCATGCTTTTCTTGCATCTCTGTCATTTCTCTCCCCATTTTTTCCTCCACCTCTCTTATTTCATTTTCAAAATCCTTTTTGAGCTCTTCCATGATCTGAGACCATCAAATATTTATTTTGGATGTTTGGGGTACAGAAACCTTGACTTTTATGTCTTTCCCTGATGGTAAGCATTGTTCTTCCTCATCAGAAAGGATGGGAGAAGATATCTGTTCACCAAGAAAGTAATCTTCTATGGTCTTATTTTTCTTCCCTCTTTTGGGCATTTTTTCAACCAGTTACTTGACTTTTGGGTCCTTTGTCAAGAGTAGGATGTACTCTGGGAATCTGTAAGATCTCAGTTCCTCCAAAGTGGCACAATCAAGCATATACACTGGTCTGGGAGCAGAGATTTTTGTGCCCAGAATCTTAGCAGTTTCCTCTCCATAGCCACCTGGTCTCCAGTTCCTCCAAGCCACCACTGGGTGGGTGGGATTCAGTCAAGCTGTGGGGGCAGGGCAACCATCCAGTGGGAGACAAAGACCAGCTACCTCAGAGCCTCTACACAGGGCCAAGGTAAAAATTAGCTCCTCAGTGCCCCCAGGGGTTTTTATGATCCAACAATGGAAGCGGGCTGCCGTGGGGACTGCTGTGAGAACTGCTGCAGCCTACCCAATGTAGCCTCTGAGGCTGCTGCCTGAGGTGGGAGCTATGGGAAGATCCTTCTCCCTTCCCGGGCAGCTGAAAAAAACCCTGTCACTGACCTTTGGCACCTATGGATTGAGGTATCTGCAAACGCTGCTACTGTGACTGGAGATTCTGCCTCAAAGGTATCCTCCTCCCAGAGCCTTGCTGGGTGGCCAATGCTTGGTTGGGTTCCATTCCATGTCCCATGCAACAGACGTTTTCTGTGGGCCTTTCAGATCACCCTGAGCTTGAAATCTCCTCCACTCTGTTGTTCTCTACTTCTAGTGCTCCAGAATTTGTTGAGAGTCCCTCTCTACAGGTATTTTATGGGCTGTGTGGGGAGAGCCTGCATATGTGTGTCTTTCTACTCTGCCATCTTGGCTCCACCTCTGGAAAGTTTTTTTTAAAGAAATAAATGATTTTATATAATACTCTATGCCCTGAAACTGCCACATTCACATTAACTATTATTATAGCTAATGATTGTATCATTGTTAACAATAATAATAGTAATAATAAATTATCTACTGAGAAAGTCTCATGATGACTTTGACAACCACTAGTGCTCTAGTAAAGATAGACCAGAGCCCTGAGCCCAAGATCCTAGGATATAGCAGTCCTCCCCAAACCACCATCCATGTTTTCAGCTTGGTCTCCATAGCCCTCATCAAAAACAACCCTTTTTAAAAAGGGGTGCACTATCCCTGCTACTACCAACAGCAGCTGTGGACAAGTTGCCGTCATTGGGCAAGCAAACCAAGAATCCTGGAGCATAGGAGGGCCTCCTAGACCATTATCCCCATTTCTAGACCTGTAACTATCATCCAAGGGAAAAAACACCCTATGAATAAGAAATCCATCATTTCCACATTCACCACTACCAACTGTTGGTCAAGAAAAGAGGCAGGAAATCCATGATGCCTAGAACTGCAGGCAGAGTACCCCAGCATCTCTTCACCCACAAGTATAGATTGGTTCTCTAGGGTCTCAGCCCCAACAGTCCTTGGTCCATGAGTCTTCAAGGTATATTTCATCTATTTTCTCCAGACATACAAAAACTATTCATTATATCTGTCTCTAAGAGATAGCAATATTCTAATTGTCACCTCCTCATGTGGGCTCAGAAATAGAAAGTTGAAATGATACAATTGTAGACTAAGAGTTATAAGGGACCTTAGAGGTCATCTAGTACAACAATTTCATTTTCTATAAGGGAAACTGAGGATCCAATGTGAGGTTAAGGAAATCCTTGCTCCTCCAAAGATGCAGTAGGAAAACAAGAGGGAAAAATATCCTAAATTCTGGTTCAGATAGAACCACTGTCTCATTCTATATCCCCAAGCCATATATAGTTTTTTAATGTAATTTTTGAAGTATGATGAGGATTTAAAATAAGAATTTCTCCAGATTTATAGTCAAAATAGAACCACTTAACATGGTTGCTTAACATCTGTTGAGCATCACAGTATTCTAGGTCTTGTACAGGAAGTCACTGACCTTAATGAGATTACATTTTAACTTATCATGAGCCACAGAGCAAACCTACAGAAAGCATATCATCCCAAAATATTAATTATTCCTAAGAAGGATGCAGTTCCCCTATTTTCTATGTTGCTATCAGCTCTGGTAGTTTTCTGTGCATATTTTAGTCCATTAGAGCAGAAGGGAGGATGGAAGAGAAGGACAGGAAGGGGAGAGGACGAGAGGAAATAAGAGGAGAGGAGAGGAGAGAAGAGGGAAGGAAAGGAGAGGGGCGGGGCAGGAGAATGAAAGACAAAGGTCCATATCTTGGGGTAATATGGCTTCATTATAGAAGTAGTCTTGGTACTTTTTTTGTAGCACCTTAGTCTCTAACTGAATATCACGAGTGAAGGAATCACCTCACTTATCCAAATGCAGTCCATAGGCAACTCAAACTTATTTACTCCTTTTTTTTAAGATATTGACAGTTTTGACTATGCAACCAACAGAAAATGGCTACTCCCAACCACATGGTTAGCCAACAAAAACCAGTTACAGAATGGCCACACACGCTCTAGTCTCCCCAAGGCACTTTTCTTATAATTTCATCAGGATTCTCCCAGAAGCAGGTCCCTAAAGTCCTTCACTCAGGGAGCTACCATCAGGGTTCTGCACATGCACCAGACCTCTATTACTCTGGGAACTAGAATAGTTTTCAGAAGTTTGGATGATTAAGGAAAGTAGAGATAAATAGGCAACAAATTGAATAAGTAATGTGGAGACCAAACTATCCTTAGAAACAAGAATATCCTAGAGTCTTCCTTGTTTCTAAATGGTTTTGACTACAAATGAGGGAAATGACCCCTAGGTATGTTCTTTGAAAAGACACTAGATTAAGGCATTGCAACTTTCTCTAGAGATTCAAAGGATGAATACTAGTCTAGATTCTAGGAGTGAAAAACTTCCAGGAGGATCACACTTAAGGAGAATGGGACCTCAGCTAATGAACATAGCTATAAATGTATGGATGTGCCTGCATGCATTCTCTAGCAGCCAATATCAAGCATTTACATTTACAAAGGAAAGATGACACTTGAAGTTCCCAAACAACCAGCCCCCTTATATACACTGAGAAAAGTGTATATAAGCTAGACATAGAACACACTTGGACAGCTGTAGTTTGGCTGGCCTTATACCAGACATTCTAGGGCTGAAGAGGATATGGAAAAGCCATCTAGCTTTCGCAGGAAATATAGTAGAAAAATCGTTGTTTCTCCTTCATTCTCAAAAAGGTCCATGACATTAACTAGGTGATGCCTATGCAAAATCACCATCCTCACTTTCTCATCCAGAGCCATTTTGGCCCAGCGGCCAGATATAGATCAGGATGACTGAGGATGGCCCCCACCTTGGAAAGGGCCTGGGTTCAAATCCTGCCTTATATTATGATTACCTATATGACCTTAGGCAAATCAGTCACTTAACCTCTGTAGACCTCAGTTTCCTTATCTATAAAAAGGAGGCAGTTGTACTAAATAGGCTTTGAGGTCTCTTTCAGTTCAAGTCTATGATCCCTTTCCTAGGAGGGAATAGTGGCATAGTGGAAAGAGCCCTGGAATGGATATCAGAAGCACTGAGCTTGAGTTATTGCTGTTCTCATACTGGCAGTGTAATCTTTCACAATTTATATAAACTCTCTCCAGAATCCCTGTTCTCCTTTAAGGCTCAGAGAAAGCACCAGCTTCTACAAGAAAGCATTCCTAATCCTCCAAAGGTCTACTGTCCTATTCCCCTCATCAGCTTGTATTTATTTTGCATTTACATATATATATATATTCATATACCTATAGAACTATATATTGTTTGCTTCATAAACTGTGAGATCCTTAAGAGCAGGAACTGATTCACTTTTTCCTACAGTAGGTGCTAAATAAATGCATGTTGATTGATTGCTTTTTAAAATGAGTATAATAGTATTTATTCTCCCCTTTGTCCATCTGGGTTGGATTTGCCATCTTGCCTTCTGATATCCGTTTGATGAGAGACCAGGCTCCACCCCCACCCAAATCCTGATCAGTTCCTCTTGGCTCATGGACACTGGTTCTTACAGTAGATAAGGTGATGTTATGAGGATCAAATATGAAAAAAATATGTAAAGATCTTCAAAAAAATGTAAAGTCCTCTGTAAAACGTTGGCTATCTATAGAATGAAAAGGGAACTTAGACATCACCTAAAAGAACTCCTGATTTTACAGGTAAGAAAATTTGGGTCCAGGGAGGAGAAATGAATTTTTTGGTCACCTACCCAGTAGTGTCTTCTTGAGCAAGCTACTTACACCTCTCTTTGCCATTCCTCATCTGCAGAGTCAGAATTATAATAGCACCAGTCTCCCAGGGTTGCTATGAGCATCAAAGGAGATAACATATGTAAAATGCTTTGCAAACCTTAAAGACCTATGTAAATGCTGCTACTGCTGCTGTTGTTGCTGCATAACCAGGTAAAGGTTAGGACCTAGGTCACTTAGATTTAATATTCTTTCCACTATACTATAGAACTATTCTATGTGTGTTAGGTTAGATCAGAAGCTTCCGGATGACAGAGACTGTCTTTTGCCATTTTTTGTCTCTCCAGATCTTAGCACAGTGACTGACATAATAGGCATTTAATAAAGGTTTATTGATTGATTGATTCATCCCAGATTTCATCTAGCCAATTTTTGAAAAAGCTTACTGAGATGCATTACATAACCTCCTGTGGAAGCCCTATTTACCTAACCTCTGACATAAGTGAAATAAAGGAGAGAATTTTAAGAATGTCTCAGTCCATCAGTGTTGCCTTATATCTGCCATCTTCTTTGCAGCTTCCAGCGTTCAAAGTTCAAATTCCTACTTTAAAAAATTCATGGCTTTTTTTCTTTTTTTTAAATTTTACAAGAAATGCCTCTGATGATATAAACAGACAATTTTCACAGGAAGAAATTTAAGTTATCTATAGTTATATGAAAAAGTGCTCTAAATCTCTGTTGGTTAGAGAGATGCAAATCCAAACAGCTCTGCGATACCACATCACACCTATCAGATTGGCTAACATGACAAAACAGGAAGATGATAAATGTTGGAGAAGTAGCGGGAGAGTTGGAACACTAATTCTTTGTTAATGGAGCCATGAGCTGATCCAGCCATTCTGGAGAGCAATTTGGAACTATTCCCAAAGGGCTACAAAAATGTGTGTACCCTTTGACCCAGCAATATCACTTCTAGGACTATATCCCCAAGAAATCATAAAAATGGGAAAGGGTCCCACATGTACAAAAAGAAAGACAGAAAGAAAGAGAGAAAGAGAAAGATAGAAAAAATAGAGAGAGAAAGATAGAAAAGAGAGAAAAGGAGGGAGGGAGGGAAAGAGGGAAGGAAAGAAGAAAGGAAAGAAGGAAGGAAGGAAGGAAGGAAGGAAGGAAGGAAGGAAGGAAGGAAGGAAGGAAGGAAGGAAGGAAGGAAGGAAGGAAGGAAGGAAGGAAGGAAGGAAGGAAGGAAGGAAGGAAGGAAGGAAGGAAAAGATGACAGGTAGGTAGATGGATGGATTAATGGATTGTTATGAATACACATGGGGAATATTGGGGGCAAAGGGGAGAGAGACTTGGAGAAATATTCACTCCTGCTGATTGCTAGTTAGCAAATCTGAGCTTTGGGGAAATCAAAAAACCAAGCTAATTTGCAAAACACACATCAAGGGCTTTTTGTGTGACTCTCAAGTACAACTTCCAATTTACAAGTCTTTCATCTGCCTTTCTCTCATCATTTGGCTGCAGTGGTTACATCAAGATGAAGATTCTGGAAATTGCCTTAAGGCAAATAACATTATGATTACTGAAAAAGAACAGACTTATCAATCTGAATTTTTTTTAGTACTTTTATCCATCATATTCCTTCCAGTTCTTTAGTTACAAACCACTGCTGATACAACTAATGCATTGCTTACTAATGCATGAAAGCTATATGCAACAGGGAAAGTGACTATAACTCTGGATCAGAATGCTATAGCTGGGGAGTACTGGGGTCAAATAATGCCTCAAATACTTATTAGCTTTGTGTGCCTGGGAAATTTGCTTCATCTCTCTGAGATGACTTTCTCATTACCTTCCTTAGTTGTATTAAGAATGTAAAGAAATGATGCATGGAAATTGTTTTGCAAACCTTTAATCCTATACATGTAAAGCATATGGGAGGTATGTTCTATTATTATCTGCATTTTACAGATGAGGAAATCAAGGCAAACAAAGGTTAAGTGACTTGACCAGGGTCCACAGCTAGTAAGTATCTGAGGCTAGATTTGAACTCAGAGACTTTCAGTCAAGTCTTGGGATGAAAGAAAAGGTAGAGAAGTGAGCCCAGAAAAAAGAACCCCTGGATCGGAAAATGGAAGGAGAGAGTACAAGTATAGGATGGGAATTGTCTGGAGATGAGACCAAGTGAAATTGCTGACAATTGTGGTATTTGAGGCAATTGGTAAGAGAAATACTCATCAACATTTCCTGTCTTTCCCCTATAAGAGGTAGTCTTTTTAATAACCACCTCCCTACAACATGTCAACCTTCTAAATCTCACTTAAATATGCATCTGTGTCTCTACATTATTTGATAATGTCAATACAGTATATAGTCATTTAGAGTGATCTTTTTAAATCCATAAATTCAGAGTTTGAGGTGGAGAGAGTGAAGCTAACCTATGGGAAAAGAGATTTTCATGGCTGACTCTGGGATGGGAGCCAAAAGAGTGTTTCTGCAGTTTTGGCAAATTTTGAAGATATTTGAGAGCACTGGTCTACTTTTGAATCCAGAGAGATAATAAATTAATAAGGAGATAAGCCAGCAGTGCTGAGTAGGACAAGGGAATGTTGTACCTGTCCACCTTACCTTATACGCCCATATCCCAAAGGGATTTAGACTAGCAAACAGATTCCTCTTGAATTTAATACATAAATCAGGCCAAGTGTCAATCTCTTTGTCTTTACACATATGAAAGTATTAAGCATTGATCCAGTGGTAATCATCACAATACCTAACATTTATGTAGTACTTTAAGGCTTGTGATGTATTTTACAAATATCATCTCATTTTGTCCTTACAATAAACCTGGGAGCAGTTGCTGTTATTATCCGCATTTTACAATTGAGTAAACTGAGGTAGACAGAGGTTAAGTGATTTGGTCAGGGTCACGAAGCTTGTATCTGAGGCTAGATTTGAACTGGATGATCTTTAACGGTCCCTTCCAACTCTGAGATTATATGATTCCTACATCATGTCAATTTTGGTTTTGGAGAGCTCTTACACTTAGCTGTAGGAGTAGTCAATTTCCACAAATGAACAGATAACTTTGAATGCTTATTGTTCAACAAGCTGGATGCCCTGCAGAAAAGAAATGAAAACAGTAATCTATCCTCAATCTATATTTAGTTTTTCAGAGCTGAATGCCACTTTGATTCCTGTGAGATTGTGCTCATGACCACAAATTGTATACTGGTCATTACATGCTGTTTTTATTAGAGAAGGCATTGAGTTCTGCATGCTGGGCATTAAACTTGGGAAAGGGAGAGAGAAGGAGTTTTCATGTGTGAAAGAGATTAAAACAGGGGGAAGTGAAGGTAAAATATGTGAGAAGAAAAATCTTCATGGCTGCCCCTGGTCAAGTACATATGGAGTATACATTTAGGTTAATGAAAACATCCCTGGCAGTAGAACACCCCATGTTTCTGGTCCTGAAGAGACTCTGCAGAAATGAAGCCAGTATATATTTCAGCAGCTTCCATTAAACTGTCTTATATCTTTCCTGTGCTTCCTACTTCATGGCAGTCCTCTGATTAATAAGAGCTCTTCTTGTTAATAAAAGAATTTCTCTTCTCATCCTCCCACCTTCTTGGAATCACTCCCAAATGTCACATTCCAGCATCTTGGATTTGTGGTGTCTAGGGTTCCTTTATGCATTAGTTATATATTTTTAAATACAGACACAACCAAAAAATGGTCCCAGGAAGGTTCACTACCTAGAAGGTTAATGAATCACACACATTACAGTGCCAGAGTTTTAATGGTAGATAACAAGATATTGGATTTCATTTTTCTCAAGCCACCAACTAAATGGCTTTTTGGCAGTGACAATTGACAGCTAACTGACAATTGTATTGATACCTATCTATATGTAGGTATCTATATGATTTTATGTATATCTACAAATATGTAGAATAAATGGATAAATATATATGTGTGTACACATGCATACATATTTACATACATACATACTCCCACATATATATCCCTTTAGGGGTGTTTGTATACACACACACATATGTAAGAGACAGCATAATGTCGTAAGTAGAAAGCCAGGTTCAGTGTCAGGTAGATCTGGATCCAAGTCCATACCTTGTGTCAACACATTGACTGAGTGATTATAAGTAAGTCACAACTTTTTGACATAACCAGGAAACTTTCTAAGACTACAAATTTAAATGCATTGATATAGGTAGTTTCCTTTTTGGATAATGACTATACTAATGAAATTACTGGGATGATCCAGACCAAAAAGGAAACATGTATACATAAATGAGCATAGTGTATGTATGCTAATAGTTTCAGACACAACAATGCAATAGTAACTGAAGATGAAATGCACATGAGATCAGAACAGAAGCATTTAACCTCCCGGGGTTCAACATTATGACCTGTGTATTAGGGTACTGACCTATAATGAAATAATGAAGAATGATGCAGGTGATCTTGGTACAGACTCTTTCTGAAGGGACTACATGACAAGCAAAGAATGCCACCAAAGGTTAGTGATGACACGGGTATTGGAAAGAGTTTACTTTATAAAAAGATGATGGGGGTAGAGGGAGTCATGTGCCAAGACGAGACTATAGATAATTAGTATGCCTTACAAATTGTAACAAAAACAACAGCGATAACTAACATTTATATAGTTAAGAGTGTGCTGGTAAATACTTAACATCTCTCTCTCACATATAATATATATATATAATAATATAATATATACATGGCTTATTTTTAAGGTCAATTTTCCTTACTAGCACTTTGCTAAGTCTAGATAATCAGCAAAACAATAAATCAAGACCAGATGTAAATGTTCACATTAAAAATTTAACAATTGGTTCAACCCTGGCAAGCTCGTTTGAGCTGGCTCCAGTATACTGTTGTATAGTGCTTTAAAATTTGCAAAGTATTTTACATGTGCTATTTCATCGGTCCTCATAAAAATCCAGTGAGGTAGGTACTATTATGGTCACCATTAGAGATGAAGAGATAAGGCTTAGAGAGGTTAAATGACTTTCCCAGAGTAACACAGCTAATAAGCATCTGAGGTAGGATTTAAATTCAGAGCGGAGTGTTTTCCACCTCTGACCTAGACTTTCCTCTCAAATATACTACTTTCATGAAGTATGAGGGGCCCTATAATTAGTATGTGCATGTGTACACATATCTGCATATTTAAACATGTGTACATACATATACAAATATGTATATATATACATGTCTATATATACCCATTCTTTATGGTTTTTAATAAGTTGTCCTTTCATTTTTTAAATTAAACTTATTTTTAATTACTAAATCTACATTCTCTCCCTTCTCCCATTACATTGAGGGGGAAGCAAATTTCTGTAACAAAAATACTTAGTCAAGAAAAAAATTCCCTCATTGGCTATGTTCAATATCTATGTAGATATAGATATTACATCCTAATTCCATCACTTCTCTATCTTATGTTATGGATATAACTCATATTTGAAAGTATCCTATTCCAGATTGATAGAGCACACACATATACACACGTATGGAAATTTCATCAGGTATTCAACTTTGCATTACTTCTTTGTCATCAAGCATCAAATCTGAGCAAGTATGCTTCATGCTAATTCTATATTCTTAAGAAAACCCACTGCAGCATAATGTACTCTCCTCATTTGTAGACAGAGCAGAGACATCAAAATGATTTTGACCACTTAATTGCCCAGAGACAAATCATAATGGGGATTAGCACTTATGAGGTCCCTAGCTTTTAATTAGTCATACATAGCTGAAGAAAACGCATAAAACTGATCTACATATTTAGATGCATTGATGATCTCATGAGTGGAAGTGTTCCCAGGGCACATCACAAGAACTACGCTTCTTCTCTTCCTTTTCAGTTCTTGCCTGAGTATTCCCATAAATCCTCCTAAAGAGTCTATACAGTTCTCAAGAAGCCCTACTGTGTTCTTTCAATATATCAGGGGCACTGATTTTTCTACTGTAGAGTAGTTAAGTAAGGACATATCAGGAGAGAATGTTAGTGAGGTAAGTAGTAAGCAGATCACAGAGTGTATTAATTACTAAGCTAAGGAATTCCAATTACATTTCTCTTATAAAGAAAGGGAAGACAATAAATGTTTTTGAGATGATGACTCCAAAATTTATAATCTGTGAAATCAGAAAGTAGGGGTATCACTGACAAGAGTGGAACAGTTGAAAAACTAGAAGTGCCTCCTCACTGTGGCTTTCACCTTCAGTTTCTTGTTCCCCTCATGCCCAACACCCAGAATTATTGCCCTAGTGACGAACGTTTTCACTCACTGAACTCCCTTTGTACCCTCATACTTACCTAGCTTGGCCCCACCTCTCCCAAATCCTTTCCTATTTATCTTTGACTAGCTATTTCTACTGCATCCTCTGAAACATTCATATTTGTTATTGTTATTTACAAAAAAAATTTCTTCATGTATTTTTTCATCTTCTTGAATTAAATGAAGCTTACCACATCCTTGCAACCCTACAGATTCTATTTTTCAACTTCCTTTTTTTCTCTAAAAATATTAGCAAACTAAAGTGTTGTTTGAACTAGAGATTTCCTTTTCTGTCAATTTTTTAAATAAGTTCTTAGTCTAAGGGAAAATAATCAACACCTACAAATTAAATATCAGATTAGATAAAATATTTTCAAACACATATTCTCAAATATAACTTGAAAGGACAATTCTTTTCTAGTACATTTTACTTGATTTTTTCTTTTTTCCAACTATTTCAACTACGTATCTACCTGTGAAATGATCAGATTTGTTCATATGAAACTAGAGGTAAGCAAAAAAGCAGAAAGGTAAGCTGGAGGGATATATTGGCCACCAGGGAGTAGGAACTTTTTTCCCCAATTATTCCATTCCTGATAGGGATACCATCATTCTTTCAGTTTCATAAACTGCAGACTTTGGAGTCATCATCCCCCAAATCTGAGAATCAGGAAAACCTGGGTTCGAGTAAAATTCTGACTCTGATATACCCTGTCTGTGTGACCTTACTCAAGTCACTTAACTTTTATATATCCCAGTTAATTTCCTAAGACTGTTAAGTTGCCAAGCAAGTCTCTCTTTGTTTTAGTAGAAAAACTTCCTTATCAGGAATTCCTTTATTGATGAAATTACAGATCCAGTATATACCTCCAAAAGAAATAAATAACATGCAATTAAGGAATATTCACCTTTTACTATTATTATATACATTAATATATTACATATATTATTATTACAAATTCTCTGTCTTGGGGGAATCCATGGCATTAATAATTTCCTCCTTACATTTAACTTAGGCAGCATTCCAGAATAGTTCCAGATTAGGGGACTTATTTCTAGGGATAAGGCTACCGTAAAGTTGTTGGTGCATATGGAGTCCTTCTTTCCAACCTGCAGATGCTTGAGTTCTATGCCTACTAGTGGGATCTCTGGGTTAAAGAGTATGGATAACTTTATGTACATCTATAGAAAGAAGCATCATGATGACAGTGAACTAGTAATTCCCAGCTAACCCCATGCCTCTTTTATTTGGCATGGATGTTAAACAGGAGAATTCTGTACATATAATTTACTTAGATTTTAGAAAGCATTTGACAAAACCTCTCATGTTATTCTTTTTGAAAATTGGAGTGATATGAGTGAGAAGGCAAAATAACTAATTAGATTCAGAACTGCCTGCTGGTTAGACCTAAGGAGTACTCATTACTTATTTGATGTCAACTTAGAAAAAAAATCCTTACTAGAGTGCTCCCAGAAAGGCATGCTTGAACTTCTGCTATTTCATCAATTACTTGGATAAACAGCAGCCTTATCAAATTTTTCAACAGCACATAGCTGGTAGGAATAGCTAACAGATTTTTCCATAGTATTTCATGGAAAGTCATTTTTCATTCCAAACACACTGGATAACAGATTCTGGATCTAGAATAAGGATCAGAAAACTATGGCCTGAGGACCAAATCTGCCAGATTTGGCCCTCAGGTCATAGTTTTCTGGCCCCTGATCCTGAACATTGGACTCAGTTGAAGAAGATGATGTCTAATAGATAAATACAAAGTTTTATACTTGGGCTCAAAAAATCAAGGTACAAGCATAAGACAGATGAGGCATGGTTAGAGAATAATTTCTCTAAAAAAAGGTTCTAAGAATTTTAGTAGAGAGCAAATTTAATATGATTCAACAGAATTATATGTGATAGTTCATCAAATTCATACATCATCTCTTCCTAAGTATTGTCTTCCCCAGGCAAAACATCGCCAGTTTCTTCCATATCCTTATTTAGCATATTATCTAATTCCCTCATCATCTACATCACCTTACCCTCAACGACCTTCATTTTGTCCATGTCCTTCCTAAAACGTGGCTCTCAGCACTGAATATAGTACTCCATATATGGTCTAACAAGACTGAATATAGCAACTATTACCTCCCATGGTCTGGATAGTATGCATTTCTTACTAAAACCTAAGGTCATTTTTTTTTTGCTTCTATGTCAACTGTTGACTCATATTGAACATGGAGTCCATTAAAACCCTCAAATATTTGTCATATTATCTTCTCTGTAGTCCTGGCTTTTCTATTTTCTACTTGTAATATTGACTTTTTTTAACCTAAGGTGACCTTAGGTCAGAAAGACCTAATTCACAAATCATATATTAATTACCTGGAGTACCCAAGCACAATATAGCCACTTCAATGAAATGTACAGCGATAAAAATGATATGGGTCAACTATTCATACTTGAAAAACAAAGCAGATGAAAAACACATATAAGCCAGGATCAATCAATAAGCATTTAAGTGCCTACTATGTTCCAAGCATGATGCTCTCCAGTAGGGATACACATTATATAAACCATTTCCTCTAGAAACTTACATTCTGCTGAATGAAATAACAGGTATACATTTAAGTATACATCAAGTGTTTAGAAGGTAATTTGTGGGAGAGGCATTTATATCTGGGGAAATCTGGAAATGTTTTATGTAGGAGATGGCATTTGATATGAGCTTTGAAAGAAACTAGGGATTCTAAGAGATGGAGAGAAGGAGGGAGGCACAAGAGGTAGTCTACTTGCAGGCTGACGATGAACGGGCTCAAAATTATGTCAGAAAAAATCATTTTTAATTATCTCAAACAGTCTGCTTCCAAGAAACCCATTTCTTTAACACCAGCAATTTCCCAGTGATGCCCTATGGATGAAGTCTCCTAGTAAATAGTGTTTTTTCAGCATTCTCTCTAAAGACTGGTGGCGGTTGTTATCATCACCACCATTGTTTTTGCCATTTTCAAAGAGATAGAACCCCACAAACAAACCTTTTCGGCATGCAGACAGACTCACTCACCAACATTGCCATTTTCCTTCAGAAAAATGTCACAAACAGAAACAAAAAGGCCATTTGGAATCCATACTCCTATTTATAAGCTCCTTATTTTCCCCAGAGCAGCCAGTGGGCTGGTGATAGAAAGTTCCAATTTCTGATCTATTGCAGTTGTTATGATTGTGTAATATTCACTGAGAATTTGTGGGAGCACAGAGAGAAATAAGAGATGCATTTTGACTCTAAATTTTCTGGGGAGAGAAAATATTCCCACTTTTGAGTCTCAGAAGGTAATGGAAAGAGGAAAGGAGTATTCTTTTTCTTCCCTCATACCCACTTGACTAGCCCCCAAGTCAAAACCCTCCCTGCTGTTACCTCAGTTTCCCTGTCACAAAATGAGAAGGGCAATGATATGCTCTCAGCACCCAATCTCATAAATCTGGGTTAAGTCCCTCTGGAAAAAAGATGGCTGGGCTCTCTTAAGCAATGCTTAGTCAGTCAGAATCCTCTCTGTATTTCCCCCACAGTAGCCAGTCAGCTGGTGATGGGAAATTTCAAGCTCTTATCATCATTGCCATGATGATTGTTTAATATTCACTGAGCACTGACTGCACACTTGGTATTTGTCGGCACACAGAAGGAGAGGGAGGATGCATTTCTACCAGCACGACACAGAGGGAACCGGTGCTGGATGGCTGACTGAGGGTAGTACGTCCAATGGAGGCCATCTGGAGCAGTGCAGTCAGGGGCTCCCAAGACACCTGTGGGGTTTCTGACTAAACCAACTTGCTTGGATTCTAATCAACCTAACATTAAAATTCTCCAAGCCTTCCTGTCTAAGATGCTAATTCCTTGCAAAGAGGCATGTGATGTGTGGGAGTTGGCATCTCTCAAGCAGCTGTTTACGGCTGTCTTTAGTCACTTCTGTCAACCAGATTTCTCCACTGTAACTTAAAACTTCCTTGTTTGAAAGAAAATGAACTCCCAGCTCTACTAACTGGCCTTTATACCTTTCCCCTCTCACATTACCCAGTGATGGTGGGAGTCCCCTTGTCTTTGCCTATTTAACACTGTGATCTAGTAGAAAGAGAATTGGATGTGGATCCAGAAGAACCAGGTTCAGATCCTAGCTGTTCTACTTACTACTTTGTGACTTTGGGCAAATTGTTTAACCTCTCTGAAGCCTTCATGTCCTCACCTGTAAAATGAGAGGGTTGGACAAAAAGACTTCTATATGAAGATAGTATAGAATTTTGGATCTTGAACTGGGTTTAAATCCTGACCATCTGTGTGATCTTGGGAAAACCACTTAACTTCACTGGGCCTCAGTTTCCTCATAGGTTAAATGGACTGGATGACCTATAAAATCCTTTCCAGCTAAAAATCTATGATCCTACATTTCTGTGATATGATGGAGAGAGAGAAAGAGAGTATTCTCTAGATGAGAAGACTTGGGTCTTCACTTTAGACTCTTTCATATTGGGGAGATGAAATAGGATGAACAAGACAGACAAATTCATGGGCTTACCAGCAACCTCAGGAAGCACTGAATTCTCAATTCCCCACACCCACAGCTGGAACTAGTGCTTTTCCATTGCAGGGATCATTCTCCAACATCTTAACTAGTGATAGAATCAAATTCTCTACAACAGGCTGATACTTGTCATTTTCAGGCTTTGCTTGTCCTCCACCCATGGCCCTGTTAGAAGGCTTGAGTTTATCTCAAAGCATAGAATATTTGTTTGGGAAACTTCTACCATACTTATCATGGAATGCTAGGTATTGGTATTGTCCACATGTGTCAAACTTCTCTTTAGATGCAAGCTCCATGAGGATCTAGGACAGGGTCTTATCTAAACTCTGCATCTATCTCAGTCCTTAGCCCAGTGCTCTGCTAACAATGAGTGATCATGGGGGCAGCTAGAGGGCCTAGTGGATAGAGAGCACTGGTCCTGGAGTCAGAAGACTTGAGTTCAAATTCTGCTTCAGACACTTATTAGTTGTATGACCCTGGGCAAGTCAGTTATAACTGATTGCCAGGAAGGAAGGAAGAAAAATAAGTGATCATGAGATCACAGGTCATATATTTTAGAAATAGAAGGGATCTTCATGATCATCTAATCCAAACCTCCCACTTTACAGTTATGGAAACTGAGGCACAAAGTGGTTGAGCAACTTTCCTGAGGTCATACAGGTAGAAAGTTGAAGAATCAGGATTTGAAATAAATATTTGCTGAGTGAATGAATGAATCCCCACATCCAATTTAGTAAGCAGGCCTGCACTGTAAGGAACTTCAGTTTCAACAGGGAACATCTGAAACCTGCATCATTCCATCACTGGAGACATTTCCATACCCCATAGTCATAGCAAGCCCTCAGTGAAGACCCTGTTACCAGAGCCCACATGTAAGAGGACTGTTGTGTGTTGTTGCTGTTATTAAAACAATGCTAGAAGTGCGCATCAAAAACAAGCTACTAGCAAACACTGATTAAAATCCCAAACCCGACATCCTTCCTACATCCTGAAATGAGAACACTTTCTTCAAGATATTCTGTAGCTAGTGCACTGGGATAATTGATATTCATAACCAAAACCCACAGGCACTGCAACAACTCTCAGTCATCAAAGGAATATTCCATTTGGCTCACTATCCTCTAATATTAATAGCTCATGTTATATAACACTCAATTTCCTCAGAGCAACCTTGTGAGATGAATGATGAAGGTATTGTTGTCCCCACTTTGCAGATGTAACAACTGAGGCTAATGAAAACTTAGAATCACAGAATTATAGATGAAGAGCTAAAAGGAAGCTTAGACATCATCTAACCCAACTCTGTTTTACAGATAAAGACACTGAGGCCCAGACAAGGGAGGTAACATATCCAACCTTACACAAGTACATGACTGAGCTGGGATTTCAATTAGAATCTAGGTCATCTAAGGTTCAACTCTTCAAATCAATCAGCCTTTCTATTATACAACATAACATTTATATACCTAGAAGAGCAAGATTTAAACCTAGAACTTCTGACTGTAAGAATAGTGTGCTTTCCACAATCCTGCACTGCCATTGTCTACTAAAGGAGGAAAGTGGACTCAAACATTTTGATAAGATTTTCAACAGAGTGAAAAGTTTTTAGAGCTCAACGTATTCTTTTCGTTGACATTTTTTTAAATGCCTGCTATGGACAGGCTTTTAGAATTGAATTAAAAATTCTTTTAAACAGAATTCTCCATTTTCTAAGCATTCTGGCTAATCAAACTTTGGATATGGTTTCATTAAAAAATGGAAGCCCACCCAGGCACTTGTCAGAGATGTTGTAAAAGGGAGTCATGCTTCAGGTAGACAAGATAGCTATTATGATCCTAGGATTCCAACCCATAAGAAAGATCTTCTCAAATTAAATTCTCTTCCACCAAAGATCTTATCAAGGTGTTTCTAAGGATCCTGTGTCTTTTGCCTTTATAGCCAGAATGACAGGCAAGTCTTGGAGCAAGGCCCCCCTTTCTTTTCTGTCTTTTTATACTTATGACTACAGAACAGTAAAGTTGATTTCCAAGGATGGTTTGTGTCAAAGATATAATTAGGAATTCTTGTGTTTGGGATAATTTTAGTTCAGTGAGATGGCAGTGGAACAAAAGACACTTCAACTGTGTGTTCACTTGTGCTAGGGGATGGGGAATCTTCTTTCCCAGAGATTCTGAAGGATGGGGAGACTTTGGAGGTTTGGTCAGTCCAAAGAGAGGAACAAGGTATGATGGCAAAACCCTAAGGGTTTCAGTCTGGTAGTAGATATGCCAAGCAGTGATGAAAGTCAACAGAAGGCTGACCAAAAGACTGATCATGATATGAGGTATGGAAAAGGCATTTACCACAAGGTAGAATTGACCCACCCCTACCAAGATGCTGGCACACTGTGATGTGGTCCAGTGTTCATTACAGTTTTGATTGTTGTAACACATCTCATTATGTTGTGCTCTCTCTCCATTTCTGTCTCCCTCTGTCTCTCTGTTTTTGTCTCTGTTTCTCTTGTAAACACATACACACACCCCTTACAGTTAGTCACACACATATACACATGTACACATACACATACACACACCGCTTACTCAGGTTAGTCCCCTAGAAGATTAAGTCCAAAGTTCAAATGAAATAAGAAACTCATAGTACATCTATAAGATTGGGTGGTTGTTTCCTTTGTTTTTAAAGAGGACCAGAATGACTGCACTAGGCTGGAATCAAGTTTTATTGTGTATGATTGTGGTTGATCAGATCAATACAAGCTCAGAATATTCTACCACAGGTCAGGCACAAATAATCAATGGGAGTATTTGGGATGGATTCTCTAAGTTTGTGTATCACACATTTCATTTGAGCTACTTCAATTCTGTCTTGCTCATAGAACACAACAATTTCTCTGATGTGAGCATGCCATGTGTCCTACATCACACAAACAATTCCAAAGTTCTTAAGAGAAACCTTGACAGTATCTTTGTATCACTTCATGTGAGTGCTTGCCCTACATGAGTTCTCCATAAAATATTCTTTTGGGCAAGTGTATGTTTTGCATTCAGACCTTTACTTAGCCACAGCAAGGGAAGGATATCCAGAACAGAGAATGGTGTCCTCCCTGAATAAAGCATCAATTCAGTTCAGCACAAATTCCCAAGGTGGTCCATGCCGTGGGTCTCTGGTCCCAAGCAAGAAGGAGGAGCTCCAACCTCTCATGCACGAGCTGCTTTGTACCCAGGTTACATCAGTAGCTACATCAGTAACCCATGTTTGGGTGCCCTGAACTAATTAAATCTCAAAGATAGTTTCAATATATTTTTTTTAAATAGTCTAAGTTGGATAGAGAAATAAAAGTGAGGCTTAGGATATTACTCCCATCACATGCCTTCAGTACTCTATGAATCAATCTCTCAATGTCTTCAAAACTTTCAATACCTGTTCATTTCTCCTGTAATAAACCTGGTTTTCACTTAAATCTCATGACATTGTGCTTGCCTGTTGACACATAGTATAATAAAAACAGATGATTGCGTATGAAACTGCAAATCATTATGTACAACTTGCTATTTCTTGTAAATATGCAACAAAGTTATCATGTAAATTTCTTTTTCTTTCCCCCTTTATTCTCTCCTTCCCACTCTAGAGACAGGTACCATTAGATACAAATAGGTATAAATATGTAAGATTATTCCATACATACCTTTATTCATCAGTTCTTTCTCTGGTTGCAGATAGCATTTTTCTTCATATGTCCTTCATAGTTAATTTGGGCATTTATAATAGTCAAAATGACATATTCACTCAAAGTTGTTCTTAAAACAATATTGCTATTGCTGTAAACAATATTCTGCTGGTTCTGCTCTGTTCACTCTTCATTATTTCATGAAAGTCTTTCCATGTTTTCCTAAGGTCATTGAGCTCATCACTTGTTAGTGTTCCATCACTATCATAACCACAACTTGTTCGGCCATTCCCCACCTGGTGGCCATCCCTGCAATTTCCAGTTCTTTGCCATCACAAAGAGAGCTGCTAAAAGTATTTTAGAACATATAGGCTACTATTTTTTTCTTAATCATCTTTCATCATTATTAAACTGCTTCTTCCCTTTTGCCCCAGGAATGCTACTACTAGGTCTATTTCCGAAGTAAATATCTTATTTTAAAAGCATGAGAAGAGCTTCCCATACTAATAATATTCAAATATTCACAATATTCAATAGCAAACATGTATTCCTACTATGTGCAAGACACTGTGCAAGGATACTAAGGCAAAAACAGAATGGTCCTCAACCTTAAGGAGCTTGTATGTAAAAGAACATATATACAAACAAATATACACAAATAAATACAAGTTAATCTGAGGAGGGGGAGAACATAAACAACTGTGGGACTGAGTAACAAATTCATGCAAGGGTAAGCACCTAAGCTAACCCCTGATGGAAATCATATTGCAACTACAGACCATCCTCCACTCTGAGGTTCCTAAAGCTACCTTCAGTTTCAGTGTAGATGTTTTGGGTTATTAGAGGTACAGATTTCAGTTTAATCCCTCTTTCCATCTAGTACATTCTCTACTCCATGCAAAAACAAGCAAAATATTTAATTAAAGCAAAATAGCAAGGTAACTCCCAGGAAAATAAATGGACAACAGAATCATTCTCAATCCTAGCATCCTTTCAGCCCTATCACATATGAAAACTGGCAAGAACCTCCTGAAGAGCATTTGTGAGGTAATAGCTACCTACTTCCAAGGTAACTAAGTCAATGGTGGCCAAATTATCCTTCTTTGAATGAGACAGAGTGAGGAGTCTCCTATCTTCTCTTTTCTTAGTCTTAGCAGCCAGTATGAAGATTTGTGGTTACCTGTCAGGTAACTGCCTCACTAGTTCCATGGGCCAGTTGGTCCTGGGTTGTGGACACTATTACAAATTCAATCATGTCACCCCCCCCACTCCTTTTCCTTGCTCTGATCAAAGACTCCTTTTCTCTTCAGAATGTTTGCTGTGGCTAATAAGAACCTGCCACTATCATACTTTATCTATGTAGATACTTTCTTAAAATAAACCCATACTTTTTGTTGCTAGCACTGCATCTAGTCACAACTCTTAAGATGTTCTGACCTCCTAGAACTTCCTTGGGCAAATGAATGCTAGTTCTCTTATTTCAACCAATATTGCCACTGGAAGTGGGCAAAGAGTTCTCCATTATGGAAAAGTCAATATATTTCAATTGCAATGTAACTTGAAACTGTAAGAAACTGTACAGATCCTCATTCTACCCACTAAAAAGTATATGTTAAGCCCTTCCTATGTACAAGGCGTCATGTTAATCACTTAGGATACAAAGACAAAATGAAACAGGCCTTGCTCTCAAGGAGCTTACTTTCTAATATGGATCATTTAGTCCAACACAATCATCTTACAGATGAGGAAATTGAGGCCTAGAGGGGAATGATTTTTGTCATGTCAGAATGAAGAGGGAGTACATTCCAGGGACAGAAGATGACTTATGTAAATGTATGGAGGTAGGAGATGGAATTCTAAGTATGGAAAACAGCTGTAGTGTATTTTGCCTAGAGCATGGGTTTTCATATATTGAATTGTCTAAAAAGAGAAAAATCTCTGTACTAGTAGCCAGTCACAATATGGTTCTTACTCCCAGAGTATGTTGGAATACATAGTCCCCAGGTCTCCACTATCATATTCATTGTGGATTTAGAGTCAAAGATTAAACTCTTGGTAAAAGAGCAGACCATTCCCATGGAAAAGCTATAACCTGTCATAGACCATATAGAATGGGTACAGAAATTACACCTTGTATCCTACTGAATAACCTCTAAGTGTACACATGTCTCAGAGCATAGAGCAAAGAGTAAGAGCCCAAAGAGGATTTGGTGAAGTAACCAGGCAGCAGTGAGGACACTGGTGCATTTAACCTTCAGAGACTAGAACTGATTCCTGGTGCTGAGTTGCTGGGAGAAAGAGCTAATGTAAGCATTTGGCAAATAGACAGCTTTCCACCAAAGCTGAAAAGCTAATGATCACATTTTTTTTTCTATAATTACATCATGGTACTTTTAGTAGAAATGCAAACTTGTTCTTCTACTTCTCAGTTGTTCCTAACCCCAAGTAGCTGAGCAAGATGTGACTATAAAGCAATTAAAATGAATGTTCCCAGGCAGCCTGTGGAATCATCTCTTCACTTCCTAGTCACACAAGGTTTTAATTCTTGTTTTCAACTTTGGCCATAGCCTGGCAAAAGGTCCATAGATTGGAGATGGAAGCTAGCCAGATAGGCTAAACCCTGAAGCAGTCGCCTGAGTCTTATCTAAGAGCAAGTAATCCTTTATCCACTAAAAATGGGTTTTGTGGATATTAGCATATTCATGCAAAGATAAATGTAACTAAGGTTTCTACTGGAGCATCACCAGCAAACAAAAACTGGAGAGGGAGATATTCCGGCAACAGCTTTGCTTCAACTTTCTGATGTTTCAGCACTCTGGTTCCCTGAGAATGAACTTCAGAAAGCATTGCCACCGTACTCAGATCACATTACTAAGAGGAGTATGGCTAAGGGTAAACCAGTAACTAATACACTAAATGAAGACAGGGGAGTGGAACTCATGATCAAGCATTAAGAGCTGGAAAGAGCCTATGAGGGCTTCGGATTCTAGGGTTGTATAATAGTTATGTGATGGATCTGGAATATCTAAGTTCAAAAACTGTCTCAGTTACTGAACTATGTAAACTGGAGTAAGTCACTTAATCTGTTTCAGTGTCAGTTTCCTCATGTGAAAAATAATGAGGATATACTAGATGACCTGAAGGTCCCCTTCAGATCTAAATCTATCCCTTCCCTTTTCTAGACTCAGTTTCCTCACAAATCAACAAGTGTATTATTAAGTGCTCACCATGTGCCAGGCACTGGGGGGTATAGAGAAAGACAAAAAACATTCTCTGCCATCAAGGACCTAAGACCAAATGACCTCTAACTTGCCTAGCTCTAAATCTATTATCCTACAGGTTGTTTTGTTTTCTGACTTCTTCCCATGTTCCTTTACCTGCCCTTTTTGTCATATTTAATGACTCTCTTGTCTATGGCTCTCAAAGGGCATTTGGAGAATGTGGTGGTCTCCAGGATGCTGCGAGTTAGTTCTGATTTCTAATGTAGTAGATGTAAACATTTATCAGCACTAGCAGGAAAATTGGGGAGGGATATTGTTGGATTAAAATGTGACTTGGTGTCATGAGAAACAGTTTGTGAGGTGGATTTCTCTGATGTGAAATGGCAGATTAACCCAAACACCCTTCATCCTTATATATTCTCACAAGATGTATTAACATTTTAAAATAAACCTCAAACAGGTGCCCATTAACAGAATGACAAACCTACGTGTGAAATGGAATAGTTGAGAGATGGAGCTGCATATGGTCATTCTTTTTAAAACATCCGCCTATACTGGACTGTTGAGAAAATTCATCCTTGCCACAACAAGCAGGTTGTGCAAAACTTGGGTTTTGGGTATCCATGGATAGCATTTTCTCAGTGCCTTTAATGACTTCTGTAATTAGTCATTTGAACAGATTACCCTATGATCCAAACCAGGGAGTGCAGGGAGATGAGCTGAGACAAACATTTCCTAAAGGCACTTTAGAGCTAATTGCAGAAAATGAGGCTTGCTTGTCTCTTTACAGACTCCTTTGGGTCAAATCTCACTTGGTTGGGGGTAGGAGAGAGAAGTAAATATTCTCCTTGAAGCTGGTAGGAATATTTCTAAAAGTCCCTTTCACCTCTAATACATATATATATATATGTATGTATTATATATGTATATATATATATGACTTCTATTATGATTCCTAGGAATGTAGATGATATGGGGAGGTGAATTTGCACAGGGCTGATGTATATTGGTGAATTGCAAGACTTTATGGATCAGAAAGCTGAACCAAAAATATCAATAAAAGTATGTCTATGAAAGGAAGAAGCCATCTAAACAGGACAGAAGAGGGCCACTTAAAGACTGAGATGCACACAAAATGGGGCTTCCATCAACATACTAAACACTGGGGTCGGTTATTGGTTTATCCATTCTGGGAAGTAATGTGGAGTTCAGTGAGAAAAGCTCCTAAATGGTTCAGAACTTTGTCTCAATGACCTCCCTACACACATAGCATATACTTCAAGAAAGCCGATCACAAAAAGAAAAGTCCTGTATGCCAAAAGTTTATAACAGAGCTCTTTGTGGCAACAGAAACAACAAAAAAAACCTGGAAGCAAAGTGGGTACCAATGACCTAGTGTGATTTAATGAATTGTGATATATGAATGAAATGGAGTATTATTTAAGTAATGCATGTGAATAATTCTGAGAAGCTTGGGAAGATTTGAATGAAGTGATAGAAAAGAATGCAAAACCTGATGCTAAATGGCAATAGGCTAAAGCAATGAACAAGCTTGGTCCCAGAGAACAGAAAATGAAACAAATGCTCTTACTCTCCAAAGATAGATGGAAGATTTTGAATGTACAACATGGTATACACTTTTACATGTAGTTTCATCATCAGGTGACTTGGCTTCACTGTTTTTCTTTTGTTATAAAGGAGTGTTCGATAAAGGGGTAGATTCATGTATATCAGGAATAACTGTAATGTAAAAAAAGGTATCACTTTGAAAAAGAAAAGAGACTTTGAAAAAGAAAAGAGAAATTGGATAATTATAACTCCTACCATCATGATTACACATCACCAATATGATTATATATCATGTTAGCCAGTAAATATTCCTTGTATAGTTATTTTTACCATTCGTTGAAAAATAGAAATGGAAATGTAGGTCTTTGCATGGAAAGGGGCTCAAAACTTTCATTAAGTCTGATAATGCCTTCATCTTTTGTATCTTTAATTGTTTCATCTAAAAGAAGGGCCTACTTAACTTTTACCAACAATGTGAGAAGGATTTCTAAAGGTCAGGATATGACACATATGCTAACAAACATAAGCCACAGAATCATAAATGTGAGCTGAATGAGATCTTAGTGACCATGTAAGTCTACACCTGCTTCAATAAGAGTCTCCCTTCTAACAGGAAGTGGTCACCCAGATGGCCCTTGGCTGAAGACTTCAGATGAGGGCAAATCCCCCACCATCCTCTGAGGTTGACCGTGTCTGTGCTATTGGACACTTTAATTGTTAGGAAGCTTTTCCTTAAATCAAGCTGAAATGTGCCTCTTTCCAACTTCTATTCATGTACATATTTATATTTTGGCATATGGGAATATGTCCACAAAACATTCTATTCTTCTGAAACTTCATCTTGGTGTTAGGGTGACTCTAGATAAACACTATGCCAGCAAACTATAACACCTGACTGACTCTACTACCCTGGAAAGGCTTTTAGCATCCTCTCAAAAATCAACTATATATACTATCCAAAGACTGGCCTAGTTCACTGTTATGAGGCTGGATATTTAGCAATTAATTCTTTGTTCATAGCAATCCATGAAGCAAAGAAAACTTCAAAGTGGCCCTTGGTCCGGGGTAGCCTATGCTTATGATCTTACAATAAACATGACAGTGAGGGAAAGGGAGCAGAGAATTGTAAAAATAGCTTGGCCATCGATAATCTAAACATAAGTTCCTTATCCAGTGATCAATAAGTGGGAATATTATTGGAGAAACTGAGTCAAATCTATTTTGACAGTCTTGCTATAAATTAATTCAGTAGACAAAAGGAAACTGCTGCTAAATGGAAGCATAGCTATCAGTTTCACCACGGAGAGGAAAAATAGGAACTGGAAGATTTACTATTAGTAGACAATAGAAAACATTTCAGAAGACACTCTTTATTGTATTGCTATGCCCATGATATTCATTTGTTCAAAAGATCGCCATTAAAATACCACAGCTTATGTACTAAGATCTATCGTGGTGATGAAGAGGGCTTTTGTGCTTAAATCTTCAATGTCTAGAATAAGGTTTAACACATAATAGGAGCTTAATAAAGACTTGTGGTTGATTGAAAAAGAAATGTTCTATGAAGAACTTAATAAGATAGTCCAAATTAAACAATACATACGTTAATACTTAGTTACCTTAAACTAAAAATAGAAATGGGGAGGACTGTGAAATATGTATGTATGTGGAAAATATGATTCAGGAGTAAAGAATTAAAGAAATAAATATCTTCTAGAGATCTTACATCAATTCATCATGAATATTCTTTGAGTGAATAATTAGGAAGAGCTGGAAATGGAGAGAACAAAATAACCCCTAGAATAAAGTTTAGTATTTATTAAAAGAAAGGAAACAAATGGATACTGGTGTTGAAGTCATTTCTATGTAATGGGAGACTGAGAGTTCTGTCCATTTGAGTAGGCACAATGAGTTTGGCACTCCACAAGTACTCAGAACACAATTAGATATTGTTTCTGGATTGCTTGTAAGTAATAATAATAAACACCTTGGATTTACATAGAGTTTTAGGGTTTGAATCCCTGATTGGATTATGAGTTCCTTGAGGGCAGGAAGAATTTTTTGTCTTTCTTTATATTCCCAGTGCTCAGCAAGTGCCCTACACATAGTAGCCACCCAATGAATATGAATTGACTGACTTTTCAAATATAATTTCATCTTTTTAATAACCTTGGAATTATAAATGCTATTATTATCCCCATTTTACAGTTGAAGAAACCAAGGCAGACAGACATTAAGTGACTTGCCCACAGTAAAAAAGTTGGTAAATTTCTGCGGTTAAATGCAAATTCAAATCTTCCTGACTCCAGGTTCAAAAGTCTATCCATTGTACCATATGTGAAGAGAAGGATGCTTCTGATTGACTACTAAAATGTAACTGAGAATACTTACAAAGGAAATTAACTGGATGATTCCATTTTTCTTTCTTTCCTAGTTTCATTCAAACAAGGATTTCTGTGAACTCCAAGGTAGGAAGTGAGAACCTGTTCTTTTTATGTCCCCATGTAGGCCAGTAATAGACTTGTACACAACATGCCTGTTTTCTGTCTCTGTTGTGTCCATTCTTTCTTGCTGTTAGGTGAAAGAGTATTGGACACAGAACTAACTAGACTGTGATCCTGTGAGATTTGGAAGTTTGGAGGGTCAAAGGTCCAATGAGAATACCAGTGAAGCCCTGAGAGTAACTTGTGGGACTCAATGAAGAAACAAAACTCTTAAGAACAATCTCTGAAACGTGGCCCAGGAGAAAAGCAGACCCAATGGCTGGAATGCTATTTTCAGAAGCAAACTGATTTATTGTCTGTCACTTTGTAAGTAAGGAGTGGTTTGAATGTAGTAATTACTTTAAGTTTGAACCCACATTTCCCAGGACAGTGATAGTGCAAGGAGATGTTGAGGGAAATGGTTCAACCTGTTCTATGTGTCATATCTTCTCAGTAAGTGTTCTGTGATAAAGGTAATTGATATTAATTGGCTAACTGAACTTGGTCACTATTCACTGGAAGGTGTTAATATTAAAAGGGAGTTATTAACCCTAGCTGGTGGTTAACATTGGGGAAAAGTCACTGGAAAGGTTCAAGTCAGTATCATTAGAAAGACAGCCCTCATGGTATCTTAGAAGTACAATGGGAGGTAAAGGCAGAGGTAGGAAGGAAAAGTAGCCTGATTCAGGGATCCATCTCATCCATGAGAATTGGAGTTGAGGATTGCAATATTTTTATAGGACTACGCTAAAAGGACTGCCATATTTTTAAAGGACTACACCTAAATCAGTGGCAAATTAAAAAAAAAAGATTAAAAATTAGAAAATATGATACACTTGCTACAAATATGTATTGGCTTAAACAAGTTATTAACACACAAATACACGCAAAAGTTAAATGGACAAAAGAACAGATAGTGAAATCATTTTCTAAGAAAATGTAGAACTCTCACAAGGAGCTGAAAAGACCATAGAAACTGCTCCATTTAGCAAACACTGATTCATCGTCAAGTAGAAAGACACAGCAACAAAAGGTCAACATGCCCTAGATCATGCACTCCTTTATCAAATCTCATTGATCAATATGGTCACCTCAAAAAAACAGTAGAAACAAGAACAGAAGGAAAACAAGTTTAACTAAAAGGTTGGTGAGATAATTAACTAAATGAAACACAATTATCCTGAGAAGCATCAAAGGTAAAAGTAGAAAAAAAATCCAACAAACATAGAAAATGGAGATTTGTCAAAAATTTTATAGCAAATTCTTTTTTTTCAACCCAATGATAGTAGCGTTGCCACACTTGGAATGCAGCATCATGGTCCTTGGGGTGCTCCATTAGAAACTAGAAATGGGATTAAAAAAAGCAAAGATGGGAAGGGCAGATGGGCTTGATTGGATGTATGCAGAAGTCTGTGTTAGAAGTGACACAGTTGAGAACATTGAGGGAACAATTCTCAAGATATCTGAAAGCAAGAACAATATTCAATGGTTGGAAAAATCATGGTGCTATGATAAAACTAAAAAGCATCGATAACTATTCATATAGAGAGAGAATTCCCATCTCTACAAATAACTATGAAAATAATTTACACACATATCAATTATATTCCATTCAACATCTATTACAGCATTATAGAACTGCAGAATCTGAGAGTTGAAAGAGAACATTTAATCTAACTTGTGCAAAAAAAAAGAATAGAAAAAGTTAATGGACAATGAACAAAGACAGATACAAACAGGAAGAGGAGAGTGAATCAGATTGTCTTCAGAAGGTGTGCAGTGTTTTTGATGAACCAAAGTTTCTCCTTGAAACAAAAGGTCATCTATTTAACATCATTATTCTCCTGGTAATAGGCAGCATGTTGTGATATAAAGAGAATCATCCTTAGAGTCAGAAAGACTTGTGTTCAAATTCTGCCTCCATCACACATTGGCTATATGTGTTCCATCTCTCATTTATTCAAGCAACTGTCTAAGTTTATGAGTTGCAGTGCAGGCATTGATCCAAATTAATAGATGGATGTTTCTTCACCAGGAAAGCAATGAAATCAGTTTAATATGAAATGAAATCAAGTTTAGTAAAACACATCTGTGTATAAATTCACATATATACACTCTATATTAGAAATTCAGACACATATAGACAGATTATACATTATATACTTTTTGGCTGCATGTCTTATACCAAAATCTCTGCAGAATAAAATTGTGAATCACCCAGAAGGAAATAAAGAAACACCTGTGGGTAATAACAGGCTGTTACATGTTATTTATCAGTGAAGAATTGCTCAGGATGTGTGTCACTTTATAGATGTAGGACCAGAAAAGGAGGTGGGTTGGTCGTACAGTGAGAGCAAGGGAAACCCAATATACAGCCTACATGCTGCATTAATACCTAAGTATTATCAACATATTTAAAGGAAGCCCCCACCCAGAACATCAGATAGACCCCCTTCAGAGGAGTTTCAGGAGGAAATGAACAAAAGTCACAATGGATGAGAAGGAATAAGTGGGTTATGAGCTGCAACCAGGAAGGGAAACACATCCATGAAATCCCAGGCACCATCCATCAACTATCAATGGAAATATTGTGTATATGTATGTCTATGTATAGATATAGTCATATGTATACATATATAAGCATGGCCTAAATAACATTACCAGAAACATTATTTTGCCATTACTAGTTCGTTACATATTAATACATTATGACCAGATCCCATACCTAAAGGAAGGACATTCTCCATTCACAAATAAGATAGTCAGTGACATCTGATCTGATGCTTAAATTTAGTCAATCAAAAAATATTTACTAAGAACCCACAGTGTCAAACACTGTACTAAATGCTGAGCATATGATCTATACCTATTCCAGAGGGATCAATTCTCTTATGATTACTTCTGTAATGCAGTTTCACCTAATCTCAAATGCTCACAAATACTATAATATTTCTCTCTCTATCCTTGTCACAAATACTATAATATTTCTCTCTCTATCCTCGTCCTTTATGCTGCACTGTCCAATAAATGTCCCTAGTTTCTTATCTACAGATGAATTTTTTCGAAAAGGAGGTAAGAATGTGTAATTTAAGGATCTTTTCAGACACATAATATTCTGTGATCCTGTCATTTACTGTGGTACTTCCATATTCTAAGGACTCATCCCTTGTGAGTTTTCAACATGCCACCATACCACTAGCTAGAGAAGTCCTATGTTAAAACCTAGACATCTGGACCAGTCAATTTCCCTTTTGAGGATGGCAGTACAGTTGTAATGGTCTACAAGGTCTAACTACCCTAATACAATGTGCTGATCTATAGAAGGGATGCAATCCCTGGATTTGGATCCGGAGATGATAGCTAAATTCCTGGCAGCAAGGAAGATTGGGTCTCTCCAAATGGAAAAGCCTACAGTACTCTCTCAGATATTCAATAGGTAGTAATACCAACTAAGCCTAGTTAATCTGCAGGAAGGCAGAACATAGAGAGAGGGAATGAGATATCCAGGTCTCATACACAGTGAGCTAAAGTCTTCTGATGGTGTGCATCTGTTCCTTTCATCTCAAAACCCTCACTGCTTTATCAAGCGGGAAAAGAATAAAATGCCCTAAGCTTTTTGCCTCTCTGGCAGCATTTCTCTGGGATTTTTGAAGAAAGTTGTCTGGTACTCATTTGAATTTCATGGTGGAACAACTCAGAGGGCCAACACAAAAGTATGCTGCAGTACTTGGCAGTTCAGCAAGTCAGAACATACCTGATCAGGTTATTACAAACAAGCAGAGGCCAGGTGACCATTTGGGAGATATTGCATAAAGAACTCCATCTTAGTAAGGCAAGAGATAGATTGGTTTCTGTGATTTTGTGATTTTAAATTAAAATTCCATGGAAATAAATCACAGAATTCTAGAAGGGGAAAGGGATCTCTAGTTCAACCCATATGTACATGAAGAATTCTAAAGCAGGCAACCCATTACCTCTCAAGGCTATCACTCAAGAAGCATAGAAACCCAGAATGTTAGAGATGAAAAGAACCTTAGACTACCCATTCTCACCTGCTCTGCTTCAAAAAGGTCATACAGACACCTGCAGAAAATGACTAGTGCAGAACTGGAATTTTAAATGCTTATTTAAAAAAGACAACCCCCATACCCTGTTCCACCTTAAGATGGCCCTAATGGAAGGAAGGAAGAAAATTAACATTTATTAAGCACCTACTATGTACCAGGGATTGGGGTAAGCACTTCATAAATATCACCTCATTAATCCTCCCAACAACCCTGGGATGTGGGTTTTTTATTATTATCATTATTTATTATTCTTCTTCCCATTTTACAGTTGAGTGCAATGTTAATTAGTGTTAAAGATCTTCCCCTCCCATTAATAGGCCTCACCTGAAACCATTAAGGGACGTGTTTTTCATTTCCAATGAGGCACTGAGTCAGTGAGGAGGGTCATGATGCCCTCCAGCTCTGAAAAGTGTAATATACTCTGAGATGAGGTTTTGCTTTGGGAACTTGGAAGAACCACGTGCCAGATGAGACTCTGGGTAGCCATTAAGTACCTCCTCACAGACACTCTGAAAACCAAGATGTTGGTGCTTCTCATTTGATAACTATGTATGTATGCAATGGTCAGACGGTTGGATCTGTCTGTTGATCTGTGATGTATGTATTGCTTATGGTCAGACAGAACAACAGGGTTGTTCTGACACTCAATGAAGCAATATTTATAAAGTGTTTACCACAGTCCCTGGTGTTTAATAAATGTTCATTTCTTTCCTTTCTTCCATTAGGGCGAGCACTAGTCATTATATTAGACTGGAGTAGGGGAAAGCCATCTACAGGTGAGGCTCTTTGAAGCTGAGGAGGTGAGAATGGGTGGTTCAAGATTCTTTTCATCTGTTGGTCTTTAATTCTCTGCTTGTATTTTTTCTCTTGGTGAATGTAATTTAAGGAGATTGTTGATTCCCTCAAAAGTTGCTTTTCTCTTAGAATAGCAGATCTAAGAACCTGTACATCAGGCCCTCCTGTGTATGCTGGGGAGCTTGCTGCTACATTGGGGAAACTGAGGCAGACAGAGGTTAAATGATGTGCCCAAGGTAACACAGCTAGTAAGTGTTTGAGGTATGATTTGATTTCTTGTCTTCATGACTCCAGGTCCAACACTCTATGATTGCACCATTTAGCAGCCCAATGGGAAGCTGGAAAGAATCCCATGCCAGAAGTCATCTAGTCCAATCTCCTCTGTTACAGATGAAAAAACTGAGGTGTAGAGAGAAGATGTAATTTGTTCAAGGTCAAGCTCAGATTTAGGGTAAGAGACAGGATAGAAACATAGGTCTTCTGAATCCAGAGCCTGTGCTCTTTTCTCAGGATCAGTTAGTATACCATCCAGCCAAATCCTTTTCGCTGACAAATTCTTGCTGTTGGTGCATTCCTAATTCAAAATAAAAGGTAAATATGTTTTAAAAATAAATTTTAAAAGTCCAACTTTTGCTTTTTTTAAAAAAGACTTGCTAGGTTATCTGTTCTTAAGGACTTAAAAAAAATCCCTCTCTTTTCAACATGAAAAATGAAAAAGCCAACCTCTTCAACAGTACTTAAGAAACAAAAAGCAATGTGGTGACAGCTAACCTTTACCCCCAGGGAACAGGATAATGCAGGAGGCAGCTAGGTACTTGAGTGACTCTAATCTTTTTTGCCTAAAATGTGTTTACTGAGGTGGGGAAGAGGGTATTTGTCTCCCTGAAAGGAAGCATCAGCTGCCAACAGAATGCTAAGTGGCTGTTTCAATGGTGCTGATTGATTCGTGGAGAGGGAACTGCAGTCAACTTGAATGTCCCCTTAGACCTCTAAAGTTTAGGCCACTATGAATACAGACAAAAAATAAAGGACTTGCTGACATTGAATGAGTCCAGGACTGATTTGTCATCAATAATTCTAGTAATTTGCTCAGTCATTCAGTCGATAAGTATTTATTAAGCCCCACTCCCACTTTATTTTTTATTAAAGGGACCATCCTTTGACTCACTTCTTAAAGAGACCTATTCCCTGAAGGGGTATTATCTCTCTCAAAGTGGGAAGCTGAAAAGACTTTAGCCTAAAAGTACCAGGGTCTCCCATTGCATCCTAGGCTATCTCCAGTCTCCTGATGATTATCTGGCCACTGGACCAGATACCTGTGGAGGAGAAAATGAGACTGGTAACCTTGCATAGCCCTCCCTCACTTAAATCAGGGTCAACAGCAAGTCATGTCATCATCTCCCTGATGTCATGGTCTTCTTAGAGAAGAAAGAACAAACCCAACAGTAATTTATGCAGCACCTATTTTGTGCCAGGTATTTACTAAGCACTAGGGGTAGAAAGAAAAACAAAAGACAAATATTGCTCTCAAGAAGATCACAGTCTAATGGGGGAGTCAACATGAGAACAGGAACGTGCAAATAAGAGATATATGTGTCTATGTATGCATGTAATTATGTATACATAATAATCAATAGAAAGAAGGCACTGGGGTGCCTTCAAGGGGTAGGGAAAGACTTCTTATAGAAGTTGGTATTTTAGCTGGGACTTGTAGGAATCCAGGAAAGCCAGAAGATGAAGATAGAGATGAGGAAGAAGGGAATTCCAGGCACAGGGGACAGCCAGGGAAAATGCCCACAGTCAGGAGATAAAAAGTGACTTGTTCCAGGAACAGCAACTAAACCAGTGTCACTAAATTACAGAGCAGGAGAAGTGAGGTGCAAGAAGACTGGAAAGGTGGGAAGGGCCAGGCTATGCAGGGTGCTGAACACCAAAGAAAGGGTTTTATATTTGACCCCTGGGGTGATAAGGAGCCACTGGAGGTTATTGATATGGTAAGACCTCTGCATAAGGAAGAGCAGTTTAATGGCTGAATGGAGAGCGAGTTCAGGCAGGTAAAGCGACCATAGTTACTCTTTTCCTCTACTAACTCTACAAAATGGTGCTAGGCACTGAAAAGTCTACAAAAGAACCCTCCAGAACTTACACATACACAAACACACACACACACACACACAGAAAGACATAGGAGAAGAAGAAACAGAAGGAGAAGAAGAAGAAGGGGGAGAAGGAGAAGAACTCTGTGTAGAGAAAGAACCCACATTTAGAACTGGAAGAAGAACTTCAGAAGTCTTCTAGTAAATTCAACTTCCTCATTTTATAAATGAAGAAACTGATGCCTGGAGAAAGGAAGTGACTTGCTCAAGGTCATACAGACTGTAAACAACATAGCTGCGATTTGAACCCAGAACTTCTGAGTCCAAATCCAGTGCACAATATCAACTTTGACAAGTCATCTGGACAGTCCCATGCCTTCACATTGCTGAAGATCTAAATAATTTATAAAATACTGAATTTCTTGGTAGTAGAAAGTGCATGGATACAAGTTATATGCTCTTTTCCTAAAATTCTCTAGGGAGAGAGACTTGTGCATCTTGATGAGAGAGAGAGAGAGAGAGATCTATGTGTGTGTACATGTTTGGTTGTGTGTTTTACAAAATAGTACTTAGTGGAAAAAATGCTACTTTAAAAATAATATCACTTAATTTTCCAAAAGGTGATAGGAAAAAGGTTACATAACAGTTATACATTCATATAGTCTCTTTCATTTTCTTTCTTCCTTATCTCCCTCCTTGCTTTCCTTTCCATTTTTTTCTCTTTTTTTTCTTATTCAAGAATTAAATCCTTACTATGTTTGAGGGACTATGCTAATTACTAGGGTTCCAAAGACAGAAGCAAAAATAGCCTCTGTCTTCAAGGAGCTTATGTTCTGATGCAGGAGACAGTATGCACCCATACAGATAAATACAAGATAAATATAAAGGAGACATATATTATCCTTACAAGGGAAGGTATTAATAGCTTGACAGTGGAGGAATAGGACTGGGAAAGATCTACAGAAAGTAGTATTTGAGTTTAGTCTTAAAGTAAGCCAGGATTCTAAGATATGAAGGTGAGGAGGGAAAGTATTGCAGGCCTGGGGGAGAATTAGTACAATGTCACAGAGGTGGGAAATGGGACTTGGTGTGTGAAGAAAAGGAGCAAGTAGAACAGTAGTTAGACTATGGACCTACTAGAGAGGAATAACCTTCAAAGGGACTAGAAAAATAGAAAAGGACCAGGTGGCAAACAACTTGAAATAACCCCTCACCCAAAAAAGGAGTATGTATTTGATCCTAGGAAATTGGGAGCCACTAAAGTTTATTGAATAGGGAGATGACCTCGACCTGTGCTTTACAGGAAACAACTTGGCAGCAGTGTGGAGAATGGATTTGAGTAAGGAGAGCCTTGAAGCAAGGAGATCAATTAGAAAGCTATTACAGCACTGGTTGGGGGATGATGAAGATCTGAACTGTGAAGGGTGATGGCTTTGTGGGTAGAGAGAAGGGATTTATATAGGAGAGATACTGTAAAGAGAGAAAGGACAAGACTTGTCAACATTAAATTTGTGGTGAGTTAGAGTAATGAGCTAAGGATTTCACCCATGTGACTGGAAAGATGGTTGTGCCCTTGACAATAGAAGACCCAGGACAGAGTCTTCTGGTATGGTGACAGTGGACAACCTAGATTCAAGAAAGGAGACTAGTCTGAGAAAGCATGGATTAGACAGGTAGGAGAAGAGTGAAAAAAATAGAAGTATCAGAAAGACCCAGATAAGGGAGAGTTTTCAGGAGGGGAAAGTTATCAAATGACACAGACAGATCAAGAAGGATGATGACAAAAATTCAATGGATTTGGCATTTAAGACATCATTGGCATTTGTGGAAAAAGCGATGTCAGTTGAGTGATAGAGTGGGAAGCCAGATTGCAGAGGGTTTAGAAAAGTGTGAGGAAGATGGAGACACAAAGTCATTTTCAAGTTTATCTGAGAAGAGAAGGATAGATATGGAAATAGCAGGATCTAGTGAGAATGTTTTAAGGTGGGAGAGCTAAGGAAGGAGTTAATGGAAGGGGACAGAATGAAGACCAGTGTAGATAGAGGTAAGGGGATGATAATGGAAGCAATCAAGTGCATAAAACCCAAGGAAATGGAATTTAGTAGTGTGCCTCTCTGTCTCCTGGCCAGTCAGTCAATAAATATTTTTTAAAAGCCTATTATGTGCCATGCACTGTACTAAGCACCAAGGACACAAAGAAAAGGTAAAAGATAGTCTCTACTTTCAAGGGGCTAATGGTCTAATGGATCTTCCTCTCTGTTAGCCTGTCTGTCGTTTTTCTCTTTCTCCATCTGATATTGTGTTACCCCTAGAGATTTTTGAGATTGTGTCCAGAACCCAATTTTCTGGTGGACCCAAAAGTCATTGTTCTGATATGCCTAGAAGCTGACTTTGATAATTCAGTGAGATAAACATTAGAATAAATGGCTAATATACATTCATTTACATACCTCTATTTTATCCAATATTACCCCTTGAGTTTTCTAGTGCTATTTACATACAAACCAAGAAATTATTTTTTTCAATATGCTCATTCGAATCTGCATGCTGACCACAATGGTCTCCAATTGTACATTGTGCAGCATCAGCTGTAACTTGGGTGATGGGAGAACCTCAGTGTTTTTCCACTTTGCTTTGAAATGTTCCAATTTATTTTTAGGTGCTATTGTATTTATAATCCTCATTCTATTATTACTATTACTAAGACACAAGCTCAACTAGTTCTGTATTTTAGCCTTCAGTGAACTAGAGCCCTATCTTCCACCTATTCGTGTCATCCAACACAATCTTTATACATAGCTTAGCTTATATCCTTTAATATAACCTACATTTCCCCTATTTTCTTTTAAGTGCATTTCCCCTTATTTTGTTGTCCAAGGACACAATGAAAAACTGCTTAGCTTCCTCTCCATAAAAGATTTTCATATACTTAGAGAAAGTAATTAAATTAGCATCCGGCCTTCTTTTGTCTAGGCCAAATAATTCTAAATCCTTTAACCCAAGGGTGATCCACTTGACCTAGGATGGGAGCTATGATTCATTAGTGTCATTAAAAAAGTGCTGAAATAAATTATTTCTCAAAATTGTAATACTTAATTCCAAAACATGTTTTCCTTGATTCTTTTTTTTATTAGAGCACCCATGTAAGGTTCTCTATTATTTTATTTTTTGTCTTTTAGAAGCATAGTGCCCCCTGTCTTCTACTAACCTCTAGACTCATCTCCACCTTTCTCCAAAATGTTATCACCTGGTCGATAGTTCTCTTTACCCTATCACAACTCTCATACCTCGTCTTCAATATTCGCAGTAATGACTCTTGCCATCTCTTGGTCTCAGAGTTCCTTGATATCTTTCAAGACAGTGACCTTCAACTCTACCTCAGCCATCTACTATCACTTTGGACTTCGTTATTACTCAGCACTATTTGAGTGCCGTGATCTTGATCTCCTACATGTCTTTAGACTCAATTTCAGGCTCAACAGCCACGGATCAGGCTCCTAGAAAAAAGAGAATGTAATGACTTCAATAATTCTTCATATAACATGGTAACACTTTTGGATGTGAAAAGATAATTTTATAAAAGTAATTCACAATAAAATCTTTATTAGCAAGAATTCGAATAAAATGCTCAATTAACCATCTTTTATCAATATTTAGATAGATAATGCCAGAGATTTAGATAACAACAGTAACAACATCAATGAAGCAAACACCTATCAAGGCATATAACACCCCCCGGTCAGTACAATCTCATATACCTTTTTTATCTTTTCTTATAGTTCAATATAGCACTCAGAATGATGCTCCTCAAACACTGGACCAACCTCAATTAATGAAAGTTCAAAGAACTTGTACACAATCACAGCAACGTTGTTCTAAGAACAACTTTGAATGATGAAGTCATGTTGAGTATTATAAATACACTAAAAATCATAGATAAATAAATCATCTACAAAGGATCTATGAAGAAAGAGCCTATCCACACTCAGAGAAAGACCTGATATATAGAAGTGTGTATACTAGTGTGGTTTTACTTACATCTACATATTTGCATCTAATGGTAGTCTCCTTAGGGCAGAATGGGGAGGACCGGAGAACAAAATTAAAAGTTCACACCAGAAAACAGAAAATTTGGAAAGAGGCAGAGAAAAGCAAGGTAGCTTTGCAAATGAGGTGTTGCATTTATTACACAGTTTTTTTAAAAAAAAAGGAAAAATTGGAAATGGAAATTCGGTTTTATTTTGAATCTTCTTTTTATGTTATATGGGGTACATGAAGCATTCTTTTTTGCCTTTCTATTTTGAAGTCCAAAAAAATGAATTTTGTTTTCAAAAGATTCCATTATGTTCATTATATAAACTATGGCAAGAAAGGAAACAGTTTTCAAATAGTCTCAGCAAACAATTGAATCATACATCAGCTCAGTTGATCACAAGGTTCATTAAACACACTGCTCCTTTCTCTTTCCTAACAACCCCTCCCCACCTTCACTCCGTGGATAATCAAAGCATCAGTTTAGTGACCCTAGCCCAAAATTCACAAAGGAACAGCCTTTCCTCCACCTCTCGATATGCCTAGATACTTTCTTCCAACCTCAACAATGAATTCAGAACCTTTAGATAAAAAATGTAGTCAGTATTTTTGATGTTGGAGGGTTTGTACCTATATCTGTGGTCACTGCAGATAACTTGGTCTGAGATGCTGTGTAGATGACAGTCAAACGGAAGTCAAGGAGTTAGAAATTTTTATCTCAATATTTTGCATGATTTGCACTATGACCTAGAACTAAAATCTCTTGCCTTTAGGGGATTTTTTTCTCTTTATAAAAAAAATGAATTATTTGCAAGCTTTTCTTCAGTGGAGAGCAAAATAGGACAATCATCTCAATCACGCTTATCCTATCTTTGAAAACAAAGTAAACAAACATTATGATTTAAACTCCATTTGGGGAAAGGAACATGATTACTAGGAGAGACCTTCAAATTACATTAGAAAGTAAGGTGAGAGAATCATGGTGCAAAATGATGTCCCTGGGCACTTCTTTCTCCATCTTACTGTTCCCCTTCATTTCTGTTTCTCATATTTCTTTGTCTCCTTGCCCCCATGGCCATGCCTTTTGATTGCTGCTAAGCCTGCACTGAGTCCAACTCCAGCCAACCATCCCAGAAATAGTAATATGTGGCTAATTTGAGGGATGGTTACTTTTTTATTGCCTCTGGCTACAAACAGCTGTTATTTTTGGTCCCAGTCAAGAGTAATCTAGATACACATTTTTATAATTGAAATGCAGCCATTGATGGATGTATAATTCAACTGATTGATAGACCTAATATATTTTCCTTTGTGGTGGATAGAGCCGAATAAAGAATCATAAAAATGTTCATTGTACTGTGTCAGGAGTTTTTCAACTTCATCCTCCAATTCTTGTTACTTATGCTCCACTGGGTGGCATAATCCATACTGATGGATCGCCTCAGGTAGGCAGATGACACTTAACACTGGCTGTGTTATTCCTTGGGGCCTTGATAGAAGATAGAGTCTGGTTCCTGGTCTGCTTTTGATTCCTTCTGAATGGTAACTGAATGAAGGGCAAAGATGTTGCCAAGAACTTCCACAATCTTTTTCAGGATGAGCTGATGATCCTTGCTGGCTGTTGCTGACAGAACAGCAGAGAAGATTATCTCTGATTGCTCACACAGTGTTCTGCAAAGATTCCAGATTGATTTTTTTAAAACCATTTTTCATAGTAGGAAAAAAAGAACACTCCTGAGCCAGATTAATTTGGACCATTTCATTCTTTTGCACAAATTGGGCAGGAGAAACCTTGAGTAGCAGATGGATTCATAACTATGGGAATAACTCTACCAGCATAGAAGTCCCCTGTGTGTCTGGAGATGCCTTTGAGTTCCATGTGTGAAGGGAGAGATAAGTCCTGCCATCTAATTTCTCATTCAGCCCTATTCATTGGTCTCTAGGGATATCTAGGATACAGCCCCTGAATCTAATCCTATTTATTTCCAAATCCCATGATGGATACCAGGCAGAATCCAGAGTTGAAGTTTACAAATCTCTGAGTAGTGCCTCTGGCAGTCATCTCCTTTTTGTCAAGAGGTCCTAAATTAAGTACCTTCAAGGTGTGATTAAAAGTATCAATGAAAATGTGAGCTGCCCATAAAAAAATAAAGAAAATTTTCAAAGATTGATTGCTCCACCAAAGTCTTGCTCTGATGCTTTTTCCTGGCATGGCTATCTATGGACCTGGTTCTCAAAAGCTATGCCAATGGAATTCAGCCTCTGGCAGGTTCTACAATGCTGGAAAGGCTGAAGATATGGACCAAGTGCTAGATAATATGTCTATCATCTGAGAACTAGACAATTAATTTGGAGAAGTCCCTGACCAGCTTGTCCATGACTGATAAATTTTTTGAGCATAACATCTCTCAAAAAAACATCTGTTCAGTTTAAAGGAGTCATGATCTGTGAAAGGGAGTGCCCACCCCAAGAAGATCCACACATTTCAGTTTCGATATAAAAGCATGACAGAATGAATTCCTGCTACTTTGCTAAAACCAATTTGAGTTTCCCTTGAAGGAGAATAGGGTGTTATAAGGAATTAAAGGCTTCCTTTGGCTGCCACCAGTGTCCCCATACCATATTCAATCTCCTTAAATTGTTCCTGTGGTCTCTCATTCTCTGCCTTGCTTGAGATCTGTCCTAAGGCAAAGGATGTCTATTTCCTGGGTTCATCACCACAATTCTAGAACAACCCTGTATGAGTGCCTGGCTAGGTCATCCCCCATTCTAAAAAATTCTTTTTTAATATAATTCTCATTTTAATTCTATAGATTAATTCAGTTAGTCACAATCTCTAAGAGCCATAAGCTCATAAGATCATAGAGTTAGAGACAGCAGGGATCTTACAGATCACTGGGTCCAGTTATTTCACTTTGCATTTGTGCAAACTTAGGTTCAAAGATCTGCCAAGGGTTACAAAGCTCACCTGAATCTAAGGCATATTCAAACCTTCAGTGATCTGGCTAGTAACCATGGTATCTTTTATAATTTCCATGTACACAAGGGTATTATTGTTCTTTAATTGACAGGTCATAAAGTAACGAACCTGACATGCGGAAAGAGCTACAATAGTGATAATAATGATAGCTAACATTTATTTAGTACTTAAAGATGTGTTCTTTGATGGAATTTGATAGAACAACCCTGTGAAATAGGTGCTAAAATCCCCATTTTATAGATAAGGAACCTGAGAATGAGGAAGGTTAAATGACCTGCCCTGAGTCCCACAACTAATAAATGTCTGAGGCAAGAATGGGGTGAAATGTACAAAAGAAGTAGGATATGGACAGGCCTAATGCTATTCAATGAATGGGTGTTGCCTCACCCTAAGTGAGTACCCACAAAGACCTTGGCCTAAAGGGTCTCCCAGGTCATCTCCACTCATTCTGATGAATATCTGGTCACTGGATTCAGATGGCTCTGGAGGAGAAGTGAGGCTGGTGACCTGCACAGCCCTCCCTCACTCAAAACAAAGTCAAGTGCAAGTCGTGTCATCATTTCTCTGATGGCATGGTCTTCTTCGGCAACGAAGGGCAAGCACAATAGAAAGGCCTGTTAAAGAAGGTGAGATTGAATTGAATCTTAAAGGAAGTCATTTGTCTGCTATAGTCCATCTCAAATAATTTCTCTGTGGTCACTCTCTGTTGCTATGGAAATCTCCCTAAGGGGGAATTGTTAAAGGTCCTCTGTGGCATAAAAATTATTACAATTGTTTTGACAGGCAACAGACTCAGATAAATGGTTTTAACCAAAGGGGAAGTCACCAACTTTACAGAACAGTGAATTGAACATGTGTTCTCTGTTTAGATAAGCTCATTGACCTGCAGCAACATAAACAAAGAACTTGGTTCGTTGTGAAAGACCAGAGGCAAAGGTTGTGCACAGCCTCTACCCTGGCCACAGTCAAGATATTTTTTTTGACAGCATTGTAATTCATTCACTTTGGCATCCTTGACAAAGAGAGACACAAAGGATAAAATGAAGACTGATGATAGTCAACAAATGGCTACTGGGAAGGGGAAAATGATTACAAAACCTTCATCAAGGGCTAAGGCAGGTTTGGGAGGACAGACTGCTTAACATTGTGGTGGTTGTTCAAAAGCAACAAATGTTAAATTAGGTTCATCTGGTTGCCTTAAAAGGAAACACACACACACGTACATGTGTGTACGTGTGTGTGTGTATTGGAAAGCTGGGGTCTGAATTGTAATTTTATTGATATGAGCAATTAAAAGTTGGGTAACTCCCTCCATTGGTGCACATCAGCAACTCATCTTAATAGTCTTAGAAGTTCCCCAAGTCTCAGAATCCATGTCTTTCTGATTCTAAGATTCCCCTATATATCATTGTGCCTCTTAAAGGATTAGCATCAGGAAAAACAAAAAGCCCATGTAAAAAAGTATTTGCAAATTTTTAATAGCTAGCCCTAAAGGTAAGTAGGTGACACAGTAGATAGAGTGCTGGACCTATAGTCAGGAAAACCTGACTTGAAATCCAGCCTTAGATAGTTACTAACTGCGTGATATTATTTAAAGGTCATTAGCACACTAGGAGACACCCAAAGGATGGCCGTCACAGAACTGTAGAACCTAGAGGTTTTGCTGTCCTCCTTATCCCAGTCACTCTGAGCAGCTCTTTAAGCACCTTTTCCCAGTTTAGTTTCAAACTCCATTTTTGCTGTTTTCAGCTTTCCACTTTCACTCACTCTTGGCTCCTTGCTCCTATCTCCATCTCCACCAATAAGCTTTCCTTTCCTCGAAGGATTAAACTCAGGAATCAATCCCTCCATGATGCCTGCCCTGATCCATGTACTTGAATATAATCTCTCCCTCCTTAAATTTCTCCTTTGCCCTTATCATGATTTTTTTGTATCATATTTATATGTATCTAACACCCCACCTTCGATTACGTTATAAAGCCCTTGGGGGGGAGATTAAATTGTTTTGCTGACTTTTTTCATTTGGGTAGTCCTATAACCTTGCATCTATCTATTAGGCTTGTATTAAATATTTGCTGATTAATGTAGTCTAGAGCTAAGAGCTAGAAACTATAAGAGATACAGATTTCAGCCCAATCATAAGAAACAATTTTTTTAATTAAAACTGTTGAACAATGGAATGGATTCATGAAATAGCAAGTTGGATGGGAATGCAGCAGAGCTGGCAATGAGGCTGCTAAAGACAAGGAGGATAAGTAATGGGACCAGAGAATCATGAAGGAAGAAGTAATGAAGGAAGACCAAACAGATTTACACTAGATTTCAAGGCCATACTGACCCACGAGTTCTGTGGGAGACAGGAAGAAGGCCCTGGAATCATTGGCTCAGTAGATACATGAGGGGAAAGGTCAAAAGGAACTCTGGGAAAATAACTATGATCAGTAAAATTTATTATATTTTACACATACTACCATGAACACCCATTAGTAATGAATAAAAGCTTGTGATCATTAGGGTATAGCTAATTAGAACTTAAAAGAAAAGCACAGATGACCTCTAAGGTTTCTCCCAGCTCTAAATCATATGATTCTATGTCATATATCTGTATCCATGCACATGGCATAATTACACCATGAAAAAGATGGTTACAAAGTTTGAGGGGCATCCAAACCTCACTCAGGGTTCATTTCTCCTCCACAAAAGACACTGAGTAAGGGCAAACTGTAAGAATGTCCTCTTTGGGAAGCATAGGGAGAGAAGGAAAGAGAGTCAGAGAGAAACAGAAAGATTTTGCTGAAATGGTGAGTGTCCCATTGAGTGTCAATAGCATGAATTTATAGTGGACCCAGTTAGCAGAGTTTGGGAACTTCTAACAATTTCCTTAGCATTTGGGGAGGAGGAACTGACAAAGAAAATGGTGGAGTAGGGTAGGGTGGCACAAGATTTGGGATTAACGGGGCAAGAGCAACTAAATGACAAGTGGGTAAAAAGTTTGACAAAAATTCGTGTTGGTTTAATTACTTCCTTTATGGACTTTTATATCTGGGAGTCTCAAGTTTTACTGTCATAATTCTGAGATAATCTGCTGGAAGATAACTTCCCCTGGGAAATGCTTAGAAAAAGAGAAAACACAAAGAATACGACTTAATACTGTGGGAATCATAGACCAATTAACCTGAAAGGCATTGTGAAAATCTCTGTTCTTAGAGGAGGTCATAATTACTAATTCTAGGGGCTAATTTGTCTAATCCTGAAGGAATTACGTACCTATTAGAAGTTGGTGCCCTTCAGGGACCTCCCAAAGTTTTTGTATTTTAGCATTCAAGAGATTCTGTTGGGGACTGTATTCTACATTCTCAGAATGAAGTAGGAAAGTGGAAACAGAACATCAAATATCCTATAGAAGGACTCAGGTTGGAGGTTGTTTTAGATGTTTCAGCTTTAGGATTTCATTAGATTTATCTCCTTGTAAGAACACTTCATTATTCCAACACTACCACCTACTTGAGTGAGTCATTTTTACCTTTCAGCCTCATTTTCCTTATTTGTAAAATGAGTGACTCAATCTATGATCCTATAGTTCATGACAGTGGAACCATCATATTTATATGCCAACACTTCATTGAACTGCTCTGCAATAAAATGAAAATGACATTAAAGGAGATGAGATAAGGAGGAGAATTGGATCTTATCAAATGCACAAAGAAAAAATTCATAATGGGTATTTAAGACTATCTGGGAACAATTTTCAAAATATCTCATGAAAGAAGATTTTTAATGAATAGAAAAGGTCACAGATGGTATTAATATAAAAAAGGCAAACGAAAAATCCATTAGCAACTACCAACACATTGCTTACTTTCTCATCTCTAATAAAATCTTTAATAGAATGGTCTACATATTCATTAAGGGTGTCAGTGAAAATATGATGTATAAAGAGGCAGAACTTTGCAGACAAATATTCATAGTAAACTTCATATTCACAAATACACAGTAGAATCCAAGATCCTCTCATGTCAATTGTTTGCTGATTACAAAAAAAAACACCTTATAATGTAAAACAGCCTCAAAGAATCTGTGCCAACAAAGCATTTATATAATTAGATCTTACAAGTTCCTTTGACAGATGCAGCTCAAAGCTAACTTTGTTTTGTGATTCTTCAGCTATCAACAACAAAGAAGGAAAAACAGAGAGCAATATACTTACCAAGAGTGTCATAAAGGATGCCCTAAATAGATCAGAAATGAAAGAAGGAGTTTCTATTGGTGAGGTTCTGCAGAACTTCCTGTTTTCGTACCATGTTGTTCAGTCATTTTCAGCTGTGACCAACTCTTTGTGACTTCATTTGAGGTTTTCTTGGCAAAGATATTGGAATAGCTTGTCATTTCCTTCTGCAGCTCATTTTAAATGAGGAAATGAGGTGGTACAGAAGTGGTACAGAAGACATCAAGGAAAGAAAAGTGAGCCAATCAGGTAACAAGATTAAGGGGTAAAAGATATCCCAACTGTTGCACAGATATTCATGAAATATTCAGATATGTGAAGATAACCCTCTAGTATCCTGGGCACATTCACTTTGGAAGACTCACAGAAAGGCATGATCAAAATGAGGAAATGATCAAATGAGGAAAGTGAAGGAAGCAGGGTTATGTGACTTGCCCAAGATCACACAACTAGTAAGTGTCTGAGGCCAGATTTGAATTCAGGAAGATGAGTCTTCCTGACTCCAAGCCCAGCATTCTATCCACCGTACCACCTAGATGCCCCTTTTCATTCCATGGGGAATCCTCATCCGTAGCTACTCAAGAGATTGACTTAACCAACCATATGAGAAATCTGACTGACTGCCTAGATTTTAACATGGGATCATAGATTTTTGAGCCAAAGGGTACCTCAACTCTAAATGAGCCAAGTCCTAAATTGCATAGGAGAGGGAGAGTGGGCTTGATTACACATGGACAATTGTGTGGGCCTCTTAATGATCCAAATTCACAATGACATGAGAAGCTTTCTTTTCATCATCAAAATCTTCCTACTAAATCTACATGACTACAAGTCTTATAACAGCATGATATCCAATCAGCACTATTGGAAGCAAAGGCCATATTGATAATGTCATGGGTAATTTCAAAACACTAAAATGTCTAGGAATAGGAATGTTATATTCTCCTCTTCTCTATTAGTGATCTGTTTCCAAATTTAATTACCTTTATTATCAGGTATTTTATTATTATTATTTATTTGTGTTTTACAAACACAAAATTTCAAATCCTCCACAATTTAAACCCTAGATTAAGCCTATTTCATTTAGTCCTGTGGAAGTACTAAACATATGGTCACCACCAGTTAAGTAGGTAGTGCTTTTAACTATTGAATGCTCCTGTTTTTATTGAATGCTTAGGCATTCCAGTAGCATCATCAAGGCTTATGATGGTCGTTCACCATATTTATCTTTCTCTTATTTTATCGAGATCTTTCCTTAAAGAAGACAGGCTTCTCATTTCCACTGAGTCGTGTATCATTAGAGGAAATAGTATCATAAGAAAAAGTACCTGTTCTCATTGTCCCTGGTGCTCTTGAGTGTCCTAAATACTTTCTACTTTCCAGCATCCTGGAAAGATCATTGGATTTGGACTCAAAGACCAAAGCTCAAGTCTTCATTCTACTACTTATTATCTTGTGCAAATCAGTTAACTTCTCTTAGTCTTAATACCTCAGAGAAAATACAAAATGGAGTTTGAAGGGATCTTACAGGACATTTAGTTAAACTCTTTTCATTTTATAGATGAAGACACTGAGATGCAGAAAGTTCATTAACTTGCCAAGCATCACAAAGGCAATAAGTGGCAGAACCAAGATTTGAACCCAGTTTCTCTAGTTAAATCAGTATTCTTAAAGAGATGCTATGAGGCTATAAATCATGAAATAGCATGATCTCCAAAATATTGAAATGTGAAGTCAGAGGAGATAGGTTCAATCCCACCTCTGTCACTTGCTATATGTTTGACCTTGGACAATTCACTCAACGATTCACTCAGTTCATTCATCAACAAAAAAAGGTGTTGGATTAAGTGAATTAGGTGACTCTAAGGTGACTTCAGACTCTATATCTATGATCTTCCACCCTACCACTCCAAATTCAATACTCATTCCATTGTATCTTACAGGGTTCTTAAGTGAGGATAAAATTAGATAAGTACACATAATGCTTAGCAACTATTAAGCACTGTACAAATGTCACCTATCATAAATGTCAAGGAATTTATAAGAAAATATGCTAGAATTTTTAAAAGAGAGTCTTCCCCAATATAACCTTCTCCATCTCAGCAACAGAGCCAAGAAAATCACAATGGTAGCAATTTTCCTGATGAAGCAAATTGAACAGACTCATATCCTTATACAAAACTAAACAGAATGAGATGAGAAAGAAAGAAAGAAAAAAGAAAGGAAGAAAGAAAAAGGAAAGAAAGAAGGGAAGGAAGGAAGGAAGGAAGGAAGGAAGGAAGGAAGGAAGGAAGGAAGGAAGGAAGGAAGGAAGGAAGGAAGGAAGGAAGGAGAGAGAAAGAAAAAATAAAGATGAAAAAGAGAGGAAAGAGGGAAGGAGAGAGAAAAGGAGAAGAAAAGAGAATCACTGGAGCATCTCCGCACAGACAGGCACAAAGGCTGGAAGGTAGTCATCTTGAATTTATACAAATGTATCTGCTCTGCCCCTTAAGGCCAATGTCTTCTGTAGCAAAAACAACATCTGTATCATACCACACTGCCTCAGCAAAGAAAACTCATACATCTGTGACTTAGAAAAACAAATGCTCAAGCCCAAAGCTGAAAACTTTTAGTGCTAAGTGAAATGTTATTGCATTAATAAAAACCATTTCTGTATAATGATTATCAGTCAGTATTTTTGGAGCATTCACTGATCATGAAACCTAAAATTATATGGTATATATGAACCACAACCTTGCTTAAAAGTTTCTTATAATGAAATTTGGAAATTACTGTAGAAAGCATAGAAGTCGAAGGCTCATTCTACAGGATGCCAAATATCTGGATAATTTTTTTAAAAGTTCATCAGTTATCTGGATATTACAATTATCTCAGAATTTGGAATCATATAGAGCAAATATGAGTATTTGATTGAATTCTTCAGCTGTCATCCAGACATTTATACTAATATGAACAACAATGAATGTTCTCAAGCCCAATTATCCTGGTGTCCAATACGCCTTTGAAAGACTAGAACACGTGATCTGGTCCATAGCTTCAAATCTGAGACAACATGGATAACAACCTTATAGAGTGAGACAGAAAGGAATACAATTTGTAGTACGAATGATTCTTAGAAATATGTAGTGAGCAGATAAAATGATGAGGCTTACTCTGTCTGGTCTCAAATGACAGAAAAGCAAAGAGTGATGGATAGAAGTAACTAATATCAATCTGATATAAGGAAGAACATGCTCTAACAGGTAGAGTTTAAAATAGAATGGGCTGTTTCAAGAGATGGCAGATTCCTCCTTGAGAGAGGTTTTTAATCAGACACAGGATGACTACTTGTTTGCTTATGTGCATGGCTATGCACACCCAAACACACACACACACACACACACACACACACACACACACACACACACACACACACCCTCCACCACAATCCAGTGATACTGTTCTCCTTGTTATTATCCAAACAATGTAACCCATCTCCTGATTCTGCACATTTTCTATGGCTTCCCCCAATGCCTGGAATGCCCTCCCTCCTTATCTTCACTTCCTGGCTTTTTGGCTCCCTTCAAATTCCATCTTCCACAGGAAGCGATTTCTGATTTTCCTCCATCTTAGTACCTTCTCTAAACTATTTCTAATTCATCCTGTATCTTCTCCATTTCCAATTTACCCTATATGTGTCTTGTGCAAGTTGTTTTCATGTTGTCTCCCCATTATTCTGGAGTTCCTTCAGTGTAGGAGCTGTCCTTTAGCTTTCTTTGTGTCCTCTGCTTAGCTTAGTGCCTGGCACAAGTGCGCTCTTCATAAATGTTTATTAGCTAACTGTCTAGACATGATTCTTAGTTAGAGAAGACTGGGACTAGATGACTTCTAAAGTGTCTTCAAGCTTGGAGGTTCTGTGGCTAAAAGCCACCGGGGAAGTCCTCAATCTCAAAGCACCTAAGAACTCAGTGAGCACACGTGGTGGCCCAGAAAGGGAAAGGGCAGCTTTGAGCATGCCCTGTTACCCCATCTTAATGACTGTTCCTTAGTTTGATACTCATATAATCCTACTCTGCCTAGCCATGTGGTCCAGACTTGGGATTTCATCAGTGTAGGCAACTCCCACCATGGAAACTTCCTCTACCAAGGGCAATCGGAAACTCTTTGTGGCTTACAATCTTCGATAGCTGCCTGAGCAAGTTAAGTGACTTGCCCACATTTGCAGAGTATGTCAGAGGTAGGTCTTGAATTCAGGTCTTCACAGAAAACTGATTCTCTGTGCATCCTGTTACCTATTCCACCACTATATACCTTGTTCATTTTGAACCTAACTTCTTTTATATCCTAATTCCTCCTCTAATGGAAAAGACTAGAAACTTCACAAATTCCCCCACTACAAGGAATTGAATTATAAACTCCATATTGAAACCAATATGCCAGCCCTGAAAATCTGGATGGTGTTCATGGAACAGTTATTGTAGGATGACATACCACCAAGACCCAAAAAGACAAAGGGATATAACTTCTCTGACTCTGGAGGTACTCTTAATCAAATTTCTAAGTTACTAAATAGCCCATCTTGAAATATGGCAGGATGAGGGAACACATACAAAGATACTGGTCTTCTAACTTTCTGGTCTGGCTTTAACATGATCAGTCTAACAAAGATGTAACTGATAGAAAATAACTTTCCCTGTAGTTAAACATTCAAGCTCTCTTATTCTCTCTCTCTCTCTCTCTCTCTCTCTCTCTCTCTCTCTCTCTCTCTGTCTCTCTCTGTCTCTCTCTCTCTGTCTCTCTCTCTCTCTGTCTCTTACAGATAAGGAATCTGAAGTGCTGCTGACAAATAAAATTATTTGCCAGTGATCACATAATTAATGAATATCTGAGAGAGGGTTTGAATACAAATTCCAGGTCCAGTACTCTGCCTATTATTCCATGTTGCCTCTGTATTGTTTTTATGAAGGAAGGTAAACTCTACAAAACTGACCTTGAAGAAGATTATTAATATACTATTTAGCATATTAACACTCTAAATTGATCTCCTATAAAATGTATTAAGTCTGCCCAGACTCTGGCTTTAACTAAAACTGTCTTGTGTTCCATGAGAGAAAAGTGTCCCATTACTTTGGCCTGGAAATTATGTTCTGATCCTGTCCAGTACAGAGTCAGATATAATCTGAAAGACACTACAATACTACTAGCATTCAGGAACTCAATCTTTTAAAAAATATGTCACCATCCTAGAATGGTCCCCAGTGGTATGAATAACTCCAAACATGAGAATATCTACATGGTCTTCTACACACATTTGTGTATGACCATATCAGTTATTCTGAGAATTCCTAACACTTCATAATGCATAATAAATACATGCTGAAAAAGCCCATGCCTGACTTAGTTTTCTCATCATACCCTCTCAATCCTTCCATCCTTCCTTCTATCCCCACGGCCTGCCCTCCATTACTGAGGGACACAGACAGCATCACCTCTCAGGTTAAGCAACAGATTAAGTTGCACTGTATTCTAAAGGTAAAAAAATATTACTTTAAATGCAGTGGGCTACAAAAAGATATGAGTAGAGGATTTTTTTCAGGGTAGGGAAGTGAGGGGAATCATCATTTATCAAGTGCTTAATATGTGCCAAGAACTGTGTTAAACACTTTATAAATATCTCATTTGACAGTGTAGGACTTAATCACTTATCTTTATCTCAGCTTCAACTTTAATAATCTTGCACTGACTTTAAACTTAATAGTTTAAAACTGCACTAAGACTTTTAGAATTCTTGGTATAATTGCATATGTTACACAAACACAATATTTATTGATGCATACTTTATTAATTTATATATACATTTTATTTACATATGCATTTTATTTATATATTTGTGTATATATATGCATACATGCACACACACATATATATATATACATATATATATATATATATATATACATGGAAAGAAAGAGAGAGAGAGAGAACAGAAGCAATCATTCTTATGACTTGATTGATTGGTCATGGAAAGAGTTTTGGACCAAAAATAAGGAAACCTACATTACATCCTGGATCTATCTGACACTAACAATGTGACCTTGGTTAAATCATTTAACTTTCCTAAGGTTTTGTTTCCTAAGCCAGAAAAAATGAAAGTATTGACTGAGTTGATATCAAAGGATCCTTCTAGCTCTAAAATGCTTTTGCTCATTTTTATAAATGATTCGAAGGAAGGTACAGAAGGCACGCTTATCAAATTTGTGGATGACTTGGGAGAAATACAAAAGCTGTCTTCAAGCATTAGTAGGGCTGTCATTTGGAAGATGGATTAGATTTTTTTCTCACTCCCAGGGGGCAGTACGAGGTAGAAGCAATAGACCTAAGATGTAGAGAAGAAGATTCAGGTTTGATGTTAGGGAAAAAAATTCCTTGTGTTGAGAGTTATGCAAAAGTGGAATGGTGCCTCAGATGGTAATGGCATCCCTCTTCATTGGAGGCCTTCAAGTGGAGACTAGATAACTATATGTTGGAAATGCTGAAGAGATGATTTTCATCCAGGTACAACTTTCAGATTTTACGATCCTGGTCTATGATTCTACTACAATCTTTAGCCATTATTAGGTTCATGTCTGTGAAGTCGCTCAAGATCAACCACCAGTGAGATCATTAGAAACAAGTGCTGTTCACACTCAATTGAAAAGGGAGGGGGGCTCATATTTAGGACCACCAGTCCCTAGTATATAATATTCACTCTGTGTTCCAATTAGTAGACTGATTCCCTACGATAAAAAAAATGTCATATACCCCTCCATTTATCCATTTAGAAATCACCTGCTTTGGTTTCCCAGGGAGGCTTGGATTTGAAGAAGATGAATGTGATAAGTCAGTCAGGGATCTAAATATAAAGTAAAGTAGATATAAGGTCTGAGTTTTAATTTATAGAAAATCATATGATATGGGGAAATTTGAAGTTGTGAAACCATCTGCTGCCCCTCTCCCCAGTCTTTCTTAACCCATTTCCTTATCTCTGAAATGAAGACTGCTAGCTCAGGCTCTTGACCAAAAGGATAAGTGGTGGGGGGTGGGGAGGGGTTGTGGTTTTCTGCTATATAACCTTGCATCTGCTTCTGTAAAATGCTTCCCCTCCTCCAATCTGCTTGGAGGAGGGTGAAGTCTGCTTCTTGCAAGAACCAAATAAAGGACTTTCTGTTTGTACTTTGAGATGCCTCTGAGTAGTTCATTTGAGTAGGGGTGTTGCCATCCCACACAAAGGGGAATGGAGATATGACTGACACTGAACTGTAATCTGACTGCTGTTCCATGTGTCCAGGACCCTGCCACCTTCCTCTTCTCCTCTCCTCTGTTTCTCTGTCTCTGTCTGTCTGTCTGTCTCTCTCTGTCTCTCTCTCTGTCTCTGTCCCTCTGTCTCTGTCTGTCTCTCTGTCTCTGTCTGTCTCTCTGTCTCTCTCTGTCTCTGTGTCTCTCTGTCTCTGTCTCTCTCTCCCAGATTCACATCTGTGCCAGTATAAGTGTATAGGTGAGTAGGATGTTGGTAGAAGTTACCTAGGAGTGAGTCTCCAACAAGAACAACAATCGTAACTCACATTTTTGCAGTTTTGAGATGTTCAATACTCCCATCAACCTTATGAAGGAGTTTGTACAAGCAATATCACATCACCATTGGACAGCTAAATAAAATGAGACTCAGAGAGGTTGTGACTTTCTATAAAATGAGACTCAGCTGAGCACCTTTTCCAGGATCACCCAGTTAGTGTCAGAACCAGGAGTTAAATCCAGAACTTTGGACTTCGGGGCTACTTCTCCATCCTTTCTCTTTCACTGCTTCCATATAGGTTAATCATATTTTAAATAAGGGTTAGTGAAGCAAAAATGGTTGAGGAATTGAGAGAATAACCCTCGGTGCTTTGATGTTCCATTAGTAAAACACTGGCATCTGAGTTCATTATGCTCCATTTTGCTAAGTATTTTTTACAAATTTTTAAAGCATGTTAATTGCTCCCTGCCCCCACCATTTTCCTTTGGGCTCTCACTTTAAACAGGTGCTAAAATGATTGAAACTTATTAAGAGATGAAATAATGAGAAGCAAAGAGCAAAATGTGTTTGGAAGCTCTTAATTCTGCCATAAAACATTTATGACTCGCCAATATCAGCAGCTTCAATGGAATAAAATAATGAAAATAGAAGACTTCAGAGAGTATTCAAGAAAAATGAGCTTCATTTGCCAACAGGATAAATTAGTCATACAGAAGAGAGCTCAAAGTGTTATCAACACACTAACTGCATTTTAAAAGCAACTGGAAGGAAAGGAAGCATCATAATGAAGGCGTTTACATTAATGTTTAATGTAAAGACACTATTTGATCTTTTCCTTATGGGGCATGTGTTCACTTCTCCAAGAAGAGAAGCCAGATTCCTTACTTCAGTTCTTGACTCAACCTTGCAGCTAGGCTCCAGATGAGATGGTTCTATCTTCTTTCCAAGACATTTTTCCTTGAGGGTTCATAAAAACCTTAGAACTTCACTAGGATCTAATAATCAGCCCACTTCTCATTAGTCACCATTGCCCCAGCAACAAGATCCCTAGGACCAGTTTCTCTCATCACTTACAGATTTATGCCAACATATAATTCCTACCAATGAGTGTTCCCTTTTTTCTTGGTACGGCAGGACAAGACACATTTTCTTTGTGCCTTTCCCTAAGGAAATTATATAGAAAAAGATACAGGCTGTGTCCTTAGACAGTGAGGTGGTACTCTGGGTAGTTCACTGGACTTGGACTCAGGAAACCCAAGATGGAATGTTGCCTCAGGCACTTATAAACTGTGTTAACAAGTCCGTTAACCTCTCTCAGATTCAGTTTCCTCAGCTGTAAAATTAAGACAATTTACTTCTACCTCTTGTTGTGAGAATCAAATGAAATGATATATGTACATCACCTTGTAAAGCTTAAAGCACTATACAAATGCTAGCTTTATTTCTTTATTTTTAATTAATTATTATTATTACAGACACACACAAAGCACTAAAAAAGGACTTCTTAGATAGTACAGAAACAGGATTATCTCCAGTACCAGGTTCTGTAGGAGCATCTTGGTGGTGCAATCATTCAGTTCCACATTCTGAGTAAGCTAGGAAAAAACAGTTAATCAGATCACCAGCGTTGTAAGAGTCCTTGACACTAATAAACATAACCCAAATGTTATCATTGACTCTCTGTTTTCAGCTTTAGGGCCTCTTCTGAAAGAAGAATTAGATAGAATGGGGGAAAATGGGAATTCAATGTCAATTTAGCAAGCAATGATTAGGCACCTAATATATGAAAAGCACTTTATTGTATGGAAAATGCAAAAACAAAACAAAACATAGGCTAACTGCCTTCAACAGGAGCAGCAGCTAATAAGGACCAGACTGCATAAACCAAGAGGACAATTCAATTAATAAACATCAGTTAAGCACCTACTGTATGCCAGGCACTGTGCTAAACTCCAGGGGTACAAAAAAGGAGCTTAAGATCTAATGGGGGAGACAACAAACAAACATATACATGGCAATCTATATTTAGGCTAAATCGGAAATAATTAAAAGAGGGGAAGCACTGGAATTAGGGGAGGTTAGGGAAGGCTTCTAGACGGAAAACTTGTCTTCTCTAAATCTGCTGATTTGAATTCAACAGAAAGGCATAATCTTTGATGCTGCCTTTGTAGTGTCACGTGATCATGCATTTGCTCCCTCTTGGCATTTTCACTTTGAGAACATTCTCCATTAAGTGTGATTAGTGGGTGGGAATGGCTTTAAGTAAAGTGTGGGCTTGTGTGTATTTCCTGCCAACAGCCTATAATCTGAAGCCCAAGGTATCTCCCTATTGGAATTACCTTACCTCATGGATACTTAGAGCCAGAAGGCATATTCAGGACTTTAAGCTATTAAAACTTTTAGGAAGCACTAAGACTTCTGGAACATGCTATCAGCATTCCCTTTTCAGTGATCCCCATTCTTATTTACCAATACCACTTATCACTACTTGTCACTGTACTAAAAAGAAAGGAAAGAAATCCTTGACATTCTAAACTCACTCAGAAACTCAGGTTGCTAAAACAGCTTACCCCAAAGCAATAAAAAGGATAGAGAGGGATTTTTGCAACATTTTAGATATTAACCAAATGCAAATATACACAAAGGACCATCATTCATTCAAAGAAATGAGGCATGCAGAGGTATGGCGCTTGTTTTTTTTTTTTTTGTCATTCAGTGAGAGGCAATAGAATCATATTTATAGTCTTAGAGAGTTAACAGACTGAGAAGTCAAGTGATTTAGACAAAATCACCTAAAAAGTACCCATGAGAGACAGTCTGATCCCATATCTCCCTGAATCCAAGTCCACTACTCCAGCCTGCCTTTGATAAAGCTTAAAGTGCTAAAAATAAATTTTATTCTTCATCTTCCAACATTCCACTGTTAGTAAATAACAAAGCTGAGGTTAAAACTCAAATCTTCTCTTTCCAAATCCTGTGTTTTTCCCATTATTCCACACTACTTCTCCATGTCTTAACTGATAAGGGGTAAAAAAGGTAAAAGAAGTCCCAAGTTATTTTCCTGACTTGTCTGTAAAGTTGGTTTTCTTACTCTGAGCCAATTCCCTTGGGAAATCTGTTCTCACTTTTCCCTAGCTCTTCAATATGGTTAATAGTTCCTGTCACCTCATCACCGAGGGATGCTGAGAAGGTTAATGAAGAAAATCAGAGCTAGTGGATGAAACATGTTCAAGGGATACCCTTTTCTCTGGTCCAATGGAAAAAGAAGGTATTAAAAAATCTGACTGCTTTGCTCAGTCTATGTTGAGAGAGTACATTCCCAAATCACCCATTTTTTTTTCTTGAACACCAGCAATCCAACTCCACATACTATCAGAGAATAATAACCTGCTTTGTACTTCTTGAGCTGGGTACTGGATCACACAATTCTGGTTTGCCATTGTCAAGCAGTACACAAATGGTACCCGCTCGATGCTATCCCCAGGTCAGCTGTGTGGAATGGGGCTTGAGGATAACTACAAAGAGAAGCAGAAAGTTTATAGAGTCAACCAAGAGGTGGGCCACATCAGTAACTACCTGAAGGCTTCCAGGGATGTGTCCACCTATAAGACTATAATACTGCTTATCAACACAGTGAGACTTACATAGCAACAGATGTTTCTGTAAGACATGGGACATTGGTGTTTATGGGGAACTTAGATATCACTTGTCATTTAACATTGTAATTCAGAGAAGCCTTCAGACTCAGTTCCTTTTCTTTCCATGACCACCTCTAAGACACTAATCTATCTTCTCAACTTTCTCAAGTTTCTTTGATTTTACCAGATCAGGTCCTAGCGGGAGAGGCGATGGCTCAGGGAGACCTATCTTCTCCTGCAAACATTTGAAAAGCTGCCTTCAGAAACCTCCTTTCTCATGTTATTGTGAATTTCTGTACAGTAGAATGTAAACACTTTGAAGACAGCTGTTGTATCTGGTTTTGTCTTTGCATTCTCCATGCAATAAATCACCTTTCACATGCTAGGTGCTTAATTATTGCTTTCTAAATTGACACAGAATTCCCATTTACTCTGTTCTGTTTAATTCTTCTTTCAGAAAAAGCCTTCAACCTGAAAACAGAGAGTGAACGATAACATTGCCTTTTCCTTCCAGATGAAAGATTACTGTGTAATAACAGTCACCTTTCTGATTCAACATCATATTTCCAGCAAATGGCTTTGGCTGATTGATTATTCATTGCAGCTGTTTATTGCTTTTGTGTACTACAAAGAAGTAGAGACTGTCAGTCACTCAGCCCTTCATCATGAAGCGCACCCTGTCTCGCCTAATGATTTTTTAAAAATTACATATATGGCTCATAATTGCAATAATCCTCACAGACTGCTAGCTGTAGCTGCAGTTAATAACGGGTTTGTCAGAGTTTAATGGTCTGAAGCAAAGTCGTCTTCAAGCTTGTTACTGAGCTGCCAGAGCAAAAACTTGAATGATTCATTAGCCAAAAAGCAACATTTTGCTAACAGATCAGCTGTCCTTCCAATTATCCTCGAATGTCGTTCTATCTGCCAGACTTGAGCCTGATATTAAAGCTGTGTTAATAATGCATTATTTCTTGCCCAGGAAAGCACTGCACCAGGATAAGTAGCAGGCACCAATTTTAGCAGTGAATAATGGGGACATGCCCAAAGCTTGATGCTGAAATGTTGACCTGAGCTGAGAAAATGAGACCTTCCACAGTATCACAAAGAAACTCAACTATAGGGCTGAACTCGAAGGCAGCTGGGAAAGAAGAAAAGAAAGAAGAAAGACTTGTTTGGAGGGGGAGGGTATTGATAGTGCTTTTAACCAAGGACGGTTCACCACCATCACAACAATTCAGAAATATGAATGCTAACACTGACTATCAAAAAAAAAAAAAAGAAATGGAAGGAGGAAAAGAAGGAACATTGTGATCCATTGGTTTCTGAATGCAATCTATAATACTATATTTTTTCCTTCTTCTATAGTTCCCTCTTTTTTGTTGTATTAACTTCATTGCTGAAGGGAACTATCAACTCTGGGACTCCCTCTACCAAAGCAGACCAACACATACTCTACAATGTCTTTTTTTAGAGCATTGCCTGGGGCACTGACAGGTTAAATGACTTGCCCAGGGTCACTCAGCCAGCACGCATAAGATTCAGGGCTTAAACTCAGTTTTTCTGACTGAGTCTAGCTCTCTAAGGACTACTCCATGATGGCAGACAATAGAATACCATGGAAAGAACAGTAGAGTTTGTTTGAGAAGAACCTGGGGTCCCATACCACATTTGACACTTGCTAGTTTTGTTATCCTAGGGTAATCATTGAATGCATCACAGCTTCGGTAATGTCATCTGTAAAGCAAGGAAAATAAACAACACCCACCTTACAGAATTGTTTTGAGGACCAAATGGCATCATGTATGTGAAGTGGTTTGCTAACTAAAATGTCATATAAATTAATGTCAGCTATTATTATTCATTTTTATTGCTGTGGCATAGGGCAAATGGAAAATGACTACAACCAAGAATACAGATTACTTATGTGCATTACAAAGGGGATTAAACACATACACACACACACACACACAACATAGCACCTCATGGAATTAGAAAGATCAGCTCTGGTAATATTCATCTAGGAAGTGCTCTACCAATCACCACCATCTGGCAGTAGATAGAGTCCATACAACTGGGTTCAAATACCGGTTCTGCTACTTGTTATGCTTATGATCTTGGATAACTCATTTTGTTTCTCTGGGACTCAGTTTCTTCATCTGTAAAATGAAGGGGTTGTACCTGATTATTTCAAAATTTCCTTCTGTATGTCCTGTGATCACTCTCAACTTATGAAATGAAAGGAGGATGCTGTGATGCCAAGAGCATTGGTTGGTAATATCATTGTTCAAATATAAAAACTGAAAGACATTTGTTAAAGGAAAAAAGCATTAGAGCTGGAAGCTACTTAAGGTCATCTAATTTGACATCAGCATACCAATTCTGAAGGTGATTTATGCATACGTGCATGTACACACACATATATATACACACACACAAACTAAATGTAAAGTCCTATACTTAGGGTTTTAAAACTCAACTTTAGAGAAAGATGAGGAAGGTGAAGTTTAAATATATGTGGGGGAGGAGGAGGAATTGCTGGCCAGTAGCTCAATAGGAGTCAACATTGTGACCAAGAATAAAAACTTAAGCTGCTTTAAAAAAAGTTATAAACCCTGGAGGACTTAACTCCTTTATGTCTGAGGGAGTGATTGTTGATGGACGCTTGCCTCAGTTGCCCATTCCATGTGAGACTGGTTCCAGCCAGGTTTCATACCATACTCCAGCAGTCTTATCAACCACCATGACAACTGAATGTACATTCCCTCAACCTTCCATTCCCATTTTACTGTTCTGCAATTAAAAAAATAAACTCTATCATTGCTGCTGCATAGGTTGTATCCCTTACAGCTCCAATCACCACCTCTAAAGCTCATCAAACCGAAATATTCTCCCTGGCCACCATTCTCTTATATGTGTACGCTCTTCCTAGTAAAATGTCTTCAATTTTGTATTTATATTTCTAGTACTTAGCATAATGCTTGGCACATAGTAAGTGCTTAAGAAATGCTTAGACCTGCATTCATCAAGTACAATGGAGATGATAGGTTCACTACTTTTTGGTGAGATGACCTCATCTGGAATATTATGTTTAGTTCTGAGGGCCTCTTTTAAGAGTATATGAATAAAGCTCACTATACCATAGGTAATAATTGATGACAAGTACCCATATCAGAGAGGTACAAAACCAAGCACTGTAAAACTCAGAGAGGAAGATGATTATTGACTGCTAGGGAGAATCAAGAAAGGCTTAGCAAGGCAGCATGTAGGCTGAGCTTTAATAAACACAAAGAAATTCAACAGGAAAATAAATAAAGGAGGACATTTCTGGTATAAGGAATAGCCTAACAAGACACAGAGGAAGGAACATTCACTGGTCATGGTCAAGAAAAGGGGTCATTTAGTTTGGCCAGAATGCTGTGTCCAAAGGGGAGTCATGAGATAAGACTACAAAGGTATGCCAGTACGCAGTCATACAAGGTCTTCAAAGTCAGGCTTTAGAGTTTGCACTTTATTTGTTAGAGTGTGACAAACCAATGCAGATTACTGATCAGAAGAGAGGCATATATGTGGATGAGGAAGATTAGCCTGGCTGCTATGTGAAGTATGGAATAGAGGGGAGAGTAAGATTGCAAATGATTAGACCCATGAGGAAGCTGTTCAAGTTGTCATTAATGAGGACTCACAGTTAGCTGGTGGAAATGGAAGTAGCATGGCAGATGGATGTGAGAAATTGTAGGCACATAATTTTAATAGGACTTAGTAATGGACTAGATGTGGGAATTGAAGGAAAAAGTTAAAAAAAATAGTTTTATACATGGGATATGGGACAGTGATGTTGCAAACAGAAATAGTGAAGTCAAAAGAAAGAACAGATTTTGGGGAAAAGATAATAAGTTTTGAGTATGATACGGATGTCCTGTAGAATGAGGGTATGGAAGTCAGAAGAGAGTTAAGAAGTGAAAATTTGGGAATCATCTGCATAGAGACAGTGGTAGAAGATGTGGGAGAGAATAAATTTACCAAGTAGAAAAGAAAATAGAGAGAGAAGGGAAGATGGCTAATGATGGTAAGAACATTTCTACAGTGTGGGAGGCACACAAGAACAATGGCATGGGGTTGACAGAAAATAATGAATAGTAAGGAGGCTGATGCATCAAGCATAGCCATTCCTTTCAAGATATTTGTCAGTAAAGATAGAGGAAATAGGACTGTAGTTAGATGGGATAGAAGTGTCCAGGGAAAGCATTACAATGATGGGGAAATATATGAAGGCTTTTGGCAGTTGAGAATGAGCCTTTGGAGGGGGAGAGAGTGAAAAGGCAAGAGATTGAGGGAATGATCTCTGGAGTAACATCCTGGAGGAGGGAGGCAGCAAGGAGTGGACTCCAGGGCAAAAGCAAAGTGATTAGCTTTAATGCGCAGTATGGGATTATTTTTCTTCTTTGACCCGGTGGAAGAAGAGTTTCAGTAACAATGATGAGCAGTTTTGATGAATACAAAAAGAGGACTGAGGAAACTCTTACAGCTTCAGTTTCTATTGAAGTAGAAGGCTGGCTCATCTGCTGTGAATGCAGGGTTTGGACACTTGAAGAAGAGGGGCAGGATTAGATCGGTTGCATGGGGAGCAACGTAGGTACGGAGTTAAAGATAAAGGATGCTGAGTGACTGCAAGAGTTCAGTTCAAGGCATACATCATAGCTTGGAAGTGAGAGAAATAAGCTCCATTTCAAGATTTTTATCTGGTGACAACCAATTAATCAATCATGCAAGCAAGTAGTGGGTACCTACTATGTGGTAGGCACTATGCTCCATTCTGGAGATAAAAAGACAAAAGTGAAACAGATCCTAACTTCAACAAGTTTTCATTCTACAGATAATATATACTAAGAGATTAACAAAGTAGTTGAAAAATGATGAGGAGAGAGGAACAAAAGGCACTATGATGAGATAGGAAAAGATAGTACTCAAGTTGAGTTTTGGAGTAAGCAGATCGAGGACAGTGCTAGAGAAATCAGATAGTAGAGATTAGCCAGTGAGTCTTTACAATATGATGTCATTAATTTTTTATTTTGTGAATTTCTAGAACACCAGATTTTCTAATTTAAGGACAAAAAACTGCATTTGAAAAAAGTAGACAATTAAACATTGCTTCTAATCTCATAAATCTATGTAATAAAAATAGAGCTCCCAAAATATTCTCTGTTGGCAAAAATGGCTTTCTGAAAACAGTTAAGTGCCAGTGCTTTTCAAACATCTGGAACTTTGCTGCCCATATGCCATGTAGTAGTTTCTATTTTTTTTTTTTAATCAGAGAACCCTCCTTGAAAAACAGATACTCACCCACAACCTCTGTAAACATGAAGAAGCAGATTGCAGATGCAACATACAGCTTCCTTTGGTGTAGATTTCTTCTTTCCTCCTGTTTTCTATGACTTGTGAGCTGTTATGTGAGACCCTCAGTTCTAGCTCTTGTGACCAGTATATGTGGTACTGGTCTTTTTTTGACTGCATCTGCAGGAGATTTGCACTGTAAGGTAGACAGTAGCAGGAGTCTTAATGCTATTTAACACCATATTGACAGCATCACCTCTTCTCAGAATTACTGTTCAATAGGAGATCTAAAGATGCTTATGGGTTGTGTCAACAGGCAATCACAACATCATGAGACTTATGTGAAAACCAGGTTTATTACAAGCAAAATGAACATGCATGTGGAAGCCAAAGAGTTCAAAGTCTTTTCAGAAGATGGCATATGTATGATAGTACACCAAAAGGAGGAGGGGAAAAAAAGGAGGGGCCATGGCATAGGAGGGTGAAAGTGCAGTAGCCCCTCCCAAAGGATAGGAGCAAGGCGATCACAAAAGGTGCATTCTTTTCTCTTGGGAACTCTTTGGCTGCAAAGATAGAAGAGATCACTTATCTATAAAGGACTTCCCAACATTGTACAGACTGTCCAGTGACTATCTTGTCACCCAAGGACACACAGGGAATCCAGCATGGGGGAAAACAAATTATGTCAGCTAGGAACGGGAAGGGCTTCATCCTTGACACATTCAGGACCTCCTGCATGCTCTCAGTCCAGTTTTGCTGGAAAATATGGCAACTCAAAAAGACAAGTTCAGCAGACTCTTAACATCCCTTAACAGTAGTCTGTTATTCCACCAATTTCCACCAGTAATTGCCTGATATTGTTTTTGTATTGATATTCACTTACCTTTGTATAAGTCACTTTCCCCAGGAGAATGTAAATTCCTTGAAGTGAGGGTATGTTTTCTTTTTTTTCTTTATATCCACAGAGCCCAGAATGGTGCCTGGCCCATAGCAAATATTTAATGAAATTTTGTTGATTGATTGAGCTCATGTTCTCTTTTTTTTACTTTTAAAAAAAAAATTTACTTTTCCCAGTTACATATAGAAAAAATTTTTAAATTTTTTTTTTTTAAATTTTGAGTTCCAAATTCTCTCCCACCCTCCATAACCCCCTCACCCTCATTGAGAAGGCAAGCAATTCAATATGGTTATATATGTGGAGTCATGCAAAACGTATCCATGAGTCATGTTGTAAAAGACTAACTATATTTCCCTCCATCCTATCCCACCCCCTACTTATTCTATTTTCACCTTTGACCCTGTCCCTTTTCAAAAGTGTTTGCTTCTGACTACCCCCTTTCCCAATCTGCTCTCCCTTCTATCATCTCCACCACCTCCCCCTTATCCCTTTTCCCCTTACTTTGTAGGGTAAGTTACCCAACTGAGTGTGTATATTATTCCCTCCTTAAGCCAAATCCAATGAGATTTAGGTTCATTCATTCCCACTCACCTTCTCCCTCTTCCCCCCCATTGTGCAAACTTTTTCTTGCCTTTTTTGTGTGACAGTTTACCCCATTTTTTCTCTCCCTTTCTCCTCTCAATATATTCCTCTCTTACCCCTTAATTTTATTTTTTAGATATCATCCCTCCATATTCAACTCACCCTATGCCCTCTGTCTATATAGTTATATTTCTTCCAACTACCCTAACACTGAGAAAGGTCTCATGAGTGACAAATATCATCTTTCCATGTAGGAATGTAAACAGTTCAACTTTAATAAGTCCTTTATGATTTTCCTTTCCTGTTTACCTTTTCATGGTTCTCTTGATTCTTGTATCTGAAAGTCAAATTTTCTATTCAGCTCCAGTCTTTTCAGCAAGAATGCTTGAAAGTCCTCTATTTCATTGAAATTCCATTTTTTTTCCCTGAAGTATTTTACTCAGTTTTGCTAAGTAGGTGATTCTTGGTTTTAATCCTAGCTCTTCTGACTTCCAGAATATCATATTCCAATCCTTTAATGTAGAAGCTGCTAGATCTTACGTTATCCTGATTGTATTTCCACAGTATCAAATTATTTCTTTCTGGTTGTTTGCAATATTTTCTCCTTGACCTGGGAATTCTGGAATGTGGATACAATATTCCTAGAAATTTTCCTTTTAGGATTTCTTTCAAGAGGTGATCAGTGGATTCTTTCAATTTCTACTTTACCCTCTGGTTCTAGAATATCAGGACAGTTTTCCTTGATAATTTCTTGAAAGATGATGTCTTGGCTCTTCTATTTTTTTTTTTATCATGACTTTCAGGTAGTCCAACAATTTTTAAATGCTCTTTCCTGGATCTATTTTCTAGGCCAGGTTTTTTCCAATGAGATATTTCACATTGTCTTCTATTTTTTCATTCTTTTGTTTGTGTTTTATAATTTCTTGATTTCTCATAGTCATTAGTTTCCATTTGCCCCCATTCTAATTTTGAAGGAATTATTTTCTTCAGTGAGCTTTTGGTTCTTTTTTTTTTTATCCATTTGATCAATCCTGCTTTTTGAGGCATTCTTCTCATTAGATTTTTGGACCTCTTTTGCTATTTGAGTTAGTCTACTTTTAAGGTGTTATTTTCTTCAGTATTTTGGGGGCCTCCTTTAGCAAGCTGTTGACTCATTTTTCATGATTTTCTTGCATCACTCTCATTTCTTTTTCCAGTTTTTCCTCTGCTTCTCTTACTTGATTTTCAAAATCCTTTTTGAGCCCTTCCATGGCCTGTAACCAATCAATATTCTTCTTTGAGGCTTTTGATGTAGATGCTTTGACTTTGTTATAGTCTCCTAGTTGTATGTTGTGATCTTCTTTGTCACCAAAGTAAGATTCTATAGTCTTGCTCATGTTTCCAGTCAGATATCAACCTCTTTATCAAGGTAGGATTCTGCTTCCAGTCGGGGTAGGGGTGGAGGTGAGTATACTGTCTTAGGTTTCAGGGGTTTTGTATCAGGTGCCCAATCCCCCACTGTCTATGGGCCCAGCCACTGCCCCTGCTGCTGCTACTGCTGCTGCTGCCAACACAGGCCAGCACTTCCTCTTCCCCACCCCCCAGAACTGGGGCCAGACCCCAGACCAGGTCTGACAACATTTTTCCACTGACCTTCTATGCTATCTTTGGGTTTGTGGGTTAAGAAGTCTGAAAACTGCCACAGCTGACAGTTATTCCATCCCTGAAGCCTGCTCCTATCCTGTTTTTGCTGGCACAGCCCACACCAGACTGCATTCCCTGCACTCCCAGCAATAGATGCTTTATCTTGACCTACCAGGCTGTCTTAGGCTGGAGATTTATTTCACTCCATCATTTTGTGGGTTCCACAGCTCTTGAAACCAAATCTTCCAACTCCTGACAGGTGCTCATCATTTACCAATGATGCAACAGAAAACGGGTCACATTCCTCTGAGCCCCTGGTTTGTCACCTCTAGAGGTTGACAGTAGTTTTTGGGGAGACTAGAGAAAGGTCTGATGCAGGCCTGATCAATAAAACAGCCAGTCAAAGGAGTTTGGGCAGCTGTCACATAAAAATCCCTAATGTTTTAAGAAAGTAAATGAAGGTCTTAAGGTCACAGGTCATGCTTTCAAAATTGCCACAGTTCAAAGGCAAGAGCTTCAGAAGAGAAAGACAAATCTGAGAAATGAATAGGTAGCTAAGATAGTGTCTGAGAAAGGACCTCATGGTTTTAGACTGCATCTTCAAACATAAGCCAAGTGGGTCTCTCACCAGGATAGAATACACCTAATAAGAACTAGTCAAAATGTATTTGCCAACAACCTTGCAAATGCAATCAAAAGGACTTCAATTTGAAAAAGAAAGAATGATAAGAGAAAATGCTTATCTTTAGCCTGAGAATTAGATACATTATAGGTAGAAAATAGTCATAATTATAGGATGAATGGCACTAGAGGCAACTAATAGCACTTAGAAGCAAAATCTAAGCCCACAATGAAACTTATCATGTCAGATCCATCTACAAATGCACAAAATATGGGTAACAGCCAACTTAATCTAAACAATATCTCAAAAATATAAATTAGACTTTATGGATATCATTGAGGAAATGGAGTGAGATACATAATGGGACTACAGCTGTAAAATGGTATATAAACTTTATGAAAGAGGGAGAAGGAAGGAAGGAAGGAAGGAAGGAAGGAAGGAAGGAAGGAAGGAAGGAAGGAAGGAAGGAAGGAAGGAAGGAAGGAAGGAAGGAAGGAAGGAAGGAAGGAAGGAAGGAAGGAAGGAAATGATGAGGAGAAGGAGGAGGAGTAACACATTAGATCTCACCATTACCATAAATGGTCCACTTTCCTCATTAGAAACTTTGATATTCCCCATCAGACCAGAATCTCCTATAATTCCATCTTTTCTTATGGTTTATCCCCTCCTAAATCTGTTTTTGCCTTCATCAAGACATCCAATTCCTCTAAGCCTGGTGCTTTCTCAGGCCATTACCTCTTACCTGAATTACCCCTTACCTTCTCCAACCTCAACCTAACAGTTGGCCAACTTTGAATCTCTTGCTTCCTTGCCCTATCATTGCTCTTCTCTTGCCCAAGCTTGACCCTGGATTACTACTATCATCTTGTATTACTACTCAAGACCTGCTAAACACAGCTGGAGGAGGTCTCACATCTATATGTACTGAATATATTCGTAATGATGATGATGATAACTTTACATAGCATCTACTTATTTGCCAAATACTTTACAAATATTATCACATTTGATGTTCCAAAACTCTTGGAGGTAGATACTATTATTATCCCTACTTAACGGCTGAAGAAACTGAGGCAGACAGAGGTTGGGTGACCAACCTTTCTTTTTATATACTCTACTGGTTCACCTCCTACACCATCCAACTACTCTCAATCTCCTCTGCTATCTCACCATGTCCCTTAAATGTAAATATCCCTAAAGATATCTGTGCTAGGCCCCCTCCTCTCCTCTCTCTCCTCTCCTCTCCTCTTCTCTCTCTCTCTCTCTCCTTGTCTCTCTGTGTCTTTCTGTCTCTCTGTCTCTTTCACTCTATCTCTCTGTCTCTGTCTTGTCTCTCTCATACACATACACACATATACACACACACTCACTTCTATGTAGATGACTCCCAGATCAATATATCAAGCCCCAGCCTCTTTTTACTGACAAATACAGAAGTCTAATCCACTGTCTCGGAAAGGAATGGGTTGCTCCCCTTCCCCCCACCTGCAAAGAGCTTCATGCCAAAGCTAGATGATCGTTTGCTGGGTAAGTTATAAAGAAGATTCTATAGCAGGTATTTATTGATTAGAATAGATCACCTCTGTCCCTTTACAACTCTGAGATGGTGTGGTTCCATGATACTTCCCCTTTATTAATTTAGAGTATAATGGGAGATAAGGCACAACCCAGATAGCTATAATACCCAATATTAGATGCCAAGACATACAAAATGAGTGCTATGTGTGGCATGAGGGAAAAGGTTGTTAACAATTGGGGAATTAAGGAGTACATCCTGGAGCAAGTGGTGTCTGGGTTGATCTTTAAGGAACAAGTAGGAAACTCAACAAAGAAAGGGAAGAGTACTTCAGGAGTAGAGCAAAGCATGTGCAAAACCATGGAGGTTTGAGTGTAGGCACATATCTGAAGGAAAAGAATAGTCAGGGACAGCTGAACTATATTTGAAATATGTGATAGCAGCAAAATGAAATGTCTGGAAACAGGATCATAGTTTTAGAGATGGAAGGGGCCATCCAGGTGATCTAGTCCAATCCTCTCATTTGACAATTGAAGAAGCTACATCCTGAAAGTGCTCTCTGTCTTCAAACATTGAGTTTACCCCTTGATGTAAAAAGAGAAATGAACCTGGAGGATTCTGGTTGAAAGGTGCTGCAGTGCAAGGAAAAGAAAGAAGAGGTACTTCAAAAGCAAGAAGAGGGGTGAGAATTAGATAAAGCATCCTGACTTTTTACCTGTTTCCAGTTGCTGTGGTCAGAGTCCAATATGTGCAGTGTTTGGAAGAACATTAGACAGGAGCAGAGGAAAAGGAAGGATTTAATAGACAGCAAAATACAGAAAACAAAAAAGAAATGAGACTGAGTTGCTTGCCTTTAAACGTAAGGGAAGGAAAGAGATGGTAGAGACCCAAGTCTGAAGGAGCAGTCAGATTCAGGCTTTATTTCGAATTCTTTGATAATTTGTTTTATGACAGCAATTGAGTTGGGAATGCCTTCATTTGGATTCCTCCTTAATGAGGGCACTAGTTTTTTTCTGCTTTTCCATCTCTATAGGCTTAATGTGTTGGAAAACACTTTGGGCTACTACATTCCATTCTCCCTTGGAAGCTCCAAGTATTCCATCCATTCCTGGAGGACATACAGGATTAGAGCTCATCCTGCATTTTTAAATAATTTTATATGGTGGGGTGGGCAAGAGGAAAGAACATAAGTGGGCATAGCATGGGATCCTGTCCATAGATCATTCACACAACTGAAAGCTACATGGTAGAGAAATGTGGAAACAGCATGTCCAATGACATCTCCCTGCCTTCCCCCAGGTTACCTGCCTCTTATGTACTGCAGGGAAGAAAAATAAATCCCCAACCAAACACCCCTAAACTTCCTTATTGAAGTAAACCGCTATTTAGTAGATGCAGGCCACTTTGTACAAGTATTTTCCTTACATCACATGAATAAGCTACAAGATTAATAATTATATTTAATGGATTTGTGATCTCATTCATATCAAACATGACCACCAATGATGTGGATTATAAGCTAGTCCTGTCTGCTGATGCTGGGACATTCTTATCCATGTTCTCCTGTAAGGATGTCACCCAATGTAGAAGGTGCCTTCCACACATTCTCTTGACACCGGTATACCAGTGGAGCCCACAATCTACATTTCTCAGATGACATTTTCACACTTGCAATGCTATGTTATGGTCTCCTCCTTTGCTCCTACAAAAAGTTTACAGTAAATAAAAAGCTTGTAAATAACAATCAGAGACCCCATTGCACTCTTGTGATAAATTCAAGTTATCAGAGATGTTTGGGTAAAGACACAGAAGAATATTGTACCTTGTTTCTCTATAGATAGGCAGCAGGAAGCAAAGCTGAGGAAAGCACAGACCTTTTCTGGGAAATTCCAGTGTTCCATTAGGAGATGAGTACATCTGATAACGTCAAGCTGAGTCTTCTGCTCTGAGATGCCTGTAGGGCAAATAGTCCTCTCCATATCTCCCCTCTTATCTGTAACTCGGTCTTCCATTTCCTTTCTCCTTTCACTTCTTGTCTAAGGTCTTCTCATTGTTAGAAGCTCTCTCTGGATTTCCCACTGCTTTCTCCCGGTTGCCAGACCCTCAAAAGCCATCTCCTTACTTAAATCGTTATCCCCTGATATTTTATAGAAGACATATAGGACTTGGCTCAGCTTTCTCAGACAATCAGAACACTCTTCCTGTGTAATGTCTGTGAAGATATCACAGACTTTTTAGTATTTTATTGATGGATTCATTAAGCTATGTTCTTACTTTGGTGCCTTAAGTGATCTGAGGTAACGATTAATTTACTCAACTACCCCCCCCTTTACACAATGCTTTTCCTTCTCCTTCATAATTTTTTTGTCTATAATGTGTACCACCTATAATGTGTAGCACCATGAACACCACTGCACTGCTAATATCTCCTCAATAAACTATCTCCATCAGTCTTACACAGGATAAGTAGAGCTCTGACTTGTAAAAATGCCTTTTTTCCATGGATTTCTGAGTGTTGCCAGTCTCATTCCCTGACAAAGTCAAATGGTTATATTGAACTACTGCCCTGAAGTACCTCTTCTCAAGTAGCTTACCTTCTAAAAATCAAGCTACACTACCAGCATTATCCCTAGGCCTCACCAAATCAGAGAGATGATTAGAGGCTCTGAGTTTTGTTTTGTCTCAGTTTGTTGCAAGAAGAGAAGAGATCATGGTAAGCATATATGAAACACCTACTATGTGCCAGCCACTGTGCTAAACAGTTTAGAAATACTATATCATTGGATCCTCACAACAACCTGGTAAGACAGGTACTATTATTATCCCCATTTTATAGTTCAGGAAACTGAGGCGGACAAACATCTCACCCTGGATCCTACAGCTAGGACAGTGTCTGAGGCTGGATTTTAACTTGGGTCTTCCTGACTCCAGGCTCAGCTCTCTATCCACTGTGTTGTCATCTAGTTTCCCCAGGGAGTCAGCAACTGCACAGTAACTCAGGAAGGTAGAATGTAGGGGAGAAGATGACTACCTGCTGCTGAGGGTCGCATACATCCATGCTACTGCAATGTCACCAGTGCTGGCTCCTCCCTAATTCCAGATACTCATCTTGTCACCTGACCTTGCCTTATCCCTTTAACTTCGTTACCACTGATCATCACTTTAATCTGATTAACTGAATAAAAGCCTTAAGGAGAGGTAAGAAAGGGGAGAGAAAGAAAAGTATATTGTGTCAGTTAAGCCTCCTACATCAGTGGTTTTCAGTTTTTTGCTCAAGGTAAGGAATCTCTGTGAAGAATGTAAGCTGGTTGGTTGGTTGGTTGTTATCCATCTTAGAAAAGGACCAAAAGGACGACACCATGATAAAGTGAAATTTCAACGTGTCCCTCTGTAACTGATCAGACCAATATGAGCTCGGAATGCTCTACCACAGGTTGGGCATAGATAATCCATGTGAATATTTGGGGTGGATACCCTAAATTTGCACATCCTGCATTTACTTTGTACTGTCTCAATTCTGCCTTGCTCAAAGAGCACAGCACCCTTTCTGATAAGGGCACACCATGCTAAGCAGTCCTGGATCAGTGTCTCCCATGTTGCACAGTCAAATCCAGAGTTCTTGAGAGAGACCTTGAGAGTGTCCTTGTATCGTTTCTTCTGGCCACCACGTGACACCTGCCTCATGCGAGTTCTGCCCCATGCAAGAATGTAAGCACACTGACATTCAAGTTATAGATACTGTATGTACACACATGCACATGTGCACGCACACACACACATAGTTTCTCTTCAAAACAGCCCCTATTTTGTTGAATTCTTTGTGAACTCAAGGTCCGACATACATAATAGCACATACATAATAGGCAATTTTCACATATCTTGTAAATACTTTACTTTCTATACTAACATCTGCTAGATAAAATTTATCTGAAAATCATTTCAGTTAGCATTATTTCTATTATTATCAGTAATAACATAACATCAAAAATTTCATGGCACACCTAGCAAACATCAGGGCACACAAGTTAAGAACTATTGTCTTATACCTCTAGGGATTGTTCTATGTCCCGCATCCCTCTGGAGATAGCCTGGAACCCAATTCTGATTTCTCAATTTCTGTCCTACTCTTTCTCAATGTACTACTAACGCTCTTAAGCCTCTCTTGTTTCCCAGTAACCTCTAATTTCTTATACCATTTGAAGTCATCTATCTTAACATAACATTATGGTTGTAGAAAAGAGAGATATCTACCTCCCACAGTCCCAAGGTATAGGGAATTGTATTGTAAGAGGGGAAAAAAATGTTACAAAATAATTCAATCCAGCTGAACAAATTTTAAGTATCTGCTATGTACAAAGATACTTGTGCCTTCTGCACGAATCCAGAGGATATAACTATACAGTCAGTGATCTGTGATTTTGTCAAGTGTGGGAGTTTCTCCCAATAATACCAATAGACCAGCTATAGCATAATAGATAAATCCTGTGTCATTGCCTGAGCCCATATAGCCCATGGTCACACTTAAAGTTATTGCTAGGGATAGGATTTAGATTGTTTCAAGCTCTAAGACCAAGGAATTGTCTACTCTATCTTATTGCTGCTAAACTCTAGGAACACAGAGGCAAAAATGAAAAACATTTTCCAGCATTATCCACTTTCCAATAGGAAAATGTCTTCCTCGCTTTATATCTTTCTCATGCTACCTTCTTTCCTTCCTCCTTTCTTTCCTTTCCTCCTTTCCTCCTTCTCTCTCTCTCTCTCTGCTTCCTTCCTTTCTTTCTTTCTTCCTTTCTTTCTTCCTCTTTAAATCCCTACCCTTCTTGTTCCATTGATCACCCTCTATTCCTGGACACTCTATGTTGTGATGACACCATTGCTAACTTATCATCCCCACCCCATATCATGTTCCTGATTATGGGTGCATCCCAAAACTCTCTTGTTAAACTTCTCTGTTATTTATTGTCACACATGGTAACATCATCATTTCCCAGGAGTTTAATCAATCATGTCTATGCAGAGGACGTTCAGACTTACATATCCAGTCCTCGTGCCTTTTCATGACCTCTAGTCTCTCATTTATAATTGAATATTCAAACTGGATTCCTATAAGTACTTCAAACTTAACATGTTCAGAGTTCATTACCTTTGACCCCCAAAATACCATTCTTTCAAACCTCCCTTTTTTGTTTTTAAGGCATCATCATCCTTCCACTTGCCCAGGTTTTTGCACTAGGTGTTCACCTCTACTCTTCACCCTTTTCCCCACGCACCCCCAGTTAGTTGCTAATATTTGTCATTTCTACCTCCATAACCTCTCTCACATCCATCCCCTTCTTCTAATTCCCAGACAACACCCTAGCCCAAGTCTGCATCACCTTTGCCTGTACTACAATAACCTCCCAATTGGTTTCTTTGCATAAGCCTCTCTCCCCATGCCAATTCATACTCCACCTTTGCACAGCTGCAAAAAAGTAATTTTCCTGAAGTTGTTATCTGACCATGTCCCTTGACTACTCAATAAACTCCAGTGGTTCCCTATTGCCTTTAGGATCAAATAGAAACTTCTTCAATTGGCATTTTAAGCCCTTGTGCAACCTGACTCCAACCTATGTTATACATTATTTCCCTTTCCATATTTTGTAGCCACAGCAGCCTTTTTGCTGTTCCTTACATCCAGCTCCATTTGTCAGCGGCTTTGAATTGGCTGTCCCTCCTTCCTAAAACGCATTCTATCTTCAGCTCCTCCTCCTAGAATCTCATTTCCTTCAAAACTCAGCTCAAATGCCACCTTCCAAAGGAAGCCTTCATTGATCTAGCACCTTCTCTTCCCCTCAAAAATTATCTTGTATGTGTGTATATATTTTTCTATATTCTTAAGTGATAGAAAGTAAGCTTTTCAGTGGAAGGAGTAATTCACGTATAGCTTTTTATACCCAGTGCTTAGTATAATACCTGGCAGTGGTAAGGGACAAATGAATGCTTATTGATTGAATAATTAATTTCTACCTATTTTTCTTTGTTTCCTTGTCCTTTTACTACTATCTCTCCCTCACTCTCTTCTTTTTCCTTCTCTTCTTTTTTCATTGTCTCCCTCCTCCTGTGAACAGGATTTCACACATACAGCAGAATTAAATAGCGTCATTTTCATTTTCTGCAGTTCAAGTCCCTGCAGAAGGTAAAATGAAAAAGGAAGGTAATGATAAGTGGAGAGAAGCAAGAGAGAAGATGAAGGAAATGGCAGCAAATCAAGTGAAGCAAAGTAATTGAAAAGGAGAATGAGAATACGAAGTATGTAGGACAAAAAGGAAATAAATGAGACAAGGAAATAAAGTGTTGAATTCAAAAAATTATTCATAAGGCATCTCAGTATGGTAGAAAGAACAATTAATGGGCTGGCAGGAGGTCTTTTGCCACAACCTAGCCATGTTACCTTAAGCAAGCCATTTCATTACTTTGGATCCAGTTTCCTCAATCATGATGGCACTGTGGAGGAAATGGCATCAGGTCAGAGTCGTTAACCCCTCCCCAGCTGTTAGTGCTCTCTTCCCTCTCAAAATATCTATTTTAACTAATCTGCATAAGTGTATCTTCCCCCACCCACCCAGTAGAATGTAAACTACTAGAGCATACTCAAGAAGTAAAGGATTGGTGTGGTGTTTTTTTTCTTACCATTGAATGTCCACAGACTAAGTATAGTAGATGCTTTTTTTTTAAATCAAGTTTCAACTTCCAATTTGTACTTTTACCTCTCCCTTGCCCTGTGACCTTAGGCAAGATATAAATTTTAATTTTTTAAAATTTAAATTGTATTTAAAATTAAAAGATATTTAAATATTATTTAATTCCTATAATTAATATTATCCAAAGACTGAAAGGGCTGCTACAGAAGGTTGACTTTACTCACTGGAGTTTTTCGAGAAGTTGGTCCATCATTTGTAGGGTGAGTTAGTCAGGGTCCTTTTCACAAGTATGAGTTGGATGAATGAATTGGATGAGCTTCTAAATTCCTCATCAGTTATAACTGTAGTAGGCTCACAGAGCTGTTGTGAGAGTCAAATAAGAAAATATATACATATATATATATATAAAATGAACAAACTAATTAAATAATAAAACCTTTATATGATAACAAAAAGCATTCACATAAATGTAAACTAATACTAAATCATCCATGAAATTAGGCTGGGTAATCTATATGTTTCTTCCAAACTACAAAATTACATAAGAAATAATAGGAAAACTCATTTCAGAGTTCATAGATCATAAGACCGTAGGAAAATGTGCTAAAACACTATGCCCTCTCATGAATCAAGAAGAGTCTTTGCATATATACATCACCTTGAAACTAAGAATTATCATTTGGTTTATTCCTGCATTAGAAGAGTTCTTGTTGTTCATCCACATCTGACTCTCCATGACCTCATGGATCATACTGTTCATGAGGTTTTCTTGGCAAAGATACTGGAGTAATTTGCTGTTTCCTTCTCTACTTTTTTAAGGCAAACAGAGGTTAAGTGACTTGTCCAGGGTCACACGGCTAACAAGTGTCTGAGGCCAAATTTGAATTCTCTTCTTTCTTCATGCTACCCCCTGAGCTGTTTAGCTACCTTTAAAATGACTACCTATATAGTAAAACAAATGAAAAATAGTGATTACCATATTTGTAATATAAAAGAATATATTAATGTTCTCTACACATATTAGCAACTGGTATACCTTTGCTCTCCCTAACTGGGTATGGAGAACTATTTTATGCTAATATCAATAATAATTGTCCAACATCATTTTCCATAGGACAATAGCTTTAGAATTCGATGGAACTGTCTCCTCTAGCCCCATCAAGAAGTAACTAGATGCTGCAATGGAAAGGGTCCTGGACCTGGAGTCAGGAAGACATTTACTAACTGTGTCTCCCTGGGCAAATAACTTTACCGCTGTTTACCTCAGTTTCCTCATCTATAAAATGGGAGTAATAGGACTCTTGAGGGAAAATGCCATCCACATCCAGAAAAAGAACTATGGAATGAACTGTAGAACGAAGCAGAATATTTTCTCTTTATTAAGTTTTGTTTTGTTTTCTCTCATGGTTTCTCCCATTCATTTTGATTCCTTTTTGCAACATGACTAATGTGAAAATGTGGTTAATAAAAATGTATGTGTAGAATCAATATAAGATTGCATCCCGTCTCAGAAAGAGAGGGGGAGAAAATCTAAGACTTATGGAACTGATTGTAGAAAATGAAAACAAATTAATTTTTAAAAAATGAATAAAAATAAAATGGGGAGGAATAGCACCACCTACCTCCCAGGGTTGTTGTGAGGATCAAATGAGATATTTGAAAATTCTTAATCTAATGCATAGCATTTAGTAGGCATTTAATAAATGTTTGTTCCCTTTCCCCTTGATTTTATAGATGAAGAAACTGAGGATCGGGAGAGGTTAGATGACGAGCCCAAAGTCACACACAGGTAGAAAATAGTAGGGTTGAGTTTTGACCACAGAATCCAACACTTTGTCCAATACACCATAAGCCATTGTCATTCATTAGTACAAGAGGTACACTAATATTTTTGAAGGTGAAATCATAAATATCCTGAAGGAATGCCCATTGTCATCCATCACACTCCAAATGCAATAATTCTTACCAAAAATAGTGTTGCTACTCCTCCACAAATGAACATAGCTTCATGTAACAAATAATATAAGCAGATCTAATTCATAGATAAAGTCCTCTCCTCAGTCTTGTTCCTGACATACAGAGGGAATACAATGTTGAACTTAGCCTCAGAAAGTCCTGAATATAAATCTTCCCTACTTATCAATTACTGGCTATTTGACCCCGAGCAATTCACCTTTCTCAACCTCAGTATCCTGATCTGTAAAATATATATAATAATACCTACAGTGCCTAACCTTCAGAGTGTGTTAAGATAAACACAAGAATGTACGTAAGGCACTGTGCAAAACTGAAAGGACTATATAAGTGTCAGTCATCATTAACATTAAATTTCTGCCATATTCATCACAAATACGCTTACTGCCATTGGCACATACTAAATACTTATACATTAATACTAAAATGAATAAGTTTAAGATCAATATACCAACACCACTATTATGAGATGTAATACCTTGTTCTTTTTCCAGTTATTATTCAGTAAATTTTGTCAACTATTTTAAATATGTTAACAATTAGAAAAAAGAAAGGAACATATACTACTAAATAGCTGATATATTAAGAGAAACTCTACAGGGTATTCAATCGTTCAATCAACAAGCATTTATTAATCTCTTACTATATACCACCACGGTGATAGGTGCCAGAGCTGGAAAGCTAAAAGAGAGACATTTCCTGACCTATTTTCTCATCAGCTCTAGAAGTGACTCTGTGAAGGATAGTGCATTTCCACAAGTCATAGGGCAGAAAGGCGAATCTGTAGCCAATAGTATTTAATCCTATTATCCTGTGAATGGCCCCTGGTCACATAGCCCTAGTTCCAGAATCCTGAGAGTTTACAATTCTTTTGCAGTCAAATTTGTGGATTAAGTAACTCACCATATATTCAAATCTCAAGCAGGCAAGATAGTTCTGTTACCTGTCTAGTGTTAAGGCATATGCCTTTGTGGCTCCATCATTCACAAGATAATTTCTTTCAAGGATCTCCATGGACGCCATGATAAGAGGATTTTTTTTTTATTTTCTTTCTTCCCCTCAAGCTAACTGTCAGGTTAGGGAAGCAAAACAGAACTAGAATGTTCACAGACTCAAAAAAAAAAGAAAAAAGTTTCTAAGGCTTAAAATAACAAGCCTCTTACAATAATCTTCTTGGTAGGTCAGATCTTGCCTAGGTTCATTTGCTCCCCAAAGGTGGCTCTTTCCCTATGGAGGCCTTCTTTTGAATCATCTGAAGGCTTATCTAGTCTCTTTCTTTTCTTTTTCCCCATGGTCTGTGATAAGCTCATCTTTTCACCAGAGGAGAAGAGTCCCAGCGTCCCACAAGTTGTTCTCTGACTCCGAAGCGCACATGGAGGAGAAGTGTTTAAAGCCAACATAGATGCCTTAGTGGCAGCAGATCCACTGTGAGCCTGCTTCCCTCTCTCTTCTCCCTCAGCCTAAAGAGCAAGGACTTTCTCTGGGGTCACTTTTGAACAATATAAAGAACTTATTTTTTTTCTTCTCTTGATATGGCTGGATTTCAAGAGTCAAAGGAGATAGGGCTGTTAATCACTGAGACCTGTAACTGGTACAATTACAAATATGCTGATATATTTGAAAATCTTGGCTTGATGGACCAGAGATAGGTAACTTCAGCTCCTGCAGAACTGACAGCTCTCAGACACCTGTTAGCCTATGGCTAAGGAGAATAAAAGCTTTTGCTGCCAGGGTTTTCTAGTCCCTGACTGCCAAAGAGAATTTCCTTACATGTAACTCTCAGGAAAACCATCGACTGAATGGCAGGTTTTAATTTGCCCTAGTAACATTCCCTTTTGTCTCCCATCTCCTAAGCACTGACATGTCTCCTTGTTGCTAAAGCTCCTTGTATTTGAAAGAAAAGTGGGGCCTGCAAAGAAAAAGATCAGATTATCACACATCCTTCCCAGGCAAATGTGGTCAGGTAGGTGGTAAAGTGAGAGTTAAGCTACACTGGTTCAGACAGGTTTAGGGGTAGCTGATTGCTGAGGGTATTTTCCTCCTAGCAACATTGTCTGGTAACACAAAACAAGATGGCATGAAGTCTAAGGAGGCCACCACAACAAGCATGGTTTCATGGCCCTTTGCCCATCCTACTAGCCAGAGGCCATTCAACTCCACACCTTCTCATCTCCAGATTTTTTGTGAAGGCAACACCATCTTTGCTCAACATCAATGGGTAGGCAGTGTGATGTCATGGAGAGAACATTGGTCTTAGAATTAGCAGACCTAGATCCCAGGTGGAGGTCTACCATTCGGCCATGAAACAACGATCAACATCACTTAATCACGCTGAATCTATTTCCTCATCTCTAAAATGATGGATTACTGGTTTTTAAAATATATTGCTGTTAAAAATCCTTCACCCACTTAAAAAATGTATCTCACATTTACACAGGGCTTTCTAGCTTTTAAAAAAACAGTATGGCTTGAGAATTCTTCTAAAATCCTCTTTCCATGGCTCATCCATTTGCCAAGGAGACCTTGGATTCTCAAAGGCTAAACCAGCTGAATACGAGCTACGGCAGGTCCCACCAAGACCGAAATAGGGACTCAGTAGGGGGAAGGTGTGTCTGTTGTCCAAGGATCAACCTCAGTAGGTTCAGAAAAAGTTTATCACCGGGGTAGTCTCAGAGGGATGAATTTTCAGCTACATAAACTCTAGAAGAATACCTCTCAAACTCAAGTGGGGCTGTAATTTGGCAGAGGGAAATCTTGGAGCCTTGAGGTATGTGTCATCTGCTCCTTTAAGTACATACCTTGGTCACTTGCATTCCCTGCATATATATCCCTTCCCATGTGTAGTCCCAAGCATCACCACATAATTGCTAAAAAGACCCACTCTTCAATCCTACCTCTGATATTTACCACCAGTGTGACATTAGACAAGCTACTACCTCTCTGGACCTGTAAAATGAGGATAATGAACTAAATGGTCACTGAAGTCACTTCCAGGAATGAACCTATCTATAAGCTATTATGAACCCCTTAAGTTCAACAACTGTATCAACAAATAATATGACTTAAGAAGTCTAATCAAACATGCAAAATGAGACTGACATATATATGTATGCAAATATACATTTGAATGTGGACAATGCAAAAATTTACTTCACTTGACTATATATCATATATGTATATATTTTACAAGTGTTTTTTGGTTGTTTTTCCAGTTGTGAGAAGAAAGGTTTGGGAGAGAAAAAAAATAGTTTCTATTAATTTAAAAAATTAATTGTAAAAAGAATAAAAGAAAAAGACATTGTTCAAAATACAGGAATTTACCAAAAATTAAAAATGATCTTATGAAACACCAAAAAAAAGAAGCTTGGTGTTGGAGAAAGAATCTTTGACTTGGAGACAAAAGTACTTGGTATGTATCCTAAATCTAACACTTATTTGCTGTGTAGTGCTGGGCAAATCACTTAACTTCCCTGAACATCAATTCCCTTCTCTTTAATGTGGGGGAGTAATAATACCCTTATGAAAGTGCTTTGTAAACTTTAAAGTTCTATGTAAATGGGAACTATCGTTCCGGAAAATAATCAAAGAGCTCTCAGAGCAGTTCCAGTCAGAGACTGATTTTCCTAGTTTCCTGTGTAACCCTCCAACATAAAGAGCCCATTCCTTATCTGTCTTTACAAGCCTAAAGGCCTTACTCTCTGGAACACATAAAAGATTTAAGCAATATATCTTCCTCCATGTGTGAACCCTCTATCCCATATGTCCCATGTCACCACCCATCATCTAATTGCCTTTTAACTTTACTCTTCTGTTTCAAGGAATGACCAAGCCAAGAAGACTGACTCTCAGATGGCCTGCAAACCAAGAAGTGATCTGTCCTTCCCAGAGAAGCTCATGGGGTTCTGATTCTATTGTTAGTAGGATGAAAGCAAAATTCTCACTATTCCTTGGCCCTTCTATTTCCATATAATTAGAAGTTTTTCAATAGAGCCAAGAGACAGAAAAACATAGGAAAAAAACTATATCTGTACATGGCCATATTTCACAGCTAAGATTATTTGAGAGGGGTTTCTAACAGCTTAAGAAATAGAAATAGAATTCAAATTGATGCAAAAAAGTAAAACAAATATCAAAATCAATTCAAAAAAGAAAAATGTAAGAGAGAAAAAATTTCATTTTTTTTTATTTTGAAAGTACAAGGTGAGGAATACTTAGCTACCTATCAGAAAATAACCAAATAAACTAGGGTTTAGTCTAGCCTCCTTATCTGTCTCCTCATCTAGCTCCTTATTCTGTGCAGGAGACAGACAGCATCTCTTCTGAACCTCAAACAGCTACTCTTTGTCTGGCAAGCTTTGCTTGCCCTTTCACTTTTAACTCTCTTAGGGATAAGGGAAGTGGTTAAAGGTGTTAATATAAAAGAGAATGTCTAACCTCTTTTCCACTCAGTTCTTAAAATGGTGCCAGTGTTTAAGAAGAGAATCCAGCACTGGGGGCAAGACAAAAGGCTATTTTAGTACACAGCCTAGGATAAGGATATATAAGCCATTATACCAGATAGAAAGCCAACAAGTCAGCAGAAGACTCTAAGCTAAGATTAAATCTATTCTTTTGATTGCCTTTTTCCTAGTGCCAGACAGCTATCTGACTTGGGGTTAGAAAATCCCTCTTTTAGCTTTTGTTAAATCCTTGATTGTCATATCCAAAACTCATTCCTTGGACTTTACCCAAAAATCCCCACAGAATCTGAATGAGGGTCTGCCAGTTGAGGCTGCTTTCACTTCCCTTTCTGACTTGCATGGAAAAAAATGTAAATAAAGCTAGAAACAAGAACAAAGGGCTAGCTAGGCAAATCCAAAAGGGCCCTATGTTTTTACTTCTATTCTAGTGTTTCTTGCTTTCATTATGAATTCCTGCTGGCCGCAAAAATCTTTGCTCCTTGTTTAGCATCCTGTCAATCAATTAATCTACAAGTTTTTATTGACTGACAGGAATTATATTAAGTGCTGGGAATACAAATGAAATAATCCCTACTTACCAGGTGTTTACATTCTAATGAAGATATTAGCAAGGACACATATAAATATGTACATATATATGTGTATACATATATATGTGTGTGTATATATATAGCATAAATATAGAGTGAATAAATTAAAATATATAACAAAGAGTTAAATTCAAAGTATTATGGAAGGGAGAACATTAGCAGTTTTGGGGAAAGGAATGTCAGGAAAATATCCAAGCATAAGATGATGTTGGAGCTGTGTCTTAAGGAGAAATATGGTTCTGATCAACAGAAAACACTGGTTTCTCTCTATAGTCAGAACCTTGGGTTACTTTTGCAGAAAATACCTTCCTGTCTTAAAGTCATTGAAAGCAAAATTTGCCCCGATAAACCCAGATGCAAATGGTCAAGTGGATTGCCTCTGCAGGTGCAAGCACCGATAAAATATTTTCCATCAGTTGACCACAATCTCTTCTCTTGGAAATCCATTAATTTCAACTCTTTTTCATACTATATATATTTGTCCTCACAATTTTCAGGAAAAGGTTCTAGTTCTACCTGTGTCCCTTATGGCCTAATTTGACATGCCCTGCCCACATAGGTGCTAAGGTACTAATCATCTCTAAATCAGCAGAGCATATGCTTAGAGGGCACAAGGAGATCAAGGGGAAAAATCAGCTCTCTGGTTGACATTTGATTCTGGTAGGCTATTAAGCGGCTCATCCCAGTTTCCTAGGCAACCGCCTTCCACACAATCCTGAATTACAGGTTGTCTTCTCCGCCCACTCTCAATCACAGGCATGTAGCAACTGAAAGGGGCAAAATGCAATTTATAACAGTTACCACTGGGAATAAATATTCTGTCAACAATATAAACAGCTCTGACACAAATGCAATCACTCAATCTGTTCCCTGACGCTTTCTGTTGCCTTCCGTTATTTCTTAATAAGGTCTTGCAAACTATGTTATAAGCTAAAACTAATATGTGTACAAAAATAATTCACACACCTGCCTCACATGTTGCACAGTCTTTAACTTCTAGAAAGAGTGCATACAAGTTTATGTAAAGCTTCTCATCATGTTACCTAAGAGTTTTAATAAATTAGACATTTAAAAATACAAGGACAAGGAAGAAGATCCCCAGATGTAATAACTGAAGGGAAAGCACAGCCTTTATTAAAAAGTGAAAAAGAATTCTCATCATCAAAGCTATGGGTTATCCTAAGGTCAAAAGCCACACATTTTCTTTCCTAAATCTGTGCTGAGAAGCATCTTGGGCGTATTAGGGAGAGTGGTGATCTTGTCTTCTGTGGATTCAAAGCCTGCCTGTGACTTGTGCTGGCTGAGTAGTCATGGGCAAAAACAGTCAAACAATTTAGCACCCTATGACAATCTTAGGTGCATCTACTCTACTTCATTGCAGTGACATGCTCTTCACAAACTGACCCATTTAAAGAATGTTATTCCATATTAGGTCCTGACAGAGACACAATGAAGCCTTCATATTCTATCACAGTCCCTCGTTCCTTCCTGTTAGAGTCATTGTTTGACCATTTTCAAACTTATAGGACCTAAAGGAACCCCTTCATATTGTTTCATTCAATTCAACAAACAGCTATTAAGCACTAAGTGTATATAGAGTACTATGTTAGCTGCTGAGGAAACAAAGGAATTACTTTTAAAGACATTACATTGTAGTGGTGGAAATAATATGTACACAGAGAAGTAAAGACAAGACATTTTGAGAAGGGAGAGACCACAAACTACTAGGGCAATCAAGACAGGCTCCACATAAAAAGTAATACCTGAGCTGAGCCTTGAAATAAGCTCCAGGGGTAGGGAACCTGCCATCTCAAGGCCACATGTGACCTTCTAGGTCCTCAAGCGTAGCCCTTAATGTCAAAGGGTTACACTTGAGGACCTAGAGCATCGTATGTGATCTCGAGGCCTCAGGTTCCCCACCCCTATAGAGTTTCTAAAAGGTGCATGGAAAGGGAGAATACATTATAGCACAGGGAAAAGTCTTTTTGAAAACATAGACACTAACGATGGAATGCCACCCTTGAGGAATGAAGGAAGGGAGGAAGGAAGGGAGGAAGGAAGGAAGGAAGGAAGGAAGGAAGGAAGGAAGGAAGGAAGGAAGGAAGGAAGGAAGGGAAGGAGGGAGGGAGGGAGGGAGGGAGGGAGGAAGGGGAAGGAAGGAAACATTTATTAGGTACCTACTATGTTCTAAGCTAAGTGTTTTACACTTACTAAGTGTTTTACAAATACCATCTCATTTAATCCTTACAACAATCCTGGGAAATAGGTGTTATTATAATCTCCCTTTAACATCTAGGGACAACGAGGCAGACAGATTTGCCCAGGGCCATTCAGTTAATAAGTATCTGAACTCAAGTCCTCTTATCCACTGCACCACTTAGGAATGCCTTAGCTTTCATGTAGAGTATGTACAGCAGAAAGATCTACAAAAAATATGGGAAGGTAAGGGGAAGTCCAATTATGGGGAAGGAGGTGGTGTTAAATGCTAGACTAAAGAGCTTATATTGTGTTCTAGAAGCAATAGGTAGCCACTGAAGACTTTTGAAAAGGGCAGCGATGTAGTCAGACTCCTATTTTTGGAATATTAATTTGGCAGTTATAAGGAGGTTAGATTTGAGAGGAGAAAGACTGAGAGCAAGGAGACCATCTGTTGCAATAACCTCAGGGAAAAAAGTGAATGGGATCTGAACTAGGGTAGCAGTCATCTGAGTGAAGAGAAGAGAGTGGATGCAATATATGTTGTGACAGTTAAGACAGCAAGACTTGGCAAGAATTTGGCTAGAAGGGGTGAGGATGAGGGAAAATTCAATAATGATTCTGAGGTCATGAACTTCCTACCGAAAGCATGGTGATACATTCAATAGAAATAGGGAAGCCTGGAGGAGGCGATATTTGGGGGTTGGGATAGATAATAAATTCTATTTTGGACATTTTGAGTCTGGTATGCCAAAGGCCTGTCTAGATAGAGATGCCCATCAGTTAGCTGGCAACTTGGGAGTAGGATCCAAGAGGGAAATTAGAGTAGGATATTTGGTTTGGAAACCATCTGCAATAAAGATGATCACTGAAATCAATCGTGGTAACTGATCACCAAAATCACCAACTGGTATAATTTGGTAATCACCAAAGATATAATGTAGAAGGAGAAGAAACTCTAGGGAAGAGCCCTGAGGGATATCCATGTTTAATAGTTAGGATAAGGATGAGTGATGAGCAAAGAAGACTGAGAAGGACGAATCAGACAAATAGGAGGAAAAACAACAGAGAACAACATCAAAAAAAAAAAAATGTAGAGTAAGTATCCAAGTGTAAAGAGGGGTCAATCCTGCAGAGAGGATTAAGACTTAGGCCACTAGATTTAACAGTAAAGAGATTGTTGATAACCTTGAAGAGAGCAATTTCTGTTGACTAATAGGGTCAAAAGTCAATTACTTTCTATAACAGACGCATGGGTGGCAATATTGGTGACTGAGACAATCTCTGGGTCTAAGTGTAGGCCTCTAGCCTTGGGACAGAGAAAAGGGTTAAAAAAGTACAAGTGTAAATCAGTGGCTGGGACAGGTCAAGAACCACTTTCTCAGGACTTCAAATTTAAAAGGCTGGGACCAGAGCAGGGGAAACAAGGTTGTAACTCAGCAAAAGATGTACAGAAAGTAGGAGGTGTGCTAACCTAAGTCTTAGGAAAATGACTATCTGACTCCATGTGCCTCCTTCAAACTTCGCCCTTTTATTTTTGTGGTTAGTATATGTGCCGTCACAAGGCCAAGACTCCTACTGCTCGGGTAAGCTGTGGGAATGACCACCTGTGCAGTCTTCTCAAAGAGACCACAGGTTTAGGGCAACTAGGTGGTAGAGCACATAGAACATTGAACTTAGAGTTAAGAAAACCGTTCAAATCTAGCCTCAGAAAATTCCTAGCTGTGTGGTCCTGAACAAGTCACTTAACTTCTCTCTGTCTCATTCTACTGTTCTGTAAAATAGGGATAATATTTGCCATCTCCCAGAGATGCTTTGAGGCTCCAATGAGAAAATATATGTAATGTACATTTGTAAACCCTACAGCATTATTTAAATACTAATTCATCTTCTCTTTCTTGATAGTTTGCAAAATACTCTGTACCCATTTTGTAATTGTAATCATATAATTTATTTCTATTATAAATAGTTTCAGATATAACTTCTACATGAGAAAAATAAGGAAGTTTAAAAAGACAAGAAAACAAACATGTTAATAATAGAAGACTGGCAATGAAGCAAACTTCCATGAATCTATTTTGAATGTCAAATCTCAAAGCCAGGAAAAAAAACCTCACAAATATGAAAATTGTTTTTGTTAATTCAAGTTTACATCTAATGACTCTCATATGCAGCGATTGTTGTTACCAAATTTTAAAAAAATAGTTCCTTTATTCTGACAAAGTTACAGTGGTATTTGCTTACAAAACATTAGTTCAGTAACTAGGACAGGGTGATCAGGGCTTTGTCCAGGGCACTGAAATGGAAAAGGCATTGACAGTACTTGTACAAATTACAGCAGAATATAAACTGAGCTCAGCACTTGGTTGGCAAGAATAATTAGTTTTCAATTTCCTCTCCTATCCACTTCTATTCTTGATTAACTGACTCTATCCTGGTCCAGAACCAGCTTTCTCCTACTCCCAACAATTGAATTTGTCTTTAAAATGTGATTTGAAGGCATATTACCTGCTTCTTGCCTTAGAATTGTGAAACTTAATAAAGTTCTATAAAACAAAGCAAATTGAAAAAACAAGCACTCCAAGTTTTAAACCAAGAATGTGATGAACTGAATGAAACTCTCTCCTCCTAAATATTGACTTAAATAAGCAAAAGGGGTAAATGAAAATTATTGTGAAGCATCTTACAAAATGAGTCATCAAATTCAATGTTGTTCCCAATCCTATGTCACTTATTGATAGCCAACAATTCCATCCATCTCACTAAATGAGTTATTTGCCATGCTGTTAAATGCTGCATAAAATTTATCTGAAAATATAACGTTCAAAAAAACTTTCATCAGCAAGAGGCTCTTAGAAATTAATTTTCAATTACTTCACTTCAAACATTATGCTGAAATTTTATTCAAAAGGAAGGATTATCACACTTCAAAAAATCTGATGGCCCAGAAAATCACTAGAGAAGCACGTTAAATGGATTACTTCCTCTCTTGACATTGTAGGCCTAAGAAACTTGCGAAGGACGTTTTCTCTACTCGTATATGAAAGGGTGGTGACTGCATAGATGAATCTTAAAAGTGGAATATTTATGATTGCTATGCCCTCCTTGTAGAAACCCATCTGATTGGGTGGGTTCACCCAATTATCTGGGGAAAATAGATCTCAGAAGAAACAAATTGCCAAGAATTTGAAACTTTACCAGATTTAGAAATAATAAAAGTCACAGAACTGAATGCTAAAGAGGGCCTTAGAAATTTTTAATCCAATCTTTTGATTTTGCAAGTGAAGAAAGCAAGATCCAGTCAGGAAGACTTAGCAATAGTCACCCAGCTAATGAGGAGAAGAGCTGAAACTAGAACCCAGGCCTCCAACATTCCCTCTGCCACACTAAAATAAACCCCTGCCCAAAGAAGAATTAATGGAGCTCTCCTCGGTTTTTCAATATCAGATTCCCAAAGTTGTAATGTCTCCCAAGTCCTACTAAATAGTTTCATCTATTTATTTATTTATTTAACTTTTTACAATCATTTTCACGAAATTTTGGGTTCCAAATTTTCTCCCCTTTTAACCCTTCCCCCCACCCCAATACCCCAAGCAATCTAATATTCCCTATCTCCAATCTGCCCTCTCTTCTGTCATCCCTCTCTTCTCTTGTCTCCATCTTCTCTTTTCTCCTGTAGGGCCAGATGACTTTCTATTCCTCATTAACTGTATGTCTTCTTTCCTAGTAGCAACAACAATACTAAACAGTTGTTCCTAAAACTTTGAGTTCCAAATTCTCCCCATCCCTCCCTCCCCACCCATTCCCTTTGGGAAGGCAGGCAATTCAATATAGGCCATTTCTGTGTAGTTTTGCAAATGACTTCCCTGATAGTCGTGTTGTGTAAGACTAACTGAATTACCCTCCATCCTATCCTGCCCCTCATTGTTTCTCTTCTGTCTTTTGATCCTGTCCCTCCCCAAGAATGTTGACTTCAAATTGCTCCCTCCTCCCTTTACCCTCCCTTCCATCATCCCCCCCCTTGCTTATCTGTTCTCCCCCACTTTCCTATACTGTAAGATAGGTTTTCATACCAAAATGAGTGTGCATTTTATTCCTTCCTTTAGTCAAATGTGATGAGGGTAAACTAGTTGTTTGGTTTTTTTTTTCTCAGCTCTCCTCTTTTTCCCTCCACTAAGAAGTCTCCTACTTGCCTCTTAAATGACATATAATTACCCCATTCCCTTTCACCCTCTTTCCTCCCAGTACATTTCTCTCTCATCATTTACCTTAATTTCTTTTAAGATATGGTCCCATCTTATTCAATTCACTCTGTGTTCTCTGTCTCTGTATGTGTGTGCATGTGTGTATGTGTGTGTGTGTGCATGCATGTACATGTGTGTGTGTGATCCCACCAACTACCCAGATACTGAAAAGTTTTAAGAGTTACAAATATTGTCTTTCCATGTAGGAATGTAAACAGTTCACTTCTGGTAAGTCCCTTAAGACTTCTCTTTGCTGTTTGCCTTTTCATGCTTCTCATTCTTGTGTTTGAAAGTCAAATTTTCTTTTCAGCTCTGGTCTTTTCATCAAGAATGATTGAAAGTCCTCTATTTCATTGAAAGACCATATTTTCCCTTGAAGTATTATACTCAGTTTAGCTGGGTAGGTGATTCTTGGTTTGAGTCCTAGTTCCTTTGACTTCTGGAATATCCTATTCCACACCCTTTGATCCCTTAATGTAGAAGCTGCTAGATCTTGAGTTATCCTGATTGTATTTCCACAGTACTGGAATTGTTTCTTTCTAGCTGCTTGAAAGATTTTCTCCTTGAGCTGGAAGTTCTGGAATTTGGCTACAATGTTCCTAGGAGTTTCTCTTTTTGGATCTCTTTCAGGTGGTGATCGATGGATTCTTTCAATACTTACTTTGCCTTCTGGTTCTAGAATGTCAGGGCAGTTTTCCTTGACAATTTCATGGAAGATGATATCTAGGCTCTTTTTTTGATCATGGCTTTCAGGTAGTCCCATAATTTTTAAATTGTCTCTCCTGGATCTATTTTCCAGGTCAGTTGTTTTTCCCATGAGATGTTTCACATTCTCTTCCATTTTTTCATTCTTTTGGTTTTGTTTGGTGATTTCTTGGTTTCTCGTAAAGTCATTAGACTCCATCTGTTCCATTCTAATTTTGAGAGAACCATTAAATTCAGTGAGCTTTTGAACCTCTTTTTCCATTTGGCTAATTCTGCTTTTGAAAGCATTCTTCTCCTCATTGGCTTTTTGAACCTCTTTTGCCAATTGAGTGAGCCTATTCTTCAAGGTGTTATTTTCTTCAGCATTTTTTTGGGTCTCCTTAACCAAGGTATTGACCCGTTTTTCATACTTTTCTTGCATCTCTGTCATTTCTCTTCCCAGTTTTTCTTCCACCTGTCTAACTTGCTTTTCAAAATCCTTTTTGAGCTCTTCCAAGGCCTGAGCCCACCCGACATCCCCCTGGGGTGTCTGGGGTGTTGAGGCCCCACCCTCCACGTCTTTCCCTGATGGCAAGAATATTTCCTCATCCTCGTCAGATCCGAATATCAGGATCATTTGCATTTGTTGGAAAAAAACTCTCTATAGTCTTATTTTTCTTCCCTTTTCTAGGCATTTTCCCAGCCGGTTACTTGACTTCTGAGATTCCTGTCCACCCCCGCCTAGATCCGCCCAGCTAATGCTTGGGCTCTGAGATTCAAATGGGCTTTCCGCAGCAAGCTTTAGTTCTGGCGCTGGGGTGGGGGCAGGGCCGCCTCCCAGGCTCAGCTCCCTCAGGGGTTTTATGCAGAGACTTTCAGGAACAGAGCGGGTGGGGGCAGCCGCCTCCCAGGCTCAGTTCCCTCAGGGGCTTTATGCAGAGGCCTTCAGCAAAAGAGCAGGGTGGGGCAGGGCCATCTCCCAGGCTCAGCTCCCTCAGGTTGTTTATGCAGAGACTTTCAGTAATGAAGATCCTGCCTGCTGCTGGGGGAGTCCGGGCAGCCGCCGCTGCTGCCTCCACTGCTGCCCACGCCTCTGCCTCCGCCACTTCCTGCCCCCGTCTCTGCTGCCGCCGCTTCCCCCCGAGGGGGCCCGAGTCACGGAGACACTCCGCTCCCCTCCTCCAGCCCAGCCTCTCTCACTGACCTGTAGCTTCTGTGGGCGGAGGGACTTTCCCAGCTGCCGGAGCTTCCGTCCCTGAAGCCTGCTCGGGTCAGCTTCTCTGGGGCCGCAGCCAGGGCAACGCTGGGGGTGGAGTCCGCTTTCCGGGGCACGATGGACCCTGGGGATGGGTCTCCAGGGCTCCCTGGAACGGAAATCTCTTCCACTCCGTTTCTGTACCCCTTTCAGTGGTCCAGAAGATATAGGGTCTCTTTTTACATTAATTCTATGGGCTGTGGTTTCGGAGCTCGTAAACGTGCGTCCTTCTACTCCACCATCTTGGCTCCACCCCCAATAGTTTCATTTTTTTTAAGTATTCATCATTATCAAGTCAAATGGCATTTGAAATTTTCCATTACAAGAAGTTCCTTTTAAATACGCATTGTTGTATAGCTCAAAGAAGCCACCTCAGTCCAAGTTTCCAGCTAATGGCCTCTGTGAGGCAGCCAGGCTGGAGTCAGAAAATCCTGAGTTCAAATCCATCCTCAGATATTTACTATCAGTATAACTCTGGGAAAGTCAATCTCTGCCTCAATTTTTTCAAATGAAAGTAGAGACTATCCATCCTTGGTGTTTTCTTGGCAGAATGGTTGGCCATTTCCTCATCCAAAGGCAAAACAGAGGTTAAGTGTAGTAACTGCTAAATAATGCTTGCTTGTTCTATGAATTTGGTGGTCCATAAAGCTCTCTAAGCCATAGTTCACAGATCCTGACTTGATGTTACCATACCCCATTGTAAGATTTTGTCAATCAGCACACTTGGTCTAGAACAAAGACACTTTAATTAAAGCAATGTAATAAGGTCATTATCTAACACCCCCAGCTCCCACCCAGTACTACTGGAACCTAATCAGCCAAAAGTACATGCACACTCAATTGAAAGAGTGGGCCTTTTTAGCAATTCGTACATTCTTCTGTGGTGAATGCTTGGGACCACACATGGGAAGGGATATACATGCAGGGAACACAGGTGACCAAGGTACGTTCTTGCAGGTGCAGATGACATTTCCCCTACTACAATTCCAATGTCTTCTCCTAATGCCATAGCACTGACCCCTCCTGGATTCTCTCGGGCAGTCAGTCTCTGATCTTAACTTGTTCCACCAGCTTAGTCTCTGCTCCCAGTTTCTCATCAACTCCCATTATTTTCAAATTCCCTTAATAAACCTTGTACAACATTTGCTAAAAATGTTGTAGTTACAGCTCTTTCACCAGCCCTGTTAGCTCTTTTCACCATCCGTTGGGTCAGAGATGGAATGCTATGGCTACAGCTTTTGTACCCTATATCTTTGGCCAACTCATTTTTGTTCCAGCTAGAGTCTTCAGTTCTAAAGTACATACAGGACTGCCTGCAACAGCCTTAAAAAATGCAGTGTAATTAATAATAGAGCGGTTCATCACTGGGTATGGAATCAGGAAGACTCATTTTCATGAGTTCAAATCTGGCCTCAGAGACTTACTAGCTGTGTAACCCTGTGTGCCTCAGTTTCCTCATCTGTAAAATGAACTGGAGAAAGAAATGACAAACCACTCCAATATCTTTGCCAAGAAAACCCCATATGGGGTCATGAAGAGTCTGACAGCAAAAATAGTGCTCAGTTTAGATGCTATGTATAAACAGCATTGCCTGAGACTCAGCTTTAAAGGTACCGTGTGATTAGTAATCCTCTGAAAATGCTACAGTTCATTTTTCCCAGCACTTGCCACCAATATGAAGCTTTCTTTAAATTTCTTCAGCCAAGCTTTTCAGCTACGTTTCTCAGGCAGCTCTCTTCTTCTCATCCAGGCTGTACCAGGAGATACAGTGGCCTAGGCTAACAACAGGTCTGCTGTTTGAATTCTCCTCAGAGTCCTCCCGTTAAGTACTTCTCTCTCTCTTTTGCACTCTTCTTGAAATTGAACTTTTTAAAATTACAATGTACTCTACACTTTCCTCTGGGTCTTTCAACTGGAACCTAACATAATCAGAAACCCAATTTATTTTTAGCATACATCATACCTCTTCACTGAAGCAAATTTTCCGAGGGTTCTATTTTCTCAAATGTAAAGGAGGTTTAGAGACACCATGGTAAGAAAACTGCTTTAAGCTCACCTGAGTAGTCCCTCCATTTTATGCATGGTGGCAACTGCTAGAAATTTTTGAGATAATGCTTTCTACTCTCTCTCTCTCTCTCTCTCTCTCTCTCTCTCTCTCTCTCTCTCTCTCTCTCTCTCTCTCTCTCTCTCTCTCTCTCTCCTCTCTGCAGATATTGTAGTTGGATAGGACTATTTCTGAATCATTCCTTGAATTTGGGAGGGACCCATTTGGCCAGTCACCGGGAATCATACCTATGTGCACATTTCCATAGTTATACATTTCACTTTTTAAAGGTTTTGTATTGTAGATTAAATGACTCTTTGGGTCATCAGCATGAAAAGAGAGAAATTTTAAAATACTTCTTTGGATTAAACCTGTGATTTCGCTGTTCTGTAAAATCTGGATTCAATCAAAAGGTTACATTTAAGGATCTGGAAGGCCATGTGTGGCCTCAAGGCCACAGGTTCCCCACCCCTGGTGCAGGGAATTCCCTCTATCAATGTAGATTGCCATCTCCTCTGCAGCATAGCTTCCTGTGGCAATAAAAGGGTAAGCAACTTGCCAAGTCATACAACCAAAATGCATCAGAGCAGGATTTAAACAAAGATCTTCCTGTCTCTGGTGCCACTTTACCATATTTATCATATCATATTCATAAACATAGTTTGTTCATTCAGTCATTTTTTCAGTCATGTCCAACTCTTCATGACCCTATGTGAAGTTTTCTGGACAGAGATACAGAAGTGGCTTGCATTTCCTTCTCCAGCTCATTTTATAGATGAGGAAACTGAGGCAAACAGGATTAAGTGACTTGTCCAGGGTCACATAGCTAGTAAGTGTCTGAGGCCAGATTTGAACTCAGGAACATGAGTCTTCCTGACTGCAGGTCCAATACTCTATCCATGGCGCCACCTAGCTGCCCTGTAGTGAAATACCTCTCCAGAATACCTCTTTTTTGGCGGGGAGAGGGAGAAGAAGAAGGGATGTAAGGCCAAAAACCCCTTTGCTTATATACAGCAAAATAAGATTGCTTACCTTATACAATTAAAATTAAAAATTATCTAAGGGTCTCTGAGAACTGGCATGATTTAAACCCCTGGGAAGAAGCTACAGTGCAATGCAAAGAATGCTTGACATACTCAAAAGCCCTGGGTTAAAGTTCTGACCCTGTAGTTGACTAGTTTTGTGACCTTGAGAAAATTTCTTAAATTCTCTCATGTTTTCCCATCTGAAAAGTAGGGATAAGAATATTTGCAGTAAATCATAGTGTTGTAAGACAATGCACCTTTAAGTGCTATGTAATGGTGAAATGCTATAGAAATGTCAGCTATTGGATAATATGATGGGTTCAAATACCTCTGCCAAGAGGATTATTACTTTACAGTAAAAGTGCAAAGTTCCCACTCCTTTGGGAGCATAGAATATTATATTTTTTGAAGTAATTGGTCCATTTCAAACCCTGATAGCTATGATGAAGATTTTATTCATTTAATCACAATATGCAGAGTCCCCAATTTCATAACCTTTTCCAAACCATTTCCTATGCCACTTAGCACTGAATTCAATACAATTTTCATTTTTTCACAACTTGCACCCATTTTTTCGAAAAGACTTAGAAAATATTTCCGTTGTTTGCAGTACAATTGGAGCCTAAACATATGCTATGAATTTCTATAACAAAAAAAAAAAAAATGTGTCTTTAGTGGCACAGGTAGTGCAGTTGGGTGACCCTGACCAAATCACTTGACTTTTGTCTACTTGTTTTCTCGTCTGTAAAATGGGCTAACAATAGTACCTGTCTCCCAGATGATAGAGGTTTCTGCAAGTCTTAAAGAGCTATATAAACATGCTAATCATTATTCCTTTCTTATCACCTGCTTACAAGGATGACTTTCCTATTAGACTTGAAACTCATTAAAAGCAGGTATGAGGACATGCAGTGACTATTTTGTATCTCTAATGCCTCACATAAATATCTTCATATTGGCACTCAATTTGGGGTTTGTTTTTATCTGGGGGGTGGGTGGTTTAGGAGTTTGTTTGTTTTGCATGGAGAATAGAATTAGTATTTCCTTTAATGATTAGTGAAATTTTTACAGCAAATACTACAAGTAAGTGTTAATGAATACCTTTAGAAAGATGAGTACTTTAAGAAATATTCCTTAGGCTAATGAAAGGAACTGTGAAAATTTGTACCTTGAAAAGCCTTTGCTGGGGAGTAGAGACTAAGAAAATTCCTGTAATTAAATCTATTTCATTTGTTGTATGCAAAACATTGTACTTAGCACTGAGGGACATACAACTCAAATCAGGACTCCAACTGTTATTATAGGTGCTGAAGCACGACTAAAAAATGAAATTGCTCAGGAAGTATACCTAATATATCCATGGTTTCTACTTTTACTGAAATAGATCGTGATTCATAAATTAATTAATTTTCTCTTAATTTATTAAATCCTTCCCTTTATTTCCTCAATCCCCTACAATTTGCAGAATTTCCTCCTAATACTCAAAAGAAAAAAAAGTAAGAAGACTTTAGATGTCAGAGAATCTCAAGATTGGAGGGACCTTAAAGGTCTTAGTTCATAGGTCTTAATTTTCACTCCTCAATATTCATTCGTTCATCCATTCATTATTCCTTTCATTTATTTATTCACCCATCCACCTGTCTAGTCTTTCAAACAGCTATTGGGAGCTACCATGTAAAAGTTTGGCACTCTATTAAATTGTTAACTGTTTTCAAGGTCACAAAATATAAAGACAAACAAGTCCTTGACTTTTAAGAGCTTATAGCCTAACCAGGGAGAGAAGGCATTTTGTGTGCACTCCTAGGAAGTGTAAGAAGTTGAGTGTGACTAGCACAGGAAAGGTACCAACTAAAATGAGAGTTCACAGGAAGAAAAAAAATAGCTTTATTCATTGAAATCACGTATGCTTTCAAAAAGAAGACAATATTTAGATGGATAGCCAAGGTAGGCAGGAAACCAAGTTCCCTGATAATGAAGAGGATAGGAATCTTCCAATGTGGCCTTCTTATTGCCATTTCAGTTTACATACAGGAAAAAGGAACATAAGTTGTCTGTCCTCTAGTATTTAGACTTTAGCTTTTGTAGGATCCAACAGAAAAGTTGTTCCTAGGTGGGCATGGAGGAAGTAATTCAGGAGTGGGAGAAAATGAAGAACTCAATAAACAAAAAAAATAGAGTAATCTGGCCCCCCCTCTACACCATCTAAGTGTATCCTTTTTTGGATGGATGCCTAATGGGAACCATGTCTTCCCTCAAAGGGGCATGAGAACCAAATTCATTTGGTGTTACTCATTATTGAAGTTGCACATACAGACACACATACACACACAGACATATATATTCATGCTTGAAGACATTGGCCCTACAACTTGATCTGTGTCTTTTTCATTTCTCTTCCATATTCATCTCTATACATATTTTTGTGTGTGTGATTGTCCTAATTCCATTTCTTCCTCCCTTCTGTGCTGTGTTTCTGATTCTATATATTTTGCCACTATGAGTCAGTTACCCTGGAACTTCCTGCTGCCATATTGGCTCTCTCCTCCCACTGGTGAGTTCCTTTTAGGGCCCCCATTTTGGGACTGGTCTTGGGTTGGCCATACTTAGTTCAAAGTCCAGATAAGCTTCTTGCTTTAAGAACTTTGCTACTATGGCCTTCACCACAAGTACCCCTTGTTTCCTTCCTTGCCATCTCCCTTTTATGTATTATCTTCTCACATGAGAATGTAATTCCATTTGGTCAAGAATTGTCTTTCCCAATGTTTAACATGGTACTGGGCACATGGTAAACTCTTAAATTTTTTTTAACTATCTACCTACCTATATGCTCCCTGAAGGAAGAAGCCATATCTTTTTTCCAATCTAGATAGCCTACCACCTACAATGTGCTAGTAATCCAAAGAAAAGGAGAAACAGTTCCATCCCCAAAGAGTTTACATTCATATTTTTGTCTCCCTTGTCTCCCACAAGAGCTCTTCTCTGTTGTCATGGGATCATGCACATGACTAAATTCTAGAAGGCTGCGCGAACAAGGCATAAGTTCTGACAGGTCATCTCAAAATGTAGAATCTTTTAGTCCAGTCTGGAGGCTAACCTATATGTCTCTAGTCTCAGGACCAGCTTGCTAAATTCAGAAAGACTCCAAACCAAAAGGTTAGGCATCAAGTTAAATTCATTTTGGCCACAGCTGCTTAAGAAATTGTTCTAAGGCCTTAAGGGGTCACAATCAGTGTCAGTGGAAGGAATAGCCACACTGAGGAAATCCTGAACCATTTGAAATATTACAGTTTCCCCTAAAGCACTTAGTCAAAAAATACATCATACTGTGTATAACTGAAACAGATTTGAAGTGAAGTGCATTGTGATGTTCTTTGTTTCTAAATGTGGGCAAAGCGTTTGTTTAGTGAAGCAGTTTGGGGTTGTAGTCAGATTCTGAGTAATTCAAAAGTTCTATCCAGAAACTTAAAATAAATGCATTGGGGATTTAATTGGATTGTATGTTAGTAACAAACATTATGAAAATTTCATTTTAATCTGAAGTACACATGTATAAAACACAAAGTGCTTCCTGCTCCTTTATGCATTAATGGGGAACCAAGTGAAAAGCCCCTTGGTTTTATTCCTCATTTGATGGATTTTTCCTATATAACTGTATCCCTTTTTATCATAGTTGTATTTTTTAGGAAGATTGGGCTGTAGGAATGTTTCTGTCAAAAATACAGTTTGTATTTGTTGAGAAGAAAACCTTGCTAAAATATTGATACTGAGACAATAAAGAAATATTTTTATTAAGCATTATAAAACCAAATAAATAATACAGCAAAAAGACAAGTCAGATATTTTTGAGTGGGGAAATGTTGGTTTAAATTTTCAGAAGGCATATATTTTAACAAGAACCCTTATGTAATAACACATTCCTTTCAAGCATTCTACAAACTTTAAGTAACCCTTAATGTCCTTGTGAGGGAAATGCTAGGCCTTGGAGCTGAATGCAGATGGAGTTTGTCTTATTCTGTGCTCTGATGACTGCTGCACACGTAGAGTAGTGAAGCCCAAAAATATTTTGCAAACTGCCATGGTAGAGAAGGTTTTCAGGAAGCAATTTTTTTTAAAGTGGGATAGCCCCTTAAGGGGAAGCAGGGCACTAAAGAATACTTTGTAATATTCAATCTGCAAAAACATACCCACTGCAAATCTAAGCTTTGGACACTTAGGGTTTATAAAGCATCCATCAGTTCCCTCAAGGGTATGAGAATGCCCCCTTTTAATTTTTGTGGGTGCAGTTCACTTTCTTTTAGTTAAAAGTCTGAGAGACCCATAATGAATATTGTGGGGGTGGATGAGACAGAATGTTTTTGCAATGGGTCCTGAAGTGGATGTCAGCCAAACAAAGTCATAGCTCATTTTCTCCACTGAATCTGATGCTGGGATTTATTTGACTCAAGGCTGACAAGTCTGACTCTCGGGAGATAGCCAAGGAGATAAGAAAGGAGCATCTTTGAAGTTTTTTTCGAAAAGCTTGAGCTATTGCTTTTTATATTAAGTCCAAAATACATCCAATCGCAGCAGCTGCCTTTTCTGCTTGAAAACACAGCTATGAGACAGCTATACTCATTAATCTCTTCTCCCAGTAATAATGAATTTTGTTTCTTTGAGAAAATGTTAAAAATGCTATTAATCTAATTGCAACAAACCTCAGAGCCCCTATCATGGAACTGTTTCTCTGAATTTGTGTCCAAAGAAGACAAGAGGCAGCCCATTTTCTCTTGCACCTGTGAGTTCTCTGGCACAGGACAGAGGGAAGGTCAGATCATCCCAAAATCCTTTTGTCTTAGAGCCAGAAGGGACCTCAAAGGTCATTCATTATATTGGTCCTTGAATAGCAGCCTCTTATACTAGGAACCTGATCAATAATTATGCAACTGGAGTAGAAGAGTGCCAGCTCTGATTTCAGAAGACCTGAGTTCACATTTAACCTCCGATAGTTACTTCCCATTTGACTTTGGGCAAGTCCTTAACCTACCTCAACCTCAGTTTCATCATCTGTAAAATGAGAGGCTGGGATTAGATGATTTCTGAGGTCCCTTACAGCTCTAGAACTTGGTTTAGGGAGAGTTCTAAGAATTTCTTCAACCAATGCAGATTAGAATCTTCTCTAGAATCTATGATCTTAGAGCATTGCCCAAGTAAAGCAGTATGCCTAGTGTATAGAGAGGCAGCCTTGAGGTCAGGTGTATGTAAGTGGATTTTGTTACCCTTCTTAGAGTTAGTTTCTCAGGATCCATGGTGATGGCTAGAGACTGAAACCTCCAGTGCCTCCTGTGAGTTATCTGTGAAATATCAAGACTGTGATTTCAAGTCCAGCCTCTGATACATACTGTATGGACGTTCAGAGGATCATAGATAGGTCCAGCCTCAATGCCCCACAGAAACTGCGGCACACAGAAATAGAACCCAATGATCCAGATGTCATCTATCCAGGCATGTCAGAATGGGATTACCAACTCCTTCACTGTGGACTCTGTGGTTCTCTTAAGGCAGCCTAAGATCACATTAGCTTTTGGGGACAATCTCAACACATTTTTGTCAACTCTTATCGAACTTGTAGTCCACTAATACCCACAGGCCTGTTACTATGTGATCTTAGGCAAATCATTTAGTATCTCAGTGCCTTAGCTGAAAAATGATGTGTGGGATTGGACTATACGACTTCTAATGCCCCTTTACCTAAGACTAAGAGATTAAGACCATTATCTTTTTCACATGCATTTTTTTGCTTAACCATCACTCCCTGTCATTGTCATCATCATTTCCTCCTCCTCTTCCTTCTTCTTTCTCCTCTTTCTCCTCCTTTCTCTTCCTCCTCCTCCTCCTTCTTCTTCTCCTTCTCCTTCTGGATCACTAAGAGATTTCCTAGAATAATCTATACAGTATATATCAGAGGCGGAACTTGAAATCAGGTGTTCCTGACCCCAAGGCTGCCTCTCTATACACTAGGAATACTGCCTTACTTAAGCAATGCTCTTAGATTCCAAAGAAGATTCTGATCGGCATTGGTTGAAGTTCTCCAAGTTCTCCATTTCTATTAATCCCTGTGAAATTGTATTTTATTAGAATCATCCCAATATTCAGACCTGTAGAGCTCTTTTTGAATCCCAATTCTGTCATCCAGCATGTTAACTAAAAATCTCATTTTTGTTTCATCTATTGATTTGATAAACTTGACATCTGTAACTTTGCCCAAGTCATTGCCAAAACTTTCTAATACAGCTAGGTCCTTTGGGACACTCCATTATAGAACAGTCTAGGATATTGTAATACTACATAACACTATTGTTTGAATCCAATCATTCAACTAAATCTGAGTCAACCTAGCTGTCTACGATCCAGTTCACATCTCTTCATTTTATGCTTGAGATTAATGAGTTTCTTTGTCAAATGTCTTGCTGACATCCAAATATACTTGATATTTATAAGTATTCATTGCATACTTTTACTAGGCTTGTGCTATTTCCTTGAACTCTAAGTTCAGTACTCTGTAAAAAAACAAAAGGAGTAAGGTTAATTGATCGTGACTTGTTCTTGATGTATCTATGCTAACTTACCATGAACACTACTTCCCTTTCTAACAGATCACAAACCATATGTAAAGTACTTGATCTGTGACTAGCCCATAAAGCTCAAAATGTTATCACAAGCTATTAATGATATGATAAACTAACTATGAAGATTATCTATGTCATGTTTTATAAGGTATGAACACATCCCTCTCCCCAGTTGAGTTAAAAAAGGGATTGTGATTGGCTGAACAAATTAGCCAAGTTCCTGGAGGTTTTAAATATTTAAGCACTGAGGCATTGAGGGGAGTGGCAAACTGAGAAATGGAAAAAAAACCAGGTCGCTGAGAAAAAAATCACTCTTGGAAGATAGGATAGGGTTTATCATCCCTTTCCCAACCTATCAGCCATGTCTCTGAAGAAAGCTTGTTCAATTGGTAAGATGCACTACGTAGAGCAGGGAGCAGAGCCACATACTCCACTCAGACACAGATCCAGAGACAGTGATTCGAAGGATGAAACTGTTTCAAAGGACCTGATCCTTGGAAACAAAGAATAAATTCATGATGTGGAGAGGAGCAGACCCTGGCAAGTCAGCTGAGCAATGCATTCAGCAGACACTTCCCCAAGGAAAGTCACGTAAGGACTCCATAACAAGAGTGAATTTCTAGACCCTGTAGAAGCAGGAACTGTGATCTGCCTTTGCCACGCAAGTACTCAGGTACTTCTCTATTGTCCTCCAAGTTTTGGTCCTCTCCTCTCAAAAGTGGTTCATGAACTTGTAGGAAAGTTCATCTCAGTTTTAGAGGAGACTATTTTATAACTATTGTTTTCCTACACCATCTTAGTGAATACCTTTTTTAATATTTGATTATCGGCTGATTGCTAATGGGAAGTGCAATTGTAGAGGAGTTAGGAAAGCAAACCCATAGGATTATCCCTAGAACCCGAGAATTCTGCCAGGAAAAAAAAGCCAAGCTCATCAGATGATAATTTGAAGAATCCAACTTTTTATTTTTTATTTTTTCAAAATTGGGTGACATTTGTCCATTTGTAGTTCTACAGCCCTTGTGCAATTCTCCTTGATTTTTCAAAGATCAACAATGGTTAGCCAATCAAATCCACAAGTTCTTTCTTTGGGATGATGTTGGTTTAGTTCTGGTGACTTGAATTCACAGAGGAAAAATCAATGCTTTCTTACTAGTTTATCACTTAATTTGAATTTAAATTCTCCATCAAATTTTTTTTGATGCATACTTCAGGCTGAAGACTATAATTTGTGTTTGAGAAAATAGGAATTGAGTATTCCTATCTTCTCCCACATTATCTGCTCTTATGACCCTACCCACCAAAGGAGTCTATTTCACTTTTGGTCATCTTACTCCAAGAAGAAAGACTATTCAACTCATCATAATGAAAAGTTCATTGGTTTATGGGAAAATATTATCAATTCACTGAAAATATCAGACTTGACAACTGTTTAGGATAAGAATCTGCTCTTTTCCTTATGACTTTGAAACCAGAGGCTTTTCTATGTGCTCCCTGCAACAACAGAGTTATTTTGTCATCCATTGAGTCATAGGTTCACTACAAATCATTAAGAAAAATCTTTATTAAATTGCATTAGAACAAAATCTGCTACAATAAAATTTTTGTTACCACCCCGCCCCCTCCACACAATAAAAGCATTTCCGATACCCAGTCAATGCTCCCCTTTTGTCAAGCAATAGTCAATGTGACAAAATTCTGCACAATAAAATAATCTGGACAGCTTCTTCTAGTTTAGTGTAGTAGGATTTGATTTGACCTCTATTTAGAAGTATCTTCCAGTTACCTATTAGTTCACCCTCCCAGTATTTGGTAAGTTGTCAGGTGTATTATTCTCCTTTCCTACTTAAGCAAAAAGATGTGCTTTTCAGTAATGGGGCTAAGAAAAGTTCCCAAGCTGCCAGAGAGTGAACCACTTGGTCTCCATGGAGTCTCTATTTTTCTGGGGTATGCTGACAATGAATGAATAGCAATTTTCTTTCTTTCACTGTCTTCTTTCTGCCGGCTATCCCTTTGTCTTCAAAACCTTTAGCTCCTCTATGAGAATTGGTGGCCTTTTGAATTTAATTCTAAAGTTTGTAACATTCTCTGGCTGAGACTTTTCCTTCCTGTTCCTGACTAGATAGATAGATTAAAGACCCTTGACTTTTTATTCCATTCAATTCAAAGTAGAATAAAATATTATCCAGAAGACATTACTTTAATAAGGATTGCTTCTCTGGGTGGGGCAGGTCTGACTATTTATTTCAGTGTACAAAGTTTAAAGAAGTGTATTTGGTTATGTCACTACCCCACTCAAGAAGCTATCTCCAGGTTCCAATACCCCATTTCCTCTATGATCAACTATAAAGTCTTCCTTTTGGCATTTAAAACCTTTCACAGTCTGGCTCCAGCATAATTTTGCAGCCTGATTTCACGTTTTTTCCTCTCACACAGCCAAAATGACCTAGTTGCTATTTCTTGTATATAACATCCCATCTCTCACATCTGTGCCCTGTCCCTGAAATGTTCACTCTCTATATTTCCATATTTTTTAAATCCCTAGCTCCATCCAAACCCTAACCCTCCTACAAATTTCCCATGATTCCACCAGTTATTAGTACCCTTACTTCACCCATCTTTGTTCTGTGCAAATTAGTTTGCATTTATTTGGTGTGAGTCAGCATAATATAGTAGAAAAACAATTGACCTTAGGGATAAAAAAAAAAATTTGTGTTCAGGCACCAGTTTTGATCTTTCTTCTCTATGTGATGCTAAGCAAGTCACTTAACCTCTCAGTACTCTAGGTAGTTCCCGAAGAATATCAGTTACAGAAAGGTGCTACCCTGCTTTGAAAGATGGAGTGTCCTCTGCTGGGTGTTCCTGAATCAATGAAATCACAAATTCCTATCTTTATTTATTTGGTATTTACTTGTGCCATTATCCATGTAAGCTCCTTGGCAAGCTGGGCAGGGTCAGGAGAGGAAGATGTTGTCATTTCTGTATTTGTATCCTCAGCACCTATCACAGTACCTGACACACAGTAAGCACTTTGTAAACATCTGTTGAACTGAATCTCAGTGGTATAAGGTAAGGCTGGGGACCTTTTCTCCATAAGGTTACTGGATTTGACAGCTGAAATCAGGCAAGTAGCTTCTTTTGACTGACGTTCTCATTGACTTCACCAAATCATCATTTAAACATTGTGTGGACGGAGCCTATACCTTGGAGGGCAGTGAGTTCTAATTCTGTCACTCTCCCTGTGTTTTAGCATGACAATGAGTCATATGCTTCTTTCTGCCCCAATTTTGTAACCTGAGAACAAATGTAATTACACACCTGATCTACCTCGGAAGGCTTTTGTGAGAAAAAGAAACAAGGTTATGAAAGACTTTCCAAAAGGCAAGTCATTTATCATAATATCAAGAAGATAGCAGCTGATTTGTAATAGTAATTAATAATTTATATAGCAAAGAAAATGAAACATGGCCAATGATTTCCTTTTAAAGGGAAACATTCCAGTTAAAAATTTGTGATGATGCTGTTTGGACTGCATCCAAAATGAAGCCATTTTCTTTCCTCATGTTATTGCTAGGAGACTCCCAGTCCTGTCCTCTACCTACTGGACCAGGGAAGTGTGATGGCAACAGCAGCTGTCCTGTAACTCCCCAGTGAAACACTGAGTCCTGTTCAGTGCTCCTCTCCCATTATTATTTACCAGTAATTTGGGAATGCAGAGACAGAGAGAGAAAGAGATAGAGGTGGGGGGAGAGAATCAGTGAAAAAACAGAGAGACAGAAGGAAGGAGGGAGGGAGGGTGAGAGAGAGATAGAGAGACAAAGTGACAGAAACAGAGACAGAGAAGGAAGGAGGGAGGGGGGAGAGGGAGAAAAAGAGAGAGAGAGTGCCAGAGATGGAAGGAAAGAGGGAGAGACAAAAAGACAGAGAGAAGGAGGGAGAAAAAGGAAGAGAGAGAAAGAAAGAGTTTATAGGAATACAAAGTCAACACTCATGGCAACACATCTGAGGACTGCTGCTGTGAATGATTTTAAGGGTCTAATCCCATAGTATAATAAACTATTTATTCAGCAACAAACTAAACATTATTCAATAAAGTAAAGCACAACATTCATAGCAACATCCTTAAATAAAACATATCATTCATTACACACACACACACACACACACACACACACACACACACACCATAACAATAGCGACGTCCTTAATCAATAACAAGTATTCAAGTAAAGTCCTTTTTCAAAATACCACATCATCCACCCCTAGGTCACAGTAAGAACAATCTTCTTAGTCAGTATACAGTGTCCAAGTAAAGTCCTCTCTCATCTTGATTGGAAGCTGGCTTCTAACCCCCAACTCCCAACCTACACCCATACCCTCATTCCTCCTCTGTGGGTCAACCACTCTCAGATTTTGCCTGGGTTCACACGTGGTCAGCTCTCTGCTCCTGCTCCTTGTCTCAATTTACAGGGACCATTCCACTCCAAACTCTTCCTGCTTATGCCTGACAGCAGGCTCCAAAGGCTCCTGCCCACAACTTCTGTTTCTAGGAAAACAAAGCTTAACAGGGCTATAACAATATTTATACACATTACTAGTACCCTCATTGCAATTCATTCACAAAGACCAACAGACAGGGCTTCTGTCTGAGAAATTAACACAGACCAACAGACAGAGAGCTGCTATCACATTCTTTCGGTTAGACCTCCCCACAAGCAAGTTCTCCAGCCTGCTTACATTCAATTCTCTCTCAGCTCTGCTTCTGACTACTCTCTATACAATATGTATGCTGTTTCTAATCAAAGACTCTTAATTGATTCAATCAAAGGCACTTGATTGGCTAAAACTCAAACAGCAAAAAATCCTACTTTGCTTGCCCTTACAAAAAGTTAGGGAGGAAAGAAAAAGGAGAATGCAGTGTGCTAAACTTGGTAGGGCAGATGGTATGTACCCAAAGAAAATGAGGTCTCTAGGTTGTCCATAGTAGTCACTTTTCCCACCTTACCTTCCTGTCCTGTTCACAGGATCCCATAGTTGAAAGGTATGTGAAACACCATCCAGCTCAATCCACAAATGAACAAGAACTCACTCTATAATTAAGAAGTCATCTTACCTTTGCTTGAAAACTTCCAAGGAAGAGAAACTCACTTCCTCTTGAGGTCGTCAGTTCCCCTTTGGGATGGCTCTGTTAGGAAGTTTTTCTTTGCATCAAGTATAAGTTTATCTCTTTGCAAGGTCCTCTCATTTCTCTTAGCTTTGTCGTATGGAGCCAAGTAGAATAAGTCTATATCCCTTTTCTAGGAAATAATCCTTCAGATAACTGAAGACAGGTATCACAGCTCCTACCTCGGAATCTTTCATCCTCCAATCTTCTTTTCTATTTCTTCAATCTAGTAATCCAATAAACACTTCTTGTTGGTGGTGGTGTTGAAAAACCTACTATGTGTCTAAATGCCAGAGATGCAATTAATAAAGAGAGTCCTTGCCCTCAAGGGAGAAGCTAAGCAACACAGTGGATAGAGCACAAGGCCTGAAGTCAGGAAGACTCATCTTCCTTAGTTCGAATCTGACCTCAGATACTTATTAGTTGTGTGACCCTGGGCAAGTGACTTAATCCTGTTTGCCTCAGTTTCCTCTTCAGCAAAATGAGGTGGAGAAGGAAAGGCAGACCAGTCCAGTATTCTTGCCAAGAAAACCCCAGATGGGTTTTGAAGAGTCAGATGGGAGTGGAAACAACTCAACAATAACGACGAACACTCAAGGAAGTTACAATCTAATGGGGGGGAGGGCGGTCTCAGAAGAGACAACATTCAAAAGTAGGCAAGAAAGTGAGGGGGGAAGGGAGGGAACTGGGACAACAGGGGAAACCTAGAGCAGCAGATGCAAAGCAGAGTGAGCTGAGAGTCTGATTTCTGCCCTTTATGAAGGACGGCGTTGGGAGAGTTTGTTACTCCATCCTCCAGCCCTCCAATTAGAAGGAAGAGGAACCTGAGGGAGGTGGTAGCCATCAAGGCTAGAGTTAGCAAGATGGTGATGAGATTGGAACCCATGAGTTTATCCTGGGAAGGGCATCTTCGTGGAAACCAGGCAGAGAAGAAGATGCAAAACAAAATGAATTCTGTCTTCCTAAATTTTCCTAAGACTTTTTTTTTCAACCAATCTGCACAAAGTATGATCTTTAAATTACTTATTAAAGTTAAAACATGTCAACAAAAGCAATGTGGTAGTAGATAGCATATTGGACCTAATGTTAGGAAGATTTGGATTCTGATTCTGCCTTAGACACTAAATCAATAAACCCACTTTCTGCTCAATTTTCTTACTTGTAAAATGAGGGGATTAGACTAGATAGTCTCTATGTTACTTATAGCTCTACATTTATAATCTCATATCTTGTTGTCTCTGGATTCTCCAGTTTATTCAGGTCCTGAAGACAGAAAACTCAGAATTAAACACTATTCCAAGTGTGAACTGAGTAGGGTGGCATATAGCAGGAATACCTCTTCCTGAGTCCTAAGTCCATGTCTCTCTTAACATAGCCTAAGACCATATATTACTCTCTTGGTTCATACAAGACTGAAGATCCACCAAAACCTCCAGCATTTTTCAGACAATTTTCTGTTTAGGCATGCCCTCAAACAGGAAATACTCTATGAGTAATCTATTAGGATCCAACACACATGCAGCTTTGGCTGATAGCCACAAGGTTTGGATCTCCTGTGTCTATGATGCCACCCAATCTTGTACTCTTCTCATCCTCCCTAGGGAAGGGTCCACCTTAGAGCTATTCCCTAAAAGATCTATAAATCTATAAATAGACCCGCATGCACTAAACTGATGCAGATCCCTATCCAGAAATATAACGTATTTTCATTCATTAATTGCCACTTTTTCAGCTCTTACATAGTCACACATAACCCCAGGACAAGTACTCTGAGGCACTATGCTAAAGACTTCCAACTTGCTATCAAATAGGGTGTAGCTACTCTTTGAGTCTAATCATTCCACCAGTTCAAATTCCAACTGATCATACTGTTGCCTAGCTCATATTTCTCTATCTTTTTCATAAGAAAAACATGAGAGATTGTTTAACATTTTGCCAAAATCTAAGTAATGTGTGTTCGAGAGAGAGAGAAAGAGATCATTTCTCAAATCCTTTGCCAAAATCTAGATAGACTATCACCAGAATTTACAGAATTTATAAATCTCTTAACCCTGTAAAAAGGTTATACATTTAAATAACCATGTCAAAGAGTCAGCATGGCATAAGTGGACAGGGGTCTGGCTTTGAACTTGGGTTTAAATCCTTCTTCTGACACATATTGTATAAAATACATACCATGTAAAAGGTTAAGTAACACTTTACCTTTTGGTACTTGAGGCAAATTTCTGTAAGTTACAGACAAGTTACTAGTCTATACTGGTGAGTCCTCATACTTGGAGGATAAAAATATAAGACTAGGCAATTTTGTTGTCAAAAGGTTATAAAGGAATGATCATGGGAGTTCTCCTAACATTGAAAAATTGACAGAGTAATGGCCAGGAAACTACCACCTGTTGTATGAAGTGTACAAAGAATGTCATGTGGATGAAGAATTAATGTTGCAGTCAGAGTGATAAGTGAGGAGGGGAATGTGTTTGTGTATGTGTGTATTTGTGACAGAGACAGAGAGATTTAGAGACACAGAGAGAGACAAAGGACAAAGAAAGAGGGAGATGGAAGGAGGGGATAAGGAGGAGGAGAAAGGAGGGAGAAAGATAAAAAGAATGGAGACTACCAATGAAAAATCCAACACAGTGGTAATCAGCACAAATAAATAGTTTCTATGGATCTAAATTAATTTGTTGGATGTGGATGTGGCAGTTTGTGAATGGGTTGAGGAGGAGATACCAGGAAAATTCACCTTGTTGCTTAGGATTATAGGAATGTTCCAGCTTGTGTGTCAATAAGCAAAACAAAGTATATCTTGGGTCCTATTTGCCCACCCATGGAATTATTCCAGTGTTAGGGGCCAATGACAAAATATCTCTTTCCCATGTGGTTTATCTAATTGTCATTGTTCTGAGACTTAACCTTCACACAGGAAAAGAGAATGTTTAGGGTGGTGAAATGTATCAAGAGCCAAAATGTCAGGTTATAAGTTCAAATGGGTCCCTGGAATACTAGAAGTTCATTCACAAAGACACCACTTATCCAAATGGCGACACAAAGATGCTGCAACTGATTGTCCTCAATATTGTCATAATCATCATCCAACAGCATTTATTAAATCCTTACCTGGGCTAGGCTATTTCAACTCATTTGAACATAACTCCTACCCTTTAGGAAGTGACATGAAATTGCTTTTGTGATGTAGTATATTCAGCATTGTGTGGTAGATTACAGCAATACCAAATTGCAAATAACATTGTGACATTCATAAGGTGCTCTAATGTGCGTCTTCTTCAGGGTATTTGATAGTATTCATTGTTTATAATTCTCAGAACATATTAGAGAAGCAAAAAATAATTATTTTCCTAACATTACAAGTTGGAAAACTGAGGTAGAACAAGCAGGAAAGTGACTGAGATGGAAAAGGAAAAGCTATTTTCAGGACCAACTTTAGGAAATAATATCAAATTGCTCTTGAAATACAATACATTTAGCACTGCATGCTAGATTGAGTAATATCAAATTGAAAACAGCATTATGACCTTATCAAATTGCGAGTGCCCTAATGCGTATCTTCTTCAAGGTACTTTATAGCATTCGTTGTTTATAATTCTCAGAGCACACTTGAAAATCATTCAGCATTCAGTTTACAAGTTGAGAAACTGAGGCAGAATAGCACAGGAAAGAGACTATATCTGAGGTATAAAAGGAAAAGCTATTTTCAAGATCAACACAAAGCTAAAAAATACCTGAATCCTTAGCCCACTAGATCGTTAATCTTAACTTTTTGGCTAAATGTAGTACTATCAAATCATATGATACTTTTTAAGTTTCTCAGAGCATTTAAAAATCCTGTGGTTTAAAATGTTAGGTAAATTCTAAAGCTTAAAAAATTATCTTGAACATCAAGGCTCCACTTAAACATGGATCTTTAGTTTTATTACTGCAAATCTCAATGCTTTCCTTTCCTTACAGAGAAATGATACAGGATGGTAAACCTTCCAGGCCTAAAGCCAATGGTGGCAGTACAGCCACACAAAGGGAAATCATAACATTTTCTAACACTCTAAAGTCATGATTAGCTTTGTCTGTTCACTGTGTGGATCTCTTTTTTCTAGAGTTTCATTTCCTATAACATAGCATAATCTTTTAAAATATGTGCTAAATTATTATTCAGTAAACCAGAATACTCAGGAAGGAAAGAAATAAAGTACATTCACTAAGACATTAAGTAATTGGAAATATCCCATTATAAAAAATACAATAATAAGCATAAGTTGCTAACCTAACTGGATCTTTTTTCTGCAGCTTTCAAAAGTAAATTCAACACACAATCTAAGGAACAAATTTCACTAGTATTGGCGATGCCAGTAGTTTGATATGAAAAGTGAAGGATTCCCTTCTCAAACTATGGAAAACAAACTATTTTAACCAGAATGCTCTGCACTGACTTACTCGACTTTAAAATCTTTCAACTCATGTTTTCTAATTTACTTACATACAGTTAAAACTCTAAAAACAAACAAACAAAATCACTTTTGACATAAGTACCGAAATAACCAAGTGCCAAGAGGCCCTGGAATTATCCAGAATGATCGATTCTGTTTAAATTCCCTCAATTTACCAAATAGTTTCTAAAATTCACTTCATTTTGAGATATGTTGGAAGACTAAACTAAATGAAAGTTTCCCACAACTAACTTTTGCTTCAGGTACTAGCAAGGTTAAATGTACAAGTCTCTGGGGCAAAGGTTTCTCATTGACAGGTATGTTTACTTCTATGGGTTCAGTAATGGGAAAAAAGACTATCTTCTAACTTTATCTTTCTTTTCTTAGTGGTATAAAATGGAATGTGCCAATTATCGGCCAACAAACTTGCCTTTGACTCCTATGAAAATTTCAGAGGCAAGAGATAGCGAGTGGACATCTTAGAAAGGGCAATGATAAATTGAAGTCATCCAAAGGAAGACAACTAGGATGGCGATTAACCATATAAGGGTCCATTGAATGAATTGGGGTATTTAGCCAAGAATGATTTACTTCCACAAGGACAGATCTCCATTCTCCTGGGATGGGGTGTGCGAAGGAGTAGTAAGAAAACAGCAGTAAATGACAGGACATTAAAATCTCTTCTTTTTCACTGCTTTTGATCAAATGATATTGCTCCCAGAATTTTACCTTACTTCTCAAATAAAGTACAGTCTTCCCTTTCTCCTAAATCTGCTCTATCTTTACCATCCTGGTCTGTCCTCTCATTTTAAAGATGACAGCTGGAGATGACTGGGACATTAAACCTATAATTGCATTGCTAATATATAAACATCTTAGATATCTTTAGGCTTCCTAGGGGGAAAGGATAGCTAGAGAAAAGAAGAGAACAAGTGAGTATATGCATTTTGCAAGAAAAATAGAGAATTCTGGCGTGTCTCGGGAAAGTTATTATACATATAGAATCCATTTAATTATTTTTCCTTCTAATAAAATACAGAAACTTTATTGCTCTATTCCCTCTAATGTTACAACTTGCAGAACATACTTAAATTTCCAGACACACTAGGATTGCAAAGATACATTTTACAATATATGTGGAGAGCCAACTTATTAAAGGAGGCGAGGAGCTGTGTATTATTTCTCACCGGTGCAAAACTAATTGGCTTTTCCCATCCATTGCACAAATATTTATTTTCCATTTTATCATCTCTATAATTGCAGCTGGAAGCAGGAAGAGGCACAGTAACCTGGCAAAAGCCAAGGCAGGTAGAATTGGACTCTCCTACTCCCAGCAACACTGATTTCCCAGGTCCAAACAGCTGCTCCTAACGGGAGGGCTCACATCCTCCACAACATTGCTTCCCTTTGGGGGACCCTGTTTTCCCAATCATTTCCACATTCAGCACCATCATTTTGTACATTTTCCTTTGATTTGGCAAGAAATACAAATTGATATTCAAAGCACAGATAACTCATGGCTTTTTTGGAGTAAGAAGAAAATCACAGCAAGGTAGATTGAGTGCTGGGCTTCAAACCAGAAAGAACTGGGTTTGAATCTCATTTCTAACACTTGTTGCAGTACAAGGCAAACCACTTAACCTTTCTAAAGTCGAAATTTTCTCATCTGTAAAATGGAAATTATAATAGCTGCAGTACCTACCAAGAAGGTTGAAATGAGGCTCTGATTAAAATGCTTTTTAAGCACTCTAGAAACATCAGCTGTTACTTAGCACAGAGATTCTTAACCTGGGGACCCTAAATTAAAAAAAAAAAAAAGGTTGATAATTGTATCTCAATATAATTGATTTCCTTTATAATCCTTTGTATTTTATTTTATGCGTTTTAAAACATTACTCTGAGAAGGGGTCCATAGGCTTTGCCAGACTAACAGAATAGTACATGACTTAGTTTTCTTTGCAGACATCAAGGAGAATGAAGGAAAGAGAGATTCTGATTTATAGCAGAGTGGAAAGAGAATGGGAATTATCATCTTGTTCCTGGTGTCATTTTTGATGTCACTTCCCTGTGAGCCTCAGTTTTCTCATCTGTAAATGAGGGACCTGAACAAGATTTTCTCTAAGGTCTCTTCCAGGTTTAAATACTGTGAGTCTGATTGCATTTGGTCTTTAGAGAGGTCAGGTCCAACAGGTTACCTCTGATTATAGCTCAGTATCCCTCTTTTCCAGTCAGAATTCTAATGGTTGGGGTCACGGTCATCATTCAGCCATTGGGGCTCAATTCACCTTTTATGGCCAAGACAAGGCTACTCATAGCTATTTTCACCCAGAAGACAAAAGGAAACCATGACAGGAAAAAGTGGGCACATAAATGTGAATGTCTGTGCATCTGTCCTTTGTGTATGAGCATCACGTATATATACCCACACCTCACACTCTGCAGCCTGAGAAGTACCGTTGGAGTCTCCCCTGGTCTTGCATTGGCCCTTAAATCCCCACTGAAGAAGGTAGAGCATCTCTCTTTTCCTCCATATGCAAGTCCCACAGATCTGGAACTTCTGTTGCTTCCACTTTCACCAATACTGGGGCAGGGAGAAGGGCCTGACTACTCTGGGTGTATTTGGGAAAACAGAAGAGAAACCCTGCTTCTAAAGACTGATTCCTAAGAGTTTGCACAAACTTTGGTAGTGGTCTTAAAGCATTTAAAGAGCTCTCATGGGAAAGAGAGCTTAGACTTGTTCTGCCTGGCCCTGGAAAGCTGAACTAGGAACAAGAGGTAGAAGATACAATGCAAGTTTAGACTTGATGTAACGGGAAAACAACCTAAAAATGAGAGTTCTCCCAAAGTGGAAGGTGGTCATGGTTGGTTTTGAGCAGAGGCCAGATGACTGCTTGTTGGGTCTGATGTGTCACCCAAGCCTGCGCTCTGCTGCCATATTGTGCCCAGAATACTCCATGGAGGCTAAAGAGCTGTTCAGGTGGTTCAGACTAGAATGTGATTGGTACCTGTCAATCCAGGAGTCCCAGAAGCAGGGGCACTCAGCAGTGCTCCTCCCAGCTGAGTCTCTTCCAATCCTAGTTTGCTCCAAGGTCCACACCCCCCAGGAAACCTTACTGGACATTGCAGCTCACACTGGTATCTCCCTACTTACTCCATATCTCATCTGCATCCTTCAGAAACTGCCTTTCAAATCAATCATCAAGCATGTATTATTCGTTTTTTAAATACAAGGCATGCTAAGCACTGGGGGTACAAAGACAAAAGTGAAATAGTCCCTGCCCTTGAGAAGCTTCTATTCTAATGGAGAAGACAGTGTGTGAGTAAACAGATATATACAATATACATGCGAAGTAGATACTATGCAAGATGACTGTAGAGGAGAAGGCATTAGCAATTTGGGTAGGGGGAGAGCAGAGATAGGACAGGCCTCCTTCAGAAGGTGGCTACTTGAGCTGAATCTTGAAGTCATCCAAGGATTTCAAGGGGCAAAAGAGAGGAAAGAGAGAGCACTCCAGTCAGTCCAAAGGCACAGAGGTGGGAAGTAGAGCAATTGTGGGAAGAACAGTTGGAAAGGAAGAGGACACATTGTGAAGAATTTTACAAGCCAAAGAGAGAACTTAATATTTCACCCTAAGGTAATAGAAAGCCACTGGAGATTTTTAGGCAGGAGACTGCCTTAAGTGCTTTCCTCTTCCTTCTATTATGTTCATTGTTAAATGTGTACTTACTGTTTCCCTCTTAGAATATAAGCCAGTTGGTGCAGTGGATAGAGTGCTGAGCTTTCAGTCAGGAAGACTCATTTTCCAGAGTTCAAATCTGGCTTCAGATACTTACTAGTTGTGTGACCCTGGGCAAGTCACTTAACCCTCTTTGCCTCAGTTTCCTCATCTGTAAAATAAGCTGGAGAAAAAAATGGCAAACCATTTCAGTATCTTTGCCAAGAAAATCCCATGAGATCACAGAGTCAGAAACAAAATGACTGAACAATGGCAGTAGAATATAAGCTCCATGAGGCCAGAGAATAATTCATTTTTGTCACTATCTCCTCAGCACTCAATAGTATCCTAAGTACTTAATAAATGTTATTTGTATGATAGATAACACTGCTACTATTCTTGTCTCTGAGAAAATAAAGCTTACTTCAGTGGCAATGAAAGGTTTACACAGTCCCTTCAGTGATTATGAAAGGATCCCTGTTCCTATCACTACAGTAAATGGAGAAATAGAGAAAGTTTCCTGTTTAATTTGGATTTTTTTCTTCCCATTATTTTCTTCCTCTGAAGTTACCCCAATTTTTTCATTTAGTAGATGGGCAAAGATGAGTGGCTTGCATTATCCAATGGTGTGGAAAGGAGATTTAGTGAGTGGACTGGTTCTTTACGTCAAAAGAAAATAAGGATATCTTAGAAAAGATATATTCAAAAATGAGGCCGGATATGCTTCTGATAAGCTAACATTGCGAACGCAGATCTCCTTTGATTTGAAATTCATGCAAGAAATGGCCTTAGTACAACCTTGCTCTCATCACACCCAATCTGTAATAGTTTCAGGCTGTCATAAAATTTCAGACCCTGTAAAAGATGACATATCTGATCAGCATAACACGTTTAGAATGCACTGCAATAAAAAAATGAGCTATTGATCTCAGAAGATTTTAATTTAGATTAGTTCACTTAAAAGAGTCATAAACTGGGAGCTCTCTCTCCAGAACTTATATGTGCAATGATTAAGCCTGCAATTATTTTAAGGGTACCAGTCACCTCAGTCCCCCCCTCCTCATTCCATCAAGTCTTTGCAAAGTTTTTAGACAGGTGTAAAAAAATTGTCCTAACCATTTATAAAGTCGGCATTTTGAGCGAGCTGTCAAAAGTTGAAGGAAAAATTAGAAGTAACCAGTTTTAAGAGATGAGTAACAGATGGGATATCACCTGTATTTTATTTGTGAACAACTGTTGTTTTCTTCTCTTTAAAAGAAAAAAAAATAAAAGGTAGAAAAATTCAAATGAGACACATGATACAAAATGTTTCTAAGTTAAATTAACTTCAGCTAAAACCCTCTTAAGAAGTCAAGACCTGAGCTTTGATATAATTTTTGGTGACTTATGAGAAGTTAATTAGTATTCTTGGTCATGTTTCTTAGGGACATGAAAGAGGAAAAACAGACTTCACAGCAGCTGCAGGTCTAGATGGGCAATTTCTCATTCAGTTCCAAGACGTCTGCTCCGAGACCCTCTTCACTTCTCCTTTTTCCAAGGTGCGAGCCTCAGAAAGGAGATTCACTAACTGCTTCAGGACAAACTACAACCCGAGGAGGATTTTGATGTCTGAAACCTTGTGCTGTGAATCGTTTCTTAGGAACAATAAAATCCATTTAGAGCAGCCTTTCCTTGCCTTTGTACATGAAGAAATATAACACATTGCAATATACATTAGAACCAATGTATTCAACTAAAATTCTATTTTGCCATTTAATACTTAAAAGTTGAAAACCGCGCTGAAGTTTTATTACTCTCTCTAATAAGAATAAATTTTCTAGAGACAGCATCTTCCATCCAGATAGTGAAGGTCTTTCTGGCACATTCGGCAGAAACAATTTCAATGCTCAGTAGATTGTCAATTTTCCAGGACTCCGCTTGCATCTTGAGGCTATGTCTATAAGATAACAACTGTCCAGATGTTTCTAAATATCCTGGTCATGGGTTGGAGATGGAAGGAACTTCTCTGATCTGATTATCTTATTTTACAGATGAGGTTAAATAAATTCCCCAAGTGGAAAGCCCAATTATGAATTTCCACAATGCCAAGTTGCCTCCTCACTGTATCATATAGCCCAGTGAAATGGCTTCCTCAGAAACAATGAATTCCCCATCAAGAGATGTCTTCCAGCAGAGAGGAATCTTATATCAAATAGGAGGCTGGAATCAATGACCCATGAGTTCTCTCTAACTTAAAAGACAGAGTGGATCTTTTGTAGAAGGACGAGCTCTGGAGAAAGAGTATGAGTTCATATCTTACCTCTGAATAATTATAAAATTTGTGATATTTGACTAATCACTTATCTCTCCTGGACTTCATTTTTCCTCATATGCAAAATGAAAGGTTTGATTTAGATGGCATCTGAGGTCTCTTCCAATCTAAATCTATGATCCTATATAAACCTAATTCTAGGATTCTATGGTAAATAGTTCCACAAAAATTGTTACGTTGACCTATAAAGATGGTGAACCAGTTGTAACATCAAGCCTCCTACATTATGTCAACATCTATAGAATCCCTTGTGCCTTCTACCACATTCCCTTCATGTTTTGACATCAACTTTAATCTCAGATAGAGCACCAAATATCCTCCCATCAGTTTCATCTCCATTAGAATTATCAAATTAAATTTTTCGATCTCACCTTCTCTAGATATCCAACTAACAAGGCATCACAGTGAGCCTGCAGAATCTGTTTCACTGAACTGTGATACTATGGTTAGAATTTTAAAGTAATTGTTGTTTTCTTTCAGAGAGGACCAATGACTTCACAAAGGGCTGTTTTGATTTGAAAGTGAATTGAATTTAGGTGAGTCATGAAGTCATCAGCCTCACTCTTCTCCCAGAGTCATCATGTACGTCCAGTGGCAAGACAAAAAGTCTGACTAGACAAAAATCCTGGTGACAGCCCAGGATGCAGTGGATGACCTTGGGGTCTTCAGTGACTTGACCAAGCTCTAACACTCCACTGTGTCTGTTTCAGTTGCCTTCATAACCATTGGAATAAATTGTTCTCATCTGCCCATTCTGTCAGGGAAGTCTTTATATACTTAGGGTAGACATCTTCCTAACTCACTGACAGGTTTGAGGTCTTTTGGTTATCCTCAACCTGGTTTAGGCCACCTGTGTGTTCATCCTTCATTGCAAAGAAGACCATGCCATCTGAGAAATAATGATATGACTTGCACTTTGTTTTGAGTGAGAGGGGGCTGTGCAGGTCACCAGTCTTACTTCTCCTACAAAGTCATCTGAATCCAGTGATCAGGTATTCATCAGGATGACTGGAGATGACCCAGGATGAGGCAATTGGGATTAAGTGATTTGCCTAAGGTCACACAGCTAGTGAGTGCCAAGTGTCTGAGGTGAGATTTGAACTCAGGTCCTCCTGACTCCTGCACTGGTGCTCTATCCACTGTACCACCTAGCTGCCCCTACCTGCTAAGATAGCTTTACCAGGATGTGACTACTGTGCATGCTATAGTTTCTTGGAGCCACAGGTGAGAGAGTCACAGGTGGACACCAAAGGTTGATGAGCAGTACTAAAAAGGGCTCAGATTAAGCTAATACTCTGCCAGTCTTCTTAGTTCTGCCATGTATCCTCCAGGAGTGAATAGTATTTCCACTAAGACATAGTATTCTCAGGCTCCAAACTTCAAGAGAGAATGGCAGCAATGCAATGGCCAACTACTATTCCAGACAACTAATGTGGAAACATGCCACTCCCCTCCTGACAAAATGGGGATAGACTAAAGGCACATAGTGAGATAGACATTTTTAGACATAGCCAACGGGTGGATTTGTTTTGCTTGACTATACTGACTTACTATATTGAGGGCTTGAGGGGGAGGGAGAGGGAAGGAATTATGTGGGAAAAGGGGCTAATAAAATAATTTTTTTGCCAGAAAAAAAGGAGAAACATTTTCACAGAAGTAGTTTTTAGAGCACAGAACAGAAAGAAGTTCAAAAGGAGAAATTATCAGAAGTTTTTAAACTGTGTTGAATTTATGATATCCTTTGAAAAGATATCAATTGCACATAATAGAAATTGACAGTTTCATATACAATTCTCTTTTCCTGCTCTCTGTATATGGAAATGTTCATGTTTATTGGTGTTTGTCAAGTTCAGAAATCACAGAAACAAAATAAAGCAAAATAAAATAAGAGGGTTACATTTTAAAAAGAGAGGAAAAGATCAGTGAAGGTATTTTTCATTCCAAGTACATGAACCACCATCAATGCTCCCTATATTCACAAACACAAAAATAACAATGCCCACAGGGCATAGTGTCCACTGAAGACCTGGACCTCCTTAAAGAAAGTAAGATTTTGCAGAAAATTAGAATTGTAGCTGGACTTTTGACTCCTTCCAAGTTATGATGTCCTGTCTCCAAGGAAGCATTGATTTCTGCACTTCCCAGACCAGTACAGCATATTTTCTTTCTGCTATATTCTACTAATGGGAATAATAAGACAATGAGGCATCCAACCTTGGGCTCTGACCTATCCTCCCTTTATGGCAAAGTTTTATTGAGTACTACCTGTGCCATTAGCCACTCCCAAGGCATCTGTTCACACACACACACACACACACTCAAATAGGCAACACAGAATCCAATGTGAAAGTAAGGGCACAACCATGAAGTTCTCATCTATTCCAGAAAAGCCCTCCCTTCTATTTGACATTCAGTTTAGAAAATATTCCCTTCCTTGAAATCCTGTGAGGGGTTCCACAATGCAGAATACCTAGAAAAACTATGTATAAAAGGAGTTATTCCTGGGAAACACTGCAGCAGCATAACTCCTATTGGTGGAGACTAGTCTCAGATAGAAAGTAAATATATGTAAGAATCAGGGATCAGTCTAGAAAATTACCCCACCCAACTCACTTAAAGAAAATGACAATAATGTTAAACTCTGATACCTTAATCTGATGAGAATACTCTTACTTGTTTAATAGATGGGATCAAGGCCTGGCATCTCCTTTGACTCAATCAATAATAGATATTAGATTATGATTAATTTGGATATCTGAAAATCATCAGATAAAACAAAGTGGGATTGTATGGGAGATCTTTTTGGATTAGTTAATGGACTTGGTCATACTCTTATAGAGCTTGTATAGAACCAAAACTTGCTTGCTAGTTGGGAGAATAATTACAGAAAATGTGCTTACGTATACACTAAATATATACAAGATAATTGAGGGAGAGGCACCAATAGCTGGGGTGATGAGGAAGGGATCATGGAGAAGACAACATCTGGGCTGAGATCTGAAGCAAAGTAGGGATTCTAAGAAGTAGGGGTGAAGGGGGAATGCATTCCATATATTGGAGATAGCCTATGGTAGAACAAAACAACATATCCCATATATGAGGGATAACAATAAGGACAATTTGTTAGAACCCAACTGCTTAAAAAGAGAGTAATGTCTAAGACTGGGGAAGTAGTTTGGAACTAGATTGTGCCAGACTTGATATTGCAAAGGGAGGAGTTTGTATAGGATACTAGAGAAAGGTTTCTGTGCCATGGACCCCTCAGGCAGTCTAGTGAAGCCTATGGACCCCTTCTTAGAAAAATATTTTTAAAAGAATTAAATAAAATACATAGGTTAATAAAAGAAACCAACGATATTGAAATATAGTGGTTTTATAAGTTCACACACACCGTGTTAAAACTCCCATCCTATAGATAATTGGAAGCCACCAGAGTTTATTGAGCAGGAGATGCTCATGGCTCTGTGTTTTGGGACCTATACTTTAGGAAAATTACTTTAGCAGCTGTGTGGAAGATATATTGAAAAGGGAACAGACTCGAGACAGGAAAGCTAATTAGGGGATTATAATAATGGTTCAAGTGAGAAGTAATAAGGGAATGATCTAAGGTGGTGATGTGAGTAGAGAGGAAAAGAGGGGATATGACTGTAGAATCAACAAGACTTGAAAACTTGCCACTGGACTGGGGCAATGAAGAGTGAAGACTGAAGTGGGGAACCTAGGTCATTAGAAAAATCATGATGCCTTTCACAAAGACAGGGAATTTCAGAAGAGGGGAAGGCTAGGAATGAGGGGAGAGAATAAGTTCTATTTTGGAAAGGTTGACCTGAGAAGGTTTTTCTGCTAGGTTGTGCTAGATAGAAGTTGTCCAAAGTTGGAGCACAGAGAACCCTGAAGGGCTTGTCAATGACAAATCAGTCCTTAGAGCCCTTTCTTATATGGGCATAAGTCAAAGGTTGTCTATGACCTTTGAATGTTGTTCAGTTTTTTTCAGTTGAATCTGATTCTTCATGAACTCAAATGGGGTTTTCTTTGGTAAAGATCCTGGGGGGGTGCCATTTCCTTCTCCAGCTCATTTTACAAAGGGAAAACAAAGGCCAACAGGTTAAGTGACTTGCTCAGGATCACACAGTTAGCATCTCAGGTCAGATTTGAACTCATCCTCCTGATTCCAGGCCCAGCACTCTATCCACTGCACTACCTAGATAGCTGCCCCAGGGTTGTAGAATATTTACATATAGAGTTCACAGATCCCTGGGCCATTAAGGTAGAGGTGTCAAAAACAATGGGCCTCAGTGAGGCCCTCAGCACTTCTGAATGTAGTCCCAACCCAGATTAAAATGTAACTGGGAAATATAGAACAAAATAAATAAAAATTCAACAGAACACAAATAATGTAAATATGTGATTTTCTAAGTCAATATGCAGCCCACAGGGATTCTTGTGTTGGTTTAGCTGTTTCTATTTGAGTTCCACACCACTGCACTTAGGTAACAGATTGGATTATACATGAATGCAACAGGAAAAGCAGGAAATCTGAAAATTCAGTAGTAGGAAACTAGCTCTTTGGACAAAGGAGAAAATATCAAGTTTTTTTGCGGTTCAGTCATTTTTCAGTCATGTCTGACTCTTTGTGACCCCATTTGGGATTTTCTTGGCAAAGACACTGGAGTAGTTTACCATTTCTTTCTCCAGCTCATTTCCCAGATGAGGAAACTGAGGCAAACTGGGTTGAATGACCTGCCCAAAGTCATATAGCTAGCAAGTGTCTGAATCTGGATTCAAAATCAGAAGATGAGCCTTCTTGACTTAAGTTCTGGCACTCTATCCACTGAGCCACTTAGCTGCATTTGTGTTATGACATGTGAAAATCTATCAGGATATAGAAATGGTTGTATCATCCAGTTATTGTTCAGTTGTGTCCTACCCTTCCTGACCCCATTTGGGGTTTTCTTGGTAAAGACACTGGAGTGGTTTGCATTTCCTTCTCTAGCCTCATTTAGTCAGGCAATCAGAGGTTAAGTGCCTTAAGGGTCACACAGCTGGGAAATGTCTAAGGCTAGATTTGAGGAAGAGTCAGGCCTTGCTGCCTCCAGGCCCAGTGTTCTATCCACTGAGCCACAGTCTGGCTCATATCTAGCAGTAAGGACTATTATTCTCACTTTCCTTCCTCTTAAAAAATGAGAAAAGGTAATTAACTAATGGAGCTAGAAACATAATTCTGATCTCTTCTCTTCCAGTGCAGAGAATTTACCCCAGTCCTCTCTGTCAGATGGCCACCTACCATCAATCATTCATTCAATGCAGTTGATATACTTTTTGCACAGAGATGTATGATATGCACCATTGCTGGTTTAGCCTAATACACAAAGTGGTTCTTGTCTGTGAAATACATGCAACCTGTCTTCTTCTCAGTGGGCATTTAGCTGAGAATTTAGTAAATAGAATGAAAATGGTGTTAGCTTGGAGGACTATGGAAAAGTCCAGGGCTCACTAAGCATGGTCTTTTTTCTGGTTCCAGGTCAGGCAGTCAGTTCAATTTTTTTTAAAATGAAACACTATATAGAGGATAAGGGATTTGAAATTGACATGGATCAGGTCTAAACTTTAACAGGAAAATTCACTGCAGTGATTATCTGCTTACTTATGTATTACACGGTAAAACAATTCCTCCAGATTGCCTGAGTTACCTATAATTAAATTGTGTCCTTGAATGAGTAAACAGGTAAAGACAAACCGGCTTCTGATGTGATTATCCTATATGATGGCAAAAAAAAAAATCCAGTAAAACTACTTAGCTCTAGAGAAGGCACTGCAGCAAACAGTTGTGGAAATTCAGAAGGAATAAGCACAAAAAGTAAAAAAGACTTAAAAACCCAGATATTGCAACATGGCACCCCTGGTACACATAATATAGTCATTAGTACTCTCTCTCCTCTCAAATTGTCTTGTAATTACTTACTTATTTAGATATTGTACTCCCACGGAGAACACAAGGCCCAAGGTAAGGACATTTTTTTTAATCTTTATTTTCTTATCCCCAGTGCTTTACATATTGTGGAGCACACAGTAGGAACTTAATTAAAGTTTACTTACTTGAAGCTTACCCGAGAACATGAGAAAGGAGAACACACCTCCCCTTCTTTGCAGAAACTGGGAACTCTAGATAAGGAACACTACATATGTCAGACTTGGTTGATTGGCAATCGACAAACATTTATTTAGTACTTGCTATGTGCCTGGAACTGTGCTAAGTGCTGATAATACAAATACAAGAAATGAAACCCTCCTTACTCCTAAAATCTTATATTCTGATGTAGGAGGCAACAAAGAAATATAAGTATGTGTGGAATAGTTACAGAGAAACTACAAAATGATACAAGGTAAGGAGAAAAGGCACTAAGAGAAATCAGGAAAGGTTTCAGATAGAAGGTGTTACCTGAGTTGCAGCAGGAAGGAAGAGAAACTCTATGAGATCTAGTTGAGAAGGGAGTTCATTAGTTAATTTTGCTGAATTTCTTTTTTTTTCTTTATTACTCTTTATTGTAAGAGACAGCTCCCTGGGTAGAAGAGAGGAGAGCAATATATCAGAGAAATGAAGGTAATGAAAATTCAAAAGATATCAATAGAGATTTTAAAAATAAAAAATTTGTTAAAAGATATTAAGTCTGAATTGTCTATCATCATCACCAAATTTTTGTCATCATTCTTTGTGGGATTTTAAAACCTTAGAATCAAGGAATCTGAGTAATAATTCATGCAAAGAATAAAAGACACATCATAGTTGAAAGCAGTGGTCCTAAAACTTTTGGGTCTAAGGACCCATATAAACTTTTAAAAAACTCTTGAGGATACCTCAAAATATTTTGGTTATGTGAGAAATGTCTATAAATATTTACCCTATTAGAAATTAAAATACCTTAATATTATCTCCAAAGATCTTCACAGAACCAGAACTCTTGGGTGAAATAAAAGACTGACTGGACTTGTTCTATTTGGTCTTCAGAAGTCAGAATTAGGATTGTTATAGGTGGGAGCTACAGTCAGACTGAGACCCAGTGTCAAGGAAAAAAATCCTAATAGAGCTGTCTGAAAGAGGGGTTGGCTTCCTTAGGAGCCAGTAGGGTTCCGCCCAATGGGATTCCTCAAAGCAGATGCTCTCCTTCCTTATGTCTGCATTTTAGAATCTCTCGCTTCCTCCAAGACTCAACTCCAAAACTACTTTTATAGGACATCTTTCCTGGTCCTGCCTACCCACTAGTGTCTTCTCCTCTAAAATTACCTTGCCTCTTTTCCAGGATAAATAGGAAATAATAATCAACAGAAAGAAGGTATTAGAACAAGGAAGATTGGGAAAGACTCTCTGTACAACATGAAATTTTAGCTAGGGAGCTGAGAAACTGGGGGTAGAGATTAGGAAAAAGAACATCTTAAACATGGCAGACAGCAAGCAAAAATACCTGAAAATGAACTATGAAGTGTTTTGTTCATGGAACAGCAAGGAGGGCTGTGCCACTGGCTCATGGAGGGAAATAAGGTGTAAGAAGACCAGAAAGGTAGAGGGAGCCAAGTTATGAAGAGCTTCGAATGCCAAATAGAGGATGACTCCTGGAGCATTAGTAGAAGCATTTCCTAATCAGGAGTTCCCCATACCAATGAAATCACAGGTCCAGTTAATAATACTAATGTTCATCAATAGAAGTTTTCCCAGTAAAATCAGGGGTGAAGCAAGGATGCCTATTATCACTATTATTTTTCAATATTGTACTAGAAATGCTAGCTACAGCACAAAGAGAAGAAAAAGAACTTGAAGGAATTATAAAAGGTAGTGGAGATACAAAACTATCACTCTTTGCAGATGATAGGATGGTATACTAGGAGAACTCAGTAGAATCAACCAAAGAACCAGATGAAATAATTAAGAACTTTAGCAAAAGTTTCAGGATATAATATAAACCCACACAAATCATCAGCCTTTCTATATGTAACTAACAAATTTCAGCAGCAAGAGATAGAAAGAGAAATTCCATTTAAAATAACCGTAGACAATATAAAATACTTGGGATTCTTCCTTCCAAGACAAACCCAGGAACTATACAAACACAATTAGAAAATACTTTTCACACAATTAAAGTCAGAATGAAACAACTGGAAAAATATCAATTGCTCATTGGTAGACCAAACCAATATAATAAAAATGACAATTCTACTTAAATTAATATACTTATTCAGTGCTACAGCAAACTACCAAAAATTACTTTATAGAGCTAGAAAAAATAACAAAATTCATCTAGAAAACCTAAAGATCAAGAATATCATGTGAATTAATGAAAAAGTGAAGCAAGGTGGCTTGGCTGTAACAGATTTCAAACTGTATTGCAAAGTGATAATCACCGAAATGATTTGGTACTGGCTAAGAAACAGAGTGGCAGAGCAGCAGAATGGATTAGGTATATAGTAGGAAATTATCAGAGTAATTCTGTGTTTGATAAATGTAAAGATCCAGACTTTTGGGACAAAAACTCATTTTTTACCAAAACTAACTGGGAAAACTGGAAAGCAGTTTGGCAGAAACTAGATATGGACCAACACCGCACATTGTATCCCAAAATAAGGTAAAAATGAGTGCATGATTTAGACATAAAGGGTGATATCATAAGTAAATTGGGAATAGTTTAGCTGTCAGATCTATGAATGAAGAAAGAATTTATGACCAAATAAGAGAGAGAGAGAGAGTTGTGGCTGTTCAGTTGTCATGTCTGACTCTCCCTGACCCCAAATGGGATTTTCTTGGCAAAGGTAGTAGAGTGAGTTGCCATTTCCTTGTCCAGGTCATTTTAAAGATGAGGCAAACAGGGCTAAATGACTTGCCCAGGATCACACACCTAGTAAGTGCCTGAAATGGGATTTAAACTTAGGTCATCCTGACTCCAGGCATGGTGCTCTATCTACTCTGCTATGTAGCTATCCTAGCATTATGGAATGTAAAATAAATAATTTTGATTACACTAAGTTAAAAAGGTTTTGCTCAAACAAATCTTGCAGCCAAGATTATAAGGAAAGTAGAAAACTGGGGTGAAATTTTTATAGCAAGTTTCTTTAATAAAGGTCTCATATCTCAGATATATAGAGAACTGAGCCAAATTTATAAAAATACAAGTCATTCCCCAATTGATAAATGGTCAAAAGATACGAACAGGCAGCTTTCAGATAAAGAAATCAAAGTTATCTCTAGTCGTATGAAAATGCTATTGATCAGAGAAATGCAATTAAAACAACTCTGAGGTTGTTTAGAATGGCTAATATGACAAAAAAAGGAAAATAATAAATGTTGGAGGGGATGTGGGAAAATGGGGACATTAATGCACTGTTGGTGGACTTGTGAATTGATCTAACCATTCTGAGAACAGTTTGAAACTATGTCCAAAAGCCTATAAAACTTTCCCCACCCTTTAAGCCATTTCTACAACTACTAGATCTGTATCCCAAAGAGATTTTTTTAAAAAAGGAAAAGGACCTACAGGTACAAAAATATTTATAGCAATTCTTTTTGTGATGGCAAGAATTGGAAATTGAGGGGATGCCCATCAATTGGTCAATAGATAAATGAGTTGTATGATACGATTGTGATGGAATACATAAGAAATAATGAGCTAGAAATCTTGAAAAGGATATTTTCAGAAAATCCTGGAAAGATTTACATGAACTGATTGATGCAAAGTGAAGTGAGCAGAACATCGTACACAGAGACAGTAATATCATATGATGATCAACTGTGAATGACTTAGGTATTCCCAGCAATACAAATATCCAAGACAATTCTGAAGGACCTGTGATGAAAAATGCTATCTACCTCTAGAGAAAGACTTGATGGAATCTGAATGCAGATCAAAGTATACTTTTTTACTTCTCTATTTTTCTTGAGGATTTTTTCTGCCTTTTTATTTCATAACATGACTAACATGGAAATATGTTTTGCATGACTGCATACATAGCCTTTATCAAATTGCTTGCTTTCTCAGTAATGGGGGAGGGGAGTGAGGGTGGAAGAGAATTTGTAATTCAAAATGTTTTTTAAAAAAGGCCAAAAATTGTATTTACATGTAATGAGGTAAAATAACATACTTTAAAATTTTTAAAGGGTTTATAAAGCACTTACGTCACAAGAATTCTGCTAGGTAGTATAATCAATCAACCCACGTTTATTAGGACCTACCACATGCAAAAAACTGTGCCAGGTGCTAGGGATACAAAGACAAAAGTATTATTATTACCATTTTACAGTTGAGGAAACTGAGGCCTATAGAAATTAAGTGACTTGACCAAGGTCTCACAGTGTCAGAGCTGATCTTTGAAACTAAGTCTTCCTGACTTTAGGCATTATCACCACCTTGCAGATGGAAAAACAAATAAAAACTGGAGACAGGTGAAGTCATTTACCTAAGGTCACACACCTAGTTAAGTGACAGAACCAGGACCATGTATCATGTCTTCTAACTTCTAACAGTGCTCTTTCCCCTAGGATCTGAATCGAGGTCAATCAGGTTATAATAGTTTTAATCTGATATCTGCTGTGTAGAACACAGTGCAAGATACTAAGGCAAAAGATTGCACTGAATTTGAATATGATAAAAGGATAATTCTCAATATATTCTTCCAGCCTCTGTCCCCCTGTGGCTATAAAGAACATTATGATGGTAATAACTGGTTTTATTCATCTAACAGTAATCACCTAAGTGTCTTTTGGATTGTTATATTTTGAGGGAATCTTTCTTTAAGTAGCCAAGTGAAATTTGAAGATGTTATTTCTTTAATCTTCTTTCCCTAAGATCCATGGAGGTAGGATATTGTCATCCTACCCCTTTTCCCTCCAGAGAAGGGGGAATCTCAGAGCAGTCCGGTGGAACTGAGATGAAAATCCATATTCTTTGTCTCTTGGATGCTGAGAGACTGAGCCTCTGAGTGCTTTTCCATAAACAGTAATTCCTTAATATTCCCAGAACTCCTATGTGATGAGTATGGGATTGTGTTTTGAATTAAATATTTTAAAGTTCCAAAGTGAGTTATAAAGCAAAGTGCTTTACTGAAAGAAAAGGACAAAAAAAAACCGTGCTTAATTAAGACTCTGAACAGCTGGTGAGACCGAACAAGATAATGCACTTCCAACGACTTCTCAGGAATCCCAACTCTCCGAGTCTCCTAGGGGTTAATGTGGTCCTTGCTGTCTGTCTCTGGGAACCTGTAGACATTATCTGGTATATGGATATTAACCTATTGATAGGAGGCATAGATTCAAATTTTCAATAGAGTCTGATTTAGTCAAAGGAGTAGATGGGAGCTTACATTCTATTATTTGTTGGGGGATTTGGGGGAGAAGGAAATGGAGGGCATATAATATGCATACATAATTATAATATGATTTAAAATATGCTGGGTATAAAGGGAAGATCCAAGATAAAAGTGTTTTAGGTCTAGAGTCTAGGTCTCTGAAAGACCAAGATGAGGCTTGCCTTTCTCAATAGTAATGAGTTGCTCCTTTGGGGCAGATACCCTGAAAAAACTGAAGCACTCTTGGACCTTGACATCAGCCCTGAACCCTAAGGATTTCCAAGCCTTTTCATGTGCTTGCTAGCTGAACTCTCCTACATCTCATCGCCCCCTCAAGTATTCTGTGTGTTCTTGAAGAGGATGAACTGTCTCCTTTTTCTATTTGTATCCCCAAGCACAGTGCTTGGCATACAAATGTTCTGCTTGCTTCGTTCCTTCTTTCCTACCTTTCTTTCTTCCTTCCTTTCCTCTTTCCTGTCTTCTTTCCTCCCTTCCCTCTCTCCCCTTCTTCCTTCCTTCCTTTCTTACTTCTTTTTTCTCCCTCCCTTTTTCCTTCCTTCTCTCCCAACCTCCTTTTTTTCTTCTTTCTTTCCTCCCTACTCCTTTGCTTTCATCCTTTCTTCCTTCCCTCCCTATCTCCTTTTCTTCTTTCCTTTGTTCATTCTATCCTTCCTTTCTTCTTTCCTCACAGCTCTACCCTAAGAAGATTAGTCTGGCAGTGATGTGAAAAACATTCCAGAGAGGGAGAAACTGGAAAAAGGGTAGCTGCTTAGCAGACTACTACAATAGCCAATATGAGACATGGTGATGGCGCTAACACCCATGGGATTGGAAGGCAAATGTAATCTTTGCAGATGGAAATGTGCATATGGTTGAATGCATATCCACAATGTAAAACTACAATTCAGATTTATTCAATACAGTTCAATAAAATTTTTATATCTAATTCCTATAAAGCTCTGAGGGAGTAGGGAGAGTGTCCAAAAGACGCATTCTCCTTCTCCTCAGATAGCACCCAGCTCCTCGACAGAAGCCCTAGCTTATCTCCCCTCTGCGAAGGATTTGTTCATTTAGGAAGAGAATTTTCATTCTGTGATAGCACAAGAAATACAATGTTCCTGAGGCCTTCCTACCTTACAGGTTTGGAGTGGGGATTAATAGCTTTGAGATTCATTTTTAAGAGAGCAAAATGCTTTTGTGGGTTTTGTTTGCTTTATTTGGTGGGATGGAAGGAAAAAAAGAGGAGGCTTGGTCTAAGTCAGCAAAGAAAGAGTGCCTTTAAGGGTGTTAGGTGCTCTAAGTGCTGAGTTGCTTCGACCATGGAGCCATTTTTGGTTGTTAAATATCCTCAAAAGAATTTTGTCTTTGTACTTTCCGCATTTGTCTTCTTTACACAACTAAAGCTTTTTGTAAAATGCTTTGCTTGGGAGACAAAGTTAAAAAAGCAACCGGGCTGATGAGATAGCAATTTTCCAACTTAATAATAGCATGCCTCCAGCAGACATAAATATAGACGTTATAGTTTAAATGGGTGTTTCAATGTTTTCAGATAAGGGACTATTCATTAAACATAAGTGTACAAACAACTTTTCAACCAAAATATGCTCATGGTTATTCAGAGGATAAAAGCTGGTTAGCTATTTCTTCCCTTTTATTGTGCATTCAGTTGCTGAATGAACAAGGTTAACAAGATACTTTTCTCCCTACTCAAATGACCCTAGAAAAACTTAAAAGACATTAACTTGGAGGTAGGGACTAAGAACTTCTGACCCAGGCCTTTCCCTGCGTAATATTATCCCAATTCTTTAGCCTTTTGGACTTGGTTTCCTCCTCAGGAAAATTAAAAGGTGCTAACAGAGTTGAAGTTCTTCTCTGTCTCACTCTATCTCTGTCTCTCTGTCTCTCTTTCTATCTCTGTCCACCCTTTGCTCCCTCTCTTCTTTTCCCTCTCTTTCTATTTCTCTCCCTCCCTCCCTCTTCTTTCCTCACTTCTCTTTTTCTCTCCTCCATCTTCCTCTCTCTTTCCACCACCCTCTCCTTCACTCTCCTTCTCCATCTTTCTCTCCTCCTCCAACTCTCTCCTCCTCTCTTTTCTTCTCCCTCTTCCTCCGCCACTTCCCCTCTCTCCTTCCTTTCCCCTCTTTCTCTCCCTCTTCCTCTCCATCCAAAGACAAGTCATATTAGCCTAATCATCAAGTTAGACTCCAGGCAAACATTTTCTATAGTGTGTGAGCTTTCCATAATACGGATCTTCATCTCCTTGGCATCCTGTTTCAAATCTTAGATATGAATTTCTATAGACACTTGGTGAAGAATACAAAACATAGAACACTAGGGTGTGATTGGTTGGGCCATTTTACATAAAGTCCATTCCACCAACTTTCTAAGAAGTCCCTTTTTGGTTGGGCAAAGCTTTGAAAGAAAAGAAACAGTGAAATGTAGCATAAAAGGGTGCTGAAGACAGTGAGTCAATTAATACTTATTAAATCCCTATTCTGAACAGCTAGGTGTCACAGTGGACAGAGTGCCAGTTCTGGAGTCAGGAAGATCTGAGTTTAAATCCAGTCTCAGACACTTACTAACTGTGTGACCGTGAGCAAGTCACTCGATCCTGCTTCCTTATCTGTAAAATGAACTGGAAAAGGAAATGGCAAACCACTCCATTTTTTTCGCCAAGAAAACCCTGAAAGGAGTCACAAAAAGTCAGATACAATTGAACAACAACACTGTACAAATAAGCTGTATCCAGGGCGATTTGGAAATAATCAACAGAGAAAAGGAACTGGAACTAAGGAGGATTAAGAAAAGTTTCCTAAAGAAGGTTGGATTTTAGCTAGGACTTGAAGGAAGTCGGGGAAGCCAGGACATGGAAATGAAAAGGAAGATCATTCCCTGCAGAAGATCAAAATTACCTGCTTTTGAGGAAAGAATAGCAAAAGTAGCACACACAATGTAGACAATTCCCGTACTACCATCCAGGGCTCAAGGGCTGAGCCCAAACAGGCCCCAAGAGACTTGGGTATAGCCGTCAAGACTGAGCACAGGTCCTATTTTTAATTTGGTTTGCCACCTTATTAAAGTAGCACTGAAAATTCATTACGTGGAACATAGCATTCTTAGTTCCCGAAATGTCTTGGTTATGATATAACTCAAAACGTATTTATGGGTATAGATGATATACACATATATGTATATATATATAGATATACACATACATGTATATCCATATATATATATACGTACATATAGAGAGAAGAGCACAGAGAGAGAGACAGAGAGAGAGAGAGAGAGAACATAGGAAGAGATGACATAGAGAGCCAGGACAGCTTGAGCCCGGCCTAACACATCCCACCAAACATTCTTTTTCAAGGGTAGTTATCATCCCGATACATTTTATTTTCATTTATCTTTTATAGTACGTATCTTCAGTAGCTGAAATGCAGTGTTTTGAAATAGATATAGTAGTGAGCTTTATTTACTGTGTGTCACTGGATAACTCAATTAATTTTTCTGATTCTCAATTGCCTGTCTGTAAGATAGAGATAATAACCTGTCTTACAGGAATGTTTGAGTCTCAAATGAGATCACATGCACATAACAAGGATGAGAAGGCCAGCCCTGGTTCAGTTTGTTGAGCGAGATCAGGGTCAGGGGATGACATTCCCTCCTATGCACTATATATAAAGTACTTAGCATATCTTGAAGTATTATATAAATTAATCTATTATTATTATTAGCTGCTCTGGGGAGTTCTGCCAAGCAGACTCTCATTTAAATTAAAATTGTAGACATGAAATAACGATAAAAGCAATCTGATATTTTATTCATGATGCTGATGGTTGTTTTAAATGTTTTAATTACTGCACTGGTGCCCCAAGGCTGGTTAAAGGAAGAAAGCAATTTTACTATAAAAGCCACAATTTTACTAATAAGAAAAAAAAACCCCTTTTTTTCATCTGGACCTGTAATTTCCTTGGTGCAGAAAACTCTCGGTTTAGAGCCATTGTCCGCTAAAGTGAACAGGCATAGTTCATAGGCTTAAAGATTTTCCCGGGAGTGCTAAAAAGAAAGGGTTCTGGGTATCATAATGAAAAAGTTGTTTCTTATTCTACCATGTCACCCAATCTTACTGAAAAATTCCATTAAACACTCTAAATTCCATAGAAGTTTTGGCTGTAAGTTAAGAGCTAGGGACACCATAAATTATCAATTATAAACTTGAGAATGACCTAGTTTAAAAGAGACATCAAAGTTAACTAAAGCAAAGTAGAATCCTATAACTTTGACTTAGTTTTATGGCATTGACTGTGGCTTATGAACCAGTCTAGGGAAAAAGTAATTATAAGTCACTCCCAAGGATCAGCTATAAAATGTAGTTGATTTTTTTCAAAATAGGGCATCTTCATACCATAGATTTTTTCACAGTCACTTGTAAAAGAACATACAATGAAGAAGTGGGCAGATATTTGGAAACTGGGCTCAAAGCTTAGATACCCAATCTAAATTTAGCTCTCTGATAGCAATGGATTGATGAGTAACCACTCACAGGAATGATGAGGCGCGGAGAGTTGGCAGACAATCACAGATAGTAGATTGGAAAATCTGGCCCTAAATAATAAAACCCTGCACCAAGAGATAGTATTGTCTGCTCCCTTTAAGTAACAACACTCATTTCTTGCTGGCATATGAATTTCATCTTCAATAATTGATCAGGGTGACAGAAAATCTGTTGCTGGTGATGCGTGTTTAAAATCACATTATTCACTTTTCCTCGGCTCCTCAAATCCAAGGCACATGGCAAGATGCAGGTCTGTTTTATGGGGTAACTTATGGGAGTGCTTTTTGAAATTCATTTGATTTGGAAAGAACAAAGTCTGCCTTCCCTCTGAGCTCCCTGCTGCCTCTGTGTTGTACTTCAGTATTGAATTAAACACCAAGTCAAAATGACATCTGGTTTTTGGTGTTGTGCTTAATAGCCAGGAGCTCATTTAAGCAATGACAATGTCCTGGCAAGGGAAGAACATCAGTAACAATCTGTTTATTTTGCAGGATGGAAACAGAGAAACACAACAAAACAGAGCTTTTTATAGGGAAGGAGGAAGAAGAGTAGGGCTTAGCAAGGAAACATGATGACACCTTGACCTTTTCCCTCACTGATTCCTTCATGCTAAGGGTCTACAGTGAAATGTGTCAAATGGTCCAAGTCATATTTTCATCTGGAAGTGGTAGGAGGAAAAAATATACTGATTGCTCAGAAAACTCCTGATCATCCTGCTATAATTAGGGTAAAATCATTCTGGAACCAAAACGGCTTTTTGAGAGGCAGTGTGGATGATAGAAATGCAATAATGAATAAATATTTATTAAGCATTCATTTTGCACCACGCCCTGTGCTGAGTGCTGGTGATACAAATATAAGATCACCTCTACCCTCAAGAAACTTGTATTCATTATAAAAACGGAGATAGCACAGATAGAGGACTGGTGAATGGGAAAAGGACTTTTGGTCAGTTTGGAAGTGGAGGTGGAGGAGGGCAGGGGAGAGAGACCTAGCCGCACAAAGAACAAGATGTCCTACTGGAAGAATATGAATTACAGATCAGGGACTGTTAAATATAATGCATTAAGTGAGTTGCCACTCCTCTCCAAACAGCTCAGCCCCAGGGTGGGAATTTCAAGGCTGAACTGCTTAATTCACCCAGGGAATGGGGAATGCTCTCTGGAGGTCTGGTCCTCAGGGTGCTGTTCTAGATGGAGAAAGAAGTTATGAATCAAGGCAGATGGCAAGATCTCCAAAGTGGAAAGAGGATTGGATTTGAAATCAAAATATTTGGATCAAATTCTACTTCTGAGATTGTCTGACTGTGTGACTGACCAAGTCACATCCTCTCTTCACTAAATCGGTTTCCTTATCTGAAAAAATAAAGAAAAGGGAAATAAGTGTTGGGGAAAGTACAGATTGAAGGTCCCTTATAGTTCCTTTAAGGTCCCTTGTAGTTCTTGACTCTATGATTTCTATAATGCATGGTTCTGGGTGAATACTTGCAGCACACAAGGGAATAATCTCTAGTCTGATCCTTCAAGCAAAGGCTGGAAGATAGTTGAAAGCCAGGGAGAAGGATTCCTGTAGCCAAACATCACTGCAGAGGATGCCAAAGACAGTTCATTGAGACCAGGGAAATGTCTCAGGTCTACCTCCATTTAGGGACCAAAGGAACTAGTTATGCCAAAGGACATAAGAAGGCCAATACAAGGTCAGAACACCAGGGAAGAAGACCATGAGTGGGGTATCCTTTTACCAGGGAACCCCACAAGATCTCATGCTCTCTGAATTCAATAGAATTAATAACAACAATAGCTTACCCCGAAATAACATCTTACACCTTAAAAAACACTTTTTCCCCACTGTGAAATAAATAGTATAAGTATTCCCTCTATTTTACAGATGGGGAAACTGAGGTTCAGAAAGGGTAAGTGATTTGCTGGTAAGTGGAAGAATCTAGACTTGAACATAGATCTTTTAACCACAAATCCTTTACTTTTTCTACTCTATCTCACTAAATACACACACACACACACACATACACACACACTTTGCATTTCTATATACATATGTATACTTTCTTCATAATAATCCTGGGGTTATAAGATAGGGTTATAAATATAATCATACCCATTTTACAGATGGGGAAACTGGGTCTCAGAGATGTTAAGTGACTTACAAATATAGAGGTTAGCATTTTCCATCCTTACCATAATTAATGGAACTCCAAAAGACCCAGAGAGCTAAATTTAATCACTAATCAAAAGTGTAAATTAGGTGTGAACAACTTCTTAATTTGAGGGGAATAAAGGCCTTTGATCATTTCATAAAGACAGATGATGTCACACAAGAATTATCTTGTGATTGACTAAAAGATCCAGACATACCCTAAGATTTATGTATAGTCTAAGAAGACAAAATTAGGTGCCTGGATTTCCAGCAAGCAGGCCAGTCCAGTGATGAAGGAACTATAGCCAAAGCCTTGAAAGGGAATTGTTGGGGACAGGAAGGGAGTTTCTTACTCTACTCTTCCCCACCCCCAAGAACTTAGAAGCCTCATCAGCAAACAGAATAAGCAAACCACAGAGTCCACTTGGAACAAGGAGCATCCTACCAGGCCTCACTCTCCATTAGCATTATCAATCAATCAATCTACATTTATTTAGTGCCTGTTCTGTGCCTGCGCTGTGGTAAGCCTTGGGGATACAGACAGAGGCAAAAGACAGTCACTGTCCTCAATGAACTCATAATCTAAAGAGTGATGTGTACTCTGGGCCCCATGCAAGTATGAACATGGATTTGAAGGCTGTAGGAAAGAGGCAAGCTCATGGATAGAAAAGGGTGTGGGAACTACTCTTCTCATCCTCAAGGCTGACAATGTTGCTGGGCCCTGAGATCTCACGTTCTTACTAACCCCAGCACATTAGGGTTGACACAATCTAGCACAAGAAAACCCTCAGGATTTCTGATCAAACTAGTATAGTCAATCTGAAAGGCCACTGCTAGAGTGACAGCACTAATCAAGCGGATACCCAGAGTATGACTGTAAACTGGGAGGAAATGTGCTAAACTGTTGTTTCTATGGTGGGGAAGAGTCTTTTTCAAGCCTATTAAATTTCCATGTCCTGGGGCAAAAATCCAATCACCCCATCCTAGTTATTGCTCTGGGCTGGCTACATAACTTTAGGAGTCATTTTTTCTGAACTGATACTTGAACCCATAGGAAATGATAAAATCTCAGAGATTTCTGAGGAAATATTTGATATATGATGAGCCAAAAAATGAAACTCACTCTGAATGATCCATTGAGTGTAAGGACAGTTGAAGAGAGTTTACTGCCCAAGAAGCCAAGTGAGGAGAGGGTGGCCAGGAAGAGAGCGAGTTGATGGTGGTGAAAGCTTCAGAGAAGTGAGGGGAGGATTGGGAGAGCTTCAGATTGGATTTTATAATTATAAGAGCTTTGCTCATATTGGAAAGAGCAATTTCTGTCCAGTGAGAGGGGCAGATGACCAAATGCAAAATGCTGAGATGTGAATCTCAGTGACTGTGAAAGGTCCTATTGAAAATCACTTCTCCGTACTTTGAACTCTCACACCACTTACTATTGCTCTCCACTCATTGAAATACTTGCCATTTAATGCATCTTATTTTTCAGCATTTTTATCTATGTATATGTTACATCCCCAAGAAGACTATAAGGTCTTTAAGGACAGGGATGTGTTTCATATATCTTCATATCTCCTATTCCTACACAATACTTTGTAGATGATAAGTACTTAATAAAACTTTCTTGACTGATTCCTTCTGCTAGGAAGTTTTTCCCAAGTTCAACCTTCCAAAAAGAAAAGGAGAAAAAAGAGAAAAAGCATTCTTAACTACGTTCTATCATCCTTGATTGAATCCTTTTCCAACCTAGCTAAGTAATTCCCCTCCATCCATGGTGTTTACACCTTCCAAGCATGGTAATTGTAGACTATTATGATAGTCACTTAGCCAAGGTAGGCATTCAGCTCCTTTAATCTTCCATCAGAAGCCAATCATACTTTCTTTTTATGGCTCTTTTCTTTGCCTCTTCCAATTTGCCTAAATCTTCCTGCTACTAAGGTAACAAAATGGAATATTCTTTTCCCTAGAACTGTATCATCCAAATGCAGGGGGACTCTCACCTCCCTGGCTTCTTTGTGCACCATCCAAACAGCCTATTCAATTTCCCCTCCCAGATCCCTTTACAGTCCCAGTCTCTGCCTCACTGCCCATGGGTCCCTTGTCTCTCCTATAGCCTGCTTACAAGGTTTCTTCTGCCCACTTAGAATGTGCTCCAGATTGCCTTTCCCCCGATATTTTTATATTTTCCAAGTTGACTCTTACCTTATTCTCTGCCTGCTTCCAAACTTATGAAACTTTGCCTAAACATCTGAGTTTTGTGGAATCTGGGTATTTGATTGATTCTCCATGTTTTGTAGTCCTCCCAAGCTGAAGCAGGATCTTTCCAGGGCTCTTCTTTAGAAGAACTAAGAGGAGGTGCCTCCCCATGGGCCACTCTTAATTCCTGACATTATCTTTGATTTTTCTTTTTAAGCAGTTTACTTAGAATGCAGTTTCTCCTGGGATGAAGTAGAGGAAAGTAGCCTTCTGGACACTTGGCCTTGATAATAATAAGGATTCCTAGAAGAAGCAACATGGCCTAATGAGGTAAACCTGCTTCTGACCGAAACCCCAAGCTTGGACAGAAGCAGGGCTACAATGGAGAGAGAGCTGGCTGTGCAGTGACAAAGGTCTGGGCTCAAGTCTAACCTCTGACACACTGACTGTTTGACCTTGGGCAGGTAATTTAAACTTCCAATGTCCTTTAAGACTGTAAGTTGCAGAGTAGTTATCAATCTGCAATGGCAGCACAAATAATTCATTGGGATCTTCTTTTCCCAATATAATCATAGGTCTGATAAAAATAATAATAATTCATATTTACATAATTATTAAAGATTTATGTCATTTCCCTCACAACTAACCTGAGGAATAATCAGCACAAGTATTTTCCTGTTTTACAGATAAAGAAAATGAGACTCAAAGGGGTAATTACCTTATCATTAGCAAGAGTCCTCCTTTCCTGGCTTATATTTCTTAGTTGGTTATTGAGTACTAAGGAAGAAAGTGGACAAGAGGTAGTGTTGCTATGGAGGGTTGCCCATTTGTACTGCAGTCTCTCAGATAACTTGACTCATTGTCCATGATTACATAGTTGACCAAGTTTCCCGTTGTTCTATATATTTTTTCTTTTCTTGCTTATTCTTGTAAATCTATCCTGAGTCTGGAATTTTTCCCCCGTGGATCTTGGTTTTTCTCAATTTTTATTTCTGAGATCTATTCTTAAATTTACTACTTACTGTTCTCTTAATTTATCATTAATATCATTGTAGATATTTTGTTTAAGTTTTCAGTTTTGCTGGTATCAAATTGAGTTTTTGCTGTTGATCAGTTGTTTCAGTTGTGTCCTATTCTCTATGACTCCATTTGGGTTTTTCTTGGCAAAGATTCTGGAGTGCTTTAGCTATTTCTTTCTCCAACTCATTTTTTAGTATAGTATATAGTAAAGAATCCAACTGAGACAGAGTTAAGTGATTTGCCCAAGGTCACATAGCTAGAAAGTATCTGAGGCTGGATTAAAACTCAAATCTTCCTGATGGATGCTCTATCCACTGTGCCACCTACCTACCATTTAATTGAGTAGTTTCTCATAAATTGTTTTATATTCTCTTTTCATTGGGGTTTCTACTTTGTGATTTTTTTTATTTTGGTAATTTGCATTTATTTCCTCTCTTTTCAAAATTAAATTAACTAATGGTTTTGGCATATTTATTGGTCTTTCAAGAAAAAAAATTGTTTTATCAATTTAATTTTATTTTCAATTAGTTCAATTTTAATTCACTTGAAATCTCACCTTTGGTTTTTAAGATTTCTTCTTTTGTACTTTTTTTAGTATTATTACTTTGTTGGATTTCTGCTATTTTTAGCAGCATGCACATTCGTGTTCTAGTTTCCTCTTTTGTTAATATTTGCTCAGTGGCATAAATCTAAAGACTTCAGATGCATGCTATAAATTTTAAAATATTGTGTCACTCTTATTATAATTCATACATAGAATGTATGTACTATACATAAAATATTTTTAGAATATTATATCACTATCATTATTATAATTCATATATATCATCATCATTCTTATAATTTTTTTAATTTTTTTTTATGACTTGGTCTTTGACCTACTTGTTACAGTATCTTTGTTTAGTTTCCATTTAAGTCTGTATCTGTTCATGTGTCCTTTATTGATTATCATTTTATTGTGTTTTAATCAATAAAGTATTTATCATTTCTACACTTATGAATAACTATGCCCTGGAATATGAATAGTTTTTGGAAATGACCCATGTGAGACTAAAAATAAATAGAATGTCTAAGATTTCTAGTCAATATTCTTTATAGGCCAATTAAATTCAATTTTAAAAAATATTTTGTTGGCCTATAATTTGCTTCTCATTTATCTTTCTATTACATTTGTCAAATTTCAAAAGAAGAACGTTAAAGTGTTCTTCTATTAATGCTTAGATCTTTTTTTGTATTTTAATTAACTTTTCAAAACTTATTAGACATGAAATCCTGGACATGTCACTTAATCTCTGTAGGCCTCAGGTGCTTCATCTGTAAAGTGCATTGGAGTCAATGTCCTCTAGGGTTCCTTCTGGTCCTGAATTTATGCTCTTATGGCAGGTAGGTAGAGCAACTGAGAGTGCCCTGGGCCTGGAGTCATAAAGAGCTGAGCTCAAATCCAGCCTCAGACACTTTACTAGCGGTATGACCTTGGGCAAGTCATTTAACCCTGTTTACCTCAGTTCCTTCATCTATAAAATGATCGGGAGGAGAAAATGGCAAACTACTACAGTATCTTTGCCAAGAAAAGTTTAAATGAGGTCACAAAGAGCTAAACATGACTGAAACGACCATAAAACAATAAAGCTCTTTAAAAAAAGAAAAAGAAATTAGCTATTATTCTAGTCAGTGAATAAATAGTTCTTATTGATAGTGTTTCATTGTCTATGGTGCCTTTAAATATAAACATAGTATTATAGACTCAGAGTTGGAAAGTATCTTGGAATCTATCTGGTCCACCCTCTGTCCCTACCTTCTTTTTACAGATGAGGAGTCAAGGCTCAGAAAGATCAAGCAATTTGTCCAAATTCACCTATATAGTAAATGGCAGAATCAAGATTTGAATCCACGTCCTCCAACTCAACCCTAAATCACTTTTTCCAAAGTTCATCTTTTTTTATTATCGCCTAATTTCAATTATTCATAATCGCAACCCCTATTTTAAACTCGACTAAAATATAATGGATTTTTTTCTAGTCCCTCACTTTAAACCTGGTAGTGTCCTTATGTTTTAACATTATTCCTGTAAGCAATTTTATCATTGGTTTATGTCTTCTAAACAATTCTTCAAAGTATTTCTATGTTATGAGTTTAATTGGTTTAAATTCATGGTTATAGAGATCATAAAAAAAGGAAAAGGACCTGTATGTGAAAAATATTTATAGCAAATAAATATATAAAAGTCTCACAAAGGAAAATGCTATCCATATCCAGACAAAGAACTGATGAACTCAGAAAGCATATTGAAGCGCAGTTTTTTTTCACTTACTTTATTCTCTCATGGTTTTATTTCCTTTTGATCTCTTTCTTCCACAACTGTTATGAATATGGAATTATGTTTTATATGATAACACATGTATCATCTGTATCAAACAGCCTACCATTTTTAGAAGAGGGAAGGAGAGAGAGCAAGAGAAAAAAAATTGGAACTCAAAATCTTGGAAAAATTAACACTAAAAATTTTCTTGATATGTAATGGGGAACAAATTAAATACCATTTAAATTTTTTAAGAGAGAAATTATAAATAAATGATTAAATGAATTTATGGCTACAATTTTATTTCTCCCCTCCATCAATGCTATTGAATTATTTTTATAGCTACATGTTTTAATCAATAAGAGGCAGTACAATTTGTTTTGCTTTTATTAATGTAATCCTAGATTCTGCACAAATACAAGCAGACCCATGTATGCCCCTCTCCCACCTAACACATAGATTTTAGGATTCTACTCTTTCTGAAATTATATCCATACACAGACATTTACATTCACTACATATCTCAAAGAGAAGTATGGTTTGCAAATCACCTTTTACTCTTTATAACTTTTACACTAATTTGATCGAAACCTGTAATGATCAAATTTCAGGAAAAAATAATTTATTTCTGACTTACCTACATCCTAGTCATCTTACTTTTCCTTTTCCTATCAGATTTTTCCCTCAATTCTTAGACTTAGTTTCCTCAATGACACTCTTGTAGGCTAGGGCTTCAAAGAGACAAAATTTTACAACATGTAAATATTGTTATAGCTTATTCATTTTATTTTCTAAAGTCTTATTTACTTTGTTAAAGCTCTGTCCCATGGTAGATTTGTACATTGAAACCCTCAGCATTGTATTTTTGGAGGGAAGAAACAGAAGTCTACAATCATATTTTTAAAACATCTTTTTTTCATGAATGTTATGTCCAGTTTTGCTTTTTTCACTTTTCAGCTCACATATACCACTCTTGTTTCAATGAGTAATACTCATTAATCAAACTGTGCTTTAAAAAAATACATGATTTTCTTCTTCTAGGCTACTTAAAAACTCTTCTTCACCAAAACTCTAAATTATTTATTATATTTCTGGATGAAAGCTTTCTATTTGATGGTAGCATATGAATTCTCTCAAGCTGCATTTTATCTTTTATTTTTAATTTTTTATATGATTAATAGGAATATGCTGTTTAGACTCTTTACTGAAATTTTTCTAAGAGATCAATAATTTTCATGTTGTCTTGACAAGTTCCATCCTCTAGGATTTTGCTTTGATTTATAGGGATCAAAAATATTTTCTTCTGATTGTTCTGTGTTTTGTTCTTGTTTTATTGCTCCTTGTACCTTGTCTTCATTTTTGTTCTCCATCTGGGATATTCTATTCCTCAGAGAAATGATTGCTTTATTTAGATTTTTCATTGAATGTTCCAAGCTGTTAAGTTTCGTATTTGTCTTCTTGTTGTTGCTTTTTTTTTGCTTTGAAAGATCTTATAGCCATTTTTATAGGTGTAGTATTTTCCTTTACAACTATTAGTGTGCTTTGTTAACCTCTATGTAGGTTATTACTGTAAACCTATTTTCTTATCTCTGAAGTTCATTTATAGCTGTTGTATTATTTTTTCTTTCTAGAGATTTCTTTTCATATTCTTATAACTCATAATATTTATTTGTTTTATTGGACTCTCTTTTTTGCTTATTTCTTTCTTACATTTCTTACTTTTCCTACAAGGCTTTTCCTCTGAGGATTTCTTTTCTTTCCCCTCTCTTTTTGGTGTTTTTTTTTACTGTATTTGGTGCATTTATTGACAATTTGAGAGGATGGAAGGGAACTGGATTTAGTCACAATTTCTTGGTCATTTTGCTAAATCTCTGTTGGACCCTATTAAATGTGATCTCATTATTAGTAGAATGAGTATAAGGAAAAGTCAGATGCTTTTCTATACTTGTAGACTACAGCAGTCTACATCATCTCTCTTGCCCAAGCATCTGACCAGAAAATCATACCTTTTCATTCTGTCACCAATATTTCTCAGGGGTATAATGCATCTTTTTGAAGAAGCTGGAAGCACAGCTGAACTTTGAGTACCTAAGTCCCAGGAGTTTCCGGCTTCCTTGCTTTCTCTATCACAACACTCTATGAGATAAATACAAAAGGTTCTGGAGAGAACTAATTTGAAAGAGGAGTCAAAGTGCACACCAATTCCCATTATTGCTGCTAACAGAACATTAGGTACTTGGACAAGGGACTAGATTGATGAAAAGTTTTTGTCGGCATTCCTGAATTGGACGTCAGTTAAATAATTTTAATTTTGTTGGTTTTCCACCTCTCCCTAATTCCCTTACAAAATCCTACTTTTCATACACACCATGACCCCCAATCTTTTGACCTCTCAGTCAGACCATCTCCCCTGCACCACCCACTCTCTCTTCTCCCCATTTTGATCTCTTGGTGATCCAATTCAGCTCTACATTATCCTCCTCTCTTGAATCCCTAGACTTTTTGTTACTGATTATGCCTAGGCAAGCCTTAGCCTTGGATTACTCCCACCATTTGCCACCTTCATTCCTAAATGCGTGCTGCTAAGCAAAGATAGAGACAATTACACAACCATTCTCAGTGGGTCTACTACAAATTTATAGTACACAACTTCAACTGATCCATCGCTGATGGTAGGAAATCCTTCTCCATCTCCTTTGTCAACTCACTCTTCCACTCTCCACAGTGCATCTCCCAAACTTTTCCATCCCTCTTCAAATTTCCCATGGTTCCTCCTTCCTCCATTGCTTAGCTAAGATTCATGACTTAATATAGAACATTGAGATCATTTGTCTTGAATTCCCTCTTCTCCCTTCTTCCTCATCTCCTTTCACTCAGATATCTTTTGATGCTATCTCCACTTCTATCTCACATGATGAAGAGACCTTACTCCTTAGCAAAGCTAACCCCTCTAATTGTTCAAGTGATGCCATTCCATCCTGTCTTCTCCAAAACATGCCTCCCTTTGCCATCCCCATTCTTACTTATTTTCAATCTTTCCCTCTTTACTGGCTCATTCCTATCGCCTACAAATTTCTATACTGGTCCCTCTTCTCTATACGCTGACCCTCTCCTTCCATATTATTTTACTTGGTGATTTCATCTTTTCTCATGGATTCAATTACCATTCCTATGCTGATGATTCTCAAATCTACCTATCGTGCATTAAAATCTCTGCTCATCTTTCATCTTTCATCTCCAGCTGATGAATATCTCAAATTGGATGTCAGTAGACATCTTAAACTCAATAGGTACAAAACTGAACTCAATAAATTTCCCCCTAAACTCTCCTCTTCTCTGGTTCCTTTTACCTTACCTCTTACTGCAGAGGAGAGCACCATCCTCCTCGTCCCTCAGGCTCACAACCTAGGTCCTTCAATTTTGCTTTTACAATGTCTCTTGAATATACCCCCTTTATTCCTCTGACACTATCATCCCTCTAGGGCTGACCCGTCATCTCATGCCTGGTTATTTCAACAACCTGTTGGTGGATCTGTCTGCCTCAAGTCTCTTCTTACTCTAATCCTTCCTCCATTCAGCCGCTAAAGTGATTTTCCTAAGACACAGGTCCAAATTAAGTCCAGTGGCCGTCATATGGCCTTCAGCATCAAATTCAATATATTGTTTGGCATTAAAAGCACTTCAAAACCTAGTCTTCTCCTACCTTTGCAGTTTTCTTAAACCTGGCCTCTTGGTGGTTCCACAAACAAGACACACTGTCTCCTGATTCTGGGCATTTCTCTGGCTGTCTCCCATGCCTGGAATATTCTTCCTCCTCTACTCCAGTTACTGATCTCTCTGACTTCCTTAAGTCCCAATTAAAATCCCATCTTTTACTGGAAACCTTCCCCAAACTCCCTTAATTCTAATAGTGTTCCTCAGTTAATTATTTCCTAATTTTCCTGTATAGAGCGTAGTTGTCTCTATTTGTTTTCATGTTGTCTCTCCCATCAGATTGTTAGCTCCTTGTGGGCAAAGATCATCTTTTGCCTTTTTTTGTATATCCAGTGCTTAGCACAGTGTCTGGCACATCTTACATACTTAGTAAATATTTATTGACTGATCAATTGGTTTTGCCAAATCTATACTTCAGATAAACAACAGAACAGAAATTTCTCTTTTTGTCTCTCAGTGTACATGTCACTCATCCTAGCAACTATCCCTATGCCAGCAAATCTGACGTTCAAAAAGCAAGGACTGATAAACTTCAAGACAGAAAGAAATGTCACCCAGCTATTAAAATATGTATAATGATACTTGCTGTGATAGCAATAAACTCTAAACAAAGTGGTTGCCAATTAATTGTACTGGACACATCTGAATGACTTGTAAATAGATGGGAGGATTAATGTGCCATACATTAGAAAAGGTGATTATAATAATTAAGAAAAATACAGGAAGACAGGAACTGTTACAGAAAGAAGAAAGTAGAGTTAGGAGAGCAATATAACTCATAATTACACTAATGTAAATGAAAACAACATGCAAAAGACCACTAAATTCAAATCAAATACTAAAAACATTGATATAAATATCCAAATACTGATACTAGAGGACAAATGATGAAACATACCTCCCTACTCTCAAAAAAGAAGGGAGTCATTCCAGCCACCATATCATATGCTACCAGACATGAGAGCTGGGCAGCTGATTCCTTTATAACCATGATTCTTTGTTATAAATTATCTTTCTGTTTGAGTATGGAGAGTAATAAGATGAAATGGAAAAAAAAGTAACAAGGTGAAATTAAAAAGGATCAATATAACCCAAGGAAGAGAAAATATAAGCGGGGAGAGAAGAAAGGGTTGAGGTGTGTGCTTTAGGTTGTTAAGCCTATCAGCATCCCAGTGACAGGGATAGAATCTCTTAACATCACACAAAATGGTTGCTTATATCAAATATTAACAACAAAACATTCCTGTTTGCTTTATGACTTTCAAAGTGCATTATGTGTCATCTCACCTGATCCCCATAATATGCTTGAAAGGCAGTGCTATTACTATCCTCATTTTACAGATGAGGAAACTAGGGCAGACAGAGATGAAGAGATTTCCTGAGACTTGTTCACTTGCCCAGCTAGGACGAGTCTGAGGCAGGCTCAGAACTCAGACTTTCCTCACTCCATTGTCCTACCCTCTCCACCATTTCGCAGTCACTAAAGAAAGGTGACTATGTCCCAAGGAAGATATTAATTCATGGCATTTATTTTACAAGAAATTTCAAATAATGGTAAAATTAGAGATGGGGAAGGTGGGAGAGGAAAGATATACTGGGTACCAAAAAAAGAGCTTTAGAAATACAAGCCTCAGTAGCCATGTGACTCATCCACAGAACTTCAATTGCAGGTAAGTCCTATGTCTATTCAATAATTCACATCAAAAAGTAACTATTATTAATGAGGTACTCTGTCTCAGTCAATGCAAAACATTGACTTGGGCTTAGCTTGAAACCCAGGTTACCCTAGATGTTGGGTTAAAAAAAGGAAAGCAGAAATCAGGAGAGGGAGCCTACAGCCGGAAAGGGGCTTGGAGACTTTCATTTCACCTGTTACCCATGAGAAATAATGACCAAGGCAGGCAAGATTAAGCATGATGGAACACGAAGTACTCTTGGAAAAACCAATAGGGACCCAGACTTATTTTCAGTAAAAAGATAGTGTCTGAGGGAATGTACAAATCCAGAGGATAGCCGTGTATCTCTGCTGTGCATAATGGCCCCTGATGCAAACCAGTAGGAGACTAGGCTTGATGTAACCCCATAGGGACAAAAATTTACTGAGAAACAGGATGCCCAGAGGAGAGACACAGAAGTGACCTTCAAGCTCCTGGGGACTACTGCTTCTGGTCGACTCTCAAGTATTATTCACTTAGGGCCATTAAGACAGCCTCAGAGTGGAAGCTAACGACCAGTCTAGTTCTCAGGAAGCCAGAGAAAGATACTATATAGAATAGTAGAGGATTGATAGCTCAGCAGAGCAAGATAATGATCTAAAATCTAGGGTGGGCCTTTACCTCAAAGTGGTCATGAGGTCCCATCATTATTCATTCGTGTTTATAATTTAGCATAATTCTCCAGGATTTCTTTCCATTCTATTTGTAGCCTAAGAGATTTGTCCTATGTGTCAGCTTTGCCAGGAACAGGGGCAGAGAGAGACCAGTTCTGAGTTATGGGAGTAAATGTGGAATGGTCCAACCATGTCAGGTCACAAAGGGAATCAGTTCTGTTAATGGTTACATGACTGAGGCATGTCATTTGGAAGATTTCCCTTTTGTCATTGAAAGGCGTTATATTGAACCAAGGTGCCAGTTTGGTGTAAGGGTCAACTAGGATAAGCAATAAGCCTGGAGTAAGACCTGGATTTAAATTCAGTCTCAGTCACTTACTAGCTGTGTAAACCTGGACAAGTCATTTGACCTCTATTTACCTGCTTCCTCAATTATAAAAGGATAGTAATAGCACCTACCTTGCAGGGTTGTTGTGAGACTCAAATTGAGATATTTGTAAAGTGCTTAGCATAGTAGGCACTATATAAATGCATATTTTTTCCTCTTCCTTTCCCATTTCCAACCCTTCCTCCCCTGTAAAACAAAAGACCATGGCTAGCAACTTTAGTCAAATTCTTGTGATTCAGGGATTGTGTAAGTTGCTCCTGTACTATTAGTACACACAATCAACCCCAGAGAGTATGCACATTCCTTGAGATGATATTTATAAAAGCGCCTGGCTCATGGTGGATGCTATATAAATAGTTATCCCCTTTCCCTCCTAGGAGATGAGAGGAGAGAAGGAGAGGGAAGAGGAAGTGAAAATAATGGAAATAAAGTCACGTTCATTCATTTTCATTCTTTCTGTTTATGTTATCTGTACTAACCTAACCTATTCTACTATTATTTGACTGTCCCATCAATGATCACTCACAGGAACAACAGCATATTGTATTTTTAGGGGTGCCACGTATCTTGCAAAGTGCCTGCATGTCCGTTAATCTTAAATGATTCTCACAGCAGCCCTACAAGGCAGGCAGAGCAATGCCATGCTGGGACTCACAGCATCACAGAGTCTCAGAGGAGATTCTGGGAATCACTTAGTCCAACCTATAAATAATGAGAAAACCTTCTACAACATATCTGACAAATGGTCATCTTTGTCTCTTCAGAATCTCTTTCTCAGGATCTTCTTCTACCTGGACTGTCTTCCCTTTTAGGCAATGAGATTCACTTCACTTGAACCCTGCACAAGGTACAATGCTTTCTATGAAGCATTTGGAATCTACTCTTTGAAAATCTGTGGGGTGTGATGGATTATGCCGCATCTTCCTCTCTTCTGTCACAAATGCTAAGATGGAATAGTCACTTCTACCCCTCTGCTCCCTCCACACAAAGTTCCCATAATTTCACCTTTAGCAACTGATTCCTCCTGATTGATGAGAAAAAGGTTCAAAATAGTATTTCTTTTCATTGGTCCCTTCACTTTTTAAAAGACGAAATCATAAGAGGTTATTAGCTGCTCTGATTTTGTCAGAAGTAGAGCTTGGGCAGGTATCCAAAATATCATTCCCCTTTCCCAGGCTTATGATTTGCTTCTGGAACTTATCTTCTATATCCTCCTTCTGTCCGGGTGTTCTGTAGTGTACTCAGATGACAAGGTCATTTCTATATCCTCTCATCTCACTCATAGGATCACAGATTTAGAGCTGGAAGAGACGTCTGAAGCCACCTAATCCTAGCCCCTCATTTTATAGATGGGAAAACTTAGTTATTTGGAATGATGCCTCTTAAATTTAATAATTTATTATAAATTTATAGGGTTTTTCCTGGATTGAAATTTTGATGATGCAACATTGCATCATGTAGCCATGTAATATAGTCATTACACACACATGTTCCTGCCATACATGCTGGACTTCCAAACATTGCATGACATACTCACTTGCCAACACTTGCTTTTTACGACCTGTTGGCAGACTTGACCACTGATCAATTATAACTTGAATTTTGTGTGTTTCTTTGGAAAATAATGTAATCACTACAACTTTGACTCTGTTACACAATTAATGAAACAAGTATGAATAGTTTTTCAACCTTTCATCACTTTTTTCTTTCCTTATGCTTCTATGCCTCCTTATTTTTATTCAACACCCCCCAATTGCAACCGAGGCTACTATTGCCCCCCAAACATTCTAGTGTCCCCTGGCAGGGGAGTATTATCCACTTTGGGAACCTAAGATCCAAATCTTTCTATCTGACCCACAAGAACCCGTTATAATTAAAGGAGTCTTTGAACCACTGCTCACATGTTGTAAATTCTCAGATACTCCATGGCAGTTAACCTATCTTAATAATTGACTCAGACTATCGATTCCTTTGAGGATGATTATATTTTTCCTCTTAGTGGAACCTATTATCAGCTTACTGTCTCTCCAGAGCTTGACATATTATGATTCATAGGTGTAGAAAATCCAAATATCTTCTATACTTAGATGTAGTGTGGTTGGATTCCATTTTCAGATCCACTTTTAGTCATTATGAGACTATAAGAATAATAATTATCATTATTATTGTATTTTATACAGTGATTTAAAGTTTGCAAAGCACTCTACAAATACATTGTTACTTCCAATGATCTTCACAATAACCCTGGGAGGTAAGTGCTGTTATTCTCTCCATTTTACAGATAAGGAAACTAAGGAAGATAGATATTAAATGACTTGCCCAGGATCAGGCTAGTAGATGTCTAGGTTAATAAGTGTCTGAAGTCCTTTTTTAATTCAAGTCTTCATGCATCCAGGTCTAGCGTTCTATCTGCTGTACTACTTAGCTGACAGTAAGCTCCAATGGCTTGTGCAATATGGAAATAACCATACTGATATTTGTGAGGAAAACATGTGCAAACTCTAAACCACTATATGAATGCATTAGGGGGTGATTTGCTGCACACATATGTGGAGAGAGAGAGAGAGAGAGAGAGAGAGAGAGAGAGATTTGGTGGTTCCTGGGGTAGTGGGAGGAGGGAGACCAAAGGAAGAGAAATCCCCATTTCCACTTACTAGAAGTCCAAGGAAAAGAAAATGCTGGGAAAGAAGATGAATCAATTTCTCTTAATTCATTTTTCTCTCACAAAGGTACCCCCTGAAAAAGGAGTCTCCTGTCCCTTAGTCCCTACTCATCTTTAGAGTAACACCAATCACTTGTTTCCATTGAGAACTTTTCTGTGTCATTCCAACAAGACAAATAACCCCCAGTAAGGAATCAGAGTGTATGTCCCCTCCAAGGGAGTTGCCCCAGTTCATCGAATCAAGGATTCTTTGATCACGTTTCCTATATAAAGAAGGGGTATTAGTTTTAATTTTACTTTGAGATAACCAGGAGAGGCTGCTAACTACAAGAAGGAAAATCATGTCATGTATTGTATTTATCTACCACTTGATACCTAAAACAGTCACTTAGCAAGCAAAATCAGTAAGAGTTTAATAAATCTTTGTTGAATAGAATTGAATTGCGACATGTAGCATGCCACTTTGTTAACTCACCGGGTAATCACTTTACCCAATATTAAAATTCAAGCAGCTCTGAAATGGAAAACAGCTAGCAGTTTGAATGAAGGCATCAAGGTAGGCGTAAACAAAGTGGTTTACACATCTGTTAGGAAACATTTCCTATATTCTTTCTTAGCATTCTTTCTTGCATAAAAGATGCAGATCCTTCAAGAGCACTACCTGGAAAATTGTATCTGAGAAAGTGTACCTAACAGTTGTCATTAGAATAACAGGATATTAGAGAAGTCAACAAGCATTGTATGTAAAAATTCATTCTAACTCAAGTGGTGAAACAACTGATGAGGGGAAAATCAAGGAAAAATAATTAAGTGAAAAGCACCATTTTCTGCTTAGAGAAATAAAAGCTCTTTTCATTTTTTTGGGAACAGAATGTTTTCTGCAATTTTTCTTTTCCTCTCTCTTTTTCTTTTTACTACATTGGAATAAAGAACACAAAGCCTAGAAAGCAAGCAGGTAGAAAAGACCAACTAAATTCTTCTCCCTGATTAGATCCAGGAGCATAGGTTGGAAAAATAAACCACTCATGGCTCAAACACACCACAGGTAAATAACCTACGCTTTCTCTTGGGTGAAACCCCACCCCCCCTTAAAGCTTTGTTTCAGAACTCTGAGGCAAAGACCAGAGTGAATTGGTAAGGAAAAGATTAAATTGCACCTAAATGTTTGTTTCAAAAGATTGAGCCACGAGAATATCCTATGTTATTCTTTGGCATGTAAGTTGAGCTATTTTCATAGCCATACAGTAATAAATTATTTGGACTCAGTAGGACAAAGTATCTGCTGAGATGTAAAGGAATGGCAGTCTATATTAGTTAGACAGAGGACCCACGCTAATGAAATCATGGGTACTTGGAATTTTAACATATTTTACTAAAGAATATTATAGAAAGATAGAAATAGATGTGTGTATATAGATATATCCAAGATATATAGAGATATACATATATTTGGGGCACATCATTTTGAAGGATGCATTATTTGAGCAATCATCAAACAATGGCCATTTGCTAAAAGACTACTCTATCACAGGTGCCAGGAGAGGTGCTGAGATACAAATACAAAAATGAGACCCCTCCTGTACTCAAGTAGCTTACATTCCATTGATGTAGGTACTTACTTCACTAGAGTAGATTGCAATCCCTCAGTACCTGAATAAATGATCTTCATTAATTGAGGTGGCAAAAAATAAAATAGTCACCAATTCTAGTGATGGGCATTTCCAAATTTAACTTGACTGGTCCTTGGAAAATCTTTATAGGGTCAAGCACTGGGACTTTCTAAGTTGGGAGGCTGGTTCTTCCAGAGTTAGCTCTCCACTGACACAATCTTTGACAACAGTGGGTCCTCTCCATTGCATTAAGAGAGAACTGAGTAGGAGTTTAGCAGAAGAAACATACACAGGTTTCAGAACTAGTATCTAACAGGGGCAAAAAGCCTTAAGGAATTTAAAACTTGATACAGCATGACAGCCAACATCCCAGGCAACATAGTGATCTCTGATGTCATCAATATGAAAATTTCCTCCACTAACATAATGAAACCTTTCTATAATTTAGAAGATAAACCTTAAAGAGTTGTCTGAGACTAAAAGTGCTTAAGTGACTTGCCCAGTCACATAAGTCGGAGGTATGAGATTTGAACCTATATCTCCTTGATTCCAGGTTCAGAATTCTATCCAATACTGCAAATAGGTCTCTAACAAATGTCACAATTATGTGTGACTGCAAGAGGAATCTATAGAAAGAAACTAAGACCTCCTATGATAGAAATTTAGAAATGAGAGCAGAGCTCCATTTATTTTCTTTGATGAACAACAGTATTGAGGACTTCCAGTTAGGCCTCTAGCTAACCATTTCCTAGCTCATAAATACACACACACACACACACACATACACACGCACACACAAAATCATTAGTGTAATAATCCTGTCATGAAGAGCAGAATTTTTTTTTACTGACTCATAAATAGTCCTAGTCCCAGAATGGCTTTTTTTCGGTTTCCACTCCCATCTCTTCCACTCTCTCTTTTAGTGGATGTGAACACAGGGGGGAATTACAACATAGAGGATGCTTTGCAACTTTCTTCACTCCCACTAGCAAAGAGCTATTATTCATCAGGTTTTAAATTCTGAAACTTGAAGCATAAACATGGGGATTCAAGATCATATCTTTAAATCTTGTTTTACTTCCTTATCGTGTACCACTTTGGATCTTAAGCATAGTCTCTCTTTCTCTTCCTCCCTCTTTCCCTCCTTCCCCTGCCCCTCTCTCTCTTGTCCTCCTTCTCTGTCTCTGTCTCTCTCTCTGTCTTTCTTTCTCTCTATCTCTGTCTCTGTCTCTCTATGTCTCTCTCCTTCCTTCAAGCTTCCTCTTTTCTGCCTTTTTCATGAGAAAAACAGTTGCTTTTTCCAGACATTAAATTAGTAATGGCTCGCATAGCACTTGAAGTTAGCAAATCACTTCTCTTGACCCTATGAGATGAGTGCTACAATTACCATTAACCAGAATCTTCAGACAAGGTAGCCAAGTGTCTCCTCCAGAAGTGTAAGCTCCTCGAGGGCACATAATAATCCATTTTGTCTTCTTTCACTATCACTTGACACGTAGGAACACTTACTAAATATTTATTCCTTGACTAAGAGCAAATACTATGTATCAGAGACAGAAAGTGAACCCAGGGCTTCTGACTTTGCAGTGGGCAGTGAGAGGAAGGGAGAGTGGTTCAGAGTGGGGGGAAACCTGGATGCAATAGAGACCAACTGTGCGAGGCGAGGGAGAGCCAGGAAAGAAGAGAATGTCACGTAACATGTGCCAACGTCATGTCCTTTCATGTTTTATCTTAGCTGTCCAGCAGGCAGGCAATAAGCACTTTTTACACCCTTCCTATATGTCAGGATACAAAGAAAAGCAAAAGTCAGTCCCTGGCCTCTAGGGTCTCACAATCTAACGCAATTCCGAAAGATCCATGGGAAGGGCTAGTGATACTCAACCCAGTCTGCTGAATGCAACCTGCATACCAGTGTCCTTTCCAAGCTGAGAAAATCAGATCACTCAGAAACAAACTCTAAATTCTCTAAGTCTTGGAAACCATGATGACTTTTTTTTTAAGCTGTACATTCTGAGAGTGCAAGAAGCTTGTTATCACCTTCCCCCTACTGTTGACAGCTGCCGGCTTCACTTCCTTATACTTTTCAGAATTCTCCTGCCTCCTGTCAGGGGGGAAAGGGTCCTGCCAATTAAACAAGCATTTTGCTGCCCCCTGCTTGCCTCTTTTCTGGCAATGAGAAGCCAGTTACCCTAATTCGCAGGGGTAGAAAGTGAGAGAGGGGCCGCAGGAGCTGTGTCTACTTCCCCTACAATTAGTACTTGCGTCCTAACAGGTTAGCAATGACCTTAACCCTGCTGCAGACCCCAAACAGGGCAAGGTCATCCTTTCTGTCATGGGGTCTGTGGTCTTGGTGAATCCCTCCCCCAACCCCCACTGACTTAAAATAAACCTGAGAAGGAGCTTCTTCAGCCTTCAAGGTGAGAGGTTGCTTATTTTCAGCTGGGAGGAAAGGTGTTTTGATTGTTTCATGGGAAAGGCTATTGAAAAAGACAAATAGGTTTTCGGGAATTTGAAAGAGGATGGTGACCTATTTAGTAGACAGAAAGGAAAGACTATTTGAGGAGGAGAAAGAAATAATAAAGAATGAGGAGGGAGATGACACAAAAGCTATGTGACTGACAAAACATTCCCAGTCTTTGGAGAAATGAGCAGCCTACCATGCAGAATTACTTCTGCATTTTTTAAAAAGTACAAAAATGAACATTTTTCTAGTGCAGCCACAATAATGGTTATTGAAATGCAGTAAAATGATCCAGAAATCAAAAGATTTAAATCAATCACAGCAGCAGGAATAAAACACCAGACACTACACAGCTCTCATATCATACATAAATGTCAGAGACCATATATTTCATGTCCAGAGTTACTGTTAAATTTAATGGGAATTTTATATGCACAAGGACTCTAGAGTTTGGATACATAAAAGGAAGAGAAATTTAAATTGCTAATTTTTAAAAAATGGGTCAGAGTGGCCCCAAATGTCCTTGGGAAAGGAGAATATTTTTTATGGTGGATTGTAAGGATGTTCTCGGTTAGGTTGCCTTGTTTATATTTGCTGAATGTGGGCACAGGCAAAAACTGCTTTTGTGGATGAGTCTCTAAAGAAAATATTGATGAATAAGGGGAATGATATAAGGAGTGGGTGAGGAGAGGAAAGGAGAATGATGCAAGTGGTGAGAAAAAGAGACCTGGATGTCTGAGGATTCTGATATGAACTGTTAGGGCATCTAGGTGGTGTGAGGGAACATGTACTGGTTTGGGAATCAGGAAAATCTTGAGTTTGATTCCTGACTCCAACACTTACTAGCTGTGTAGCCCCAGTCAGTCACTTAACCTCTGTTTGCCTCAGTTTCCCCATCTTTAAAATGAGGATAATAATGCACCTACCTTGCTGGGTTGTTGCATCAGGTGAGATAATTATGTAAAATACTTTGTAAACCTTAAAGGTCTGAATAAACAATAGCTATTGTTATTGTTAGGAAAAACCCCAGAGAATGGCATGCAATCTTTGTCAATCTTATCAAAAAAGGGTTAGGACATTCTGCCCTTACCCAAGACCTGAGGACACAGAGCTAGGTGTTGAAGCAATAATTATATATTGACACTCATATAAGTGCTGAACAGCAATTTGAATTCAAATTCAAATACCACTTAGGGCTTTAAATTAATGGTATAAATAAAACTATATGTTGCCCACATTATCAAGATGATGTGCAGAGACCAAAGCACCAAATTTGGAGTCAGGGAACCTGAATTTGCATTTTGTTTCTTTTCCCTTTGTGACTTTGTGTTTCCCCTTGACCACCCCTCCCTGAGCCTCAGCTTCTTCATATGTAAAATGAGGAGACGAGATGACCTCTAAGATCTCTTTTTCCAAAATCAGTTGTCCTGTGATCCTAATACCTCAAAGTGTTCTGTAGTTGTTTTATCTAAGTACATATTCAGTCAGTCATCTCATTTAGATTTTAAGTGCATCAAAGAAAAGGGCAACATCTACAACAATTTTTAATTCCCCACAGTGCCTGATTCCATGCTGGACACAGCGTATTTGTGGCTTGACAATATATGATTGATATAATATGACATAGTGTAACTTGACTGAATTCCATTGGGAGAGTGAGAAATCCTATTAAAGGAAGTCTGCAATGGGCTCTTTATATTGGGGTCTGTGCGAAAGGGGATAAGGGAGGACAAAGAACGAATAAATACATAAGTACAGATCATAATTCCTGTATGACTTAGTAGATAAGTCTGAGGAAGTTGCCTGAAGCCAGTCCAGGTCAAACAGCTTGCCCAAATTGCCACTGCTTTTAAGTGCCAAGAGTCTGGGGGCTTTCATGCACTGTACTTTTTGCCAAGTTGCCTTTTCTGATTTCAATGGGATACTGCCATGTCATAGATACCGTCAGAGTATATGCCTAATTACTCTTAACATGTTTGATTTAGGCAAATAAATTCACATGATGCAAATGTTGCTAGAAAGAAACTTATTAAAATAACTGAATAATAATAAATAATTTACACCTTTGCTTACATTGTCTAACAACAATTCTGTGAGAAAAGGACAATATACAGAATGAACAACAAGGTTTGTAGCTTACAGGATGGCTTAAGAAAGGTTATTGATTTTGTTACTTATAATAAAGACAGAAATTTAGAACAAAGACTCTAATGCAGTGTTATGTAAGTGAATGTTTAACAATCAGCTCTTCAAAAAACCTGCAAAACACTCTTTTGAGTAAAATCTGCATTGCTAATATTTTTCCATCACTTTCTTAAGTCTAGACAATCAATAAAATAATGAATCAAACCCTGATATGTAGTATTTGTCTATTTCCAGAGTATAAATGCTCATGAAAAGAAATTTAACAATCAGCTCTTAAGAACTGGTTCCCACACATTCCTACTCTAAGATAGAATCTAGTACCCTTCTAACTCTTCACCTAGTCCTTTTGTTTTTGCTGCCAGATTAATTTACAGGCTAGCCAAAAGTATCATGGAAAGGGAATATATTGAGGGAAATCTCATTGCTCTAGCCACACAGGCAGTTCCTTTATAGTTTTATTGGGTGAAGCCTCTGAAGTCTTGGTTGGGGGACACAGGCTTATATAAATGAATTGATAGACATTAAAAGAAATGTTGTAACCCCAGGTGAGATATGTGATTAGGGTCAACAGCATGAATAAGGCCAGTAGACGTAAGACAAAAGGATAGAATTAATCATCTACATAGATCTGAAGGCAGAGTGTGGGACACGAAATCAGAAAGATGTGAGTCTGATTCCTGCCTGAGACACTTATTAGCCATGTGATCTTAAACAACTCATTGAAACTCTGTTAGCTTCAGTATCCTTCTCTATAAAATAGATAATATTAGTACTTGCCTTACAGGGTTGTTGTAAGGATCAAGCTAAATAAATGTTAAGGCGCTTTGCAAATCTTAATGCACTATATAAATGCAAACTATTGCTTTTATCTGCTAGGTTTCCAACTGCAGCGGTCATGGTCTTAAGTTATTTATAATAAAAGAATTTTAGCCCTGCCCGTGAGAGGCTTACTAATCATTGCATGGTAGTGAAGAGTTGGTCACCAAAATTTCAGTTTTTCTGTTGCTTTGTTGTTCAGTCATTTTTCATTCATGTCCAACTCTTTGTGATCTCATTTAGGGTTTTCTTGGCATAGATACTGAGGAACTGAGGCAAACAGGGTGAAGTGAGTTTCTCAGGGTCACACAGCTAGTAAGAGTCTGAGGCTGGATTTGAGTTCAGGAAGATGAGTCTTCCTGACTCCAGGGCTAGTGCTCTGTCCACTGCACCAAATTTCAACTATACACCAGTAAAGATACACAGTAGAAATAGCTGAACAATAAACAGAGCTGCAATATCTGGCAGAAATATATGATTTCCAGTTGAGAGCAGCCTGATAACATGATAAGCATCAGAAGACACTGGTAGCTCTGTTTTCCAAAAATGTGAATTGTCCAGGGTGTATCTCAGTCACTTATGTTCCGATCTGTGTGCTACCTATGGATAAGTCTCAGCTTCATTAACTGTATAATGAGGGGGTCAGACGAGTTGACCTCTGAAGTTCCTTTCAGCTCTACATATATAATCTTACATATCCAAACTATATATATATTTCCCCTCCATACATATTTCCTGGTTTCATGTGCTCTGGGCATGTGTTCACCTCTTTCACTAGATGTGTAGTAACTTGTGGGAGTATGCACCCCTGCAGGAGTGAGGGAATCTTTTTTCATTTAAATTTCTATTCTAGGTGGCACAGTGGATAGAGCACTGGACTTCAAGTCAGGAAGACCTGAATTCAAATCCTGCCTCAAGTACTTGATTGCTAAATGACCCTGGACAATTCACATATCTTCTCTTGACCTCAGTTTCCTCCTCTTGAAAATAGGGGTAATAATAACAACTCTCTGCTGGCATTATTGTGACAATAAAATGAGAAGCTGTTGGTAAAGCATTTTGCAAACCTTACAGTGGTGTATAAATGCTAGCTATTATAATGGGGGACAAGCCTTGAATTGAGAGGCAGAGGGTATCAGAAGAGGCTCAAATCCAGGCTCTCCTCCTTACAATTTGTGTTACTTTGGGTACGATGCTTAATTTCTCTGGGACTCATTTCATCATCTTTAAAATAAGGGTATTAAACTAGACAACCTTTAAGGGCCCTTCTTCATATAAAGCTATGAGAACAAGTATCTTTTGCCTTGAACTAATGAAGCCTTTATGATTGGTGCAATAAAAGTAAACACCCCACTGGGGTCTTATAAGCTATGGCTTTGAGTATGCGCTGCTGCACAGACTACCTTGAAATCAAAATAGCTCCCTGGAGCCCCTCATGTGAGAAAAGTCCTGGGTGCTACATTAGGAGTATTGTCATTGTTTGATAAAGTAGTAGCTTGAGGCTTATCAAAGTTGTGTTATTTTTCCACAATGACATAGCTAGAAAATTGAAAAGCTATGACTAGGACCCAAACCTTTCTTACCCCCTTTTCCCTTTTTTTAATATTGACATAGTACTTTCAAAGATATAGAGTAGTTTGCTAACAGAAACTCTATGAAATAAGCAGTGCAAGTATTATCTCTGGTTTACAGTTGAGGAAATTGAGGTTCTGGGAGACTATGACTAGGAAATAGTTCAATTCTCTGTCCACAGTATTTCCTTCCCCATTCCCATTCCAAACACCACACACACACACACACACACACACACACACACACACACACACATACACGAGTAAACTGATTAATAAAACTAGAGCTAAGGGTTCGACTTTCCATAAGAAAACAACAATCAGACTTAAAAAGTTAAAATTGTCAAAGAATTATGAGTTGAAACAGAAATCATCATAATTGCCTAATATACCCAGCAGGATAAAAACTCATGTTTTTTATCTTTGAGGAGAAAGTCAGGGATATACAATGAAGATTCCTCCAGAGCCTGATCAGACTGATGGACATTATGACTTATTGAACTCTCTTTAAAAGGTTGCTTTCCGATGATCTCAACAGGGAACTCAGATGCTTCAAAAGGTTATTAAAAAAAAAAATAAAGAGGATAAAAGAGTTCCCCAAACCCTTCAGAAGTTATAGGCCTTGAGAAAAAAAGAAGAAAGAAAATGGGAAGTGTAAAGGGACAGATACATGGATGAAAATCAAGTTTAATTGCAGGGTGAAAAAGGGAGAGAGGAATGAAATGAAAATAAGCAGAATATCTGTCTATCTCAAGTCCAAACGGAGACATGTGGAAAGAAAAAAATTAATGTGCTATTGGAGAGGAAGTAGGACATAGCAGAAGCCAATAAACCTACTCAGGAAGACCTGGATTCAAGGTTTGCCTCTGACATAAACTCATTTAATGTCTCAGAAAACCCATTCAACTCTCTAAGACCACAAGTTAACAATGCCAATACGCACTGTGAAAGAAATTTCTTCATCCATGGAATCAGAGATCTGGGGGCCTGGGGGAGAGGGAGAGAAGGAAATATGTTCATAAGAGATTTGATAATTCTGATCCTATAATAGCCATGATAGTCAGGGTGATGTAATGGATAGAGTGCTAGACCTGGAATCAGAAAGTGCTGGTTTCCATTCCTATTCAAAATACTAAATTGCCAGATGAAGCTGAGCAAATCATTTTTTCCAGCTCGTGCCTTAGTTTCCTCATCTGTAAAATAAGAATTATAGTACTTACCTTATAAAGTTGGTTGGTCTTACCTCTTTTGCTTGCTTTTAAATAGATTTGTAATTTTATCCATAGAGGGAACTCCCTATGTCAGTGCAACACTGTACCATATGGTCTGGTAGAGTTGCCCGGAGGACTTGGAAGGTCAGTGACTTGGTCTGAGTAGCACAAACTGCATGTATCAAGGGCACAATCTGAAGCTGACTTCTTGACCAGCTTTCCCACCACTATGCTACATTGCCCTTCATAGAACTACTGGAAGGCTCAATCCAAGAACCATAGAGTATTTTACAAATCTTAAAGCCTAACAAACAGCAATAATTATTACATGTAATATCCTTATATATGCTTATTATATTTTTTATAATAAAAGCACAATACCTGGCACATAATAAGCACTTAATAAACTCTTGTTGACTTGACTTACAATCTACTTTAATTTCAAAGATGTGGATTTCACCTCCATATTCCCTGGTAGGGATACAGACCTCTTCATCAATATTTTCTTATTTTAACCAGTGTAATCAAGACCTACTCAAGCTAAAAGGTCTACTTCAGGTGACAAACGGCCATCCGTTTGATTCCATCTAGTGCCTCCTCTCTACTTAGAGCTGGCCGAAGCTTAAGATAGAAAAGAAATATGAGATAAAGCTCCAATTGTTAAGGATCATAGAGTCTCTTGGGGAGACAAAACACATTTATAAGAATATAAAACATGATATAATTAAATATTGCATGTGTAGAGTTCAGAGAGTTGGTGTTACAGGAAAATCCTTTTTAAAAAGCTACTTACTAAACTTCTTTTTTAAAAAAGGAAGAAGAGGAAGAAGAAAAAAGAAAAAGAGGAGGAAGAGGAGGAGGAAGAGGAGAAGGAGGAGGGGAGGAGGAGAAAGAGGGGAGGAAGAGCCCCTTCTCTTAGGGCCACCTAACATGGAGATACTGAGGAAATTGTCAGGTTGAAATATGGAAGTGGCATCAATGAATTGACATGAATGTGCTGTGTGGGGGATAAATGGGATTATTGGATGTGCCCTTTAACTCCGTGGATGTTTTAACAGAATTCTTCAAGGACTTTCTTTTCTGGCTAGAGGGTAAAGCAACGGAAAGAATACTGCTTTTGAGTCAGAAAACCTGGTTTTGAGTCATAGATAATGAAACACAGATTTAGAGCTGGCAGAGAATTTAAAGGTCATTTAGGCCATCCCCATCATATTTTAGATGTGAAACTGAGGCCCAGAAAGGACCAGTATGTGCCCAAGGTGACTCAGGTTATGAGTAGCAGAGTTGGGATCTGAACCCAGGTTTTCTTACTCAAAATGTAACATACTGTCCACTGGGTATGCCAAGTTCCATCAGCCATTATCTGTGACGTTAAACAAATCATTGCACCACTTTGGGTCTCATTCTTCTTTATCAGTAAAATGAAAAGGCTGGACAACCTTTAAGGTTCCTTCCAGCTCTAGACTCTACTAAAGATGCTAATTTGTCATAATGTAGATATTAGCTACATTCTTTCTTCAGACATCTAGATCAAAAAGCTGTGAATTTATCAATGGGGTCCTCCCTCCCCAGTGGAGGGAGCAAACTCTCTGTGGCTTCATGAATTGCTGTGCTCAAAATAAATGTATAAACTGGTGAGGAGCCTTCTGATAAAGCTCTCCAAACATAGCTAACAAGGTCTTCAGATAATAATCTCTGTCACCAGGAAGCAGGAATAATTAATGAGATTCTATAAGGGGATAATACTGTTATGCTGTACCTGGTCAGACCACACAAGAACTATTGTGTCTAGCACCAGGTACTACAGTTTAGTAAGGGCAGAAAGACATTGATAAAGTAAAAGGCATCCAGAGGAAGTTAACCAGAATAGTGGCAGGCTCAAGTTATCCATATGAGAATGAATTGAAAGAACTGGAGATATTTGGCCCAGAGAAGAGAGAAGTCTTCAGGGGAGAGATGACAGTTTGAAGAGTATCTGAAGGTCTTGTCTTCTAGAAGAGTTATTAGACTTCTTCAGTTAGTCTTACAGCATGTATCTGCCCTGTACCCCTTTGGCTGTCTGGTGATGCCAAGGACCTCTCTCAGAATAATTTTTTAAATAAAATACATAACTCTACAAAGGAAACCAGTTATACTAAAGTACAGTTATTAAAATATTTTTCAAAAGATAAAAAAAAACTAATGGGTTCCAGGTTAAGAAAATTCCTGCCTATCGGAAGAACCTGAAGCAATGGATAGAAGTTGTAAAGGGAAATTTTGGAAGTACTTCTTAAAATGAGTTATCTGTAAGTGGGATGGGAAGACCTGAGAGGTAATAAATTCCCCCTCATCAGAGGAAAACTTGAAAGGTCACTTGTCAGGTACATTATAGAAGGAATTCTTTTCTAGGGATGAATCAGACTCAATATCCATTGAAATCCCTTCTAACTCATAAAGTCTCTGACTCTGTGAAGTCTTCAGTGGTGGACACCCTGCTGGCATAGTCTCCGAGGGGCCAGGATCAGTCCCACACCTGGATGTAGCATTGGAGTAGGAACTAGTCCTATGGATTAACTTAAAAGGATGTGCAATTATCCATCATTTCCCACAGAAAGACAAGTCTAGGGGAGTCTTGTTGTCTTCATTTACCCACTGCTACTATCGGGAGGTGAGGGTCTCTTTTACTACATGCCAGGCACAGTCCCATAAGAGCTGACTCTTAGAACCCCTGAAGAAAAAATTACCCAGATGGCAGAAACTGGATTCGAGTATAGTTTACAGCAACTCCTTCTGTTAATAGGTAGGAATGTAATATTCATTAAACAGAATTCAAACTTCAATCATTTTAATGATCATACGAACTTCCTTCATCAATGCATAATAGAACAAAAGGATTGATTTTCATTAGGCATCAGTTTCAGCACTTTCTGCTTTCTTTTCGAAAGCACATCTTCTTCCAAAGAGGCTTGTGAGGCCCAAATTCTCTCAAATCTGCCTGGAAACAGTAATTCTGTGCCTGTGCCATGTCAAGTGGTTACTTTACTGTGTGGAGAAAGGCAGTCTCTCAAAAAAACTTTTCTAATTTGATGACATCTTAGGAGTCACCTCTATTTCACTAAAATATTGGAAGAAATGATCTTTGGTATTTTGAATATATTGCTCTTTTCAATTCTTTCCTTTGTAGGTGGTAGAGAGGAAAATGGTGACAGCAATCTGGTGGGCTCTAAAATCATTTTGGCCAAATCATTTAGCTTCCCAAAGTCAGACAGTGAGCGATCTTCTAGCATTTACAAAGTGCAAATTGTGGTACCAGACAGATGGAGACACAGTCTAATATAATTAGACAAGTACTGATCACTGGGTCTCTCCAAGCTCAGGTCATCATATTAATTGGAGAATGAAAAGCCTGTGGAGGACATGAGGGGTTCAGGACAGAGTGATGAGCATTGGATCAAAACACCTTAAGAGAGATGCCTGACTCTGCATCCCCAGCAAACATGGAAGGAGGGTTCACAGGAAGGAGGATTTGTGTAGTCCACTCAATAAATATTATTTAAGCACTTACTATATGCCAGGGACTGTGCTAAGCTCTAGGAATACAAACATAGGCAGAAAGACAGTGCATGCCTTGATGAAGATTACATTCTAATGGGGAATACAACACATGAAAAGAAACTGAAAGTAGGAGAGGGGAGGGAAAGATTTCCTTGTTTCAGGGAATGATAAAGGAAGCCAGGAGAGTAAGGAGTACAATCTAGAGAAGAATAAAGACTTGATCGACCCAGACATCATTCTGAAGTTGGAAATTCTAGGAGGAATCAGAGGGAGGGGCCAAGGGGTGGAAAGTACTTAGTATACATTAATTTCAGGGATGGAATGAACTTTGAGGGCAGAAAGGTTTTTGGGGCATGGCAAAGAAAGTCCAGAAAGTCACCATCACACAAATATGTACATCATTTATGCAGTTAAAATTGATTCTTTAAACTAGCCTATACATTTATAATTTCAAATCTCTGAGCAAGAATTGAGGGAGAGATTATGTCAGATTAAAAAGGCACGGGGCCTGTGGGAAACCTCAGGGCAACTGTACAATTAAACAAATTGGATGAGCCAGATGAAGTGGGAGAATGTTGGTCTTTCTCTTGACTGATAGCTCAGAGTTTCTAGAAGAGGCTGATAACTGCTTATCATCTAGAGAAGCAGCGTGGATGATACAGTGGAAAGCAAGCTGGTGTTAGACCCCAAAGACCTCCATATGACCTTGGACCATTCATTTACCCCTCTGACCTCAGTTTCCTCATCCATTAATAAGGTGATTGAACTATACAGCCTTTAAGATCCCTTCTGGCTCTCAGTCTATGATCTTATCATTGATTATAGAATTTTAGAGTTGGAAAGGATCACTGTCTATGTAGTCCAATATATGCCTGAAAATCAGTCTTTATTACAACATATCTTACCCCTAAGATTTGTTTGTAGCCCTTCTAATGATGATGATTCAGAGACAGCTCATTTCATTTTGGCTTATCTCTCACAATTAGGAAGAGTTTCTCGACTCAAATATTTTTATAGATCTATGATCTCGTAAGAGGCAGCTAGGTGGCTCAGTGGATGGAGAGCTGCACCTTGGGGTCAAGAAGAGCTGAGTTCAAATCTGGACTCAAATACTTACTAGCTGTGTGACTCTGGGAAACTTGCCTTGCACAGTCAACCTATTTGCCTTAGTTCACTGGAGAAGGAAATGACAAAATACTTTATAATCTCTTCCAAGAAAACTCCATGAACAAGATGGTCCCCAGAATCATGAAGAGTTGAACGCAACTGAACAACATGATCTCATAATTTAAATTTTTTTTTTGTGACATCAAGTATAAATTTGTCTTTTGTCAACTGCTATCCATTACTACTGTTTCTGACTTCTAGCACAGAAGTGCCAGAACAAGTCAGAACAGAACAGAACAAATCAGTCCAATACAGGGATGTGTTGGTAAATGTTTAACAACCAACTTTCCGTGACAGGAGGATTGTGTGTAACACTTTTAAATACTTTTTTTACTTCATCAACAATTTCCCAATGCTTTCTTAAAATCTAAATTACCAAAACAATAAATCAAGTCCTTATTGGTTCACTCATTTCTAAGGTGCATATGTTCCTGTTGAAGACTTAACAGTAGGCTCTCCCTCATTGACTTGGGCTGACTCAAGGACACCCCTGGATCCCTCTCTCAAATAATATCCTTCCAAATATTTGAAGACAGTTATTATGCTTTATTCCTTGAGTTTTCTCTTCTCCAAGTTAAGCATCACCAGTTCCTGCAATCCATCCATCCTCATATGGCATGGGCTCAAGCCCTTTTATACCATCCTGGCTACCTTTCTCCCTAAGCTTGCCAATTTATCTGGTCTAATCCTCTTAAAAATACATGAATGCCCCCTAAAACCTCCTTGACAAATGGTTACACAGTTTCTATTTAAGCATTTCTAGTGATAAGAAATGTATTACCTCACAGCATACTCCTTCAATATATATGTTTGAGTTCATATTATCAATCAGCAAGCAATTATTAAGCACTTAATATGTTTCAGATGCTATATTAAGTTCTATATATATAAATGAAAAAATATATAGTTTCTACCCTTATAGATCTTAAATTCTAATTAAGTAAATAAATATAAATTAAATAGACAAACATAAATCAGAACACAGATGATAAATTCTGAGTAAATGGAAAGTAGCTTAGAGGGAGAGCTAGATGGCACATTGGATAGAATACTGGGGTCTGGAGTCAGGAAGACTGGAGTTCAAATCTGGCCTCAGACTCTTACTAGTTCTATAATCCTAGGCAAGTTACTTAACCCTGTTTGCCTCATTTCCTCATCTGTAAAATGAGCTGTAGAAGAGAAAACCACTCCAGTATTTTTGCCAAGAAAATACTAAGTGGGATCATGAAGAGTCAAATACAAGTAAAAACGGTGACTAAATAACAAAAGCCTTAGAGGAGAAGATACTAGTATTTGGGGAAATGGAAGAGGCCTCCTGGAAGTGGTGGTCCTTGAATTTTAAAAGGAATCTGGGGATTCTAAGAGTTAAAGATGAAAAGGGAGAGCATTTCAGGCATGGGGACAGCCAGAGTAAAAGTGCAAAGACAAAAGATGTAATATCATGTGTGAGAAACATAGTGTAAGTGACTGTGCTATACCATAGAGTGGGGGAAAGGCAATATTGGGTTAAAAGACTAGAAAACTAGGAAAAGGCTAAGGATGCAAGAGCTTTAAGTGCCAAACAGAGGAATTTATGCTTGATCCTAGATGGAATAGGAAGACATTAGAGGTTATTGACTAGGCAGATGACATGGTTAGACCTGCAGTTGAGAAAAACCAATTTGGCAGCAGTGTGGAAGATGGATCGGAATAAGGGAAAGGAATAAATGGAACATGAGGTGGTGATTCTAATTAGAAAGCTATTGCAATAGCCCAGGAGAACAGTGATGAGGACCTGAATTAGAGTGGTGGTTGTATGAGTGGAGAAAATGGACAACATGAGGGATATTATTGAGAAAGAAATAAGATCTGGTGACTAACTGGATACGTGGGGGGGTGTATGTGTGTGTGAGAGAGAGAGACAGAGAGACAGAGAGACAGAGAAAGACAGAGACAGAGAGAGAAAGAGAGAGAGACACAGAGAGAGAGACAGAGACAGAGAGAGAGAGAGACAGAGGAATCAAGGATGATAGTCAAGTAGTAAATGTGGGTGACTGGAAAAATGATGGTACCATTTTCCCTTGTGTTTTGTTTTGTTTGGGTTTTTCTCATGGTTTCTCCCATTCATTTTAATTTTTCCATGCAACATGACTAATGTGAAAATGTGTTTAATAAGAATGTATGTGTAGAACCCAGATAAGACTGCATGCCGTCTCATGGAGGGAGGGGAACAAAATCTAAGGCTTATGGAAGTGATAGTACAAAGTTGAAAACAAATAAGTTAAAATTTTAAAAAATGGTGGTACCCTCAAGAATACAACTAGTCTCAATTAGTGAGAATGAGTTTCCTTAAATGGCTGTATTATCTGAATTTTCACTGCATGATTTCATTGGGCTAGACCAATTATATATTTCATATAATTATGACTTAAAATAGTGCAAATTAAAATACACAACCACTTCCAGGGGTTCATTTGTTGCGTTAATGAAAATCTAGCTCTTATAGGGAAGTTCAAAAGAAGGGTTTGAAGAGAAAGATAATGAGCTCTGTTTTGTGTATGTTGATTTTGAAGTGTCTCAGGATATCTATATCCAATAGTTTCCAATAGACACTTGGTGATATGGGAGGAGAGTTCAGAAAAGAGAGACTAAGGTCAAATAAATAGATCTGGGAAGTGATGATAATTGAGCCCATAGGAGCTGATGAGATCATCAAGTGGGTGTGTACAAAGTTATCAAAAAATTCTCATACTGAACTGAAATCTGCCTCTCTACAACTTCTACCTAACAGTCCAGGTGCAGCTAGATGGTGCAGTAGATAGAGCACCAGTGCAGGAGTCAGGAGGATCTGAGTTCAAATCTCATCTCAGATACTTGACCCTCACTAGCTGTGTGACCTTGGGCAAATCACTTAACCCCAATTGCCTCATCCTGGGTCATCTCCAGTCATCCAGATGAATATCTGGTCACTGGATTCAGATGGCTCTGGAGGAGAAGTGAGGCTGGTGACCTGCACAGCCCTCCCTCACTCAAAACAAAGTTAAGTGCAAGTCATGTCATTATTTCTCTGATGGCATGGTCTTTTTTAGCAATGAAGAATGAACACACATACATACCTAACAGTCCTAGTCCTGCCCTCAAGAACCAAACATAAGAATAATTCTCCTTCCAAATGACAATAGTTTTAAGGTTGAAAACAGCTATCACAGCCCCCTTCTCTTACACTTGCGTTTTTTCCAAGATAAACAGCCTCAGATTTTTCAACTGGTCCTTGCATGGCATGGTTTCAAGTTTCCTTATCATCCCTAGACTGCTTTCCTCTGGATTCCTTCCAATTTGAAAATATTCCTATTAAAATATGAGACCCAGAATTAACATAATGCAACAGATGTGGTCTGGCCAGGGCCGAGGACTGTGGACTTATTACTTCCTTCATTTTTCTGAACATTCTTCCTATGAATATAGTTTAAGATCACATTAACTTTGGCAACCACTTATGTCGTTTGAGACTTGAATGGTGAGGAAGAAACAAATAAGGAGGAAAAAGCAACTCAAAAATCATCCCCTTACCCCATCTCCAAGAGGCTGTTAGATGCTGTGAGGCAGACTGGCTCAAGATATCCTGAAGAAATTGATCATGAGAGGAAGGGGAAGCTAAAGGGCTAGTGACACTGAATATTCTCCTGCCTTGTAGCACATCTTTTACAACCAACCCCAGCCCCAATGTCCATGGAGATTTTCTTTTCCTCAATAATATCCATTTAATGCAAATTAAAACAATTTAAATTGGCTAACATAACAAAACAGGAAAATGTAAATGTTGGAGAAGATGTGGGAAAATTGTAACACTAATGCATTGTTAGTGGAGTTGTAAACTGATCTAACCATTCTGGAGAGCAATTTGGAACTATGCCCAAAGGGCTATAAAACTGTACACACCTTTTGACCTAGCAATACCACTTCGAGGTCTGTATTCCAAAGAGATCATAAAAATGAGAAAAGGACTCACACATAATAAAATATTTATAGCATCTCTTTTTGTGGTGGCAAAGAAATGGAAATTAAGAAGATGCCCATCATTTGGGGAATAGCTGAACAAGTTGTGGTACATGAATGTAATAAAATTACTATTGAGCTATAAGAAATGATGAACAGGTGGACTTCAGAAGAACCTGAAAAAGACATACATGAACTGATGCTTAGTGAAGTGAGCAGAACCAGGGAAACATTGTATAGAGTAACAGCCACATTGTGTGATGACTGACTTCGATAGACTTAGCTCTTCTCAGCAATACAAGGACCTAAGATAACTCTGTAAGACTCATGATGGAAAATACTATCCAGATCCAGACTAAGGACTTTGGATCTGAATGCAGATGGAACCACACTATTTTCTCTCTTTTTTGTTGTTATGTTCCGTTTTGTTTCTTCTTTCTAGTGGTTCTTCCCATTGGTACTAGTTCTTCTTTACAATATGACTGTGAAAATTTTTTTAAAAAATGATGAGCAGGCAGAATTCAGAAAAATCTGGAAAGACTTGCATGAACTGATGCTGAGTGAAGTGAATAGAACCATGAGAACATTGTACACAGTAAGAGCAATATTGTGCAATGACTCACTTTGTTAGACTTAGCTCTTCTCAGCAATGCAATAACCTAAGAAAATTCCAAAAAGACTCATAATGGAAAATGCTATTGACATCCTGAGAAAGAACCATGGAGTCTAAATGCAGATTGAAACATACTATTTTCTTTTTTATTGTATTTTTATTTTTTCCTGCTCGTGGTTTTTCCCTTTTGTTGTGATCCTACTTTCACAACATCGTTAATGTGGAAATTTAAAAATTCATTTAAAATTCATTTACCCTGTATTTAAGAACTCTGGTAAATAGGATACAATCACTACTCTAGAGGACTGGTAATGAAACATGTTACTTAGCTCCTAACAGAGGTGATGGACTCAGGGTCAGGAATGTGGCATCCATTTTTTGCACATGGACAATGAGGGAATTTGTTTTACTTAACTAAGTGTATTTGTTACAAAGGTTCTGGGTTTTTTTTCCTTTTTTTAATGGAAGGAAGGAGGGTTTGAGAAGAAGGAAAGCAAAGAAAATAAAACTTTGTTGATTAAAAAATAATTAAATCATACTTTAAATCCAGAGTGACTCATATATTTTAGCTACTAGAAATGTCAACATAATTTGGGATGGATCCTGGACCCATTTCTGTATTTATATCCAGATGGGGGCTAGCATGGGTCATGAGAGAGATGGAACATGCACCCTCCTACCTAGAAGCTAAATGTCACCTCTGCCTTCAGTGATTATCCTCTCAACTCTAAATAATCTGTTAATATCTTAGCAAAAATCAATAGTCAACTAAAACATAGAATAGGTTGCCTCCTAAAGAAGCCCAGGGGAGAGAAGAACACCAAGAAGAGGCATGCCATGGAGGCAGGAAGGCAGACTAGTCTTGATTTTAATACTGTTCATTATAGTAATAGCTTGCAGAAATAAGGTATTTTGCAAAGAGTTTCCTCAAAAAATGCTATGATATGGATGAGTTTATATTTCTATTATATATACCATATACCATTATATATACTATATATATATATATATATATATACTATTATACTTCAGGGTTTACAAATTACTTTCCTCAAAAGTCCCTTGAAGTAGGTTTTTATCTGTTACATTTTTTTCCTCTAGACCTCTTATTGCATCCTTGCAGGATGAGCACTTCCTCTATCAAGGCAGATCAGCAGCCTATCTATAATTTACAGTCTTAGTTGCCTTGGGCATTGACACTCGACCATAGTCACACAGATGGTATAAAATATGTGTTAGGGTCAGAACTTGAATCCAGATCTTAATTCCAAGGTCAGGCTAGCCTTTTATCCACAAATCATTTTGCCACTAAGTAATATATCTGTGAGGTAAAGCCAAGTATTATTATCTTCATTTTATAGACATGGAAATGGAAGCTTAGAGTGAACCCTCCCCATGTCTGTACAGCAAGTGTAAGGGTCAGACTAGATTTTGTTAAGGCCAGTGTTCTCTTCCCACTTTTCCAACAATACCTCTCTACATTCCTTTCTGAATTCCATTTATCAGTTAGAAGAAATAGATTCAAAGTGGTCTGGAGGGGCTAGATAAATAGCACTGTCTTTATCTAAGAAATTGCATGTGCCATTTTTTGCAAACATGGAAATCATCAGAGCATGGCTTTGGTAAGCCAAGTTTTTACTTGTTGCATTATATAAGCCTTAAATAAGCACAGAAGGCAAGAATGTTGTGAAGATAGCATCTTTAATATCTCAACCAGGAGCAAAATCTCCTTTAAAATGAATAATCCCCATAATATATTTTATGTATGTCATGCTTATTTCTTCTGAGAAGTGTCTCATTTTATACTTGGCCCTTATTTATAGGAATTATTTTCAGGGTGAAAATAAAGAGGCATTGGCACTGGCTATAGATTTTCCTAAGTTCCATTTAACATCTATGACAAAGCTATAAAAATCTTCATCTTCTCTCTGACACTATTGACTAGATTTGTGTTCAAATTGTGTGCATGCATGTGTGCATGGGTTGTATATATGTGTTTATATATGTGGTTTTAGAGTATTGTGAGGTTTACTGGAAACATGCAAGTGATATCAATCATCATGTCAATTTTCCCTATCTTTTAGCCAGATGTGCTTTCTAAACGATGTTTATGTGGTAAACCAGCAGCAAGTATAAAGAGCTTTAAAAAAAAATCTGTGCATGTGTCCCCATATTGAAAAGAGGGAACAGGAAGGGGTGAGAAATATTTAAATGGCTTAAGGATCTTGTTTTCCTATTAGGTCTTCTATCAGTGCACAACCAATTCAAGGTGGCCAGCAGCTTTCAAGTAACTTCAATCACAAATAAAATCTAATTTAAATGGTAAAAGACTCATCAATTTCTGCTATTCCTTCCCTTGATTATAACAACAAAAAAAACACTGGCTGTAGCATCTGAGCAAAAGAGAGGGCTTGCTGAGTAAAAACCTCGGAGATAAGAGTGGTAAAGAAATCTTCTAAATCATTACAAACCCAGCAAGTGCCTATTACAATTTGATAGTGAGAGAAGACAGAGACACGAGAGGGGCATGAGATGAAGGCACTTGAAAATGAAGTTCATTTGGAACTTGTTTTGTTTCCAAAATTTATTCTGAAATAAAAGAGGATAAAGGCATGAAAAGCTGAGCTACCTGAAAAGAATTGCTATAAAATATCTGGGAGTTTGATGGGGAATGAGGATATTTTCCTTTAAAATATTTCTCTTCCCCAGTCTTTGATGGCTGGAGAGCATGGGTGGTAAAAAGAAAGACATAACTGAGTAGACAGGGGATTTAAATCAAATTGGATTTGGGAAAAGCAGAATTATCTATCTCCAAGACCTAGCAGGGAACAAAAGAGAAAAAAAAAGTTTTATATAGTGCATTGGGAGAGCATTATTTACTTTTCACTGGGGTGCTGACAAGGCTACCAAGGTAATGCAGTTTTTATTGCATATTTGCTAGAAAGTCCTTTTGTTTGTTGGCATCTGTATTTTGGTCATCTTCATGTATGTTTCATGCTCTTTGGATTGTGTGTTTCCATAATCTCCAGTGATCCAAACTTTTCTGACTCAGCTTCTCTAAAGTTGATGTTTGCAGGGTATCTCCCATGCCACCCTACTCAACCCTTGTTTCCTTTTCTTCATTCAGGTAATATCCAAAACTCTTTGCTTTGCTCATTCAGAATTCCTCCTAGGAACCCTAGTTCAACTTGCTCTAGCTTTCCAAATTAGTCCCCAATCCCCTCTCTTGCTGCTGACATAAAGATACCATGACAGAATCTATAATTTGTCAAGTTGACAGGTTTTCCATTTCCTTACTCCTGCCACCATGTTGAACTAGTTTGTATCATCACCTTAAACCTTTATTCATTCTTACCTTATTTGTGGAATTTCTCTTTTCAAATCCTTTCATACTTATCATTAATGATAATTATAATAACTCACATTTATATGGAATTTGAAGATGAGCAAACCACTTTATTAACTCTTGATTATCATAGCAACACTGACAGGTATTACTAACCTGATTTTAATGATAAATAAACTAAAACTCACAAGTGGTTAAGTCACAAAATCAAGAATTTTGAAAGCTAAAAGGGATTTCAGTGGCTATCTAATGCAACTTACATGTAGAAGGAATCCTCACTGTAATATTCATGGCAAGGGTTCTTTCAGCCTCTGCTTAACAGCTTCCAAGAATGAGGAACCCACTAACTCTCTGCACAGCACATTTCCCTTTTGGAGAGCTTTAACTCTTAGGAAGTATTTCCTAATCAAGCTTAAATTTGCTTGTTTGCAACTTTTCACCCATTACTTTTGGTCCTGCTCTCCAATGACAAATAAAACAAGTCTAATTGCTACTGCATATGACAGCCCTGAAAATATTTGACAGCTATCATATCCCCCTTGAGTCTTTTCCTCAGGCTAAACATGCCTGTTTCTTTTGACCAATCCTCATAGGATATGGATTCAGCCCTTTGCCACCCGGACCCTCTCCAGTTTAGTTATTACCCAGAAGTGAACACAATTAGTACAGATGAGAGTATAGTAGGACTATCGTGCTATTCCTGGAATTTTTGACCCTTTTAATGCAACCCAAGATAACATTAACTTTTTTGCTACCACTGCTTATTTATGACACTGATTTTTTTATATTGCCTTTAAAGTCCACTAAAACCCTCTGATCCTTCCCCAATGACTGCTGTCTAACAATCCTGGCCCCATCAAGTAGCTGTGAAATTTATTTTTTGTACCCGACTGTGAAACTTTACAGTTTCCCTGTTGAATTTCCTCCTATTAGATTCAGCCCAGTGCTCCAGCCTGTTGAGATCCATTTGAATTCTAAACATCATCCGCTGTGATAGCTACCCCTCTCAACTTTATATCATATGCAAACATTATGGGTATAGCATCTATGCTTTTATCCAAGTCATTGACACAAAAAATATTAAACAGTATAGGGACAAACACAAATCCTTGGGGCACTCCACTGGCAACTTCCTGTCACATTGACTTTGAAACACTAACCACATTTATTTGAGTCTAGTGACCAATATGTTCTGAATCCAAGGAACTATACTATTGACTAATCTATTTCTCTTTATCTTCTGCACAAGAATAGAAAGACATTTTATCAAAGTTCTGCTAAAATATAGATAAACTATATCCATAGTAATTTCTTCAACTCCTTGCTTAGTAATCCTGTCAAAATAGGATATGAAATTAGTTGGGGATGACCTGCCCTTGATGAAGCCATGCTGGCTATTTGTAATCACTAATAATTACCTTTTGTCACAAGTTGAATAACAAGATGAACTTTTTAAAAAGTAATTCTAAATTTTCACCCACCATCACTTTAATTTTCCCAGGAATAGAACTCAAGCTCACTCTATTTACCTCCTCCACATTTGTGGCACCTCTCCTATTTTCCATGATCTTTCAAATATCACTGGTTGGAGCTCAGTAGTCCTATCTGTCAATTCTTTAAGGATCCAAAGATAGTTCATATAGGCTGAACTCATCAAGGGCTGTTTGATGTTCTCTTACTGTTTCCTTACTATCCCTAAGCAAGGCTTCCTTGGGGTCAAACTTCCAGTAAGCATCTAAGGAAGGATTTGAACCCATATTTTTTGATACCAAGGTCAACAGCAATAGCCACAGTTCAAAGAATGACGTTTTTAAACTGCTTCCTAACAACAATACCAAAGTTTCTTTTGAAATGTCTTCTAAACACTCATGACTCAATCTGACACCTGTGTTTTTCACATACTCAAGTCCCTTGGTTTCAAATTTTTCCCCTTAGGTTTTTCTCTCTATCCTTCCATCTTTATCGTAAAAATTTGGATGAGGCTGACTCTCTGGGTGTCAGATGGCTATTTTCCAAACATATATATCTAGGTTCAATCCTTAGATTATATATAAGTTCTTTGAGGGCAAGAGCTGTCTTTTGCTTCTTTTTGTATCCCAGTGTTTAGTACAGTGACTGAAACATAGTAGGTACTTAATAAATGTTGATTAAATTGAATTTTGTTGTCTGCCAAATTACTAAGCTCTCATGTTACTATGAAGGTATTAGTCAGTCCATTGAAATATACAATAGTAACAGTAACAATAATAGCAATAATAGATATTCTCTGAAGGTCAGACTCATTTTCTTTTTTCATCAACCCTTTTGAAGACACTGGAGATGAATTGGAAACACAATCCAAGGAATTATGACTACGGCAGGCAGAGTAGAGGCTCTGAAAGTCTGTACAGGCAATCACGCCAGGCATCAGACCCTAGCACTGTGTACGTCAAGGGTGCCTGCAAAAATAATGGAAGAGAAGGAGTGCAAGGAGGTATTTGCATCTAGTGGGGACCAGATCATGATCTGAACATAAGTAGTACACATTCTGGACAACAGAAAGAGCATCATTAAAAGAAGCTACCAAAGGAACTGAGCAAACAAAGGCCCAAAGTATGTGCACACATAATCAACTTATCACCAAAAGTATGAATGAATGGATTGACAATGGGAAAGAAAATAGCTGGAAAACAATAAAAATAAAGATGTTGTCCACAAAGACCAGTTCCCCAAGCTGGATAATATGACTTGGGACATGAATGTTGAGTGGGAACACTTCGAAAGTTGAAGGCAATACTAAAGCCCAAAGATTAGCCAGAAAGCAACTAGGAAGAAATGAGAAGACTCAAGCAATGCTTTGCAGATGGTGAAATTTAGTGTCGCTCTTTTTAACCCTGCAATAATCTCTAAACCAATTTCTTTCCCCTTTCCCCTTGTGTTCTAGCTGTCTTTGATAGCTGTCTTTGTTTGTCCATGTGTTATTTTAATTTTTATTTAATACAAACCAAATATTATATACTATACTATAAACACTTACAGAAATTATCTACATGTGCTAATATTAAGAGAAAGGCAGATATCTTCATCTCTGTCATATCCAACTGAACTCTGACTTGCTCTACTCTTGTCCCATGCAAGACTGCTTGACTGCTCACATTACTTGGGGTCATAGGAGTCACCAACTTTTCCATCAGGTGAAGTGGACTATGAAATAAGCCTTTCCCTCTTCCCTGATAGACTTTCTAAGGACTTCCTGGCTTTACCATTTGCCCTGCTTGAGTGCCATACAGTATTCCAAACTCATCTCACCTTCTGAAGATCTAAAGATGCCTGTCTGGGCCATGCAATATGCCCCTCTGGTGCATTGCATTCTCATGACTTTTAGGACTTTGAAATTAGATCTGATCCTCACTCCAGGAAATTTTTCTTCACTTTTGCAGTAATGGTAGTTCTTACTATAAGTGAAGCCAAAAGGCAAAAGTAAGTTGTAGGTAAATGGAATGATAGGTCATAGGTGAGTAAAGACATATTCAGGATTATCTTTTTTTCACAGGTCCAAAAGCAATATGAAAAATCTTTGGCATTGGGACATGTAGTTGAGTTTTCCTGAAACCAATATTTTTGATCAAAATTTGCAAAAGTACAGACGTAGAGATAATTGTATCTTATGCACCATTATCCATTACAGGACATGAAGTAGAAGAATTCCATGAAGAACTTGATTAAATCTTAAAATCATTCCATATTCTGAAATACTTCGTAGTAACTTAAGTTTACATATTCTTCAATACTTTAATGCAATGTTTGTTTATCAGGAGAATGTCAACAAAATAATATGTTGGAAAACATGCTTCAGGAGTAAGAAAAAAGAGAAACTACACCTTGTAGACTGCATGGAATCTTTGTGTAGATATTTCATGAATATTTTCTTCAAGAAGACAATCAGGTGGCACAGATTTGGTGAGCATTGAATAGCAGTCCCTAAAATGAAATAGATGTTTGACTAGAAATGACTTGTTACTAATGAGGGAGCCATTTTAAAAATCAGTTGCATGCATACCAAGTCTTGTCACCAATGTGTCACATCAAAATCAAGACTAAATTAAAAGATTCAAAATACAAAGAAATTATGGTATGTAATTGATGCAACTCCAAGTTGATCTGTTTAAATACACTGTTGATACTAACAATTGGGAATTGGAAAAGAAAAAGAATGAGTTTCAACATAGAACCTTTCCTTAGGGAGTCTACTTGATAGACATCAATCACCACTACGAGAAGGCTAAAAGATCACAAAATATTCCTTAGTCAGAAAACATTTGATCTCCTTGCCAACACAGAAACAAAGGCAACATTCAGAATAGAAATTTATTTGTAAAACCTTACTAAGGAGAATGACAGGTGAAGAGCAGAACAGTGTAGGGCAAAACAAATTTACAGAGAGTTTAGCAGGAAAGTCTATTAACTTTGACCATCCCAATGGCATTGAAGGATGAAACTAGAAGAGGGAAACAAAAAATGGGGGAGGGGGAAATTTCATAAAGATTTCTATAATAAATTACTTTCTCCATCAGTGAGAAAGGAGTCATTACATCTGGTCTGTAGTTGTATCCCTGGTGTGTTAAGTGAAGAAGTAGAAATAGCACTAGCTGTATGACCCTGGACAAATCAGCCTGTTTGCCTTAGTTGCCCCAAGTGTAAAGTGGAAATAAGAATGATAATTCCTATCTTCTAGGGTTGCTGTGAGGATAAAATGAGATCACTTTTATAAAGTTCTTTGGAAATCTTAAGGTACAATAATGATGCCAGCTGTGGAAAGAGGGAAACAAGTCCAAGGGAATAGATGGATATCAAGAAGAAAATATTTGAGTTTCGTGCAAATAGGATTTCAAAAGGGAAGTCTCTAGCCTAAAGAATGGCTATTATATTTCATATAGCGTTCATAATAGATGTACAGATAGCTATGCATCAAGTATGCTGAAGGGCAGTAGCCCTCCTCCCTCATGGGCACATAGGGTTAAGTCAATCAGTCAATGAGCATTCATTAAGCATCTACTACGTTCCAGGTATAAGAACTAGGGATACAATACAAGGCAAAAGGTATTCCCTGCTCTAAAAGAGCTCGTATTGCTTTATTTCACATATAATTTAACGCTTTGCACTGGTGTGATAATATCTGGTAGCCTCCCAGACACATGCAACCACCCAGTGCAGTGGGCTTGGTGCCTTCTGACTTGATGGCTCTCTGACACCAAGGGTGGCCTGTACTAGCCTTCATCCACTGTTGCAAGTTTCATCTTTGTGGAAGGTTTTGGCATTCAACTGAAGCGGTCAACTGGTCAGCCAGTCAACTAGCAATTATTAAATGCCTACTCTGTGCCAGGCATTTTCCTAAGTGCTAGAGATACAAAGAGAGGTAAAAAATGTCCCTGATCTCAAGAAGCGTAGTCAAATAAGGAGAATTAGTTGTTTTACACTTCATATATGTATTCTTATAAGTTAAGTATATTTATTCTCATACACTTCCTTTGCTTGTGCCAGGTAAATCTTTTGTACAACCTGGATACCTAGGTTTAGGAAAGTTTCCCGAACTGCCTAGCACAATAGCCATTTGATAATTAACAACAAATGAGGCATAAAACTGGAAGGCATGCTTACTAAAGGTGTTCACTGTTGTCATGGATAATGTTTAATGCCAGTGGGTCCCTCCAGATGGTCTTGTTTGTGCATAATATTGTCTGATTCCAATGATCCTGAGAACATCACAGAGCCTCTAAAAGATGATCTGTTGGTCTACAAAACAGTTCATCCTAACTATCTATACAGGAAAAACAAAGTGGATGAAGAATATTTATTATCCAGACTATGGTTCACAGTTGGATAAATCTACAGTTGAGGATGAACAACCTATATCTTGGACAAATGCTGTGGATTGACAATGATATTGATACAGAATCATGCAGAATTGCCTTTGTGAAATCGTCCCAAAAATTTCACAAGTTGTCTCAACAACCCCAAGCTTCTTCATGAAACATAAACATATATTTTTTAATTGATATTCTTCTGGTCATGTTAATAATAACCAAAACTCATATAACACTGTGTTTTGTAAAATCTTTATGTATATTGTATCACCTGATCATCACAACCCAATGAAGTAAGTGATATTATCTCCTTTTACAAAGAAATTGATGCTAAGATAAAAGGTTAAGTGACTTTCTCAGGGTCACATAGCTAATAATAGCTAGTAAATCTCTGAAGAAGAATTCAGACTCACGTCTTCTTGCTATCACTCTATCTAAAGCACCAGATTTCTTCCCATGGCTCCCATATGACTTAGAGTCATTGAATGAATTTTTTTCTTCTTCTTCAAAAAGCTTCCTGCATAGTTTAATAGTGTAGATCATTATTGGAAAGATGCACAAAATTCTGTCAAAACTAAATGATAAATGGAATAGTCTAATGAGTTGTGAGTAATTTTTCAAAACACTGTAACTAAGGAAATGCTATAATACTAATGAACTTAGGTGAAGGCTTAAATTCTAAATGAATTTGCTTAAAATGTTATGGTGCTCAATAATAAATTCCCCACTATGAGAGAGAATTACTTAACTGTTATAAATTGAAATTTTCAGTATCTTGATAAAGTTCATGACATTAAGGCAATAGGAAAATATATCTTATTCCCCGAGTCCTTCCATCATCATGTCATATTTCTGACTGTGTATCACATCTTATAGATATTTTTGGAGGAATAGGTATACCATTTTTATTCTTATTTGTCTGCTTAAATTCAAAAAGTCAATAGTCCAATTTCCTACTAGTTCATTTCTATCTTATCCTAAACTTCTTCATCTGATATCTTTAATGAAGGAATTTCACAATCCATTTTTTCAAGTTTAAACTATTTTTCATGTCAAAGGTATCACTTTTTAAATATTATAGCTCATGATTCCTCATAGTGTTTTGTATCGTCTTCTGTTTACTCATATTTTCAACCATAATTCCTGATTTGGGTTTTTGTTTCAGAGCTGGGTTCTCCCCCCAACCCCCACAATCTTTGATCTTAAAATGACTTTTCTGAATTGCTACCCCAAATTTCCACCTCCCTTGATATGTCCACACACAAAGCGCTGGTAGACTCTATTGTTTCTGGTCAGAGCTCTGAGGTCAGCTGTCCCTAGTCAGAATACTGTTGTGGTCTATTATCTGAGCTCATGCTATATTTCCTGGGGGAAGCCCTCATCTAATGCTCACGGCTTTTGAGTATCTTTTCCTGCAGTCCTAGACCAGATGAAAGTGTCTATTGATGTTTCATCTGAATTGATAGACCATTATCCAATCTGATGCCTATTTTTGTAAAGATTACTAGAGTTTATGTATCTAGATACTATCTAGAGTTTATGTATACTAGATACTATCATATGTATCTAGACACTATTGTATGTATGTACTATGTATTTGTATGTATTACTAGAGTTTATGTATCTTATATAAATCCAAGAATTAAAGTTGTGGGCTAACCACTGGACAATAGAAAGGGGCATGGTAATCATGAGAAGGTTGCAATGCATTACCAATAAGAATTACCATAAAGGATATCATCACAGCTGTGAGAAACATGCTTATGGGGATCACAGGACCTCCCAGGCCAGATCAGGGAGTTAGTCCAGACTAGTTTCTGCTGTCCACTGCTTCCCTGGTAGCATGCCCTCTGGAAGACCCACATGATAGACCCATTCTTACTGAAAGAATTCAGAAACAGAGTGGGCAGAGGAAGATGTTTATTATACTTCTCCCAGGGAAGTGCGTGTGGTGCTCACTAGGAATACCCCACACTGATACAGAAGCAGAGTGAGTTTAAATAGTCTTACCCTTCCCATCAGACTCAGGATTGATCCAGACTCCTCAGGGTTACACTCTTCATTATCCTACATTCCTTCCTCATGCATAAGGTTAATTACACAGGGTAAGGCTTAGTAGTGAGGATACTTGTAACCAGGGAATCTAGGGTCCTTTTGTCACATCCTCCCCTTTCTAGTTTCCCCTGAAGCCAGAATGTGTTTGACTATTGTCCTTGCAAAACAGGTTATACATGCTTATCCCAAGCTCCCATCAGTCTAGGAGCGCTACTATTTCTCAAGAACATTTGTGGAAGCAAAACAAAATGCAATAATATTCATTCTTACAAGAACTATGGGCAAACAGAAAAAAAAAAAAAGATGAGCAATGGACAGGTAGAAAATCCCATTAGTATTCATGGAATATCTGAAAAAGTTGAGGAAGACCCCTGGCATATTGAATGACCCCTCCATGGAGAATTTGTGGTGGGGCATGAACATGAATCACATACTATGATAAGGTATGGAAGGATTACATTGGCACTATTGAGAAAACTCCTCAGATCTATGAGATGGAAGATTCTTTGAAGTTTATATTTCTCAATTTCAGATAGAACCATATCTTTACTTCAGAATACCTCACTGAAAACAATTAGATAATAAATCTATATCTAACATTTTTCTTTCATATTATGCCAATGTACTCAGTAAATTAAATCTCTTCAAAAACAATACAGTGCAACTGGACATCCACTTATCAAAAAATAACTACAAGACTTTCCAAGGTTGGAAAGTTTATTTATAAAAAATATTAATCTGTCACATGTTATTTTTACAAAAAAACCCTCCAGATATTCATCATCAATACTATGGATTTTGTTTTACTCTTGAGAATCTAAAAGTACTTTACCCAGGTACACCAATGAGTCTGCTTTATAATATCTTGCACAAAGGAGATTTGCAAGAGCTATGTTACAGAATGACATCTGGACTCTTAAAATAGCTTAGAGGATTATACATATATTTACATAAGATTTGCATATGCCTAAATAAACTTGCTATCTACTAACAGGAATTTTTTAAGTTAAAATTTCAGCATTGCTTCCAATTTTGTGCAATTATAGATAATGCTGCCATGAAAATTTTTGAACATGTAGCTTTTTTTGTTTGTAACAACATTTTGGGGTATATTCTCAACAATGGAATTATTGGGTCAAAATATTTCAGTGTTGCTATTCCAACGGCCTGGTTTTTTTTTTTCTTTTATCTATTACTTCTAACGTAACCATGATAATCGACCCAAATTCACTGTATTAGAAGTATACAACAAAAGAAGAGAAGCCACAGGAACTGGTAAAGGGTGAATGTATATGACAAAGATGAAAATATAGCTTTACCAGACCCCTAATGACCCACAAATCCTCTTGTAATACCCTTTCATAACGTTAAGGCTGGTGTTGGGAAATGAGGATGACATATTTTATAGGTTTTATCGGTTTTCCAAATTATTAAAATCTGGGCTTTAATTGCCTCTATTACTCATCAAGTCAACATGCATTTACTAAGCACCTACTATGTGCTAGACACTGTACTGAGTGCTAGGCTTACAAAGAAAGGCAAAACATAAGTCCTTGATCTCAAAGAACTCACAGTCTAATAATAGAAAGAGTATTTAAGCAATTATGTACAAATAAGATACATTCAGGATAAATTCAAGATAAGGCTCTAGAATTAAAGGAGATATACTAGTAGATACTTTAAACAAGTCAATTAACCTTTATAGATTTTAGATTTCTTTTCTATGAAATGAAGACAGTTATAAGATCCCTAAATGGCCTTCTAGTTCTAACTTTCTATAACTCAAGGAATGTGTACACATTTTTAGAGGATTCAGAAGATGGATGAGTGAATTTGGGTGATAATATCTAATTAAGAAGATGGTGTCTGGGTGGACACAGGATTTGGATTTATGGATCACAACTTAAAATTTTAAGATTCATGGGCTTTAGACCAGAATGAAGTATGCCTAACCAAAGGCCAGTAAAAATATTCTCCTGGAGTCTTGCAAGCTGCATCAGGGTTTTAAACAAAAGAAGGGGAGAGGAAGGAGAAAATTGTCCATATAGATCTGTCAACTTTGATAACATAAAGTACACATTCTTTTTTACAGTATTTTTTTTCCGATTATATGTAGACAGTTTAATTCTTTTTTTATAAAATTTTGAATTCCAATTTTTTTCTCCCTTCTTTCCTCCCTAAGATAGTAAGCAGTTTGATATAAGTTATATGTGCACAATTATTTAAAATGTATTTCTTTGTTAATCATGTTGTAAAAGAAGAACCAGGACAAAAAAGGGGAAAAAACTATGAAAAGCTAAAGTGAAAATAGTATGCTTTGATCTGCATTCAGGCTCTATCAGTTTTTTCTCTAGATACAAATAGTATTTTCTATCATGAGTATTTTGGAATTGTCTTGGATCATTGTCAATCATAGTTGAACAATGCACAATGTTGCTATTACTGTGTCCAATGTTCTCCTGGTTCTGCTCACTTCACTTAGCACCAGTTCATGTAAGTCTTTCTAGGTTTTTCTGAAATCTTCCTGCTCATTATTTTTTATAGTACAATAGTATTTTATTACATTCATTTACTACAACTTGTTCAACCATTCCCCAAATGATGGCTATTCCCTCAACTTTCAACTTTTTGCCACCACAGAAAGGGCTGCTACAAATAATGTTTGTACATGTAGGTCCTTTTCCCTTTTTTATGATCTCAGAAAGTAGAAAATCTTGATTGTGTGTGTGTGTGTGTGTGTGTGTGTGTGTGTGTGTGTGTCACGGACCCTTTTTGCAGTTAGATAAAGCCTCTGAATCCCATCTCAGACCGATGTTTTTAAATGCATAGAAAAGCTACCTAGTATTGCAAATCAATTATATCAAAATATGGGTATCAAAATATTTTTTTGATAAAATGTCTATGGATCCTAAGTCAAGCACCCCTACAGTAGAGAACAAACAGTAGATACAACATGGGAAGTATAGCGGAAGGAGAAACTAGTAATTCATAACAGTACATCCAAGAAAGGTAGCAATGCAATCTATGTCCTCAGATGTCTATACATAAATGCACACTATGTACAGAAAAAAATAGGGTGAACTAGAGATTCCAATGCAAAGAGTTAAATTTTACTTCATGGGTGTTGCTAAGTTTAGGTGGGATGAGATTCAGTAATAAGTGGCAATTACATATGACTTTAAAGTTTGAAAAGCATTTTACATATAGTATTTCATTTCAACTTCACAGCAACCCTGTGAGGAAGCACAATTGCTCCAAATTAGGAATTAGGGCTCAGAGAAATTGTGACTTCCCAGAGATTTCAGCTAATCAGGGTCAAAGGCAGGATTTCAACTCAGATTTTCCAGATCCCAAGTCTTGAACTGTTTTTACTATTTCATTTTGGCTCATGACTAAATAGGAGCTCTGGGAGGATATATCTTATTTAAAAGTAAGAAAATAGATAAAAACCATGGTAGAGTAACATTGAGTATTATGAAAATATACTCATGTGAGAAAACCTATATCTTAGAAGAAAAATATGATGGAAAGCATTTGGGAGAAAGATCAGTGGAGAGAGAAATAGAAGCAGTGTCATCTTGGGAGTACAGATCACCTTTACAGAAGGAATAATTAGACAAGGAGTTCAGGAAACAGATTACAAAGCTGGATCATAAACCTAAAAGCTGATTGAATTAATAAAAGCTTGTTGAATGGAAACATGCTGTTGTAATGATGGAGGACAGAAAATATCCAAATACAGGCTAAGGCATTCTATTAAAATCAGAGCAGCTGGCACATTTTTGACTTGCCTTAATGATAATTTAAACCTTCAAAGGTGGAAGAAGCAACAGGGGAACATCTATGACAGAACTGATTTTGACAAACAAGGAGGAAGTAAAAAATGTTTCTGAAGTAAAAATGATGACTGCATTAGCCATCTTTCTAAGCTTCCTATCCTTTTCCAGTTTAACACTCATGACATTTAGGCAGTCATCTAAGTCACTGATTTAAAAAAAAGGTTGAATAGCACAAGGCCACGAACAGATCTCTGGGGGCACTACGATAAAGACTTCCCCAGTCAGTCATTCAATCAACATTTTATTAAAGGGCTTACTATGTTCCAGGTACTACGCTGATCACTGTGGACACAAATAAGAAAAAAGAAAGGTAATCCCAGCCTTCAAGGAGCTTACAATCTAATATAGGAATACAACACACCCAAGAAAACTGAAAAGGTATATGAGATAATTAGGGAAGGTAGAAAAGGATGATGGAATCCAGTTCAACAAGTGCAATTGGTGGGAGATGAAGAGTTGGCTCACCTGGGATCCTCCTTCAAATGGAAGCTTTGGGAGGCATTCTTACTCCAACCCTTCATTCAGAGGGGCAGAGAACATTGAAGATACTGAGGAGGTATGAATTCCAAAGCTGATCCAATCCAGAAGGCTAATGAGTTTCCTGGGGAAGGAAAAGCCCCAAGTTGACAATAATCCATCAATTCTAGTTATTCTAACACCTTTGAATTTGCCTACTTGTATTCTCATCTAGCCCATATCTCTCTGTCAGACACAGAATAGCATGAGAGATATTGTTAAGCATTTTGATGAACGCTAGATATTATGAATAAAGCATATCCCTGAGTTACCAAACATTTTTTTTGGTTCACATCATAATTTCATTAGTATGGAATTTTACTGAAGTAGACCATCAACTTATCTGTAACTTACAGTCTTAAAAATTTGCTTGTGTCCATCAGTGTTTAAATGACTTTCCTGCTCACATAACTTTCTGTATGAAATGCAGGATTTACACCCAGGTTGTCCTGACCTCCCTGACTCCACTATTCTGTCTCATTTTCTTACCTAAATCTCTACCTCACTTTTTAGCTTCCTTTTTATGCTATCTCCTGTCATTAAATTGTACACTCTTTGAGAAAAGGGATTATCTTTATTTTTCTTGTTTATATCCCCAGAGCTTAGCACAGCACTTGGCACATAGTAAGATGAACCCTCTATTCACTACACCATGCTGCCTTTTAACCTATTTTTTTTTTTTTAGAAAATCGAGCTGGTATGTCGTAACTTGTTCTTGATGATACCATGTTAGCTTTTATGTTTACTACTTGCCTTTCCAAGTAAGCACATACCATTCCCCTTAAAATGTGTTTTCTAATTTTGCCAGAAATCAAAATCAAGCTCACTGACCTATCATTTGCAGTATGTGCTCTCTTAAGCAGATGGCACCTCTCTCATTCCTCCAGTATCTTCCAAGATCATACAAACCAGTCAGGGAATAAAAACTAGGATTCCTGAGTCCTAGTTCATTGATCTAAACAATAGCCCACCTGCTCATTAGCTCCCAAACTCAAAGAAAATATGGCAAAAATTTTGAGCTCCTAAACCAAGAAGGCAGATCAAGACAATCCTATGGTAGGTCCTCTACTAATAGAAGATTACCCCATTTATCATGGAAAGGGGTTTGCCAATTAATTTTACCCTTTAAAGATTTCAGGGCATCTCTGATCTCTTCCATAGAAAAGGTTTGCCTGATGAAAGGTCAGGCTAAATCATTATCTGTGGAATGAGAGCTGCCTGTATCAAGTACCTAGTTTGTATTTGTGTAGTTTGCATTTATATAACATTTAAAGGTTTGCAAAGTGTTTTAAGTGGTATCCCATTGATCCCAACTACTCTATGAGGCATATACTATTATTATCCCTATTTTACACATGAGGAAACTGAGGCCAAGAAGGATTAAATGACTTGCCTGCAATCATGTAGCTAGTGAACAAGTAAGGCAGGGTTAGAATTCAAGTCTTCCTGACTCAAAGTCCAGCATACTGTTTTCTGCACCTATGTAGGTACCTACAGTATAAAACAAAGCAGAAAGGAAGAGGCCTCTCTCCTGGGGACACCTTTTTGGTTTCTTTCTGATTCCTCCTGATGTTTCACAGCCAAGGTTTCCGATCAAAATTCCCACCTCCCTCCACAACAGTCACTCTCATCTTCCTTACCACCCTCTTCTACCATCTTTTTTTCCAAAGGATCTATATCTTGCAGCTCTACAATTTAACTACTTTGTCTGGTGTGCTTTCTCTTTGAACTTTATTACCAATATAACTCGGATTGTGTTCCTTCAGGGCAAGAATCCTGCCTGTGCCTATTCAGCTGAACTCTGTCAATGCTCAATAAATAAGCATGATAATAAGCTTTAAAGTGGGTCATGTTTGCATACCCAAGACCCATCGGCTAGTTCTCAATAATTGGAGCCTTCAAGTATTGTAGGAATCAAGCATCTGACATTTCTCTCTGTTCTGGATAAGATATAAACTATAAATCAGTCAAGACAAGGAGATAATTGGAATTTATATGACTTAATCATAAACAAGTTACACCAATCTACACTTTAATATCCAATAAGTATATCTCAAATTGCCCTCTGACTCAGCATCTCAGTCTCCATGACTACATATGATATCATAGATAGAGTGCTAGATGTGGAGTCAGGAAAAGTCTGAGTTCAAGGACTGCCTAACTCATTAGCTATGCAAGCAGACTCAGTCTCCTCATCTATAAAATATAGATAATAATGTCTATGGACTCATAACCTTAATTCTTCACTCTCCTATCTTGTCTATTGAATCTACCTTCACAAAACTTCTCATATCCATTCTTTTTTCTCCACTCCACTAGCCACATCCACTCAGGTCTTCATCATCTCCTGCTTTGCCTCCCTGCCTCAAGGAATTGGTTCCCTAACCAATCCATCCTTCACACACTGTCAAAATGATTTCCAAAAGCTCAGATCTGACCATGTCACTCTAATGCTCGATAAACTCCAGTAGCTCCCTAATATCTCTTGGGTCAGATACAAACTTCTCTGTTTTTCATTTAAAGCTCTTTGCAACTTTATTCCAACCAACCAACCTTTCTAGTTTCATTATGCATTGTTCCCCCTCACACACGTTCAGCCAACCTGGTATGTTTACTTCTATCTCTCCCTTTGGGGGACATATTTTATATTTGCTTATGTAGCATCCCCTCTGAACTCAAAAACCAATTTGAACTTGAAAGTAGTGAGTTCATTTGTACTACTCAGGGTTCTCTGGGTAACTCTGATGGGCTGTCTCACACTAGTTTGTTTCCCATCGATTATCAGCCAGTAGCTTCAATTAGTTGTTTTTCATTTTTGCAAAAGTATTTATTCCAATGGTATAATAAGAGTCAGTACAAAGCATTTTGCCTAAAACCAAAAGCACACCCCTCCCCTTGAACATTCAAGATAGTATCTATGGAATCCAGACAGTGGTATAGAGAATACGTGGCATAGAGGTCTAATTCACAAAACTTTGTTCTAGAGTTCATAGTCAGTTATTTCTCCCTCTAGTACAAGCAGAGTTTCCTTCCCAAGTTGGCTGTCTTTCTTTCTGTATATGTTTTTGTCTGTGTTTGAACTCGTTGTATCTCTTGATGCTCCCAGACAAATACATTATCTCCTGCTGGATCAATCTCCAGTGAAATTATTAATGTAGTAGCAGGGAGGAGGGAAGGAAGAAACCCTATCAAGAAGAGAGGGTAAAGGAGAAACTATTCAGCCTCCAAGAGAATTTCCTCTAACACATCTGGCTCCAACTCTCAAAATGGACTCCTCAGTTGGTGGACACTTCACCTTTGTTCTTCAACTGGAGACTGGGTCAGCTACTGAGATTCTCTGTTAGTTAAACCTTTTGGGACATGATTTGCTTCTTTGGTCAGCCAATCATACTGTCCCTTTCTTAACCCAATCTGAAGAGCAGTTTTTACCTATAAAGAAGCCACAGGTATAAATCATCTTGTTCATATACTTAGAATTTCATGTGTGCCCTCCCTTACTCTTGACACACCTTGTAATTACTTTAATTAAGGATAAGGGCGAGTCCCACCCTTAAGTGTGTGTATGTGTGTGTGTGTAATTATCTACTCCCAAGAGAATATAAACTCCTTGAGGGTAAAGGCTATTTATTTCATGTTTGTCTTCCTGTATCATACATGAGCACAAATCTGGCACTTGGTACTTAATGAATCTTGATTGCTTAATTAATAACACTTCATGGAGTCATTGTGAAGTTCAAAATAATTTATGTGTAATCTCAGCTTCCATAGCCCTTCCCACAGGGAGGTTATGGATAGTGTTACTGTATCTTTTAGAGAAAAGGCAATTTTGAAGAACAGAAGTTAAACTCTCAGTCTTCTCTTGCCCTTCTCTCAGACAACCATTAAATTATAACTCCCTAAGATTCAATTTCCTCTTAAAGATAAAGTAACAGCATTTTCCATGGGATGAGCTACTGAAGCTGAGGGTACCTGTCTAAAGTAATTTGAAAACTCTAAATTTTTTAATAAATGTCAGTTATTATTATAGATATTAAGTAGCAACTGACATATTGGGAGTGGACTGGTCCCATGCCAGTCCTTGGAACATAGGTAACTGGATATTCCATTTGTTTTCAGTGTAAATGGCCATATGGATGCCTGGGCTAAGCTTACTACCAGCAACAGTAATTATGATTCAGAAATTTGCCATGGGATATTACAAAGAGTTCTCAAGTTGTCCACAGAGATAGAACTACTGACTCTGGAGTTTGTGCACCACAACTCAGTAGGTATAGAAAAATGGAGATTTGCCTTTCTGTTCCTCTTTTCTTCCTGATGGTGATCTCAAATCAGATGAGCAAAGGGAGGCATTTCTGTCTCCCACCTGGCTATATGTGACTGTAAACAAATGCCACCCTCTTTACTTTGTGTTCATTTATTTCTCATCTTAGGTGAACAAGCATTCCAAAATGGAAGTATCCTGGAATCTTTTTGAGTTTGAAACATCTCGGGGCTCCATTAGGGCTGCCATAGAAGGTTGTAGCTTAATAGGAACTTGGCATGCATAGAGTGATACTGGCAGATGGCAGGAGAATCATCTGCAATGGAAGTGGAGAGGCACACGAAGGACACATAAACATGAAGCAAAGTGCGCCTGAAGAAAGGCAGCTTCAAGGAGTGTGACCCACTGTAGAAGAGAGGAATTCCAGGTATGGACTCTAGAAAGTCACTAACACTCAGATTACAGCAATGAACTACATCTAAGAGGAACTTTATGAGGACTCAACAAAAGGAGAAAAAGTATTTCCAGTGAAGAAATTGTTCTTCCTTCTTAAAAGAACCCCTTTAGCACATATGTTCTCTATATGTGTGCCTTCACTACTACTTTACTTTAAAACTGAATTCACTGTACCCATAAGCATTGTGTATTGTATAAGACACACCCCAGATTAACAAGGGAATGTTTTGTACTAAAGTATTACACATCTTTTTGTTGTTTAATCATTTTCCAGGAATGTCCAACTACTTGGGATTTTCTTGGCAAAGATACTAAAGTAACTTGTCATTTCATTCTCCAGGTCATTTTATAAATGAGGAAACTGAGGCAAAGAGGGTTAATTAGTTAACTTGCCCAAGATCACCCAGCTAGTAAATATCTGAAGCCAAATTGGAATTCATGAAAAGGAGTCCTAACTAAAGGCCCCGCATTCTATCACTGTGCCAACTTTTCTAAAAAAAACTTAATTCACACACACCATATACTACATTCACACACACACATACACAAACACACACAAATATAAATATCTGTATGCACATTCACATTACAGGTTGGAAATTCTTTGATTATGACTTATGATTTCATTGAAGTGGAGATTAATGCAGATCAAAGACTGAAGTAGAACTTATCATCTTGAATAATTGTCAGGGGCTCTAAGATGTTACTTGTTCATGGTCATACAGCTAGTGTGTCTCATAAACAGAGCTGGAACCCAAGACTCCCAGACTCCAAAGTCAGTCCTCAATTTACTATGCCAGAATGCTTCTCATATACATCATGTTAATAATAATATATCCCTTCCCTCAGGCTGTCAATCTGTGTAGTTTCCCCAAAATGGCCAAGACAAGCTCCACTGTATATGAAATGAAGCCCTACAATGCTGATCATGGCAGGATGAGGGCTGGAAGAAAATAGAAAAAGAAACACTAATTGGATAGGAGAAATGAATAAGGACCACAGTTTATGTGACACTCAGAGACTAAATCAAAATGACATTCCAAAAAAGACGAGAGGAGGAATCCTGCTGGTCTTGGGACTGCTGCTACTGATATCAGGAGTTAAGCTAGTCAGACAAAGAACTAACTGCTGCTGTCTTAGAGGGAACAAATTTAGGATTTCCTTCAGTGGTTATAATTTAAGAGTAAGCGCTTGGGTACTGGAAACTGAGAACTTGACATGTATCCATGCTACCAAGGAGATTTCTACATGAACCACAAGACCTTGGGGCTTATCCTACAGCTCTTCCCTTCTCTGTTATATTTTGTCAATTATGGAGCACACCAAATAGGCAGAAATAATAGACTACTAATCCTGTCTGAAAATTATCACTGGCAAAACATTTGCTTTCTGAGCTCTGGTCCCAGGAGAGGGGACCAGCAAATGGACATTTTCTGAGCACTGATTAAAGCTCATTATAATCCAGGAGGTGCTATACATCAATTTTATCCACTCCATTTAAGTGACATCAGAATTAAAAGCCCAATATTGTTGAATGTCTTGCTCCAGATCTCAGGACTATTGACCCCCCAGAACTTTAAGCCAGAGAAGAAAATCTGCTGTTTTTCTCGAAAAGTTAATTCATAGACTCAAGTATGCATGTATAGATGTATATATCATATATATCTTGTCGCAATGTGCGGTGAGGTGAGAAGTCAGGTAAGAATTTGATGAAGTGCTTAGCAGTCAGGAAACAGAAGTGTAAGAAGTCAGGTGATTAGCTTTTTCTGTTAAAAAATGTATTTCTTATCCTTCTGGTTGTAGGCAATGATTTGAATTTGTATTGAAATGGTTGACCATGGGCTTATAGGAGAATAGATATAAAATTGGAAGGGATTTTAAAAGTCATCTAATCCAACCAGCTAGGTGATTCCATGGATAGAGTGCTAGACCTAGAGTCAGAAAGGACTGAGTTCAAATTCAGCCTCAGACACTTACTACCTCTGTGACCCTGGGCTTGTCAAAAGGACAAACCACTCCAGTATCTTTGCCAAGAAAACCCTCTGGACAGTATGGTCCGTGAGATCACAAGGAATTGGGCCTGAATGAACAGCAACAAAAATCCAAACTCCTTCCCCATTTTACAGATGATAAAGGCTGAAGTTAAGAGATTAAATTACTTACCCAAGGTCACACAAATAGTAAGTGGCAGACTCTGGATTCGAATTGAGGTACCCTGATTCCAATTTCAGTAATTCAAATTTAATATGCTTTCTATTTTACCCAGCTTGCCAAAATCCCTGCCACTCAGTTCAGTTTTCCTGATATATCCCTTACCTAAGAAGCTCAATGGATAGAGTGCCAGTCCTGGAGTCAAGAAAACTCCTCTTCATGAGTTCAAATCTGACTTCAGACACTTACTAGCTGTGTGACCCTGAGCAAGTCACTTAACACTGTTTGCCTCAGTTCCTCATCTGTAAAATGAACTAGAGAAGAAAATAATAAACTATTCTAGTATCTTTGCCAAAAAAAGAAAACTATGAGGTCACTAAGAGTTAGACATGACTGAAATGACTCGACAGCAACAAAACATAATGTTGTTCAGAACTCTATTGTCTCTGTATTGAATTCAGCATCATAAAATTGAGTTTACCACGTGAAATGATTTTTCACCAGCCATAACTAGAAAGCTGCTGGTTGTTAATACATACACACATCCTGGTAACTAGCGCTACTTCGGGGGTCTTGCCATCTTCATCTGACCAGGTAAAACATAAAAATAATCACAGAAATGTGAGAGTTGGAAAAGACCATTTCATATGCAAAACATAACTCTAACATAACTGATAAGAGGTTATCCAATTCCTATTAAAGGCCCCTAATGAGGGGAAGCCTATTTCTGCCAAGACATCCCATTCTACTTTGGGGTAGCTTCAATTGTTAAGAAAGAAGGAAACGCAGATGAGTAGAAAGACAGCTGGATATGGAATCCCAGGCTCTGGGTTCAAATCTTGACTGTGCCACTCAATACATTGGTGACTTTGGATAATTCACTTGACCTCAATTATAAACTGAGGAGCCAGGACTAAAAGACCTCTATGGTCCCTTCTAGTTCTAAATCTATGAAACTACAAAGTTTTTCATGACATTAAGCCTCAATTTTTCCCTCCAACTCCAGTCTTGGCTCATGTTTCTGCCCTTTGGGGTCAAATCAAAGAAGTCTAAGCCTTCTTCTATATGACAGTTCTTCAGATACTTTGAGACTATAATTTTCCCTCCTCTGCTCCAAATCTACTTTTCTCCATGTTCATTTATCAACTATTCCTCATATGACATGGAATTTAGGCCCTTCACCATCCCAGCTGCCATCCTTTGGACGCTCTCCAGCTCCTCAATGTCTTTAAACAGTGGTTTTCAGAACCTAACGACGACAGTGACAGTGACGACGATGATGATGGTGATATTTATACAGATCATTAAGGTTTGCAAAGCATGTTACAAATATTTTCCCATTTTATCCTTGTGCCTGAGAGGTTGGTGCTATTACTATTCCCATTTCATAGATGAGGAAACTGAGGCAGGCAGAAGTCAAGTGATTTGCCCAGGGTCACATAGCTGGTCAGTGTCTTAGAACAAATTTTAATTCTGATCTTTCTAACTTACCTGCTGTTCCACCTAGCTGCCTCTTGGTGAATAATAATGATAACAATAGCAATATTAAATAGCATCCATATAGCACCCATCATGCCAGGCTCTGCACTAAGCACTTTGCAACAACTCTGTGAGAAAGGTGCTGTTGTTATTCCCCTTTTACAGCTAAGAGACTGAGGCAAAGAGAGGTTAAGCAACTTGCCCAGCATTACACAGTTAGCCAGTCTCTGAGGCCAGATTTGAATTCAGGTCTTCCTGATTTCAGACCCAGGGCCCTATCCACTGAGCTGCTTCACTCAACACAGTACTCCAGGTGTGGTCTGGCCAGAGCCTTCACGAGAAGCCTAACAGGAAATGTGACCAAGTCAAACCTCCATCCATTTTTGCCCTCTTTACGTAGTTCTGCTGAGAAGGTGGTGGTCAAAGAGGCTAATTCTCATCTGTGATTATCTGTGGATACCATTTAACCAAGGCATTGGTTTCAGAGAATCACAGCATTTTAAAGTTGGAAGGGGCCTCAAAGGTCATCTGGTTCTTGCCTGAGGCCTACACCTCTCATCCATGTAGAAAATTAAGACCCACCTGGGCATGACAGAGCTAATAAGGAACAGCCCCAGCGTCCCTTTCACCACTAGTCAACGTGGCAGCATTTGATCAATTTGGAGCAAGTATTTCAAACAACCTCTCATAGTAACTGTGACCTTCTCAACCATAATTCTGCACCAGTGACTGAGCTGATGACGAACATACTCTGAGACGATAAAGTGCCATCAGGGCCACAGACTCATCCAGACAGGAGACAAGATGAGTTCTGGGCTTTTTGTCGTGCTCCTTTGCAGAGATGTGACAGGCAGTGTAATAAAAACTAACGATGTGGAAGAGATGATGCTGTTGCCCTCTAAGGGTCAAGTCAGTACAATTTGTGCAAGGTCTTGACATTTTCACTCTTAGAAATACTGTATATATTAAAAAGACAATGGCCTGGGTCACCTCAAAAAACACTGTGCATGTGGCCTCCCAATATATCGCCAAATTATACTTGAGAGCAAAGAAAATATAGCTTAGGGATACTGCTACAAATCTCTTTCTTGCCTTTCTTAGCTTCTAAGAAACTACTCCCTTCTCTCTAAGGATTCCTTTGGTCTCTTCCTTTTGGATACTTTTTGGCCTTCTGACCCATTAAAGTTAGTCTTCCCAAGGTTCTGCCATCAGTCTCTTTCTCTTTTTGGAGACAAGGTATATATAATTGACAAAGTGATGGACTTAGAGAAAGGAAAACGGGTTTCAAATCCTGCCTTGCCCACTTAATAGCTGTGCCTATGTGAAATCACTTAAACTCTCTACGTCTCAGTTTCCTCATTTGTAAAATGAGGGAAAGAGAAAATTGGACTTGATGGTCTCTAAGGTCCCTTTCTCAAATCTGTGATCCCAAGAGAATCATAGAATATTAGAAGGGACTTTAGAGATCATTCAGTCAATCAATAAGTATTTATCAAGCACCTACTATGTTCCAGGACAACATGTACTCATACAAGTATATGGAAAATATATGCAAAGTAATTTTGAGGGGAGTCACTAACACCTGCAGGGATCATGTAAGGCCTCATATAGGAGGGTGGTAAATACTCTAATTTTATAGCAAAGGAAATTAAGAGGGACCTTAAGCAGGAGGTAACTTACCCAGGACCATTTAGTCAATGGTAAAGCTGGAATTCAAAATCATTGCTTCTAATTTTCAGTCTCTGTTCTTTCCACCATACCATGAAGATCTCTGTCCCTACATTCTCTACTATGACAATCTCACTCATTCTCATAGTTTCAGCTATCAGTACTACTTAGCCAATTTTGAAATCTTTATCTATAATCTTGAACTTAAAGCTAAGCTTCAGATCTACTTCTCTAGGACATTATCCTCCAAATGTCCTCTAAGCTCTTCAAATTCAACATGAGAAAATCCAAACTTACATTTCCATCAAAATGTGATACTCATACCGATGTATCTAATTTTATCAAGGTCATTCATTCAGTTACTAATGTTTGCATCCATGTGGTTTCGCAGAAAGGAACAGGCATTTATTAAGCACCTACTATATACCAGACATTGTGCTAAACTTTGCAAATATATTCTTTGATCATCACAAAAACCCTGAGAGATAGGTACTACTATTAATCTCAGTTTACAGTTGAGGAAATTGAGGCAGACAGTACATAAATGATTTGGCCAGGGTCACAATGCTAGTAAGTATCTGAGGCCAGATTTGAACTCAGGTATTTTTTTAAATAATTTTTTTCCCAATTGCAGGTAAAAACAATCAACATTTATTTTTTAAAATTTTGAGTTCCAATTTCTCTCCTTTCTTCTCTCCTTCCCTCCTTCATCCCTGAGACAGTAAGCAATTTGATATACAATTTGATATAGGTTACACATATGCAATCATGCAAAATGCATTTCCATATTAGTGATGTTGTGAAAGAAAACAGATAAAAAGAGAAAAAAGTGAAAACTAGCATGCATCAATCTGCATTCAAATTCTATCAGTTCTTTCTCTAGAAGTGGAGAGCATTTTTCATCATGAGTCCTTTGGAATTGTCTTAGATCATTAAATTCACAGTTTATCATTGTACAATATTGCTATTATTCTATATAATGTTTTCCTAATTCTGCTCACTTCACTTTGCATCAGTTTATGTAAGTCAGGGTTTTTCTAAAATCATCCTGCTCGTCATTCCTTATAGCACAATAGTATTCCATTATAATCATAGACCACAATTCTGAACTCAGGCGTTCTTGACTCCAGTCTGATGCTCCCTAGGCAGACCCATCCTTCTCTTCTCTCATATCAAGGCTCTAAATTCTTATTTAGTTTCTGATTAAGTTCAACTCATTGAGTTTCTCTAATATCTTTCCTGTCTCTCTCCTCCTATTTCTAGCTTTGTTACACTCCTCCTGGCCCTCATCACCACCTTCCTTGTCAATTGCAGTAGCCTCTATACTTTCTCCCCCTTCATATGAAATCCTTGTGCCACTACTAAGTTCATCTTCCTTACATAAAATGTAGCATTGCATTCCTTGCATTAAAACTATCTTTTTATTCAAGGTCCTTCATTCTCAATTCAATTATTCAATAATCATTTATTAAGCACCAACTATATATGCCAAGCACTGTGCTAAATGCTAGGAATACCAATAAGAAAAGGAGATGCTCCCTGCCCCTAAGGAGCATACAATCAGAGAAAGACAGCACCCAAAAAGAAGCTTAAAATGGACTGAGGGGGACCACTAGGGAGTGTCTGGCATGGGGACATGTTGTTCTATGGAGTCGATGCCAAGAAGAGTCGCTGATTCAGAATGGAGTAATCTGGCACTATCCTTTCTTGAAATCTTAATTCATTATCCCTTCCCCATACTTTACTCTAGCCACTCCACCCTTTTCTTTTCTATCTCTGTGCCTTTGATCCTAAAGCCTTCCATTCCTAATGCCTGATATACCTCCCCCTGCCCATTGCCACCTAATGAAATTCATTATTTAAAGCCCAGAGAAAGCACCACATCTTCTGCAAAGTTTTCCCTAATTCTTCCAGGAAATGATAACTTTTAATCTCTCAGATCGGTTATAGCATTCTGTTTGCACTTCTCATGCACTTATCATATAAGACTATTTCTCCTTACTACAACAAGGTACATGAGAGTAGGAAATATGTCTTATTAATTTTTTCCCTTCCAATGCTTAGAATAATCTAAATAGAGTGGTTATTTAATCAATGTTTCTGTTCACTTAAATTCAGCAAATATTTATCAAGCATCACCTGTGAGTGGTGGTGGTAGTTGGTAGCAAGATATATAAAGTTTACATGAGATAGAGCACCTACCTTCATTGTGTTAACAGAGAAGGAAACTGAGATGCAGAAAGCTTCAATAATAATCTGCCCATAGTTGCACAGAGAATAAGTGGTAAAATTTGACTAGAAATCCAGGTCCTCTGATGCCAAAGCCTTCCCACTCTCCACACATAAATTATTTTATGTGATTTTGTCAATGTGAGTGCTTGTTTACATCAACATGAGCTGCAACTCCTCCATGACTTGGTAGGATACCTTCGAGAGTCATTGAAAAAATTTATCACCCTCTAGTCAAACTGGGGATGAGCTTTTCAACTTAGCCAGGCATGCCCTAAAATGATACTCATACTGCTCAAATCACTATTACTTGAAAGATATTGGCAATCAATTATTCTACAACCCCACTGAACTGCCCTGTAACTTCAAAGATCAAAATATCCTCCCTTGGCCACTACTCCCCTGTTCATGGTCTCTGTGTTCTATTCAAATGAAAGTTCTTTAAATGGAGGAACTGTCACTTTTTCTTCTTTTTTTTTCATTTATATCACTCTCTCCCCAACCTTAGCAAAGTACCTAGCATATAATAGATACTTTTTCCAGTTGTGTCCCACTCTTTGTGACCTTATCTGGGGTTTTCTTGGCAAAGATACTACAGCAGCTTGCCATTTCCTTCTCTGCTCATTTTATGGATGAGGAAACTAAGGTAAACAAGGTTAAGTGACTTATCCAGGGTCACACAGATAGTAAGAGTCTGAGGCCAGCTTTGAACTCATGAATTTGAGACTTCCTAACTCCATGCCTGGAAATCTATCCACTGTGCCACCTAGCTGCCTCTAATAAATACCTTTTTTCATTCATCATTGTACCCAAATTTGAAGCATTTACACCTTGGTAAAATCTATCAAAATGTGTGCTCTGATATGGCAGAGAATATGGGGTGACATCCATATGACAGGCATCAAAGTAGTGGAATGATGCAAAATGGAGTACTGTTAAATAATAATGAAAGGCTAAAATTGTTGGAGTTTTAATCAGGTTTTAAAAAAATAAAGATGATCATTATACTCTTATGACAGTCAAGAGTACTCTTCTCAGTCCTTTTTCCCCATCTCCATTCAATAAAAGTGAACCTTTCATCTCCTTAAAGGTAAGCACTGACTAGTGTAATATTTTTAGCCCAATGGGAAATATTGCTAAAGCAATGGTCTTTGTGAGTCTCCACTCCTATTTTAGCAACCAAAGTAGAGTGTTTAGATTGGAGAATCATTTGAGTTTGAATCAATAGGATACTCTGAGCCAGTCAACTAAGCCAATAAGGAACAAGAAAGATGGGCAAATCAGGTCAGGCTGGCTTGGGATTGTGAAAGATAATCAGAAACAGTAGGATCTTGGTGAAAACTGATCCAATTCTTTAAAAAGAGGAGAGGCAGGGTGAATTTTCTGCTATGTGCTCTCGGACACATTCTGGGAAAATAATTATAATGATGGAGCTTGGGGAAAAACCATCATGGGCACAGTGGGGAGTCTACACTAGGGAGGGGCTGGTATGGATTGCGTGGGGAATGTGGAGGGAAGATGTCTCACCCCTGTTCTACCAGCCATATTCTTTCTCTGACCTCCTTCCCAACTTTTTATCTATCAAATCTACTCATTTTTTCAGTCATTTTTGGTTCTGTTGCCAGACACTGTTTTTGTTTTTTTTTTATGACGGAGCTTGTTTATCCCTCAAAAAGAAACATACAGATAGAGACAATGGCAAAAAGAAGGTTAACTTGAACAGATCTGCTCCCAATATCTTAATGATGCTTTTAGCTCATCCGCCACCCTGATGCTGCAGAACTGCATTGTTTCCAAGGTCATTTAAGATTGTGCTGCTTTAAGCTTTGAGTTCAGGTCCGCAGAGACAGATCCCTGACAGATTAGATACTCAGGGCCAACAATCCAACCCAAATCAGGATGCTGACACTTTCAGACAGCTAAAAAGTCATGTTACTCTCCTTCAGTCTTTTTTTTCAGACTAACCATCCCAAGTTTCGCTCTTCAACAAACTCTTATGCCTCAGATCTTTTCCTTCCCTTGATTTAAAGTAGAAACCTGCCTGTCCTATATCTCACTCTTCCTGACATCTCATGTCATCATCTTGATGTCAGGGTCCTCCTTGAGAACAAAGGAGAAACACAACAAGCTTGCAACTCTGAAAGTTAGATAATTTGATAAATCACACTGATGTACTATGGGTACTATGGTCTTCATGTGTCGCCTCTCCTAGGTAACGTTCACATTCTAATGGAGTCCTTCTAGACAATTATGTGGCATTGGAAATACAGAACTGTTCTCTGAGCCAAAAGAGAAAACCAGAAGCCTGAGTTCAAGTTGTATCTCTGACAGATGCTAGCCATGGAGCTCTGGGAAAATCATTTAAATTCCCAGTGTTCTAGGCAACTTTCTAAGGCTGTAAATTGAATAGGGCTATCAAACTATATTTATAGAGGGAGTTTTTTTAATCTGAGTTGTCCCAACGAAATCACAGCTCCAGTCCCTATCCTTTTGGAAGCAAAATTCCAGGCTTATTCAAAAGGAATGCTTCTTTTTCTTATAATTAATTTTTTCAATGAGCAAAAATCTACCTTCTCTACCTCCTATTCACACCCCTCCCCCAACTGAGAAAGTAAGAAAAACAGAACCATTATTACATACCTTCAAAGCAAACACATTTCTACCTTGGAGATTTTCATACATATACATGAGGAATCAAGGGAGGGTAGATTAAATAAGGGGTTCATAGTAACCAAGTCAAACTCCAACTAAGGATTACAAAATGTTTGTTGCTCTTTTTTAAGGTGGCAAAGAATGGAAATCTGAGGATGCCCATCAATTGGCAAATGACAAAACAAGTTATGGTATATAAACATCATGGAATAGTATTGTGGTGTAACATAATGACCCGAAGAATAATTCTAATCATTAGAATTTCCTGTCTTGTGTTGTCAGTGGGTGGAAAAGATATTCACTGAGTCTTTGGTCTCTCCTTAATTCAATCTGTGAAGGTGGATAACTATTCTGCATATGTGTAGGATCAGTTTTTTTAGCTAGTACAATCATACCCAGAGATCTGCTCCTAGAACACCTCATTTTCAGGTACTAATTCAGATTGGTGATATTAAGGTTCCACTAAGGTAAGAATTATGCCTTTCCTCTCTTCCCTTTTAAATCCTTCCCATCATTTCTACCCTTAGAAAGTTACTTTGAATATAGCCCCAGACCAGTAAGAGTTGGTCTCTGCTATTTCTCATCTGTGAAATAAGTTTCTTTTTCCCTTCTCTTCCTCAGGTCCTCCCTATGCGATATCATCCATCGCAGAGATGTTGATAATACAAAGTAAACCAACTTTAATACTTTGGATCATTTTCCTCCAATAGCTTTTTTTTTAAATGGGAGAGGGAAGGAGAAGAGAAATGAAACACCTGCCAAAGCTTTCCTTGATGGAAGGGTAAAAAAAAGCTGTAAATAGACAGTTTCAGTGTTGTTTGGGCAATGAAAGTATCGGCTACTCCAAAGACAGGGTAATTTTTGATTTGAATTAGTGTCCAAATGTTAAGCAAACAGGCAGATGGCTTGTCTCATTTCATGTTTATTAGGTTCACAGCTCAGCTTTTGCCATGTTTTGAAAGGAATTGCTGCTGAGAGTAAGGACCTTATATGGTGTTTACACTTCAGTACCACTGGCTCAGACCATCTAAGTGTTTGCTAAGCATTTCAGTATGTGAATTAAGACCCGAATCACTATCACCAGCAGGTAACTTACTGCATACAGTAGACACACTGAACCTTCCTTGGGGGAAGTACTGAGGGTTAATGACCCAAAATATCACCTCTCCCAACATACTCCAAAAGGTCAAGTTGCAATATCATCAAGGCTGGGCAGACTTCCCGGTCAACTTACCCAAAGGATGTTTTTCCCAGGTTTTTTTTTTTTTTCAAAAGGAAGGCTGATAGTGTCTGTAGGGAGATGAGTCCCTGCCAGGGCTAGAAGTGTTAAACCCACAGTTGGACTGAATGACTCAAATTTGTTTAATGCATCTTGCTGATAGAGCCATAAGGAATGTAGCCAAGAACAGTGGGAGAGCACCAGCTGCTTCTGTCGGTTACATATGCCTTTGTAACACAAGATGGCAGCACCTGTCTATATTTTAAGCAGAGGGTCATGCAGTAAAATGTGTTAGAACAGTGATGTTCTTTTAGAAATATTTTTCTCTCTTTTTAACCAATTGTGCTGTGTTCACTATTTGTGAAGGGACAGAAGTGGGATCATTCTTTCCAGAAAAGAGATTTAAGGGCATCAGGATGCTGATGCAGAGATGATAAAGCTTTAAAATGGCATATAATTAGACCTAAAAGACAAGATAGGGCTCTCAGTGGCATTCATCGTACACAGATGGATGCATGCTTATGATATAGTTAAATAGGAAATCCTATAGTACAGCAGCATATTCCAAACTGTGGGTGTTTTGACCTATTTCTAAACAAATGGTTTGTTTATTGAGTCAGTGATGAGAATGAATAATACCTAATATTAATTAAAGAAAACATAATGGCATACTCCCACTCAGTAATCTTCACTGGAACCCTAAGGCATATGATCTAAAGTCTTATTCCCAAAATTCAAAGCTCTCTACAATTCGCCGATCTGTCCAACTTTATCACCTATTGCTCTGTATCAAGAACTCTCCGATGTAGTTAAGAAGGCTTCCTTTCAATACCACACACAAGTCATATTCAGTCTTAACTGTGCACCTTTGCTAACACTTTTCCTCCAATCTGCCAAAGCTTCCTTTGTGATCCACATCCTGACTATTGTTCAAGACCCAGCACATTCGCTTCTCTCAATCCTCCGCTGACTTCTCCAGACCACACCAAAATCCTTGCCTCTGAATTTCTTTTGTACCTAGTCACAGGATCATCAATCCAGAGCTGTAAGGGACCACAGGGGCCATCTACTCCAACTACTTCATTTTACAGAGGAGAAAATTTACCCAGGGTCTTGCTCAAGGTCACACAAACAAGAAGTGTCAGAGTTGTTGTCATTTTTTTTTTCCAATCATGTGTGACTCTTCATGATCTCATTTGGGGTTTTCTTGGCAATGATGCTAGAATGGTTTTCCATTTCCTTCTCCAGCTCATTTTACAGATTAGAAACTGAGACAAAAGGGTTAAGTGACTTGCCCAGGGTTATGCAGTTAGCAAGTGTCTGTGGCTGGATTTGAATTCTTGAAGATTAGTTTTCTTGAATCTAAGCTCAATGCTTTATTTACTGTGTCATCTAGCACCACAAGGTCCTCTGATTATAGAGCTACCTTCCTTTCATTTCCTGTATGTAAGTAAGCCTTTTCTCTCTATCCATGTTGCAAACTCCTCAAGGAAAAAGGATACTTTATTCTAATTCATTTCTAATTCCTGTCCTGGGATACCTAGAACAATACTTGATATATTGGGGGCACAGCATTATGAAGTTGTTGGCTTATTAATTTAGAGCAGAAATATTGGACTCTGAGAGAATAGGGAGTAAGGATTACCCATCTATCAATCAACGAACCAGTCACTGCGCTTGGTTCTTGGGAGAGGAAGGAAGGAAGGAAGGAAGGAAGGAAGGAAGGAAGGAAGGAAGGAAGGAAGGAAGGAAGGAAGGAAGGAAGGAAGGAAGGAGGGAGGGAGGGAGGGAGGGAGGGAGGGAAGGAAGGAAGGAAGGAAGGAAGGAAGGAAGGAAGGAAGGAAGGAAGGAAGGAAGGAAGGAGGGAGGGAAGGAAGGAAGGAGGGAGGGAAGGAGAGAGGGAAGGAGGGAAGGAAGGAAGGAAGGAAGGAAGGAAGGAAGGAGAGAGGGAAGGAGAGAGGGAAGGAGGGAAGGAAGGAAGGAAGGAAGGAAGGAAGGAAGGAAGGAAGGAAGGAAGGAAGGAAGGAAGGAAGGAGAGAGGGAAGGAGGGAAGGAAGGAAGGAAGGAAGCAAGGAAGGAAGGAAGGAAGGAAGGAAAGAAAGGGAAGGGAAGACTCCTATTCCCAAGGAGTTTATATTTCATCAGGTAAGACTACTCATGTATACAGAATAACTCTAAACAAATTTAAGCTATTAGGAACAGGGGTGATTTGCAGGTGGGGAAATCAATTAGATAGTGGTGCAAGTAATATACTTGAGCTGCGTATTGAAGGAAAAGGTATTTCGTGAGGAGGGAGTGCATTCTGGGCATGGGAGACAACCAGAGAGTTTCAATCACCTCTCCCAGTTCCCAGAGTCAGGGTAGTTCCCAGTAAGTGTCTGCACTCCCTCTGTGTAAACAGATAGTGGAGATGTATCCTGTACAGACCTGAAAGTAGGAACAAGGTTTACCCAAGGTTAAAGGACAAGTTTAGCCCCTTGGTAACAAGTCACCTGGTTCCTAATAATTCTCTATAAAATTTCCAAAGAGAGTCTGCACCAAGGGGATAATTGGGTGCCTCCCAAATAAAGGAGGCGAGACCTTTTGGTAAATCTTGGTTTTCATCGTTATTCTCAACCCACCTCTCCACTTTAGTGGCTTACAAGGAACACTCTGGTACTCATATAAATAATTGTTATTCTAATTAACCCTCCCATTGCATCTTGTCAAATGTAGATGAGAGCTTAGTGAAGCATATCTCATCAATGTCAACTATCTCTGTTACTAGTGGATACTAAGATTTGACCACAAGTATCATCCTTTGTTCTCAGTTTCTTATTGGCTCTGTTCTGATGAACACGGGGCTTTCACTCAACATTTCAACTGAAAACTAATATGAGCTCCTGCTAACTCTCTTTGCCTGTGTGGGTACGCAGAACGATAAATTCTGCTGATTCTAGCAATTATTCCAGTGCCCACCAATCTTCCTTTGGTACTCTGCCATCCATATGTCACATTATTTATTTCTATGTCTTTCCTTACAACTCTCCTTATCCCCCAGGTGTATTCCACAGGTGGGTCAGAGGAACCTTGAAGTCTACTATAAATCTGTCTGAATCCCTTTCTCACTTCTTACTTTATGATTCCTTAGGCTTGTTGCTCCTTATCGTCCCCATCATCATTGACAACCCATTGCCAAGTGTCCTTTCCAAGATAGTCCTTTAGTATATAATACAGTAAGATTAACATGGCAGAAACAATTCACTGGCATACAGAATTCAGCTTAAACACAATTTTTTTCCTGTCCTAGTGAGAACTCCCAAGACAAGTCTGGAAATTTGTTCCAAATGGTTTGTCAGAGAGAGAGAGAGTGAGAGAGAGAGAGAGAGAGAGAGAGAGAGAGAGAGAGAGAGAGAGAGAGAGAGAGAGAGAGAGAGGTGGATATGGACATAGATATAAATATAGAATTAGAGATAGAGAGAGAAATGGATATGGATATAACAGAAAGAGGATACGTCTATGAGCTATTTGAAAACAAAGACTTTCTTTTGCTTTCATTTATAACCTAGTTCTTAGCCCAGTGCTTGGCACCTAGAAGGTTCTTAACAAATGTTTATTGACTCACTGATTGATTCCAAGGTCAGCTTCATACCTGGGATTGTCGCTCTGTCTTGTTATAGTAATATTTAAGACACAAAGGACATCTATTTCTCAAAGGAAAATTTATCTCATGAGCTCAGTTTTACTAACATGGAAGTAAACAGACATTTCATTTCTCTTTATAAAAGAGTACGGAGAGAAGAAACTAAACAGTTATCCAAGATTTTGTATCTGCAAAGGCCCGGGGCTACTTTGCCCAAAGGCATCACAGGGCTGGTTTTTTTTAATGTATTTTTCTTATCTAGATGTTATTGAAGCCAGAACTAAGGATGACTGGAGAAGAAGAAAAACGAAAACAAAAAACCAAGGATGATAGACAGCATTCAGACCTCTGCACCTAGGAGAACCCTCCTGAATACAAAAGGAAAAAAATACTCTAAAAACTTTGCCATTCTGGGAGGGTATCATTCAATAGAAGGAAGAAGGAAGGAAGGAAGGAAGGAAGGAAGGAAGGAAGGAAGGAAGGAAGGAAGGAAGGAAGGAAGGAAGGAAGGAAGGAAGGAAGGAAGGAAGGAAGGAAGGAAGGAAGGAAGGAAGGAAGGAAGGAAGGAAGGAAGGAAGGAAGGAAGGAAGGAAGGAAGGAAGGAAGGAAGGAAGGAAGGAAGGAGATGGTTCTGGAGCAGATGATGTCTGAGAAGGCTTTTCTACTGTCCTATGCCCACATTTTACAGAAAAGGAAAATGAAGTCAAAGAAGTGAAGTGACCTTATCCGAGGTCACACAGGGCATCAGTGATTGAACTGGCACAAAATCAGGACTCACCCTTTCCTGTCTAACACTTTGTCTACCACATTAAGATTTTGTTATTTCATCACTACAGGGAATTCCTTGAATGTGAACTCCTTCCTTCAGAGCAGAAGGTAACCTGTCTTAAGTATGTGCTTTCTAGAGAGTGGTTTGAGGGACATGAAAATAAAGTGACTTGCCTGAGGCTACAAGGTTAGTTAAGATGGGGGGGGGAGGATTTGAACCCAGGTCTTCCTGACTCCAAATCTAGCACACATTGATGATTGATGATGATGATGATGATGGTGATGGTGATGGTGATGATAACACATTTAGATTGCACTTTAAAGTTTGCAACAACGAGAAAAGCATTTACATGTTGTATTTCATTTGATATTCATTATACCCAGAACTAAATGCTGGGTAATACCCCAATCTCCAGTCATCTTGATGAATATCTGGTCACTGGATTCAGATGGCGCTGGAGGAGAAATGAGGCTGGTGACCTGCACAGCCCTCCCTCACTCAAAACAAAGTCAAGTGCAAGTCATGTCATCATTTCTTTAACGGCATGGTCTTCTTCGGCAACAAAGGATGAACACACACACAAAATAAATACTCCTTTAGGTGCTGCTGCCTACCACATCATGTGTGTTTACTAGTCCTTTCTACTTCTTTCTCACAAAAAGTGTTGAGTGAAGGTGGAAGAGGTGCAACATTTGAATTCCTCAGAGATCATAATTCATCTAAACATTGACTATATCAATACTATACTTCCAAATTTTAATTTAATCATAATTCATTTCTTGGACCTTGGATTAAAGGAGCCTTTTAAAAAAAAACCTGTTCTTTCAAAATTTCTAGCAAATTAAAGCTTTAAGGTTCTGAATTGTTTCCAATAAAATCAGACAATCAGAAGGATGAGTGATATGGTTAATATATTTATTGGCATTAGTACATTGTTCTTTCATTGCTGGTATCAGGGTGATATCATTCATCATAAAGACAGCATAATTGTCTTTGACTGTTATAAAAGGTGAAATCTATTCCTGTGGAAATTAAAGAGAATACTGCAAGGCTTCTGTAAAAGAAGATTGAATGATGCAGATGATAAAATGTACTAGTTTTAAATTTCTATCCATAAACCTAGACTCAAGTGACTGAGAATTAAACAGAGATAAAGATTGTAATAATCTTAAATTAGTTTAGGCACCCCTCTAATCTCATTTTTCATGGTGTAGAACTATTCATCAGAAAATCTGTTTTCCTTCTTTGGCAGTATTTCAGTTGTCTACTCCCCGAATGAAACTAGTAAAGGAAGAATGAAGATGCAAACTGAAATCTATCTTATTGGTTCTGGCAGAAAAACTCACTTTGCAGCAAAGCATAAGACACAAGGCATAATGTAACCTGAGTGTAAATTCCCTTTCTCAGAATGTTTAGACACTTGCCTGCTGAGCTGTCATTGGTTCTCAAGGATAAACCCCAGAATCCAACATATACAAATGCTTTTTACTAGAAGCTGAGGTAGTAGGTTTGGCAGCATAGCCAACTCACTGAACATGATATTATATGGAAATATATAATATCTTTTCTTGTTCTCTTTCTCCATCTCAACACAATCCCCACTAAGAAAGTTGTTATTGAGGAAAGCTTTGAACCTTCGGCTGGTTCATGTTTCCCTTGGATTCATTGCAAAGCCATAACTAAGGCAGAGTCACTGAGACTTTGTACCAGGATGCCAAAATTTAGAGGGTGCTGACAGCACAAATACCTTATCAGCAAGTAGAAATAACTGAGCTTAAACTAGCATCTAGTTAGCAAGAATAATTAGCCAAAATAGAAGCAATCGGATGGCACATTTCCTCCTCACTGCAGCTGTACCTCATGGCAGCTTCTCCCTGACCTGACCCCACACCATTTCCTCCCTCTGTAGTGGCCTTGGGAGATCCTGGGGGCTCTTCACTTCTTGGAGCTTCATGTGCTGGAGCCCTTCTCTGCCCTCTAGGTTTCTCTCCCTGTTCCCCTCCTCCACTTGACTCTTCTCAAATGAAAATGTACTTGTTCCAGGCAATATTTATTGATTCTTGGCCCTGGGCACCAGAATTGTTTTCTATGGCTCTGATTCATTGTATTTGGATGTGATTGAATGCACACAGAATCAGGGCAATAAAGTATTTAAAACTAAAAGCAAAGCATTCCATCTGGCAATATAGAGACCAGCTTGTCACAAAAGCTGCATCTGTGTATGGCTGAATTTTTCCCGAGTCAAATTCCATGGTTATCTGAGTTATCAGGCCTGTCATTTGGATTTTATGTCTAAGACTTACTTGAAGTCAGTCTTCATCATCTCCATGAGCAGCCAGAACTTCCAACAATCTAATCCCTTTTTGTACTTGACCTACCTCAAATATACTAAAAATTAGTCTTTAATCATGTGCAAATCTCAGTGTTTGGGACAGAGAGAGGGAGGACGCATGGGGAGGAGGGGGCAGGGGAATTATCCCTTCCAAACAGAGAAGACAAAGGAATTTTAGTTGGCACCAGAGGGAAATAATAACCAGAACAATTCCCTGTGATCTCTCTTACTTTCAGAGACATTGTTCCAATTGCTGCTTCCCCTCCACGTTGAAAATGATGAATGCCAGTGTTATCTCACAGCTGATATCTTGGCAAGGCCGAAACAGTCACAGAGAGGTAAGTTCAGCCCTTGGAAACTGGACAAGGAACATCAAAAAGGAGCAGAAACTGTCCATGATCTGTTTTATTTTGCTCACCACAAAGGAATCTCATGTTCTGTTTCTACCCAGATGTCATTCTAGGATGATATTATATAGAAATCCCAGTAATTAAATATACTTAAACAATGATGTTAACTTTCTCCTCTGGTGACAACTTGTATCTTTCTTTTGTGCGACCAGTGATCAGGCAGCTCCTCTGAATTCTGAATTAGCTGCCGGCTCTCTGGGAAATAACCTCTGCAGACACCTTCTCAGCACCATGCAAGAATGATCAGAGGGGCCAGAAATATGGGTGTGTAAGGTGGCTAGAGATTTCACATGGCTGAACCCATGAAAATGCACATATTAGAGTAGAACTAATTACAACTCTATAGCCGTTGAATGGAATATAAACTCCCTGAGAGCAGGATCTGATTCATATTTTGTCTTTTGATTAGCTGTGTATCATACAGCACCTACTACATGGCAGGTGATTACCAAATGTTTGCTGACTGATGGGTTGTTTATTTATATACAAGATTTCCACAATACCAGTGCTACCTCCGTATCCCAAAGAGATAAATAAATAGATGGACAGACAGACAGACAGATAAGTAGATAAATGGATGAATGTATTCATTAATTAATTAATTGATGAAAAGAGTCAATTTGTACAAAAATATCTATAGCAGCTCTTTTGTGATAGCTAAGAATTAGAAATTGAGGAGATGCCCATCATTGAGGAGATGCCCATCATTTGGGGGATGGCTGAATCAGTTGTGGTATATGACTGTGACGTAATTTTATTGTGCTGTAAGAATTGACAAGCAAGATGATTTCAGAAAAACCTGGAAAGACTTGCATGATTTGATACAAAGTAAAATGAGCAGAACCAGGAGACTACTGGACAAAGTAACAACTTTATTGTACAATGAAGAACTGTGACTGACAGCCATTCTCTGCAAAACAATGATCCAAGACAATCCCAAAGGACTCATGATGAAAAATGCTATTTACCTCCAAAGAAAGAACTGGTGTTGTCTGAATGCAGACTTTCTTGTTCAAGTCTTCTTGCACAAAATGACTAATACAGAAATGTTTTTACATGATTGCACACATATAACCTATATCAGATTGTTTGTGGTCTCAAGAAGGGAGGAGAGTGGAGAAAGGATAGAATTTGGATCTCAAGACATTTTTATGTTAAAACAATTATTTTTACATGTGATTGGGGGAAAAAATAAATATTGTTTTTTAAAAAGATTTCCTAAAGTCTTAACAGCCCTGAGATTTTGGGGAAACTCCTACAAATTGTACTTGGAAAATAAAATGATCACAAAAGATTAAAATAGTCTAGGGGAGTTTAAAAAATGAATAAAGGGCTTGGTCTCCACCTTAAGTAATTAAAACTTAAAATCAACAACAAAAAGCTCTAAACTAGTAGTCAGATGATCTGAGCCTCTATCTTAGTTCTGACTCCTGCCAGTTGTAACCAGAAGGAAGTCACTCAGCTTTTTTTCTAATCAAAATGAAGCCAGTAGAGCAACCCTTAACCCCACTCCCTATAACTACCTCACTTCCTAGAGTTTCTAGGAGAACAGAGATACTTAAATTTGAGCTATTGCTAGAAAAATAAGAGAAAGGCTCCAACTGTTTTGGAAAGCAATTTGTAATTAAGTAGAGAGTGACTAAAACATCCATGTCCTTGGACCCAGAGATTCCACTGTTGGATTTATTATACTCCAAGAAGGACAAAGACAAAAAAAGAAAGGTAGTTAAACATTTGTAAGAGGGATTGGAAACCAAGCATATGCCCATTAATTCAAATAGATAAATAAATTGTGGTACCTGGATGTAGTGGAATATTACTGTGCTATACAATAATGAATATGATGAATACAGAGAAATATTGGAAGACACTATATATGAGCAGATGCAATGTGAAAAATGATGAAAAGTGGCAGAACCAGTAAAAATATATACCCAATAACTAGAACAAAGCAAATGAAAAGAAAAACAAGAAACCAAATGAAACTCAATGCTGTGAAATTATGATGAAGAAATATGAGAAGATACCTCTCCCAACTATTTGCTGGAATGAGACAGAAGGGGGCTATGGTATAGATCATAGCACATATTATAAGGGATGGCTCTCTGGAATTAGGTAAAGGGAAGGATATATTGAGAAATATAGGTGATTATAAGAAAGATTAAGAAACACTTTTAATTAGAAAAAGAAAATATATAACTAAGGCTATGCAAGGAAGGAGCATACTAAATGCAGACCAGAACCAGAGAGGTAGTAAGTGGGAAAAGTAAGACATTAACTTAACTTGGAGGAATTTAATAGACAGAAAGTTCTCCTTAAGGATTGAAGATGCAGAAGTCAGCACTGTTTGCCCTTAGGGGTATAACTTATTTGCCTCTCTCCATCACTGTTTCATTTATTTTCTTCTATTTCTCATCCCTTTTTAGGAATCTTCCCTCCCATACTTTCTACTCTCCCAGAATTTCAATGATTTCAGCACCTGTATTATATTCTCTCCATTTCTCTCCCCCTCTTCCTCTCTCCCTTCCCCTCCCCTTTCCCCTCTCCCTCTCCCTGTCCCTCTCCCTCTCCCTCTCCTCTCCTCTCCTCTCCTCTCCTCTCCTCTCCTCTCCTCTCCTCTCCTCTCCTCTCCTCTCCTCTTCTCTTCTCTTCTCTTCTCTTCTCTCTCTCTCTCTCTCTCTCTCTCTCTCTCTCTCTCTCTCTCTCAAAAAAAAAAATGAGAATTTAGAGGAAATAAACTAAAGGTAAGGCTCTTTGGGTGTAGCCATGTCCCATCTAAAATTGCTCTATGCAACATTATTTTGGAATGATATTATTAATATATTATAATCAAAGCCCTCCTTACATTACAGAAATCCTTCCTAGACTAATGAAATATTTTTTGCATTGGCGATATACTCCCATATCCTTATTTTACCATTATAGCTAAGTTAATTAATGACATCAAACTTGCCTGCCCAAAAAGAAATGCCACTCGAGGCCAGAATAGTTTGAAAAAAACTCAGAAAGAGAGAGCTTTTGAATGTTTTGCCTCAGGGTGGCAGTGCTGACCGTCCATTGCTCATCAAAGGTGTTGAAGCTTAATTTTGGATATTCTCTGAGCATTCACTAGCTTTTAATTTGTTACTTATGAATCTGCAATTTTATTATCGTACATGGTGTCCAGTGAGGTGAGTTTACCTTTTGGTAAATGCAATCTACCTATTGTTTTATCTCCCTGTCTCTGTCGTATCCCCGTGTTTTCCTTCTACAAATTGGATCGTATGGGTGTCTTCCAGTACAATGCTCTCTGTGATAAAAGAGATTATTTTATCTTATCTAAACATTGCATCTCCCTCAACATCTAGAACAAGACTCTCCTCAGCAGGTATTTAATAATTATTTATTGACTGAATGTCAATAGCATCTAACCTTTTTTAAAATTTGATTTCTTTTTCCTTTTTCTGGGAGAGTTTTTCATCTTCTCTGAATGCTTTTCTAAAGCAAGGAAACCTGTTAGTAGTATAAAATTAAAAGCAAATATTTTCAGAAAGGTCCTTCTGTCATGTTCCATTCCTGGAAATATGAGTTATCACTAGAGCATGAAGGGTTTTAAAACCCAAATAGGAGTCTATATGTTAGTCTATATACAACAGAAAATAATTGAAATTTATTGAGCAAAGGAGTGATATGACCATATCCTTTTTTTTTTCAGGATTAATTATAAATTTATTTTTTTAATTTATTTATTTAACTTTTTACATTCATTTTCACAAAATTTTGGGTTCCAAATTTTCTCCCCATTTGTCCCCTCCTCCCACCCCAATACACCGAGCATTCTAATTTTCCCTATCACCAATCTGCCCTCTTTTCTATCATCACTCCCTTCTCTTGTCCCCATCTTCTCTTTTGTCCTGTAGGGCCAGATGACTTTCTATTCCCCATTGACTGTATTTCTTGTTTCCTAGTAGCAACAACAATAATACTCGACAGTTGTTACTAAAACTTTGAGTTCCAAATTCTCCCCATCGCTCCCTCCCCACCCAATCCCTTTGGGAAGGCAGGCAATTCAATATAAGCCATATCCGTGTAGTCTTGCAAATGACTTCAATAATAGTCGTGTTGTGTAAGACTAATTGTATTTCCCTCCATCCTATCCTGCCCCTCATTGTTTCTATTCTGTCTTTTGATCCTGTCCCTCCCCAAGAGTGTTGACTTCAAATTGCTCCCTCCTCCCATTGCCCTCCCTTCCATCATCCCCCCCACCCTGCTTATCTCCTTCTCCTCCACTTTCCTGTATTATAAGATAGGTTTTCATACCAAAATGAGTGTGCATTTTATTCCTTCCTTTAGTCGAATGTGATGAGGGTAAACTTCATGTTTTTTTCTCATCTCTCCTCTTTTCCCTCCGCTGAAAAGTCTCCTGCTTGCCTCTTGAATGAGATATAATTTACCCCATTCCATTTCACCCTCTCTCCTCCCACTACATTTCTCTCTCACCATTTACCTTAATTTCTTTTAAGATATGGTCCCATCCTATTCATTTCACTCTGTGTTCTCTGTCTCTGTGTGTGCATGCATGCGTGTATGTGTGTGTGCACACATGTACGTGTGTGTGTGTGTGTGTGTACATCTGTGTGTGGTCCCACCAACTACCCAGATACTGAAAAGTTTAAGAGTTACAAATATTGTCTTTCCATGTAGGAATGCAAACAGTTCACCTTTGGTAAGTCCCTTATGACTTCTCTTTGCTGTTTACTTTTTCATGCTTCTTCTCATTCTTGTGTTTGAAAGTCAAATTTTCTTTTCAGCTCTGGTCTTTTCATCAAGAATGCTTGAAAGTCCTCTGTTTCATTGAAAGACCATATTTTTCCCTGAAGTATTACACTCAGTTTAGCTGGGTAGGTGAGTCCTAGTTCCTTTGACTTCTGGAATATCCTATTCCATGCCCATCGATCCCTTAATGTAGAAGCTGTTAGATCTTGTGTTATCCTGATTGTATTTCCACAATACTGGAATTGTTTCTTCCTAGCTGCTTGCAACATTTTCTCCTTGACCTGGGAATTCTGGAATTTGGCCACAATGTTCCTAGGAGTTTCTCTTTTTGGATCTCTTTCAGGCGGTGATCGATGGATTCCTTCAATACTTATTTTGCCCTCTTGTTCTAGAATCTCAGCGCAGTTTTCCTTGATAATTTCATGGAAGATGATGTCTAGGCTCTTTTTTTGATCATGGCTTTCAGGTAGTCCCATAATTTTTAAATTGTCTCTCCTGGATCTATTTTCCAGGTCAGTTGTTTTTCCAATGAGATATTTCACATTCTCTTCCATTTTTTCATTCTTTTGGTTTTGTTTTATGATTTCTTGGTTTCTCAGAAAGTCATTAGCCTCCATCTGTTCCATTCTAATCTTGAGAGAACTATTTTCTTCAGTGAGCTTTTGAACCTCTTTTTCCACTTGGCTGATTCTGCTTTTGAAAGCATTCTTCTCATTGGCTTTTTGAACCTCTTTTGCCAATTGAGTGAGCCTATTTTTCAAGGTGTTATTTTCTTCGGCATTTTTTTGTGTCTCCTTTAGTAAGGTATTGACCCATTTTTCATGCTTTTCTTGCATCTCTCTCATTTGTCTTCCCAGTTTTTCCTCCACCTGTCTAACTTGATTTTCAAAATCCTTTTTGAGCTCTTCCATAGCCTGAGTCCACCAGACATCCACCTGGGATATCTGGGATAGAGATGCCCCGACCTACATGTTTTTCCTGATGGCAAGCATTGTACTTCCTCATCAGAAATGAAGGGAGGAAGGAATATCTCTTCCCCAAGAAAGTAGCTCTCTATGGTCTTATTTTGCTTCCTTTTTCTGGGCATTTTCCCAGCCAGTTACTTGACTTCTGAGATTCCTCCACCCCACCTAGATCTGCCCAGCTAGTGCTTGGGGTCTGAGATTCAAATGCTGCTTCCCAGCCTCAGGGCTTTCCTCTGTGGGCACGGCTGCTATTCAATGTGAGCTTAAGTTCTGGTGCTTGAGTGGGGGCAGGGCTGCCTCCCAGGCTCAGTTCCCTCAGGGGGTTTATGCAGAGACCTTCGGTAATGACCCTGAGCTCCTGCCTGCTTGGGGAGTCCTGGGCCGCTGCTGCCTCTGCTGCTCCCTCTGCCTCTGCCTCCCGAGGGGGCCTGAGCCATGGAGACACCCCATTCCCCTCTTGGCCAGCCCAGACATCTCTCTCACTGACCTGTAGCGTCTATGGGTGGAGGGACCTTCGCAGCCCCTGGAGGTTCCGTCCCTGAAGCCTGCTTGAATCTGTTCCTCTGGGGCCGGGCAGCCAGGGCAGCACAGGGGTGGACTCTGCTATCTGCAGCGCAACAGACCCCTGGGGATGGCTTTCCAGGGCTCTCTGGAATGGAAATCTCCTCCACTACGTTGGTGCGTGCTTGCTCTGCTCCAGAATTTGTGGGGAGTTCTTTTAACAGGAAATTTCTGGGCTGTGGATTCAGAGCTAGCATACGTGAGTCTTTCTACTCCACCATCTTGGCTCCTCCCCCGACCATATCTATTCTTTAGCAATATTAATTTGGCAGGAATGTAAAGGATGAATTTGAGAGGGAAGAAACTGGAAGAGGGGAGACCAATTAGAAATCTATTACAGTACTTCAGGAGAGGGTCATTGAGAGTCTGAGTTGCTAAGTAGTAATCTATGGAGCCTACAAAAAAATGCTCTCTCCATTTATTTCAACCAACTTAGAGTGAAGACCTGCTATGTGTAAGTCCAGGCAACTAGATGATACACTAGGTAGAGCACTGGGCTGGGAACAAGAAAGACTCATCTTCCTGAGTTCAAATCTGACTTCAGACACATAGTATCTGATTGACTCTGAACAAGCTACTTAATCTTGTTTGCCTCAGTTTCCTCATCTGTAAAATGAGTTGAAGAAGGAAAACCACTGCAGTATCTTTGTCAAGAAAACCCCACATGGGGTCACAAACACAACTGAACCACAAGTATAAGTCACTATACTAGGCCTAAGGATATAAAAATCAATAACACATATTCTCTGTTCTCTCAAGAAACTTACAATCTAGTTAGATAGGAACACAAACAACTATAAGGGATAATTAGAATAATGTAAGTTCATAAGAGAGGCACAAAATACTATGAGAGATTCCAAGAGAAAGATTCATTAGTTCTATATGTGTTAAAGTACCAGGAAGTTTCGAGCATGATAATATTATTGAACTCTAAAAGGTAGCTTTAGGACTAACGCCTCTAGGCTGACAACTTCTTTCATGGATGCATGCCCAAAGAAGACTCACATTTGCTAAACCCAAAGTGTGTAATATAAAGTCAGCAGAGCCATATCTAGTCATTTTGGTGCTCTTGGCAGGTGACATAAGACAGTCCTCAAATCAGCTTTGTAACTCATGACATAAAAATAATGGAAGCAGTTATTAAGACAAATTAGGTTGCGCAAAAGGGAGAATCAGTTAGTGGAGTGGTTAATCAAAGCAATTATCAAAATTGAGCGGACTTTCTCTTGAAAAACCCCAGGACTTTGGTCCCTTCAGCTTTCAAATTTGCCACAGAGACTTCAGCAAAGTGCTCTCCCACCCAAAGAATGGGAGAGAAGGTAGAATGGGGATTGTTTGCCCTCACTGGGGAAGTCTTGCTGTTTCAGAGGGAGGACAGGGAAGGTGCTGGTTTGCCTGGAAAAGATGAAGGAAAGAAGACTGGACTTAAGGGTTGGATGGGGTGGGCTAGGGACTTTCAAGGGGATAAGAGATGAGACAGAGGACACAAACAGACTATTTTTCTGTCCCATCAGTGCCCCCTTCATTGAAACTCAATCTTATTTTGCCCTGCTCTTTCACCAGTATCTGAGGAAATCTGGGAGAGTCCAAAAAGAAGAAAACCCCATATGGATCAGTGCCCCCACCAGAAATTCAGGCTCCCCTCAGCTTCTTCTGCTCTGCTGAGAAAGTGTAAAGGACAATTTATTGGACCCCCTAAATTTCAGTGCCCTAGGGAAATGTCTCACATTCCTACCCTAATTACACTTCTGAAGGTCAAAACCAATTTTTGACAATAATTTGACAATAATTAATAAATACCTAGTACTAAGCCTTTAGAAAGCAATTCATCCCACTGAATCTATTTCTACAGTAATCTGGTAGATTAGTTCCTGCAAAACATTCCTTCAATGACCTGAAAAACCTTCAAAAAGTTAACTTACAACTATTTGGTGAGAGACCTCTGAGATATTAATTTCTCAGCCTGGCTCGGTTTAGGATCCAGCGCATGCAGCTGAGTGTAACTAACCTGGAAGACACTGAGATAAATAAATCTAAGACTGGAAAGGATTCGAAGGCTCTTTGACTAAGAATTGTTGCTCAAGCAAAAAGATCTGCCAGAGTAATCTATGCTTGGGTCCAGATCAAAACATATAAAATAAGAACTTTTCCCCTTTCTTCTCAAGGGAATGGTATGAGAAGCATCACAGTGCAATAATAAGAGCTAGCTAGCAGCTATGTAGCTCTTTAAGGGTCACAAAGTACTTTATATACTTTATCTCAGTTGATCCTCACAATAATCCTGTGAGATAGGTGCTACTATTATTACAACCTCCTTACAGATGAGGAGATTGAAAACAGGTTAAGTGGACTCAAGGGACAGAATTAGAACTCTCGTTGTACCTCCCAACTGGACAGTACTGTCAGTCAGTCAATCAAAAAGCATTTGTTAAGCTACTACTATGTGCCAGGAGCCATACTATGTGCTGGTGATTCAAAGAAAGGCAAAGAATAGTCCCTGGGCTCAAGGAGCTCAGGCAAACAGGCAAATAACTATGTACAAACAGTCTGTATACAGGATAAGTTGGAAATGATCAACAGAAGGAGACACAAGAACTAAGAGAGATGAGGAAAGGCTTCCTCTAGAATGCAGAATTGTAGCTAGAACTTGAAGGAAGTCAGTCAAAACAGGAGGCAGAAAAGAGGAAGAAGAGTATTCCATGGAGAGGGGCAGTCAGTGAAAATACTGAATCTGGAGTTGGGAAATCCTAGCTTCAAATCTCACCTCAGACAAAATGTCTTTAAGTCACTTAACCTCTCGTGGGTCTCGGTTTCCTCATATGTAAAATGAGGGATTTGGAGTCAATGGTTCATAAAATCCCTACCGTCCCTAAGTCTAGGGCAGCTGGGTGGCACAATGGATAGAGTGCCCAACCTAGAGTCAGAAAAAACTGATTCCAAATCTGGCCTCAAACACTTACAAGTTTGTGTGACCCTGGGCAAGTCACTTAACCCTGTTCATCTCAATTCCTTCATCTGTAAAATGGGCTGGACAAGGAAATGAAACAGCATTCCAGTATCTTTGCCAAGAAAACCCCAAATGGGGTCACAAAGGTTCAGACGCAACTGAAAAATGACTGACTGAACACTCTAATTTTCCAGGTGCACATTTCCAAAGTTGTTTTTGTCAACCTTAAAGTACTATATGAATGTATGATTACTGATTTCTGGAGATTCCTTGGAGAATCAAGTGACATTTAGTCATCTCTTATGAATTGTTTACTTTAGGAGCTCAGCAACTGCCCTTGGGCTTTTATCTCCTAATATACAAAAAAAAAAAAAAATCAGGATTCCTTGCTAGGAAATTTGAAGGAAAACTGTCCATTTCTGGTTCCTTGTACAACTGCAAAACTTTACTTGAGACCTCTCAGGAAGTGTTCACAGCCAACAAAGCACACATCGCTTTGATGATCCTCCCCCCTACTTCAGTGGTGATTATAGAAGAAAAGAGCCCTGGTGAAGAAGGGGAGAGGCTTCACTCTTCAAAGTAATGGGCATTTCTCATTGGCTAATTAAATCTCAATGACATTACATCAGTGTTTGCAATTCAGATCCTTGCAAGTTTTCGAGGATTTACATTCCAGTCCATCTAAATAACTCAGCAAAAGCTAAACCGACCTTGACAGAGCTGTATCCTTCTCTACTGAATTTAAATTTAGAAAAATGGAGGTCATTTTGACACAGCTTAAAGATTTTTCTTCAAAATCTGTCACATTTAATAGCTGTAGCCCAGCAGAAGCTTCCTCCTTGAGGTATTACAGCAAAGAGGATGGACGAAATAGACAGAGCTTAGACATTAAAAGCGCCTTGGCTTTCCTCAGAAAAGAACTGGTAAGAATGCTTGAAATATTATCCACTCACCAAGGTCACTATTTGGGGCCACCCCTGCACCAGGGGAAAGCACGGGAAATAAAAGTGGTCTTTAGCAAGGATTTGGGGAGGCGAAAATACTGCCCATGCTCCCAAATAGGGCACTCATTCCCTATTATTAAGGGAAGCCATTTATAAAATCCAGAAAATACCCACCATAATGACCATTTATAGCTCAAAAGTGCTTGGGAACTAGCAGCTTTTTCAGTCATTAGCCATTATGTATCTGACCACATTGCTCAGAGATATGGATGAGCTCATATCAGGATAGTCTCTGAACTCTGCATTTTGCTCGAAAGTCCCACTTATTAAGGCTGTGATGTCCCATGTTATGAAAATACTGAAGATCTGACCTTATTAAATATAGTTGCTAGCTATTGCTGCCAAGTAAACCCCAAAATGGGCCACAAAGAGTCAGACACAACTGAAATGACTGAACAAAAATTGTTACCAAACACAAATCTTAGTACCACAGGCTCTACTTTTACTCCCACCTCCACCTCTCATAAAGTGACTGGTTGGTTCTCTTAGAGTCATGGTCAAAATAATAATGGCAGATCGTTTATTAGCACTTCAAAGTTTACAAAGTACATAACATATGGCATCTCACTTAAGTGTCATGACAAAACTCTAGGTAGGTACTGCAGATATTGAACCCCAACTGAGCACTTGCCTATAATCACACAGCTAATAAGCATTGGACATGGGATTTTAATCCAGTTCTTCTCAATTACAAATCCAGTGTTTTATTTTTTCAATTTAATTGCATTTATTTTCTTGTTCCATTTTAAGTTCTAAAGTGTCTTCCTTCCTTCCTCCCCATCCGCCTTTGAGAAGGTCACTCTTTGAATAGGCTGACAGACAGATAGATATAAAACTATACTATGTATACTTTTATTTATCACTTCTTTCTCTGGAGATAGATAGCATCTTCCCCCACAGGCCCTATTGTAGTTGATTTGAATATTTATAATATTTGAATATTTATAATACTCAGAATAGTCGCAGTTATTCAAAGTTATTCTTCAAACAACTTTGTTGTTACTGTATACAGTGTTCTTTTGGATCTGCTCATTTCACATTTTTATTAGTTTATGCGTCTTTCATGTTTTTTTCTTTAAAAAATAACCTGTTCATCACTTCTTATAGCACAATAATATTCCATCACAATCATATACTACTACTCTTTTACCCATTCCCTAATTGATGGTCGCCCCCTCTATTTCCAGTTCTTTGCTACCACAAAGAAAGCTGCTCTAAATATTTTAGAACATAGAGGTAGTTTCCCTTTTCCCTTGATCAATTTGGCAAACAAACCTAATAATTGTATTGCTGGGCCAGAGGGTATATACAGTTTTATAACTCTTCGTGCATAATTTCAGATTGCTATACAAAATGTTTGCATCAATTTACAATTGCACCAATGATTGCATTAGTGTCGCAATTTTATCACATCCCTTCTAATATTGGTCATTTTCCCCTTCTATCATTTTAGCCAATCTGATAGGTGTAAGATGATAGCTCAAAGTTATTTTAATTTGTAGTCCTCTAATCAATAATGATTTAGAACATTTTTCATATGACTTTTTCATATAGCTTTGATTTCTTCATTGAAAAACAGGCTGTTCATATTTCTGGACTATTTATCAATTGGGGAATGAATCATATTCTTATAAATTTGACAAAATTTTACATTCTATACTGTTCTTGAAAATTTTGCATCTCTATCTGAAAATTATTTTTACTACCCGTGCTACAGATGTGACTGCTCATATAATGAAAACTCATTCAGAATCAACTCAACTTGGATTTATAGGATCAAAGGTTTAAAATTGGAAGGGAACTTTGAAGTCATCTACTCCAATACTCTCCTTTTATTCATTTAATTTTTTAGCTCTTTTTATATAGGAAACATTTTTTACATAGATATTGCTTCCTAAGTGACATTCCCTCTCATTTTATAGGGGAGGAAATTGAGACACAAAAAGGGCAAGTGACTTGCTTAAAGTCATGCAGATGGTTGGGATATAATCACAGGATAATCTTAGGATCATAACTTACTCACTCTGTCTAAATGACAAAACCAGGTTTCAAACTAAGCCATTTTGAATCATAGTGCTATAAAATCAGGCTTTTTTCTTTTTTTTTTAGAAGAAAAAAGTGACATTTGAAAATAGGTTTTGTGTTCAACTCTAGTGGATAGAGTGCCAGGCCTGGAGTCAGAAAGTCTCATCTTCATGAGTTCAAATCTGGCCTCAGACACTTATTAACTGTGTGACTCTAGGAGAGTCACTTAATTCGATTGGCCTCAGTTTTCTCATCTGTGAAATGAGCTGGAGAAGGAAATGGCGAACTACTCCACTATCTTTGCCAAGAAAACCCCAAATGGGGTCAGAGTGAGACCTGAGTGAATTACTAACAACTGGTCATCAAATTGTTTGTAACGACTTTTCCCTTAGAATGGTTGTTTGTTGTAACACGAAATACATTATTATGTAATAATAATGCATGTATTAATGCATGTAATAATGTAATATTAATTATGCATTATTAAACACAATGCATAAAGGAAATTGACAAAGCCTGTCAATCCAGTAACAGAGAATTTGAATAAAATTAAAAGCCCACAGTTAAAAGGAAGATAACCTTAAAAGTATCCATTTTAAGAAAATAAGAAAAAAAATTTTCATTGTTGTCTGCTTTGGATAGAGAAGAGATTGGCTCTGGGATTTCGACCCTGCGGATTTAACCTTTACCTAACTGTCCAGCAGAAATACAAAATCCCAGAGAAGAAAAGAAAAAAATACTCATGGAAAGATGAAAATAAGTGTCTAGTCGGCTTCATACAAGTTGCATAACCTTAGACAATTCCCAAGTTTCTAGCCCCTCAGTTTTCTCTTCTGTAAAGTGAGAGGCAGTAGGAGTGTTGTAGGGAAATGAGAGCTTCACAAAAATAAAGAAGTAAAAGTTTCAATACATTTTTTTAAATAAAGTTCTCTAAGGTCACTTCCAGCTCTAAATACATGATCCCACAAAACAAAATTGAATATATTTAACTCCAAAGGAGCTTTCAGCACGTGAACAATTACACTACTAACTAAAATAGTAGGAATTATTTTCCAAATCAAGAGGCAAACATTTATAGCACAGTATTTGTTATTAGGCTGACTAGATGTAATGACTGAAAAGGACCTGAGCATAAAAAATGTAGAATTATTTTTAGAGAATCAAAATAAGTGTGTGAATCAACTCCAGCTCCTAACAGTACCAACATAAAGTTTATGGTTCCTATAGGTTCATGAAAAAGGCTAATATTAAATTGTAAGGTCCTTAAAATGGCCTTACATGAGAATAAAGGGGAGAATGATTGGGCAGAAGTGTCAACATAAATTTCGTAGGAAAAACAGGCTAAATTTTGTACTGGTAGACATGTACATACATCCCATGGATGTGAAAAGAAAATGTGTGGGGAGTAGTCATGTTACCTTTACCAGCAGAGACGCTGATATTTGGTACCATCTTAAATGACTGCATTTCTTATTCTGGCACTTACTCCTTTTCTATTATGCCATGAAACAAAGTTAATGACATTATTTGTTCGTTAGGAAATATTCAGTCACTAAAACTGAATATAACTAAAACAATTATTTCCGTAGGGTAGCAAAGCACAAAACATTTCAGGCTGTTATTCCTGGTTTCCTTTAGTGTACAATAGCACTAATTAGCACTAATTCAATAGCACTAATACAATAATACTAATAGCCAAAAATTAGTTGGCATGTTGGATAGTGTTGGATTTGGAGTCAAGAGGACCTGAGTTCAAATCCTGCATCAAATATTTATTAGCTATACAACTCTGGCCAAGTCACTTAACTTCTTTTAACATCAGTTTCCTCATCTGTGAATGGGTAATGACACCTCCTAGTTATTGAGGGGATCAAATGAGCTAATGTTTGTAAAAGGCTTTGTAAACCTTTGTTAAGTTTGTTAAGCTTCAAAATTATTCAGTGTGTCTTACATTATATATGGTATATTTATATACATAGATGCATATGTATGTATATTTATATACAGACACACAGGTATATTTATGTGCATTGGAACAGATATACAAATACACATATGTATATACATAGACACATGCAAAATATTCTTCCACTTGCTCCTGATTTAAATTTGGCTTTAGATTTAAGGTTTAAATTTGGTTTAAATTGATTCAAGGCTTGCAAAGATCTTTTTAGCAGAGGAGAGGAGATTCTTGTGGTTTTATCAAATAGGATGGCCTTCCATGATCCTGCTTAAATGTTTTCTAAGATGAAGAGGGACATTCTTCATCCAGCAACAATTACAAGTAAATGAAATTGGATTGCTAGAAAGGCCACACATCTAAACATATTACATGTAATTTCCCAAATTATTTGAGGATGTCCCTGGCTGCCATACCAAATCCTGTCGACCAACTCCAGAAGCTTGGTTTGGTACAATTCTTTCTATTTCTACCATCTATCCACATAGTAGAATGTTTCTTGGACCTGTGTCTTCCAAATTAGTGCCTGGCACATAATAAGTGTTTAATAAATGTTCTTTTTCTAAATGACTGACTAAACTCATTGATACATAAAGGGACTGGCTGATTCTGGACAACTTTGTTTAAGGAAGCTCAATAAACATTGTATAGAGTGATTCACTGATAGCAGAAGTATACTCTAAATTCCAAAGGGAATTTTGAGAGTAGGTTAGCTATAATCCTTATCTTCAAGGATATCACAATTTAAAAATGTGAACTTTTCAAAAAAGACACAGTTATGTGTGTATAGCTGATATGACAATTAGCTGCACTGCCAAATCATGGCTAGCTAATAATAGATTTCATACCTGCAGCTCAAGATACTTCCAAAACTGTTGAGTATTCTGGAAGGGAAGAAGTTGGGGATAGGAAAGGAAGCAGGAAAAAGATAAAATATATTCTCTCTCCTAAGACTCCAGTTGCTTTAGAAGCCATGCAGACTGACTTCATCCTTCCTTGGTGATTTTGACAACTAAGGTATAGTTTTCATTAAAAGTCCCTTAGAGAAAAGAAAGGCTTATAGGAGCCAGCTAGTGGAAGATTATTAACAAAAAAGGAAGTATAGGAAAATAGGATTAAAATAGGTTTATGAATTAGCCACAGCACCCTAACATGATGATCTAGACACATAAGAAAGAAGTTGTGAAAGGTCTGATGACTGCAGAGATATGAAAAACTCTTCAAACAGAAAAAGTGGAGAAAGCAGGTTGGCCCAGCAATCAGGGAGATTACACAATTTGAGGAGTTCCCCAAAAATCCCCTTGCACAAAAGATATAGTGCCTGAAATTTTATTCTAAAAAGCCTGTGTTCAAATTCCTATGTGTTACTCTGAATGAGTGGAAAGGGTTGTTACTGGCTTTCACCTCCTAGAAATCAGAGTTCCAAGAGGATAGGATGGAAGATATTTGGGCTTTGATGTGGTGGAGGAAGTGAGAAAGACCTCAAAGTATAGGCACTGCTGAATGAAATATTCTCTGGTTGCCTGAAAAATAATAATGAAAGCTGGCAACCAATGTTGCATAAAAGTGTTTGAAGCACTATCTACACATATAGTGTGTGTTTATATACACATCTATGGGTGTATAGATGTATATATACATACGTGTGTGTGTATATGTATTTGTGTGTATGTGTGTGTATATAAAAATACAGGGTCTGCCCAAAAGTCAGAGCAGCTAAGTGGCATAATGGATAGAATATTGGCCTTGGAATCAGGAAGACTCATCTTCCTGAGTTCAAATTCAGCCTCAGATGCTTCGTAGCTGTGTGACCCTGGGCAAGTCACTAAACTCTGTTGGCCTCTGCTCCTCATCTATAAAATGAACTGGAGAAGAAAACAGCAAACCACTCCAGTATCTTTGCTAAGAAAATCCCCGATGAGGTCAGGGAGAGTCAGACATGACTGAAACAACTCAGCAGTAACACCCAAAAAGTCTTAATGTAGTTTTAAGCTTTAAACTGGATGAATCTACATATACATGTACACACATATGTATAATCTTATTTGAGTATCACAATCATGAAATTATTATCCTCACTTTACAAATAAAGAAATTGAGGCTTAGAGGAGTAAATTGACTTGGTTACACAACTATTGTATGTGTTCGTCCTTTGTTGCCAAAGAAGACCATGCCATCGGAGAAATGACATGACTTGCACTTGACTTTGTTTTTTTTGGGTTTTTTTGAGTGAGGGAGGGCTGTGCAGAGCTGTCTGAATCCAGTGATCAGATATTCTTCAAGATGATTGGAGATGATCCAGGATGAGGCAGTCGGGGTTAAGTGACTTGCCCAAGAGCACACAGCTAGTGAGTGTCAAGTGTCTGAGGTGAAATTTGAACTCGGGTCCTCCTGACTCCTGCACTGGTGCTCTGTCCACTGTACCACCTACACAACCATTAAGTATCAAAAGTCAGAATTTGTACCTAGATCTTTCTATCTTCAGCTCCAGGGCTTTTTCCAACTCTTAGAAGTCAGAGGTAGACAGCAAGTAAAGAAAGTAGATATACAAGTTTCAGGATTTCACAATAAAAGGCAAAAGTTTACATTTAGTTGACCTAGCTACTGGGTATATATTGATAGCATGCAAATCCACACTGAACATACTCACTCATGCAAAAAGGATTCAGAGGTGTGCATTTCATTTCAGTGCCACACACTCTGTCCCTGTCTTTTTGTAGCTCAGAGAAATGAAGTCTCAGGAGTTGTACTCATGAATATTTATTAATCCCTCAAGCTGTCTCTATCCACCCTTCCTCTGAGGAAAAGGGCCCAGTCTAGCCAGCCTGCATCAAATACTAAGTACACACTTTGCCTACTTCACATTTTTGCTTTGGGCTGCTCCTTGCCAAGGGTACACCTCTTAATCATGTTCAATCATTCTCCACTCCGGAGATCTTCACTTCTCTACTCATAATCTTGTCATCTCTTCCCCAGGGAAAGAAAATGACCTGCCTTTTTAACAGTAGAATGGTAATTCATAGCACATTGGGAAAAAATTTTAAGCCAGTCAAGAAGTGAGGAAAAGTGTGTTTACATGTTACTCACCTTTAATGTATCTTTCTTAGCAAGAATTTCTGAGATCACATGAGATAAGGTTACTAGAGAGTGTTGGTAAATAAGATCATAGATTTAGAGCTGAAAGAAAGCTTAGGGACCATCTATTACAATAGCCTTTATTTTATGAATGGGGAAACTGAGACCTAGAGGGATCAAGTGACTTGCCCAAGGTCACACATATAGTAAGTGGGAGAATGAGGATTCAAATCCAGTTCCTTCAACTTCAAATTTATCCCTCTTTTTGTTGTACTCCACTGCCTACCCAAGGATCAAGGAAGCTGTCCTGAAGCCAGGAAGAAGGTTTCTATTTCCTTTTGTCTCCACTTCTGTTTCATTCTTAGAATATACAGGAGAGTTGAGAATAAGTGTGAATATTAATAAAGGAGAGACGAGCATGATTGAGGGCGATAAGTGCCCTCAGAATATTGTAATCCACAAGGATGGAAAGTGAACTTACTAAGAGAGTAACTTTGGACTGTGCTTTAGCCTAAAACCTTAACAAAAGTTTCCCGAGAGCATATTTGTTTCCTATTAAAATGTATTTTTTCTTTGTGAGAGTCCCCTTAAGAAACAATCAGCAAAAGAGTTAGATAAAAACCTACGGTTCCTCCTCACTTATCCACCAAAATAAAACATAGAAGATAAATAGTGTTATTCCAAATATCGAGTACAAATTTCAAAAATGCTGACAAGTCACTAATCCCAATAATATATATGGAAGTTAATTATAACTGAAGCATGTAGAAGTCACCAATAGATCGTAATCAACAAGATTCCATGAATGAGCACTTAGTGGCTGCTAAAGAGACAGGTCATTTTCTCTCCCTTCCCCTCCTCTTCCTTGGTCTGTGTTACACAACTCCCAAGGACAGGCCTAATGCTAAGAACAAGTGAATACCTGATATGAAAAAAAGAATCTGTTGGTGCCTAAACCCCCTAAAAGCTTTGACTTTGAAACTTCAAATCAGTCGGTGTCACCACTCATCTTCAACCTGAAGTCGTAATCATTAAACATTTATTAAGTGCCCATAGTATGTCAGGAACTGTGTTAGGTGATAGGAATGCAAAGAAAGGCAAAAGGCAGTCCCTGTTCTCATGCAGCTCATAGTCTAACGGGGGAGACAGGGCAAAAACAGTATATACCATCAATCAATGTGCATGATAAACTGGAGATAATCAATAGTGAGAAGGCACTACCAGTAAGGGGGATCAGGAAAGGTTTCTTACACAAGGCAGAATTTTAGCTGTGATTTAAAGGAAGTCAGGAGAACCAGGAGGTAGAAATTAGGAGGGGCAACATTCTAGGCATGATGGGTAGTCAATGAAAATGCTCAGTGTACAATTGCCTACTGTCTTTAATAGACTCACTATGGCATGGAATTGACTCTGGGCTCATAAAACCATAATAGCAGAGTGCAAGCTTTGGCAGCTCCTACCAAGGTAGATAGATGGGTTTCAAATATGGCATGATACATAAAAGGCATATCTGCCATCCTAGGGGCAGAGATACCTAAAACTTTGCTTCAGAGTGCTAAAGCTTAAGGATCCGCTGGATTTGCAGGTCTCAAGCACCATAAAAACATTTGAATTTAGTTTAGAAGAATAAGAAATTTAAAGAGGAATCTACCTCAAAAACCATTCTCCAATAAATAGATAATTAATTAAAATATATGACAAAAAAGTTATCAAAAGAATTGTGTATTATTAACAGTCATATGAAGGAATATTCCACATCCCTAATAATAAAAGAAATTCAAATCAAAGTAACCTTGAGGTTTCACCTCATGTCCATCAAATAGGTAAAGATAGGAGTAATTAAGGTTGAAGAGTTCATAGAAAGATAGATAGTGTCTTTCTATAAATTGGTATAAACATTATGAAAGGCAATCTGGAATTAGGAAAAGCAAGTGATTAAAATGTTTATCCTCTTTTGCCTAGAGATCCCACTTCCAGACATATGCCCCAAGAAGTTCAAAGATAGCTATTCAGTACAGCAGTAGCCCTTCTTCCTTCATAGTGGCCAGCTGTGACCCCCACCTCCATATCAAAGGGACTCACAGTTGGCTTTGATCTTGGCACCTCTTGTTCCTGTGTGAAAGTCTTCTGACACGGAAAAGTGGAGATCATTGCTAATGACCAAAGAAACAGGATCACCCCAAGCTACATCACCTTTACCAATACAGAACATTTAATTGGTGATGCTTCAAAGAATCAAGTTGCAATAAACCCCACCAACACCATTTTTTTATGCCAAACATCTGATTGGTTGCAGATTTGGTGATGCAGCTGTAGTCAGACATGAATTGGCTCTTCATGATGGGGGATGGTGTAGACAGGCCTAAGGACCAAGTAGAGTACAAAGGGGAGGCCAAAAGTTTCTATCAAGATGAATTATCTTCCATGGTCTTGAGCAAGATGAAAGAAATTGCTGAAGCTTACCTTGGGAAGACTGTCACAAATGCCGTAGTCACAGTACCAGCCATTGGGAATCCAATGATTCCCAATGTCAGGCAGCCAAATACGTGAAACCATTGCTGGTCTCAATGTGCTCCAAATAATCAGTGAACCAACTGCTGCTGTTTTTGTTTATGGCTTGGACAAAAAGATTGGTGCTGAGAGAAATGCCCTGATGTAAGAAGTGGTTCTTCTGGTGTCTCCATTCTTACCATTGAAGATGCCATCTTTGAAGTCAAGTCCATAGCTGGGGACACCCACTTAGATGGACTTTGACAACTGCATGATCAACCCATTTCATTTCCGAGTTCAATGAAAGCACAAGGACATCAGTGAGAACAAGAGGGCTGTTTACCATCTACGCACCACTTGTATACACTCTCTTCCCAGGCCAGTATTGAGATTGATTCCCTTTATGAAGATATCAACTTCTATATCTCAATCATTCGATCCTGTTTTGAAGAGCTGAATGCTGATCTCTTCCATGGCACACTGGACCCTGTGGAAAAGGTATCTTAAGAGATGACAAGCTAGAAATTCATATATTCATGACCATCCTGGGTGGAGGGGAGAGGAGGGGTTCCACTTACACCCCCCAAATTCAGAAACTTCTGCAAGACTTCTTCAATGGCAAGGAATTCAACAAGACTATCAGTTCTGATGAGGCTTTTGCCTATGGTTCAGCTGTCCAGGTCGCCATTTTGTCTGGAGATAAATTTGAGAATGTGCAAGACTTGCTGCTGTTAGATGTTACAACCCTTTCCCTTAGAATTGAAACTTCTGGTGAAATTATGACAGTCCTAGTCATATGTAATACCACCATTCCCACCAAGCAGACACAGACCTTTGCCATTTACTATTTGGACAATCAGCCTGGTGTGCTTATTCAGGTTTATGAAGGTGAAAGAGCAACAACAAAGGATGACAACCTGCTTAGCAAGTTTGAGCTCACAGGAATCCCCGCAAAACCCAGGAGTGTTCCTCATATTGAAATAATATTTGACACTGATGCTAATGACATCCTCAATGTTTCTGCTATGGATAAGAGTATAGGTAAGGAGGACAAGGTCACCATCCGCAATGTTAATGGAATGGGAAGATCTTTCCCACCCATTAATAGGCCCATGTGACCTGCTTTGAGCTCAGGTCCAGCTGACTGCTGTGATGGAGACTAAGTCACAGGGAACCTGAGTCACATGGGGCTTGAGTCACATGGCATGGTGGAAGGAGCTTGCCAAACAGACGGAGCAGAAAGTGAGAGTGAGGCAGAGCTAAGGCAGAGCAGCTAGCATGAGTGAGAGAGGAAGGAATTTTACTCAGGGAGCTTGTATGTGGGGAGGCCTAGTGAAGGGAAGGCTCGGGGAAGTTGGTGCTCCCTGGATTGGTGATGTATATAAACTTCTTTGTTTTCATGGTGGAAATGGCTTTCTGGTATCTGAATAAATATCTTGGTTTTGTCTTTGAGGAAGAGAATTTGTTATATTTTATGATTCAACCCTGGGAATACATCTGCATATCCATAGCAGCTACTGTGGGTATTGCATTGGCAATGTACCATCACCAATGACAAAGGTCATCTGAGCAAAGAACACATTGAGTGTATGGTCCAAACAGCTGAGAAATACAAGGTGAGGATGAGAAGCAGAGACACAAGGTGTCTTTCCAGAATTCTCTTAAATCTTATGCTTTCAACATGAAGGCTACTGTAAATGATGAAAAACTGCAAGGCAAAATTGGTGATAAAGAAAAACAGAAGATCCTTAGCAAATGTATTCAGCCGGCTGGATAAGAACCTGTGAGCACCAGCAGAAAGAATTGGAACCCCATCCTTACTAAGCTATATCAGAATACAAGGGGCATGCCAGTGGGCATACCTCATAGGTTCCTAGGGGGTGAAGCAACTCCATCTGGAGGTGCTTCTTCTAGACCCATCATTGAGGAGGTGGATTAAATGCTCCAGAACAAAGAGCATTCCACACAGCTTTCCAAAAACCGAAGGACTCAAATTTGTAGCCAAGGCAATAGCAGTTTAACATTGAAGTTACTATATAATCTGGACATTCTGAGTACTTGAATGTCTGCAGAGGGAGAGAAGAACATTGCACTTTATCAGTACTGTAAACAACTGGAAATACAATTCTTGTCCTGGAGAATAAAACCTGTTTAAAGTTGACACCATAAAAAAGAGTTCAAAGATAGAAATGTCCTAAAAACTCTAAAATATTTATTGCAACATTTTACATAGTAGCAAAGAAAAGAAAACAAAGTAGATGCCTATTAACTGGAGAAGAGCTAAAACAAATCATGGTACATGAGTGTAATGGAATATTAATGAGCTATGAGAGCCAATGCATATGATGAGAAGTGTGGAAAGACTTAGATGAACTAAAGCAAAGCAAAATAAACAGAATCAACAAAAACGATTTACAAATCAATGTAAATGAAAAAAAACCACAACCATGACATAATGGGAAAAAAAAATATTGCAGAATCAAAAATAAATAATCCCAAGATTGAAGATGTACGAGAAGGTATATCCCTTTGCTTGTGTTCAGATATGATGATCCACAGGTTCAGAATGTTGGATATGCCATATTTTTTTTTTGATTTTTTGGTTTTGGTTTTTTTAAACTAAAATTTTTATTTTAAAAAACCTATTTTCTTCCCCACTGCCAACCCCAATGAAAAGAAAAAGAAAAGAAGAAAAACCTTGCAACAAATATGCATAATGGATCAAAATTAATTCCCTCATTGGCCATGTCCAAAAACTCTATGTCTAATTTTGTACCTTTGTCCACCATCTCACTCTCAGAAAGTAGTGTGCTTTATCACTGATCATCTAGAATCATGGATGACCATTGAACTGGTCAGAGCTCTAAAGGTTTTCACTATTCGTTTTTTACAGTGTTATTATTATCAAATATGTTATTCTCCTGGTTCTACTCATTTCGTTGTTCATCTATTTAAACCAATCCTCAAAATAGTTCATTTTTATAATATTGATGTTATATAAATGGCTCTTCTGTTTTTGCCCACCTCATTCTGTATCAGTTCATGCAAGTCTTTTCACATCCCTGTGAAATCTTTTCCCCCATTTCTTACAGCACAATGGTATTCCATTGTATATACCACAGTTTGTTCCGTCATTCCTCAATTGATTGATAACATCTCCTTAGTTTTGAGGGGGTTTTGTCACCACAAAGAGTTGCTATAAATATTTTTGTATTATATGAATGTTTCCTCCTTCTTTGATCTCTTTGGGGTATAGGCCTGGAAGTGCTATAACTGGGTCACTATTCAGTAACTTTTTACATATAACTGCATTATGTGCCTGTTTTCTCTTCTTTCCCTCCAAAATTTTCTACTTTTTCTGTTATCTTTGCCAATCTGATGGATATGTGGTAGAGACTCAAAAGTGTTTTAATTTGCATTTCCCTAATTATTTAGAGTATTTTTCATATGGCTATAGATAGCATATGCAGATAGGGGTCAGCTAGCTGGTGCAGTGGATGTAGTACTGGGCCTAGAATCTGAAAGATTCATCTTTGTGAATTCAAATCTGACCTCAGAGACATACTAGCTGTGTGATGCTGAGCAAGTCATTTAACCCTGTTTGCCTCAGTTTCCTCATCTGTAAAATGAGCTGGAAAAGGAATTGGCAAACTACTCCATATCTCTGCCAAGAAAATCCCAGAAAAGGTCATGAAGAGTTGGACACTACTGAAACAACTGAATAACAAAAGTCTGTATTTTTTCCCTTGAAACTGCCTATTCACAACCTTAGCTCATGTATCAATTAGTGAATACACACACACACACACAACTACACCTCTGTTGGAGAATCCTGCTGCAAAGATACTTTCCATTTGTGTGTGTAAAAGCTTTTTTTAACTTTATGTAATCAAAATTAAGCACTTCACCTTCTGTAATCCTCTCTGTCTCATGCTTGGCTATAACCTTTACCTCTCTCCATAGATCTAATAGGAAGTTTTTTACTTGTTCTCTAATTTGTTTATGATGTTAGGTCACATATCCATTTGGAGCTTATCTTGGTATAAAGTGAGAGATATTAGTCTAAATCTCATTTCTTCCATGCTACTATCTAAGTCCCAGCAGTTTTTATCAGATAGTGAGTTTTTATCCCAGTAGCTGGAGTCTGCGTATTTATTGAATACTAAGCTACTAGCTTCATTTGCTTCTATATGTTGTGTACCTAATCGGTTCCCCTGGTCGATTTCTTGATTTTTTTCACCGGTACCAAATTGTTTTGGGAATTACGATTTTGTGACATAGTTTGAGATGTGGTACTGCTAGGCTCTTTTCATTCTCATTTTTCCCCTCATTATTTCTATTGGGAATTGACCTTCTTTTGTCTCCATATAAATTTCATTATTATTTTTTTCTAGTTCTGTAAAATAATCCTTAGTGTCACTGCTATTGATGATTTTCCCCTTTCTTTTTTAAAAAATAAACTCTTAGTTATAAGAAAGATAGGAATATAGGAGAAAATGTAAACAATGTAAAAACAAAAGATATTAATAATGATCTCTGCTCAACCAATTAATTGATCAATTGAGTGAATAAATTACACATATAAATAAATAATAGGGAGTTACCAGATAACCCTTCTTTTCACTGGTTCCATGCCCCTGAGGAACTATTTCCCAACCAAGCCCCATTCCACTCTACCCTTCCCCAACTGATTTTGTCTCTTAAAAAAATTAATTTGAGAATATATTCTGTACCATTTGCTGCAGTATGGTTAACTACATTAAGATTCATCCAGAAGATATACACTTTTGCATTTCTCTAATAGTAATTTGGAAGATATTGTTATATGAGTACATCATGCGAATATATGGTATTTATTAATACCATACTTGGAATGAATTGGGGACAAGGAGGGAATGAGCATGACTGAAGCAACTCATGAAACTACATAAAGTCTTGGAATCCATTCATCTGATTAGATGGAAATAATATTCATAACAGTAAATTTCCTGATCTTTGAAACATAAGCAGTATTGTGATTAAGAAAGACCTCAGTGAGCTTTGCATGGTATCTGGGCCTCATACTTTAAAATCTCATCTGCTCACATACTCAATGAGTTTTAGAGTTGGAAGAAACCTCGGTGGCCATCTAATATATGTTAGGCCCACTAATATCTAAAAAAGGAATCCCTGCTACACCATAACCCATAAGTGGTCAACCAGCCTTTGCTGGTGCCTTACAATGAAAGAGAATGTATTGCTTCCGGAGGCACCCACATATTAGTTGTTAGGAAGTTCTTCTTTATATAAATTCTAAATCTGTCTTTTTACAATTTTTTCCCATTGCTTCTGGTTCTTTCTTCTTGGGTCAAACAGAATAAGTTTTCTATCTTGGCAGTCAGAAGTTCACCATACAGCATCAGGTCCAATGTAGACTCTACACGTAGGCAGAGTTTGGACTATACAGCCTTAAAGTCCTCTTCCATCTCAGAGATTCTGTGGTTTTTGTGTGGAGGGAAGGGCACACATGACTGGGGTCCAGGGAACCTGCATGTTGACATGGAAAAATCACTGAACTTCTAACACCACTGGAAAAGTGGAAAAAATACTGATTCTGGAGTCAGAGTAGTCTAGGCTCAAAACTTGACTTTGATAACCTTGGCCAAGTCACGTAACATCTGTGATCCTTAGTTTCCTTATTTACGAAATGAGTGGGTTGGACTAACTGACCTCTGAGGTTCCTAGAGGCAGGTAGGTGACATAGTAACTGGATCTGGAATCAGAAAGACCCGAGTTCAAATCCAACCCTAGATACTTACTACCTATGTGAACCTGGGGAAATCACTTCACCTCGACTATAAAATGTGAATAATAATTAATAATAATATCTACCCTTGACGGTTGTGTTATGAAGGTCAAAAGAGATACTATCTGTGAAACACTTGGCTTGGTACCTAGCACAGCCGTAGTATATTCTTTGTAAGTATTTATCTTCTCCTTTCCCCTTCTTTCTTTCTCCTTCCCTTTCCAACTAGAACTCTACGATTCTATAACCTTAAGTTCAAATTTCTGTGTTCAAAACCTGAATTTGACACTTACTCAGTCAATAAATCAGCCAGTGGGTAAATATTTATCAAGTATCTACTTCATGCCAGGCACTGGGCTAAGCACTAGGGATACAAAAAGGGCAAAATTCAGTTCCTGCCCTCAGGGAGTTCACTATTTAATGTAATGAAGAAATGAATACGCACAAACTTGCTACATATAGGATAAATAGGAAATAAGTTAAAAAGGAAAGGCATTTGAATTAAGAGAGGGTGGGGCAGTCTTCTCACAGAACGGAGGTATCAAACATGACTCAAGAATATGGCCCAAACCAGATTAAAATATAATTGGGAAATATTTATCAAAATTTTCTTGGTTTGTTTGGGTTTTTTTAAGTCACACAAAGGACTGAAAGATAGCCCTTGGAGCTCTATATAAAGTTAATGAAGCCCTCTCCCTAAGAGGTATGTGGCTCATAGAGATCCTTACGTACAGTTTAGAAGCGCCATTTCTACTTGAGTTTGACACCACTACTGAAAACGATACAATTTTAGTTGGGACTTGAAGGAAGTCAGGGAAACCAGTATGTGGAGATAAGGAGAAAGAGCCTTCCTGGCATGGGAGACAGCCAGAGAAAATGCCCAGAGATGAGAGATGAAGTGTTTTGTTCATGTACATGACCTCAAAGAGGTCAGTACTAATGGCTCAGAGTACTGGATGGGAAGTAAGGTGTAAAAATACTGGAAGGGAGTGGAGTGAGTTATGAAGAGCTTTGAATGCCTTTCGAGGGTTTTGTATTAGGTACTGGAGGCAATAGGGAGAGACTGAATATAGGATGTTTAGTAAAAATAAGTGACAAAAAAGCAATATGGGGGTGAGACTGAACTTGGGAAGTAATTTTTAAGCTACAGATGTTTCCTGCTTTGTAAAATAAGAGTTGAACTGGAAGGCTCCCCTCCAGCTCTATAGCCATGATCCTATGACCTCAACTATGGAATTCATGAGTCTCAAGGGAGCACCTCTTGCTAGCAACCCCTCATGCTGTAGTCATGACCCTCTTCTGAATTTTCAGCAGCTGTACCTCTTTTGAACAAAACAAAATTTTAACAAGTGAGCATTGACTAGTCAGTCAGTCAGCTCAAGAATAAAAGGAATTAGCAGTGGCCCCATTTCCAGAAAGTGGGAACCATGAGCTCTGCTCCTCACTCCACCCGCAGCTTATTTGGTCACTAATCAGGAGGTGAAAATCATAGCATTCAGAGCAAAAAAGGGGTGTTACAGATATCATCTGGCCTAATTCCCCTGTTCCCTTTGAAGAGATGAATTAATAGACCCTCAGAAGGGTTAAGTGACTTGCCCAAAATGATTCAGCTGTCAAATGGCAGAGTTTCGGCTCAAATCTAGGTCTTTTCACTCCAAATCCGAGCTCCTACTCAGCTCCCCCGTAATGCTTGCTTGCAGTCTGGACACTCTTTCATATTAGGCCAGAAAATTACAAAGCCAGTATATTTCCGAATAAATACCAGCAAGTCAAAAAATCAGTCTAAAACCCCAACAAAGAAAACACAGTCGTAGCAGAGGGGACACTGGATTTAAAGTCAGAAAGTTCTGGATTTGAATCCTTCCTCCTATACTTCTTGTATATCCTTTGACAAGCTTCTTTATCTCTCTCAAACTCAGTTTTGTCATCTGTAAAAACCAACAGGGTCTCTAATACCCATTTGTATCACCAAGGCAATATTCACAGCACCAAGGGAGACTATGAATATGCTAGTATAGTTCTGAACTGCAAAGTATAACAAACTCTACATATAGAAGGCAGAAGAAAAACATTTATTCAGATATCAGAAAGCTGAATCACAGCACCAGAAAACCAAATCCATCATAGCAACCAAGAAGTTAATACACATTATCAATGCAGGGGACACCTCCCTTCTCAAGCCTACCTGCCGCTGGGGCCTTCCCACAAACAAACACAATCCTAGCTGTCTGCTTCCTCTCTCTCTCCCAGTTCCACCCTTCCTACTCTACCCCTTCCTGGTCCACCAGTTCAACAAGCTCTTCCCACCACGGAGTCAGGTGACTTAGGCTTCTGAGTGACTCAAGAAGGTCACATAGGCCTGATGATAAGTACCTTCCTATTATGTAAAAATACATTAAAATACACCAATAGCATGCTATTTCATATATATAACGAGTACATCAATTTTAGTTGATAAGGGGAGGGAGAAAAGAGAGCAAAGCTTTCCAGATTCACTAACTCTATCTTTTTCATTCTCATTCCTCAGTGGATTTCCACAGCAACCAGGTATATTATGCGAATGTAAGTTGAAAGAATCTTTTAACTTCTCCCCTAAGTTCCTTTGCATTATTATTAAAAGGGAGTCTTCAGGATGATTTAAAGGGATCCAGGTTAGGGAACCAAAAACATTACAGGGAGTTTAGAGGAATTTTAGACCATGATTCATATGACTTCTTTAGACTAGAAGATGTTGAGTGACAACAGAAGTAAAGGAAAGACTTAAAATCCTTAAGGGCTTCTCCAATGATTTACTTGGGACTGTAATCTCAAAGGAATGAAAGATAGCCCTTGGAGCTATATAAAAATTTAATAAAGTCTTCTCCCTAAGAGGTAAGCCACCTCACACACCTGAAGATCAGTAGGTATCCAGGCAAAGCAGTTAAAACATAGCAGAAGGAAGCTTAGCAGACATACCCAAAAGAGAGAAGCGCAATCGCATTGTTGGAGAGTCTACATGGCTCTTCAGTGTCTGTGGCAGGATTTATATTGCCTGTAAATGCCCTCTGTATATGTCTAGCTATCCATGTTTTCTAGATATTTGCTCTTTGGTGCATTCTATGTTTGTATTCTCTCCCTAATGACAATGTGTTAACCTATGAGAGAATGTATTCCTGTACAAATGGGGGAAATCTTTCTTGTCACTTATTTTTACTAAACATCTTTAGCCTTGAACTAATGTGTCCTCTGCTTGGCCAACAAATGAAAACATCAGTGGGGCTTCATGAACTTATAAGTGGAGGTTGACTCATGAAGGGTTTCAAATCTAACATGGCTTTCTGGGACTCCATAAGAGAAGGGGTCTACAAGACCTAGAGGAGGCTATCCCCTTTTATTGTTGAAGAAATAATCAATCACAGAGAAAAACATTTGAAAGCATTTCCTCTGACAAACGGCTCACCATTTAGAGGACAACTTTCAATTTGCTTATTTGAAGGGAGAAAAGATAGCAGGGTAAGGATATCTTTATAAGCAAAGGGAAAACTGCCAACTCATAAAAGTTTTCCATCTACAAATAACTTTGTCTAGACAATCCTATCAGATAAAAAATATCTACCTGATGGCAAGAAAAGGGTAATCCCTTTATTACAAGATTTCCCCACCACATCTTGTTTAGAATCCAGATCTGCTGGTTGGCAAACAGGTTCTCCTTTTTCTTTTGCAGCACTAATCTCTAATAAAAAAATTAGCAATAACCTCTTAGCAGTTAATTTAGATTTAAAAATCACACCATTGAATAATTACAAGTTTTGCAGGTGATTGTCGGTTTATCTTCGTGTGGTATTTCAACAGAATATGATTGGCATATATTAAAAACCTGCTAGCTATTAACCCTGGAAACAATAAAACACTGAACTCTGCCAGAAGGGGGTGGGGCATAAAGCTAGAAGGAGGCACCTTGGAAAATGTTTGATCTGAGAGGAAATTTTCTATTTTAAATGACATCATTTGAAAGGGGGTGTACTAGCAACTCCCCACCTGATATATCATCATTATCTGATTCTCCTCAAGTGCCCCCATAGTGTACAAAACTTCACATTGAATCCTCAGGAGTTTACAGAGTCTTTTGCAGATATGTCTTTCCTATATAAATACATAGTTTGTAAGTAGGTGAGACAGACTATGCTTCCTAAGGTCAGTTTCCCATTCTCATTTCCTGTACTCATCTACTCTAGATTTTTGTCCTTGGTTCAAAACAGGAGATAGAATAAATAAACTTGTTAGGAGATGAGGAGCACAAAGATAGTGAGGGGAGGTTATTTCTATCATAGATCAACTATTGGAAGGTATTCTACAGATGAGAGCCTCTTGTTTGGAATATTGAAAATCTGCTAAAGAAGGTCTTCCTCCTGCAGCTCATCCTTCATACTAATGCCAAAAAAAAAAAATCTTCATAATACAGAGGTCTATCCATGCCATTTATCTGCTCGACAAACTTCAAAAGATCACAGATTTAGATATGGAAGAGGCTTTAAAGGGTATCTAGTCCCATCCCCTCATTTTATAGATAAGGAAAGTGAGACTCTGAGAAGTGAAAATCCTCAAGTTCACACCAGTAGTAAGTGGCAAAGCGGGGTTTTTAACACAGAGATTAGAACTTAAATTATAGGATCATAAATCTAGAGATGGAAACGATTTCAGAAGTCATTTAGTGCAGTCTTCTTATTTTATAGATGAGGAAAGTGAAGCTCAGAGAATCCAAATCATTTTCCCAAGGTCGTATAGATTGTAAGAGGCAAAGCCAGGATTTTAACCCAGGTCTTCTGACTCCAAAGCCAGCAGTCTACACTGCACTGCCTTCTGTGGCTCTTTATTGTTCCTAGGATAAGACACAAACTCCTTAGCTTGGCATTTAAAGTATTGGATATCCTGCCTGTATCTAAACTTCACAGCCTTACTTCCTAAAAGAAATAGAAATTCTTATTTTCTCACGTACTCTGTGTTTTAGCCAACTGGACAGCTATTTCCCCACAGCTACTTGCCCTCTCAAACTTCAATGCACAAATTCAGTCATCCCTTCCCCAGTTTTCCCATCCTGGAAGGCATCCCTTCCTTCCTCTGATGAAATTCTCTTCCCAAGCTTTCCAGGTTCAACTCAGATGCCATCTCCAACAAACCCAGGTAACTGAGAGTGATCTCTCACCTCAAATCTTCCTACAGCACATTGCCTTGATCTCTCCTGCTCTTTGAGTGTACAGATTATTTCATTCTTTTTATTTGTACCCCCAGCACCTAGCACAGTGTATGGTATATAGTAGGTGCTTAATAAATGTTTGTTGATTGAGCAATGGATCTTGGAAAGGTTCTCTGCCTTGCCTTTATTTCATTCTATTTTATTTATCCACATACCATAACTTCCCTTTGTTGTTGATGATGAGTCATTTCGGTCATATCTGACTCTTTGTGACCCCCATCTGATGTTTTCTTGGCAAAGATACTGCAGTGGTTTTCCATTTCCTTCTCCAGCTCATTTGACAGATGAGGAAAAAGTTAAGTGACTCTCTCAAGTTGACACAGTTAGCATATGAGGCCAGATTTGAACTCAGGTCTTCATGACCAAACTGGCACTCTATCCACTGCACCACCCCCCAACTGCCCACTTTATCACCTACCTCCCCTCCCTAATAAATTGTAAACTCATCAAGGGCAGAAATTGAGTATTCTCTTTTTTTATCTTATCTTGGCACAGTACCTTGTCAATACTCAGACCTTAATAAACACTTGCCAAACATATTTAATTTGTTTGTCCTTCATTCCTAAAGAGGATGATGACATCAGAAAGATAATGCCATGACTTGCAAGTGAATTGGATTTAAGTGAGGCAGACCTGTGCAAAGTGACCAGCCTCACTTTTTCCTCCAGAGCCCTCTGAGTCCAATGGCAAGACATAGATCAGGATGACTGGAAATGACCCCAAATGCAGTGAGAAACAATGGCCTTTTTTTAAGATAAGGTCTTTCCTAGGTCTTGGTTTGACTGAGGCAACACCCATTCAGTGATTAAGGCTAGGTAAAAAATGAGGCAAAGAATGGCCTCTTTTGCCTAGTGAAATATGTATCTTTATATTTGATTAGGTAAAATATACATACATACATCCATACGCGCGTGCGCACACACACACAGACACACACACACACACACACACACATATATGTAAGTATATGAAAATCTGGGAGGGGAAGACCCTCAGGATTTCTGGCCAAAATGGAAACAATTGCTATTTATATTCATTCTAAGCAATCAGAGCCCAAACAATATTTGACTTAGGACATCATGGAGAGACTCCAGGCTTCTTGAGGAAATCTCTTATCTGATGAAATATTCTTATCTTCTTTCTGTAAAAGCAGAGAGATAGCACATGTCAGTCCTCCTATTTCTCCTATCCTAACAAGACAGGAGTGATTTTCACCTCTCCATTGCCTAGAATTTTGTTCCGACTGTACATACAGGTAGCGATCCTTAAGCCTGCCTGTGCAGTATTAAGAAGGGGTGCTATGGGGTCTTGGACATTAGAGGTATGGCTAGAAGGAGCACATGTTCTCCAGGAGGCTCTCATAGTATTAGGTCTGTAGCAAAGCATTGAATGAGAGGAGTCTGACAGCACCACCACTTCTACCAGAGTAATTAAAGGAAGCAGGTGTCAGCACTGATGTGACTTGACTTAGGTCAGTGTCTTTGTATCCAGGAACATAAGTAGGATGTGAGCAACCTGGGAGTCTTGAAACAACCATAGAACCAGTAGTATTGGGATCAGGCTTTTCTCCCTGTGTGTTAACTGTGATCCATCAGGGTGTTCACAGGTGTCTGTGTCAGTTTAGAATTAAGTCTCCTGTTACTCAAAAACCCATGCTCCATATACACTAAAATTGGGTGAAGAAACAATGATAAATCAGTGGTCACATCTAGCCTGGTACTTACAGTCTGTCTAAATAGGACTAGTTTTCCATTTCCCATTCGTTGAGAAGGGGTATTCAACAACGGGCTTAGGCACATAGCAGAGGTTTTGAAGATTGGCCAAGTTCTTCAGAACATTCAAGCTGTTTTAATACACTGTACTTTGTTTATGAAACAATAATTTTACTTTTCCCCCATTTTTTGCATTTACTGGCCTTCTTTTGTACAGCAATATTTATCTTATAGCTCATTATGGTATTCTTTTACATGGGGAGATGATAGTACATAACGCAAAGGGGACAAAAATGTTCTTATTATGAGACTTACCCCATATATCTAATGGACCAGGGAGAGTCCAGCAACTGGATAATGTCCATCACAGATCATCAAATTGCACACTGGGTCTTTTGTTGACCTTTCTTTTTCATTCCAATGTTTTGTTTATTTAACAGATAGCTAGTATCGTTAGGGTCTGTTAGAAAAAAAAAAACAATGTGTTTAGCTTGGCAAAGTGATAAAGTGAGTTTGTTTACATTCTCTGCTTCCCAAGGCTAATTGTTGTTTTTAAATACCCTCTCGATGTGCTAAGACTTCATAATAAGGGCAGTAAGCTCAGTTAAATAACATTAGGTTGGAAATAGAAGTGTCAACACTGGGCAGAGTCTCCTAATTTGCTGATAGATGGTGATCATTAGCCAGTAGATTACATAGAATGCATAAGGAATGTGCAGACATGTGCATGCAGAGGTAGTGGCTGAGTATATTTAGGACAGTGTAAATATGGCGGGGCCAGCCCAGTGGGTAGCCAGGGTTCAAGGAAAAACTGTGAAGGTCTGTGACCAGGAGAAAAAAGGCATGGCGGAGAAGCCAATCCAAACTGTTAGTATACAAAATCAGTGAGGTTGCCTAGACAGGATGCATGGATGGAGAGCTGAGCCTACATTCAGATCTTGTCTCCAACCCTGCATCTCACATTTAAACTTTGTATCTTACCAAGTTCCTAGCACAATCCTCTGTTCACAGAAAATACAGTAAGGGATATGTTGATTGAAGGGATGTTTTTCCTTCTGAAAAGCATTTTTAAAAGAACTGGCTCAAGTCCTTTAACCTTGTAGTCTTTGTTTCCTCATCTGTAAAGTGAATATAATAATAACCTCATAAGACTGTTAGGAGGATCGAATGAGATAACATATACAAAATATTTTGCAAACCTTAAAGTACAATATAAATGCCATCACCTCCATCATTATCATCATCATCCTTAATCAACTGTGATGGGTCCATAATCAGGCAGTTTACTAAGGAGCATAAGAGACCCTGCAAATCAAAAGATCAGTGGAAAAGTGTCAAAAAACAGGGAAAGAAACAGAATCCAGAGAACAAATATATGTCAAAAGTTAGGGCAAAGTGGAAGGTTAGGAACTAAGTCAATAGGTAGGAAAAAAACCCAGAATTCCGAAAGATTAGTGCAAGGTGAATGGTCAAAAGTCCAAGCAATCAGGAATCAAGATGCTGCCAGAAAGGAAAGCAATAAAGTAAGTTGGGTAGAATAGATAAAAGGCATGAACAAAGGTTTGAGTGCCGTCAAGAACTCTTTACATACTTCCTACTAAGATTAAAGTCAAATAAGGTCAGAAGTGGTACAGATCCCACAGGTGAAAACAGGTAATTGAGTTCAGCTGGAAGGGGAAATGTGGGTGTCACACTGATGGGAACAGCCTGATTGGTAGCTCCAGGATAATAAAGATGTTTCCTAGAAAAGAAAGGTCTTAATCCTTTGGATAGAATGAAATAGTGTCCAAGTCCATTTCATCTTATTAGTTTTTTGTTTTGTTTTGGTTTTTTGGCCAGGCACTGAACATGGGAAGAAAACTTCAAAAACTCGTATCTTATTATAATGAAAACCTATCAAGGTTTTCTCAAAATTGGCTGGAAAAAAGGAATAATAAATACAACTTGACCATATCATGTATTTTTAGCTTACTGTGTAGAACTAATGTGCTAACTAAAACAGCTATTTACTTAATAACATCTTTACATTTTAGAATTTAGAAGGGATTTGAGGGTCAGAGACTTACTTGGGCGGCCCAGGTCTCTTTATAAAAACATAATTTAAATATTTTGAAATTCAACACAGGAAGCACTTTTGTTGGCTGCTCAGTCATTTTCATCCAGTTGTGTCCTGCTCCTTGTGACCCCATTTGGGGTTTCCTTGCTAAAGATACTGGAATAGTTTGCCATTTCCTTCTCCAGCTCATTTTACAGATGAGGAACTGAGGCAAACAGGGTTAAGTGACCTGCCCAGGGTCACACGACTAGTAAGTGTGAGGCTCGATTTGAACTCACAAAGATGAGGTCTTCCCAGCTCTAGGCCTGGCACTCTATCCTCTGTACCACCTAGCTGCCTCCAGTAAGCTTTTACTGAGCACCTATCACAGGCAGAACACCTTGAAGTGCTAAAGCAGATACAAAGATAAATAAGGCGTAGTCCTTCCCCTATAGGAGCTTGCATTCTAGAGAAGAAACGTACATAAGACACAAAGTAGAGTAAATATACAAGATAGATCCAAACTTTTGTTGTCCTGCAGCAAGCAGATATATTCAGAATCATCTCCTGGCCTTAGGGTTGCCTCAAAATAGATCGTTTGCCACATTGGCTTGTTATTCATCATCAGACTGTAGATTTATAGTTGGAAGGACTCAGACTTTCTAAGCCAATGCACTTGATGAAGAATCTAAGCCTAATTTAAATGCATTGCCACACAGAATATTGTTGGTGTTGGTGTTACTTACATGAGAAGATGTCACATCTGCCTTTCCAGACTGGAAGTTTCAGGAAGGCAGGGGCTGCATTTTTTATTATTTAAACTTTGCATCTTCCCAAGTTGCAAACGCAATGCTCTGTCCATAGTAGACACAATAAAGATATGTTGCATTGAACTAACATTTTTCCTTACGAACAGGATTTTTAAAAGGGCTGGCTCAACACTTCTGTCTTTTTCAGCTTCTCCTAAATGTCTCAAGTTCATTCCAAACTTGGCTCAGTATCAGATCAAAGCAGCTAATAGAGAAATTCACACTTCATGGGAAAGTTCCTTCCTCCCTCCCCAAACCCCCCCACCCCCAGCCACACACACAAAGCCACTGTCCCTCCTCCAAATTATTACTCATTAAGTAATTTTTTTAAGAGTTTCAAAACATTTCAGAAAGGCTAAGATACACATGTGGCAGGCTGTTAGCTTCATGTGTCTGGGCACTGGTGAAACTGCTGTACAATCAGATAAGGACAGGAGGAATTTGTGTAAGTAAGATAATTAGGCAGCTAGAATTAATAAGCCTGTAGGGGCTGCCTGTGTTATAATTAGGAGTTATAACTTCTTTACAATAGTGAGCATTTTGATAAATTATATGATTTTATATTTGAAGAAAAATCATCCAAATATGAATACTAATATGGCTTTTCTTCTGGATACTCCTCTCCTGGTTTTTCTGACATTATTCTCTCTTGGTTCTCCAATTACCAGCCATACTACTCTTTATCAGTTTCCTCTGCTACATCATCATCTAAATCCCATTATCTAATTTGGCGTGGGCTCCAAGGCTCTGTGCTGGGCCCTCTTGATTTTTTCTCTATACACTGTCTTTCGGGGACTTCATTATTTACATGGGTTCAATTATCTCTGTGCTGGTAACTAGAGATCTATATGTTCATCTTTAGTCTTTCCCCTGAGGTTCATCCATGGGATGGTTTTGTTAGCCTATTTAAATTCTTGGGTAGGTCATAGACACATAGCTGAAAAGAATGGGATAAAATTTTGTAAATACATCTTTCAGAACCTCCTTCAATCTTTTCTCGGATAACTACTTTCACCCATTCTTAGGACAATGCCTTTCTTTTAGTAGATGCTTGATAAATGTGCACTGAATAAGTGAGTGAACCATAGCAAAGGCAGAAAATAGACAATAAATCACAAACATATATTAAGTACCTACAATGTGTCAGGTATTGTGACAAATAGTTTATAAAGATTATCTCATTTGATCCTCAAAATAACTCTGTGAGGTGGGTGTTACTATCACCATTTTATAATTGAGGAAACTGAAGCAGACCTAAAGATTAAGGGATGTGCCCAGGATCACAAAGCTGTAAGTGTCTAAGGCCATATTTGAAGTCAGGTCTTCCCAAATCCAGACCTAACATGTTATCTGTTACTTTACCTAGCTTACTTTTTACTTGTTCCTTTACCAAATACATAGAAAATAAACACAAGGTTAATTGATTTCCCTCTTGTGAAGGTGAATTGGGGTGGGGGGAAGGGGAAGGAGCAGCACCTGTAAATATTGGGATCAGGAAAGATGTAAAAGATGCCACTTGAGCTAAATTTTAAAGGAAGCCAGGGATGGGCAGCTAGATAGTGCAGGGGACAAAATTTCAAGCCTGAAGGCAGGAAGACTTATCTTCCTGAGTTCAAATCTGGCCTCATACACTAGCTAACAAGTCACTTAACCCTATTTGCCTCAGTTTCCTCATCTATAAAATGAGCTGGAAAAGGAAATGGCAGACCACCCCACTATCTTTGCCAAGAAAACCCAAAGCAGTCATGAAGAGTCAGACATGACTGAAATGAGTGAACAACAGGAATTCTGAAACAGAAGTGAGGAAGGAAATACACTGGAGGCAATAAGGGACACCTTACTCAAAAGAGAAAGGAGGATTGTGGGTAAGTGTATTGTTAATGTATTTTTCATTAATAGGCCCATGTGACTTGAGTCACATGGAAGCCTGAGTCACATGAGTCTGTGGTGGGAGAAGCTTGCCAAACAGTTGGAGCAGAGCTGAGAGGAAGTTGGAGACAGCAGTTAGAGCTGAGGGAGAGAGAGGAAGCAGGCAGTGAGCTGTGAGTGTTTGTTTGTGGGAAGGCCCTAACGGGGGAAGGTTTGGAGATGGTGGTACCCCTTGCATTGTTATTGTGTATAGATTTCTTTGTTACTATGATGAATTTGCTTTTCTGGTCTTGGGATTCGACTTTCTAGTGTTTAAATAAATGCTTTGGTTCTGTCTTCCATGTGGAGAGTCTGTTATACTTTGCAATTCAGAATTATGCTGACATGTTCATAGCCGCTGGGCAAAAGGGGCAACTAGGTAGTGCAGTGGATAGAGCACCAGTGCAGGAGTCAAGAGGACCTGAGTTCAAATCTCACCTCAGACACTTGACACTCACTAGCTGTGTGACCTTGGGCAAGTCACTTAACCCCAATTGCCTCATCCTGGGTCATCTCCAGTGATCCTGATGAATATCTGGTCTCTGGATTCAGATGGTTCTGGAGAAGAAATGAGGCTGATGACCTGCAGAGCCCTCCCTCACTCAAAACAAAGTCAAGTGCAAGTCATGTCATTATTTCTCTGATGGCATGGTCTCCATCGGTGATGAAGGACTAACAAGCAGATGCTATGAATATCATGTTGGCACTATAAGGACAGTTCAACTGGACTATAGAATTCTCAAGAGGAGTAAATAAGCCTGGAAAAAATAAGGCTTTAAGTAAAAAAAAAAAACATGTATTTGTACTGGATCCTAAAAGTAAGGGGAATCACTAGAATTTATTTAATAGGGAATGGACATGATGAGAATATCTAACAGCTGTGTGATAGAGGGAATGGAGACTGGAAAGACCAGAAACTGAGAGAGCAATTAGGAGTCTACAGCAACCTTTGAAGTAATAAACGATAAGGGCCTGAACTGGAGTATTGGCTATCTGAATAGATAGAAGGGGATGAATGTGAAAGATGTTGAAGAGGCAAAATTGACAAGACTTGGCAACTGATTGAAAATATGGCATGAACAAGAATGAGGAGTTGAGAATGGCACCAAGGTTGACTAGAATGATGGCAGTACCCTCAACAGAAAAAAAAGAAAAGAAAGATCAGAAGAAGAAGTTTGTAAAGAAAAACAAATTTTGTTTTCAACATGCTGAATTTGAAGTTCCTGAGTTTGAAATGTCCAACATACAGTTGATGATGCAGGATTAGACCTTGGGGAAAGACTAGGGATAGACATATAGATTTATAGTTATCAGCATAGAGATCACTGAACACATGATAAACAATGAAGTCCCCAAAAGAGAGTATATAGAGAAAAACAAGAAGCCCCAGACCAGAGCCTTGGAGCCCACCCCGAATTAGGTGATGGGATTTAGATGATGATATAGCAAAGGAAACTGATGAAAGTAGTATGGCCTGTAATGAGAGAACCAAGAGAAAACAAGGTCAGAAAAACACAGGAGGAAAAGGTGATGAAATATCAAATGCTGCAGAAAGATCAAACAAGATGAAGACAGAAAAGAAAATAGAATTTGGCAATTAAGAGATTATTGATAATTTTGGAGAGCAATTTCAGCTGACCAGTGAGGTCAGACAATACAATATGATCATGAAGGAAGTGAAACAAAATCATTGTAGGAAAATTATTTTTTTTTAATTTACTCTGCATCCTCATTTGACAAAGGGAGAAACAGAGGCAGAGAGCAAGTACACATCTCTAAAACATCACAACAGTATAATGAAAAATCAAGTCTTCTGCCTCAGGCTCAATATTCACCACATTAAGCACACAGACTTTCCCTGGTTTTATTAGCTTTATCTTATTATAAACCTGCTAAGAAGATATTGCAAACCATGTACTAGAGACATAGATAAAAAACCTATTTAAAAAGTAGATGAGAGTGTAATTGCAGCCATAAAGCATATAACTAAAGTGAAGAAAGAAAAGGAACTTTCTGATACTATCCTAAGCATCCAAAATCCATTTTTTTTCTGTTGAATATTACGAATATTTGTAAATACTAATCTCCTGCCTGTCTTCTCCTGGGCAATCTATCTGTTATTGAAAACTTGTGGTCCCAGTATATTTGGAAACTGTGACAGACTGTCTATCTCTTATAAAAATATTAGGTAAGTCTGCTTTCTTTACAAAGTGGGCAGTGTGATTCTGCATTGGCAGCAATCTAAACATAATGACAAACACCAATTAGTTTGGATATATTAGAATTTGATTTGTAGGTCCTTCTACCCTATTATTAGACATAGAATGAGGAGTTCGTGTAATATGAAGAATGGCTGATGGAAATGGGTGCCACGCATAGAATGCCTGAATTCAGGAAGACTCTTCTTGCTGAATTCAATTCCAGCCTCACACACTTACCAGCTATATGACCCTGGGCAAGTCACTTACCCCTGTTTGCCTCAGTTTCCTCATCTACAAAATGAGCTGGAGAAGTAAATGGCAAACCACTCCAGTATTTTTGCCAAAGGAACCCCAAATGGGGTCACAAAGAGTAGGGCACAAGTGACCACTGACCAAAGAGCATGAAGAAGCAGACTCAAGGAGACATGATCTTGGTCTTCAGGTATTTGAAAAGCTGTCATGTAACGATGGAGCTAGCTTGGTTGTTTGGTCCCAGCAGGACCGAGTCAAGAGCAAATCAAGTGAAGTCAACAAAGACTTAAGTGCTTACCAGACACTATGCTAAATTCTGAGAATTCAAATAACAACAAAAAGAAAGACTGTCCCTGTCCTCAAGGAACATATATTTTTTTAGGGTAAATAGTATCTTACTTTTTTCCAATTACATATAAAGATAGTTTTCAACATTTATTATCAAATTTTTCTTCTTCCCTCCCTTCCTCCCCCTCATCCCCAAGATGGTAAGCAATCTGATATAGGTTACACATCTGCAATCATGTAAACATATTTCCACACTAGTCGCCTGTGAAAGAGAAACAGAACAAAAGGGAAAAGCTACAAAAAAGTGAAAATAGTATGCCTAGATCAGCATTCAGACCCCATGGTTCTTTCTCTGAATACAAATAGCTTTTTCCATCATGAATCTTTTGGAATTGTCTTGGCTCATTGTATTGCTAAGAAGAGATGGCAGTCATAGTTGACCATCACAATGTTGTCCTGGTTCTGCTCATCTCACTTAGGATCAGAAACTTACATTCTAATGGAAGAACACAACACATAAAGTGGGGGAGAGAAATTAAGGTAGCCAGTGCAGAGGCCTAGTAATCAAAACAATCAAGACAAAAGCATTTATTAAGTTCCTACCATGCGGCAGACACTATGCTAAGTTCTGGGGATACAAATAAAGATAAAAACAAACAAGACGAACAAAAATTAAAAAAAAAAAGTCCCTACTCTCAAACAGTCTAATGCACAGAAGTAGCAAAAAGGCAAATAGAGGCTTAAAGTCAGGAAAAAATTCTTAACAGCTGAAGCTTGCCAGAAGTGGAATGGGTTGCCTTGGGAGTTAGTGAATTCCCCTCCTTGAAGGTCTTCAAAGGCTGGTTGATCATTTATCAGGTCTGTGATGATGGAGGTTTCTTTCATATATGAACTGGGCTAGATATCTTCTAAGGTCTCTTCACGTTGTCAAATTCTTCAATTCTGATTTGTCCTCCAGTCCCTTAACCCTCTTCTCCAGTCAAGTATAAGTCCTTGCCTCTTCCTCAAAACTTAAAATCACGCACATATTGAGACAAGTTGTGACCTTGGACAGCAAGTACATAGAGAGCCCCAACTCACAATGCCTTCATCTCAATAGTAAGCTTTATTCCCTTGGCTATAACAAATTGATTAGTCAAACCCAGTGGTTTGCTAGGGCTGACTTGTACCAACTAGGATACTGAAAATTTAAGTGACTTACCATAGGTCTCACAGCCAACACATATCAGAGGTGGGATATGAACACAGATCTTTCTGGCTCTGAGGCCAACTTTATACTCACTATTCCACGCTGCTTCTCTGTACCTATAATACAAAATATCTACAAAATTGATGCAAGACAATTATGGAGGGGGGGAGTTAATGGGAAATGGAAAGCTCAGGAGAGGTTTCATATAGAAGGTAGCACTTGAAATGATCATTGAAGCGAGCAAAGGATTCTACTAGGCAGAGTATTCTGGTTATAGGGATAGCCAAGGCAAAAGTAAGGAGATGGGAAATGTAGTGCTGTGTGGAATACTGTCAAATGGTAGTGTCTCTTCCCACCTTGCATTTCATATATTTATATTGTGTGTGTATATATATATGTAGATATATATGTATGTATATGTGTATGCATATACATATATATGTGGAGAGAGATAATAGATATACATATATACACACATATGTTTTGTATATATTTTCATATGTATACATAGTATCTTCATAGTTGCATTTGTAACACCTGGCACATAGTGGGTGCTTAATAAATGGTTATTAATTGAGGGATTGACTGAATAATCCAGTCCTCTCATTTGACATATAAGGAAAATGAAACCAAATAGCTAAGTCCCTTGACAGTGCTACAGCTGAATTCATGATAGACTTGGAATCAGGAGGCCCTGGGTTTGAATCTTACCTGAGACATTTACTGACTATGTAATCCTGGGCAAGTCATTGAACCTCCCAGACTTAAGTTAATATATTTATAGAGATGTAGAGTAGATATAAAGAGTAGCACCTATCTCACACTTTACTCTCATTTGATCCTCATAATACTATGTAAAGCACTTAAAAGTCATTAAAATACTATATAAACATGAATTATTACTCTTGAAAGGCAACACTGCAGCGTAGGTAAAGCAGTAGATTTACATTGAGGAAGCTCTGGGTTCAAACCCTGCCTCTCAGTCCTTTCTTCTTGTGGTTCAGCTGTTTTTACTTGTGTCTGATCACATTTGGGATTTTCTTAGCAAGGATACTGGAATGTTTTACCATTTTCTTCTGCAGCTCATTTTGCAGATGAGAAAAATGAAACCAACAGGGTCAAGTGACTTACCCAGGGTCACACAATTAGTGACTGAAGTTGGATTTGAACTCAGGACTTCCTGACTCCAGACTCAGACAGGACTTTCTTATAATGTTCCAGAAATCTCGTCTCCTTAGAATTTCACTCTAACCCTTGACTTCACACACTAGAAGTACTCTCTGCTGGTGGAGAGTCAGGAGTGTAGTCTGGAAAGAAATGAAGACATTGGTAGCCTGTTCCGAGAAGAAAGAGCCAATCAGAGACAAAGGCCACAAGGGCAGAAAATGTAAGATCCTTAAGAGCAAGGACTGTTTTCATGTTTATGTTTGTACCCCCAGTACTCCAGTATTTAACAGTGTCAGTCTTACAATAAATGCTTAATTAAAGCATGCTGAATCGAGTTGAATTATCCCAGGTCACATAGCCAATTAGTCTCAGAGCCAGACTACCTAACTTCCCAGTATAGAGTTCTCTCTCTCTTCTCTCCCTCCCTCCCTCCCTCCCTCCCTCTCTCTCTCTCTCTCTCTCTCTCTCTCTCTCTCTCTCTCTCTCTCTCTCTCTCTCTCTCTTTCTCTCTCTCTCTCTCTCTCTCTCTCTCTTCTGCTCTGTTACACATTGTCTTCCATTCAAGTCATGTGCCCAACCCGGTCTTTCTCCAGTGTTCAGAGATTGCTTCTGTTCTCAGTGCTCTCACTGACCTTTAATCCTTAACACTAAATGTGAAGGCATCCCTGCTCTGGAATTGTACCAGTATTCTACAATCAAAGGGAGCCTGGGCAAGAATGAACATTACCGTGGTGATGTCAACTATTCACTCAAAACAACAGCGGCAGCTACAAAGGCTGTCAGGTCAGCTGTCATTGATCAGATGGAAAATACCTGGGGAGGCTCCTTTGTGACAGGAGACCCTGACCTGCCCATCAACATGGCTCTTAGTCCCTGCATGTCAGAGCACAGCCCAAAGCTCCCCAGGCATTTCTAAAGTGCCAAGATCAGCTTTGACATGAACGAGATGTCCTCCATCCTTAACTATCTTCGGTGTTATTCACTTTTGTTTATTTCATATTTATTCTGTATAAATTTGGTCACTATAAAATAGATGTATATGTTTTCTCTTTTGATAGAATATTAACTCCTCAAGAGCAGGGATTATTCCCACTGAATCAGGCATGGAGAGATATTAATACAATAAAATGTCACTGATTTCCAAAACTGGAAATCAAGTCAGTCTGGATTAGTGACATGATTCATTTATGTTTTACTTTGATCCATTAGGAACCTGGCCAGCACATTAAAGGTTAGTACCCAAATTGCTACCTGCTCTGCTCACAGAGGGACAGGAAGCTTTCATAGAGCCAGTCAGGGCTTTATTTTTAACACCTCAGCAGTAAGAAAGCACCTCCAACAACAGCCTTAAGAACTTGGGAAGTGCATGTTCTTGCCTTAGAAGAGGGTCTAAATTATTAATGACAGCCTTTCTTCATGCTTCAAGTTTTGCTAAAAAGAAATGATCAGTCATCAACCTAGATAGTTTACCTCCATTTCACCGATGAAATCTCTCTAAATTGGTTTGACTATGGTCATCAATCAAATTGCATTTATTTGCAGCACCACAACATAAAGTTGCTTCATAACGAAGTTGTTGTCTAACTGTAATCTTGACCAAGTAACTTCATGAGGAAAATTGTATGTTGAATTACTAAGCAAGAGAAAGAAAGAAAAAAGACTCACAGATTTGTAAGTGTTTTTATAGAAGGTTTGGGCTTTTTTTTTAATTTTCAGATTTTTAAAGGGAGACTTAAGCCTTTCGTTGAAAACAAAAAAGTCTTGAATCTTAAGTGTAAACTTTCAAGGGCTTATAATATCTGCTTTATTTAACATCCTTAGGACAACAGTTTGGAGAGCAACTTGAGATGTGTTATTTGCAACTGAAAGAATTCCACCTAGTGCTAGGAATTATTTGAGCTTAGCAAACTAGCATTTACACATCCTTATCTTGCCTGTGGCTATAGAATAAGAGGTCTAGTTTCTTTTAAAATGGCCAACATGCCCAAATTAAGAATTGGAACTGATGAGCTTTGAGGGCATTGAAAAGAAAACTTGGTTACTCTTTTGACAGCTTGTGGAACCAGGACCAAACCTTCCACTGCTAATGAAATTGGACTACTGGAGCATGAAGCAAGCTGCCCTTGACAATTTGATTTCCTCCCTACCTCATGCCCCAGGCACCAAAGGATACTGCCCTAGCCCAGTTTTCTTACTGAAAAGAAAATATACATACTTTGCCCACTTTCTAAATCCAAAAAAGCTATGTCGACACAATTCCCAGATAAAAAGTGAAAGTTTCATTTAGCCATTTGGATGTTTTCAAGATGCCACCATTTTCCATTATTTGCAAATATATATGCATATAGATGGAAATTATTTTTTCCCTTTTCTTCTGAGTATTCAGGTGTCATCCAGCTTTGGCCAAAGTCTTAGATGGCCTAATGGAAAAAGTACTGGCCCTCAGAGTCAAGGAAAACTGTGTTCATGTCTCATCCCAGATAACATCTATTGATGTCAGTTTCCTCATATGTAAAATGGGAAAAATAGGTTGTTTTGGAGCTCAACTGAGATAATATATACAAAGTGTTTTGCAAACCTTAAGGTACCACATAGATGACAGTAATAATTACTATTAATAGAAAATACATTTATTTATATAAATATATATATGGACCCCAGCCAGGTAAGGGAAAAGTCAGAGATAGAGTTGGAGAGATGGCTGGAGTCATTTTATGGAAAACTTTTAACAGGAAGAGACAAAAATAAACTATACACTGAAGTACTAATTGCTTTATAACTCCCAAAGTCAGCAGCTCTGTTCCAAAGGATTCATTCACTCTCTGAACCTCATAGATTGGACCACAATGCTAGTGAATGTCAGTGGTATCTCTTTGGAAAAATAACCCCAAGAGTCTTTCCTTTCCAACTTGATTTTTGAAGGGATATTTGTATATATTATATATAATATATTTGTATATTTTATATATATGGAATACCCACAATATATAATATCCCATATAAAACATATGGGGCACCCAACACTATGCTGTTTTCTGGAGGGAAGTTTCTCAGGCTGACACACCTGTTACAAGTAGACAGGCAACATGAAGTAGTAAGATGGGGTACTACAGCTATACTCAGATTAAAACCTCATTTCTATCACTAACTAGTTATGGACAAGTTACTGAGTGTCTGAGCCTCAGTATTTCTCATCTGAAAAATGGCACTAATAATCACGGTAATAATTACTTCGTTGGTTGTTGCTGAGGCTGCTAGGTGCCACATTACTGTCGCTCATGAAGTCAGGAAGACCCAAGTTCTAATCTGACCTGAGACACTACGTGACCCATGTGTCACTTAACTTCCTTTTGCTTTAATTTCCTCATCCATAAAATGGGAATAATAGAGGGGTCAGACAGATGGAAGAAGCAGGAGAGGGCAGTATCATGAAAACCTGATGAAGAGTGAGAATATTCAAAAAGAGAAGGAAATCTTGCAGAGATTCAAGAAAGGTCGTTATCTCTAGAAAGTCAAGTTCAAAAATGTAATCAAAATATGAAATTCTGAGACTCTATCAGCTTGAGTTGTGCTTGGACCACATGTACAAAACACAAATTGGTTGCAAGGTAAATTTGCATAGCTTCAGATGGTTTAAAAAATGTATGTAATATACCTGTCAAATACCCACAGGTTCAAATGATTTAGAAAAAGTATATAAAGCACCTGGCAAACTTTAACAGTGAATTTTAGTATTTCTATTTTAAATTCTTCAGAGAGAGTTGACTCAGCATGCTGGTGGCCTCTTTCCTATTCATTTTGTGCCGTTGTCTGTCTATTGCCTTTCATTCTCCATAGGCAACTGCCTCCCTTCCTTTTCTGATCACCCCATCCTTAATAATATCTTTTATACCATTCTGGAACGCAAGGTGCTGCTGGTTACACACATACTTATACATACCATTTGTTCCTGCATTGTATGTTGTGCTATAATTCCATGCATTTCATTCTTTTTTAAACTATCATGTGCAAGACTCTATACTTAGGGCTAGGAATCCAAAAAGAAAAGAGGAATAATCCCTGATCTCAAGGAGCATATATTTCATCCAATTTAAAATGGCATTTGAATTGAGTTAAATTTGAAATTTAATTCTTCTGAGATCATTATGTTATATAATTGACAACTATATATCATCACCAAGAGAAAACACCTGCAAAGAGAAAAATTTTTTTTTGATAGCTGTTAATTTGGAAACAAGATTTTTCCGGTTCTCCTTATTGTTAGAGTCTTCTCTCAAAGATCACCTTCCATCTATTCTGCATATATCTTGTATGTACTTATTTTCTTAAAGATTGTCTCCTCCATGAGAATAAAAATAAAAATACCTTCAAAGCAGGAACTCTTTTGCCTTCATTTGTACCTCTAGTACCCTGTGCTTGATACGCAGGAGTTGTTAGTCAGTCATGCCTGACTCGCTGTGATCCCTTTTGGGGTTTTCTTGGCAGAGATATTGGAGGGGTTTGCCATTTCCTCCTCCAGTTCATCTAACAGATGAGCAAACTGAAGCAAACAGAGTTAAGTAACTTAAGTCACACAGCTAGTAAGTATCGGAGCTCGGGTTTGAACTGGTGAAGATAAATCTTCCTGATTCTAAGCACAGTGCACTATCCACTGAGCCACCTGGCTGCCCTACACAGTAAAAGCTTAATTGTTAGCTGAGTGACTGACCATGCCTTGTAGATAGTAGGCATTTAATAATGCTTATTGAATAATTGTACAATTACCCAAATATAATCTCACTCTCTTTCTCAGAACTCAGCTCTTTATAAATCATACTATCATTTTTAAAAATGCTAATTCAAAAGAAACCCTCATAAGAAGTTTTCCTAATTGGTGCTTTTTTTGATGTAATACCAGTTTGCATGATTCTTTTTTAATATGCACATGTAAATTATCAATTTGTGTTGGAAATAAAGTTACCAATTTTAATACTATTGGAGACCAACTCATAAGTTACTAATGGACTATTTTAGACTGCATTTTAAGAATATAAGAATTAGATCTGGAGTCTAAAAACCTATATTCTAATCCCAGCTCTGCTACCAGCTACACCTGTGTCCATGGGCAAGTCTAGGCTTTTAGGCTTCATCTGTCAAATGAAGAGATTGGGTAAAATATTCTCTAAGGTCCCTTCCAGCTGTAGCATTCAATGACTGCTCTCCAATTTCAAAACCCCTTACAGCATGTTCTCTCTGGAACTCCATTTGAATTAAATTTGCACAGTTCAATTTTGAATGTGTTGCATAAATGCCATTTCCCTGTTTCATTCTTAATGCAGCTCAGAGGTTATGGGACTAAAAATGTCTTCTAAGCAAATTACTGATATTTTTTTATTACCCTCCAATTTTGTAATTGCTAACATCTTCACAGCTGTTCATCAGCTACCTTGTAAATAATCCAGTATGTGTGAGGGAGCTTTTCAGAGAAAACAGGAAAAACATTTTAAATAATGAGTGCCTGTTGTAAAAATTAATGTTTTTGCATTTTATGGCCCATTTGCAATAAATTATGGATAATGTCAGGACTATCCTACATCCCCATTTCCTAAATATCATCCTGAGGTTAGCAAACAAACAATTCTTTTCTTCATTTGTTATACATTGTCCCTAGAATTGTCTTTTTTTTTAAGTTACATTAAGGGACTAGCCTGACATAGCATGTGTAATGCTCTTGCATTAGCAGTGCTCCCATATCATTAGCCTGTACAGGTTTCCAGAACCAGAGATTTTGAGGGTCTTTCAGGTCTTTAACTGTCTTGATTGTAGCACAAATACTGTACATATTTTCTTTGCTAAATTAGACTCTGATAAGTGAACATGTGCCTAATGATTTCTCAACAATTAAGCAACCAGGTTCGAGTTTTTTGAGTTGTTTTCTATTTACAGGAAGTAGTACAACATATTAAAGCTTTGGAGTTTGGCCATGTTTCCATTTACTTATGGCTTCTTTGCTTCTGCTTTTCAGAAAGTATTTATTTGCCTTTTATAGCCACAGGAGGAATGTACTTTGTTTTGTTGTGAGTACCTAGATACCACCATGCTAGGCAGCATGGATATGTGGAGTCATAGACTATTACATGAGCTGCATGGGTCAGCAAAGGCATGGTGAATATATGAACATGACAAAGGAAGTGTGGATTGGCATTGAGAGTAGCCATGTGGACAACTGAGGCAGAATGGCATATTGGATCAAGTGACAGACTTGGACTCAAGTAGATACAGGTTTGAACTCTTATTCAAACTAACTGCAGACTTTGGGCTAACCATTGAACCTCTCTAGATTTTAGTATCATCAGCTGCAAAATAAGGAGAATGCATTCAATAACCTCTAAGATCCCTTCTAATGCTAAATGGTCCTATGAGTATGCCAGACTTAGCCTCTCTGGGAATGGTGATCAGTACTCCATAAAATGACCAAGGATATTTTATTGCATCTGGAACATAGTTGGGGAGAACAGAAGAAACAATATATCTAATAGGTCCAAAGATGACTGTACACAGTTATGCCAGAACCAGTTCAAATCAGTTCTAACTGTTTTGATTAATGCAGCTCAGAGGTTAATTAGTTTAACAACCAGTTAAATTTGTTGTTAAAATTGGTTGTTAAATTTTCAGTTTGAACATTTACACTTGGGAAATAGATCAATGCTACCAATCAGGGCAATGCTACCAATGGAGCAGTTGGGTGGTACAATGGATAGAGTGCCAAACCTGGAGTCAGGAAGACTTATGTTCCTGAGTTCAAATATGATTTCAGACACTTAATTGTTGTGCAAATGGAGAAGTTTTGAATGCTATGGATAAGTTCACTTACCTTGGTAATGCACTTTCCAGGGATGTCCCCATTGATAATGAAGTTGACGCATGATATTGACAGAGCTAGCTCAGTATTTAAGGAAACTTGACTAGCACAGCAATGTCATTTCGGTCCTCTTTGAAAACAAAGGACAACCACCAGCTGTGTGACCCTGGGCAAGTCACTTAGCCCTGTTTGCCTCCTTTCCCTCATCTATAAAAGGAGCTGGAGAAGGAAATGGCAAATCACTTCAGTATCTTCGCTAAGAAAACCCCCAAATGGGGTCATAAAGAGTCAGACAGGACTGAAAAACTACTGAACAATTAGGGCTGGTTTTATTGTTTTGTTAATTATCTACACTTTTTTAAATGATGGAGAAAACATTAATAATTGAGTTTAAACTTAGAAGTGTGTCAAGTGTATGTGGCTTTTTATAGAGAAGTCCATTAAACATTTACCAACACACTTCTGACTGTAACCCTAATACTTAACATGTAACCCTACATTTGAGAATGTAAAACTCAAGGTATGGACATCTAGGAAAAGTAAAGAATTACAGAGTCGCTTAGCCTGGAGGGAGTCACCGTTTCCTTCTCCAGTGGATTAAGGCAAACACAGGCTAAGTGACTTGCCCAGGGTCACACAGCTAGTCAGTGTCTAAGGCTAGATTTGAACTCAGGTTTTCCTGACTCCAAGTTCAATGCTCTATCTACCGAGACATCTAAAGCTATAAAAGTCGGTTATTCTTAACATTTGAATCACTAATTGTTCCAGCGTACAATGGATATGATAATATTTAACTCGTCCCACAGAGGCTTAGGAAGTTTACTGGTTGTTTGGAGATTCTCAGGTGCTCTATCCCTGCCCGGTATTCTTTTCATATGATCAACCAATTAATCAATGAACATTTACTTCGTGCAATTTTTCCTTAGGATTTCAATAGGGAATATACCCAATATGTTTAAAGGCCTTCTTCTTGATCCCTTAATGTCTCAGGAGTACCAATTACCCTCTCAGCTCTCTGTTATATCTCCTTTGCTGGTTTCTTTCTCTGGTCATTTACATCTTTGATTTTATCCCTATACCAATGAAATTCCAGGTCCATTCCTTCTGCCCTATATTATTTCTCATGTACAAGTTATCACTGGTAAATAACCAACAGAATGCAAAGTTCACCATGTATCATGTCAAGTATTTGAGTATTTTCAATTTTAATTTTTCTTAGATCAGAATAAATAGTGGCTGAATTTAAGTTTAAATGCATTCACCGGATTAGAATATTTCTATGTTAAGGGAGAGAATTTTAAGATTCTACCATGAAGTGGAGGAAAGAAGTAGACATTTGCTGGTAATCTTAGAGTCTCTCTTTGCATTAGGCAGTTTATTTTCAATTCCTTCTTAGATCTAAAGACCCTTCCTCTATAAATGTTCTAATGTGTTTCTCATATAAAAAAGAAAGTTCTTAGTACTTCTAGGGCACCTCAAAATCTTCAAGTGACTAACAAATCTATTAAGCCTCTGTGGGACTAGGTAAATCTTACTACACTCATTCTACATTGGAGCAGTTAGTAATTCAAACATTAAGCATAACTGACCTCTATATAGTGATTTAAGGTATGCGAAGCACTTTAAATACATTATCTCTTTTGAGACTCACAATGAGCTTGGGTTGGGAACTGGTCTCACCATATCACAAATGAGAGAACAGAAACTATTATGTTCAGTGATTCGGCCGATGTCACACAACTAACTTTCTGAAACAGAATTTGAATCCATGTTGTCCTGACGCCAAGACTAACATTCTATCCATGAATATCATCTATTCCAGAATATGAAATAGTGTCTCCTAGTCCCCCCCCAACCGCTTAACTATGTTTCCTCCTTGTTTTTCATAATCATGTAAAAATATTAGAATGACTCTTTAGAGTTCTATTACTAGACATGGAAGAACTGGGACAATGTGAATTTAGCTCTTTCTGACTCCAACTTCAGCTTATTTTCAGTTATTTTGAAGCCTGTGAGTAAGCACAAGTGGGAACACAGATATTTTGATATAAAGAAATTATTGGTGAGAGCGGTTCAGTATAGAAGGAGGAAATCTGAATGCTATCTTCAACTGGGATTACTTCTTACCTCATTCTTCCTACATAATTATATCTGTTATACTTTTGAAGAATTCCCTTGCTAGCACAAACCAAGACAAAAAAAATATTTTTTCCATAGCCCTAAATATGCTGAGATGATAGACGCTTGAAGTTTGAGACCTGTTTTTCCTATTTTATTTGAGTTTCTCTTCACAATCATTTTTCAGAGGAGACAGCAAATCACCTGAAGATTCAAGTAAAGCAAAATCAAATCGAAAGGGAAAATTCAGCATGACTGTATTTTGTAACTTGGTTATTTCTGAATTCCAGCTACATAATTTATGGAAAGATTCACCTACAGTACAGTTCAATGATGCAAGTAATTTCAGTATGCTTTAGCCAAATAAATCTCCCCAGTACATTATTCCTAGTTAATAATGAACACACAAAAAAGATGGAAATCTTCTACCAGAACAATTCATTTTAAGTTAATTACATAAGTATCAGGAGTGAGGAGTCTGTAGTCTCTGGCCTGTGGACTAGCAGTACCAACAGGGTGAATGACAGGGTCCTTGCTATAGAAGTAGATGGACATTGATAAGACTTGTCAGTTTCAGTTTGTTCCCTTTTTTATGCCTACCTCAACAGTGAATACTCACATAAGTCTTAATACCATAATTTAAAGCAGAGGAAAGAAACTCTAGTCATGAGACAGACTAATATCTGTGTGTGTCATCAGGTTTGTTTTGGGGGGTTTAAGGACAATCACCAGCTTATGTTAGGAGTAAGGATTGCACCAGCTCTAGGGTACCACTTGTCACCCAGCTTGTCCTTGTGATTTCAAGAAACTGCAGCACATTCAGTGGCCACACGCTGGTACACCATCGTGGTAGATGGGCTAAACTGAATCGAGTGTGACTGACAGGCCTCAAACCTGTCAGTGACTTAAAGGGATGTCCACATTAATCATGTGAAGACTTCCCTCAGCCAAATGGGCAGATGAGAACAATTAGTCCCAATGGCCATGAAAGTGGCTGAAGCAGCAGAGCTTGTCCAGATATCAACTATTGCATCCTGGGCCATCTTTAGTTGTCTCGACTTTTGTCTTATCACTGGGCTTTGATGAGTCAGGAAGAGAAAATGAGGTTGATGACTTTGACTTAATCTGTTTTACATAAATCCAATTCACATCCAAGTCAAGATATCACCCATCCTCCACTATTTTACCCCAACATCACAATGTCATTGGTCCTTTTTGAAAATGAGGGACGAACACCAACAACCAAGGTTCTGAAGTCTGAGGTATTCTGTAGGTTCTAGTTTTTAAAACGATAGCTCATGTGTCCCTTCCAGCTTTGTTGAACCTTTAATAGTTAGCCACTAGACACAATGAGATCAAAGAAAACATATTTACCAAGACAATATAGTATGATTAATGGTAATAAGACATGGTTCCCAAAAAATCTGGGGCACATTCTTCTACAACTATACGCAGTAATAGTGAGGAGATTAGACAGACACAGAGTATACAAGGAGAAAAATAAACATTTAGGGAATATGGGTGGCCAAAGTAACACCACTCAGAGTGAAAACCTGATAAAGTGTTTGAATACATGATTGGACACTTTGCTTTGGGGTTTGAGCAGGAACAGTATGCCAAAACGGGATCTGAGGATGCTAAAGTCGAACCACTGCCACCTATCCCCATAATTTGTCCAGGGGTAGCCTTGTTGGGCATATAGACTACACTAGTGTCAGCCCTAAAGAGAGTGGTTTTGTTTCTTATGCAGATTGAGATACGATGCTTGGATCAAATACTCATTAAGCAGCTGATGGAACTTCATGCTGGCATCCAACACTTGAAGCAAGAATACAGTGATATGACGAACATAGGATCCGACTACCACCAGATGGTCAACCCCCAAGATGTGTATTTTGATGTACCAATATTAGCAGAACCTTTCTTTCTGCATAAAATTCCTTTAAAGACACCTTGCCGTAGAAGTTCCATGCCATGATCCAACAATAGAAGTTCATCTTGCGACTCTGTCAATATCAACCAGTATTTCTAACTCAGAATATTTCCTTCTCTGTACCATATGGCAGGGGAATATTTATGTGAATCCTTTTCATTGATGGATACATTCTGTTAAATCAAGCTGAACTAAGGTAACCCTGATAAATCACATCATTTTGCTAATGTTTTCCTTCCTTACTTGTTCATCTATTTGATTTTTTAAAAAGTCAATGGTGACTTTGCAAATCAAATCACAAGAGAAAGGTTTGGGCTTCTAATACAATTGGGTTATTTCATTTTGGTAATTGAAAATCAAATGTAAGTATATTGAGAATTTTGGCTAGAAATTAAGGACATTATCTTGTAAGAAATAAGTGTACATACAACATCCTGTAAAAATAAATCTTTTAGTTTTTAAAACTTCCAACACTTCTGTGTAGGCATGCATTCTAAGTATGCCCAAAATACACAATACAGACTCATGCCTAAAAAATAAACAAATTTTCAAAACCGGTGTTTGCTTTACATTTTTAACTTGTCATTTTGCAAATGAAGTTTAGTTGTCATTAACTTCAGATACATTTGTATTTTTATAATCTGACATTAGAATGTAAGATTGTTGAGAGTAAATCATTTCATTCTTTGAATTTGTATCCCAGGAACTCTCTTAGTACACGGCACATAAACGCTTGATAAATGGTGGTGATTTATTGATAAATAAAAACAATATTTTTCTACCTGGGATTAAGTAAATGTGAAACTTTTTAAAAAATGTCCTGGGTGTTCACCCCAGTGAAATGTGTTACACATATTTACATGAGTGTTCCTTTTGTGGTGCAGATATTTTGGAAGCCTGTGGGAAAAAAAATAGGTTTAGACACTCCTGGTTTCTATATTTTTGAACTGAGCTTCCAGTTTAGATAAATAATTAAACTAGTCCCACCTTTGCTTCTAGTGGGGATCTGGGGTGGGGGGAGGAGCAGAGTCCACCATTTCCCAATGCAACCTGCTCCATATTTGTTAAGAATCTAATTGTTTAACAGTTTTGTCTTATACTCAGCTGAAATCTAGTTCCCTTTAATTGTCATTTCAATTGTTGGTATACTCTCCCCTAGGATGTATGGGGTGTTCAAGGAGGACTGTCACCTCTGATGTGAGGTTTGCCAAGTCCTTTTCAAGACTGCTCATCCACTTTGGTGTCCATCTGCCCCCCAACTTTCACCTGTGACTCCAAGAAGCTGTAGCATATGCACTAACCACACTCTGATAAGACCATCTTGGAAAACAGTCTAAACCAAGTTAAAGAATCAACAGGGCTCAAACAGGAATCAAAGGCCTTACCTTTAGGTAAGTTAGGAGAATGTTTACCTCAAGCATGTAAAGACTTTCTCTGGTGGAATGGGCAGATGAGAACCATCTGTCATAATGACCACAAAGGTAGCCAAAGCAGGCATTGCAGAGCACTTAGAGCTTGGTCAGACATCAAAGACAACAAGGTCATCCAATGCATCTCAGATCATCACCAATCCTCTTGACTTTCAGTTTAACCACTGGATTTCAAGGACTCTAGAAGTGAGGCTTACAACTTGATGCAACTCTGCTTCACTGAAATCCAGTTCATACACTCACTAAGACATCACCATGTCATATCACTGCTCCACTTCACAAAGAACAAGGAGCATATCATTCCACCTCTCCAAGATTACTTGGAATATATTGTGTATTTATTTGTCTCTGTACTTGTTACCCTTTTCAGGAACTTTTATTTTTTGTCTTTTTATTATGAGCTTAATAATGGTATTAAGACCGGCACATAGTAGACACTAAACTGATTCCAACTAAGGGATATTTAGAAGAAATAGCACAAAAGTAGTCAAGAGTTTGAATATTCTAAAGAAGAACCTGCTGGAGAAACACCATTGTCTACAAGTGAGCCCTGCTTTCTATCGGTGTCTGATTGAGATGTAGCCCAGAGTACATCTGTTAAGACTTTCAAGAGGCTATTCCAAACAACCTGAGTTCAGTTCCTACAAGAGATGAGTATGCGACTCTTGTCAAGTCTGGAGAAGAACTGACAGTAGGAAAATATCAGAAGCATTTACTTCAATCTGTAGACTTAAAAATACCAATCCTAACATCATGCTCATGACTTTAAAGTTGAATAAACAATTTCATCAAATTTGAGAATTTGGTTTACTTGTGGTCATGGTAATGGTGGTGTTTCAGTTGTTTCAGTTATGTCCAGCTCTTTGTGATGCCATTTGAGGTTGGCAAATATACTGGAATGGTTTGCCATTTCCCTCTTCAGTTCATTCTACAGGTAAGGAAACTGAGGAAAACAGGGGTAAGTGACTTGCCAGGGTCCCACAGCGAGTAAGAATCTGAGGCCTGAGGCTTTTTAACTCCAGGTCTGTACCACCTAACTACTTTGGTTTATTTATTGTGCTTTAAAATTAAATTGTTTGGGACTTTTTAAAAGAATTTAATTCAATAATTAGTACTTGTTTTGCTCTGTAAAAGCACATAGAACAAGTCTTATTCTTCTGCATAAGACAGTCCTTCAGATACTTGAAAGACAGTTATCATGCTTTCTGTCTTCTCTTCTCTAGGCTGAGCATCCCCAGTTCTTTTGGCTGGTTTTATATGACATGATTTCCTTACTATCTTGATCCCCCTGCCTCCCCTCATGTTCTCCAGCTTCTTTCTAAAGCATAGTACCCAGAGCGTAGCACAACATTACAGACACAGTCTGCCTAGGGCAAAGTCAAACATGACTATTACCTGCACCCATTACTAAGTTTTTCCTCTCAAAGCAGGGACTGGGACTTTTGTTGAACTTTTTGTTTGTTTTGTGGTTGGATGGGGCAGGGGCAGTATTTGTGGTGGGATATGGAGATGGAGAATTTCCATGTACCTCTGACAACTCATGTTAAGCTCACAGTCCACTACAACTTCTGGGCTTGTAATCTTAATTGCTTTCTATCCACATATAACCCCCATCTTGTACATGTGCAACTCTTTTTCACTCCAAGTACAGGGAATCTTTCTAGTTATTTTGGAAACTTTATGACAGTCAGGGCCCAGACTGCTTCTGGCTCAGAGATGTCACCCACAGTCCTGGGAAAATCTCTTTACTGAGTAGACCAACTTGACTCTTCAAAAATGCAGATGCAACATATAAACAGCCTTAGTACAACCAATAGCATAGGAAAAGCACCATTGCGTGGTGGGTAGAGAGTGTCTTCTGAGCTAGAAATAACTGGATCCAAGTCAAGCCTCTGACAATAACCTGAATATGTAATCCTGGACAAGTCACCTTTCCTCTCCGTTGTGACAGTAGACCACTCTCTGAGATAAGTGATACAGCAGGTGTCAATCTGTTCTGATAGAGGGAGTTTCCTCCCTGGGAGTTCCCCACACCAATAGAATTAGAGGGCCATGTCAAAAAAAAAAAAAAAAACAACTTTGCAAACTGATTTTTTCTTTTCTATCAAACATCATTATAGGATTCTGCATTGTCTTAGGGAGTCCCTAGGTATTTCAACAGTCTAGTTCTCGCTGAGAAGTTCCCTTACTACCTACTTTCTCTGCACGGGCTGAACTTTCCTAAGCTTCTCCCTTATTATTCCCATACAATGGACAAAAAACAGACTCCAGTCTTGGCCTTCACTGCTAGCAGTCTCCTTTCTGGTTGTGACTGTATTCTCTAACACTCTTTACTTGAATCTGAAAGCTCTCATGATCTCTGCCAGGATAGTATGCTGAGATTTTTTTTTTTTTAAATCTCTGAGGAACTCCCCTCCTCTTTTGTGGATTGATACCTTTTTAATATTTTTTCAATATTAATAATATCTATAGCATCTACCTCACAGGGTTGCTATAAGATTTAAATGAAATAAAGTATTAAAATGTTTCACAAACCTGAAGGTGCTATAAAAATATTGGTTGTCATTACTCTTGCTGTTATGGATAAAGGTACTAAATGTGACTGGTTAGAACTGGGAATCAAAGTTGAGGAACACATAGTACCTTCCCTCAAGGGTCTTACATTCTAATAGGAGAGAAACCATCAGTACTTTTTATGAGTCATTCAATGATAATGACCCAAATAGTAGACTAGAAATAGTGTTTTTGTAGTCAGATCTGTCTCTGACACAAGCTAACTATGTGACCCCAGGAAAACCGTTTAATATCTGTGAGCCTTGGTTTCTTCATCTGTAAAATAGATGTAATATTGTATTACATACTTCACGCAGAAAAACGTGCATTATAAACCTTAAAGGTTTAAAAGGTGAGCTGTCACTGTGAAACTTTGAAAAGACCAAGTACATAATAGCAACAGTTGCAATTTGCATGTTTTATAGCAAAAGCTACAACTTGCATGTTTTTTTTAAATTTACAGTTGACCTTTATGAAAGGAGTGGGGTGATGGCTGAATTGGGAACAGGCTTGGGATGGGCATGGGTGTAGGGGCTTCATCCCATGGACATAAGGAATGCTGAACCTGAATCCTGGCTACTTCCAGTACATGTATTTTGGCCTCTTGCACAACCAGGAGCCTATGATTGGCTCCCCATGAGGTATCCCTCTCCAACTCCTCAAACTTTCTTGGGAGACTGAATCAAAGAGGACTGGTCACTGAGCAGCAAGAGCAGGAGAGATAATTTCTATTCTTGTCTCTTCTTCCTTTCTTCTGAACAACTGACTTAGAACTCTGATAGCTCTCTCTTGAATTTCCTGTGAGAGTCAAAGTATATTCCTCTTCCCCTCCTTACCAGCAACTATGGCAGCTTCTCACATATGCCACTGAGAACAAGTGCTTACCTTAGAGAATCTGAGATCAGCCCTCTGGGCTCCACCAGTCTTTTCTGCTATATGTTTCTTTTCAACTTCCCCTGAAAGGTAATAGTCAGGAATCAATCATATTTCTTTTTGATTCTGCTTCAAGAAAGCTCAGTATTTAGTTCAGTTGCTATTGCTTTTCTATTCCTCCTTCAATATTTTGCAAAACAATGAATGTCAACATTCGAAGTCTTGGACTTTTCTAGACCAAGAAATTGTCTCTGCTTATCAAGGATTTTTCGCTTCACAAAATGAAACTCATTGAACCTCAGTTTCCTAATCGATAAAATGGGATTAATGCTACCCTGTTATCTCTCTCAAGGCATTGCTAAGAGGCTCAAATGAGAAAATATAAGCAAAGCACTTTGAAAACTTTAAAGTGCTATAGAAAGAGTAGTGATGATGATGAGGATGATGAGGATGATGATGTTGATGATGTTGATGATGGCAATGATTTATGGGAGTTCATCCTTGCATGCAGTGGAATTGGTCCTCAAAGTAAAGTATAAGATTGATCTCAGCTAACTCTGATCAAAAGAATGATCCAAGACAATTCCAAAGGACTCTTGATGAATAAAGCTCTCCACCTCCAGAGAGAAAACTGATGAACTCTGAGTACAAATTGAAGTACAATTTTCTCACTTTATTTTTCTTACTTTTTTGGTGATATAACTAATATGGAAAAATATTTTGCATGACTTCACATGTATCATTGATAGTTTACTTTCTCAATGGGTAGAGAGGAATGAGGAGGGAAAAAATTTGGAACTCGGAATTTTTTAAAAAATGAATGTTAAAAATAAATTTGTAAGAAGTTTGATCTCAGGTAGAAACCTTTTCTATTTTCATATATAGCTTTCTTCTATTTGTGTATTCCTGAGGCTTGTGTTTTCAAAGAATGAAAAATAAGTAATATAGTCCCTGACCACCTATGTGTGACGATTGTTAAGCGTTTAATTAATGGAAGTTATTTCAATCTTCCTGCATTCCAAAAGGACTAGGAAGAACTGTGGCTTGCATCCTTGGCATTCATTATCTTATTTTATCTTACCGACATCCCTATGGGATAGGTAGGATAGAGATTTTTATAGAGCAGGAAACTGAGGTTCAGAAAGATCTGTAATTTGTTCAAAGTTATGCAGTAAGTGGTGGAGATAGGACTCATTTCTTCTTCAAATTCAGTCTTCTTTTCATTACATCACACTATCAGCCGACAAGTGTAGCCTTGTTATAGAAACTCTTTATTCTTATGACATCATAAGATGGTCATACAGAAAAATCTGATTCATTCTTGCACTTCTGCCTTCCTTCTGTTTTGTCACTATCCTTTGGGAAAACCTAGAGAGTTTTCAACTTCCCTTGGGTATGGTTACATGGCACAATATAGAAAGGGTGGAGTTTGAAAGCCATTAGATTAATAACCTTGGTTCAAATACTGCTTCTGATGCTGTTTTTTAAAAATGACAGTTTTTTCCTCTAAAATATAAGCCTTTTAAGGGCAGGGATCATTTTTCTTTTGTCTTTGTGTCACCAGGGCTTAGCATAATGCCCATCACATCATAAGAATAAGGATGGGACATGTATTTTTTTTGGGTAGGGAACTCCCAAATCAGGAAACACTCTCTACCAATATACCTCTGCAATTTATATTCTTAAAGAGTTGACTAGAGCAGCGACAGGTTAAATGACTTTTTCAAGGTCACACAGTCAGTATAAGGCAGAGGAGACACTCAAACCTAGGATATTATAGCTTTAAAGGCGACTCTCTATCCACTCCCACCATGCCTGGAATGTGGGGACACATAAATAAATGCCAGTTGATTGACTGGTTGATGTCCTATTTCTGCTAGGGAGATTTTTTTTTTAAGATTTGGTGTTGTTTGTTGGGTGAAGTCACTAATAAAAAATTAGTACTAAATGAGTGGTACCAATGGGCAAACTGGTACAGAAGAAAGTGCTCTGGAGATGGAGTTAGGAGACTTGGGTTAGACTCTGCCACTTACGAGCCACATAGCTTTGAGCAAGTCACTTTCTTGGGTAAAATGAATGGATGGGAATAGCTGATCTCTAAGGTCCTTTCTAGACCTCACATTATATAAACCCTGTGCCTCCTACCTCCCCCCACATACCCAGGTTGTATGGTTACGTTACTCACTGAATTACAAACATAGAAATCTCAGAATCCGAGAGTTGGAAGGAACGTCAATGGTCAGATATCTAGTCCAATCAATGCCTGAAAGGAATTTTCACTATGACCTACCCAACAAGTGGTTTTCCAGTCCCTGCTTGAAGATTTCCAAGGAGTAGAAACCCACCACATTAAGAAGTCCATTCTACCTGTGGACAGCTTCAGTTATTAGGAAGTTGTACCTAACAATTGAAAGAGGCTGGATTAAATATATTGTAAGGATGCTCAACTGTGAAAAACTGCTCCAATCTTGACAGTGATTCAAGATAATTCTAAAGGACCTATGATGAAAAACGCTGTTCTTCCCCAGAAAGAAAACTGATGAACTCTGAGTGCAGATGGAAGCATTCTTTTTTTACAATCTTTATTTTTCTTGTTTATGTGTGTGTGTGTTTTCTTTTGCAACATAATTGACATGGAAATATGTTGCATGACTTCACATGTATAACTGATATATTGCTTGCCTTCTCAGTGAGTAAGGGAGGGTCTGAAAAGAAAAAGAATTTGGAACTCAAAATTTTAAAAAACGAATGTTAAAATAATTACATGTAATTGGGAAATACTTAACAAAATAAATTTTTTAATGTATTTTTATAAAAGAAAGAGGCCAAATTAGTTAATTCTGAAAAAAAAGAAGCGAGGCATTGTAGGTTATCTAGGTGAAAAGGACGTTAAGCTTCATATAACTGACCCATCCTCCCTCCCTTTACAGATTAGGTAACTGAAGTCCATAGAAGTTAATTAAAGACCTGAATGGCAAAGCCCAAGTTTGAACGTAGGTCCTTTGACTTAAAATGTCCCTCTCATTACATAAGGCAGAAACCCTCTATTCACAGAATGAGGCAGCAAAATTATTCCAGTAACTCTCTAAGTGTGTACACTTCTGTCCTTCAGATAGGTTTCCATCCTCCTCCTCAGTTCTAACTCCAAAGAATTTCAGCTCACACCTTTTGTGACACTGACAAATGAATCCTGAGAATGGGTCTGAGAACACTAACTCCACATGATCTATTGAGGATTCACCAGAGAATAACAAATCTCCTATCTCTGCTGACCTTGTTAGGTCTCAGGAAAGTGACAGGAAACTGAAGGCTTCCCTATCTCCTTTCCCAATTCCCTTTGACAGTCAGTCTCTAGCTATGTTTGGACTCCTTAGGTTATCTGGAGAAAGAGTGATGTCAGGCCCAATTGCTATTGAATTACTCCTACAAAGAATACCTTGAAAAGTCAAGACTCCCTTCCCTGAAGACAAAAACCCTTTAAAGATAAGATGATGGCAAGTCACAAGCACTTGATTTGTGAACTAAAAAGGAAAATCCTTTTAGTGAAGGACATTTTGGGGCCACTAGCTCACTTATATAAGTCTGAGGCAAATGGAGAGGAGTTCTGAATGCATCACTGCTATGATATGGCTCCAGGTTCTTCTCTGCCCATGGCATGCAATTATGGAGTTCTAGGGCTTAAAGTATTGCTTTATTTAATAACTGTCATTTGTGGGCTTATGTTATTCAACTATTTGAAAACCTTGTCAGGAGGACCTAGATGTACAAAAATATTCACAGAACTCTCTTTTTTTTCTTTTGCTAAGAATTGGAGACAAAATGAATATCTAACAACTGGGGAATGGCTGAACAAAATTTGGTTCAGTGTCTGAAGGAAATGTACTATTATTCAGTAATAAATGATACCAGAGATGGATACAGATAAGCACAAGGAAATATATAAACTAATACACATAAAATGAGCAATGATTTACTCAATGAGCACAACAACATAAAGGAAAAAACTTACAAAGACTATAGTAGATCCCTGATCAACTCAGTGGTTAATCTGATGATGAAGCAGGCATGCCTCCCACCTCCTGCCAGAGAAGTGTGAACAAGAGATGCAGAATCTAAGATATATTTTGGGACATGGCCAATATGTCAATTATTTATTTACAAGGAAAGGGGAAGAGGCAGGGAGGAGTTCGTCCATTTATCCATCCAGGGAACAAAATGAACGAACTTAGAGAGGAAACTGACGACATTAATAGGCATTTAATTCAAGGAAGACAATAATAAAAGAAAAACCCTCATATATTAACTGAAAAATTTTTAGCAGCACTTTTAAGCAAAGTATAAGCACACTGATTGGGGAACAAGATGTGATACATAAATATAACAGAATAATACTGTGTTGTAAGAAATTGTGGGCACCAGGAATACAGAAAAGCATGGGAAACCATTAAATGTGAAGCAAAGTGAAGTAAGCAAAACCAAGAAAATAATATATACTATAACTACAAGAAAATACGTGGAAAGAACAAGAAAAAAACAATTGAAACAAAATGATGCAAAATTATTATGACCAAGCTTGGTCCCAAAGAAATATAAAAATGTACCTATCTATCCTTTGCGCAGAGATGGGGGGATTATGGGTAGAACATTGTATATACCATTAGATTTGGTTCATTTGCTGGCTAATCTTGCTAGATTCTTTCCTCTGCTCTTGCAACTTGCAATAAAAGGAATATATTGAGAAATGGAGATAATGTAAAAATTAGGTATCAAGAAAATGAAAATTTAGAATTTGAAAAATGAGAAAAAGAACGCTTGATACACTGTTTCAAAAGAGGATAAAAGATAGAGGTAAGAATAATTATGCATCGAATTTTTTCTTGTTTTGTTCCTCTTGAATACCACTAAAAAATTTTCTTTGGTAAGCATAAACATTTATTATAGAGCAAGTACCCATTTCTATGTATTCTGCTAGACAGGAGATGGGACTGGTTCACATAAATATGAGTATGACACATTGTCTGTACTCATGGAGTTTATAATCTATTAGGAGAGAATAAAATCTGTGCATAAATCAGTAACACACCGATTAGAGGCGGCAACTTCGAGTTCATCTACTACGTCTTCAAAATGTGCAGATCTGCCATCAGTAAAAAAGAGCAACATAAAACTACTGTCTAGCTCTGTTTAAGAGCATGTCACCTGTGGTCCTGCTGGAGATGGGGCTCTCCCACAAAGACTCCAAGCTCTAGACTCAGATATTGACAAGTTCACTCATGGGAGAAGAAGGTGAAGTCTGATCTCAAAGAGGGAAAAATTTATTTTTATTTTTTTGTCTAGTACTTTCTGGCCAATGTTAGGCCCCAATCCCAGAGTTACAGGGAAAATCTCTTAAATAAATCTTAGGCATGACTCATGTTTAGGTTCTCCCCAAAAGGGATAGACAGAATGTCTTCTGGAGAGGTACTCACTATACAAAATAATAGATATCAGATATAGGAAAGCTATCTCACAGAAGAAATCCTTAAAACACAAAAGAATCCTGCATGAACTTTAACAAATACTTTAAACATGAAAAAGTAACCCATCACTCCTTCTTATGCTTTTCTGGGAGGAAGAAAAGACTCCCCAGAGATTTGTGGGACTGATGAATAGATATTTCACATTCACTTTGGGTTTGTACTGTCTGAGCAATTTATAATGTCTGGATCAAGGCAGGGTAAGGCTTTGGCTTTAGGCCAATCCTCCTAAAGATGGGGCTGCTTCCCTGAGAAGGGCTATCGTCACAGGAAACATTTCACTGCCATTTAGCACTTGACTCTGGAAAATTCCTGAACCCCCAAATGAGACACTTAGGCTATAAATCCTTTGTGCGAAGGAGTGGATGGGCACACCAAGTGTGACTTGCTAAAAAAATTGAGTTTATTTGAGGCAGAAATGACAAGATTCCATTTTCTAACATAACCTACCTAGCAGTTTTAAAAAGAGACTACACAGTAGATTTCTTTCCCACTGAGTATTTAACACTTGTATAAAATTCAGTATTGTCAGCTGTGGGATTTGGGGGCATATGGACTTTGTTCTCACAAGGCCACCTGTCCTGCTTCCAGAAGCACAGAGGCAAATGGCTTTTTTAATTAAAAAGTTTATTTGCTAAGATATCTCCATTTATGAATTGTAAATACTGCTCAATGCCAAGTGAATTGCAGGTTCTCTATTGGAAGGAAATTAAGGTTGAATTTTCATGTGGGAGCCATGTAATATGTTTAAATACACTGGAAATAAAGCCACATTTGCAAAAATTATCCGACGGCATAAAATTCTTTTCACCATGGCAATGGGGCACTTTAAATTATTACCATTATTATTATTTAGAAAATTGCCCCTTTGGGGTTATTCTTCAAAATAGAGCAGTAAGGTAGAAGAATTTATAATATATCTATAATGCCTAAGATGACAGGCCTACTGAGAAGAGAGTATTAATGTTCACGTAATGAACCCAATTTCTTTCAGAAATGGGCTCTTTTACTGAAAACAAAAACAGATTCTGAACAATTTCATTTCCCTTTTGCACGCCACTAATAGTAGGTTTGTCATAAGAAATGCTTATGCAAAGTGGATGCTGGTAAAGTTTATGCTGTTATCTTTTAGTTAATAACCCCAAACCTTCCCTCTTTATAGTTCACAATCCAAAATTTTTTAGCTTAGCTATAAAGCAAGGAAAGTATTAGGGGATCCAGGCTAACAGAAGTTTGTTAAATTGCCTACTGTGTTGTAATGAGATAACCAGGAGACTGGGAGTCATGAGGCCTGAATTTTAGCCCTGACTCTGATACCAGCTAGCTGTATGATATTATCTAGGTCATTGAATTTTGGGTCCTTTGCTTCCTTGACTGCACAATTTAGTTGTTTTCATGTATTTGATATGACTTGAGCCTCATGACAACCTTCTGAAGGTCAACAATGAGGCCCCTATTTTAACAATGAGGAATCTGAGTCTCATATTAAGTAACTTTTTGCTCCTAATTAATTTATTGTTTGTAATGGTATTTAAATGGGAAGATCTTTCTCATTCATTAATAGGTCCATGTGACCGTCACATGGAAGCCTGAGTCACATGAGCCTGTGGTGGGAGAAGCTTGCTGAATGGGTGGGACAGGAAGAGGCAGAGGTAGAGCAGAGCTGAGAGGAAATGTGTGAGAGAACAGTCAGAGCTGAAGGATGCAGGGGGCAATTCCACAATTAGCTGTGAGTATGAGAAGGGAACTTTGTTTAAGGGAAGCCTGTTTGGGCTTTGTTTAATGGAACTGGTTTGTGGGAAGCCTAGCAGGGGAAGGCTTGGGGATAATGTTGTTCTCTACATTGTTACTGTATATAATTTTTTTTGTTGCTATGATGGATTTGGCTTTCTGATGTCTGAATGGATGTTTTGGTTCTGTCTTCCATGGGGAGAGTCTGTGGCATTTTGCAATTCAGAATTGCACCAGGATAATAATGGTCTCCATGTGCTGTGAATATCACTACATTTCTCTATAACAGATTAGATGATTTCTTCTGTCCTTTCCAATTTTAAATTCTCTGTGATGAATTAAAATGGAGAAATGAATTGAGGAACTTATGTGGGACCTTCCCTTAAGTGTGATTGATTTGTCTGAGTGGGCCTGGATAAGTCTACCCATTCAATGAAATGAAGAAAGAAGATACTTGCAAGGTCCAGCATCAGAGGAAAAAGGGTAGATCCAATCCTAGCAGATACAAGGTAGGTTTAAATTAACACTTTAGGAGACTCAGAATTGCCAGCCTTCATCTCCTTTCTGTTTGTTACTACCTGCCAAACTGCCAAGGGTTTCAAGAAATTCAGTAGGACTCTGTCCCGATAGTGACTGCCAAGAGCAATACCTCCCTGTCTTGATGTTGTCTCCTAATCCACTGAGAAAATGGAAGCTATTCATGATTCTTCATACCTTAGAACTCCTTTATGTCCTCATCTTCTCTCTGATTTCATAGGATGGCCTGTCCTTCTTGCCAAGGCTAACCCTTCTACTTTTACTTTGATTCTATCCTCTTCCAACTATATATTTAGTGGATTTAGTTCAATTTGCATAACTCCTATCAAGAGCATTACATCTGTCCTCCCTGAATATTCTGTCTGCCCCTCCCACTCAAACCACAGTTGATGAGCCCCTACTAATATGTCTTATTTTTACTAGATCAACAAGAGGAAACAGTTCAAAACAAAAGACATTTAAGCAGAGACATATAATCAATTAACAAGAATTGGGGAATGGAGCCAAGATGGTGGAGTAGTAAAAAGAAACACAAGTGAGCTCTACTCCACAACTCCAGATTGATCCAGGAAATACACATGACTGTGTTCTTATTGTGAAAACCATTAAAAAAAAATCACAATCAATATTTTTTTTCAACCCTGGTCAACATAGAGAGGCAGACAGAGGTGTCTGTAAAAGAGGACATTTTTTAGCACAGGGGGAAAGCTGTGCACCAAGGGAAGAAGTGGTTTCCAAATCTACCACAAAGGTAAACTTGTGTAGAATACCATAGGTACCAGCTGGCAGCTCTATTGCTTACTACTGAGTTCCACACAAGAACATAGGTGTATTGTTCAGACCTGAATCCAGGTCAGAAACTTGGAGTAGTCAGATCAGGATGACAGTGATCACACTTTGCCCTGGATCAGGCCGTATTGAAAACACTGAAAACTTAAGGGTCACCACGCTGAGCTGTCCCTGAAATCCTGAAACATTATAATATAATACTCAATACCCACAAGAAAAGTAGTAGCGTGAACCTAGAGGACACAAATATCAGTCCAGATAGTCCCTTCATAAATGCACAGAGCCTGACCCTAATTTCAGATCTGAATTTAAAAAAAAGTAGACCAGAATAATGAGGGGTCTGTGGAAGAATCCCATTATAAAAAGCTATTGTAGTGAAAGGGATGCTAAAGATGCAAAACCAGAAGAGAATGACTCCAAAACATCTACAAGTAAAACATCAAAGAAAAATAGCTTGTACACAAATTCAGCTAGACATCCCGAAAGAACTGAAGCAAGAGCTTTAAAATATTTTTTTAAATTAGTTGAAAACACTAGAGGAAAAACTGATGGTGGAAGGAGAAATGACAGTTATGGGAGAAAGAAATGAAAAGAGAATTTACAATCTGGCACAAGAGCTGTAAAATCTTGCCCAAGCAACAATCTCTCTAAAAATTAGAATGGGTCAAAAGAAGATGAAAACTCCAGGAGTCAACAAAAAATATTAAAACCAAGTCAAAAAAACTGAAAAAGTAGAGGAACATATGAAATATCTCATGGTAAAAAAAAAATGACTGATCTGGAAAACATATTAAGAAAAGATCATTTAAGAAGCACTGGACTACCTGAACATCATGACCAAAAAAAAAAGAGCCTATATGACATATTTCAAGAAATCATAAAAGAAAACTGCTCAAATCTCTTGAGAACTAGGGGTCAAAGTGGAAATAGAAAGGATCCACCAGTCACTTCCTCAAAGAAATCCCAAAACAAAAACTCCCCAAACATTACAACTAAAGTCCAGAGTTTCCAGATCAAAGACAAAATACAGAAAGCATCCAGAAAGAAAATTCAAGTACTGAGAAGTCAAAGTCAGAATCACATGGTTTGGTAGCCACCACTGAAAAGGAGCAGAAAGCTTGAAATATAAATGAATTTTTAATGACATAGAAGACTTCCAAGTATTACTGATGAAAAGATAGCTGCATAGAAACTTTGAAGGGTCAACATAGGCATCAAGAGAACCATAAAAAATTAAATATAGGGCAGCTAGGTAGCACAGTGGATAGAGCATCAGTCCTGGAATCAGGAGGACCTGAGTTCAAATTCAACCTCAGACACTTGACACTTACTAGCTATGTGTGACCTTGGGCAAGTCACTTAACTCTGATTCAAAAATAAATAAATAAAAGTAAGCCATCTTAAGAAACTAAAAAAGACTGAAATTGTTTACATTCTAATATGGAAATATTTCATATATATATATATATATATATATATATGTATATGTCCCTTTAGATCCTACTATAGTGAGGGGTCATAGAGAGAAGTTGACTTAGAGGGCCTGGAAGTGGTTCTATTTCAATGGTCTTAAAAGAAGAATGGAAAGAGACTGGAATAGAAATGCACTGGATGGGCAGAGGGTGAGGAAGGAGAGGGAAAACAGGGAAAATTATATTACATAGGGTATGTAAATTGAAGCCTTGTCATGAGTCCTCTTTTATGTATATTTTCATAGAGCAAACAAGGGCAAACTTGTGGGGGAAGTTATTGACGCTTTGAGTCTCACTCTCATTTGAATTGATCTAAGGAGGGAAGAAGACACATACACAAATATACACCCTTACAATTGGGTACAGAAGATGGAACAGGGAAATAGGAAGGAAAGGGATGAAAGAGAATAAGAGGAAGGATTAAGGGAGGGATTTGTTGTTGTTCAGTGGTTTCAGTCAGATCCAACTCTTCATGACCCCATTTGGGGTTTTCTTAGCAAAGATACTGGAGTGGTTTGCCATTTCTTTCTCCAGCTCATTTTGCAGATGAAGAAACTGAAGCAAACAGGGTTAAGTCACTTGCCCAGAATCACCCAGCTAGTAAGTGTCTGAGGCCAGATTTGAACTCAGGAAGATGAGTCTTCCTGATTCCAGGCTTGACCCTTTGTGCACTGCACCACCTCGCTGCCCCACCAACCACTCTCTCTTCAACTTTCTGCAGTCGGGTTCCTGATCCCTCAAATCTAACAAAACTGCTCTCTCCAAGGGATCTCCTAACTGCCAGATTCTGTGGTCATTTCTCAGTCCTCATCTTACTTGATTTCACATAGCATTTGATACCATTGACAACTCCCTCCTCTAGATCCTGGTTCCTCCTACTTGAGTTTCTTCTCTTTTAGTGGTTCACCCTCTCCTGCCTCTTGCTTGTCTATCCCCCAAGGCTCTGTCCCTCTTTTCTCTCTCCTTTATTGATCTATTCTTCTACCATGATTTCAACTATAAACTCTATATGGATGACAATCAAACCTTTGAATTAATTTTAATGTCTGAGCTTCAGTTCCACATCTCCAATATCTCTTGGAAAATTTTACTTAGATATATTACACTGACAAATGTGACACATCTGCAACTCTCCTATTTCTTTTTATGACATCATCCTACCTTTCACCTAAGCTCAAAATCTCTGAGTAATCTCCAACTCATCCATATTTCTCATGCCTCACATCAAATCAGTTGCCAAGATCCCATTTTATTCCTTCTATCCATCTCTTCCTCTCCACACATCCTTCCACTAATCTAATTCACATTCTTATCACCTCTCTCCTGAACCATTATAATGGCTGCCTGACCAGTCTTCCTGTCTTCAGTCTATCCTTTCTATAATTCATCCTTTAAACAGCTTCCAAAACAGGCTTCCAATGCATTGGTCAAACTATTCACTTTTCTGATTACAAACCTCCTCTTCCTATAAACTCAAGTACCACTTTTGGCATGAAGCCTTCTCTGTTGCTACCACTCCTCCGTCCTCCAGCTGAAAGTTATTTCTCCTCCTTAACATTTTCCTGGAGTACTTTGCATCTATCATTTGCCTCTATCACATTTTATTTTGTATCCTATTTCTTTGCAAATAAGGCTTAACTCCCTCGTAGACTATAAGTTCCTAAATTGCAGAGACCTTATAATTTTTTATTTCTTTACCCAAGTGCCAAGAATAATGATGTGCACAGAGTAGATTATCACGATATTATTTAGTTTAATTCAACAGCACACAGTGCATTAGTTACCAAATTCTATCAACAGCAACTTTTCTTCAGCTGTTTCCTTCCTTTTTTATTTTTCTTGTCACCACTCTAATATAAGCCTATGTCACCACCCACTTGAACTGTTATAATAGCCTTTGAATAGTTCTTTCTATCTTCTCTTTCTCTCTTAATACAATCTAAAGTTTCTATTACTGCCAAATTGCTCCACCTTAGGCACATATAAAGAGAGAAACTTGAGGATACCTAAAAAAGTGCAGGATAAATGTCACTAGTTCCACCCCACTCCTTCATTTGCCTTGTTAATGAAAAATCACTATGGGTAATTTGTATGACCTTAACTCAATAACTTGGTTCATGATGGAAGTTAAAAGGATCCCTCAATAGCAGATTAGGTTCAGAGAAATGGTGCTCTGAGAAAGAAAAAGTAAGACAAAAGATATATACGACCTAAATGACTTTTTAGTTGTATTGGCTGGGTCCTGCTACAAGTCTGAATCACAAAAGAGCTAAAAGAAACTGGGGGTTATGGGCCAAGCATTCAAAAACAATGTACCTTCCTGCCAGCTGCAAGTAAGAGGGAAAACAGTAGGTGCCAGTATTAGCCCAGTAAAGAGCCAGCTAGTAACAACGGCAGCTTACAATTTATAGCTAAGACAGCAGCCCAGTTTACAGGTAAGACATCAGCCCAGGCAATGACGTCCATAGATCAGGAGATAAAATGAGCATCTCTGTAGAAGAACCCACGTGGCATCTTTGTAAGTAGACAGAAGTTCAAGTTGGGATACATTCTTAGGAGAATATGTTGTTTGGGAGGCATATTCTCTCCCCTACTTGTGATGTAGATAAAAGAATGTACCTACCCTCTCTATGTTTGGTACTATTTTTCCCTTGTAATTTGCTTTGCTATTTTGCTTAATTGAATGAAATAATATCTGAAAAGTGTTTGGCACATAGTAGACTTTTAATAAATATTCACTTCTCCCTTCCTTTTGGCTTGCTCTAGTTGAAAGGGAAATATCAGATGAGGGCTTGTGAGTTGTGGATTTTAATAAATGCCAACCCAAAGTAAGACTCCACTTGAGGGAGATTACTTTTGAAAGGATTCTGGATTTCACATAGACACATAATAATTACTTGTTGAATTGAACTGAAATAAGTCTGATCATTTTACTCCAGTGTTCAAAAATCTTCAACGGTGTTCTATTACTTATTAAAGTTCAAATTCCAAGGAGTGGCCTTCAAGGCCTCCCACAGTAAGCACAAGCTCAACATCACTACATCCGGTGTACCTCATATCAGTCCAAAATTCACATCCCCTCTAGCTATTGGCCCTTATCATCTTGCCACCTGCCCTGCTTCCATGCTGGCCCCCTCCTTACTCCCTGCTTTCCACCTCTTGCTCTGAGCTCAGTAATCAAAATAATACTATCATACCACCATTGTTCATGGAAGGGGCATGTCAGTCAGTTGCCCTGTGAAGAAACTTACCATCCCTGTGACTCACCAGACACACTCTTTCCTGGCCATCATTCCTCTATTTGCATAATCTATTAAAATATAAGTTCCTTAAGATCAAGGACTGCTTCATTTTCATACTTGCATCCCCAACACAGCTTAGTACCTGACACATAGTAAGCACTTAATAAATGTTTTTTTTTCTTTTTTCATTCACTCCTTCCCAAATTTGCTTTGCTCCAGATGAACTAGACTACTCTGCTAAAATTACCCTGTGCTTTCTTCACTCTCCACCTTTGAATAATCTCACTGCTCCATCTATCTCTTCACCTGTTGAATTCACACCCAGCCTTTAATCTCTAACTCAGTATCACCCATTTCAGGAAACCTTCCATGATCTTCCCCTTTTGGCCTACTGAAACCTGTTAAATCCAAGCTTTTTCCATCATATTGTCAGAGTGAGATCATTTAGGATTAGAGAGGGGAGGAGGACAGGAGGGCAGGATATTATGGGCTGTGGGACTTTCTACAAATCCACTAGGGGGATTCACAGGATTTCACAGGATGAAAAAATTCAAGATAGTGCACTGTGTATTATTTTATCTACTGTGCCTTTTAAGTTACTGTCAGCTGGCCGCTTAGATCGATGTCTGTGTACAAGCTCTGGCTTTATTAATTTCCATAAACTAGCCTTTCCTCAAAGAGCCTTGTTTGTATCCAAGCACCCAGGTACTATGGTGACAGGCATCTTTAAATACACAGCTGGCAGATGTTTCCTTTAAAAAAAAAAACCAGCAATAACAAAAAAAAAAAAACCAAAAAACCAAGAACCTTCTATAAGCCTGATAAGCAACTGTAGTGTAGCTGTGGTTGAATATCTGGTGAGTGCCTTTTAAAGGCACTGTCTGCAGCAACAAGACTGTCTGTGTTTAATTTGTCATTTACACTGTTATCTCCAAGAAACCCTTGTGTAATACTGCTAAATCAGAGTGTGTAGCTTGTTTAGCCACAGCTTTACAATTCATTTTAAATTAATAGCTCTCAAACTTGGGTTCACCATCATGCAAAGCCATCTTATGAACAGAGATAAATTGACTATTAGATTTAACAACCAGAACTGGTATGCTTATACTTCTCAATAAATGTCTATTTTAATAAAGAAAACTATTTAGGGGAATTTTATTAGGAACAATAATTTGAACATAGGCAAAGGTTAGCTTCATGCCACCTGTATCCTCTGAACTGTGTCCCCCAAAGATTAAGAAAGCCCACCCTCACACACACATGAATCAGATTTCATGTATATTTATGGAACTATCAACCCCTTTGGAAATTAGTCCATAATACCTTTAATTTATAGAAAGTCTTTATTCTGAATGGAGGTCTAAAACAGTTTTACAAAGATCATTAATCTTCGTAATACCTCTTTGAATTTGCTTTGAAGAATGAGTTACCAGGGACAGATGGTGGGGGAAGGGTAGGGTGATAATAAAGGAAATACTCTCCTTTTTAATATTAAGAAAAACTCTCACTGTCACAGAATGCTTCATTTAGGGGTCTTCTGGAGGACTTGGGGTGCGGCTAACCTTCTCAACTTTATACAGGCTCTTTCTAAGGTTTATAGGAGAAATGGAATCACGGCTGAAATCATTTCTCCTGTATCACACAGGAAACCTATATCTCAAGGATCTGAGAGAACTTCTCCATCGTTAGAGCCCTTAAAAGCATTGGAAGAATGCCTTTAACTTGAAGGGACTTGAGAATACAATCTCCTATGAAGAAATAGGTCCAGAGAGAATAAACGACTTGCCCACAGTCAGCCAGGTAGTAAGCATCAGAGGCAGTTTTGGAACCCCCTTCCTCCTTGTGCTCTGTCCACTATATAAAGCTCACTTCCATCCTCTATTCAAAAATACATTCCCACTCCTCCAGTACCATTAGAAGGAAGCAATCCTCCTCGGAAACCACCCACAGCCAGATTTTTGGTGTTATTTTCATAATGCTAACATCCTGGGAGGAGTGGGGAAACACCTTCTTACAGAGATCAGGTTGGGAGAGTCATGAAAAGAACAGAAGTTAAGAGAAAGAAAAATCTCAACAGATCAAGATCGTGATTAACAGCAACTCTGCTTGCCCATTTGAAAATCACTACAACTCTGCCTCACTTAAATCCAATTCACTTGCAAATCCAGACATCACTCCATGATATCATCGGCCCTCTTTGAAAATGAAGGACAAAACACAACTATTTGGCTGAAACAAAGAGGGCCAAGGAGGGAGGAAAACTAGCTACACCTTCAGCAGAGGGGTCTACCAGAAAGAATCTTTTTTCCCCTAAGTAGCGTTTTGTGAACACTGACTTGGCATAAATCAACAGAGTTGTTTGTCTGGTAAGGGAAAATGCTTCAAATTACAAAACCTTTCAGCACTGGACTTTGTGTGAGGGGGATGAAAGTAGCAACAGAAATGAGACAGAGGATTCTTGGTCAGGACTTCTTTCAGGCAGGATCTAAGGTTTGATCTGTTCATCTTAGATTCTATAATGGGAAAAGGATCCTTGATTCAAAGATTTTGTTTTTAGTAGTAAGGAAAGATAGCAACCATATCTCTCTCCCTTAAATTAATATCAAAGAGATGAAGATAATACTTGGGTCTTTCTTCAAAGGAGCAAAAAAACATTTTCCAGGCAGCTCATTAATTTTCACAAACTCTCAGGGAGACAAATTCATTATCCCTATCTTACTGATGAGGTAACTGAGATACAAGAAAGGTTAAGTTCACTCATCTGAAGTTATTCAGGCCATTAGCATCCAGAATGGATGCAAAATCAGCCCTGGGCAAAAAGATGAAACAGATAGGGTGTCCTTGACACTGCTACCAATGACCTCCCCTCTCTATGCCTCTGCTCCCTCATTCCTTCCCCTTTATGTCCTCCCCATCCTCCTACCAGTAACTCAGTGCTATCACATCGCTTCTTGGAAGTGACTTATCAGATCTTTTCCCTCATACCTTAGCATGAATTAGTGTAATCTATCACACCTGTCAGGGGGTTGCATTATAAAAGAGTACTGAGCAGAAAGGGCAATGTTTAACACAAAGAAATGAATGCCTAGTGGTAGAATTTGGGGAAACCGAGTGAAAAATGAATATTTCTCAGATCACACTACCTCCATCTACAAGTAAAGTTGGCCCTGCTATCACTTTTCAGCCTAACTGCAGAACTCTACTTAGTACCAACCCTTAGGGACATTTGGAGGAAGGAAACTACCATCACTCTTCATACAGTATTACTTCATACAGTATTTGGCAATAAGCACACACTTAGAATTGTTTCTAAATAATAGTTTCAATAAGAGCTACGGAGCTTACAAGAACTAACTTTTTGCTAAAACCTCGTGGAGATATAAAATTTAAAAGCTGATAAACTAGCTTATGGCACTAGAGTGCCAAGCTGGAGCCTGGAAACACTATTGTCCCTGATTTCAAATCTGGCCTGGGATACTTTCTAGCTGTGTGACCTTGGGAAAGTCATTTAGCCCTGTTTACCTCAGTTTCCTCATCTGTAAAATGAGCTGAAGATGGAAATGGCAAACTACTCCAATATCTTTGCCAAGAAAACCCCAAGTGGAGTCATGAAAAGTCAGACATAGCTTAAACAACTGAAAAACAATAAACACTAGTTTACCAACTTATGCTTTAAAAGTATTGATGTAACCCAATAAATATTTATCAGTTTATGACCCTGTTCCAGGCCCCCAAGAAGCTCACAATCTAATGAGAGGAGACAACAAGCAAACAAATACGGGTAAACAAGCTCAGTGTAGGATAAAGAGGAAACAAAGTAGAGATAGAAGGCACCAGAATTAAGAGGAGTTGGAAAAGGCTTCTTTAGAACATGAGATTTTAAGTTGGACCTTAAAGGAACCCAGGAGGCAGACATGTGAAGAGAGAATGTTTCAGTCAAGGGAGACAACCAGAGGAAATGCCTGGAGCTTCTTCATGGAATGACCAGGAGACCAATATGGCTAGATTAAAGAATATGTAGAGTACACTGTAAAAAGACTGGAAAGGTAAAAAGATACTAGGTTATGAAGGGCTTTGAATGCCAAACAAAGCAGATCTTGGAGACGATAGGAAGCCACTGGAGTTTACTGAATAGGAGGGGTGATGTGGTAAAACCTGTGCTTTAGGAAAATCACTGACTATATGGAGGATAGATTGGAGTGGGGAGAGACTTGAGGCAGCAGCTGCAATAATACAGGCATGAGGTGATGAGGGACTGCACTGGAGTGGTGGCAGTGTCAGAGGAGAGAAGGGGAAGTATTCAATTAGCAATCCTTAAAAACAGTTTGGACATAGAGGTGAAAATTTGAAGATGATAATTAGGTTGCAATTCTGAGAGACTGGGGGAAATGGTGCTGTCCTTTCTGGTATGAGGGAAAGTAAGAGCAGGGAATGTTTAAGAGGAAACAAAATGAGTTTGATTTTGGACATGTTGAGTTTTAGGAAATTACTTATTTCCTCATTTTTTTAGCTACTGGATAGAATATCTCATATCCATCAGATTTAAACAGATTCCAAGACCGAGAGGTTTTTAGGAAGTGTAAGAATGGGGGCAAGTTCTTGGCAGTCTGGAACATGAAACACTGGAATCTTCAGAAGAATAGGTTGTATTTCCATCTAAATGACTCCAATTTAATAATGATGGGTCCTTTACTTTTTTCTTTTAAAAACACATTTGAAACATTTCAGCAGCAAGCAGCATTTTGACTTCCTTTGGGGTTCTTTTCTGAGACATCAAGTACAAAATGGCATGGTAGAGATCAGAGTAGAAGAAGCCCCCATCTTTGCTGAAATATGAGTATACTTAAAAATCATTATACTTGGGGCGGAGTCAAGATGGCGGAGTAGAAAGACTCACATTTACTAGCTCTGAACCCACAGCCCATAGATTTAATGTAAAAAGAGATCCCCATAAGTTCTGGATCACTGCAAGGTGTGCAGAAACAGAGTGGAAGAGATTTCAGTTCCAGAGAGCCCTGGAGAGCCATCCCCAGGGTCCGTCGCACTCCGGAAAGCGGACCCCAACCCAGTGCTGCCCTGGCTGCAGCCCCAGAGAAGCTGATCCGAGCAGGCTTCAGGGACGGAAGCTCCGGTGGCCTGGAAGGTCCCTCCGCCCACAGAAGCTACAGGTCAGTGAGAGAGACGGCTGGGCCGGCCAAGAGGGGAGCGGGGTGTCTCCGTGACTCGGGCCCCCTCGGGAGGAAGCTGCGGCGGCAGAGGCAGGGGCAGGAAGCGGCGGAGGCAGAGGCAGGGGGCGGCAGTGGAGGCAGAGGCGGGGGGGTGGCGGGCGGAGGCAGCAGTGGCGGCAGCCCGGGACTCCCCCAGCAGCAGGCAGAATCTTCATTACTGAGACTCTCTGCATAAACCCCCTGAGGGAGCTGAGCCTGGGAGACGGCCCTGCCCCACCCCGCTCCATTACTGAAGGTCTCTGCATAAAGCCCCTGAGGGAGCTGAGCCTGGGAGGTGACCCTGCCCCCACCACAGCACCAGAACTAAAGCTCACATTGATTAGCGTGGAGAGCACATTTGAATCTCAGATCCCAAGCACTAGCTGGGCGGATCTAGGCGGGGGTGGACAGGAATCTCAGAAATCAAGTAACTGGCTGAGAAAATGCCTAGAAAAGGGAAGAAAAATAAGACTATAGAGAGTTTTTTCGAACAGATGCAAATGATCCCGACTTTCGGATCTGACGACGACGAGGACATATTCTTGCCATCAAGGAAAGACGTGGAGGGCGGGGCCTCTGTATCCCAGACATGCCAGGGGGATGTCGGGTGGGCTCAGGCCTTGGAAGAGCTCAAAAAGGATTTTGAAAAGCAAGTTAGACAGGTGAGGAAAAACTGGGAAGAGAAATGTCAGAGATGCAAGAAAAGTATGAAAAACGGGTCAATACCTTGGTTAAGGAGACCCAAAAAAATGCTGAAGAAAATAACACCTTGAAGAATAGGCTCACTCAATTGGCAAAAGAGGTTCAAAAAGCCAATGAGGAGAAGAATGCTTTCAAAAGCAGAATTAGCCAAATGGAAAAAGAGGTTCAAAAGCTCACTGAAGAGAATAGTTCTCTCAAAATTAGAATGGAACAGATGGAGTCTAATGACTTTATGAGAAACAAAGAAATCACCAAACAAAACCAAAAGAACGAAAAAATGGAAGAGATTGTGAAATATCTCATGGGAAAAACTGACCTGGAAAATAGATCCAGGAGAGACAATTTTAAAAATGATGGGGACTACCTGAAAGCCATGATCAAAAAAAGAGCCTTGACATCATCTTCCATGAAATTATCAAGGAAAACTGCCCCTGACATTCTAGAACCAGAGGCAAAATAAGTATTGAAAGAATCCATCGATCACCACCTGAAAGAGATCCAAAAAGAGAAACTCCTAGGAACATTGTGGCCAAATTCCAGAACTCCCAGGTGAAGGAGAGAATCTTACAAGCAGCTAGAAAGAAACAATTCCAGTATTGTGGAAATAAAATCAGGATAACTCAAGATCTAGCAGCTTCTACATTAAGGGATCGAAGGGTGTGGAATAGGATATTCCAGAAGTCAAAGGAACTAGGACTCAAACCAAGAATCACCTACCCAGCTAAACTGAGTATAATACTTCAGGGGAAAAATATGGTCTTTCAATCAAACAGAGGACTTTCAATCATTCTTGATGAAAAGACCAGAGCTGAAAAGAAAATTTGACTTTCAAACACAACAATGAGAAGAAGCATGAAAAAAGTAAACAGCAAAGAGAAGTCTTAAGGGACTCACCAGAAGTGAACTGTTTACATTCCTACATGGAAAGACAATATTTGTAACGCTTAAAAATTTTCAGTATCTGGGTAGTTGGTGGGATCACACACACACATACACACACACATGTACACACGTGCATGCACACACACATACACACATGCACGCACATACAGAGACAGAGAGCACAGAGTGAATTGAATAGGATGGGACCATATCTTAAAAGAAATTAAGGTAAATGGTGAGAGAGAAATGTAGTGGGAGGAAAGAGGGTGAAATGGAATGGGGTAATTATATGTCATTTAAGAGGCAAGTAGGAGACTTTTTAGTAGAGGGAAAAAGAGGAGAGCTGAGAAAAAAAACAACAAAAAACAAAAAACAAGAAGTTTACCCTCATCACATTTGACTAAAGGAAGGAATAAATGCACACTCATTTTGGTATGAAAACCTATCTTACAGTATAGGAAAGTGGGGGAGAAAGAGATAAGCAAAGGGGGGGATGATGGAAGGGAGGGCAAAAGGGAGGAGGGAGCAATTTGAAGTCAACACCTGGGAAGGGACAGGATCAAAAGACAGAAGAGAAACAATGAGGGGCAGGTTAGGATGGAGGGTAATTCAGTTAGTCTTACACAACACGACTATCAGGGAAGTCATTTGAAAAACTACACAGATATGGCCTATATTGAATTGCCTGCCTTCCCAAAGGGGAATGGGTGGGGAGGGAGGGATGGGGAGAATTTGGAACTCAAAGTTTTAGGAACAACTGTTTAGTATTGTTGTTGCTACTAGGAAAGAAGACATACAGTTAATGAGGAATAGAAAGTCATCTGGCCCTACAGGAGAAAAATGGAGACAAGAGAAAGGAGGGATGACAGAAGAGAGGGCAGATTAGAGATAGGGAAAATTAGATTGCTTGGGCTATTGGGGTGGGGGGAGGGGAGAAAAGGGGAGAAAATTTGGAACCCAAAATTTTGTGAAAATGAATGTAAAAAGGTAAATAAATAAAAAAAATCATTATAGTTTATATATGTGTATATATATATATATATATATATATATATATATATATAATATGCATGTGCGGGTATGTGCATGTACGGGTGTGTGTGTCTATCAAAGACTTCTGGGAGGCAAGTAATGTGTATAAGAAGTGGAAAGGTAGAAAGTAGCCAGAATATAATAATATCACCTACCTCCCAGGGTTGTTGTGAGAATCAAAGGTTATAATAACCTCCTAACTCTCTGCAGATATAAATCTTGTAGAATTCAGAGGCGAGAGAATGCCACAAGGATAACAACAGAACAGCTGGCCCCTGGGAGTCTAGAGAAGATGACCTTGGACTTAGGACTGCCCTTATCCCTGGCTCTTCCATTCATTGTAGATTTTGATGACTTTCTGACACTTTGCTGTCTCTTCATTTGCCGTGCTGCTGGCCTTGTTCAGAAATCAGACTCAGAGGCTCTCAGGTCCTTACTCTGATCAGTAATACCCAGCCACCTGCTCCTCAACACTGACAGCTAAGCAATTCCCTGTCACCCCTGCATATCTGTCTGTAGGTATTACGTATAACCAGACATCATTATCAAAGACATAGCATGCTCAACCACATATGTGTATTAATCACATGTATTCTGTCTATTCCCTCCCTCACAATTGGTGAGTTGGAAGAGTATAGCCATGTATGTAGAGCCAATCTTTTTTATCATATATTTTAGTAGACTAATTGCTTTAAATGTGCCCTTTGGCCATTGTAGAAAGGAAACACATTGTTTGGAGCTCATTAGTTATGATTTTTGAATGAGTGGCTAACCCAACAAAATACCTCAGACCCGGGTTAGCATTTTTTAGATAAAAGGACGGTTAAGTAATTTCCTAAAACTCAACATGTCCAAAACCAAACTCATTTTCTTTCCTCTTAAACATTCCCTACTCTCTTTCCCTCATACCAGAGAGGTCAGCACCATTCTCCCAGTCCCTCATGTATGAAGTACACCCTATATACTAAATTAGTATGCCCTTAAATTTCAGTCTCCCAAGCACAAAAGATGTGGATATAGTCCCTAAGGTGAAAGCTGATATAATTCAGTCCTTCACTAGATTGTAGAACTTGCTACTGGAAATAAATAAATAAAAACAAAGTTTTGAGTAGTTTTCTCTTTTCCCTGAAGTGCAAATGTGACATTTTCTCCTGGTTACAGATTGGATGTAAAAAATAACTACAGACAGATATCCAGGGGTGACAGGGAATTGCTTAGCTGTCAGTGTTGAGGTGTAGGTGGCTGGGTATTACTGATCAGAGTAAAGACCTGAGAGCCTCTGAGTCTGATTTCTGAACAAGGCCAGCAGCAGAGCAAATGAAGAGACAGTAAAGTGTCAGAAAGTCATCAAAATCTACAATGAATGGAAGAGCCAGGTATAAGGGCAGTTCTAAGTCCAAGGTCAACTTCTCTAGACTCCCAGGGGCCAGCTGTTCTGTTGTTATCTTCGTGGCATTCTCTCGCCTCTGAATTCTACAAGATTTATATCTGCAGAGAGTTAGGAGGTTATTATAACCTTTGATTCTCACAACAACCCTGGGAGGTAGGTGATATTATTATATTCTGGCTACTTTCTACCTTTCCACTTCTTATACATATTACTTGCCTCCCAGAAGTCTTTGATACACACACGCACACACACACACGTACACACATGCATGCATACATACACACATACACATACTCATGCATGCACACATACATACACATACACACACATACATGCACACACATGCATGTGCATGCATACATACACATGCACACATGCTTGTGCACACACATACATATACACACATGTGCACACATACACACATGCACACGCAGACTAATTAACCCCCTTCTCTAACTCTCCTTGGAATCCCTCGCTCCCTTCCAGGCTCAGTTCATATCCCTACTATAAGAAGCCTGATCTATCCACTCTTTCTCTTTTGTGAGATGAAGACTTAATGACATTGTCCATTTCTACTCTAACTCTATGACTATGCTCCTTTGTGTATATTTTGCATTGGATGTTTAATGTACATCATTTTCCCCCATTAGAATGCAAAGTCCACTGTTTGGTTTGTCTTTTTCCTCCCTGGGTGTCTTAAGTGGGCACGTGAATGCTTTTGGTTGTTGCTTCAGGGACAGATTTATGTTAAATGAACAAGACAGGAGCTATGAACCTTATGAGCATATATTCAGGATGACACTACAAAAACCTCAGGGGCAGCTGAAGTTCATATTATTAGTAGCATCTCCTCCTCTACCTAAAACTCCTTTATATTTATTTGGCATTTACTTTTCCAGAATGTAAGCATCCTGAGGGTGAGATCTGCTTTTCATTTTGTCTTTGTGTTTTCAGATCCTAAATCCAGTGCTTTGCATGTAGCAAGCCACTTAGTAAATGTTTGTTGATTTGAATTGGAGTTGGGAGACTGCTCTGGCAAGTGGCATAGCTTATCCTACAAGCCAATGTTGAAGGAAGTGAAGGGAGAGAAATAAACATTTATTCAGCACCTACTACGTGCTAGGCATTGCGCTAAGTGTTTTACAAATATTATCTTGTTTGGATTCCTGGTAGTGTGTGAGGTCTTTAGGAACTCAAATTTCAGATAGAAAATAGGGAATACTAGATTTATTTCCCAGGAACTCAGTAGCCCTGTATATAATGAATGTTGATTAGTCATCTTAGATATTAATCCTCTAGAGCCAAGGAAGGCACATACATGGAAGGACAGTGTAGTGTAGCCCGGACTGATCTCTTGGTCCTTCTCCAGTATTCTCCCTTATTTGAGTTTCTTCCCATAGTCATTCCAAAGTTTGCAATCTGGCCTCAGTTCCCACTTGTAGGTCCAGTTCCTTTGCATTAAAGTAGGTAGCCACCATGCCCCTGAAATAGCTATCAAGTAGAGGCACAGAACGTCTCAGTAGGTGACCTGAAACACCCCAGAGAACTGAATGTACCACTCACTGTCATGTACAAAGTCTATTATGAATAAATATTGCGAATCATTTCATAATTCATGGGTCTTGTAGGAACACAGAGCTTGTTTACTTTAATGGTTACTGTGTGAAATTGGACTGATATCTAGTGGGCCAATATGCCTTTGTGAAAAGCTATCCTTTTACCTTCTTCAAGAGGCCCTCCTGAAATTTGTCCTAATCACTAATCCACCAATGTCTGAGTTCATCTAATGAGGCCATATTATTGTGAAAGTACTGAGCCTTTTGTGATGTTTTGGGAAATTTTACTCATGAAACCAGGTGATGGATTTGGGTGTGGGAGTAGGGAAGGTGGACCACGATAATGAGGATGGCCTTCTATATTGGTGATAATGATGTGCTGACACAAGTCTACCCCCACTCCTAAGCAAGGTTTCAGAAAAATGAGATACTGCAGGACTGAAGTGGAGAAAGGTGATGGTACTATTGCAGAAGAGCCTGGAAGGGGGGACATTCGTTTGTAATTTTTCAGGGGCCATTTAGGCATGTCAGAAAGTAGACAGGTGTCTGCATGTATGACAAGGAATAAGGAACAACAAATCTAAGTGTCCTTGAACACTAAAGTGAAGCAGTGGTTTTGAGGGTGCATTTTGGAGCATATAATTTGGCATGAAGTCAGTATACGATCTTAGACAAAAGTAGAAGCCAGGAACACACGACAGCATGTTTGGGGCAGGGATTTCCAGTGAGAGCAAAAAGTAAAGGGACTGTGGTTTTGTGTGTGTGTGTGTGTGTGTATGTGTGTGTGTTCATCCTTCTTTGCCAAAGAAGACCATGCCATCAGAGAAATAATGACATAACTTGCCCTTGACTTTGTTTTGAGTGAGGGCTGTGGAGGTCACCAGCCTCACTTCTCCTCCAAAGCCACCGGAATCCAGTGACCAGATAGTCATCAGGATGATCAGAGATGACCCAGGACAAGGCAGTTGGGGTTAAGTGACTTGCCCAAGGTCACACAGCTAATGAGTGTCAAGTGTCTGAGGTGACATTTGAACTCAGGTCCTCTTGACTCTTGTAGTGGTGCTCTAACCACTGCACCACCCAGCTGCCCCTGAGGTTTTTGTAGTGTCATCCTGAATATATGCTCATAAGGTTCATAGCTCCTGTCTTGTTCATTTAACATAAATCTGTCCCTGAAGCAACAACCAAAAGCATTCACGTGCCCACTTAAGACACCAGGGAGAAAAAGACAAACCAAACAGTGGACTTTGCATTCTAATGGGGGAAAATGATGTACATTAAACATCCAATGCAAAATATACACAAAGGAGCATAGTCATAGAGTTAGAGTAGAAATGGACAAGGTCATTAAGTCTTCATTTCACAAAAGAGAAAACTGAGGCTGAGAGGTTAAATGATTTGTCCAAGGATAAACAGTTTATAAATGTCTGACACGGTATTTGACTTCAGTTTTTTCTGACTCCAGGCCTGGTTCTCTGCCCAACTAGCTGTCTAGTTTATAAATAAAAACTATTTTCTGAAGAAAGAGGGTCCTGGTAATCTTGAGAATCAGAATACTCTTCCTTTAGCAAATGGCATCTGAACTCAACCATGAAGGAAGTCAGAAATTCTGGGCTGAAGGTAAGGAGGAGATATATTCCAGGTTGGTAGACATATTCCAGGCAGGAAATAGAATGTAATATTCCAGGAAGAGTTAGCAAGTCACTTTGGCTGGAACCTAAGTAGACTGTTGCCAAACAAAGCACTTTCCATTTTATTAGCGTTCATGGGCAGCTAGGTGGCAATGTGGATAAAGTAGAGTCTGGAATCTGGAAGACCTGCGTTCAAATTTGTCCTGAGCTGTCTGCTAATTGTGCGGCCCAAGGCAAGTCCTTTAGCCTCTGTTTGCCTGTTTCCTCTTCTGTAAAATGTGGATAATAATAGCAATTACCTCCCAGGGTTGTTGTGAGGGTCAAATTGTAAAGTTTAATTATAAAGTGTTTACTTAACCCAGTAAGCTATATAAATGTTCGCTATTATTACTACATATGATTCTTTTATATTCATAAAATAAGAAACCCTCCTAGGAACTTACTACTTTTTAATTACTTTTAAATTTTAATTACTTTTAATATTACTTTGAAACATACACCTACATACAATAAGTTGTGCTCAGTCTACACAGTCTGTTCTGATTTGTCTAACAGTAGAATGAATAGAATATTATTTAACAGAATGTTATCATTATTATACTAGAAGAAATAAGTCATTGGACCTATTTGAGCAAGGAAGGGACATCGTCATGTCATTGTTTTAAGAATATTAATTTGGCTTCTATGTGAAGGAGGATTGGAGAAGGGAAACATTAGATTCAAGGAAACCCATTAGGATGACTTCAGTAGAACAGGCAAAAGGTGATGAGAAGCTTAATGAGGACAATGACTGTGTAGATGGAGAAAAGGGAACAACTTGTGCTGTGCAGTGGTAATGGAATATTACCGTGCCGTAAGAAATGAGCTCAATGATTTTAGAAAAACAAAAGGATTTGCACAAAATAATGAATGAAGACTGAAATGAAAGAACCAAGACAACATTGTATCCAGTAGCAGCAACGTTGTTTTAAAAAGGACTTTGAGTGAAGTCATTTTGACCATTGTAAACATCCATGTTGACTATAGAAGACACATGAAGAAAGATGCTCTCTGCATCCAGAGAAAGAACTGATAAATAGAAGTATATAGAGAATAATCTTACATATATATGTGTGAATGTGTATGTGTGTGTGTGTGTCTAATGGTAGCCACCTCTAGGGTAGGGAAGAAGGAAAAGAAAAAAGGAAAAAATTTACACGACAATTTTGTTGTGTCTTTAAAAGAAATAGGAAATTGTACATCATAGATTTGAAGTTTCATGCACAATCATCTTTTTATTCCATATTATAGAAATGCTTGCTTTATTCCATAAATTAAAAATAAAAACAAATCTGAAAAAAAGGAAAGGAAAGAAAAAAGGAAGAGTCCTAGACCCAGGAGATAGAACGGGATGAAAAATTTGTAACACAGCAACTAATTTGATATGTGGGGTGAGGGAGTGTGAGAAGTCCGTGATGCCTCCAAGGTTACTCACTTGGGTACGTGAAAGCATGATGGGGCCCTTGACATCAATATCGAAGCTATGAAGAAGGGAGAGATAATGATTTCTATTTGGGATACGTTTGTAGTTTAAGATACCCATTGGGTATCACTTAATCTCCCTGAGTCTGAGTTACTTCATCTGGACAATTAGCAGGTAGGACCAAATGCCTTCTAAGGTCTTTTATGAGAGTTATAAGTTATTTTATGACTTTATGGGATAGTAAGAAAACAAGCAGGAGATTGTTTGAATAATCTAACTTCTCATATAATGGCAGCTGAACTACCCCCATCCCTACCCTTTGCTAACTACCTTTTTCAGATCTTAATCCTTTAAGAGTATCTGTTTCCCACCTCTTAACCTATGGCTACCTAGTCTAAAGAAATTGCCTAGGCTAATTTCCTTATTCCTCTAGTAAGTATTCTTTATGTAACAGGTTATTTCCCTCCAATTGAATCCTAGAAAATGGGACCGTTTTATCCTCACCTAGTATAGTGTCTATAGGTACCTAATAAGTATTTATTGAATTGAAATAAGAGGCTCTTAAAGACATAGGAAATTGTACATCCCAGCCATGCTTCACTTTACTCCCTACTCTCTAGTCCAGTGGAAATAGAATACATAAAGAATTATTATAATGGATAATACATATTATACATATTATAATTTACAAAAATATAATCATATAACTATAAATTATTGGTTTACAAATTCTAATTCTATATTATCACTTATAAATTACATAAATGATAACTACATGAATGATAATTATGATATAACTATATAAATATATAAAAAATTACAGAGTATTATAAATAAGGTTACCCAAGTATTACCTGTGCCACTGCCATATTGATTCTTCTCAGACTACCTCTGTGTCTCCTACCACACTATGTCTGTGAAGAGTTCATCAAATCAGACCCCCCCCCATCCCATGGTCTGCTACTATCCACCATTGAATACTTACCCAATTGTAGCTTTCTGGTAGAGAGGCATTCCCCACTTTATCACCATGTTTAGGGTTGCATAATTTCCCAATGCACCAGAGCCTCGAAACATCATGGAATATCTTATCTCTTCTATAGCAGGGCTTCCCAGCATCTCTACCCAAAATGGGGAAGATGATAAAGGACTCCTTTCCCTTATGGAGAAAGGGGAAGATGAAAAGGATTTTTTCCCCTTATGGCATTTGATCTCGACCATTAGCCCAAAATTTCTACCTCATTCCCATTTGAACTCATTATATATATATATTATATATATATATATATATATATATATATATATTTGTCCTTTAATAGAATTCCCTTGGCTTTATGGGTATTGTCTATAGAGGTGAGTTAACTTTTCAAGGTCACACAGGGCCAGAGACAGGATTCAAGTAAGAGTCAAAGTATCACAACTAAAACACAGTTCATGAGGACTCCAATATTTTCATATATCTAAAGCATCCTTCTGGTTCCCCTCTGAACCAGTTCCAGGCCTCAGATGTCTTCTACTGGTTTCAAGGTTCTCTGTCCAGATACCCACCCCTTCATTTCCAGAGAAGTTCACTAAGTACAAATCATTAGTACTTAAACATGCTGAAACACCATGCACCTGGCTAACCGATCCTTAAGCCTTTCATTTAATGCCCTCTTAAAAGCTTCAATCAGCATTGCTACTTCCATGCCCATTACAAGTCTCAGCTTCAAGCTCCTTGAAAGAAGCAATTAGTAACCTGGCATCTTGCCTTAATAGAACCATTACAGGTTCTGCGTCTTTCTTTTTATAAAGTTACCAGAAAATTACCTGGAGCCCTTACCACATGTTTCTGGTTACCTTCCTTGGGTGGGGTAGTGGGGTAGAAAAAGGGAGAGAGGAACCCCAAGCCCATACACAGCAAAGAGACAACAGGAGAAGTCCAGGAGTACTAAATGATTACCCTTGTGTCTCTGTGTCCTTGCTCATTCTTCAAATGTGCTGTGCTCTGACCTCTCCCTCCCAATACACACAGCCACAGAATTAAAAAATCAGAAGGTGCTGAAAAGGGGCTACATCACAAGTAATCCTATATTTAGAATCAGGATCTCAGTTCAGACTCCACCACTCATCTTGGATAAATTATTCCTATAAAATGAGGAAAATTGCCTAGGTGACTTCTAGCTCTAACTCTGTGATCCAATGATCCCTTTCATCGTACCAAAAATGAACAAGAATCTCTTTTACAACCAAAAATAATTATTCTCTAGCTGTTTAGTTTTCTCCTGTGTGCATTAATTCCCAGTCTTTCTCACCTCCCAAAGAAGTGTAATAGGAGTGATTGGTTACCCTTTCATGTTTTAATTATTTATCAATATATATTTATGAGTGTTGGGGCAGCTAGGTGGTACAGTGGATAAAGCTTTGGACTTGGGAGTCAGAACTCATCTTCATGCATTCAAATCTGGCCTCAGATCCTTAGTAGCTGTGTGAACCCAAGAAAGTCACAACCCTATTTGCCTCAATTTCCTCATCTGTAAAGTGAGTTGGAGAAAGAAATAGCAAACTAGTATCTTTGCCAAGGAACCCCCTCCTCCAAAAGTGGGGCTGTGGAGAACCTGAAACAACTGATCAACAGCAAAACCATTTATGAGTATTTTGTTTTAATCATTTCTTCTGTAGTGAAAGGAATAATTAAATACCTGCCCTATTACTGATATCAAATATTTTGTACTGTGAGTAACTTTTCTGGAAGAGATTCCCCTAATTTCTTTTGGGAAAACACTAGACATGAACCAAAACTAAACCTTTTTTAGAGGTTTTCCACAGAAATCTATTCTGGGGTAAGCACATAATAAGCTAGAGAGTTTAAGAAAAGACTGACTTCTCTTTAGGATCAAGCTTCCACAAGGATGGACCCTGGTCCACATGAGTCAAGAACCAAATTCCTTTATGAAAAATTGATTCCCTGACCCCAAACTGTGGGTTAAAACAAAAACCCAAAGAATCTGTCTACTTTAATGATACCATACCAGAGTGGCTTATCTATAGGGTATACCAGGCAGTTGGTCTAGAGAGGAACTCTATAGTAAGACCACGTGAAGGGTGTTGCATACCATACTAGAGATCATATTGTATATCTATTAGGAGAATCTTCTGTTTTTTCTTGCCTCCACTGTTTTCCTGTGGATCCAGGAGTTAGTGTTGGCTACCTAGAGACCAAAAAAGGAAGCTACCACCTTAGCTGCCTGTATGGGAAAATATTTTCTTAGCCATGGCATGGTTGGTAAGACTGAAGTTTTGAGTTTGTGGAACCCTAGGCTTAGGAAAACTACCTTAGATATTTACAAGCTATGTGACCCTGGGCAAGTCAATTCATGGCTTAGTTTCCTCATTCTGAAAATGGGGGTAATAATAGTCCCCCCCCAAGGTTGTATCCAGGACTAAATGAGATAATAGTTATAAGGTATTTTGTATGAAGTGCTATAAAAATGCTAGTTATTCTCCTTAAGATTTTGCAATGTTTGGAGAACAATGAATGCTCTAACAAAAGCATTCCAACTCATCTGGAAGGTGCTGAAGGCTGAGAACAAAAGGTCAGGGGAGTTCAGACCATTTTAGATGTGGTTCTAGATGTGATAGGCTGATACCACCTGTCCATTAATTTTAATGGGCACAGTGAGTCTCTCCATAAAAGTTGATGTCATGAACCCACTTCTCAATGGTGGGGAGCTGATGCCCAGGAAAAAACAACCTTTTTACCTGTGCACTGAAGAGCCACTCAGAATTTTAACACAATCTAATTAATTCTTATTTCATGCAATAAATACATTCTAAGCTATAATTTGACAGTGTTTTCATTTGGTCCACACAAAGTTGGGAAGAATATTAGAATCATATGGAATGGGGGCATGGTGAGCAAATTTGTGATAAATCTATGAAATATTATATGCAGATGAATTTGCAGTCACTTAAAAGGCAACTGGACCCAGGTAGGAGGCAGGTGCTTTTGCACTGAGGGAAACTTACTGTAGTTATAGTATCAACTTCTTATATGTAAAAGAAAGGGTTTGTTGGGATCAGTCAATTATTAAATTCTCCATGTGAGCATTTACACCTCAGAAATCAGCAAACTTACAGTCAGGCCTCAATTCATTGTTTTGTTGACTGTATAAACTTGAGAAAGTGGTGGAGAAAACGTTAGCAATGCAGATTAAATGCTAAGATATGCTGTGCATTTTCAGAGAGTTCATTATTTTAAACAGTTACCAAAACATCCCTGCATGGAAAGTACTGAAGAAATCCCATACCCAAAAATACAGGCTTTTCTATTTTACCCTTAGCTCAGCATATTAGAGAGAAAAATTTTAGGGTAAAAATCACAGAAAAGATAAATAAGTAAAAATCTTTGTCCTTGAATATTTGATAGACATATCAATCTGATAGAAATTTGCAGTCTGATAGAAATCTTGCTATCTTATAGAAAAGTTTAAAATGCTGATTGGAAAAATCCAAGAATCTGAGGAAGGTGTGCCTGATTTGGGGGCAGCCTGGTTTCAAACCCTGACCCTGCTACATACTACCTGTGTGACTCTACTCAGGTGATTTGTCCAATCTGGTCCTTCCTTTATCAATGTAAGATGAGTTAATCGAGAGGAATCCTAGATCAATTAATGAAGTTCTGTATTCATCTTAATAGGATTATATAGCATGAACCCTTTTGGGGAGGCAGATGAAGGGCACCTCCCTGCAGAAAGTGTGAATACAACATGCATAGGGTCTTGAATGAGAGTCCACAATACTCCTCCTTTGTTCCCAGAGACTAAGGTTACTTCATGGTGAATATTTGGCAGGAGAATGAATTCTTATCTAAGGTATATAAAATGATACCTCTCACCAACTTTCTTTTCACATTGGATGACATAATACCATGCTTCAAAGCTGTCATATTCCCAGAGAGAAGAATTGCACCCGTGCATAGTCTCTCCCCATCAGGAATTGGAAACAGCTGCCTTGGGGCAGAGGTACATGGGAAAAGAATGTCCTTGTCTGTGGTCTCAGAGAAAAGATGCTGAATGGACTTTCCTAGCCAAAGAGATGACAGCAGCTAGGGCATCAAGAGATTTTCCTGCATTAAACACATGGCAGAGGTTTAAATACAGGGTCCCTTGAGCCCACACTGGAAGAATCCTGTAGCAAATATTACACCTATAAAATTATAATAATAATACTTAAAATTCTCCTTACCTCATAGGGTTTTTGTGAAACAACAAGAAATGATATCTGGGAAGAATTTTGCAAACTTTAAAGTGATACCTAAATGTTAGGTATTCATGGGGCTTGGTTTGGGAAGGGATTTCATTGACATTGTTTCCTGGACTTCAACAAAAAAGTAAAGATTTTAGTTGCCCAGAGAGTGTGGTTCTAGAATCTAGCCATCTATCTAGAAAATAAAAAGGATTTCCTAGAGAGGGCCAACTTTGAGGAGTTGCCTAAGTAATCTCAAGTTCAATAGTTTCTCAGTTTAAGATTTCCAAGATCAAAAATTCAGATACTAAACATTACGAGGAAAGATGATTTCTTGATGCAACATGCCCCTTTTCTTAAGAAAGAACAGGATTGGTCTTGTAGTTACTGAGCAGCAGCCTTCTTGGCCAGCAAGTTATTCAGACAGTACAAGTGTAATGGAAAGAAGATAACTCAGCATACCCAAAATATATTTGCCTTCTAGGGGGAATCTAAACCCCCACGTGAAGCAGTCATCCAGGAGGGGCTGTGTAGAACCTTGTGGAAAAGCTAAGGATCACCTAGAATGTCAAAGAATTGCTTTAAAGGCAACCCCAATTTCAGTACCCTTTTGGGAGGAATTATTGGGCTATTTCAGTGTTTTATGTGTTTATCTGTTTATGGGCTGCTATAGACTAATTGTGTCTTCAGTCAACTACAATAAAAGCTGTCTTACCCATATGTATTACTTCTTGAGGGCTGGGATTCTGTTACTCACATTTGGGGAAACCTAGACATGAGCTAAACCTTAGATATATTTAGAGATTTTCTTAGAGTTACTCCAGAAGGGTGTAATGAGCCAAAGAGAGAAATTGACCTTATAGGATTAGCCCCTAGAATCATACCCAGTCCTTCTGATGAGGCCAGAGTCTTGCTGAAGTCCTTTACCACATTGTTATATCTCTAAAGTGGCAATAACAATATTGGAAGGTCACCCTGTCTCACAGACTTATTGTGAAAATCAAATGAGATGATATCTGGGAAGCATTTTGCAAACCTTAAAGTGATATCTAAATGTCATTCATTCATTCATTCCTTTATTCACTGGTTTACTTATTTATCAGGTATAAGAGGCAGCATGGCTTAGGCTTTAGAGAGATGGCCTTGGAGCCAAAAAACAAAAAACCTAAATTCAAGTTCCATCTCTGACTCCCATTGCTTGTGCAAACTTGGACAAGCCAATTAACCTTTTAGTGACCTAGACAATTTTCTAAGACAGTAAGTAGCAAGACAATTGCTAATTTACACTAATAAGCAACGTTGCTTTACCAAGAGTTCCCTGGGTCTTTGAAATCATAGGTCTGGATCCAAAACTAAAAGGTAGATAGTTTATGTTAAGGAAAGTAGAGGTGTATGTTCTGGTTATTTAAACTGATTCTTTTCATGTCCAGAACCTCGATTTTTAGAGCTGGAAGAAACCTTGGGAAGTCAATCTCTTTCACACTCTCAACTAGGTGTTGCAAAAGTGCTATTATATAGCAGGAAGCACACAAACTGTGTGCCATAGTTGATTTCTTCCTGTCCCTCCCACCTCCAATTAAAGAGCTGAAAGAGAATGTATCTTCTAAGAAATCTAAACACCCTACTTTTCTCACTAAACTACTTGATCCCTTCTCGTTGCTCTCTGTGTCCACCATCATCACCATCATACTTTCCTTTCTTCTTCTTTTCTGAAGGACTGACTGCCCACAGGGTACCATTTTGATGACAATGGCTTTCCTTTTCTCATTCTCCCTAGTTCCCTTATGGTAATGGCTTGGTTCCTTTTATCTCTCACTTCTTTAAGAAGTCAAATGGTTTCTCTAGTTTATTTAAAAGGCAGCTCAAACGAGAAAAAGTTAACAGTTGAAAGTACATCCTTTAATTTCCCTGCTGATTCTCCAGATTCTACCCCTAAGATCACTGACTAACATATTAACACTTAAGAGCTGAAAACCATTTACAAGAATTTTTTTTAATGAAATGAAACTCGTTTTTCTGTTACTAGAATAAAGAGTATCATTCACTACAAAATTCACTTAATGGTAGAATACAGATTGGAGAAGTTAGTGCTCTGAAGAAAAAGCTTCCATTGTATTTCCATGTTGCTGGGCTTATATCACAGGCCCAGTTCCATGACTGATGAAGCCACAGCAACAACATACAGTAGACCTAAGAAAGGCCATCCCCAAACAAAGGAAGAACATTAAAAAACAAAAAAAAAACAAAAAAACTTCCTCTACCAGAATTATAGAAAAGTCCATTTTTTTCAAAACCCCTCATTCATAAATCAAGAATGGTCTGAAAGAACAGATGAGATAATATACCTCCATCTCACATGCATCCTATCTGCAGAGAGACGGTGACCACAAGGGCAGAATGTTGGATACATTCTCATCTAATTCAATCACTGTAGTGATATTTTTTCCTCCTTCACTATTATTCTTTGTCATGTGTATAATGAGGGAGAGAGAAATATCTGTAATATTTTTAAAAGGCATCAATGAAGCTATTTAAATTACTTTTTCCATACCAGAGTGTTTGGATCCCAAAATACAACATAGCATCAACAAAGTCAAACTGTAGATCTGAATTACTTAGTGTTAACTACTTATACATCCACAAAACTGATCACCTCTCATGTGTACTAATCACAAAGATCTATACATGTTGGCAGCAAAGTACCCAATGGTTAGGAAAGAAACTACACCTTTTACTGAGAATCATTTCTTAGAAAATGTTATCAGAAGGAAATCGAAGATGGCGGAGTAGGAAATCGAAGATGGCGGAGTAGAAGGACGCACGTTTACGAGCTCCGAAACCAAAGCCCATGGAATTGGTGTAGAAAGAGTCCCCCATAGATTCTGGGTGAGTGCAAGTTGTGCAGAGGCAGAGTGGAGGAGATTTCCGTCCCAGGGAGCCCTCAAGACCCGTCCGCAGGGGTCCGGCGCGCCCCGGAGAGTAAACCCGACCCCCAGCGCTGCCCTGGCCGAGGCCTCAGAGAAGCGGATCGGAGCAGGCTTCAGAGACGGAAGCTGAAGCAACCGGGAAAGTCCCTCCGCCCACAGAAGCAGGTCAGTGAGAGAGGCCGGGGCTGAAGGAGAGGGGAAGCAGGGGTGTCTGTGACTCGGGCCCCCTCGGGAGGAAGCGGCGGGCGGCAGGGACGGGGGCAGGAAGCGGTGGCGGCAGAGGCGTGGGCTGGGGCTGAGGCGGGCAGCGGCCCGGGACTCAGGAATCCCCCAGCTGCAGGCGGGATCTTCATTACGGAAGATTCCCGCATAAAACCTGACGGAGCTGAGCCTGGGAAACGGCCCTGCCCCCCAGCCCGCCTCTGTTGCTGAAGACTTCTGCTCGGGGACCCCCAAGGGAGCTGAGATTGGCGAGGCGGGCCCCCCCACCCCGCCCCCACCCGCTCCATTCTTGAGAGTCTCTGCATAAAGCCCCCCCCCCCCCCTCCGAGGGATCAGAGTCTCGGAGACAGCCCTGGCCCCGCCCCAGCACCTGAACTAAAGCTCACTGATTGACAGCCAGCAGGAGGAAAGCCCATTTAAATCTCAGAGGCCAAGCACTAGATCCAGGCGGGGGGTGGAAAGGAATCTCAGAAGTCAAGTAACTGGCTGGGAAAATGCCTAGAAAGGGGAAGAAAAATAAGACTTTAGAGAGTTTTTTCCAACAAATGCAAATGATCCCAACCTTCGGATCTGATGGGGAGGACGAGAACGTATTTTTCCCATCAGGGAAAGATGTGGAGGGCGGGGCCTCAGTACCCCAGACACCCCAGGGGGGGTGTTGGGTGGGCTCAGGCCTTGGAAGAGCTTAAAAAGGATTTTGAAAAGCAAGTTAGACAGGTGGAGGAAAGACTGGGAAAGAGAAATGACAAAGATGCAAGAAGAGTATGAAAAAAAGGTCAATATCTTGGTAAAGGAGACCCAAAAAAATGCTGAGGAAATTAACACCTTGAAAAATAGGCTCACTCAATTGGCAAAAGAGGTTCAAAAAGCCAATGAGGAGAAGAATGCATTCAAAAGCAAAATGAGCCAAATGGAAAAAGAGGCTCAAAAGCTCACTGAATTTAATAGTTCTCTCAAAATTAGAATGGAACAGATGGAGTCTAATGATTTTATGAGAAACCAAGAAATCACCAAACAAAACCAAAAGAACAATAAAATGGAAGAGAATGTGAAATATCTCATGGGAAAAAACAACTGACCTGGAAAATAGATCAAGGAGAGACAACTTAAAAATTATGGGGACTACCTGAAAAGCCATGATCAAAAAAAGAGCCTAGACATCGTCTTGCATGAAATTATCAAGGAAAACTGCCCTGACATTCTAGAACCAGAGGGCAAAATAAGTATTGAAAGAATCCATCGATCACCACCTGAAAGAGATCCAAAAAGAGAAACTCCTAGGAACATTGTGGCCAAATTCCAGAACTCCCAGCTCAAGGAAAAAATCTTGCAAGCAGCCAGAAACAAACAATTCCAGTACTGTGGTAATACAATCAGGATAACCCAAGATCTAGCAGCTTCTACATTAAGGGATCGAAGGGCGTGGAATAGGATATTCCAGAAGGCAAAGGAACTAGGACTCAAACCAAGAATCACCTACCCGGCTAAACTGAGTATAATATTTCAAGGGAAAATATGGTCTTTCAATGAAACAGAGGACTTTCAATCATTCTTGATGAAAAAACCAGAGCTGAAAAGAAAATTTGACTTTCAAACACAAGACTGAGAGGAAGCATGCAAAAGTAAATAGCAAGGAGAAGTATTAAGGGACTTACCAGAAATGAACTGTTTGCATTCATACATGGAAGGACAATATTTCTAACTCTTAAAACTTTTCAGTATCTGGGTGGTTGGTGGGACCACACGTACACATGTACACGCATGCACACACATACACACATGCATTCACATGCAGAGACAGAGAGCACAGATTGAACTGAATAGGATGGGACCATACCTTAAAAGGAATTAAGGTAAATGATGAGAGAGAAATGTAGTGAGAGGAAAGAGGGAGAAATGGAAGGGGGTAACTATATGTCATTTAAGAGGCAAGTAGGAGATGTTTTTAATGGAAGGAAAAAGAGGAGAGCTGAAGAAAAAAAAAAAAAAAAACAAAAACAAACAAACAAACAAACAAAAGTTTACCCTCATCACATTTGACTAAACGAAGGAGTGAAATGCACACTCATTTTGGTATGAAAACCTATCTTACAGTATAAGAAAGCGGGGGAGAGAAGGAGATATTGGGGGGGGATGATGGAAGGGAGGGCAAAGGGAGGAGGGAGTAATTGAAAGTCAACACTTGGGGAGGGACAGGATCAAAGAGAAACAATGAGGGGCAGGTGAGGAGGGATGGCAATTCAGTTAGTCTTACACAACACGACTATCAGGAAGGTCATTTGCAAAGCTACACAGATATGGCCTATAATGAATTGCCTGCCGTACCAAAGGGAATGGGTGGGGAGGGAGGGATGGGGAGAATTTGGAACTCAAAGTTTTAGGAACAATTGTTTAGTATTGCTGTTGCAACTAGGAAAGAAGACATACAGTTAATGAGGAATAGAAAGTCATCTGGCCCTACAGGAGAAAAGAGAAGATAGAGACAAGGGAAGGGAGGGATGACAGAAGAGAGGACAGATTGGAGATAGGGAAAATTAGATTGCTTGGGGTATTGGGGTGGGGGGAGGGGAGAAAAAGGGAGAAAATTTGGAACCCAAAAATTTGTGAAAATGAATGTAAAAAAAATAAATAAATAAATAAGTAAAAAAAAAAAAAAAAAAAAAAAAAAAAGAAAATGTTATCAGTTCTTTTAAAAGGTAAGAGGTGCTAGAAACTGGGGAACAGAGGTTTATAGTCTATTCTTCGAATTAGGATTCATCTTGAGAAAGGTCTCAGTTTATCTAAAGAATGACAATGAATTTCTTCAAGCCGAAGGCCATAAAGTTAATTGGTAGAGGAGGCCAGGTTCTCATCCTCTTTGTGCCTCTAGGAGCCAGGTAATCCATCATTTGGAATTTGATCCATTCTCTTATTCTTGGAAACCAATTGCCATGGGCAAATATCACACAGTAATTCATCCATTATACCAATGGGAAAAAAAGCTCTGTGAAACAGTGGATAGAGGGCTGAACTTGGACCTGGATGCAAATCTTGCCGTATTAGTTATATAACCAAGGGCAAACTAGGTAACTCCCAAAGCCCGTTTCCTTGTTGGAGCAATAGAAGTAATACAATACCTTGCTCACAATAAGTTTTTATGAGACTTAAATGAGATTTTGTTTCTACAGAACACACTGAAAATACTACATGTATTGAGAAATAACACAACCTTTAACATTAAAGGGATAGCACAGTGGATAGAGCACCAGCCCTGGAGTCAGGAGGATCTGAGTTCAAATTAAATTAGCTGTTAATATTACTGGCTTCTAATGATGGACAAGTCACTTAATGTCTCTAAAACTATTTCCTCATCTATAAGATGGTGATAATCACATCACCCAACTGGGCTGTGGGGAGGAACGTGCTTTGTAAACTGAAAACAATGTATGTATTTGAGCTATTATTATTGCATAAAGATGATAGTTCTTTCTAGTCATCCTGGAGAAGCCCTCCACAGAGGTTTAGATTTAGATTTATTAGATTTAGATTTTAGAATTATAGATTAGATTTAGAATTATAAAAATAATTGACTGAGAGCTGGATTGAGGTCTTAGAAGTCTCCTATTCTAATTCCTCATTTTATAGTAGATACAAGAAAAGTGAGGCCCCAGAAAAGTGACCTGACAAAGATCGCCCAGGTGACTGTAGAGCTTGAATTCAAACCCATGTCCTCTCACTGTTCCTTTTGGTCCCAGTGGACAGAACCAGGAGAAATGAATAGAAGTTGCAAAGAGTCCACTTTAAACTATCACGAAGAAAAGTTGACTAACAACTGGAACTGTCCAAAAGTAAAATTGGCTGCCTCCAGAGGGAGCAGGTTTTCTTTCATTGGAGTTCTTCAAACAGAGGTTAGATTTGTTATACTATGGGTTCTTTGGTAGAGATGGGCTCTGAGGTCCCTTCCACATCTAAAATTCTGTGATTTGAGCATCATCACTATCATAATTGAGGACACAATTACTAATTTAACCTAGTTCTGATGACTCCCAAATCTTTTCACAGGCATAATAATTAGAGGTGAAGAAAGGAAGGGAGGGAAAGAGGCATGCACGAAGATAGGAGAGAGGAAGGAAAGAAGAGGAGGGGAGAGGGGAGAGGAGAAAAGAAGGAAGGAAGGAAGGAAGGAAGGAAGGAAGGAAGGAAGGAAGGAAGGAAGGAAGGAAGGAAGGAAGGAAGGAAGGAAGGAAGGAAGGAAGGAAAAGACAGACAAGTGCACAAGATCTTTTCATGACCTTAACACACTATTTTTATCATCAGTTATAGTTAAAGTTACATATATTCTAAGGGTGTTTTTTGATTAATGGGGTGTGTGTGTGTGTGTATACCTTTTCACAGAAACGGATGCTTAGGTTTATAGACTTCTTTTGATTTCTTAACTTTTAAACTATTTCATCTTTTTTAACGGGAAGAAAAATTCTACAATAATAGAAAAGTATGCCGTATTTTGAAGATGTATTTTAAATGTTTTCATTCAACAAGAGGGAATATTTCGACTCTCCAAAATGTGAAGTGATGAATAACCAACTACAGGGCACACCATTTCTGAAATTTAAGATGCCCTTGGACAGCTAAATTAGCAAAAGATAAATGAAACCAGTAGTGGATGCTTGGGGGAAGAAGTCAAAGCAGCCTCATATACCAACCACATTCTTTTCTTCTCTATTTTCCAAGGAACCTTTCAAAATGTACATAGGAAGAATTTTCTCCACATTAACTATTGATTTTCTTTTTCCTTTCATTTTCCCATCACACCTGGTTCTGTTCTACAGAATTTAACTTGGAAGTATGTGCATCTTGTCATGATATTTGTGTCAGAATTATCTGTGGAGAACATGTTTTGTCTTTGGGCTTTATGTCTCCTGACATATTCTTTTATTATTCTGAGCTCACAGTGATCTTTCCCAGGGTTGGATATTCAGAAGCTGTGGACAGTTCATTTTCAACCTTCAGTTGCTGCATTTCCAAGTTTAAATCCACCAAAGTTCTGGCAAGCTGCCAATTCTAGAAGAGCATCTCCAACTAGGAGGGGAAAAATCCACGAGGGAGATTTTATTAGCTGATGATAACCATCAAGAAGAATGACTGTGCAAGACGAATAAGGAGTTTGTAGGGAAGAAAAATTAGATGGGTAGTAAATTCACTGTTCTCTTTGCTCGTTAGTTATATCTTTCTTACTAGCTACAAAACACAGTTTTTACATCAACAAAGAAAGGTACAGTAGAAAGAACATTTGGATTTGAAGTCAAAGGATCTGGGTTCAAGCTTACCTCTGTCATTTACTATCTGTATGACTATGGGCTACTCATTTAATCTCTCTCTCTCTGTCTCTCTGTCTCTCTCTGTCTCTCTGTCTCTCTCTCTGTCTCTCTCTCTCTCTCTCTCTTTCTCTCTCTTCACTTTCTCTTTCCACAACTCCTCTCTCTAGGCCTCTACTTCCCCATCTATAAGAGAGGGGTTTAAACTAAAAGACCTCTAAATTCTCTTCTAGCTCTGAATTTATGATGCATGGTCCATATGAATCACTTCCAAAGTGATAGTGAAATTGAAGCAAAAGTAACTGATAAGCAAAATTGTTAGAAAAGAGTTTTTATGTATGGAAAACCATTTTCATACAATTTCATGTGTCCAAATATAAATTCATCCATTCTTATAGGGCCATAAGATACATGTCTAAGGGCAACCTGAACATTCCAACTCTAGAAAGATACAGTGGGCATAAGGACACACCACATTACTAACAAGAGTTATCAGCTTCTTCATCTGTAAAATGAGGATTTATAATAGGACCTGCCTTGTAGTGCTGTTGTTAGGATCAAATGAGATGTTTGTAAAGTGCTTTGTATACTTCAAGGCACTATATAAATGCTAGCCATCACCACCTCCACTATCATCATCACCATCGTGACTGTTGCTGTTGCAATGCTATAGGAAGCCAGTCATGAAATCAAGAGATAAATTCGTTTAAAAATAATTCGTGATGTAGGAATAGGAAAAACTAGCTAGCTATTACCATCATCACCGTTATCGTCGTCATGCAAGAAGTAATGTAACAGGCATTGTCATGGATATAGACTATTGAAAAGGAAGAGGACCAGCCATGTAGAAAAAGCCATGACTAACAGATAGGAAGCCAAGTTTTTGTGTGTTAATGTGTACCTGTGAGATTTTAAAAGGCCTCACGAAAGAACTCTTGAGTGTGTGTGTTCATCCTTCGTTGCCGAAGAAGACTATGCCATCAGAGAAATAATGACATGACTTGCACTTGACTTTGTTTTGAGTGAGGGAGGGCTGTGTAGGTAGATATTCTCTGGAGAACTTAGGAAAGGTTATGTACAAGAATCTCATGGAATAAGATGATCTGAATGGCTTCCCATTTGCAAAGAGGAGGCAATACCAATATTAGATAATTGTGGGTCCATGGAAGTTTCAAAGAGCTTGTTAATTGGTGCTTCTAATAATGTAAGTGCTCCCCCTACCTTTCAGGGAAAACACTTAATTATAAGTAGTTCTCAAACTTTTTGGTCTCAGAATCCTTTTACACTCTTAAAAATTATTGAGCACCCCAAAGAGCTTTTGTTTATGTGGGTCACATATATCAATATTTACTATATTAGAAATTAAAACTGATAAAATTTTAAAATATTTATGCATTAATTCATTTTAAATAACAATAATAAACTGATTACATGTTAAAATAAATACCATTTTTATGAAAAGTAGCTATATTTTCCCCCAAAAAAAAGCTATGCTGAGAAGAGTGATACTATTTTGCATATTTCTGCAGATCTCTTTAATGTCTAGTTTAATAGAAGACAGCTGGATTCTCATATCGGCTTCTGCATTCCATCTGTTGTTTTGGTTTAAATATATGAAGAAAATCTGCTGTTAGCACAGATATGTACTTAAAAAGAGGAGTATTTTAACAGACAAATAATGTATATGTTTTACTATGAAAATAATTTTGACCTCATGAACCCTCTGAAAGAGTCTTGGAGACTGGCAGAGGTCCTTGTGCAACTCTTTGACATCTGTAGCCTTAGAAGAATATTTATAGGTATCTAAATTCACACAAACATACTCACACACATACAAGGGACCCTACAACCAGTTGGGACAATGAATGGAGCACTAAGCCTAAAGTTGGGTACATCCAAGTTAAAATTCATTTTCAAACATTGGCTGGGTAACCTTGGGAAGTCACTTAATCTCTATTTGACTCAGTTTCTCAACTGTAAAATGAAGAGAATACTACCTACTGCTATCATTATAATAAACTGCATTGTTGTGAGTAAAATGGAATAATCATAGCACTACCTGTCAGGGTTGTTGTGAGGATCAAAAGGGATAACACATGTAAAGCATTTTGCAAACCTTAAAAAAACTCCTGGCTAGCAGTTATTATTAGCTCAAGTCCTATTTCTGGCACACAAAGAGTAAGTGTTTGAGGCTGGATATGAACCAAATTCTTCCTGGCCTCAGACCCAGCACTCTATCCACCATGCCACCTACCTGCCCTACTCCTCCTAGAATACTGTTTGATTTAATCCAGTAAACATTAATCAATCACTATTTGCAGAGCACTATATTGGATTCTGAGTGAGCCACAAAGTACAAATAAGATAGAGTGCCTAGAGACACACAGAGCTTGTCATAGGGTATACCAGTTTATCTAAATATATGCGGCAGTTGTAAGAAATGACGAACTCAACGATCTTAGAAAAACATGGAAAGACTTACACAAAATAATAAAGAGTTAAATAAGCAGAACCAAGAGAAGATTGTGTACAGTAACCATAATATTGTTTTAAGAATGACTTGAGTGAATAAGTCATTTTGACTATTAAAAATATCCAAATTAACTAATAGCAATATATGAAGAAAGAGCTTATCTGTATTCAGAGAAAGAACTGATAAGTAGAAGGATGTACAGAAAACTTTATCTATGTATACCTATTTGTGCCTAAGGCTTACCATCTATAGGATGGAGGAGGATAAAAAAATAGAAACTAACATGATAACTTTAAAGTTATCCCTTCCATATTGTAGGGGTTAGGGGTGCCATGGCCTCAAGATCTGGAAAATCAGTGTAAAATTTTTTGGCCTACCCTTCATACCAGAGAAGAAGTCTAAATTATTACGGTATTAAAAAATAAAATATGTTAATGTTATACAAGACTATTCATATATTTTATGCATTTCTGAGTTTCTGAACCTTTTCTGTGTCCTCTGCTGGCCTTCGTGTGTCATCCATGGCTTTTGAAAAACTCCCAAAAAATTCCCATTTAATTTCTTATGTCCACCCATGGTATATCAAAACCATGACAGGGAAAGTCACAATGGAGAAGGAATAAGTGTATTATATATTTAAAAGGAATAGCAAGTAGTATATAATCAATTTATAATTTCATGTGCAATCATCTTTTTTATTAAGGTATGTTATAGAAATACTTGTTTTATTTCATAACTTAAAGACAGATAGATACATAGATAGATAAGGCAGCCAGGTAATACAATGGTTAGAACACTGAGCCTAGAATAAGGGAGACCTAAATTCAAAGCCAGCATCAGACATTTACTAGCTATGAGACTCTGGCAAGTCACTAAACCTCTGTCTGCCTCAGGTTCCCTATCTGTAAAATTGGGAAAATAATAGCACCTGCCTCCCGGGGTTATTTAGAACATAAAATGCGATAATATTTGTAAAGTACTTTTGCAAAGCTTAAAGCACTAAATAAATTCTGTTTTTTATATTAGGCACCTATTTTTTAAAAACATGTATTAAGCACCTATTTAATACAAGGCAATGAGATAGGTATTGGTCATACAAATACAAAAAAGAAACTCCTTGTCCTCAAAGAGCTAACTTTCTACTAGGGGACTGATATAACAAGTGCACAGATAAGTAAATACAAGGAAATTTGGAGAGAGGGAGAGAGATTGAGAGACAGAAGGAAAAAGAGAGAGAGAGAGAGAGAGAGAGAGAGAGAGAGAGAGAGAGATCATGAACAGCTGAAAGGATTCAGGGTATTTTGAACCCTGAAGGAATATATAGATTCTAAGAAGAAAGATCAAGATGGAATTCATTTCAACCTTAGGGGACAGTTATGATTTACAAGTGTGCATAATCATCCAGTTTGTTCAGAACTGAGGATGCATAAAGAGAAGTAATGTGAGATAAAGCTGCAAAGGTAGATTGGAGATAGAATGTGAATGGTCTTAAATACCAGGCTGATCTAGTTGTATTTTCTCCTAAGGGCAACAGGGAAGCGGTGAACGCTTCTGAGAACAAGAGTGTCGTGGTCAGACTTGTATGCCTTGTGGCAGCTGTGTGAAGAGACAAGGAATTGGAGAGAGGAAGAATCGGAAACTAGGAAACCAATTACAGTAGTCCAGATGGAAGAAGATAAAGGCCTGAGCTAGGGTGACTATGTCAGTGGACAGAGATGGCAGAGTAGGAGGCATGAAAGACAAGACTTGACAAATGATCGAATGCGGATAGGTGTGAAGTTGACAATGGAGAGAAAAAGCCAAAGAAGATTCTGAGGCTATAAACCTAGGTCACTGGGAGGATGTAGTGCTGGAAGATGGAAGAGAAAAGTTTGGAAGATGGACAGATTTGGAAGGAAAGAGAAGGAAAATGTTTTGGACATGTTTAGTTTGATAATCTGACAGGATATCCAAGATGGGGAAGGACATAGTCCAAAAGACAGTTGGTAATGTGGGACGTGAGAAAGATCAGGAGTTAATGTGTAGATTTAAAAGATGTACAGACACATACTTGCATAAAATAATGATTAGAATAGCTATTTCAAGTAACGAGATGGAGAATCAGGGAAGAATAAAAGGACTGTTATATATCAGTAATAGCAAAACTGAGATTAGAGAATATGAATTTGCTGGACACATTCAGCACAGTTGCGTGACTGCTCCCTCCAGCTGTGTTCAGTAACATAGAGACAGAAAGAGAGAATGCATATTCTCTGAGTAGTGACTAGAAGGATGTGAATAGCAGTAGGACTTGAAGGTAAATATATTTAATTCAAGGATGGAGGACAAGGTATAGTTGAACTGATGAACCATAGGAGCAAGACTGGGAAGAGACAATGGCAAACCCAGAGAAGGTGTGATAGACTGTGAGAACAAAGGATAAAGGGACCCAAGGTCACAGTAGGCAAAAAGAGTGTGTTTATAAGGAGTGCAGCTCAAGGAAAGATGAAAGAATAGGTGACTATGATAAAACGAGAAGAATTTCATAGTTCAGGAAGATAGAAATCACACTGATACGGATGATTGGCAAGACATACCTATAACAACCCTTATTTGTAAAGATGGAGTTCATGGGAAGTGATGGGGCTGAGGTAGCTAGGTGTCATGTTGGATGAAGAGCTGGGTTCCAGTCAGGATGACCTGAGTTCAAATCCTGTCCCAGACAATTATTAGCTATGTGCCAGGGGCAAGTCACAAATTCTCTGCCTCAGTATCCTCATCTATGCAATGGATTCTAGGATCTCTTCTAGCTTTTATGTCCCTAAGTCTTGGATGTCTGAGAGGAACATCAACATACTTATTGTCCCTTCAATACAACATGTCCCCCTCATATATAGTATGTATATTATGAAGGCAAGGGAAAGGATACAAAAAAACTGTTACTCGGGTACCACTTAAGAAAGATGATCAAAAAAGCAAAATCCAACAAATGGGTTTTGATACTGATTTTTAAATTAGAATAGACATTTTAAAATCTACAAGTAATTTGGAAAATTCATTGTAGCTATTAGTCTCTTCTGTCTTTTAAATCTTTTGAGGAAGGGTGTTCAATCATTTATTCAACAAACACTTATTGAATGCCTATTATTTGCATTACTTATTATTATGATTATTTGCATAGTCAAAAGCTTGCAATATTGTAGTTTTAAGACATTTATATCCCCAGTGGTTAAGCATCCCATTAGATTGGTCCGGAAGTACATATTTATAGAGCATTGATGCAGATAAAGAGCAGTGCCCAGAATTTATTAGGAAGCCAAGACAGAGAAATTACCAGCTTTTTTCATTGTTCCTAAATTGTTTACTGCTATAAAAAGCTCTTGTTTTCAACACCAATGTTCTCCCACCGAAGCTAAATGGCTACAGACCAGGGAATGTCATCAAAGAATTAAAATGACAAATAAACCAAAGAACAATGTATGGTGGTGATAAGCATGTTGCCAACCATGACTTGTGCATGAGAAGAAATAAAGAAAACATGATTGAGGATGTTTAATTACTGGAAGAAATGAGCTGGACGTGTGAAAATACATGCAACAGAGAACCCAAGTGGCACACTGAGACAATTGAGATAGTAAAAGGAAAGGAGGGACTCTATCTTGTTGAGCAAATCCTCCATGGAGAATGTATGGGAAAATGTACTTAAGAGTCATAAAGGATGCAAAGGTATTGGAGGGGCTACAATCTAAACCAGTGGAGGGAATACCATATCACTGAAAACAAAGCTCTATTCAACCATATTTCCCGTTCAGAAAATGCACCTAAAGCAAAAGTTCTAAATAACCCAATAGTTGGGAAATCACTCCCAGAATAAATTTATTAGCAAATAGCAAGTTAATCTTGCAAATGTTTCAAGTGAATGAATCGATACCCAACCCATCTTCCCATCAGGCTGTACTAAATCTGTTTCCATAACATCAATCACCTGTACTGCACCATAGTCGCTGTCCATAAAAATTGGCTGTAATGGCCATTTCTAGATAGTTTGTTTTTCCTGGGATGATCATTTGTTTCCTACTCAAAAACATCTCTCTGCTTTCTTGACTGCTCAGAGATCCACAAAGAAAACCCGGTGTTCTCTAAATAAGGTTTGATATAAGAATAATGTTCTTATTTTGGAAACAGCGAATCATAATAATAAACCTGATGTTCACAGGATCATAGGCAGTGCTGGAAGGAATTGAAGACATCCTCTAGTCCAACTCCCTAATTTTCCATATGTGAAAACTAAAGCTCAGAGACATTAAGTGATGTGTCCAAAGTCATACAAGTCAGCAGAACTAGGATGTGAACACTGGCCCTCTGACTCCCAATCCAGCACTGTCTTCACTGTACCATTTGCCTTCTCTATTGCACAAAAAAGAAAAAGTCTAAAAAGTGTTTTAAAATAGGCTGATGGAAGAAACTTAGCTTCTGAAGTTTGCAATACTATGTAATTTAATGGAGAAAAGCACCATTTTGCTAAGTAGAATTCCCCATTATCACTCAATAAGCATTTATTAAGTACCCACTAAGTGCTAATAGCACAAACTGTTTAATTTTTGTCTTTATACCTCTAGCTTCTAATACTTAGTAGGCAAAAACACTAAGTGCTAGAAGCTACAGGTATAAAGACAAAAATTAAATAGTTCATGGCCTTAAAGAATGTATTTTCTGTCTGGGAAGACAATGTACCTAAGTATAGAGAGTATGTCTACAAGGTAATAGGGAAAGAGGGAGACACACACACACATGCGAGGGTGCGCACACACACACACACACACACACACACACACACACACACTACCAGCTAGGTATTTAAAGGATTCAACATTTCTGTTTGAGCTTCAGCAAGGATGTTTTGGTAACTTTCAGTACTCTAACTTGAACCAAAAAGCAAATCTGAAATATATGATCTACTTGTTAAATATTTTACCTGCACTATCGAACTACTGAAAAGGGGAATGGATGCTGCCACTCTGTAGACTGGGGAAATAGCCCTATGAACTTAAATTATATTCAATTTTCTAAAATATTAATCTCTAAGAAAAAACCGGATGAGTATGACTCAAGGTCTTCAGTGTGCAGATGACCAGTCACAATCATCTAGTGGGCCAGCACCCAATTTGTTCATGGGATCATAGATTTAGAGATAGAAAGAACCCTAAAAGTTGTCTAGTTCTTGAACACATTCAGAAACTGGGACTCAGGGAAGTTGTAACTTGCCCAAGTTCACTCAGGTAATATGTATCAGAGGTGGGATTTGAATCCATATCATGAAAATGACACAGGTAATATTGAAGGATCTGCCATTTGAAACTGGACCTTTCAAACAGAATTAATCATTACCTAAAGTAAACGCAAAAGACAAAAGCAAACCACACATGGTGTGGTAAGAATCAGAAAACCATGGTTAAGGGGTGGACAATCTGCAGCCTTAAGGCCTGAAGCCTCACTTGAGGACCTAGAGGGCCACCCATCCCTGCTTTAGTTCAAATACTGGTTCCGTCCCATTTGTATCTGGTGAGACCTCAGGCAAGGCACAATTTCTTTGGTATCCTAAGTGAACGAAGGCATGGATTGGATGACCTCTACATTCCCTTTCAGCTCTAAATCTATGATCCTTTATAATGTATGAATAGAGAACTTGCCCCCTATAGAGAAATATAACCAATACTCAGGTAGTGCTTGTGAACTTTCCTACCATTTTTCCTTTCAAAGGATGAAAGACAGAAGAGTGGGTGAGTGAGAATGACTGGGCATTCTTTGGGATGTTAACCTGTTGACTGGATGATGAGATGAGAGTGGATAAAGGCAAGCCACTCCTTCATCATCTCCTCTCTCCCTCCTTCCCTCCCTCCCTCCTGTGTCTCTCTCCCTCCCTTCCTCCCTCCCTCCCTCTCTCTGTCTCTCTTTTCCCCTCTCCCTCTCTGTCTCTCTGTCTCTCTCTCCTCCTACTAGAGGTTCAACACTTGGAGCCAAATGTTAAAATATAATAAAGTAAAAGTTAGGACAGGGGAGAAGAGTTGAGAAAAAGGAAGAAAGTAGAAGGACAGCTAGAAGGACCAGGCCCTGTTGTCAGGACTCACCAATTCTGCCCGCATCCAAGCGAGGGCTCGGTCGATGTGAGCCCTGCGCAGCAACTCCTGAACAGCCGTGGCCGGTCCCCCGGAGCCTTCCCAGGACTGCTGCGGTTCCTGTTGCTGCTTCCCAGGCTCCCGTGGGGGTGATGGTACGTCCAGGTGTAAAATGGGGCTGCGGAAAGCGTTCCGAAGCCGCCTCAGGACGTCCTCCAGCAACAAGCTGGACGCGACGTCCTCCTCCTGCGCTTCTGCACTCATGTCTGGGTGCTGATCCCCAGAAGAGAAGCCGGGAAGGAGAGGGCAAAGTGATCCAGTGCCTGGACCTCCCGTCAGTCTGCTCCAAAGTCCCAGGGCAGTGCTACCTTCTTTAGCAGCACAGGAAATGTCATTGTTAGCCCAAGTGGAAAGAAGAAAAATTCACTCCCACCTCCAGCTCCCTCTTATTCTGTGTCTTTTGGCGTCGTAGCCTAGCAATTAAGTAGGGGTCGGGTAAGGGAAGGGGCCTCTAAGTGTCACTCTGGGAAACAAGCCCCTTGCAAATGTGGGACGCTGTTGTTTCTTCCAAATTTGAGAAGAAGGTTCAGCCGGGTAACCTCTCCTTGCTCCCTTTGGACAGCAAGGGTAAATCACTCCGTTTAAAGAAGAACGCTTGTACCGCATAAGGCATGGAGAACTGAATGGCCCCCTGCTCTATTGGGTAACTGCTGGGAGATTTGGGACTGAAAAACATCCCTAGTGGGCTTCCTCATTTGCAACCTGACTCGGTTTACTGTCTTACCTCCCACTTTTAACTGTGGATGTTCCCCCAAATCTTCGCCTTTGGCTCCTCTTCTGTCCTTTTATTCCCTCCATTTAAAATCTCATTTTCATAGATTCAACCTTCTGCCGCTAACTTCAAGATCTCCACTCGGAAATCCCACTGGACTTCAAACTCAACATGTATAAAACTAAGGGGGATGCCCATCAATCGGGAAGTGACTGGACAACACATGGTATATAAATATAACGAATACTATTGTGCCCTAAGAAATGAATGAAAGGACAGAGTCAGAGAAACCTTTGAAGACTTACAGGAACTGATGCAGCATGAAGTGAGCGGAACTAGGAGATCAGTTTATACAATGACAACATTGTAAAGACAAACAGTTTTTGAAAGATTTAGAATTTTCATCCACTGAATGTGCAACCACAATCCAAAGAACTAAAGAGGAAACATACTATCCCCTTCCTGACAGACTGATGGACTCAGGGTGTAGATTGAAACATATATGTATTTTTTTGGACATGGCCAATTCTGGAATTTGTTCTGCTTAACTATGTATGTTTTCACAAGTTTTCTTTTTCTTTCTTTTCCTTGGGACAGGAGTGGGGAGGACAGATGGGAGGCAAAAAGGGGGGATTTTTGTTTCATCAGAAAAAAATCATATTTAATTTTTAAAAACTCAAAAGGTTCAAAAGTGAAGCATTGGTGGTAGAGTCAGAGGACTCATTTCAAATTCTTCCTTTTTTACTAAGTGTGTTTTTGGGCAAATCACTTCATTTCTTTAGGTCTCAGTCTGCTCAACTATAAAATGAGGGAAGGTGTTGGACTAGATGGTCTCTAAATCTGTGAGTTATGATCCCTGTGATCTATGACTTTCCCCACCCTTTCCCACACCCCAAAGCTGCTTTATGCCAGCTTTCTTATTTATTTACTGACTTGTCATCTTTTCTGATCAATTTTGTTAATTGTGAGCAACTGGGTAGTACTTTTCAAAGTATCAAGGTTGCCATGGTAATAGTTTATCTGAAGGTTCTGAACAGTGTAGAAGCCAAAGAAATACAACTAAGTCAGTTAACAGAGTGTTAGAGTTAGATCTGGGAAGATTTGAGTTCTAATCCTGCCCCAGAAGTTTTCCAGCTGTATGATCTTGGGCAAGTCAGTTAACCTCTCTCAGCCTCAATTTCCCCATCAGTAAAATGAGGATGATAATATCACCTGCCTCATGGGGTTATTGTGAAGATCAAATGAGAAAACATTTGCAAATATGTTTGCAAAATTTGCAAAGTTAGCTTTATTATTACTATAGCTACTACAGCAATTAGGGAGCTTTGTGGTGGAGTGGATAAAGCACGGACTTAGAATCAGGAAAACTCATCTTCATGAGTTCAGATCTAGCCTCAGAAACCTCTGTGACCATGGGAAAATTACTCAATCCTTTTTACCCTGGTTCCTCCTCTGTAAAATGAGCTGGAGTAGGAAATGGCAAACCATTCCATTGTCTTGGCCAAGAAAACCTCAAAAATGGGGCCACAATTCAGCAGCGACTACAGTGAGTGTGCCCTACTGTTACTGCACCTTTAATGACCACTTTGGTCTGTGCCTCTTATAACTTCTATGTAGGTTGAAATTTTTTCACTCTCTCTTAATCTGTATTTGGGGATAAATGTGCTCAGCCTTCTCCATGTCCCCAAAGTGATTATTCCTCTCCCCCAAGCATACATTCACTGTGAGAGTAAAGATTTGTCATTTTTAACATCCACAACACATGAAGAGCAGACTCTAGACATTGTTCTTGCTTTTTCTGTGCTTGACACCTGTCATTCTTGTAACATCTCAGAGCATATGGCAGACACAGCTCAAATTTCTCCCCTAAGGTGACAGCATCTCCTATAAACAATAAATAACAATTTCCTGTAGTTGTTCAGAGTAAAAGCATATAACAGCTGTCAAGACTTTATACCCATACTTCTGTGGACAAGGTCAGATTCAGGGCGGATAATGAATTTCCCATTCTAAAAGTTTTGCCATCATAAAATCTCTGAGTTAGAAGAGAAATCTGAGGTGCTCTGGTCCAGCTTGCTCCTGAAGAAGCATCCACTCTGTAACGCTCTGATAAGTCCTCATCATGCCTTTGTCTGAAGTCCCCTAAGGTCAAAGAACTCAGTTCCTCCTATGAGGTGGGCTGTTCCATTTTTGGACAGCTCTTATTTTCAGAACTATTTTCTTTCTATCAATTCTACATCTACCTCTCTGTAAACTTTCACCGGTTCACGTACCCTCTGGGACCAAGTTAAACAAATCTAGTACGTTTCTCATGCTTCAGTCTTTCAAATCTTGAAAACACCATATCACCTGTAAGTCTGCTATTCGTCAAACTAGACATCCCCAGTTTCTTCATTTGGTTCTCCTATGGCATGATCCTGAGGTCATTTTCAATCCATTATTTGATTGCCTTTCTCTGAAGACTCTAGTTTATCAGTATCTCTCCAAAAATGACTGACAGCTGAACAAGGTCTTCTAAATGTGGTCTGATCAAAGCAGAGTGCAGAAAATCTATTATCCTAGGTAACTTCCTAGTCTTGGACAGGAAGCCACTCAATACAATCTACCATTACATTGCCTTTGTTAGCCATACCATACTGTTGATTCATATTAACCTCAAACTCTACTAAAACCCCCATATCTTCAGATAATTTGCTATGTAGCCACCTTCCCCCCATTTAGAACTTGGGAAGTTGATTATTTGAGCCAAAATGTAAGACTTTCATAGACAGATAGACAGGCAGGCAGGCAGGCAGGCAGGCAGACAGACAGACGGATAGACAGATAGATAGACAGACAGACAGACAGACAGACAGACAGACAGACAGATAGATAGATAGATAGATAGATAGATAGATAGATAGATAGATAGATAGATAGAAAAGCTCCACAAAGGCAGGAACTGTCTACTGCCCTTGGGTTGGAAAGGGTAGAGGGTGGACATTGGAGATTTCCTTCCAGATCATCCACTTAAAGAGGTAGTCCAGGGCAGCCATCGTATCATTTCCTACCTGGCTGCAGGAATTCATCATGCCTCTGGCAGAGTATCCTCTTCCCCAATTAGGTTATGAACTCCTTAAGGGCAGGAACTGTCTTTTTCCCTTTATCTCCCTAGATCTTAGCACAGACTATCACAGTCATAAAAAGGCAGGTTCATTGGTGTGCTGGTAAATGTTTAACGACTGGCTCTCTGAGGGGGAAAAGGAATGTACCTACAACCCCCTTTTAAATTTAATTTATACTATTAACATTTTCTGTATCACTCTCTTAAGTCTAGACAATCTACAAAACAATAAATCAAACCCTGATTTGTAATATTTACTGATGTCTAAGTTTTAAATGTTCACACTGAAAATATAACAATCAGTTCTGAGCAGATAAGGACCATATCCAATACATCCCTGAATAGGTTCCCCCTCTGCTGCCCCTGGCTGCTGTTGACACCTTCTGAAGTTCCACATCACTCCCAGAAGGTAGCAAAAGACATTAGTCTCCCATGGATGCTCTTCTTAGTTGCCAACAGATGGTATCAGGTGTTACCCTCCTAGTAGGAAAAATGACTTTCCCTGCAGACCTCTATTATTCCGCTAAGGTGTGGTCAAACCCTCTGTCTGGGTACATCTTTCTATTTCATCTGAGATCTCCTCATAGCAGGGAGAAGGTAGCCTCTAGAATTTTCCCTGTCTTGAGGGAGAAACAAGTGATTTTTTTTTTTTTTGTAAAATAACACTGGAGATTTTCTACCCACCAGCAGGCATTCACTTTCAAGGTCCAATTACATTCATTGCCCTGATAGACCTGATTATGGCTCTGGTGACACAATGCCAAGCTGAGGACCTTAATTCATAGGCTATTTCACTTTCCCACTGTTCCTAATTACATAGTGGGCAGAACCCCAAAACCCTCCATCTACAACAACATCTGACAGAGTGGGACAAAGTTTGAATATGGTAACTGCAACTCAACATCCTTTTTTCCTTTAGATACCCTGGAAGACTGCCCTCCTAAAAAAGCAATTTCCGCTTGTTCAAAAGCTGACAAAGCAATCCAGTGTGTCCCTAATTATCTCTCAGGTTTGACAGAATATCTCTATAGCAACCGGGTGGGATATTAAAATCAACCTGTTACAGGTCAGGCAACTAGTCGGTAGTGGATGGAGAGCTGAATCTGGGATCTGGAAGACATGAACGCCAATCTAGCCTCAGACAATTACTGGTTGTACGGCCCTGGTCAAGTCACTTAACCTCACTTTCCTCATCTGCGAGAAAAAGAGATCACAATAGCACCTGCTTCCTAGGATTATTGTGAGGATGAAATGAGATAACATGTGTAAGTGCTTTGCAAACCTTAAAACACTATTAAAAGCTGGCTATTAGTATTCCCTTGGAGACAGGACCTCTTGTAGGGAGGAAGGCACATTGTTCATTATTACCTATTTATCCTATATATAGCTTGCTTTGTATACTGTATCTCCCTTGTCAATTCACTATCTCACTCTCCACAATGTCTCTGCCAAACTTTTTCATCCTTCTTCAAACCTCTCATAGTTCTCCTTCCCGACTTCACTCATATGAGAACCTTATCTCATATTTAAAAAATTGAGGCCATTTACTGTGAACTCCCTCTTCTCCCTTCTTCCTCATCTCCTATCATTCAGGGACCTTCTATCACTTTCTTCTCCTTCACCCCTGTTTCACATGATAAAGTGGCCCTTACCAAAGCTAATCCCTCTACTTGTACAAGTGATCCCATTCCATCTTGTCTTCTCCAAGAGACTGTCTCCTCTAACTACGTTAATTTCAATCTCTTCCTTTCTGCTAACTCATTTCCTAGTCCCTACATTCTCATGTCTTTCTTAGGCTGAAAAAACTCCCATTTGATCCTTCCATCCCTTCTAACAATAGTCCTCTATCTCTTCTGCCCTTTGTAGCTAAACTCCCCAAAAAGGCCATCTAAGAAAGGGGCTTCCACTTTCTCGTCTCTTTGGGGGACTACTTTAATGGATTTCTGTTTTGCATTCTGGATTGGTTCATGACAAGTCCAGAGACTTTCACCCCCTTCATCCTCTAGCACTTGGGTAGACCCTCAGTGCCTGCCACCCACTAAGTCTCTTAGGGTTTGTTCAAGCACTCCTTCTTTCTATTTGTCTTTCTTTCTCCCCCTGACAGCTGGGCTAGGTTATTCAAACTAGCCCCAAATCATTTGTTAGTGATATCCAGAAAGGAGCATGTGGAATTACTGACTGTGGTTAGTGCGGGAACCTGTCATTCAGAAGGGAAGGGGCAATGCTTTTATACATGTATGTTCCTTATCCTTACCTGTTCTATTATAAGCTCCTTGAGAAAAGGATATTTTTTATCTTTGTGTCCTCAGTGTCTATCCCAGAGCCTTATACATAATAATTAATTAATAAATATTAGATGAATTGAATAGAATTAAAATACAATACAATAGTCCAGCCAAAACAAACTATGCCGAAATCCTAACTTTCTACTCTATTACATATAACATATGATCTCTAGTCAAAATCAAATTAAGACAAATTAAGGTGTTAATGGAATGCCAATTTTAAGAGACCCTCATAGCATTACTTTAAAATGTTATTTAAATAGAAAGGATAATGAAAATTGAAATATAAGATGCTGATCAGGTATGTTCTTTAATCAACTTATTGAGCTCCAAGGTGGTGAGTCTTTGAAACTTTTAATTGTATCTTCTTTTTAGGTCAGTTACAGAACATATTTTGTGAAAGTCATTTAATGAAGCGCCATCATAATAAAAGTTCCAGCAGAGCATTTTCCCCATAAATCTTGAGTTCACTTTCCCACAAGTACCCACACTTTCCATTGAAAGAGTTAATAGAGGGGACATACAGACATGGGAAACATATATAGCCAGAGTACCCATGTAAAGGCACATGCCGGATGCACAAGAAGCCTCAGCATATGAGTGTAGAGATGCAACTCATGCTACATCTTCTGGTGGTATCATGTACTGCTCTCTGATGGGTCAGCTCCCTGCCAGAAATCATGCCTTAGCTTTTTCTTCCTGACTGTCATGTTTTGCTGCTCTTTGCTGGAAGCTGAAACCCTATTCCATACCTCCATAGCCTCTTAATATTCTATCTGATGTCAAATGGAAATGCTGCATATAAGGATACTCTGCCCTATAGGGAAAGTTCATAGCACTGTGAACCAGTTCTTTCAAATACTTCCCCCCTCCACTGGGTGATACTCTCAGTGCAGGGAAGGGCTACGACTATTTTGGCCTCCTAACAGTCATTAGCTGTTCTCTCCTACTGAAAGACTATGTTTTAAGTCACCTGCTACTCTTTCCACTGTTTACTGCTATTACCCTGCAAGACAGATTCATAGCTACTTTCAGTTAGTTCTTTTGCCAGTGGCTCTGTAGCAGTTCAACTCACATAGGCTTTCCAGAGAAGGTAGCAAATGCCTAGAATACTTGTTAGTACAATCACATTTCATTTCTTGATTCTTATCATTTTCTACCCCTCCTCATGTCTCAGCCTGGTTGAGGTAAATATTCCCAGGGAATCTACTTCCTCAAAAGGAAAAGGAGATGAATGAAGTCATCGTAAAGAAAACCCTTTCAGCTTTCATGATCCTCTGGTTTTTGCCAGTTAACAATGCCTAGTCTGGGTGAAGGTTGAAAAGCCTCTTGATCTCTGTCTTAGTTTTCCTCAACAACAAATCTGCCTGGCCTTTCCTCTGTTCATTATACATATATATAATTCTTCTTTCCTTCAAGGTGGTTTCTAGTATATCCATGATAGAAATGAATGGGGGCACTTCAAGCAATTCCTAGCAAAAGAAAGGCCTTTTACCAGTGTCATAGAAGAGAACAGAAGGAAGGCCAGAAACAATTTCAGTATAGCAGGACAGCTTTGAAAGCAACAGGTTGAATTTATTATATAACTTAAAAGAAAAGCAAACTCTACACAGTAGAGATCCATGAACAATCTCTCCACCACACCACCATTTCCCTGTTCTACTATATATTTGGGAATACCCATTCTATGTGGTATTTGTTCAACTAAAAATTAAAATTTTATTTTATTTTTTAAAGAAGCTAACAAGGGAGGGCTTGAGAGACCAGAAAGAGAAGCTTAACAAAGAATCTCTAGATCAGAAAATGTAAAGGGGTTCTGACTAAGATAGAAAATCTTCAGTTGACCTTCTGGAAACTTGCTGGTTGGAAGAACTGGCTAGAGAAAGGCTTAGAGTGGCATTCTACTACTTACATGAAAAGTCAATGAGTTTGTTGCTCTTTGGTTCCATCAAAAGCTTCAAAGAAGGAAAACCTCTCAGAGTTATCTGTGTTGATGCTCTTTAATCAACTTATTGAGCTCCAAGGTGGTGAGTCTTTGAAACTTTTAATTGTATCTTCTAGTTTGAGAGGATTACAACTATTTTCGTGAGCTTTTGTTGAAATATTCTTTGCTTAGACAAAATAGAATTCCCTGCTCTTTAAAGATCTGAGGAGTGTGGCAGTCCTCTGGCTTAAAGGAACAGTTGGTCACTGAGAAAGCATAATACTTTTCTCAGGCCTTGTTCAAAGTGGCTGTGAGCAAAGAGAGCTTGTTTCTGCTTCATTATTTCAGAGCAGAAAAGGAGTAATTTTGTCTAGGAGGAGAGTGGTGAGGACCAGAAGGGGAGCAGACAGCAGAGAAAGAATTTTTTATGATACAGGTTATCCTTTAAGAGATCAAGCATCATTAAGTCCAGTAGACCAGAATTATGAGTTGATGCAGGCAGAGTAGTTTCCTCACTCAGTGCCTCCCTAGTTGTAAATATCTATGTGCGCCTGCTTTCCACCATGGATGTTGCATGCATTGGTGGGAGAGGATGATCTAGGATTATGAATAGATTATGATGTTTTGATTTTTCCTGTTTTTTCCTTCCATCGAAGAACTGTTTTGATCATTACTGCTTTTGTCTTCTGAGTAAATTTATGTTTATTATTACTTTTGCTTTTTCATTTAGTAAATGTTTTATGCTTCAGAAAAACATCAAGTATATCAACATCACTGATTTGTTTGTTTGTAGTTTTCACTCATTCTCTTTCACTTATTCAAATACTTATAGTTCATAATAGGCAGATTTTTTTTAAAGTATGAGTTTTGTTTTGACATAGCAGATATTTCCCAATAAACACCTAAAATTTCCCACAAAGTATATTTCTACAAAACAATTAAGCAGAACTATTTCAGAGGATAATAGTAACTTATATTATGTCATTTTACATTTTGTAGTTTACCACTTGCTAAAATAAAGTGATATGAGTTTTGATCTTAAAAATTTAATTCTAACATTGCATTTGACCTCAATTTCATTGACTTTTAGTCTCACTTTCATTTATATTGCTGCAGTCATCAATCAATAAGGATTTTTAAGCACTTACTAAAAGCCAAGCTCTGTGTTAAGCACTAGGTATACAAGAAAAAGGCAAAAAAACACAGTTCCTGCCCTCACAGAACTCACATTTCAAAGGGAAATAGGTATACATAGGTATACATAGAATAGAATATACATTCAAAGGTATACATAGAATATATATACATAAGATATACATAGAATAAATGGAAGGTAATGTCAGAGGGAAAGACTAGCAGTAGGGAGTACTGGGGAAGGTCTCTTGCATTAGGTAGGATTTGAAGAGAGTTTTAAAGAAAGCTAGAGAAGCCAGAATGTAAAAGCACAGAGGGAGTACATTCTAGGCATGGGAAAAGTAGGGAATTATAGTGTTGTAAGGAAGAAATAGAAAAAAGGCTAGTGTTGCTGGATTATAGAATACGTGGAGAAGAATAAAATATGACTGGAAAAATAGGAACAGACTGAGCTCACAATGCATAAATTATTCTTGGGGCCGCTTTTTTCACTCGTCATTGCTCATGCAAGTTTTCCCATTTTCCAGTTTTTTCATGTTCATTAATACTTATAGTGCAATGAAATTTCATTATATTCATATGCAACAAAATTTTCAGTCATCTTCCAATCACATATGCAATTTTCCAAATGTTTGCTGTTGTGTGTTATTATTAATGTTTTGTTATATATGGTCCCTTTTCTTGTAATAATTGACCTTCTCTGGTATAAACCCAGTACTCATTCAAAGTGCTAATGTCAGTGCCTGGCGCATAGTAGGTGCTTAATAAATGTTTATTGATTATTATTGCGTAGCTTTCAAATTGCTTTCCAAAACAATTGTACCAATTATCACTTCTGTCAGTAGTAAGTATACCCATTGTCCCATAGCCCCTCCAATATTGAATTTTTCCATATTTGTAAATTTGATTGGTGTGACAGGATAACTCAAAGTTGCTCTAATCAGCATTTTTCTGATTATTGTTGATATTGAATGAGTTTCAGACAGCTGATAGTTTGCGTTTCTTCTTTGAAAAACTGTTTCTTTAGGCATTTCTAGTACTAACTTATTGGGGGATGGATTTTATTTATATAAATTAATATGAATTCCTTAAAGATTTGATAACAGATTTTAACCATATATATTTATATATATTTAATACAAGTGTTTTCCTGATTCATATTTTTCTTCTTATTCTGCATGCATTGATTCTTTCTGTGCAAAAAACTTTTAAAAATTTTAAGTCATTGAAATGATCTATTTTTGTCTTTTATAATTTCCTTTATCTTAAATATAATTTTGAATTCTTCCTTTGCCCAAAGTTCTGAGAGCTAGAAGCTGTTTTCCCCTAACCTTTTAAGGTATAATTTCTTTGCATTCAATTTTTATATCCTTTTGGAATTTATGCTATAACATGCTATATAACATGTTGCTCTAAATCCATTTTCTACTGACTTCCACTCTATTTTCCCATTAGTTCCTCTGTAAATCTTTTCTGAAGTAATTTTTGTTTGTAAATTAATCAAACACTAGACTCTCATTGCTACTTCATTATCTGATCTATTCTATTGGTCAGCTTTTCTCTTTTAACTTTTTCAGAACCATAGTTTAATATCTGGCAATCAAATGTCCTTCCTATTTTTTCATTGTTCCCTTGAACCTTTGCTCCTCTGTGCAAATTTTGCTATCATTTTGTCTAAATCTGTAAAATTATCTGGTTCAGTCAAACCAACTAACATTTTTTAGATACTGGCTGTCAAATTCTGTTCCAAGAACCAAGGGAAATATAACATTAACTTTTCAAAATAAATTATTAGTTACTTTTAAATACCAGTATATTAATAATATAATATCATGTGAACATTCATCTCCATCTATGTCCACTTCAACATTAATTTGTCTGTCTCATATATCCACAAACTCTACATACCCTTCCACTCTCCGTTAATTCATTGGTATTTTTCTTTTGGTAGTCATTAGTCGCTATGTATACTTGTCTTCTGGTTATGCTTTCTTTACTTTGAATTACTTCATCTGACTTTCACGTTAATGGCATTGTACTATTTCATTATAATGACATTTTTTGTTATTGTTGTTCCAGACCTGTGATTTCATCAATGTGAGAAATACCTTAGGTGGAAATACCCTCCACTAATGTCAAGCAGCATAAATTTTACTGAACAGTCAATAGCGCCCCTAAATATTTCTAGACAGAAGATGGCCTGACCAGATCAATGCTTAAGAAAGATTTTGGCAGTATTATGAAAGACAGAAAGGAGAGAAGAGAGAGTAGTTGCAAGATGACATCTTAGAAACACATCACAATAGTCTCAGTAAATGGCAGTGTTGTTCAGTCACAATCGACTTTCCATGGCTCCTTTTGGGATTTTCTTGGCAAAAATACCACAGTAGTTTGCCATTCACAAATATTGAAAAATTAACTGCTTCCAAATCTTTGTAATCAGATATAATAATAAAATATATGTGTAAGTGGATATCTTTTTTCTTTATGATAGTAGCTATCAATAATAATAGTAGCTCCAATAATAATAATAATAATAATCGTTGGTGTTTGCTGTACATAGCCAGCTTGTTCTTCTTAAATATACTGCCAACTTGCAGTTCTGCTAACAATGTATGTGAACACATTTTTCTTCTTAACATCACTCAACATTGAGTTGTGTCACTTTTATTTATGGCTGCCAATCTGGTGACTTTGAAATTGCATTTAAAGATTTATGATTTGTATTTTAGCCAATCAATTACTATGAATTAAGCTCTGGCACTGTGTGCCAGATACTGTGCTAAGCAGTGTCAGGATGACATGTTGGAAACACTTGCAATAGTCTAGATAAATGGCGACGTTACTTAGTTGTTTCAGTCACAATTGACTGTGATTCCATTTGGGGATACTAGAGTGGATTTACCATTTCTTTCTCCAGCTCATTTTACAGGTGAGGAGACTGAGGAAAACAGGGTTAAGTGACTTGTCCAGGATCCACAGTAAGTGTCTGAGGCCGAATTTGAACCTTGACCCTAGACCCAGCACCCTATCCACTTCACTATTTCACTGACCTACAGAGGACAGTGAGGGTCTATACACGGATAGCTATGGGACTAAGAGAAGAGATGGATACAAGAGATGGTGTTGACGGAAAAGTGAAAGGACTTGTTAAGTTAGAAAGTATGAGAGACCATGGAGAAATAACAATAACAAGGTTCCAAACATGATGGAGCGAAAGATTGGTCAAGCTGTGCTCAAATCAGAAAGCAGAAAAGATATAGAGAAGAGATAATAAGCTTAATCGTGGACTTATATTTGAAGTGCTATTGGTTTATCCAAGAAGATATGTTTTGTTGGCAGTTATGAGATATGTTTACATATAAAGAAACTGAGTCTTGGAGGAGTTAAATTAATTAAATTCACAAAAGTAGAAAATGCTAGAACCAGGGACTAAATCTGTTCAAAATTTTTCTACTGTCCTAGCCTCCTCCCCTCATCTTTCTCTTACTTCTCTTTCACACACACTTGTAACAAAAGATCTAGACTCTCTACTTGACGTAGAGAATAGATGCCATCACATCATTACTCTTCTGCTATACCTCAAAATTCCTCCTGTCTCTTCCTTCTCTTTGATCATAAAAGGTATCCATGCTACTCACTCAGGTTAATCCCTCTACCTGAACCCTTGATTTTATTCCTCCCCTCCTACTCTAGGACTTTGCTTTAAGCTACCACCCCCTTCTGCATCTTCAGTCATTTCTTCTCTGCAGGCTCCTTCTCATATGCCAAAAAAAATTCTTAGTCTCTCTGATTTAAAAAAAAAATCTTCCCTTGATCTTTCCTCTATCTCATTTAGGTATTGTTCCATCTCTCTCTTCTTCACTGCTAAAGGCCTTGGAGGAAAAATTGTCTCTTTTTAGGTCATCTATGATTTTGGTTCTTCTGAGATTTATTATGTTCCATGATTCACAACCATACAACATCTCAGGAGAGAATATTGGTTTTTAAAAGATGGTTTTCCATGGCAGGAAGCAGCTTTAGATCATTAAAAAAGTAATCATCCATCTTTAGTGCTTGTCCAAGATAAATTTGCTGATGGACTAGCTCAATAAATTATCCATCCAACTGTAATATTATAATCTGGACAATAACTGAGGTTATATACCATAATATTTGTAGTGGGCTTCATTACATGAATTTCTCCAGCGAAGCTTATCAGTCATGCAGGAGAATGCCATTAGGAGCAGAGAAATGGGGTAATGGGAATTGATTCCTGCTGAGAATTCAAAAGTCTAGAATGGAAAAAGGTCCTGGAGTGTAAAGGATCCTAGCATCAATGCTAGAACTTGGAGGCAAATGGATCCACAATAAAAAGAGATGAAGTGGGAGGACAGACAGACTGAAAGACTGGAAGTGAAATCATGATAAAGAAAAATAATAGGTTTAATGTGAATAAAATAGTGGAAAAGGCATAAAGCTAAGAGGTTATTAAGAGTAAAAATTTATTAAGTGCCTACTATGTGCTAGTCACTGTGCAAAACACTAGGTATACAAAGAAAGGTAAAAACACAGTTCCTGCTTTCAAGGAGTTCACAATGTAACAGGGGAGACAACATTCAAGTAACTGTATAAACAAGCTACAAGGAGGGTAAATAAGAAATATAACAGAGAAAAAGCAGTAGGTGGTGTATTGGATACATCCACAAATCCAGAATCAGGAAGACCTGAATTCAAAAACCAGTTTCAGACACCTGCTAGTTGTCTGCCTCAATTTCCTCATCTGTAAAATGGGGTTGATAATAGCACCTATCTCCCAGGGTTGTTGTGAGGATCAGATGAGATAATATTTGGAAAGGACTGAGCACGATGCCTGGCACATAGTAGGTGCTTAATAAACACTTGTTCCATTTACCTTCTCTAGAATTAAGAGGGACAAGGAAGGCATCTTGCGGAAGATGGGATTTTACCTGAGCCTTGGAGGAAGTAGACGATATAATTTCAAAGTTCTGTATCTTGAGGGTGGTACATGAGATCTGATCTGAGAATGTACTGAAAGTAGGGTGGAGGAGTCAAGAGGGCTAAGGAATTGAGAGGTCAGCTTGTTAAAGGGGTCAACACAAATAGTGATGTTCCTGGGATAGGAAACAGAAGGAAGCCTTAAGTTACGTGCTGAAGACATTTTCTGGCTTACTTACAGTGCTCAGACAGAAACTTCTGTCAGCCTTGTTCTACAGGAGACTTTTTTCAGGTCTCCAGAGGCCCATGCCTTCCTTTCTAGTTACCTTAAATCTACACTGCATATACTTTCAATGTATCTACTTATGTACATATGGTTGTCCCCTTCCAGACTGTAAGGTCCCAGAGGGCAGGAACTTTACCTTTCTTCATATCCTCAGTGCCAAGCACAACACCTAGAACACAGTAAGTACTTAATAAATGGTATATTGATTAATTGGTTGTTACCAAATATATAAAATGCTTTAATGTACTTTTCTGTCTTGGTAATTAAATAGAGTTAGTTGAGCATAATTTGATCTTTGACAGCTAGATGGCACAGTGCATGGAGCACCAGGCCTCAAGTCAAGCGTACATGAATTCCTATCTGGCCTCAGGAACTTGTTAGCTTTGTGACTGAACATATTGCTTAACCCCATTTGCCTCAGTCTTCTCATCTGCAAAATGAGCAAGAAGGAAATGGCAAACCATTCCAGTATCTTTGCCAAGAAAACTCCAAATGGGATGGCAAAGAGTCAGACATGACAACAACAAAGAAGTCAATCTTTATATAAAAGAATCTTGCCTTAGGCGATGCTTTTGAATATTAATGACTCTTCCACTCACTTGTTCCTTCATACCAAAGCTGATTTTCACTCTCCTCACACTCCCTGAGTCCTTTGGCCCCAGTTGTCCACACATCCCCACTCTGGCTTTACTTGCTTTCTACCATCAGCTTCAACTTCATTGTCTGGCTATTAAAACTTTAATTTAATCCCTTGCCCTGCTTCCTCTCCTCACCTGCCACTTCTGGACACTGGATAATCCCATCCACCAGATCCTTCTGCTCCTACTCTCTAGTACTATAATAATAACCAGCACTTACGAGAAATGACAAGCAGAGTTATTTTCAAAAAAATTAGACTTACATGAACTGATGCAAAGTGAAGTGAACAGAACCAGGAGAACATTATATTCAGTAATAGCAACATCATTCAATGAAGGACTGTGAATGACTTAACTATTCTGATCAACACAATGATCCAAAACAATCCCAAAGGACTAATGATGAAGCATACTATCTGCCTCCAGAGAAAGAACTGTTATTGTTTGAATACAGACTGAAGTATGCTATTTTTCACTTTCTTTTTCCCTTATTCTAGTCTGCTTGTACAAAATGATTAATATGGAAATGGTTTACATGGTTGTATATGCATAACCTATTTCTGATTCCTTACTATCTCAAAGAGATTTTCTTAAAGTGCAAGACTGACCATGTCACCTCTCTACTCAATAAATTCTACCTCCAGGATCAAATATAAATTCCTCTATTTGGTATTGAAAGCCCTTCATAACCAAGGTCCCTCTGCCCTTCTAGTCTTCTTAATGCCTCACTCCCTTCCATATATTCCTTGATCCAGTGGCACTGCCCACATTGCTGTTCCATGAACAAGACACTTCCTATTTCAGCTCTGGCCAGCTCCACTGGCTGTCCACCATGTCTAAGATGTTCTCCCTCTTCATCTCCACCTCCTGGCTTCCCTGGCTTTCTTCAAGTTCTAATTAAAACCTCACCTACTACAGGAAGCTTTTCCTAATCCCTCTTGATTCTAGTGCCTTCTCTCTGTATTATTATTATATCTTATACATAGCTTGTTTGTACATAATTGTATGTTGTCTCCCCGTTAGACTGTGAGTGAGCTCTTTGAGAGCAGACTCTTGCCTTTCTTCGTATCTCCAACACTCGATGTAGGGCCTAGTGTATAGTGTGCATCTAAAAAATGTTTATTGACTGAGTAAATAAACTTTATTGTCTGAGTAAATAAATATCTCAGGCTAGATTTGAACTCAGATCTTCCTCACTCTAAAGTCATCATTTTTTTAAAGTATCAATGTTTTTAAAAACCTGACTTTTATTCACTCTGAATACATGATAAGTAAGCACAACTAGCTCCTCCCCGATACTCAGCAGTCCTTCTCTTCTATTTGACCTCTTTTATCGCATTCTCCAGTAGGCTCTTGTACGCCGTTTCTCATTTCTTGAATTCTTTATGGTTACTTTCACCCTTCAAATATATTGCAGACAACTTAACCTACTACTTCATTAAAAAGAATGAGGCCATGTCATGTGGAATCCCTTTCCTCTCCTTCTTCAAAATTTATCTATGCACAGTAGGCCCTTAATGTATGTTAAATGAGTGAATGAATGAACTATTTATGCTATAATGACATAGTAAAAATGAATGAATGAATTGTGTTCTCTCATCCTTCCTCCCTGTCTCAGAATGAGGGGTATCCCTTCCCTTAATAAGGCTTATTCTTCTACTGTATCCTGTGCCCAGCATCCTATTCCTTCTTGTATACTCTAGGACCTTGCTCTGTCATTCATCCTACTTTTCATATGCATCATTAATCTCTCACTCTCCACTGGCCCTATTTCATCAGTCAAAAGACATGCTCTCCCCAAAACAAACGAAAAAAGATTCCTTCCTTTGACCCTTCTAAATCCATTCATCTACCAACCTACTTTTCTCCTCCCCTTCCCTCACAAATATATTGTGGGGGGAGGGGGCCAGGGATTGCCAATACCAAATGCCTGCATTTCTTACCACCCACTCTTGCCTGGGAGACAACATAACACAATGTAAAAGCAAATGGATTTGTAGTTAGGGTACCTAGGTTTATATCCCAGCTCTTCCCCTTGAAATTTGTAGAAACTTGGTCAAGTCACTTAACTTCCCTGGACCTTAGTTTCCTCACCTATAAAATGAATGGGCTATATTCAATGATATCTGAGCTCCTTTTCAGATCTAAACCCTAGGATTCAAATGAAATCCTTTGCAATTAAGCTTTTGTCTAGCCATATTAGAGCTCTGTTCTCAAAGGTAATTGACAGGTAATCTCCTAAATGCCAAATCCTGTGGCTTCTTCTTTCTCTTCATCCTCCTTGCAAATGCAACATTTGACTTTGTCAATCACCCCCTGTTACTGGATACTTTCTCTTTGGCAAAAGAGATACCAAGTTCTGGTTCTGCCATTCTTAACAGCTCCTTCTCTATCTCCTTCTGCAAACTTCTCATCTTCGTTCTAACTTTTTAGATGGATATTCCCCAAAGTTCTCTGCTCTTTGGATCACTCTCCCATTTTGCCTTGACAACTTATTAATTCCCATGATTTTAGCTATCAGCTATATAATATGCAAATGTCTCCCTCTTCCTTATCTACAACCCTGACCTCCTCCCAGAACTCCAAACCCAAATTTTCAGTTACCTATAAGACATCACCATCTCTCTATCCTACTGGCAGCTTGAACTTAACATGTCTAAAACCAAATTTATTATTTTTTCCCTTAAACCAGCTCCTTCTGATTTCCCTCTGTTTGTGACACCACCATTTTACCCAGTCTTCTATATTTGAAATCTTGGTGAGACTTGATTCTTTCCTTTCTCCTTTTGTAACCAATTAGTTTTCAATCCAGTCAAAAGAATATTTCTCACAACTGCTTCCTTCCTCATTTTTCATTATCCCCATATTAATACAGGACTTTACAACTATTCATATGACTGTTTTAAAAAAAAAAACCTCCTATAAATCTTTCTGCCATCGTTTTCTCTAACTTCAAAATAATTCTACACAGAATGACAAATATATCATTTGTATAAACATCTGTCCATATCACTCCACTGTTCCAAAATCTTCAGTGATTTCCTATTCACTACTAAGTAAATTCCTTCACCTAGAATTCAAGGGCATCCATAATCTGGCATCACTCTATGATTCCAGCCTTGTCTATACTATTCTTTGCCACATTCTCTTAGCGTAAACTAAATTGTGCTATTTCTAAACCCTTGTACATGCCTCCACACTTTCCTGTCTCTATGCCTTTATTCTTTCTCTATCCCATGAAGTTATCCATTCCTAAAATATACCTCAAATGCCATATCTTTAAGGAAATTTTTTCCCACCCCTCCAATCAATAATAACCACCTTTACCCTGGACCTCATTTAGCTCTTTACCTCACTTGTACTTCTGTTTTGCCCTTCTTTTAAATACCTAGAGCTCAGTACAGGACTTAACACATAGTAATAGCTTAATAAATGCTTGTTGATGGATTGGTACTATGTATTATATGGTATTATTATATTAATTGTGTGCCTGCCATATCATTGTAGATTTCATGAGCATAAGGGACTATGTCTTATTTAAGCAGTCTCTCACCCAATATCTAGCTGTGTTCTGTACCCTATGTGCATTTAATGTATACTGAATTCCTTTTGAATTATTACATCCTAGAGCATTTTAGATGTGAGAATTATAGAAGAAAGAAGATTGTGGAGGCAGCTGAATAAATCCTGACCCTGAAAGTTTGATTTGGAGGAAAGAAAAAAAAACTCTTGTAATATCGTATTTCTGATCTGCTTCTTTTTCTTAAACATGGATAGCAAGATGGGGAGGGAGGGACAGATCTGGTTACCTTAGTATTCCATTTAGCCAGAGTTTTAATTTCCTAGGAATAGAGCTAAATAGATTTGTCTCCCACGATAATGAGGTTGTTGAAAGCTATAACCAGGAGATTCTGGTAACTGTTCAAATAAATGTTTACTTTTTTTCTTAGATAAAGTATGTGAGCTTAGTGAGTCTGTTCTGTGTGTGTGTGTGTATTTAAAAATAATTTTGATGTTGATGGAGATTATGAAATGGCTCCTAGGGAGTCACACAATTTTAATCTGTCAGTTTACAGCCTGTGAATACAATCATAGTCTCATTTCCACATCAAAAAGATTTTATTTTTTTGTTTTAAATGTTCATCTTGCCCTCAGGTTCTGCATCATAAGTTTACCTCTTTGAAGGGCCTTTCCTCAGAGTTACATAAAGCTGCCAGGTAAGCTGATGGAATGAAGTTTATGACAATATCTCTAGGGGATCTTGGGGTTACTTTCAAGTGTCAAATATCATCAAGGACTTTGGGAAATGCAAACAAGCATCAAATTTGTCCAAACAATAAATCCAACACATATATCAATGATTGGATTCAGATATTGCTGTCCATGCTATTTACTTCTATTGTGAATTTTAGTTTCTAAGAAACATTCTGAAAACTGTGGCATTCTTTCTAGAGCCAATATTTACAGTATTTTCAATGTGACCTTCCTTTAAAGTGAAATTGAAATATTATCCAAAGTAAATCGGTCATCCGGCATTGCAATAGCTATGGCCCCTTACTAGGAGTCCCTAAACAGACAGGTATGGGCAACAACATATGCCTTTTGTGACTGGCAAATCAAGGACGAAATGAAAGCCTTGATAACTACCAAAGTCACTTCTTTTGAATATGTATCAATATCAGAAGTTCTCCTTTACTAGCCTGAGATAGAAAGGGATCACCCAAGCCACAATAATAATTGACTTTTTTTGGTGATTTAAAGCTTCCGAGGTACTTTACACATTGTCTCAAACCTTACAACAGCCTTGTGTGGTGGGTAGTACAGGCACTAGTTTCCTAATTCCAGATAAACAAACTGAGGCTCAGTGAGGTTATATTGGTTGAACAGGTAGTAAGTATGTAGTACATTTGTGCTAATTTTGCCCTAATAATTAACACCAAGAAAACACAGGTGCTCCATCAGCCACCATCACACCATCCATACATGGAACCATTGGTTACAACAATTGGAGAAGTTTTGAATGCTGCAGATAAGTATACATATCTTGGTAGTGTACTTTCCAGGGATGTACACATTGACAATGAGGCTGATACACGCATTGCATACACAGAACTAGCTCAGTGTTTTGGAGGCTCCAAAGAAAAGTTTGGGAGACAAGAGGTATTAGACTGACCACCAAACTCAAGGTCTACAGAGCTCTTGGCCTGACCTCATTGTTGTATGCCTATGAAACATGGATAGTCTACCAGCACCATGCCAGGAAATTGAATCACTTCCATTTGAACTATCTTAGGAAGATTCTGAGGATCACCTGGAAGGATAAGATACAAGACGCTGAAGTCCTTGCTCAAGTTGAATTGCTAAGTATTCAAACTATGCTTCAGAGAGTGCAACTCTGATGGGCTGGCCATGTTGTTCGTATGCAAAATGTACACTTGCCAAAAAGACTATTGTATGAAGAACTCACATAGGGCAAGCGATCACATGGTAGTCAGAAGAAGTGATACAAGGACACTCTCAAGGTCTCTCTCAAGAACTTTGGATTTGACTGTGCAACATGGGAGACACTGGCATAGGGCTGCTCAGCATGGTGTGTCCATATCAGAAAGGGGGCTGTGCTCTATGAGCAAAGCAGAATTGAGACAGAACAAAGTAAAAGGAGGATGCTCAAATTTGAAGTATCCAACCCAAATATTCACACGGACTATCTGTGCCCAACCTGTGGTAGAGCATTCTGAGCTTGTATTAGTCTGATCAGTCACAGTTGGACACACTGAACCTTCGCTTTAACATGGTGATGTCATTTTGGTCCTCATCAAGAACAAAGGACCACAACCAATGAGGAGTGGAACTTGAGCCCAAAATTATTGACTTCAAGTCCAGCTTGACTCTAGCCAAGATTCTATGAGGCTTCTGGGAAAAGGGAGACAGGATAGAATCCCCCACTTTCTAACTGGTCTTCCAGATGTTAATACATAGGTGGGCTCTGTTTCAAGTAGGGGAAATTCCCACCTCCAAATTTTACTAACTCTGAAAATTTGTCTGCGAGGCCAAACAATGTAGTAGGAGCACCATACTTAGAATCAGTCACCTACTAGTTGTGGGACCGCAGTAAGTCACATAAACTCTTTGAATCTTTGGTCCTCAACTGCCCGCCAGAATTGAGTTCAGCCTTCCTTGCCTCCCCCCATAGAGTTGAGGTGATGAGTAAATGAGATAATGTATATCTGAAAGCTTCTGTAAATAGTAACATATAAAGTTGTTGTTTCGGTTATTTGTCCTCCATTCTTGAAGAGAACCCTGACATCAGGAAGGTGATGCCATGACTTGAAAGTGAATTGGATTCCTCCCTAGTGAACTTATCATGTATTACTTCAGTGGCATGCTTATGCCTCATGCCCCTCCCCGCATTAGATTGTAAACTCCCTGAGGACAGATACAGCTTTACCTGAACTTTGCATATCCTCCAATATTTAGTGCAGGGCTCTACACCGTGAGGGCTTCAAAAGATATTTTTTTAATTAAATTGATACCTTGAGAAGAACATTGCTTCAACTACACTGTGAAAAAAGAAATACTGGATTAGAATATCTGGGGCCTTTAAGAGGTATTTTTCAATCCAATTAGAATTGATTCATTTTTGTCTTCATTTTGATTTTATTTTCTCTCTATTCTTATTTCAAAATTATATATAAACAAAATGTAAATGACTGGACTGAATTATAACACTAAATTACATCTATTTCCAGCCTGATTTGTATCTTTATGAATTCTTTCTATTGGATCACAAATGATTTAGCCTTGATGATGTAGTGAAAAATAGAGAATGTTTACCTGGTTCTGAAAAACCAGCCAAAATGCCACAGGAGAGGGACAACTTAAAAGTCAATGCATCCTTTGTGAAATAGCTGGTCAAATGAAACGGACATTTCATAAATGTCAGTGAGAGTCGCACCATGAATTGAGTGCATGAAGTGTCTTCAGAGTGAAATGCTGAGGGTTTTTTAAGGGAGTACAACATCGCATCCTCTACATACCAGCAAAAGATGATTTCCAAAGGTTTTCTTCTCTTATTTATCAAACAAATTTTTCAAGTCATTGGGTCCATAGTCATAGGATTTCAAAAGGTAAAAGTTATCTAACCCAAGGCCTCTCACTTTACAGATAAGAAACTGAGGCTCACAGAGGCTAGTTGAAATTTTATCCTTAAAAGCCCTGAAAATAAAGAAAATGTATTCGGTTTCATTTCATTTTATTTTTATTTGTACAATTTACTCGTAAATCTTCAGGTGCTTTGTGGAATTCTTTCTGATTTATTCAGAAGTGGGACTGATATTGCAGATCCTAGATGTGAGTATTTAACCAAAAAAAAAATTTTAATGTATCTTATTCTTCCTGTCAACTAGAAGAAATGTAATATCTAATCGTTGTTAAGGGGAAGAAGTCTGGGTCTAAAAAGAAAAAAGAAAAAGGGAAAAGAAAAAAGCTTGCATGTAGCCTAGTGAGTTTTAGAGTTAATTATGTTTGGTGGAACAAAAGTGGCTTTTATCAGTAGATGGAGTAGATTTGTTAGGCATAGGGAGACCATTTCTTGTAACAAAAGGCAATTCCATCTGACCTATGGGAAGTTTGATCAGAAAGGCAATCAGAATTTCCCCAAGAAAGCATCATTATTCTTTTCCTTTTTATCTTCTTCCTATTAAATAGAGAAAAGAAGGACATTTCACTTTCTCCCCAACTCCGACACAAATGTTACTTTTATGAAAGTCCTCTGAAAAGGACACTTTCATGAAGTGATAATAATGCTGAAAATTTCAGAGTATAAGAAAAGAAACACTTGAAACAAAGCAATGCGAAGCATAGGATGGAGTAAAGCAAAATGTTTCATGTTTGTGGACCTAAAAAAAAAACAAACAACCACTTGTATTTCAATTTATCATTTGTTGCTTTAGGAAAAACATCAATATAATCAACTGTAAGAATCATCTTTGATCACATTAAAAAGTATTTTGACATCAAAGCTGTGTGTATCTATCCATGTGGAATTTCATATTCCAAGAGTGGGACAGCTGTTCTGCTACAATGCACCAGTAACTCTTGGGTCAGGTGAAAGTACATAGTGTCCAGGATAAGGAGGTGGTAACCTAGCTATCCTCTGCCCGAATCACATAGCATCTGGAACACATAGACCTGGAATACATTTTACTTGATTTCTCAGCATCTTCGTTCTGGGTCAGTACTCAGACACACAGTTTCTTCTAAGATTAGGCTACTGATGAAGGGTCTAGAGTTGACTCTATAGGAAGCTCAGCTAAAGGAACTGATGACATTTAGCCTGCAAAAAATAAGATTTAGAGGGCTGATGGTTGTCTTCAAGTATTTCAAGGGCTGTCATATGGAAGAAGAATGGGACTCATTCTGCTCAGCCCCAGAAAGAAGAACTAGGAATAATGGGTAAAAGTTGCAAAGAGGCAGCTTTTGGTTTGATGTGAGTAAAAATTCCAGAAACAATTGTCTCCAAAAATAATCTGGGGTGTCACAGGAGTTCCCTTCTACTGCGGATCTTCAAGCAAAGTCTGGATGATCATTTATAAGATATGAAGCAGAAGGAATTCTTTTTCAATTATGGATTAGCCTCTTTTGAACCATCTAGTTCTCACTCTATGACTTGGCATGTTGTCATGATTAGAACATGGGATTTTAAGTCAGAAAGGAGGAGGTTCAAATTCTGCGGTACATGCTCACCAGCTAACAGACCCTGAGCAAATCACTTGACCTCTTAGTGCCTCAGGTTCCTCATCTGTAAAATGAGGATAATATCTTTCCCTAATTAGCTTCTTTATCTTTCCCTACCCATGTGTATCAAACCAGTAAATGTATCTGAATACTTTTATAAATTGTAAAGTAAAAAGGAGAACTGCAATACATTATTATTATTGTCCCACAAAAAAATTCCTCCTCCAGTGCCTTACTGTGGTAAGAAGGTGGCCTATCTGGGCTAAGGAAGCAATGGCTCTTGCCAGTCTTGAAATGCTGGGAGGGGGATAGGCTTAGGAATGGAATGTGCAACTGCCATAGGAGAATCGTCCCTGCTAAGTTTAGGGGGCCTCTTTACCAAAAGATTGGCCACCAGTTAACGTTATTATTTTAATCACAGTAATTCAAGAAGATTATCTCCTAAGGCAGTTGCAGTCTGTGTCCAGGAAAGGAGTGTCCATATAAATGAAACATGGGTCTTTTGAAATGTTAAACTAAATATTATCGTCAGTTGCCCAAGGCTTAAAATAAATTGCTCCAACCTAAAGAAAAGATTAAAATAATAAGTCCTGACTTTCTTTAAATGTCTGTTTTATGTTGTTCAGTAGAACTTGACCGAATGGGTCCATTTTGTATGAATTTGGCTGTAGGCATCAGCCTGTGCTCTGTAGGAGAGTATAAGAGCTTAGAGAAAGAATTAGTAAATGTGAGTAGGGACAGTGAAAATTGGGGTAACTATAGAATTTTTTGCACATACAAGGCTGAATTACAATGTTTTCAGATTAGTGATTATCTACAATTAATCAACTATCATTTATTAAGCAACTATTAGGTGATTAAGCTAGGCACCAAGTTAAGTTCTTGATAGGACTTACCATCATTATTATTATTTAAGTTGATAACTGAAACATAGTTGTACTGGGAAACTGCAAACTGGGAAAATACAAAGAAAGTACCTAAATAAAAATTGGAAAATAAATATAAGAGAAAAGCTTTTATTGTGAACAGTAGTTTTAATAAACATTTTATGAAAAACATATTGTAGAAGAATTATGTGAGAGCAAGAGAGAGAGAGAGAGACAGAGAAACAAGAGAGGGAGATTCCTAGATCAACAAGCTGGAGATTCACAGTTCTTCTGATAACATATGGTGGAAAGCAGTATGGGGCAGCTAGGTGGTACAGTGGCTAGAGCAACAGTGCAGATGTCAGGAGGACCTGAATTCAAATCTCACCTCAGACACTTGACACTCACTAGCTGTGTGACCTTGGGCAAGTCACTTAACCCCAATTGCCTCATCCTGGGTCATCTCCAGTCATCCTGATGAATATCTGGTCACTGGATTCAGATGACTCTGGAGAAGTGAGGCTGGTAACCTGCATAGCCCTCCCTCACTCAAAACAAAGTCAAGTACAAGTCATGTCATCATTGCTCTGATGGCATAGCCTTCTTTGGCAATGAAGGACAAACACACACACTTAGATGGAAAGCAGTGTTTTATAGTAAAAGAAATCTGGGTTTTTAGTCCTGGTTCTGCCACTAACTAGTTGTTGACCTTGGCCCAATCATTTGACCACTCTGACCCTCAGTTTTCTCATCTATAAAATCTAACATATACAAAAATATTAAATTAGATAATCTCTAAATTCTTATCCAGTTTTAAACACCTATGATGCTTAGTCTCAACCCCTGGTCCAAGTGAATCTCGTGTCTCTAATAGAGAAAGAGACATGTATATGATTCAAGGAATAGTGATGCTACTTCTCTCTGTAGCTTTTTGACAACATCCTTGACAATAGCCCCGGATGGGATTACTTCAGTTTCCTAAACAACAGACAGGAAAGTCAGCAGGCCAAAGCTCTGGGAATGACTGCCTACTCAACTCAAAAACATGAAAAAAAAAATTTTTTTTTACTCGCTACTCTCCAGTACCTGGGAGCCCCCTGCTGTCCAAAAAGATAAAAAGTCCCATACCCTGCCAACATTTTTCCCAGGGCCATGGACAGTTTATAGGCTTGTAAACTAAAAGGTATACCATTTATATTTTAGATCAAAGGGAACCATTTGTTCTCATAACTATCCTATAAGTAATATTTGACTAATCAATATCTCTATTAATTCAATTCAACAAACTTTTATTGAGAACTTACTCTCTGCGAGGCATAGAGCTAAACCCCACAGGGAGTGAAAGCAGTAGAAGCCTCAAGCCTTCCTTCCAAGAAGCAGTAGGATTTAAGTTAATAGTTATTTATAGCTGGAGATCCTCTAATTTGTCTGCTCACTTTTACAAGCTGGTGGGTAGGATACCCTCTTCACAAATAAAAAATATATTGTACACATCATTAATCAGGTTAGTATTGTTGTTTTATTTTATTATAGCACTAAACTCTGTAACCCAATCTCTGATTGCAAACCAAGCATAGTTACCTGCTTAACATTGAAAAAAGATTCAAGGAAACAGTTTTTGTGTGTTCTGGCCCAGATATACTGGTCCCATTGATCCACGTTGTTTAGGATTGCCCTAATGGAGCTAATATTGAGGCATCAGGCATGTGGTGATGAGAGTGTAGGATATCCTTCTATCAGTCATAATTATATTATTATTTTCATCATCATTCAGAATCAAAGGACCTGGGATTGAAATCCAGCTCTACTGCTTACCACCTACGTGACCTTGACCAAGCCTTTCAGTTTTCTGTTCCTCATCTGTAAAGAAAAATTAGTTTCAATTTAATTCATTCAGTAAGCATTTAATAAGCATCTACTGCTACAGGCTTGAGACGGATGCTAGAGAGAAAAACAAAGATGAAATAGCACCTGCCCTCAAGGAACTTATATTCTACTGGGGATAAAGAATTTGTTCTTGAATAATCTTCGAAGGCCCCTTTCAGCTCTGAATATATGTTATAGGACAGTGGTGTCAAACTCAAATACAGAAACACCACTAAACCGTACATAAAAATCCCTGCTGGCTGCTTATTGATTCAGAAATTCACATATTAATGTTATCTATGTTCTGTTGCATTTTTATTTATTGTATTAAATATTTCCCAATTGCTTCCTACTCTGATTCTAGCCACACTGTGGAATGTTGTGGGTTGCATAAACTGTGTGTACATGCAGCCCTTGATAGAATTGTTCAATCATTGGTCTCATTAGTATATAGACTATGATAAAAGTACAGTGTGAAAGGTTACAAGAAAGTTGTCAGGTGTTATGGGAAGGTCATAATATTAATGGTATAAATGTTGCTCATAGGGCATAATCAGTAGCAAAACCTTTACGTAGTTAGCACTGCCAAATATTAAAGGCTCCTTTATGTAATGTTGAAAAATGTGTATCATTGACAGACCCTAGAAACATTACCACATTTATTCAGTACCTGCTAGATGCAAGGCACTAAGATAAGCTCTGATGATAAAAAGATGAAAACGAACCAGCCCCTGCCCTCAAGAAATTTCTATTCTGCTGAAGGAAAGGGGTCTGCTATTTACCCACATTATACATATAAAATAAATATAAGGTAATCACTGAGTGGGAAGGAGAGTATTGATAATTTGGGGAAATAGAAAGTCAGGCAGAGGTGAAGAAGGATAACATTTTGGGGACAGAGAACAGACAGTGAAAAGAATGCTACTGAATGTCCTGTGCAAGGAACATCAAGTTAGGCCAATTTACTTGGACTGTAGTATATAAGAGGAAGTAATATGAAAAATGCTGAGAAAGAGATATTGAAGCCTGAAAAGACTCAAATACCAAATAGAAGCATTTGTATTTTATCCTAGAGATAACAGGGAACCACTGGAGTCTCTTGATCAGGAAATGACACAATCAGACACAGCCAGTAAGCATCTGAGGTCAAATATGAACTCATGAAAATGAGTCTTCCTGACTCCAGGTTCAGCAGTCTCTCTCCACTGTTCTACTTAACTGCCCCATATTGTGACTCAAGAGCATCAGATTTAAAAGTGGGAGATCATATAAATATTTGATTTTAAGAGACTATTGATTTTAGGGGAAATGTGGAGAGCGATGATATTTTTTTAGTAAAAGGCAAGTTCCTGAGAGTCATTTAAGTCATGAAATGCAGAGGAACAGGTGGCAAAATCTGAGAACAGCAAGGGGACTGAAAATCTGCTCTGGCAAACTGTGGTAGGTAGCTAGAGGACATTGGATGACAGAGGGCTCCTGCTGAGTGGTTCTTGATTGGCTGATTTCAGTGATGGAGAGTTCCGGTAACAGCTACTGAAAGGAAGTGTCTCATTAGGGACTGTTGCTCTCTGCTGCCGCCTCTGACTGGAGAAGGTAAAGCAGAGGGGGCTTTGTCCCGCTTTCATTTTCTGGTTAGCTGGCTTTCAAGAATCAGCCTGAACTGAGTTGCTGTGAGTTCTGTTCTGGATATGAGTGAATAACTTGCTGAGTTGGTCTGTATAACCCAAGAACAGCCAGTTGGATGAGCTCTACAGTTCTCTGGCTTCATAAGAAGACCTAACATTTTCTAAACCCTTTAAGGATGATGGTAAAAGGAAAGAGCTTGTAAAAGCTATATTCTAAAAGAGAAGAGGATTTTCCCCGCTAAAGAGTGGCAGGGATCAATAGTCAAGCAGTGAGGAGAGAAGCTGTTTTGTGTGATGCAGATGTTCCTAAATGGATCAGTCATATTGAAAGCTGCACTCCACAGTTGTGTTACCCTAAGCACCTGGATTTTCCCATGTGGGGTAATAATTGTAAAGCACTTTTCAAACTTTTCAAAAATGCTACATAAATGCAAATGTCATCATCGTCATCCTCATCCTGTTTCTTCCAGCTGGGTTCCTATGAGTACTCATTCTTCACTATAGGCATTAAATGCTTTGGAGGGAGAGAGAAGGTGATCCGGATTCATCCATGCAATTTGACATATTCATAATTAGCTTTAATATGTCAGTATCAATAATACGTTCATTTCTTCATTCCTTTTGAGACTGCATTGCTGACTCCTCTCTATAGGACTTTCTCTACCATGCCTTAGGAACTTCTTTCACCCTAGAAGCTCACTCTGATGAGGTCAGGGAACCATAATGTTGAGGTGTGGGGTGCTGGGGACCCCAAAATACTAACAGGCAGGGTCCTGCAGAATAAATTCAACTCAAGCCTTCTTTAGGCCAAAGTAAAACAATGTTTTTTAAAGATTCGCCATATTGGGTTGACTCCTAAGAAGTCAACATTTTATTGTGAGGAGTGACTATGTGGGCACTCTACTGTAATTTGATGTCTCGCTTTTGCCACATTGTACTTGAAATACTCTGTCCTCTCACCTCTGCCTCAGTTTCCCTATTTTCCTTTAAGACTTAGCTCAAAACCTACCTTCTTTGTAAGGCTTTTCCTGGTAACTTTTAACTGCTAATGCCTTCCCTTTCAGGTTCGCTTCCATCTTCTCTGTAAATATTTTGTATGTACCTAGCTATTGACATGTCTCCTTTTTCAGAATATAAGCTCCTTGAGGATGTGGACCTTTTTTGGTTTTGTTGCTGTTTTGCTTTATTTTACACATATATGTATATATATGTATATACATATATAACTTTGCATTTCTATCACTTAGAACAATGTCTGGTTCACTCTCAGCACTTAATAAATGCCTGTTGACTTACTAGGTGTTTGTATTAGCAAGAGAGGGGAAGGTTGAGATAGTTCACTGGGGCCAGATTGTGGAGAGTCTTGGGGGAAGAACTTTGAATGTGACCCCATAGACATTGCTGAGCTATTACAGGTTTTTGAACAGGAGCCATAACAAAGGCTGTTTTTTCCTTCTTCAAGAAAATTAATCTGGCAAGTGTGGTAAAAGAAGATATGGGAGGAACATCCATTCTACATAAACTAGCCCAACTTTGTAGAACATGTAACTTGTAACAAGAAACATTGACTTAAAAGTACATGAAAAAATGCATTGGACAAGGATGTAGCATTGATTTCCTGGGATGCAGCTACCCCAGCCTGGGGGTCATTCAATCAGAATTGGATATCAGCTCTCAGGAGTACCCCAGCCCCCTGCATGCTAGGTTAGGCAACCTAGCAACTCCACCGATAAGTCAAGCCTTAGCTCCCTGGACAAATGATCCAGACAGCAGAAAACATGGGTCTGCCTGCTTGCCTGCCTGAGTTCACTGTACCCCAGGAACATTTTGTTATCTTTGCTAAGAATATCTGCTTTTCCCCTGCCTGGAGATTACAATGACCAGAAAGTGCTAGTCAGCTTTGAGAGCCTTGGGACTGTTACTTGGGTGGCTACATAGTTAGTGCTCCCCGAGCCGACCTCAGATTCAGCACATCTGCTGAAAGTAGGCTGCTCTTCTAACACTTCCATTGCTCTCCCTGCCCCCCCCTTCTTTTCCTGGAAGGTGAGGCATGTTAGGCTTCTTTGGCTGTTGTCTGGGATTAACAGGCTCACACTGGCAAGGACACAGACCTTTTTCCTCTGTTTGTTGATATGCTATCTTTTTGCCAGTGTCTACAGCCACCTGTTGTCGACTGGCTTCCTTCCCTAGTGCCTGTCAGCTATTTCAGACCCAGAAAGGTCATAGCCTTCCCATGCCCACCACTCTTTTTCCCCCGGCTTTGCCTTCTTACTTAGCACTTTAGGGGCTGGGAATGGTTCAGCCATTCCAATTATAGACTGCTGTGACTGTCCTTCTAGAGTTCTGCCAGGAGGGGAAACCTCTGGCCCACCTTGGGCCCACCTTTATTGCTGCTTTCCCATTTGAGGCAGCAGTCTAAATTTAAATATTCTGTCTACCATGAGATTCACTTCTCCCTTGGAGGTAACGACTGTGTGTTCATATAATGGATGCCACTATTTGGTACCCTTCCTTGTTTACTCCAACTCAAGTCCCTAACCTCGGAGTGCCAGGAGAGTCTCTCAGGCTAGAAGCTGCAGAGGACAGATCTGCATTGGTGGAGAGAGTTTTCACACTGGGACTTCTTTACACTGATAAAATCAAGGACATATGGAATACTGGTTGAATTTTTCAGGCTCTCAATAGCCTTAATTTATATATCAGGATTAGAAACTGGGCCTTCATTTGGTTCACCCCTAGGTGAGTAAACTTTGTATCAATGCAGATCAGCACCTCTCTGTAATTTACAATCTTAGTTGCCTAGAGCTCTGAAAAATTAAGTGACTTAGCCAGTGTCACATATGAGGACCCAGCTCATCCTCTCCCACCTGTCTCCCTCTCCCTTTCCTTCTCTTCGCCAAAGGAAGGTAAATTTGGATGGCCAGAGGCTGCCCAGTTAACGTGGGGTTTACTGGCTACATGTCTTTCTTTCCTTCTTTCTTCCTTCCTTTCTTTCTTTCTTTCTTTCTTTCTTTCTTTCTTTCTTTCTTTCTTTCTTTCTTTCTTTCTTTCTTTTCTTTCTTTCTTTCTTCCTTTCTTTCCTTCTTGTCTTTCCCAAAATCTTAAACCCAATACACTCTGAAACCCATAGACTGGACAACAATAGGTCCCTGCCCAAGCTCCACTCAATGACTGTTCTCTAGAGCTTCTTGACTTAGACTGATTATCAATAGTAACTGTTACCATTTCCCTTCCAGCTTGATTTAGTTATTTTTTTTCTTTTGCTCATTAAAAGGGTCATTCTCTGACTACTTCTTAAAGGGGTCTATTTACTGAATGCAGATTACCTCACTCTGAGTACCTGAAAAGGCCTTAGCCTAAAAAGTCCAAGGTCTCCCATTGCATCCTGGACCATCTCCAGTAATCCTGATGAATTTTGGGTCACTGGACCCAGATGACTCAGGAGGAGAAAGTGAGGCTGGTGACTCTGCACAGCCCGCCCTCCTTCAAAACAAAGTCAAGTGTAAGTCTTGTCATCATTTCTCTGATGCCATGGTCTTCTTCAAAAATGAAGGACGAACACAACAGCCAGTATAGATCAGAGGTGGAACTGGAACCCAGTATTTCCTGGTTTCAAGGCCAGCTTTCTATCTATTATACCACATTCCCTCTCATTTCATATGTTACCAGATTTAAACATTCAGTGATGATAAAGTACTTTAAATAATGCTCATTAAGGATCCAGAGGAGCCTTTGTGCTCCTGTGTATCTGGTCCAGCCACACCTGGCTTCCTGAATCCAGCTGGGGAGTATCCATTCTATATGAGTTCCCCTCTCCCCCCAGGGTTTGCTGGATAGTACAGAATTCCACCTTTGAAGGCCATTTTCATGCTGCCAACAATTGGTGTATCTGCAGTATATCCATTAGGACAAGGCATAGGGCATACACACACACACACACACATACACACACCCAAGAACATGGAGCATCAGAGAACCAAGTGCACAGCGTTATTATAGGCAAATTTAGCCACAGGCAAACATTGTGCCCATTATAGATTAATGGGGTAAACAGCATGAAAACTGCCTCCCCTGTTAGGCTCTTTTATTTGGCTGTTAGCCTGTTGGCAGTATGCTGTTAAAAAGAACAAAATTCAACTAAATCTCTTCTGGAAATCTTTCTGGGATCTGGGCCTAAACTGTGAGTCCCTATATTGACATCATATGTGCCAGAAGTCCATGTAATTTGGCTAGACTTTTCAGAAAATACCAAGTTGTTTTAAATGCTGAAGGCCGATTCAGTTACAATATTAGGTGGTACATTTACAATAAGCAGTCTCCTATCACAAAGGCAGTCCTACAGTCATAGTTCACATTTCTGTGAACTTTATGCTTTATTGTCCCCAAGTTGTTTCCTCAGAACAATTTTGTGAAGTAGATCATGTATGTTTATTACCCCATTTTACAGATAAGAACACTGAGATCCAAAAAAAGTAAGTGACTTGCCCATGATCACACATGTCAAAGATAGAACTCAAAATCCAGGTCTTCTGACTCATAGATTCAGTGCTTTATCCCTTTATACCATGATGAAAGTGTGGGCTCATCCTTTGTTGCCAAAGAAGACTATGCCATCAGAGAAATGATGACATGACTTGCACTTGACTTTGTTTTGAGTGAGGGAGGGCTGTGCAGATCACTTCTCCTCCAGAGCCACCTGAATCCAGTGGCCAGATATTCATCAGAATGACTGGAGATGACCCAGGATGAGGCAATTGGGGTTAAGTGACTTGCCCAAGGTCACACAGCTAGTGTGTGTCAAGTGTCTGAGGTGAGATTTGAACTCAGGTCCTCCTGACTCCTGCACTTGTGCACTATCCACTGCACCACCTAGCTGCCCCTGTATGATGAAAGTATGGGATGAAACAAGATACCAAAATCATAACAGAACAACTGAGATATGCTGAGATCCAAAGAGAGAGCTCATGTAGCCTCTGCCTATATGGAAGTATATAAAAATAGAAAGTTGAGGAAATTACCTGGATAATTTTCAAAGACATTATTGAGTAATCATAATCATCCTCACAGCTAACATTCATACTAGCTCTGACTCTAATATGCCAACTTATTTAATTGTCACAACACTGTGATGTAGGTGTTGTTATTATCCCCGTTTTAAGATAGGACACTAAAGCACATAGAGGTTAGGTGACTTGTTACCCAGGATCACATAGCTAGGAAGTGTCAGGTATGATTTGAATTCAGGTATTCCTTATTGCAAGTCTTGCATTCTATTCACTGAGATACCAAGCTGCCAGAAGGTATTACTTAGGTTATCCCTCCATAGATTCCCTAACATGCAAACAAGCCTGAGTATGGAGAAGACCTAACCTGTGTTAGACTCTTTCTACCCTGTCATCATCTCATAACTACCCCCAAAGCTGAGAGTGGGTTTCCTAATCCTTCTCAAAACTCTGAGGGGGCTTCCAAGTAGAAGGGCAACATGAAAGTGCAGAGAATATCAAGTGAAGCAGTATCATTTAAATTCATGCGGGAAATTAATTATGATCCAGGATGTGACTAAACAAAGTTTAGATAATTATTGGATAATTTGAGAAGAAGGAATCCCTACTATTAAGAAAAATGAGGATTTTATTTTACAGCTTGGATTGTGTATTGTAGCTACAAAGACCAAATCAAACCTCTCATGCACTAATCATGTAATATTGCATATTATAACCATCTGTGTAGGTATCTCCTCTTAGACTATAAGGCTGTTGAGGGCAGGGATTATGACATAATGCCAGGGATGGAGAATCGGCAGCATCAGGGCCACATGTGGTCTTCTAGGTCCTCAAGTCCAGCTCTTTGACCGAATTCAAATCACAGAATAAATCCCCTTAATAAAAGGATTTGTTTTATAACACTTGGATTCAGTCAAAAGGCTGCACTTGAGGATCTAGAGAGCAACATGCAGCCTCAAGACCATAGGTTCCCCACCCCTGGCATTATGTCATATCAAAATCTGGCTTCTATCTCACCATTGCTGAGCACAGATTTCTGCTCATAGCGGTTGCTTAAAAAATATTTATTCATTAACTGAATGAGCAAGTGAATCCTAGAAAGATGTATGGCAATAGTTCTGTTCTCAGGGTCTTTGAAGACTGAGCCTTTTCCCAGTCAGGACAATGTTTTAATTTCATCCTGAGGAATAAATAACACTGGCAGTTGGCAAGCAGCTCATTAAGTTAAGTAGCTAACCAAGGTCAATGTGTTTGAGTATAATTTAGAGTATTAATGCGGAGAATCTCCATTGAAATATTAAAAATCCATTTAAAACCGTGCTTCTTGTCTATGATAAAAGTATAGTCTCTACTATCAAGGTGCTTCAGTTTAATTAGTGTTAAGAGGCATGACATATATCCCATTAAGCATGCAAACTGTTTATAATAAAAGCAAAAGTAATCTAGGAAAATTTTAGTTGGGAAAGACTCAGCCAATGGGAGTATGTTTTCTATTTCTGCACTAGGAGCCATCATGGGTTCATCAAGAATAGTTCACAGCAGAATAAAAGATTTCCTTTTTTTGGACAGGGTTAGATCAAGGACACATTGTAGATATGGTATATGTACCTAGATTTCACTAAAATACTTAACAAACAAAAATTGGTTAAATGATGACTTCTTTATGGAGAAGATGAGATATGGCAGCTATTGTAGAGTATGTTTACAATTAATTTACAAAGATATTGATATCTTGAATCTAAATGCAGCACTTACCTTTATTTAACTTTTGTATTTGGGTGTAAATTTCAAATTAAAAAAAAATCAATTCCATAGAAACAGAATGGAGAAATCATGTGGCTATTTAATAATGTGTCTTTTGGGAAAAAAATAGTTCTGAGGACTTTAATGAACTGTCAGCCCATTACGAGGTGGTTGGTTGGTTGGTTGGTTTTTGTCCTTCATTCTCAAAGAGGACCAAAATTACATCACTATGCTAAAGTCAAGTTTCAATGTGTCCAGCTGTGGCTGATCAGATATGGGTTCAGAATGGTCTGCCACAGGTCAGGCACAAATAATCTGTGTGCACATTTGGGGTGGATATTATAAATTTGTGCATCCTACATTTCCTTTGAGCTGGTTTAATTCTGCTTTGATCATAGAACACAGAACCATCTCTGATGTGGGCAATCCATGCTGAGCAGTTCTGCACCAGTGTCTCCCATGTTACACAATCAGTTCCAAAGTACTTAAGAGAGACCTTGAGAGTGTCCTTACATCACTTCTTCTGACCACCACATGAACTCTTGCCCTGTGTGAGTTATGCATTACACAGTCCTTTTGGCAAGTATATCTTATGGATTCAAACAACATGGCCAGTCCGTTGGAGTTGCACTCTGAAGCACAGTTTGAATGCTTGGCAGTTTAGTTTAAATACGAACCTAAACATCTGGTACGTTGTCCTGTCCTATCAGGTGATCTTCAGAGTCTTCCTAAGACAATTCCAATAGAAGTAATTCAGTTTCCTGGCATGGCACTGGTAAACTGTCCAGGTTTCACAGGCATACAACAATGAGGTCAGCACAAGGGCTCTGTAGACCTTCAATTTGATAGTTTAATATCTCTTTTCCCCCATACTTTACTTTAGAGCCTCCCAAACACTGAGCTAGCTCTGGCAATACGTACATCGCCTGGAAAGTTACACTACCAAGGTAAGTGAACTTATCCACAGCATTCAAAACTTCTCCATTTTCTATGACTGATGGTTCCATGTATGGATACCATGGTTATGTGAGTTAATAGAATAACACAGCAGACAAAAAAGTTGATTAAAGTCTTTTTAAAATTATTTTTACAATTAATAATCATTTATTTTATCTCTTTTCTAGCCCCCATCATTAGAAGAAGAAAAAAGAAAAGAAAAACAAAATACTTGTGACAAATGTTCATAGTCAAGAAAAATGAAACCCCATATTGGCAGTGTCCAAAATTTGTCTCACTCTGCATATTTAATCCATCACTTCTCCATTAGGAGGCAGGGAGCATTCATCATAAGTCTTCTAGAATGATGATTGATCGATATGTTGATGAACATTTAGGTATATACTCTAAATGCAGCACTTAACCTTTATGTACTTTTTGTATTCGTATCAATTCCATACACAAAATCCATTTGGGTAGATACTCTAACGTTTTCAAACATATTCATTTTTATAATTTTTTGTTACAAAATTAATTGTTCTGATTTTCATCACTTCACTCTGCATCAGGTCATACTGATGAAACTGTACTCTGTCATTTCTTACAGCACAATAGTATTCCATCACATTCATAGACCATAATTTGATCAACCATCCCAAATTGATAGGCTCCTTGCCACCATGTAAAATGCTACTACAAATAGTATTGTACAGATAGAACTTATTTGTCTTTCTTTGATCATAAGGTTTACTTGTGGAAGTAGCCCAAGCAAGAAGTAATAAGGATGTGAAATAAGGGGTGACAGGACAGGACAGGTAGAAAGAAAACAATAGATATGACAGATGTAAGAAGTAGAACAGATACAATTTGGAAATTCCCCATTTGACATTTTTGTAGTGAAAAATAAGCTAATCTTTAAAATTTTCAGTATGATATAATTTTTACAAATTATTTTTATATTTGAAAAGCTTAATATAAAAATAATAGATTAAACATTTCATTTTAGAATACAATAACTTAGAAAGTTGTAAAAGAAAAGATATACAAAATAGTATTAATTGTAAATTGATGGAAATTATAACACACAAAATCAAAGGAGTATAAGAAAAGCTGACAGTCACTAAATGAATTTGAAAATCTTGATCAAACAGACTGATCAAATAGTGTATTTTCCCCAAATACTACCAGAAAAATATTCTTTCCTAAATCAATACATTAAAAACAGAGAGATGAATATAAAAGAAAAAAATATATATAATGATGACTTTACTAGGGAATAATACAGAACTTAAAATCATAACACTTGATCCCATTATGTCACTAAATATTTATTAGTTTGCATACAAAATTAAATTATGACTTAGATGCATAAAGCATTTTATCTTTTCTCTGTAAATGTCAAACAAACAAAAAAGTTTTTTAAATGCTACATATATTTCCTTCTTACCATTTCTACCACTTAATTATGGAATCTCAGAGTCAGAAGGTTCTGCAAATGTTAGCAACAAGCCTGGGGTGAATGGAGCCATAAACCATGAGTGGATGCTAACAGGAAAGAAAAGGAATTCAGCTGAGATGATACACTGGAAATGGGCTTGGAGGACTCCACCAAGACCAAACAGTTATTTAAATTAGCCTGCAAGGTACTTAATGGGGCACCCTGGCAAGACCGGATCAACGCTTGTATGAGTTTCATACTACATTAAGTAGGCAGAAGGTAGGGTTTTGAAAATTACCTCAGCTGTGGTGGTCTGGGAATTTCCACTACTGTCTTCACTGATGCTGTTATTTGTGCTACTGGGAGGACAGTTAGGAGCTTTGTGGGTTTTGTATTTCATTAGGAGTCCGGCACAGTCCCTAGATAGAGCCATGGAGCCAGGACACTAGAGTTGGAGTTTTCCCAATATGGTTTCCCTACTGGGAAAGACAATCTCCCCACCCCACCCCACTCCTCCACCCCCCATTCTCCCACCCCCAGTGAGATTATGAGCTCTTTCACAGCAGGGACTGTCTTACTTTTCTGTTTTTACAGCCAGCACTTAATAAGTTAAGTAATCTTCCATTTACTCACTCACTCATTAGTGACTATATGTCCTGCATATTTGGTCTCAGAACCAAGCTTGTAATTCTTGCTGCCTGAACTCAAGCCCATGGGGCAAGGGGGGTGGTGTAGAGCTGCTGACAGCTGATCATTTTCCTGACCGACTTTGACAGGTGTTATCCCGTCAGTTAGTCAACAAATATTTATGAAGTGTTTATTATTTGATAGGCATTATGTTAACCTATTCTGAAACAGGAATCCACGCTACAACATTCCTGATAGGAGGCCATCCAGGCTCTACTCAAGCACAAAAAAGCACAGTTTTTAAGAGTAGGAAGGGACCAGTGTGAAGAATGGGTAGCAGAGGAGGACTGGCAAAGAGTGGAACAGCAAAGTGGTGTCAAGATGAATTGGGATTAAAATTAAACATTACTGACATATCCTAGATACAGGGTGCCATGTGAGGCCCTCACCAATTACACAGCAAAGCCCCAGGGAAGCAGTTCCAGAGTTCAAAGGCTCATGCCTTCTGGTCTCTGGTTCAGGCAACAAGATGAAAAGAAGTCTTAGTGTACAACTTCAATAAAGAAAAATATCTATGAAAATAAAAAATAATTAATGACTGTGTTGGTGGTACAGAAAAGACTTAATTCCCCTCCTCCAGCCTAAAATAACGCCTTTCAATGTGCAAAGTAGGAGAAAAGTCTTCCTCTTCCCTTTTAAATTATTTCCTTAATCAGCCAGGTTTCTGATGTCTCTCCTATTCCAAGTTTCCATCCTCCCAACAAGAATCCTTGCTTATTGCCTTATTCATTGCGTATTTAAGGTAAAGCCAGTGTCTTACAAGCTTTGCAGGCATGTTCTAAACAGGAATCGTCATAACAACGCACCCCTGTCCTCCCACGCCCACTCTCTCAGCTCCATCCGTTCCAATCTCTGCCTCAACCCCAGAGCATTGTCCATGAAGGACATGAGAGACTCATCACTGCAGGCTTGCTTTGCTCGTGGGCATCTTGGCCAAAGAAAAGCAAGGTGAGTCACTCTCCTGACATGAGTAAGCTTCCCTTGCCTCTAGGAGCTCTCTTATGCTTACTGTTTATTTAAAGGACTCAGTAAAAAAAATGGCACGTTCTTTTAATATCATAAGCCTGAAATATTGCTCAACATAGATATGTCTTGTCATATGTTGGAGCCTAAATGTAGTTGGTTCCAAGGTTCACTAAGTTTAACGTTTTTAAGAGTGACTAAGTGGCAAGCAGAGATGTGAGTAGGATTTTTTTTTTTTGCTGAGGGCAAATAGTGTAAGTCAAGCCCATAGTAAATAACATGAGGAACACCTCCAGCTAAGATAAGCGAGAATGAACACTTTGGGAGGGATGATGAAGAGCAGGTAACCTCAGCCCTTTATCTGATCATTTTCTATTTTGCCTAGTTTTTCTTACCCAAAAATAAAGTGAGACCCTCCAGTCTCTCATTTCAAACTTCCTCTTGACCTATGAAGCTGGATGTCCTATAGATATCTTAAACTCCATATACATCCAAAAATAAGTTATCTTTCCTCTACAAATCCTCCCTCCTTCCTACCTACCTTATTACTGTTGAAGCCCTACCATCTTCCCAATCATCCTGGTTCATATCTTTGCATGGTCCTCCACTCCTCATTCTCTCTTATCCCACCCCATATCCAATTCTGTCATTTCTACCTCCAAACATCATATATATATATACACATATATATATTCCCTTTTCTCCTCTGATCCTTTTTCTCTCCTCCATCCTGGTGCAGGCCCTCATCACCTCACTGGTTATAGACCAGTGAAATAAGCTTCCAGTTTGTCTCCCTGCCTCAAGTCTCCCCACTCTCATCCATGTCCCACTGAGCTATCAAAAGGATCTTCCTAAAGTACAGGTCTAATCATGTTGCCCCCATCTTCAATAAACTACTGTGGCTTCCTGCCACCTCTGAGATCAAATATAAAATGCCCTGTCTAGTATTTAAAGTCCTTCCTAACATGAATCCCTCTTACTGTTTGGGTTTTGGGGATTTGTTTGTTTTTTTGCCTTTCTTTGTATCCTCATCATTTAGCATAGAGCGTGGCACATGGAAGGTACTTAATAAATGCTTGCTGACTAACAAAGTGGTAAGCTCTATGATGTGTATGGTGCTTGAAGACTTCAGGTACTATTAGCACTTTTCTTAATCTGGCACTTTGGAGGAAAGCTCCAGCAATCCCATCCTAATTATAACTACAATAGTCAATAATTCAGCCTCTGTAATTCTATCAAGAAATCACCATTTCTCATCTAGTAACTAAAATCCATAAACTATGGTAGGTTCCTTCAGAAGGACACTAGCAGGAAATCTCTTCCCTTCCGCTCCCTCACCTTTGAGGCCTACCATCTTCCATCTCCCCAGTTTCAGGATCATAGCCCAGATGCCATGCTCTCTCCTCTTGCTAAATACTCCCAATTTTAAACTCTGCGCCTTTTGTGTTCATCCATGTAAATGAGTATGTGAGAAAGGGCACCAAGGCAAGCAAATGCATGCCCAGGAACAAGTCTACTGTCTTCCATCAGAGTCAAGTTTTCTGACTGTTTTATATGGGGAAAGGAAATAGGCATCTATATAACACGTTCCACTTTTACAGTTGAAGAAATTGAGACAAACAGAAGTGAAGTGACTTGCCCAAGGTCACATAGCTTGTAAGTGTCCGATATTGGATTTAAACTCACATCTTCTGACTCTAGGCCCAGAGCTCTATCCAATGCACTACCTAACTGCTCCTATATATGTGATTAAATGTCTCTTACCTTTAGCCCTTGGAAACTTAATCATCTTTTCCTTTGTAACTCTTAGAGAAGGTAGAAGGAGGGAGAGTCTTGTTCTCCCCTTTCCTTGCCCCCACCCCAAATCAAAGGTAACTGTGTCTAACAGCAGAAGCACATAGCTGTAGGAGATACAATTTGTGTAGCTTGATATGGGAATTCAGGAAAGGACACGGCTTTCCGATCTCCAATCTTCTGTGTTAAAGAAGAACAATTCTGAATTCCCTCAATAGCATCATCTCAAAATTATGCTTTCTTGAAGAGAAAGGACATTTCTTTTGCAAACCAGCTTTGGCTCATAGAAAATGCCAAATTCAAGATTTCTTGAATTGGAAAGTTCAGAGCACTGGATATTTTAGAAAAATAAATGTTCTTGGTGTTTCCTATTCCTTGTAGAAGGATGAGATCCATTTACATGGTCCTCATACCACATTCAGCTTGGAGCATAAACTCACTGAGGATTTCAGCTGAGCCAGAAGTTGGAGTTAGCAACCCTTAGATCAGTGACTATGAGACCAAGATCATTGGGAGCAAGGTGAGAATATCACTGGCCCTAAAGGTCTACGCAATTAGAAAAGTGAATTGCCCATACTCACATATACTTTACTTGGTGTTAAGTCATTCCAGTTGTGTCCAACTCTTCATGACCCCATTTGAGGTTTTTTTGGCAAAGATACTGGAGTGGATTGTCATTTCCTTCTCCAGCTAAGGAGATATGAAAACTAAGATAAACAAGGTTAAATGACTTGCCCTACAGCTAGTAAATGTCTGAGACTGAATTTAAGCTAACAAAGATGAAGTCTTCCCAACTCCATGCCTGCCGCTCTATCCACTATGCTACCTAGCCACCCTATTTATACCTTAGACGCACATATTCCTTAAATATGTCCCTCTCTACTCATCACCTCTGTGTGTGTTTACTCTTCCTGCTACTGCTGGGTATATTTGTGGGAAAGTGTGCCCCAAATTTATGGGGGAGATGTTTTATTGCCACTTTTCTTTTTTATGTCAAATTCAGCCACCTGCAGAATAGAACAGTTGGAGACTTTTTTTTCTACTCTAAACTATCAAAGTCCACATTTTTACTTGTTTCAAGGTCATTTATTTTCATCATTTGCAGTTTGATTAGTTAGGCTCTTATCCCTTACTCCCAGGTATTTTGACATGTGTGCATAACTTCATTACTTCCAGCCCAGACTTATTACAATTTATATGTAATTAATGAAACTTCCTAACTAAACTAAATGATATTCATAGAGAATTATAATAGAAGAACAAGAGAAATGAAATAGATCACAATAGTTATTAAACAAAAGAGAAACAGAATGATTCAGTAGTGGAAAACTTTATTTCACATGCGAAATATATCACCAATAACACTATCCAATTCCAATTACTATTAAACCTGTCAGGGCAGCATCTCTTTATTAATATCATAAATGATTCCTCCTGAATAGCATAATCTGAACCAGCTATTAGCAAGACAAAATTTATTCCATGATCCAATGATCATAAATATCTACAGGGATGTGTTTAATAACCAAAATGGTTCCTGGCAAAATATTTTCACCTTTTACCTTTTCTATTTTAATAAAAATGTTCCTATTCCAGAGAAAATTAACAATACAGGAACCTGTCGGAACATTGGTATTAGGGGTAATAATAATACTTTTTAATTCCTTCCTTTCTTCTTTCCTTCCTTCCTTCTTTTCTTTCTTTTGTTTTTTTCTTTACTTTTTTCTCCAAAATTCTCTACATATTATTTAACCTTTTATTATATATTTGTACCCCTTTTTTCATTTTGGGATTTTTTGCTACATATTTCTCAGATTGTAATTTACTCTGTTACATTTGAAAAATTTGGGCCCATAAAAAAAGAGTAATTATTTGACCCTCAGTAATTATTTGACCATCCTAAAGGATGGGGAGTGGGTCTCAAGATCAATACAATGTTAGTTCAGGTTCAGCCTTTGACATGCTGGCTCTGTGACCTGGACAGGTCACTTACCCCAGGCAGCTCTCTACTTCTAAAAGCTGCAAAATGGTTGGGAGTTTGGGCAGAACTGGAGTACATATCTTATTATCCTTTTTTCTCAGATAAGGAAATGGAAACTGAGAAAACTTAACCTGTCTAGACATAGCTACACAAATACTCACTATGCCTTGCTTAAGATCCCCAAACTCCTTCCTTTCACAGCCAAGGCAAGAACCTAAGTTTGTGATTCCCAGGCTGGTATCTCTTGGCGTCAGTGAATGAGCTTCTTGACTGGAATCCAGAGGAGCTTGACTTGAAGCCCAGATCTATTGCTTACCACCTGTGTGAATTACTACCCTGGGCAAATTACTTCATATTTCAGGCCTTCAGTTTGTTCATATTTAAAAGGAAGGTATTGAACTTGCTGATTTATCTCTAAGGTCACTTTGAGTTCTGAATTCCAAGGAACTTCCACTACATCATACTTTCTACGATAATGCTTTTTTAACAAATAGTCACATACTGAAATTCAGATTGCACAAAGTGAAGTTACTGTCCCCCTCTTGCCCCTAAACACCTTCATATAAATAAAAAATTTTCTGATCTTTCAAGCCCTTTCCAGTGTAGGCATTCTATGTTTCAAAGACACACGAAATTTGTCTTACTATTGTTTTAATCATGGTTTTATAACTGAATGATTAAGTTTCAGGGTCTCTTGTTTCTTCCTTTTTTTTAGCTTTCTCTTTCCTTTCTTCCATTTCTTCCATTTTTCTTTCATTTCTTTCCTTCTTCTTTCCTTATTTTTCTTTCCTCTTGCCTTTGTCCTTTCTTCCTTCTTTTTTCTTTCCTTCCTTTCTTTCTTGCTTTCTTTTTTCTCTTTCTTCTTCTTTCTTTTCTCTCTATTTAATCTTTCATTTCATTTTTAATCTTTTATCATATATTTGTACTTCTTTTTGCATTTTAGGATATTTAGCTACACATTTCTCAAATTAAATTGAGATCTGAACTGAAGATTAAAAGCTTGTGTATTCACAGCCCAATTGATGTATCAGGAAAACAAAATCAGTATAATAGCTAAAATATTAGCACAAGGAATTGGTTGAACTTGAATAATAAAAACACATCTACAGAATACATTTGAAAGGCACTTTCCTTGCAGCATTCATATGAGATGGGTAATACAAGCATTCTTACCATTGAGCAGATGAGGAAACTGAGTCTCAGAGAACTAAACTTACTTGCCTAAGATTGAGTCTGAACCAAAATTTGAACTTAGGTCTTCTCACCTCAGGGCCAGTTGGGTGGTACAATAGATAAAGTGCTGGCCTGGAGTCAGGAAAATATGAGTTCAAATCTGGCCTCAGTCACTTACTAGCTGTGTGATGTTGGGCAAGTCACTTGACCTTTATTTGCCTCGGTTTCTCATCTGTAAAATGGTGACACACTGGAGAAGGAAATGGCAAACCCATTTTTACCAAGAAAACCTCATGGACAAAGTCCATTGGTCATATAAAGTCACATATAATGTCATATAAAGACACAACTGAACAACAACTACTTCTGACTCAGGTTTAAGTCCTTTTCTCTAAACAATATTGCTACTCTGTACCCATAAAGGAATGGTATTTGCGGTGAGTTTGTGGGTCTATGTGTGAAAACAGAGAGTAAAGAATCAGTTTGGCTACTTATAGTCCAAGATATGTATACAGCATAACAGAATGGAAAGAGCACAAGACTACACTAAGGAGACCTGGATTTCAGACAGAGTTCTCACAACTGTATGTTGGCCAGCCACTTAATTATGAAAGCAAACAAGTCACTTTCTCAGCCTCAATTTACTTGTTATCTCTCAAATGGGAGGTTTAAACTGGATTCTCTCTGTCATCCCTTCCATCTCTAAAAGTCTGTGATTCTGTGAACAAAACATTTTGACATCCATGATTCATAATGATCTCATGTAATAGTCAAATAATTACTAATTCTTCACCAGTAAGCAATTTCCCACCCTCTCTATCAAGAGGGACCTAGATTTTATTCTCTGGAATCAAGATTGGCCATTATATGAATCTAAACTACAATGTCTTTTATATCTTTCAGAGATATAAGCTTGTTAATACATGCAAAAATCACTAGAATCTATTTTTGGCTATATTTTTCTTTTTTTTTTTAAATACTAACCCCATCGGCTCCCAAGAGGTCTTTAAAAAGTACAAATTAAACTAACCATCTTTATAAGTAACCATTGTTTTTGGGAGGTAGGGTAGAGCAGAGAAAGAAAAAATGTTTATTAAGCATCTACTATGTACCAGGAACACTATGCTAAGCACTTTAAAATATTTTCTTACTTGATCATTAGGTACTTAAACATTTCATCAGATAAATAAATTCACTTTGTGTAATCTGAATTTCAATCAAAGCCATCATGAGTTAAAAAACATTCTCATAAAGCATGGTGTAGTAAAAATATCACTGAATTTAGAGCCAGATGTGACCTTACAGATAAATCATCAGATCCAACAACTTCCTTTAAATATGAACAAACCAAAGCCTTGAAATATGAAATAGTTAGCCAAGGTGGTAATTCACATGTGTAGTAAGCAATAGATCTGGTCTTCAGACTGAGTTCTCCATATTTCAGGGAGCAAGTTGGATCTTGAGCTGAGCTAGAGCTTGACTAGAGCAAGAAAGCTGAGGGTACAACGAAGATTCTCAATCCAGCAAAGACTCTATTCAGGGGCAATATTGGGTAGGTTGAGAACATCAGGAAGACCAATATTGCTAAAGGGTAAAGGTAAAGGCTGAAAGGTAAAAGGACTGAAAAGATAGGAAGGGGGAGGTTGAGAAGGGCTTGCAAAACAAGGGGGTTTTATGTTTAATCCGGGGGGTAATAGGGTACCACAGGAGTTTATCAAATAGGGAAGGTGATATCGTCAGACCCAAACACTGGGAAGATGCCTTTGATACCTAAGCAGAGAATGGACTGACAGTGTGACTTCAGGCACAGAGATCAACTGGAAAGCTCCATGAAGACCTGTGTCAGGGGGCAGCTATTTGAGTGGAGAAACTGGGACTTGTATGAAAGATTCCCTCAAGGCAGAAACAGCAAAATTTGGCAATAGATTGAATATGTGAGATCAGAATAAGAGAGAAATTCTTCAAGGCTGTGAGCCTGGGAAGGTGGTGGGGACCAAGACAATTTAATGGAGAAGTTTAAAAGAAGAGAGGATTTAAAGAAAAAGATAATGCGTTCTGTTTAGGATATGTTCGATTTGAGGTGTCTCCAAGACATCCAGTGGGAGATATTCAGCATTCAGTTGGTAATTTGATATTGGACCTCAAGAGAGAGGTTAGGGTTAGATATACAATTCTTTTGAATTAATTAATTCTCCAGGTTTTTAAATGTCCTGGAAGTCCAATTAAGATTTTGAGTTAGAAGAGACCTTACTGATCTTCAAATCCAGCATCATCATTTTACAGATGAGGCAACTGAGGCCCTGAGAGGTGAGATGATTAATAATAGTATTGCTAGCTAGAGAATTCCCTTTTCATTACTTCAAATTTAGTTCTTAGAAATTAGACCTAAGGGGGAAGGTATGTGGGCTGAGCTTGCTTGTCTACATGGACACATACATAAATAAACATATCTGACTATGTACTATATGTATATCTAAAGGAACCTGGACTGCCATTTCACTGGTATAGGAATTCCTTCTAGCAGTGTATATTCGCTTCTGCTGTGTAATTTACAATCCCAGAAAGTTGCCTACAGCACTGAAAGGTTATCTGATTTGCCTGTAGCCACACAACCACTCTGGTTTGAGTCAGTACTTAAAGACCTATGTCTGTCTTCCTTCCTTCCTTCCTTCCTTCCTTCCTTCCTTCCTTCCTTCCTTCCTTCCTTCCTTCCTTCCTTCCTTCCTTCCTTCCTTCCTTCCTTCCCTCTCCTTCTTTCTTGTCTTTTCTAAAATCTTAAACCCAGTGCACTGTGAAGCCCATAGATTGGACAACAGGTCTCTGCCTAAGCTCCACTTAATGGTTTTTTTCTGGACCTTCCTGGTTTACAATGATTACCAACAGCTTGATTCAGGTATTTTTTTCTTTTTCTCATTAAAGTGGCCATTCCCTGACTGCTTCTGAAAGAGGCTTATTCACTGAATGGGCCTTACCTCACTCTAAGTACCTGAAAAGACCTTAACCTAAAAAGGTCAAGGTCTCCCATAGCATCCTGGACCATCTCCAGTCATCCTGATGAATATCTGGTCACTGGATCCAGATGACTCAGGAGGAGAAAGTGAGGCTGGTGACCTTGCACAGCCTGCCCTCCCTCAAAACAAAGTCAAGTGCAAGTCATGTCATCATTTCTCTGATGTCATGGTCTTCTTCAAAAACAAAGGACAAACATAACCTTCCTGACTCCAGGACCAACCTCCATATATCATGTCACACTGCTTCTTATATTTATGTGGACATTATTCCAAAGGGAGAAATAGCAAAGATCAAAGAAAGGTCTCTTAGCTCAGTATACAACATGTTCAGTTCTTACCATCTGATCGCACTGAGTTGAAAGACACTTCCAAAGCACAGGCTAACAGCAGCCTGTCAGCATAATAGCTGACTTTCCCATCTCTTAATATTGGCTGGTGTCTTATTTTTACACATACCATATGTCTGTTCATGTAAATACCCCGATGCAAACTCTAGCATTTAAGAAAACTGCAATGAAACCCAAGGAAATCTTCTTTGAAAGCAAAATAGAATGTGAGTTTTCAAATTAAACCAACGTGCAAACTGCAATTCTTAATAGATCCAGCCTCAGTTTAACAATCAAATTTTTCCATGAAGGAAAAGGACTTTCCTTCTACAGTGAATTTGGTACAAACTTGGCAAAAACTCTGGTTCTCCAAACTATTAATTTAATACAGAAGATCTACTTCCCATATGTTTCCTGCTATTTCAAGGGAAAGACCCACTTTCCTCTGAGTATCACTCAGAAGCCTCAGATGGTAAAAGGCTACTCAGCATCAACAAAGGAAATTACACAAAAGTCAATTTGCTGTCATACTTTGGAACTTTTGACTTCTGGGATGAGAGAAATGGCTACTGTTTCCTAGAAACTGATTTTGAAAAACATATGGATGCAAAACATCAAATGGGAAATCCTTAATGGAAGCACAAGAGGTTATTGCAGCAACTTTTCCACCCACAGCAAACCAGAAAAGCTCACAAAGGCACCTCCTGATGCCCTTGGCCACATTAAGCAAACGCCTACGGCCCTCATTTAGAAACAGAGTAACAGAAACATTCTGGAGGGACTGGTGAGAAATACACAGAATATGATACAATCGTATTGTATTCTGAAGAGGAGCTGAAGTTGACTTTTTCTGGTTGGCTGTGCTTTGTCTAAAAAGTTGCTTCATCCCAATGGAATTCTCTTGAAAATTAAAAGAGACTGTCAGAGCCAGGGACCTCACAATCGATTTGCTATCATGCCAGATGTCTCTAACGATTAATAATAATATTAACTACACCGACAAGCATTTATAATAGTGCTTTTAGGTTTGCAAAGTGCTTTTCAAATATAATGACAACAAATCTGAAAGGTAAGTGCTCTTATTATTCCCATTTTACAGATGAAAAAAACCAAAGCAGGTAGAAGTTTAGTGATTTTTCCAGGGTCTCACATCTAGTAAGTACATGAGGCTAGATTGGAACTCTGGTATTCTAAGACTCTAAGTCGAGAGTTCCATCGATTGTGAAAACTATATTCCTAAATAAAGACCACGATCAAAATTCTTATATTGACTTGTTGAGTACAAGTATCAAAGACATTATGTGAAAAAGCATCCAAAACTGAAAATGTACCCTCAAAGGAAAGGCAAGACACTCAATGATTTGTTTAATCAAAATGCTTTTATTTACTTGAGGCAATATTTGACACTCAATTAACTTCACTCAGTTTGCTTAACAGAGAAAAGTCCCAATTTGGATTACAATGCCACACAACGGAAACCACCTAAGCACCCTAGAATGTATAATGTGGAATGACTACCCAACCTAATCCTACCCTCAAACTATACTATATAAAACAATACTAAACTAAATACAAACTAAAATGTAACCTAACCATCTCCAAGACAACTTCAATCATAGTGACTCAAAGTTCTATTAGAGGCTTAGGGAGCTGGATCTGAGCAAGTCAGCCTAACGGTTGTGGGCAGTGATGGCCCAGATCAGATCTTACAAGGAGCCAGAGTCATAGTGTGGTTTCTTTTCAACTCTCTGGTCATTAATAATACCACGGGTTTCCCTTTTGTTTCTCTGCTTGGGCTTCAACTCAGTCTTCATTAAAGTGCCAAACTACTCCATCATGATTAGAAGTTGAATGAAGGAAGAAACACTGTGCAATCTAGTCTCACTAAGGTCTACCTTTAGGGGGAAATCATACCTTTCAGATTTTAGCTGAGAATAATTGCTGGCCAAGGTGGAAGATGTCAGGGGTACTATAATCCTGGGCAGTGTATGGAGAAAGATCAAAGGTGTGTATGATTGAGTTTTTGGAACAAAATGTAGGGTTAGGGAGATAGCTTCCCAGGCTGAAGCTGCTCAAGTGCCATTATATAACCCAAGTACCTCTAGCTGCCTAGGAATACTTTCAACAGAACAATGGCCAGTTTGATCCACCCTTCCTACTTCTCCCCAACACAAGACTGAATCAGAAGGTGTATGAAAATGAGTGGAACCAATGGGAGGGGATTGAAGAGGAAACCATGGGCCTTCTTATTTCTTTATCTCTTCCCTCCTCATAGTACCCTGGCTGACCCGTGGACTAGTCTGACTGGGCTGTGGCATGATCATGTTCCTCCAGAATGTTCCTCCATGTTCACTCTAACACTTGTACCTTTGTTTATATTTCTCTCTTTGTTTTTCTCTTGTGTTGTCATTTGTCAAATCTGTTATCATCGGATAGACTTGCAAATTAAGGAAAGTAATAGAAGTCATTGAATTCACCCCCTACTTTTTACAGGTGATGAAACTGATGTACAGAGAACAAGCAATTTGCCCGAGGTAGACTAGTGCTCATACCCTAGGACACTCAGAAAAACGAATCTCTGAACACAACTGAAGTGATTTGTTTATCAACATGCAGTGGCAAAGTCAGGAATTAAACCCAATTGCCATAGACTCCAACCTACCTCTCTACCTATTCTCCCACTCACACCAAGGTCTACAAGTCACTCTAGAGGAGACAGAAATAATATATGGCATGTACTTTTTAGTGACACAGCCAGTGATGTCCCTAAGGCAAAACTAAATTATACAAAATATAGTTTTAACTCTTGCTGCCACCTTCTGCTCTCCAACTAGAGCCCCTCTTCCTTACGGAATTCTCTGATCCTAAGGACACTTATCCTGGTCCTATTTCTGATACTGGCTAGCATCTATAATCATTATTGAAATGTTAAAAGCTTCATTATCTACCACCACATTTAAAATGATTCCTCCCAGGGATATCTACTTTTGTTTTTAATGGACACATGAAGGCAAGGAGATGATCTGATTTCTTGAGAGAATCTATTTTTTCCTTCTCCTAAAGTAGGCTCTAGTTACGTAGATAGAGAGTCATACAAGTTAAGCAGACCCGATCCTCTCACCCTGGACTTGAAGTCAGGAAGACATGGCTCAAATCCTGTGCCAGACACTTGCTAGCTGTATAACCACTAACAACTTACTTAACCTTTGTAAGCCTCAGTTTCCCCATCTATAAAATGGGGATAATATGTGTAGTGTCTACTTCACAGGATTGTTATGAGAATCAAAGTAGATAATATCTGTAAGCATCAAGCAGAACTTAAAACATTATTAACAACATTATTTATTATTTGGACCCTCTATCCAAACTCAGAATGGAGGAAAATGAGGGGAGTTATTTTTGAGCAGCTACTATGTCAATATCTTCCCCTGAATGATAATGAATGGATTAAGAATGAATGAACCACCTGTAAAAGATTATGTAAAAGGGCAGCTAGGTGGTACAATGGATAGGCCACCCTGGAGTCAGGAGGACCTGAGTTCAAATCTAGCCTCAGATACTTGACAATAACTAGCTGCATTACCCTGGGCAAGTCACTTAACCTTGCCAAAAACTTACGCCTTGACCTAAAAAAAATCTTTAGCACCCCCTACAGATTTTATAAGTAAATTTATAAAGATACTGGCAAAGACTCACATTGTGCCAGCACAGGTATTAGAAAGGAAAAAGGACTCTTCACCATGCAGGTGGGAGTGACAAGGGCATGAAGGAAGGAAGGAGAGTCCTTTAGGAATCTTGGACACTCTTTCATACTAGGCACTGGATCCTTCCATAAAAATGAAATATAAAAAACTATTTCTCTTTCCTTCTAACTAAAAAAAATGACCATACCCATTTCCATGTCCCTTTTCTTGACAATCATAAATAACACCCATAACCTAACATTTAGTTCTTTATAATTAGTAGAGCCTCCCAATGGAGAAGTGAGGAAAGTTCTGGAATTCTGTGCTCAGTCTGAAAGAATTGCCTCCCAATTACGGTGTCTCTACTTCATCCTAATAAATGTCTCCTCTATGTTTCTACAAGTTAGGAAGTCCAAATAGACTGGGGTCCCAGCAGGAGAGCTTCCCAATGCATCTAATCAGGTCATTTGCCCTGATGGTTAGTGGTGGCAACAAGGCAGAGGAGGAAGCAGCCTGAGTGACAGAAAAATGGGCATTTCAATTATTGCTTTTGCAAGAATTAAGGGGAATTTTCAAGGGATTTTCAGAGAGTATGGTTCCTGGTAATACCAGGTAGTGCTTAAATCCTGAACAAAATGTAGGTAGCTCTCCCCCCTAGAGAAAAAATGAAAGAACTGAAGGAAAATCTTATTTCTATATAAGTTATCAAAGAAGAGGGAGAGTATTTTGAAAGAATGGAAGCATAGAGAGGAGGCAGACTATGAGTATGAAATGTTTTATCTGCTGCCCGATGAGGTTTCTATCAGTTAGGTCTTATTTAATTATTTTTCTTTATTACTGGGAAGGATTAATTGTGGCAAGAATATATATCTGGAAATAATTGTGTTGTAAAAACAAAAGACATTGGTAAAAGTTTTTTTTTTCTAAAACAAAGAAGTACTATAAAGGAAAAGCAAAGAGGAAAAGAAGGATGAAAGAAAAAGAAGAGACTCCTAACATGCATCAAGAAGTTGGAGGACGAAAGATTCTGTCTTTCTGTATCCACCTGCTCACTTGCCCCCACTTCATGATCTAGTAATAGTTATCAAATCAATATTGTCATTGCCTCTGGAAAAGGAGTAACAAATGATGACCCTAGGGCTCTATTCACCTCTGTTGTGACTCCCCAGACCAAAACTACCCTCACTGGTACCATACTCCTGTGAGGTGTTTTCCCTCCTCTCCTCCATTAGAACGTAAGATCCTTGAGGTCAGAGACTGTCCCTCAATGTTGTACTCACTTTTGTGTATCTGTGTGCATGTTCATCCTTCGTTGCCGAAAAAGACCACGTTATCAGAGAAATGAAGCCATGACTTGCAGTTGACTTTGTTTTGAGTGAGGGAGGGCTGTGCAGGTCACCAGCCTCACTTCTCCTCCAGAGTCATTTGTATCTGTATCCTCAGTATATTGCATGGCACATAGGAGACACTTAGTTTTTTTTATTGATTCCCTGAGAATTGTTTCACATTCTACCCCATCTGTTTGGCCTCCAAACACTGGACCTTCAGAAACCATACCCTGGAGAGCTTGATCTACTCTGCTTTAGAACTCTCTTCCTGGGACCTGAGCTCTCCCCACTGAGAGTGCCTGAGAACAAATTCACATCACCCTTTTATGCTCCTCCATTCCATTCCGATTTCTAACTCTTCCTCTGATAACTATAATAAAATCAATACTGCCACTGCTGCTTACCAGGGCATGTCAGTCAACTTCTCTATGGGAAGTTCCCTATTCTCCCTCCCTGTGACTATCCACACCAAAATATCCATCCCTATAAGCCCTCCCTTACATGTGTTTCTTCTTTCCATTAGAATACAACTCTTTGAGGACAGATATTGTCATATTTTGGTATTTGTATCCTCAGCACTTGGAATAGTGCTTGATACATAGAATGTATTAAATACTTTTTCATTCATGCATGCATGCATTCAGAAAAAAAGGACTCCAGAATCTCTAAAATGTATATGACAGGTTTTAAGTTCTAGCTCTAGAGAGTATGATCTAAACAGAAAACAGCTTCGCATTCTCCAAAGACTAACCAAGTTCCACAGGTATCACCTAAATTCAAATTCAGCCTCAGACACTAGCTGTGTGATCCTGGGTAAGTCACTTAACCTCTGTTTACCTTAATCCATTGGAGAGATAGCAAACCACTCCAGGATTTTTGCCAAGAAAACCCCACGGATGCTATGGCCCATGGGGTAACGAAGAGTCAGGTACAATTGAATAACTGAACAGAAATAATGGGTATCACCTGGGGAAAAGCTATTCAGCAACAGCCCAATGAAACCTAGATCAATCTTACTTAGCAATTCCTTGCTGAGAGGTATTTAAAACTGGCCAAATCTTGACCTGGTATGAAAAAGAAAGATATATGGTCTATTGTTTTTAAATGAATGAGTTTTTTTAATGCATTATGTACCTAGTATGAGATAAATGCTAAGGATATAAATATAATATAAAAAAACAGTCTCTGCCCTCAAAGAGCTTATACTCTAATAGGGGAAGACAACACAGGGGAGGAAAAATGTCCAGAGAAAAATATTTGGGGCAAGAAGTCAGAGAAGACGGTGATTGGTGGAAGAGGGCAATGGGCTGACACGACCATACAGAGAAGGACAATGTTGATTTCAATACTGTCCCAAGAACTAGAGGGAGAAGCATGAAAGAGCAGGTATGAGCCTGTCAGTGTAGCATAGACATTGCTATAACGTAGGGTAGTTGGGCTGAGACCTGGCAAAATAAGTGAAATACATATTATCAGTGCACAGGGTATGGGGGAGACCTCCAGTACTGGACCAGAGACAGAGATTAGGAGGTCAGGGATACATTATAGAGATGGTCTATCTAGATTTTGGCATATAAAATAAAAGTATCTCATGTTATTCTCATGTAAAATAGGCAGGGAAATGAACTAAATTATCATGCAATTTTGGAGCTGGTTGAATGGCAGGACTCAAAATTGGATGTCACCTTGACAGGAGGTCTTCAGTGGAATTCTCCATAAATCTCCACCTGGTACTGTACTGTTTCATATTTTTAATCAGTGATTTAAATGAAGATAAGTGGCAGGCTTATAAAAGTTGCAGATAAGGCAAAGCTGGGAGAGATGACTAACACACTGGATGACTGAGTCAGGATACAAAAAGATTTTTTGTAGGCTAGAAAGTATGAGATTGAATTTAATAAAATGACATTGAGGCATAAATTTCTAGTCATACATTTGGCTTCAAAAATCATGATAAAAAAAAAAGATCAGGAGGTCTTAATGAATGGCAAGCCCAATAAGAGTCAGCACTGTAATGTGGTAGTCAAAAAAATTGATGCAAGTTTGGACTATGTTAAAAGGGGCATAACTTAGTGCCAGAGCATGTGATAGTGGTCCAATTGCTGGACTTGAAGTCAGGACACATATGGAGGTTGATTCCCCCCTCAAAAACGTACCAGATGTGTGACTTTGGGCCTGTTTTCTCATCTAAAAAATGAAAATGTTGTAAATGATGATATTTGAAGTCCTTTCCAGCTCTAATTCTATAATCCTATGACTAATCATGGATTCAGAAGACTGATAGACTGATAGTGAAGCACTCCAACTAGCTTTCGAAAGTGATGGACTAGAAGTATGTTGTATGTTGTTCAGTCTTGTCTGATTCTTTGTGATCCCATATGAGGTTTTTTTCGCAAAATACTGGAGTGGCTTGCCATTTTCTTCTCCATCTCATTTTACAGATGAAGAAACTGAGGCAAACAGGGATATGTGACTTGCCCAGGACCACACAGCTAGTAAGTGTCTAAGGCCAGATTTGAACTCAAGAAGATGAGTCTTCCTGACTCCAGACCCAGTACTCTATCCACTGTGACACCTAGCTGCCCAGAAATGTATAATGAAGCATTCTTTTTTATATATGACCACCATATTTATTTGTTTTGTTTGACTGTACTTGTTACATGAGGTTTTACCAGTCATGGAAGGAGGTGGTCAGTAATGAGTGACCATCATGTAAACGAGAGCATAAATAAAATGTTAAAACATTAAGAAAAAATAAAAATATAATGAATATAACAGAGAGAGAAAGAGAGAGACAGAGACAGAGAAGATGCATTAAGTCCCAGGAATAAGGCAATAAAAATCCTTCTGTTTCCTGTCCCCTTCAGACATCACCTAAGTAATAGAAACAGTGACTGCTGATCCATATTCAAAAGGATCCTTGCTCATTGACTTATTTTTAAAATTTTTTTTGTTTTTGTTAAATATTTCCCAATTACATTTTATTTAGTTCAGGCTACATTCCAGAGTGTTGTGGGGAGGCTGCATGTTTTTCACCTTATATCAGCAAATACCCTGGCACACACGAGGGGCTGCTGCACAGGTTCTTAGATATGCTTTTCTAAAAGGAAAGCACGTTTAAGAGGGATAAACAATCTTACTTTAATTACTTATACCAAGAGAGAAAATACAAGCAGGACCAATAGACAGGACTTCCAACTGTCTGACCATTGGCAATACATGCATTATTACCAGAGAGAGGAGCACCAACATTTGGGTTTCTTGAAACAGCTGCCCAGAGTCTCATCTGGCACCTGAACCTTCTTCCAAAATCTAAATTCCAAAGCAAAACCTCACCTCAGAGTATGTATATTCTTTTCAGATCCGGAGGGCACAACTCCTTCTGACCCAGTGCCTCATTAGCAATCAGCAAAAGATTTGTGCTATCACACAAAACAAGCCTTCCTCAATAGCCCCACCTGAGGTCTATCAAAGGATGGGGAAGATTTTTAACTCCCATTACACACCTCTGATCTCAAGTATTATGATTAGGTCTGGGTACCATAGTTTAAGAAGAACATTGATATTGCCTTACATTTCACTGAAAGAAATTGAGAGCATTCATCAAGAATTTCCTCATCCCATGCTTCTCCTCTGACATCACTCATGCTGTCTGCTCCTATCTCCTTCACTCCTGTCTTACACAAAGAGTAGGCTCTTCCCCTGGACAAGGCAAACCCCTTCTCTGTGTACAAATAATCCTACTCTATCTCATCTTCCCAAGCACATTCTTCCCTCTATCATCCCAATTCCCACAATAATCTTCAATCGCTCCCTATCTCTTGGCTGCTCCACTACTGCCTACAGATACATCCATGTCTCTCCCACCTTCAACAACCCTTTCTCAGTCTGTCTGTCCTCACTATCTGTTGCCTGTATCTCTCCTCTCTTTCCTGCCTAAACTCTTAGACTATTTATAATTGATACCTACCCTTCCTTTCTTCTTATACTTTTCTTAACTCTCTTCAATATGGCTTCTGATCTCATGATTCAGCTGAAATAACCCCTTTCTAGAATTGGCAGTGATCTCTTAATTACCACATATAATGGTCTTTTCTCAGTCCTTGCCCTTCTTGACCACCCTGCAGACTTAAGACTGTCAACCACCCTCTTTCTTCTCCTTGATATTCTCCTCTTGATAGATTTTTATGACTGTTCTTTGGTTCTCCTGCTCCCTGTCTGATCACTTTTTTGCAATCTGCTTTGCTGGATCAAGTCTCTGTGCTGACCCTCTTATTTCCTTCCTCTGTACTACATCATTTAGTGATTTCATCAGTTCCCATGGATTCAATTAACATCTCTCTTCAGATGATTTTCAGATCGATTTATCCAGTTCTAACCTTTCTTTTGACCTCTATTATCACATTTCCAATTATCACATTGGACATCTCAAATTGGATCTCCTGTAGACAATTTAAATTCAACATGACTAATTGATCTTCCTGAAGCACAGGCATAATCATGTCACTTGCCCGTTATCCTCCCCCCCCCCCCCCCCCCGCCACAACTCATCGATTCCAGTGGCTCCCTATCACCTCCAGAATTAAATATAAAATTCTCTGGTTTTTAATGTCACTTTCTACCATTCCAGTCTTCTCGCACTTTGCTCCCCTCCTAGTACTGTGTGATCCAGCGACATTGGCCTCCTTGATATTCTGCATAGAGCACTCCCTACTCCAGAAACTTTTAATGGCTATCCCTTATTCCTGAAACTTGCTCCTTTCTCATATCTGGCTTCTGACTTCCCTGATTCCCTTCAAGTCGCAGCTAATTTTTTTCCTTCTATAAGAAGTTATGGGCAACTAGGTGATGCAGTAGATAGTGTGCCAAGTCAGGAGTCAGGAAGATTCATCTTCCTAAATTCAAATCTAGCCTCATTCACTTGCTAACTGCATGACCCTGGGCAAGTCACTTAACCCTGTTTGCCTCAGCTCTCTAATCTAAAAAGTGAGCTGGAGAAGGAAATGGCAAAACACTCCAATATCTTTGCCAAGGAAACCCAGAATGGGGTCACAAAGAGCTGGAAATGACTGAAAAAATGGAAAACTGAACAACAGTAACAAATTTTAACCTGTGGCTGCTTCCTCTGATTGATGAATTTCTCCCCAACCTTCATTTGAAGGAGCATTCGTGCCAGGCATGCTCTCTTCAAAGCCAAACTACCACCACATGACTTTTTGGACTACTCTTTCCCTTTACTTTCAGCTCTCTGTTCTGTATTGTTTCCCCATTAGCTCTGAGAACAACGGCTGTCTTAGTACCTGGAACATAGTAAATGCTTATTCAAAGTTTCATTTATCAATCTATCTATCCATCTTCTATTTATCTGTTTATATTCCAGCTATCTATATTTAGAAGAAGAAAATACTTGTGGGGAGGAGGCATAGAAGAATGACAGCAAATTTAGCACTGATGTTGGGAAATCTTTTCTAATACTTAGAGCTGTTCAAAAGGGAAATGATCTTTCTGGGCAGGTCAAGTGAATGACTCCTCTTTGGAAATTTCATGCAGGGACTGGAAAACCACCTTATTAAATGCTATAGTTATAGTATTCCTTTAGAGTATGGACTGGACTAGATGGTTCCCGAGGTCCTTTCTAGTTCTGAAATTCTCTGATCCTGTGGTTTTGAAAGATTCAAAAAAGTGAATTGGTAAAATTCTATGGCTGAAAATTTTACAGGGAAAGAATGTCCAAGAAAGATAAATTGTTCTAAAGGCTTAAGATAATTTGTTAAAACCCAAAAGATAACAATAAAGAAAAATAGGGGACTTGTTTAAAAAGACTGATGTAAATATACAGAGTACTAACTCACTGACCAACTTGGGGTTTTTTAAAAAGAAACGTCCAGAAAATGGAAGTGAAGACCAGGAACATTCAATGAATACTGAAGCATATCTCTGTTCTGAAAGAAAAGTTTCAGGAATTTGAAAGCTCAGAATGAACTAAAGTTCATGGAAAGAGTGAAGGATGACAAAAAGTAAGGAAAAATTAGCAGCTATACTAGGAAAAAGAAGGGACACAACATCTATTTGGTGTAGATGAGATGATGGGAACAGAATTCAGAGAGAAGCTGAAAATCTTTAATTAGCTTCTCCTCCTAGGACTGCAGGTAACAGTATGACAACAGTAATAGTAACAATCTTAATAACAGGCATTTGCATAGTGCTTTATGGTTTGCTCACTGTTTCGTGTACATTATCTTATTTATCCCTCCAACACCCTGATAGGTAGATGTTCTTATTACATCCATTTTACAAAGGAGGAAACTTGGGCTCAGAGAGATTGAGTGGAAATCATTGTGGTAGAGTGCAGAGAACACTAAGCCTGGAGTTATAAGACTTCAGTTCAAATCTCAGCTCTGCCACTTAGTTCTTGAGTAATCTTTGGCCAAATCATTTAACCTCTATAGGCCTCAGTTTTCTTGCTAATAAAATGGGAGAGTTGAACTACATAATCTCTAAGGTCCCTTTTATATTACACATATATGTGTATATATATATATATATATATATATATATATATATATACACATGTACATATATAAAATATATTTCATACTATATACAGAATTCTTATTGCCATCATAGAATTATACTGGCATAACCCTACAATGTATTATTGAAGGAACAGTTAGATCGAACATCTAGAAAAAGGAGTAGTGATCACAAAAGGCCAACATGTTTTCATCAAGGACAAGCCATTTGACCATATGAAAATTGACTCCAAATCACTAATAATGAAAGAAATGCAAGACAGAATAACTTCGAGATTTTATCTCACATTCAGCAAATTAGTGAAGATGACAAAAGATAGAAATAGTTGGTGTTGGAGATGTTATGGAAATTAGAGCTCAATAATACACATTTATGTAGCCATAAATTAACACAACCATTCCAGAAAGCAATGTGGAATTGTTATTATAAGAAATTGACTAAAATGTAGCTTTCTCTGAGTCACCCTCCAACCCAGAATTCATATTGCTAGGCATATACTCTAAGGAGTTCAATGATAAAAAATATTTCTAGAAGCACTTTTTGGAGTAGAAAAGAATTGAAAACAAAGTAGATGACCATCAATTGTGGTACATGAATATAATTAAATGTTACTATGCTATAAAAATGATTAACATAATGCATGTGAAAAAACATGGAAAAACTTACATGAACTGATCCAAAAGGAAGAAAGCAGAACACATTGACTGAATGTAAACAAAAAGAGTAGCAACAACCACAAAAACATTCAAAACTGAATGCTGTATAATTATGAGGTCCTATCTTGGCCCCTAGGAAGAGATATAAGAAGGCAACTTCCCTGCTTCTTTGAAGAGATGGAAGGCTATGAGTATGGAGAGCTACACACAATGTCAACATACTGTAATGTATTTGCTGACCTGTTTTTTTTCTTTGTTATAAAGGATAACTCTCTGGTAAAGGAATATGTTAATATATTTGGAAATGTGGATAATACAACAACAGAAGATATCAAAAATATTTTTTTAAAAATTATCATGTCAGACTAACGACAGAGAGAGATAAAGGTAAAGACATAAACAGAGGGATCAGCATAACGATGGCAACGTAGTTCTCTTAATTCCAACAAAGCATTTAATAGAATCTCTCGTCCTATTTTTATGGACGAGATGAAGAAGCATGGTCTAGATACAAGGATGGGGAATCTGTGGTCTTGAGGCCACATGTGGACCTCTAGGTCCTCAAGCGCTTCACAGTGAAGTTTGGATTCAGTAAAAGGGCCACATTTGTGCCACATGTGGCCTCAAGGTGCAGATTCCCAACCCTAGGCAACAGTAAAATTAGAGAAATTTAGATTGTTTTAAGGACCAGATCCAGAAAGTAGGCATTAATGGTTAAATGTCAACGGGGGAGGAGGACTCCAGTGAAGAGCCCTAGGGATATGTGCTTGGCCCTGTGCTAATATGTTAATCAATCTCTTGGATTGAGATGTAGATATTTAATTAAATTTGCAGATGAAACAAAACCAGAATAGATAATTACCAGATGAAAATAAGCACCCCTAAATGTCTCAACAGATTGGAATGCTGCTTGAATGTATTAAGATGAGATTTGATAGGGATAAATGCAAAGTTTCATATTTGGTTTAAAAAAAAACAATTTCACAGGAATAAGATGGAAGAAGTGTGGCTAAAGAGCAGTTCATATGAAAAAAGTGGGGGTTTTAGTGAATTGTAAACTCAAGATGTCAACAGTATGACTCGGCAGTCAAGAAATCTCATGCAATCTTAGGCTACATTGAGACATTGAGGGGCAGTGTCCAGAACTAGAGAGGTAACAATTGCACTATTACTGTGCCCTAGTTAGAACACATATGTAGAATTATGATCAGTAGTGCCACATTTTGAGAAAGAGATTTATAGGCTAGAGAGCTTTGAAAGGTAAATGAGAAACCTGGGGAAAGGCCTTGAGTATTGTAATACAAAGATCAGAAAGAGAGATAAAGAGACAGAGAGATTCCAGATCTGAGATCCTGTGATTTATAGACACCAAGACAAAGGTCACAAGAACATAAACCAAACCTTTGGCAAGTATTTTCATCAGCTTCCAGAGCTAAAAAGCAAAACTAGACTTTTTTTCATACTGTCCATACAAGTGACTCTGATTAGTTGTATAAATACTATTACCTATGGCAACTGATTTCATAATACGTCGCAGCAATAGTGGTTCCCTAGAGAGGTCTACAAACCAGGAACTGGGCTAAAGCAAGGACTGGAAAGGATAAGGCTAGGATTATGTCAAAAGAAGACAGCTGTGGTATAATGAAAGAATCCTAGATTTGGAGTCAGAAGGTCTGAATTTAGGTCCCTTCTTTTTCACATACTAGTTAAGTCACAGTATTTGACCTTTCTCTACCTCGGTCTGTCATCTGGAAAATGAAGCAAATGCTCTTAATAACTAAGGCAATTGTTGTGCATGTAGAAGGTGCTTAATAAGATGTTACTGAACTAAATAAGTCTGACTTTTTCATTCTAATCTGTCTTGCACTCAGACTAACTAGAAACTCTGCCCTGTATCTTGGAGATACTTTCTGGCAGTCCTCCAGGTACAATCTTTTATTCTTGATTAAAATTAAATAAATAGTTGAACATGTACACAAACAGCTGAAATATAAGGCGCAATATGATGACATTATGGTGGAGGGGAAGGGTAGTATAACCTTAATTTCATTCATATAGGAAATCTTCATTGTGGAAATTCATTCTACCAGTACAGATCAACAACTCATCTGTAACACATAGTGTTAGAGTTTTCTGGGACACTGATAGATTGAAATAACGCCATTAGTAAATGTCAGAGGCAGAATTTGAAACTGGGACTCTGTGACTCTAAATCCAATCTACTGGCTACTACACGAGTGGATCCAAACTCAAATAAAAACAGGGGCCACTAAACCACGTATGTAGTCTGTATATTGACTCAGAAAACCACAAGCTAACATTATTTTTTGTTGTATTGTATTTTTTATTATTTTATTAAATATTTCCTAATTGATTTCATACTGGCTAAGAAATGGAGTGCTGGATCAGTGAAATAGGTTAGGTACACAAGACACAATAGTCAATAATTATAGTAATCTTTGATAAACCCAAAGACCCTAGCTTCTGGGATAATAACTCACTATTTGACAAACACTTCTGGGAAAACTGGAAAATAGAAAAATTTATAACCAAACAAGAGATAGAGAACATTATGAAATGCAAAATGGATCCTTTTGATTACATTAAATTGAAAAGGTTTTGCATAAACATAGCCAATGTGACCAAAATAGAAAGGGAAGTAGAAAGCTAAAAAATAATTTTTATAGCCAGTGTCTCTGGTAAAGGCCTCCTTTCTAAACTATATAGAGAACTAACTCAAATTTATAAGAATACAAGTCATTCCTAAATCGACAAATGGTCAAAGAATATGATCAAGCATTTTTTAGATGAAGAAATTAAAGCTACCTATACCCATATGAGAAAACAGTCCAAACCACTACTGATTAGAGAAATGCAAATTAAAACATCACATCTATAAGACTGACCAACATGACAAAACAGGAATATGATAAATCTTGGAGAAGATGTAGGAAAATTGGAACACAAGTGCATTATTAGTGGAGCTGTGAATTGATCCAACCATTCTGGAGAACAATTTGGAACTATGCCCAAAGGGCTACAAAACTATGCATACACTTTGATGCAGAAATACCACTTCTAAGTCTGTGTCCCGAAGAGATCATAAAAATGGGGAAAGGACCCACACGTGCAAAAATATTTACAGGAGCTCTTTTTGTGATGACAAAGATTTGAAAATTAAGGGGATGCTCATCAATTGGGTATTGGTTGAACAAGTTGTAGTATGTAAATGGAATGGAATGGAGTGGAATACTATTATTGTCCCATGGGAAATGATGAGCAGGAGGATTTCAGAAAAATCTAGAAAGACTTACGAGCAGAACCAGGAGAACATTGTACACAATAACAACAACATTGTGCCATAATCAACTTTGATAGACTTAGCTCTTTTCAGAAATGCAATCTAAGACAATTACAAAGGATTCATGATGGAAATTGCTATCTACATCCAGAGAAAGAACTATGGAGTTTGAATGCATATTGAAACATACTATTTTCTCCTTTTTTTGTTTGTTTTTTTTTCTTTTTCATGGTTTTTCCCTTTGATTCTGATTCTTCTTTATAACATGACTAACGTAGAAATATGTCTAATATGATTGTACATGTGTGCCATATATCAGATTGCATGCCATCTTGAGGAGGATTGATGGGAGGAACAAGAGTTTTAGAATACAAAATCTTCTAAAAGTGAATGTTGAAAACTAAAAACTAATAAGTTAATTTTATAAATTTTGCTAATTGAATTTTAACCTACCATACTTGGGAATGTTGTAGGCCAGATGCAGCACATGGGCTATGTGTTTGATGCCTGTGCACTACAGCAGACAGCTTTTTGTGTTAAAAGAGAGAACATGAGGTGGAGGATTTAGTGAAAGTTTTGTGAAGGAGGTAGCATTTCAACTGGGAAATGAAGAATACTTCGGTAAAGATTGTTGTTTAGTCATGTGACCCTATATGGGGATTTCTTGGCAAAGATACTGGAGTGGTTTGCCATTTCCTTCTCCAGCTCATTTTACAGATGAAGAAACTGAGGCAAACAGTAAGTGACTTGCCTAGAACCACACAACTAGTAAGCGTCTGAGGTCAAGTTTGAACTCAGGTCTTCCTGACTCCAAGCCCAGTGCTACATTCACTGCACTACCCAACTGCCCATGATTAAGCATACAAAGACAAAAATGTAACTGTCTCTGCCTTCAAGGAGTTTATAATCTGAGAGGTGGGGGAGAGGGATATATAACACATAATCAGATAAGTAAATATTAATATGTATATAAAGTAAGCACAAAGTAATTAAGAGGGAGAGCACTAACAGCTAAGGGGATCAGTCTAGGCCTCTCTCAAGTTAGTGGTAGCATTTGAGCTCAGACTTTAAGTGATCCTAAAAGTCAAAGGTAGGCTGGGAATGTTCCTTAGAGGAAATTCTATGTAAACACACAGAGGTGGAAGATGAATTGGGATGTGTAGGAAACAAGGAGGAGGCCAGGTGAGTTGGAAAGTTATCTTATAATCATGCCAAGAAGAAAAGTATACTTTTTTTCTCTCCTGAAGGCAAAAGACAGTCACTACAAGCTTCCAGAAAAGGAAAGCAGCATGTTAAGTAGGATTTGGTCAAGCAGAATTTTAGGAGAATTCATTTCAGGTAGAAGAAAAAGTATGAGAAAATACCCATAGCAAGGAGAGCCTAGATTGTGTTGGGAAATGGTGAGTAGTGTAATTTGGTTGAAAGGTAAAGTATAAGGAGGGGCTTAATAGAAGATTGCAGCAGGATGGCCTGCCTCCCTACATTGCTCGGTGATGTGGTGAAGAAGAAAGACACAGGAGGTGGGAGAAGATAGACCACCTCCATTTATTGGTCTGAGGGTCAGGGTATTTATAGACAGAAACTGCAAGCCCATGTGACATTCTGCTTGTCTCCTGCCCTAATTGTCTCCTGATTTAATCAGTCTTATCTTAAAGACTGTGAGCCTAGGGGGCATCTATTTTACATATCCCTTGCTTTCTGTAATTCTCTTGTTGGTCTCATGGAGACAGCAACATCTGGGGGAATGGAGAGCCATTCCAGATGATAATGAGCACAGTCTCGAACAGTTTCCCCGAAGGTCTATCCTGATCTTGTCAACCGCACTCCACTCTGGCCCTCAATAGAAGATAAATCTCAAAAACAAGATGCAATCATGCTATGGAAGGTGATGAATACTAGATGGAAGACAGCAGTAGAATTTCCTTAAACTCTCTGGATCTCAGTTTCTTCATCTCTAAATAAAGAGGTGTCATTACATTCTCTTTAAGGTCCCTTTCTGGATCTGGAATTCTACTATGCTATTTTGATCAGGTTCTCTGCTCCAAAATTCCCCTTAGGTCTCAAGCCTTTCTTCATCATCTCTCCTTTAGTTTTTCTTAGTCACATACATAATTTCTGCCCTGAAGCACTCTCTCCCTTCAGTTTCCACCCACTCATTTCCGGTTATTCCCTTAAATATAAATTTGCAGTCAGAATTACTAAGCAAATAAATTTGCATTAAAACTATTTTTATTTCAGTCAAATAGGACACCTACAGAATAAATATATATGAGTGAAATGGAGGAGAAGGGATGGCTATGATGTATGCTTTTACAAAAATAGGGTTTTGTTGTTTAAAAAAAAAAAACTCCTGTGTACTATAAAAAGACATTTAGTACCTCATCAGACTTTTATGCCTCAATTTTTAAAGGGCATTTAACAGGGCTTCTGGCCAGGATGACTACTTGAACCTCCCCTGATTGCAAGCAGCCTAAGTCCCACATACATCTCTAGCAAAAAACAAACCAAAAAAAAAAAAGTCTAAAAATCACTCCAAGACCAAATAATGGTCAAGAAATCTAATGAGAAACTATAGTGAAATGACTTTTTCCAACCCATAACTGTACAAAAATTCAGACAGAAGCTGAATAGGAAAGTGAGTCACCAGAAAAGCCAGCACCAGAGCAGCAAACAAAACGATAATCTCTCAGCACAAGAAGAGGCTGACCAGAGACAAATGTAAACCTCCCTATGTGGAGGCAGTAAGAGCAGAAGACTGAAAAAATCCCGGAGTAGTCAGAAATCTGCAGTGGGGACATTCAAAGAAACCAACAGCCCCAACACTCACATTAGGTCATCCTAGTGCTGGAAGTTCCGAGGTGCCATATGGGGCACTGGAGAGCCAGTGCTTTAAGCCACAAGATCCAGAGCTTCCATCCTGAGAGATGGAAGTCAGCAAAGAAGCCCAAGCAGTCTAGGTCTAGAACAAGCAGGAAAGACCATCCCACCCAAAATTGTATAAAAAGGCAAAGTGTGTCTCCAAAACCTCAATTCAGGAACTAAGATTGAAAAGATGAGTAAGTCAAAGAAGATAACACCCATCTTAAAGAAATATAATTCCAGAGATATCAAGAAATCCAACCTCTAAGTAGAGAATAACTTCAAAGCAACTGCAAGCAAAGACTCAAAGGAAGAAAAAAATATTTTTTTTTTCCACAAGGACTAGATGAAGACCTAAAAAAATGAAACAAAGTATCAATAAATTAGAACTCTTGAAGAAATAATTAGGAGAATAAATAGCCTAGAACAAAAGTTGTAAAATTTCCTCAAGTAGTAGACACCCAGCAAATGAGAATTAATAAAACAGAAACTAATGACTATGAAACAGCAAGAAATATTAGAACAATATCAAAAGACTGAAAAAATAGAAGAACATATACAGTATCTACTATATTTTTTAACTGATCTAGAAAAGAGGTGATAGAAAAATCACTGAAGACTCATTGGACTTTCTGAAAATCATGAGAAAAAAAACTGAACGCTATTTCGAAAAATTGTAGATAAAAAGCACCTAGGATCTATTAGAGCCAAAGGACAAAGAATGGAAAGAAAAAAAATCCATCTCTTGATCACTTCCTGAAACAAAAGTTAAAAAAAAAACCAACTTCCATACATGCTAAAGCCAAAATCCAGAACTCACATGTCAAAGAAAACATACTGCAAGCATCCAGAAAGGAGTTCAAGTGCCAAGGAACAAGTCAGGTCACTTAAAGACCTCAAAGCTTCTATATAAACAAGATGAGACCTTGGGATACAAACAAGAATAACTTTCTTTTCAAAGTAATAATACAGGGCAGGAAATGGATCCTAAATGGAATAGATGAGTTTTAAATATTCCTGATAAAAAGACCAAAGCTGAGTAGGAACTTTGAAATGTAAACACAAGACTCAAGAGAAATCTAGATAGGTAAAAGCAATTGGAAAGGGCTATATGATGATGAAAAGCTAACATTCTAGTAGGGGAATAAGAAGGAAGTGTTTCTTTATAACCTCATTATTATTTTTATAATAATATTCCAAGTATTATTTTTATTATATGGAAATCTAAATACAAAATTCCTTTGAAGGAATTTATCATGGAACATTAATTTTAAACAAAACATATGTATTCCACTAAGAAGTCAACACCTTAAGAATAAATTTTAATCACTAACATTCTTAATCACACACTGTCTTGAAATACAGTTAAAATAAACATATTTGGGTTTTTGCTTTCATTGTAAGGAGTAAATATTAGTTTTCTTCTAATATTCTGATTTTAAAATGTGCACTGACAAGCAGCTTCTAAAACAAGAACTGTTTGTTAACTGTAATAAGGAATTTTAAGGATAATCTGACTATGACAAATGCTTTATATGTGCTCAGCATAGCACATTGTTCTGATTTTACACATATTTTTTAAATCCACTTCTAAGAAAATAGCTCAGCATGAAACATTCTCCTAAGCGTCTCACCTGTACTTTGTCAGTCAGATGGACAAGTCTTGGATCAGTATACAAGGTTCTTTCTGTGTTGTTGTTAAACTAACATTTATAAATGACTTGATAGTTTGGAAAGCATTTTACATAGATTATATAGTCATTTAAATCTCCCACAACAACCCTGTCAGGTAGGTCCTACAATTCTCATTCACATCAGAGAAGTGATGTAACAGCTGCCTAGTTAACTTGGGGGTTTACTATCTAGATTTCTTTCTCAAAGACCAAACCTTAAACCCATTTCACTCTGGATCTCATAGAATGGAGGACAGTAGGCCCCTGCCTAGGCACCGCTTAATGGTTATCTATTGGGCCTTTCAGGCTCGGAGTGAATGTAAATAGTAACGGATGCTCTTTTGGCCAGCAACCCTGAGGGTCTCCCCTCCTAATTTTTTTATTAAAGGGGCCATCCCTTGACTCAGTACTTCTTAAAGAGGCCTTTCACTGAATAAGCATTACGTCACTCAAAGTGAGAACCTGAAAAGACCTTACCCTAAAAGGGCCAGGATCTCCCATTGCATCCTGGGCCATCTCCAGTCATCCTGATGAATTCAAATGGCTCTGGAGGAGAAAGGGAAGCTGGTGACCACGCCCAGCTCTCCATTCGAATTAAAGTCAAATGCAAGTCGTGATTATTTCCCTGATGTCATGGTCCTCTTCAAGAATGAAGGACAAACCACACATAGCAACAACAGCTAGTAAGTATCAGGTGTAATATTTGGCCTCAGGTCCAGTAGACTTCAAGTCCTGTATTCCATAGGTAGCCAGGCTACCACACTACATCCCTTGCTCCCAACATCCTAGTTCTCTGGGGCAGCCTAATGTCCACACTGGAATTCATTAGATTGATACTTCCTGTGTAAGTAGTGAAGCTTGCTTTGATAAGTATCTTCCTAAGACTATACATATACATGTGTGTATACATATATATACATATATATATTATATATATATGTATATATGTTTGTAGCTTAGATTCAATGTAGTTCAAGTATAAAGACTGTAGCCTAGTCCAGTTCATCTCTGATATTCTTTCACATAAGAAGAGACAGAAGGAAAAGGGCTTATGGTTTCATGTCAACCTGGGTCATTAACATACGCTGTCCGTCTGCCTGTCTATCTATCTGTCTGCCTGTCTCTCTCTCTCTCCCTCACTCTCTGCCTCTGTGTGCATGTGTGTATGTGTGTTTTTCTGTCTCTGTGTCTCTCTCTTTCTCTATTTGTCTGTCTCTGGCACTTTTTCTGAACTTGGCCATTGTATTGACTTTAAGATGTCACTCTACAATACCCTAATCCAAGTATATGTTACCTCATACCTGGTTCATTTAAATAGTCTCTTCCATGGTTTCCCTGTCTCTAATCGTTCTTTGTTTCTGATCAATTAACAAATATTTGAATGAAAAGTATATGCCCATCAAACTTCATTTTATCACATCCTTTCTCTGCTCAAGGCGCTGTGATGAACTCTCAACTGTTACTAGTAGGTCCAAACTCCTCTATAGCCCTGTCTTTTAGGGCTTATAGTAAGCTTGCTCCATCCTATCTACCCAACTTTTTTTTTCTTAATAATCACTGATATATGTACCCTCTAGTATAATCTGACAAGTGTCTTAAATATAACCCAAATAAATATGGCATGTGCTACTCTGACTCCATTAGCTACATTCATCCTCTTCCTCCTACCCAAATTGTCTTCTGCTTCTCTAGTCTACCTTTCCAAATTAATTAAATTTGATGGATATTTAACATGCACTTACTGTTTGCAGAACAGTCTAGCAAGATCTTGGGAAGATAAAATGTTTAGATAAGGTAGAAACTTCTAATTGTAATTCATGGTTTTTTCAGTGAATAATTTTGATCTCATGATTTTAAGTGTTACTGATTTTAGACGCAAGAGTGAGAGACATTGTTTCATATACATAGGTTAGTTGTTGTCCTTCGTTTTTGAAGAGGACCAAAATGACATCACCATGATAAAGTGAAGTTTCAGTGTGTCTGACTGTGGCTGATCAGACCAATACAAGCTCAGAATGCTCTATGATAGGTTGGGCACAGATAGTCCATGTGAATATTTGGGTTGGATACTCCTTTTACTTTGTTCTGTCTCAATTCTGCTTTGCTCATAGCACCCTTTCTGATCTGGGCACACCATGCTGAGCAGTCCTGTGCCAGTGTCTTACATGTTGCACAGTCAAATCCAAAGTTCTTGAGAGTGTCCTTGTATCACTTCTTCTGACCACCATGTGATCACCTGCCCCATGTGAATTCTCTATAAAATAGTCTTTTGGCAAGTGAATATTTTGCATTCTGCTGACTCTGATGGCCAGCCCATTTGCATGCTGACTCTGATGGCCAGCCCATCAGAGTTGCTCAAATGGAAGCAGAGTTTGAATGGTTGGAAGTTCAGCTCGAGCAAGGACTTCAGTGTCTGGTACCTTACCCTGCCAGGTGATCCCCAGAATCTTCCTAAGATTGTTCAAATGGAAGCAATTCAGTTCCCTGGCATGGTGCTGGTAGACTGTCCATGTTTCACAGACATACAACAATGAGGTCAGCACAACAGCTCTGTAGACCTTCAGTTTGGTAGTCAGTCTAATACTTCTCTCCCAAACTTTTGTTTGGAGCCTCCCAAACACTGAGCTAGCTCTAGCAATGTGTGCATCAACCTCATTGTCAATGTGTACATTGGAAAGTACACTCTGGAAAGTACACTAGCAAGGTAAGTGAACTTATCCATAGCATTCAAAACATCTCCATTTGTTGTAACTGATGGTTCCACGTATGGATGGTGTGGAAGATGCCAAGGTCATCCACTGCACCCTGAGCCATTGCCAGCAGTCTTGACTCTGTCCTGCCACTGAACTATGATGATTCTGGAGGAGAGAGTGAGGCTGATGACTTCGTGCAACTCTGCCTCACTTAAACGCAATTTATGCACAAATCTAGACATCACCCATACCATTTTACTATCATGCCTCAAAGTTCTGTGACAACAGGAAAGTTATGGAGCAACAGGTGCAGATACAAGGAGCTGTAGTCACAACCCTGAACATAGGTGACCCAGGCCATGTGATCATTTCTCACTGGAAGCAGCAGTGGAACTCGGCAGCCCCCTGCCTGTCTGAGCAGCCTTTTAAGGATCACACTGCTCACCTCCTGGTGTGACAAAGAGGGCTAGAAAAGGTTCCCTAAACATTGTCTGCTTTCCCAACCCTGGCCTGATTACCATGGCAGGTGAGGAATCCCACTATGTGGTTGAAACACAAAAAAAATGTACAAAATGTACAAAAACATCTACGAAGATGATTCCATTCACCATCAGCACATGGAACATGTACACACTTATAGACAACACAAAATCCAGTAGACCTGAAAGACAAACTGCTCTTGTCGCAAGAGAATTCAGCAGGTATTGCGTCCAAATAGCAGCCTTGAGTGAAACAAGGCTGGCAAATGAAAGTCAGCTTACTGAAGTTGGAGCTGGATACACATTTTTCTGGAGTGGGCACAGCGAAGGCAAGAGCTGTGAAGCTGGCGTGGGTTTTGCAATCAAAACTAATTTAGTCAGCAAGCTGATATGCCTGCCAAAAGGAGTGAATGACAGGCTCATGACAATGCGATTGCCACTTGCAGGAAAACGCCATGCCACCATCGTAAGTGCCTATGCTCCCACCATGACAAATCCTAATGAAAAATGTTATGAAGACCTAGAGACCCTTATCCTCAATGTGCCAAAAGAAGATAAGCTTATAATTCCGGATGACTTTAATGCTAGAGTAGGCTCAGACTACCAGACTCGGCAGGGAGTCCTAGGGAAGAATGGAGTTGGAAACACCAACAGCAATAGTCATTTACTGCTGAAGGCTTGTGCATCACATGACCTTCTCATCACCAATACTGTCTTCCATTGACTTAAATGCAATAAAACTTCATGGATGCAACCTCGCAGCAAACATTGGCATCTAATAGACTGTGTGATTGTAAGGAAAAGAGATAGACAAAATGTGAGAGTGACAAAGGCAATGTGTGGTACAGAGTGCTGGACTGATCACAGACTTATGCTTGCCAAGCTAAATATTATCATTCATCAAAAGTGCCGCCCCCAAGGCAAAATGATGACCAGAAGATTTAATGTCAGCAAATTAGAGCTCTTCTCTGAGTGTGAACAGTTTGTTGCTAATTTGGAGGCAAAGGTGAGCCAACACATAGTCGGCAACAGTGGAGCAGAAAAGGAGTGGGAAGCTTTCAGAGATGTGATGTACAGTATTGCATTTTCATAGTACATATAAAGCCACTTTGGAGTCAGGAAGACCTGTTCAAATCCTACCTGTGAAACATGCTGAAGCATATGACCATGAACAAAGTCACTTGATTTTTCAGCATCCCAGGCAGTTCACTAAGACCATAAGATTCCAAAACTTTAGAATTCTGCATTAGTAGAGGAAATTTATTCACAGGGAGTTCCCTACACAAAACAAATAGCTGTTGGCTTAAGCCCTCATTATAATTATTGTTACTTACCACAAACTGAAATTAACAGTGAAATTCCTATTTGGGGAGTCTCCTTTCCTTGGTAGAAGAAATATTTTTTTCAAGTACTGTTTATTGTGGACCCTTTTTTGCTTTCATGTTGAGGTAATAGTTTTCTTTAAAAGATAGGTACTTTTGACCTTATAATTTATATGCTAAAATTTCAATGAGATTTCTTTTTCTCTTTCTTGGTAAGTTTTACAAACGTCTTTGCTATCTACTTGAAGATAATGATTGCTATTTTCTAGGTCATTTTCAGCATAATTACTACCTGAATTGGGCAATCTGTCCACCCTAAGGTCATAGGATTATATATACTGTATTAAAAAGGTAACATCAGAAGTCAATTTATGTAACACTTTTATTTTACAGGTGGCGAAAAGAGGTTAAAAGACTTGCCCATGGTCTTATAAGTAGCATGTATTAGAAGCAAGATGTGAACCAAATCATCTTCATTTTGAGAAGAAAAAACTAATTTTTTATTTTTTTTGTTTTTTAAATTAAATTATTTTTATTTGTTCTCAGTGTTTGACAATCACTTCCATATATCTTAGATTTTTTTTCCCCTCCCTCTCCTCTCTCTCCTTGAGATAGCATACAATCTTATACAGGGTTCTACACATACTTTTCTATTAAATAAATGTTGCATAGAAGAATTAAAATGAATGGGAGAAACCATAAAATAAAATAAAGCAAAACAAAACATAATACTAAAGAAAATGATCTGTTTCTATCTATGATCCAATTTCATAATTCTTCTTCTGGATATGGAAGGCGTTTTGCCTCAAGAGAGCATTGGAAATTTTTTAAGTCCATGCATTTTAATGAAGTACGAACTCTACCAGAAAAATTCCTCACACACTGTGGTTGTTGCTGTGTACAAAGTTCTCCTGGTTCTGCTCCTTTCACTTAGTATCAGTTCATATAAGTCTTTTCAGGCTTCTCTACAGACTTCCTGTTCATTGTTTCTCATAGCACAATAGTATTCCATTACATTCATATACCACAATTTGTTCAGCCATTCCCCAATTGATGGGCATCCCCTTGATTTCCAGTTTTTGACCACTACAAAGAGAACTACTATAAATATTTTTGTACATGTGGGACCCTTTCTCATTTTTATGATCTCTTGGGGACAGAGTCCTGGAAGCGATATTGCTAGGTCAAAGGGTACGCACATTTTTGCAGCCCTTTGGGCATAGTTCCAAATTGCTCTCCAGAATGGTTGGATAAGCTCAAAGCTCCACCAACAATGAATAGTGTTCTAACTCTCCACATCTTCTCCAACATTTATCATCTTCTTGTTTTTTCATGTTAGCCAATCTGATAGGTATGATGAGGTACCTCAGAGTTGTTTTGATTTGCATCTCTCTAAATCAATAGTGATTTAGAGCATTTTTTCATATGTTTATAGATAGATTTAATTTCTTCCTCTGAAAACTCTGTGTTCACATCCTTTGACCATTTATCAGTTGGGGAATGACTTGTATTCTTGTACATTTGACTCAGTTCTCCATATATTTTAGACATGAGACCTTTATCACAGACACCAGTTGCAAAAATTCTTTTCCAGTTTTCTGCTTTCCTCTTAATCTTGGTTGCATTGGATTCGTTTGTGCAATAACTTTTCAATTTAATGTAATCAAAATTATCCATTTTGCACTTCATTATGTTCTCTATGCCTTGTTTGATCATAAATTTCTCCATAAGTCTGACAAATACATTATTCCTTGCTCCCCTAATTTGTTTATAGTATCAATCTCTGTACCTAAAGCGTGTATCCATTTGGACTTTATTCTTGTGTACAGTGTCAGGATTTGGTCCATGCCCAGTTTCTGCCACACTGCTATCCAGTTTTCCCTGCAATTTTTGTCAAAAAGTGATGAACCAGATTATCTTGACTGAAAATACAATGCACTTTCCACAGTACCAGACTGCTCCCTATGTTAGAACAGAATCAGAAATTCACAATGTGTATATCATTCTTAGTCTAATTATGATAACCAGTTTGTTATAGATTTCTCCCAGATAATAACCACTGGTATCTGAGACCACTGAGACCAACAGGGTCACGTTGTCTGAAGGACTAATCATAAGTTCAGAAAATATTGGTCATGAATCTAACCACTTGCATCCTGGCCAATAGATGTCCTTAATTAAAGAATCATGGAATGTGAGAGTTGAAAGGAAATTCAGTGCACATCTAACCTATATATGAAAGGAATCCTTATCATAACATACCTCTCACATAATCATCAAACCTCTGGGTGAAGTCTCCAAGAAAGGGAACCCACCACCTCCCAAGTGAAAGAGAGAAGAAGGAAAATAAAAAAAACAGAATCCTTACAACAAATATGCATTGTCAAGTAAAAGAAAGAATTCTATATTGACTATGTCCAAAAAATATGTCTCAAAATAAACCTTGGCTTGTCACCTCTCTGTGAGGAGGTAGGTAGGATGCTCCATCATGATTTAGCATTGTTATCTGAGATCTTACATCTTTCAAGATCCTGTGTTTTTAAAATGTTATTACAACATAAATTACTCTCCTGATCCTGCTCATTTGATGTACATTAGTTTATACATGTCTTCTTAAGTATTCCTGAACCCATCTCTCATCATTTTAAACCACAACAGTATTCCATTACTTTCATAGACAATACTTTTGTCAGTCATTCCCACAATCAATGGGCACCCTCTTAATTTCCAGTTCTTTACCATTACAAAAAGGGCTGCTATATTTTTGTACATATGGGTCCTTTTCTTCTTTCGTTGATTTTTTGGAGATATTTAAGCTTTATTGCTTGGTCAAAACATAGGAATAGTTTAACAACTTTCAAACTGCTTTCCTGAGTAGCGATACCAATTCACAGCCTCGCTAACGCCTTATGGTGTCTATTTTCCCACAGCCCCTTCAATATTTGCCTCTTTCATATTTTTATAAATTTTATCAATACAATGGGCATGAAATGGGACATTCAGTGGAATAATTTATTCTATAACATCAATATTAAAAAAGGAACAATTTTGATGACTTTTTTAAACTGGTGAATGAAATGAGTATCAGGAAAACAATTTACACAATAACAACAGCATTGTAAAAACAAACCAAAACTCTCATCAATAAAATGATCATCTATGATTCCAGTGATGAAGCATGCTATCCACTTCTTGACAGAAAAGTGATGGACTCAGGGTACAAAATGAGATGTATTTTTGGATATAGCTAATGATAGAGTCTGCTTGGTTTAAGTATATGTGTGTGTTGTGTGTGTGTGTGTATTTGTTAGAAGGATTTTCTTTTTCCCAATTGGATGGAATGTAGGAGGGAGAGAAAATAGATTTCTGTTCATTTTTTAAAGCTAAGTTGGGAAGTGAATTCCTGTGCATACACCTTGGTCTCTTCAGATAAATTCAGTTTTTGCTCCTTACTAGACTTGTTTCCCTTTTCATCTTCAGAATTTCAATCTTGAGCATATTCTATGCCTCCTGAACTGACATCCTTTGTAGCATTTTTATCCCTTAGGATTCTACTTATCTTTCCTCTGGACCCTTTGAAACATGCTTTCCCAAAATCAATGGTATATGGCAGACTGTGCTTAGAGTCCTTTTCTTTCTCTCTCACAAACTTTAGGAAGGAGTGGTCACTTTCCCCATAGGGATCCTATCATTTCCACACTAAGAACTAGTTCTTCCCTGTCAGTGAAGATGAGATACAGAATTTTGCCTCACTTGTTTTTCTACTATCTGAAGAATGAAATATCATTAAGGCAATCAAAAAGTTATTAGCTGCTCTTCTTTTGGCAAAGAGAGAGCTCCAGCAGATGTCTATATAATTGAAGTCCCCTATCTCTATTATATCATGGCTGTATGCCAGTCTTGTGATCTGTTTTCCAAAATACTCATCTATTTCTTCATTCCATCTAAGTGTTCTATATTTTCTCCAGTGAAAAAAATTACTTGTTTCTTTCGCTTTAACCTTCACCTAAATATTTGATCATGTTTCCCTTCTCTGGATCCTGGGTTTTCTCACATGAATATACTTTTTTATTATAATACTATGCCAAACCTACCCCCTTTAATCTATCCTATTTCTTTTGAATACAATATACCCATTCAGAGACATGATTCAGTTATAGGTTTCAAACCACTAAGTCTCCATGATACCCATGAAGTTAAATTGCCTTCTTATATTAGGATCTCTATCTCCTTCTGTTTGTTGCCTAAACTTGTGGGCATTTGGGCAATCATGGGCCAATTGAAAGTGGGGCTACTGATCATTATATCATATGCAGAGTTTTTTTCTTTATAAAACAAGAGTAAGCCATCTTCAAATTGTATTGATATCGCAATTCATTCTGTAACCCTCATATGGATGTTAGTTCATATATCAACATGTCAAAGAAGCATACCATTCATCTGGAAGCATCTGAATGGGACCTGACAACTTTCAGGTTCCCTGAATTCAATATCTGCCCCAGATTTGGTTGACTATAATATCCTTCAATAAACCCTATCCATAAATTGTATGTTCAGCTTTTTGTTTTTACCTCCTTAGTATTGGAGAGATAACATGTACCACATTGGCATCCATTTAGAGAACAATTGCTGCTAAATGTTGACAAATGAGTAGGATAATCTTAATACCTCTACAATCCTTGGAATTAGCCCTGCAAACTTAGGACCCTAGAGCAGTACAAAGACAGAAAATGGAATTAGAGTGATACAAATTTAATCTAGTTACATTTTTTTTCAGAGACACAGGCTATTCCATGGAGTACAATTTGGAAATTAGCACTCTAACAAGTTTTCTTGAACCATTATTGATCCAATTCATTTCCATAAGGTTGAAGCCTTCATGACTCTTACTGTTAATTTGGATTTGGGGATAAATTCACACATAATTAAAATAACAAATAGTATATGATTAAATGCCAACAAGCGAAACAAAGGACTTTGTGAGATTTGAAAAAGAATGTTGTCAGCCTTCAAGAATCAATTCAGGTCCCAATCTTGCTTGAAGCCCAAACTGACCACCTCGGAATAAGGCCAAGTTCTCCTTTGTATGTAGCATATAATAATAAACAAGTGAACTGCTGCTTTTAGCTCACACTTATCTTCAAGTAATGAGATGGGGTCCATAAAGTATGCACATTAGAAAGTCTCATGATTGATTTGATGATCAAATACTTCATGTATTCTCATGCTGTTCATTTATTGTTTCATGTCCTTTTTTTGACTTGTCTCCAGTAACTACAAGTGCATCATCCAGTGCAGTGCTGGGAGCGTGATAGGTGCTTAGTGAATGATTCCTTGGCTGAGTCATAAGCATTGCAATTCATTCCAGGGCCAGCTTTATTTCTCTTTGCTACTTCTTTTGTAAGCAGAATTTGAGTTATTTCAGGAGCAAAAAAAAATTTTCCTTAGCTTATTCTTTTAGGTCTAATCTCTGATTAAAATGCAGCAAAAATTTTTTTTTCTCAGCTTACTATTTTAGGTTTAATCCCTGATTAAAATGCAAATCCTCTTAGAAGAAACATTTTAAAACTGTTATCAGTCATATATACTTCAGTCTGAATAAGTTTCAGAACCTTTCAAGTTATTAAGATCAGCAATAAGTAAGTCACTGTGCTTTCCTTTATTCTAAAAAATAGATTTTACTGATATAGTTTATTTTTATATCACTTAGATTTCTTCCTCGGCATCATCTTCCTACCTCTCTCCTTCCCAACAAAGAATTTTTTAAAAAGAAAAAAATTTCAAAAGAAAAGAAAACAATTTAGTTAAACCTAAATGCATCAGAGCCTTCAAATACATGCACTATTCCACACCAGTGTACCTCTAGAAAGGAATTGGTCTCCTCATATCTCTCTTTTTAAGTCTTAACTTGTTCTTTGTAATTTTTCAATGTTAACTTTCTATTGGTTTGTGGTGGTGTAATAGATAGAGTATTGGGCCTGGAGACAGGAAGACCTGAGCTCAAATCCAGCCTCAGACACTTACTAGCTGTATGACCCTGGACAAGTCACTTAACCTCTGTTTGCTTCAAATTTCTTTACCTGTAAAATGGGGATAATAATAGCACCTACTTTCCAGGGTTGCTGTGAGGATCAGATGAGGTTATGATTGCAAAACATTTAGCATAGTGCCTAGCACTTCAGCAATATATAAATGGTAGGCCTACTGTTAGCCATTATTATTATTTCTTCCATTTATATTGTTAGAAACATCACATATGTTGTTTTCCTGGTTTTCTGCTCACTTAACTTTGTAACAGTTCATTGAAGTCTTCCCATGTTTCTCTATATTCATAATGTTTGTTGTTGTCTACAGCACAGCAGGAGTCCTTCTATCCTCTGATGCTACAACCACCCTTTTATTATTTATTACAAATAATAATTTATTATCTCACACTTGGACAGAATGCAATAACATGGTGGTTGTCTCCTTCCCTGAAGTCTTTCCCCACTCCAGTTCGTCCTCTACTCAACTATCAAAGTGATCTTCCTAATGTGAAGACCTGAATATATCACACACACACACACACACACACACACACACACACACACACACACACTTCAGTCAACTCCAGTGGCTCCCTATCACCTCTATGATCAAATACAAAATCTTTGCTTTGGCTTTTAAAGCCTTTCATACTACGGCCCCTTCCGACCTTTCCAGTCTTTGTACTCCATGCACTCTGTACTGACCTCCTCCATGTTCTCTATATCTCCATATTCCTTCATCTCCCACCTCCAAGCAATTTAACTGGAGAATATTCTTGCACCTCATCTGTTACTACTGGCTCCCTTCAAGTCTCAACTGAAAACCCACATTCTGCAGAAATCTTTTTGTTATTTGTTGTTCAGTTGTTTCAGTCATGTCAGTCATATCCAACTCTTCATGACGCCATTTGAATTTTTCTTGGCAAAGATACTGGAATGGTTTGCCATTTCCTTCACCAGCTCATTTTACAGATGAGGCCAGTAGGGTTAAGTGACTCACCCAGGGCCACACAGCTAATAAAAGTCTGAGGCCAGATTTTAACTCAAGAACATGAATGTCCCTGACTCCAGGCCCAGTATTCTATCCACTGTGATACTTAGCTGCCCTCCTTGCTTTGCCTGATTCCCCTTAATCTCAGTGCCTTATGTTGGAGAATATTCCCAAATTGTCTTGCCTTTACCTTCTTTGTCCGTAGTTGTTTGCTTGCTACCTGTGATCTCCTTATGAATAGGGACTAGTTTTTGTCATTCTTGGTTATCTCCAACCTTTAGCCAGGTGCCTGGGATATAGTAGGTGCTTAATAAATTCTAGTTGACTGACTATACTTTTAGTCACAAAATCACAATAGTTCAGAGTTGAAAGCCAAGATTTGTTGAAGCCAGCTTTGATAGGCTTTCAGAGAGCTAATTATTAAATTTTCAGTTTGAGCCTTTACCTCTCAGAAATCTGCAAACACTAAAAATTGGGGCTTTTATATTGTTTTGTTTATTTCTAGACTACAGGAAGTATTAATGATGCAGATCAAACTTAAAAGTATGTGCATACTTTATTTTGTGAACATTTACCAGCATCCCTCCTGTATCGCTCTGTAAATATTACTTGAGCTCAGCAGGAGAGCAGCAGAAGGCTCAGGGAATGAAGTCTTCACTAGACTGGGGACATGGTGATGAAAGACTATTAATAAAGATAACTGGTATTTATTTAGCACTTTAAGGTTTCCATGCATTTTCTCATTTGACCTTTACCACACCCCTAGTTGCGGAGGATTTCAAAAGTCACCTAAGCAAAACTCCACTTGACCAGGAATTCCCTGTAAAATATACCAATCAAGTGGTTATCAACCTTTGCTAGATCTCCAGTGAGTGAGGGGAAACCAATAACTTCCATTTTGCCTCTGGTTGGCTAACTGCTGGGAAGCTTTTCCTTACATCAAACCTGCACTGTCTTCTCTGAAACTTCTATACATTGCTCAAAACAAACCAATACCTCTTCAACGAAACAGTCCTAAGAATTTGTTGTTCAGTTGCTTCAGCTGTGTCGGACTCTTCATGACCTCATTTGGAGTTTTCTTGGCAAAAGTACTAGTTTGCTATTTCCTTCCCCAGTTCATTTTACTGATGAGGAAACTGAGGCAAATAGGGTTAAGTGACTTGCCCAGGGTTACACTGCTAGGAAGTGCCTGAGGCCAGATTTGAACTCAAGAAAAGAGGTGTTCCTGGCTCCAGGCCTGGCTCTACCCACTGCTCTATCTAGCTACCTATCCTAAAAATATTTGAAGCCAATTATCATATCATTCTAGATTTTCTCTTCTCCAAGCCAAATATCCTCAGGTTGTTGGGTTTTTTTTTCCAGCTTATCTTTGAATGGCATGGATGTTATGTGCTAAAAGATGTTATTTCCTAAAAGAAGGGCATAATCCCACTTCATAGATATATTTCCACCTAGTTTTTAAGCATCTATTCAGTATGTTGTTGACATTTCCTTAAATCATCCAGTTCCTTTTTTTATTGGGGTGATTTACTATAAAAAAATTTTGACCTGCCTCCAATTGGCAGAGAATAAACAATCTACACACTGTACCACCTAGCCGAGTAGTACAGACTGTAACTTCCTCCAAATCAAAGGCAAGCTCCTGATTCTAGAACTCACTTTCACTGTCCACATTATTCTCAAGCTATTTTCACACCTGCTTCAGCTGCCTTCTAGGTCTGCTCCTAAAGGTACACTTTGTACAGTCTTACTATTTGAGCATTTTGTTCATGTCTATACCTGAAATGTATGAAATGCCTTCATATGGCATTTCTTAAACTATTAAATTTCCACTCTTCATGTTTTTGCACAGGCTGTCATTTTTACCTGCATATACTTCTCACTCTTCACCACCTAGGAATTCCTAAGCTTCCTTCAAGACTGAGCTCTGATGCCAATTTTCACATGAGTAAAATTGCGCTTTCCTCATTTCTCAGAAAATTGCTTTGTATTTTACATTTATATTCAGTGGAATGTAAGGTCCTTGAGGACAGAACTGTTTTATTTTTTTACCTTTTTTTTACCTTATTTTTATTTATCTCCCAGAGATTGAATTAAATTGAACATATTCCTCTGAAGATCATGAATCAAGACATCTGAATATATTGCTTGGTTAGGAAGCTTTCCTTATAGTACCTGCCAGGGATTTTGAGTTTTCTTTCCACCTAATTAATGCTTATAGAATTGAAGATAATACTGGATGTAAAATTTGGAAACCTGAGTTGGAATTCCTGCTTTTCTACTGTTGGACAGTGGACATTATACTACCTGTCTGACAGGCCTCTTATGCAAAATAAGGAGACTGAATTAAGATGTTCCCCAAGGCTTATTACAGCTGTGATTCCTATATCCCATGATCCTGTGACTTACTGGCTTTTGCTATTACTCCTTTGATATTATGAGATATGATGTAATTTCATACTGATAATGCTATCTTTGGCTCCTGTCTTGAAAAGTCTATTAATGAGTAACATTCTTTGTTGTGTTCAGTCTCTTATATTTATTCCATGAAAATATTTCTGATTGACCCACCCCAGTTCTCACCTCAAATTAAGGATATTTTGTAAGACAGGGATTTTTTAAAATAAATTTTTATTGATATTTTGGTATTACCTAAATCTTTCTCCTGTGTTCCTCCTCCCCTTCCCAGAGAGCCATCCCCTATTTAAAATAATATCTTAAAGGAGAAAAAGAGGAAACAATCAGTGAAACCAATCAATATGTTGAAAAAAATCTGAATATATATACACATATGTATGTATATAAATGTTCCATACCCATGGATATTCTACCTCTGCAAAGAAATAGGGAGAGGTGTTGTCTTGTAGCTCTTTTGGGGCCAAAGTGATTCTTTGTAATTCTGTAACATTCATTATCAATTTTTCATGGTTGTTATTTTTTCCATTTGCATTGTTGTAATCAATGTATATATGGTTTTCTTGGTCCTGCTAACTTCACTATGCATCCATTCATATAAGGCCATGCTTCTCTGTATTCCTGATATTCATTATCTCCTACCACACAGTTATATTCCATGACATTAATGTAATAAATTTTGATTTATTTAGCTATTCCTCAATTGATGAGTATCTATTTAAATTTTGGTTCTTTACTACCATAAAAAAGTTCTGCTACAAATAATTTGCTATACATGGGGATTTTCCTTCTATGAAATGATCTCCTTGGAATATATGCCACTAATAAAATCTCCGGATCAAAGAAAATAGATATTTGAGCCACTTTATTTGGATAACTATAAACCACTTTCGAAAATGGCTATCTTAATTTATAGCTCCACTAATAATGCACCATGGTTCCTATCTTTCTACAACCTCTCCAACATTGATTATTCCCATCTTTGCCTTTTGAGTTGTTTCGATGTGCATTTCTCTTTTTGTTAGTGATTTGGAACATTATTCCATATGGTTATAAAGAGTTTACAATTCTTTTGAGAACTGCTTTTTCATATCCTTTGACCACTTACCTATTTTGGAATAGCTTTTATTCAAAAAGGTAGTATTTTGCTTCTCTGCTGTATTTCCTATATATTCTTTACAAAAGGTTCATGCATTCAGGCATTCAAAAACATGTATATATGGTGTGGAGATTACTATAATTCACAGAATTACAGACATGCACATACATTCGTCCAATCAATCAGTAAATATTTATTAAATACCTACTACGTGCCAGGCACTGCTATTTAAGTATTGTGAAACAAATTGCCGTATGAGATCTGAGGGGGAAAGACTAGTCCATTACAAAACAAGAGAATCAGGGCAGACTTCATGATGGACAAAGCACTTGAGATGAGCTTTAAAGCAAAGAATTCCACACCTAAGGGTGATGGAGGGCATATGCACTCCTAGGAGACAAAGAGGACTTGTTGACTGAAGACAGTGCCACATAGAGAGAAGATGACAGCAGGTTTGGGAGGTCCTGGAAGGCCAGGCAGAGAAATTTGAACTTTATTCGATAACTATCAGGGAGTCACTGAAGATATTTGACCAAAGCAGTAACATGATGAGATCTATCCACAGGGATGATTTTTCTGGATTCAAGGAGTGGGGCAGAGGTGAGACAGAAGAATAATTGATGAGGAAGTAGAAGCAGTCAACTTTTTAAAGAAGTTTGGTAATGAAAAGGAGATAGATACCACAGTGTAGTTGGATTGACATAAGGGTCAAGACAAGATCAACCCAGGAATGTATGTATGAAACAGCAGGAATGACTGCTCAAACAAGATCCTGGGGAAGGAAGGAGGGCATCAGATCAAAGGCATAGAGAAAGAAGAAGTTCATAATGTGGAATATGGTTATTTCCTCTTCTGCCACCAAAGGGAAGAAGGACAAGAGAGGATAATGATTCTAAGAGATTCTGAAGAATGGAGGGAAGAGGTTGAGGAAACCCAGACTCGATAGTCTCAGTGTTCTCCATGAAGGAGGGAGCTATGTTATCAGGCCATTATCTGATAGTCAAGAAGGAAAGGAGAAACGATACAGGGCAGCTAAAAAGAGAGAGAAAGGGAGACTAACCAGTCACAAAGGCCTACTTCTAAAAACTACGTGGAATGGCATGACAGGGCTCTTTTCCACTCCCCAGGTGTCCCTGGTTGCCATGCCAATTCCCTTCATGCAAGACTGAAAAGACCAAGAAGAGGCAACAGAACTGGCAGCTCCCAGTCTAATGATATTCATTGCTTTGATGTTCTTGCTTATACTTTGCATTCCTTCAAAGAACAAGATCACTGTGCACCTTAAACAGCAAAAGAGAAACCTAATACGGTGTACTAAGCATAGAGAGGACACTTTCAGATGGAGAGATTATCTCAATACAGCTGAGGGCTCTCACTGGAAGTTCCTATATTTGGCAGCAAAGGCTTCTACAAATGAGTAAATAATTGGTAACTCATCTTCTGCACCAAGGGGAAAAGGAAGAAGCCCAAACAGGATTAATGTTTCAAAAAGAGATTAATTATGGCCAACTAAAGATGGAGAGGGGATGCTGGTTTTCTTCAAATAGCAGGCAATACTCTTAAATATTTATTAAGCACTTTCTGTGTGCCAAGCCCTGGGAATACAAAGAAAGGCATAAGACAGCCCTGCCCTCCAGGAGTTCACCATCCAATGGGATACCTAACATATTAAAAACAAGCTGAAAAGGGTTAGGGGGAGGGTGAGAAAAGAACTTGATTTGTGGATGTAGTGAAGCCTTGCAGCTTGGGGTAAATAATCCAAGGAAATGAGAATTTCATAGTGATTTCATCTTGCAGAATGATGAGTTTCTGGAGATTATGAAATCCAGAAAAGCAGAAATGATATCAGGAAATCTATGGCTAGAATGGGGTGGGGATGGTAAGAAATTGATATAGTGGTGGATGTTGATATGCCCATTTTGCAGTTGAGGAAACTGAGGCAAATAGAGGTTGCGTGATCACAGGGTCACACAGTCAGTAAGGTTCTGAAGTTGGACTTGAATTTAAGTCTCCTTGACTCTAGGACCAGTGGCCTATGCACTGTGAAATCTGGCTTAGGTGAGGGTTCAGGAGTTCCAAATATGACCTTTTCTCTTCTGTATAAAAGATCAATCTCTATTAGGAATGTTGTTACTATCCAATCATTTCAGTCATGTCCAACTCTATTTTGGGTTTCCTTGCTGCATTTTTACCATTTTCTCTATTACTATAAATTCTAGACAATCAGCAAAACATTAGCTCAAGCCCTGATTTGTAATGTTTACAATTTCCAAGGTTTAAAGGCTAACTCTGAAATTTAACAATGTTCTCTCCTAAGCTGGTTGGAGTTAACTTCAGCACAGTAAGTTAGTGGAAAGGATGAGAATGAGATTGGAAAGTTTCCCAATTTACTCAAGGCTAGCTAGCAAGACATGAGTTAGCAATGAGAACCAGAAGTATCTAATCAATGATCCCAGGTGCTATGAGGTCATTTAGGCCTAGATATCTATGAAGTTACAATTTGTCAAATAAGGGGTAACTGGGTACTTTCCCGGATTTCATCACCTCCAGAAACCAACTGGCTCTCCTTTCAACTTCTTTTTATGTATTGTCTCCCTGATTCAGTTGTAAGCTCCCTGAAGGCAAGAACTGTTTTGTGCCTTTTTTGTATCCCCAGTACTTGTTACATAGTAAGCATTATATAAATTTTACAAATGAAAATGACTAGCTAGTAATATGAATAGAAAGAAAGAAATGTATACAAAAGATGTAAAATCAACATGATTTTGCTTAAAATTCATTATCAAAGGCAGAAATAATATAGGCAGCATAGTAACTTATCCCATATTATTGAGAAAATCGCTCAAAGACTGAGGTGTCTTATTGCAGTAGAGAAGTGATGCTGGGTTTCCAAAGGTTATGAAAACCAAGTGCAAGCTCTGACAAGTCCTATCAAGCTGGAAAGACTTTTAATCTGAGCGTAGAGGTGCAAGTTCATCACTTAAGGATTAACCCTTCTAAATTCAGAAAGGCTCATCACCAGGTTGCCTACAATGTAAGGAACTCTTTCCACTATGGTAATAATAGAGACAATTATTTACAGTGTAGAGGGGTTATATGTATCAGTAGGGGGGCACCCCCAGCAATGATACTCAGACCCTTGAAGAATTGAATGTATATTGAAGTACAGGATACAAATACTTTTAAATACTATCCAAAATAACCTAAATATGCAGAGAAATGGGAAATTTTTCAATGGATCTGTGATATCACTTTAGGTATTCCCTACAATGATGCTGACTACAAATCACCCAGACCCGCCCATCCCAAGGGGACTGTCATCCATATCCTCTCAAAAGTTCACTCCAAGGGATGGACACCAAGTGATGGAATCCCTCTTCTCTCTCCTCCTTTGGGGATCCCAATGTAGGGCTATCTGTCCACTCATTGTCCTTCCTCTTGCCACATGACCAGGCCATTCTCAGTCCTCCAGTTCCTGGATACCGTCCTTTACTCCTGTTCTGCATCAGAGTCTTTGTTGGCCGTCTGCAGTCACCTGCTCATTAACAAATGTGCTTCTTCATTGCCCTCTACGTGATGCTCCTCTTTGGTGTTATAATTTAGAACCAATGTGGTCCAAGGTTTTGCAGTAAATACCAAAATACCATTCAAGTGTTTGTATTGAAAAGATGAGCTTTTGTTGTCTTGGGAAGCTTTGCAATTTTCCAAAAGCATTCAGCCTGCTCTCTTCTTGCTTTTTTTTTTTTAAACTCTAGGCCCAACTCATTGTCTATCTGTGCTATCCCACATACACATACTGTTGGACAAGTTCTGTAAGATGTCCATTCAGATGCACCTTGAAATCTGGATATTCTCCACTGGACATTCTCCGTTCTTTTGATCTTCATATATGCATGGACAAACTCCCATTAGGAGAAAGTCCTAGGAGATAGAGTGATCAGGAAAAGTTTCTCATATCAAGTAGCATTTGGGTTAAGCCTTGATGGAAGCTAAAGATTCTAAAATGTGTGCAAGTAAGTAGAGAGTAGCAAATGGAATGCCAGTTTCAGAGAAAAGCAAATAGGCCAGTTTGACTGGAACATAAAATCTATGGAGGTCCAATGATTGGCTGCATTTTCAAAATGAAACACAAATCTGATGTTCTGAAAATGAAATCGGGGTGCCAAAGTTTATCATTGTGATAAATGGACAAAAGAAACTACTTGGTTGGCTGGAACCCCAAGATAGTATCTGATCCTGCTTATATATGCCACTTATCCTAAAAATTCCATCAGACGTCAACATAAATCAGATTTTATGGAGAATATTTGAATGAAAAGCTGCACCTGCCAATAGATAAATTATGAATGATCAAACATTCATTAGGCAGATACTATGTACAAAGTACTGTGCTATGCTCTAGGAGATAAAGGTGAGTCAGGCATGCTTCCCATCCTCAGGAAAGTTATAATCCAGTTCACAAGGTAAAGAAAGGGTTTTGTTGCTCAATTGTATCAGTCATATCCAAGTCTTCGTAATCCCATTTACAGTTAGTTTTCTTGGTAAAAACAGTGGAATCATTGGCCATTTCTTTCTCCAGCTCATTATGTAACAGAAGAACTTCAACTGACAAAGTTAAATGACTTGCCCAGGATCACACAGCTAATACGTGTCTAGCCTGGACTGGAATTCAGTTCTTCCTGACTCCAGGCCCAGTGCTCTCTCTACTGTGCCACCTAACTGCCCTCTCTAACAAAGGCAGAAGAATTTTTTATACTATAACTAGGGCACTGGATTTGGGATTAAATTCCTAGCCATAATGCTACACATACGACTTTAGTTAAGTCATTTACCCATTCTGAGTCTCAGTTTCCTTATCCACAAGGCATAAGGAACTAGATGGTGGACTAGATGATCTCTAAGGTTCCTTACAGATTTAAATTCCACGATGACATAATACAAGTCTTTGGTAGAGCAGCAAATAATAAGATTACAGATTAAGAGCTGGAAGAGATCTTAGATATCATATATATCAGCAAACTGGGTTTACAGTTTTAGTAAACTATACTGAATGAATAAGTATTAATTTACCTCTTATTACATACCAAGCTTTGTGCTATGCAAAATCAAAGCAGTACTTGAGCACTAAGAGTTTATATGCTCATGGGAAGAGGTAACTATATAACAGAGTGGTGGCTAGAGAGATAAGCTCTGTTTGGGTATCTAGTTTGGGAAATCATAGAGATAGGGGAGTTGTTTTACACATCCTTTCCAGCAGTAATGACCTTGGAGCACCCACTAACCCTGAAGTCAGAAGGACCTGAGTAGAACCTTAGTTCAAGTCTGGCCTCAGATACTTACTAGCTGTGTAACCCTGGGCAAGTCAACTAACCCCTCCAAAAAAAATTGCCTCCAAATTGCCTTCAAAAAAAAACAAACCCCACAACCAAGATATAGGGTTGTATGATGGGCTGGACTGGTTGTCCCATGAGCTATCATAGCACTAACTGCCCCAGAGGCAAAACCTCTACTGGAAGAAAATTCCCAGGTTGTATCTCTTGGACAATAGAACTTTTGAGGACTCTTGAGGAAACATTCTCTGCTCCTACGTCCTTCCCTCACCCCTTCTCCACACACACCCACACACACCCACCCCACCCCACCCCCACACACATGTTCTCCCTTACCAGAACCCAAAAGACTGATCTTCTGGGTACTGGTGAGTTGGTGGGAAGAGGTTGTCTTCTGACTCACTGGGAACTGGGCAAATAGCTGTAGGAACCAAGACCTTTCAGAAAAGAAAGTGACCTGACTTTTGATTTCATTCTTTTGGGTACACTTCTTGGGAGTAAGTGGGGAGGGAGACTAGGTTGGGGATGTGATTCAGCCCTAGATATTAATAAATAAATTTGCTATGGTTTTTAAAAAAAATTTAAAGATTGACTGGAGTGGTTTGCCATTTCCTTCTCCTTCTTCAGGTTTGGTTGCAATTTCATAGCTGGAAATTGAGGAGAGATACAGGCAAGGGTGGGTGGGTAGGCATTGAAGTATGCCAAGTTGGAACAAAGCACAGCAGGGGTAAGCTAGATATAGTGAGTCATGTGATATCCTCACTAATTAGGATAGCAGGGCCTCAGGGCAAGGATTCCAAAGAGAAGAGCATTAAAAAACCCACAGGACAAAGTCTCTAGATGTCTACTGACTTATTGTGTTTATCCTTCGCTGTCAAAGAAGACCATGACATCAAGATAATGACATGACTTGTAGTTTGACTTTGATTTGAGTGAGGGAAGGCTGTTCAGGTCACCAGCCTCACTTTCTCCTGCAGAGCCATCTCAGTCCAGTGGCCAGATATTCATCAGCATAATTGGAGATGGACCAGGACACAATGGGAGACTCATTTACAATTATCACTTTGAGTGAGATATACCCATTCAATGAATAGGCTTCTTTAAATAGTTACTCAAGTGATAGCCCCCTTTAACTTAAAAAAAAAATCAGACCTGGAGGAGAAGACCCTCAGGGTTCCTGGGTAAAAGAGAAAGTGACTATTTAGTATTTACTTTCACTCTGTGCTGGGGGTGGAAGGGGTGAGGGAATCTGTTGTCCAATCTATGAGCTCTAGGGTGTACTGGGCTTAAGGCTTGGTTTTTGAGCAAGACATCTAGCCAGTAAACCCAAAAGAAAAAAGGAAGTTTGGTCATGGAAGCCTACCTTCCCCTGGACAGAGAACCCCAGGTAAGGAGAGAGAGAGGAGGAAAGGGGAGGGCAGAGGAGAGTAAAGGAGAGGAAGAAGTGGGTAGGGAGTGCACGGGAGGGAAATTGCTACGCACACACAGTTTGAGTTTGTTCTTTTCTTCTGGACATCTTGACATCAAGATGATGACAGACTTGCAACTGACTTTGAGCGAGAGAGGGCTATGCAAGGTCACCAGCCTCACTTTGTCCTGCAGAGTCGTGTGATTCAAAGGGGGAAGAAACAGGTGTAATGACAAGGTCCAGTAGTCTAGTGTAAAGGCAGACAGAACTGACTCAAGAAATTAGTTGGGATACAGCAACTTGCCCACAGTAACACAGTGAGATCCTCTGACTCCAAATCCTATTTTTTTATTAATAGTTCACACTTATAGAAAACATAAATGTGGGCATCTAGGTGGAAGTGGAGAGAGCACTGGGCCTAGAGTCAGGAAGAATTCTTTTCCTGAGTTCAAATCTAGCCTCAGACACCTACCAGCTGTGTGATCGTAGACAAGTCACTTAACTCTGTTTGCCTCAGTTTCTTCATCTGTAAAATGAGCTGGAGAAGGAAATGACAACCCACTCCAGTATCTTTGCCAAGAAAACCTCAAATGGGGTCATGAAGAGTTAGACACAACTGAAATGGGTGAACAAAAATACAGAAATCCACAAAACATTTTCCTTGTGACAACCGTATTGTAATTAATACTACCACTACTATGCCTGTGTTATAGACAGGGAAACTGAGATTAAGTGACATCAGGGCATCCAGAGAAAATTTGTCAAGGCCAAGATTCAAGCCCAAGTCTTCTGTCTCTAAGTCTAGCATTCTTTCTGTTACAGTGCCTTGAAATCCTATTCAAATCAATTAAACACATATACTAAGCACCTGCTCACCAACCACTTACCTAGCACTTAAAGTAAAAAACACAAATAAACACAAAACAGTTTAAGAAGTGAAAAGTACCAAGGCAGGGAGGAGAAATCAAGAAATGTGCTTCATGAAGGAAGTTGCTCCTGACCTGTTTTTGTGGAAAAATAAGGATTCTAAAAAGTAGATGAGAAAAAGAATTGGATGAGATCATGGAGAGAATCTTTGCAAAGGTGCAGAAACAAGGGACTAATTAGCACTAAACTCTTTGTCTAAAACAAAAAGAGATGAAGAGAGAAGGATTACTGCTGGCTAGGCAAGGGGGCAAAGCAGCATGCATTTAAAGCCTATTATGTGTTAGGTACTGTGCTAAGTCTTTACAAATATTATCTCATTTGAGCCAGGGGAGGTAAGTCAGGTTCAGTGTTGGAATGAAATAAGGCACCTAAGAGTGAGATCTATGGATCATTTAACAGTTGACCAAATTGGAAATTGAGGGGATGCCCATCAATTGGGGAATGGCTGAACAAGTTATGGTATATGAATGTAAGGGAATACTATTGTGCTATAAGAAATAATGAGCAGGTAGATTTCAGAAAAACCTGGAAAGATTTCCATGAACTGATGCTGAGCAGAATCAGAACCTTGTATGCAGCAGTAGCAACATTGTATGATAATTAACTTAGCCCTTTTCAGCAATACAATGATCCAAAATAATTCCAAAAGACATGATGGAAAATGCTGTCCACATCCAGAGAAAGAACTATGGAATCTGAATGCAAATAGAAGTATCTTTGTTTTTTCTTTCTTCTATTTTTTTCCTTTTGTTCTGATTCTTTTATTTCACAACATGACTAATGTGGAAATGTTTAACACAATGGTACATGTATAACCTGTTTCAGATTGCTTGCTGTTTTGGGGAGGAGGGAGTAAAGGGAGAGAGGGAGAAAAATTTGGAACTCAATATTTCACAAAAATGAATGTTGAAAACTATCTTTACATGCAATTGTGGGAAAAAATAAAATACTATTAAGGGGGAAAGAGAAACTGTAACCAATAAAACATATATAAAGATCTTTGTGGGCTGTATATCGACTTAGAAAATTATGTATTACTACTGTCTGTGTTTTGTTGTATTATTTTTTTATTTTGTTAAATATTTCCCAATTACATTTCAAGTTGGTAAAAGAAAAAAAAAGTTAGCCAAAGGTGATTTACTTAGTCATAGCCTAGTGTGTGTGTGTGGGGGGGAAGCACGAACCCCCTTTATTCAAATTGACTGCTCAGAGGCTTCTCAAGGTAAAAACAGAAAATCTCCTTTATTCCCTTCTTGTGAGAAACCAGGCAGTCCCTTCACCAGTAAAGCTAGACTAGGGAGGTGCCCTACAGAAGCAGAACGGCAATTTATATAGACCCTGACTCGGAAATCATTATTCTCATTGGCTGAGAAGTCCGGTCTTACACTCTAGGTGCGAAATCTAACCAATCCCTTTGGAAACCTGGTTCAAATTTCCCGCTCCTGGACTGTACAAAGCCAGCGAAAATACACGTCATTCTACGCAAAGTAGGCATTGAAAATATAGCAAATGAAACATTGATGACTCATGCAAATTGGGCATTGAGAACTTAGGCAAATCAGGTGGACCCGTGTGAGGACTGCAGACTCGGGCGCATATGCAAATTAGGTACTGAGGAGTAAGGGAGTCATATCCAATCATTGATCCTAATGCAATCCATAGCCTTGTATGGAAATCACCTGACTCTGAAGGAGTGGAAACCTGGGCCCAAGGTCTCTTCCACTCCAGGGAGAAGACTCCATATTCCAGAGAAGTCTTCACTCAGTCTGTTCCCATTCACTAGGATACTACAGAATTTCAACAGGTCACAGCGTGGTGACTCCCAAGGTATTAGGACAGCTTTCAAGTCTCTAGGACCTAAATACCATGTGGCATTTTATGCCCTTGGGTGACCAGGAAACCATATCAATATGGCCACAGAAAACTAGGAAGTGTCCAGCTTAAGTCCTCTTTTTGGGCCAATCAAGGTCTTGGGGAAGCTTTGTCAGCAAAAATTTGGCCTAAGCCTTGCACGGGAATGAGGAAGACAGAGGAGAAGCCCAGCCTCACAGTGAAAGGTCCCTTTTGGCGCCTGAAAGAATGAGTAGCGGTAACAAGGCACCAACATAAAATGGGCAAAACTATAATTAAGACAGCAAGACAGGCATTTGCTAGAGACTCTCTGGAATGGAACCAAATCAATTAGATCTCAACCTTGATTAATCAGTTATTGGATCATGCGACCAGCAGGGTGGATAGATTACAGAGTACATCTGACAAGAGGTAACATAAGATTCAGTAAATTTGTAAAATGTATAGCCTATAACAGATTGCATGCCCTCTTGGGGAGGGGCAAGAGAAGGAAAAGGGAAAAAAATTGGAACTCAAAATCTTATAAAAATAAATGTTGAAAACGAAAAAATAAATTTTTAAAATAAAATTTAAATTTAAAAAGTAAATAGGTAAAGAGGCAGCTAGGTGGCACAGTGGAAGTGCACTGGGCTTAGAATCAGGAAGATGTATCTTCCTGAGTTCAGATCCCACCTCAGAAACTCATTAGCTATGTGATCCTGGGCAAGTCACCTAACTTTGCCTCAGTTTCCTCATGTGTAAAATGACTAGTGGTGTTATTGCTGGATCAAAAGGTATACACAGCTGGATAATCTTTTGGACATAGTTCCAAACTGCTCTCCAGAATGGCAAAACCCTCATTTTAAAGATGAGGAAACTGAGGCCAAAGGAAGTTAAGAAACTTTATCCAGGGGTCACACAGATACTAACAGAGGCCAGATTTGAACACTGGTGTTCTAGTTCTAGTCAACACTCTCCTCACTGTACTACACTGGAAGACCAACTCTCCCTTAATATTACTTATACTAACCAAGCTTACAAAAGGTTGACTTGTAATGAATGCCAATTTATTAACTGACTATGATGACATGACTTTCCAAGGGGCCAGATAGTCTCCAGAGAACTTTTCTTTCTGGCATAAAGGTGTCATGTGAACGAAAATTTATTAAGTTTAAGTTGGATAGTATTGTGTAAGAGTTACCTGATCTGACATGTGGCAGTTTCACCAAATACTTTAAATCCAGAAAGAGTAGTGAGAAAAAAAAGGGATAAAACATGTATAATGAAGTTAATATTATCCAATCAGTGTAACTATTAACAATATTATCAATTTGTATTTATAAATATATCATCATTCAGCCTCCTCTATCAACTTGTCCTTAGCTGAGAACTTGGAATTCTAGTCCACCCCATCCTTGAGGCAGAAATATTCTTCCTTAGCCTCCTCCTTGGGCACAGCCTGCAGCCTGGTCCATTTTCAGATGGCTTTTTTAGAAGACACGTCTGCTCCTCCTAATCCTTGAAGGGGTTCAGAACCTGCTATAATTTCCAGCAAAATGCTAGACTGGCCCCAGTTCTCCCAGGTCATGTTTCATTTCTCTTTTAGAATAATTTAATTTAAAATAAAATAGAACCAATTATGTTAGTGTGGCTGCACAGAGCGGGGGAAAACCCTCTAGAGGAATAAAGTTTAACCTGAAAATGGGCCTCGGGAGATTTATGCTTTTTTGAAAGAAAAACTTCTTCTAGTTTGTCTAAGTCGAACTTCATCAGAATATTCTAACTTAACTGAACTTAATTATTATATCTGGGAGTTATAATAACAGAAAAAAAATTTTTTAACTCTACCGACTCACAACTAAATTATAACTTAGTTTGACAACCACGTGTTGAGTTTCTCCACGAAACGGCCCCTCTCTCTTTAAAGAAAAAAAAAATCCACCCCGGATAAATTAAATAATGCAGAAGTACGTTCACGCTCCACGTCTGCAACCGCAGCGCATGCGCCGGGTCACCCCAGCGCCTGCTTCACTGCGCGGCCTTACCGGCGCATGCTCAGCTTGTCCGTCCTTCGGGAAAGGGAGGGATAGAATCCGGGCTCGGAGGCGAGAGAGCCCGCGCCTGCGCAGTTGCCTCCGTAGGCTTCGGCTGGCGGCGCAGGCGCCCGAGGAACATTTTGACCGTAAACATCCTGCCGATTTGAACGGAGGGTTTGGGCGGCAGGAAGAGCCGCGGCCATCGCTGCCGCCATCTTGTTTGTTTGAGTGAATCGGAGAGGAGGCGGAGGCGGCGAGCGATCGGCTGCCGCGGCGGCGGAGGAGGAGGCAACGGCGGCGGCGGCGGCGGAGGCGGTGGAAGCAGGGGCGGCGGGAGAGGCTTCCCCTCACTCCGCGCGAGGGGTGCCCCCCTTCTCCCCGTCCCCCTCCCCCTAACCCTCTCCCCTCCCTCGGCCACCCAGCCCGTCCCCGCTCCTGGAGGAGCTCGAGGTGAGAGACCCCGCCGAGCCCTCCTCCCCTTCCCCGCCTTCGGGGGCGCAGGGCGCCCCGGCCCGCTGCTGGGGGGGAGGGGGAGCCGGAGCCGAGCCCCAGCGGGGCCCAGTGTCCGCGGAATCGGGCCCGGCCTCCTCGCCGGGCTCCCCGGGACCAGCCTCGGCGCGCGCGGGGGGCGAGGGAGCAGATTTAATTAAAAACACCCCGCCCCTCGTCGCAGCCTCCAGCCGCCCGCAGCTCGGGGGGCCGGGGAGCAGGAAACGCCGGGGCTGGAGGCAGGCTTGAGGCCACCCCCGCCTCCGGGGCCTGTCCGGGGGGTGGGGGGGATCTCCGGGTAGACCCCTGTGCCAACTTGAGAGGAGGAGCAACAGTTTGTGGAGCTTGGGAAGCGGAGCCGGCAGTGCCCGGGGCGGGGGCAGCCGCGCCCCCCCCTTTAAGGGACTCATCCCTTTAAGGCTACATCACAATTGGGAAAGACCAAGCCGAAAGAAACTCGAAGGGAACGTGCTTGAGGCCCTCGGAGAAGACTGGATCGCTGGGTGTTTGTTGATTCTCCGCGGTTCCTGCGCCTTGTGTTTGGGGAGGCTTTGGGGGGATGCATCGGATGGGTTTGACTTAAAGCCCGGAGGTTGCGGGGGAGCGGGAGGCGGTTAGAGGCGTGGAGAGGAGCCTGTGGCATCGCGCTGCCCAAGTTTGTGTACCCGAGTTCTATTTTTCGAGTTTGAATGGAGGGAACCTGAAAGACGCGCCTTGTGGGATCAGCGAGGACCTTTCTAGGCCGCCCTTAGTTTTGCAGAATTGCCTTGATTTTCTAGTGAAATTTTAAGTGTTGTGGCTTGATCTCACTGGAAGCAAAAGTGTTTCTTCTAATCACAATACTCTGAAGAGTATAACTTGGAACTGGGAGCTGTGTTATATAGTATAATGTCACGAGGAGAGTTCCGAAAATGGAAAGGTTCTGTGTTTTAATGTCAGAAGCAACAGAGAGGATCGTGTTTACCTTAAAGAAATCGCAGAGTAGATGGGAAACAGGTTGTGGATAAATTACTCAACTTAAAAGTTGACTAAACTCAAGCTGTACAGAATGATTTTCATAAGTAAATATCGAAGGTTGTTCAGAATTCCACTTATGTAACTTAATCGTACGATCTGACTGGAATTTATAAATGAAAAACTTGCTAAGATTTTGGTGACTTTTATGAAATATAAATGCACTTTAGCCGAGTGCCTGTCTCATACATAGTAGTCACCATATGAAGGTTTATTCTTCCCCCTCTCCCCCTTAAATTAAGTATTTCCACCCCCTTTCAGCTTTAAAACCTATGATCTAGAGTGTGCAAATTGAAGGGGCTGGTTTATTTAAAAGAGGGAAAATGTGAATAGTCTTAAGTAAACAGTGTTTTGAGTTTTTCCACATGTATTAATTTTCTTACCAGAAATGCCAATGTTCCATTTGGAAAATAGACATTTTCTTCGAATGCATCCACAGCATCCACATAGATAGTACAAGGGAGGCAGCTTAGCAGACAAGTCACTTAAGCAAAAACCTCTGGTTGGTCTCTGTAAGATGGGTATTTGGACTAAGATCACTTGTAGCTCTAGATCCTGTTATGCTATGTGGTCAATTACTAAGAATATGTTTTAAAATAAGAATTTATTATCTTTACATGTTTCTCTTTTAAAGCTTTTCATTCCCTGAAATGACTTCAACTACTTTGTTTAGATTATAAACATTCAAGTGGAAAAGAAACAATACTAGCAAATGCAAAATTATTTTTAGTATACAAACAATATTTTCTCTGGTCTGTTTGACAAAAGAACGATCTAATTGAAATTAAGTTCAATATCTCTCTTAAAATATCTACTTAACTAAAATTTCTTACATATGCTTTTAGTATCAATTATTGTTTATACACTCTCCTGTTGGGTTACGAGATAGGGTGCTGAGTTCCATGTGTAATAATGCTGATAACAGAAATGAAACATGACATGGAAATTGAGAAATTAATTTAACTGGCATTTTGAAGCTAATATGGGGAAAAGTAACTTTGCCATATTCTGTGTTCCTTAAAATGTACTAAAATATCAAGTAATTTTTCTGCCATGCTAATATAACTGCTGTTTTATGTTAAATTGCCTTTTGATGTCACAATCAGGGCTTAACTTTTTTTTTTTTGAGTTGGCAAAATTTAGTCCTGAATTCATATAACCTGCTTTTTAGGAAGTTTGTAATATATTTTTGATTTGAAAGTACAGTTGACAGCAGTTTTCTGTTACTATTTTAAACCAAGTGATGTTATCAGGATACTATAATGTTAATTACATATGCTAAAAGAAGGAACTATTGGCCACATTGAAATAAGACCAATACTTCTTTTCTCAGGCTGACTTTACCTGCCAGGTTACTCTTAAGACCAGCTTTACCTACTCTTGCCAAGAAGTTGCATCTGCTCAGGAACTTAGTAAGTTCCTGTGGTAGAATGAAGATTGACTGTTTTGAGGCACAGTCCTAACCAACAACTGAAGAGCTACCATGAGCTAATCACACCTGGTAGAAGGTGCCAGCAGCTCGATTTCCAGAGCTTTCAAAAAATGTTTAAGAATATTTACTGATCAACTGGTAGAATTCTTGTTGCTTTTCCAAGTGTTTAGATTCTAAACACTCCTACACTTTAGAAGATACTTTAAGTCCTTGTAACCATTTTATAAGTGTCTGTTCCTGTGGGTGTGTTAAAGTATCATAACTGATTATGAATCATTCAAAAAAAATCGAATATCAAGAATTCTAACAGGAATTTGAATTTGCCATTTTGGTCTTATGAGTATATGTTCTTTAGAGCAATTGTTACTGTAATAATCTTCTTGGACAATCGAAACAGTAGTACTAGAATGTCAACAAGTGAGCTTCTTGAGTTGTAGGGTGTGAAAAGGGAAAAGGAACTGTGAGAAGTCATTAAATAAATGGTGCTTCTACCAGGGAATATTTTATTTAAATCCTTCCTACAGTATCCTCTAGTATATCTTGAATCACTGAATGGGAGGAAAAATGAATATTCAATTTTTAATAAGCAGCTTTGGGAATGGAAATGCCTTTTTACCTTCTTTCATGGGACATAATGCCATATAACAAATGAGGATCATTTTGAGAGTGTTCAATTTAAACAAATGAAAATTTTCAGAACATTTTGCTGTTAAGTGCTGAAAAGTGACCTGAATGCATCTTACTCTACTTATCCCTCATTAGACTTTTCTTTCAAGCTTTAAATCTGTATGTGTCAGCCAATGTGTCACTGGAATCACAAATATTTTCTTCTTTTGAGGGAGCTGTAATACTGTATAGACTATTAAAAGTAATTGGAGTATACCATAATTTTGATATGAGATGTGTTCTGTAAGATTTATTTTCAACACCAAATTTTCTAGTCTTTTTAAATGGTGTATTAATGAGGAAAAATGATCAACTCTCTCTTATGTGGCTTCCTTGTGGTGTGCTCATATGCTTTATCTGCTTGTATTCTTTTTGCTTTTGCTTTACTACCATGACTATTCTATTATCTGATATAGTTACTGGGTCAGGTATGAAAATAAGCCATAGTTTCAAAATTTGCAGAGTTGGGGAATGATAGAATAAGCTTTTAGTTGAGTTCTTACAGTATCAGATTTGAAATCTTTTATAAAAAGGCATGAATTTTTACTCTCTGGTTAGTCCCTAGTTGAAAAGTGAAATGTTTTCATTTTTGAGCATTATTTACTTACCATACATAATATTTTAATTCTAGTCGGTGAAACTAAAATGTTTCCTCAAATATCTGAGTATGAAAAGGCAGTAAAATTTCGATGAACTTTAAGAATCAGATTTTTGGGAAAAGTATTCCTCAGATTCTAGTGTGTCTTGTTCATGGGGAAGGAAGGGAGGAGGAGAATTCTGTATTGAAAATTTAAAACTTCCTATTTAAAGTGATAGATCCTTCTGCCCTATGAATATGAAAATGTTGAGTCAATTAGGCCTCTTGTTAAGCTCCTCCTGTACCTGCCACAGGGTCTACAAAGGGAAAAAATAATAATAAAATCCCTGCCCTCAAGGAGCTTACAATTCTTTTGGAGTAGACAACATGTACAAATCTAAGTTAGCTACATGTGGAAGATAGAATTTGAGCTGAGCTCTGAAGAAAACTAGGACTTCTAAGAGGCAGAAGTGAGAAGCATTCCAGTCATGGAAGACAAACTATGTAAAGGTGTAGAGGTAGATAGAGAGGGAATGCTCAAATTGGAGAATCAAAATTTGGCTAGAACATAGAGTACACTAAAGAAAATAAAGTAAACCTGTAAAGTGAAGTTGGAGTTGGATTGCTTTGTACTTTTTGAATGTCATCTGGAGGATTTGTACATATCTCAAAAAGTATCTCTAGTGTTAACATCAGGATCAGATTGGAGAAATGTATGTTTCAGCATTTGTTGCATATATGATTTTTTTTAATTATCTTTTTCGACAGGTTTTCTAGTGTGCTGGCACCATGTTCTACGCTCATTTTGTCTTGAGTAAGAGAGGGCCGTTGGCCAAAATTTGGCTAGCGGCCCACTGGGATAAGAAGCTAACCAAAGCCCATGTGTTTGAGTGTAATTTAGAGAGCAGTGTGGAGAGTATCATTTCACCTAAGGTATGTTTTATGTTGATATTAGTAGTCATTTTGATATGTTTGTTGGTATGAAATACTAATTACAGAAGGTTTTAAGGTTTAAGTTTGTTTATTAAGGACAAATGAAATTGTGAGATCATCTCATCATGTATTGTTAATAGAGTAGCATAGAACTTTGTCAGATAAGATTTGCTCATTTTTATTGATGTAATTTTGATCTGATCTTTTTTTTAAATAGCATCTCAATACTTAGTAATTGCTAACTAAGCTATTTAGCATGATTCCATAATAAGTGTAGTCAATTTTCTGTTAACTTATAACATCCTCAGTAATCTAAATTTTTTAATATACGTATACTTGTGTGTATATATGCATGTGTGTATACATACACACATGCATATGTAAATGAAGTGTTTAACTCCAAAGGCACGTTTTTTGGGGTACCCTTGATCCAAGAATTCACACCCACTGGGAGAGATTACTAGAAAGAACATTTTTTGGTCTTTGAGTAAAAAAGGTCCTAATCTTTAGACCTATTTGCCTCTTGACTCGGGAGTATCCAGAAAGCTTCCACATTCTGCTTTCCTGTTCAGCCTCTACACAAGCCTAAAAAGAACATATTCTCTTTTTTTAATCTCCCTGTGTTTCAGCTTCCTAGGGACTCAGAAGTATGGTTTTGTAAACTTTAAAAGCTTTTTTTTTTCAACTCACTACTACTACATCAAATTCCAGTTTTTTTCAGTTGTGTAGAACATTTTCTGCAAGTAATCTTCTCTCCTCTGCTTGAAGATTGCTATTGACATTGAACTCATTACTTTCCAAAGCTAACCATTCCTTTTTTTTTTTTTTTTTTTTTTTTAGCAGTTCTGATCATTAGGAACTTGTATTTGTCTTGAGTCAGAATTCTCTTCCCTATAACTTGGTCGATCCTACTGGTTTTCTGCCAAGCAGGATAGGTCTAAATCATCTTCCACATTTGAACCTTTCAGTTATTTAAAGATGATCTTGTCTTTCTAGCCCCCAAGTCTTTTCTTCACCAAACAAAATATTCCCAGGTTCTTCATGGCATAGAGATTATCCCTTGAGGCTCCCCTGGAAAAGTCCAGTTCTTTAGTGTCCTTTCCAAAGTGCAACTGCTTCTGTTGAACAGACTTCCCTTTCAGAGAGGCGGTACTTTTAATGGCAAGAGCATATTGTACTTGGAGTTGAGCGACATGAGTTGTAGTTAAGAACTCTATGAACCATGTGCAAGTAAATTAATTTCTGAGCCTTTAGGATAAAATTGAGAATATATGTAAAGTAATTGGCAAGCTGTTATTCCCTCTTAAGGTTTTTGTCTTCTACACTCATAGAGACCTGCCTTTCCCCACAGAAAACATTTTTGATTGTCTTTTCAACACTGAATACACCTTCTCGTGCCCCAGACACACTGATTTAGGAGAACTGAACCCTGTTGCTGGTTTTAACTTCCCCCTTCCATCTTCCCCCACCTCCTCCCCCGGTTACCTCTTCATAACCTCTCCTTTAAGGTTCACTCTCTTATCACCTTACAAAGAAGAACCTCATGGCAGTTCTCTGTATGTCCCTCAAGCTTCTCCTTTGTCAGAGAATTTAGAACTTGATTTTATGGTATTTCATCTCTATGCCAACTGACACATTTATCTAGATCTACCATCTTTTCTGAGTTCTAGGCACGTATGTCTGTCTACTTGCCTACTGGATATTTCAAACTGGATGTCCCATGGGCATTTTAAACTCAACATGCCCAAAACTGAATGCATTCCCATATGACCTTTACAACTCCTCCCAGACACTTCTTTCTACAGGAATCTTTCCTGATCTTTGCGCATCCCCAAAACTGCTTGTGTTTCCTCCTCTCCCTGCACGCCCACCCCCACACAATTTTGCCTTGTGTTTATTTGGAATTTACTAACTTATATGTACCTTCCCTGATAAAATGTAAGTTCCATTGAGCTAGAAATTGTTTTGCCTTTGCCTTTGTCATTGTATCCCTGTTGCCTGGCACCTAAGTACTTTACAAATACCTACTCTGCCCTTAAATTAAGGAACTTCAAACACTCTAGCCCTCCTAGTTCATTAATCTCCACTCCATCTAAGCCCCACATAGGAACAGTCATACCCCACTCCCTTGATCTCATGTTAACTTTTTGTGATCAAGAAAATTGAAATTCCTTTATCTACCCTTAATTTCCTGTAATTCTGTCTCTTCCTAGGCAACACTCCTATACCTATCCTCAGTGTAGTGTTCAGTGTCCCTATTCTTCCTTCTCTTTCCCCCTTCATAATCGTGATCCTGTAACTAATCAATTCCATTGTATTCTACTCTTGAATCTCTTACTACACCCTTGTCAGTTAGGTGTCAAGCAGCTACTATGTGGCAGGAGCCCTGGGTGGAGATACAAATACAAAGATTTGAAATATTCCCAACTCTCAAAGGAACTTAACTATTACTTTCAAATTTGCATTAGACAGTGCTAAAGGAAGTCATGTAAGCATGTTGACCGAATTGACTACAAATTTGTTTTCTAATCTCACCTGACCCCTTATCCATAAGAGAATGTTTTACTGACTGGAGTTCCCCATAGTAGCTAGCTGCAAATGTTTTCTTCCCTCCTCAAACTTCCTATACTCCCACCCTCCTCAGTAGAAAACTGTTCAGAAAAGAGGTATTCAGACTCTCTTTGCCCTCTTCATGTCAAAATCCTTTAGTGTCATTTCGTATTCTTTCCTTTATTCCTCTCGTTTGTGAAGAGACCCTTCTCATAACCAAGTCCAACTCAGTTTGATCATCTTCCATCTTTGGCAGTTAATTATCACATTAATAATTTCTTTCTTACTATCTATAAGCATGCTCAGATATCCCTCAGTCTCTTCCCTTCTTCACACAAACTGCTAGAAAAAGCTGTCTGGATTCACTGCCCCCACTTCATCTCTTCTTGCTTTTAGTCCCTTGCGGTCTGATTTTTACCCTCGATTTCACCTTTGCGACATCCCTGTTCTCTTCCTCTGACATTGCCACCATTCTAGTGCAGTCTTCCATTACCCCACACCTTGATTACTGTAATAGTCTGCTGGTGGGTGTGCTTCCCTTAAGTTTCTCCCTACTCACTTTCATCCTCCATTCAGCCACTAAAATGATTTTCAAAAAAAAACTGGTCTGATCATCTGATCCCTTACTTAGTAAACTCTGGTGGCTTTCTGTTGCCTCCAGGAGCAAAAAAAAAGTACTGTGTTTGATATTCAAAGTCCATCATAACCTAGCCCCCTACTACCTTTCCTCTCTTTTATATCTTTCTTTCTGACACATACTCTTCAGTCCAAGGATACTGGCCTCCTGACTGTGCCATGAGCAAGATACTCATCTCTCAGCTCTGGGCATTTTCTCTGACTGGCCCCCATGCCTGGAACACTTTCCCTCTTCAACTCTGACAACTGACCTTCCTGGCTTCCTTTAAGTCCCAGGTAAAATCTCAGTTTCTACAGGAAGCTTTCTGCCTTAATACTTTCCCTTTTTGTCTTACATAGAGCTTGCCTTGTATATATTTATTTGCATGTTGTCTCTCCCCAACCATCTTTTGCCTCTTTGTAATTGCAACGCTTACAGTGCCTGGCACATAGTAATCAATATCTATTGAATGAATGAGTAACAACTAGCCAGCATTTATATAGAGTTCTCTCATTTTAGCTTCACAACATTCCTGAAGTGTAGGTACTATTACTCCCATTTTACAGATATACCGAAGTTAGGTGGTTTACCCAGGGTCTCATAGCTAGTGGTATCTGAGGTCAGATGTGAACTGACAACTTCCTGGCTCCAGATCTGGCCGCCTTATCTGATGCACTACATAGCTGGCTCTCAAAGTTTCTTCTGTGCAAAGTGACCAATTATCTTGAATAAAAAAAAATGAAATGGCTTTTTTTAGTCTGCATCCTTCTTGACCTCCGTAGCACTATTTGTGACATTGATGTCTATCTTAATTCCTCACATGCTTTCTAACTATGGGTGTACCTTAAGGTTCTTCCTATCTTTCCCACTCTGCGTTCTCTTACTTGGTGTTCTCATAAATTTTCATGAATTTAATTAACTCTCTGCAAGTCTGTATATCTGGTCCTGGCTTCTAGTCTAAGCTCCAGTCCAACATTATCAACTTTCTGTTGGACATTTCCAGCTGAGTCCATTCTGCAGTCACCTCAGATTCAACATTTCTTAAACAGAACTCCTTTCCTCCAAAACCTAGCCCTCTTCCTAATTTCCCTATTTCTGTGGAGGGTAGTGCCCTCCTTTCAGTTAACCAAGTTTAGATTCTTGGATGTAAGGTGGCACTCATTTTCAACTTCTTTTACCCTTAATACTTTATATCCAGTGGGTTGTCATGTTTGTTGACTCTACCTCTACTGAGTCTTTCAGATTTGTCACCTTTTTTCCACTCAGTCACCTTTTCAACTCTTTGCTTAGACTATTTTGATAGCCTCCTGATTAGCTTCTGTGCATCAAATCTCCTCTGACATGCCTTCATCTTGCATGCCTTTCCATGGCTGCCCCATCCATACTCCATTCCTGGAATATATTCCCTCCTCATTTCTGCCTTAGGATTCCTGTCTTCACTCATGACTTTAAATGTCACCTTGTATGTAGGTCCTTCCCTAATTCCATCCCCTTCTACTCTTAGTTCCCCCTTTCACCCCCACCATTATCCTATGTCAAGAAAATCTACCTTATGTTTGTATATGTTTAATATTTTTATCAGTGTTCCTGTTGTCTTCTCCAGTAGAATGTAAGCTCTGAAGGGCAGGGAAAGTTTTATTTTAGCCTTGTATCCCTAGTGTCGCATAGTATCTAGCACATAGATGCTTTTTGATGTATTCAAAAATGGATTATAAATAATAATAAAATTTAAAAATGTATTTGATACAACTATATTTTCTATGGACTCTTTGAAATTAGCTCTCCTAAAATCTAGGCTGTTGATTCATTACTTCACATTCCCGTTCATGTCTTGAATTCTTAAGATAGCATGGTCCCTCCCAAGGTTCCTTCAGCAAATCATTGGTCTGAACAAGTTGCTGCTTCCGTCTTCTGAAAGATGAAATTATCAAGTGAAAAGTAGTTCAGGTTTTACCTTTCGGTAAAAAGACATGGGAGATGATCTGCATTGACAGTGTCTCCAGTCGCAGCTATAGTTTTCCTTTTGTTGCCACCTTTATCTTATGGAGCCATCAGGAGCTTTTCAGTTTTTTCTTCTGTTTGCGTCTGCCCAAGTACACTGTGGTTTATTTCCACCCCAGTGTTGCTTCCACTCTTCAACCTTTGATCCTTACCCAGGTACTCCACACACTGCTTCTCCCTTCAGATTGATGAATTTCCACTGTATGCCTTCTTTATATACAGTTCTACTATACTGAACCTTTGAAACAAGGCTCTGCACTAGGCCTTTTACTCCCCCTGTATTGTTTCACTTTGTAGTCTCATCGGCTCTCATGGATTCAGTTATTATGTCTGCAGCTTATTCTCAGATCTGTTCATCTGGCTCTAATCTGTCTCTTGATCTACAACTACCTATTGAACATCTTGAACTAGGTGTCCCACTGAATGTCTTGAACCAAATATATCCCAAACTGAACTTCTTAACTTTTCTCCAAAACCTTCTCCTTTTCCAAATTACCCAATTACTGTGGAAAACACCACCATCCAATCACCCAGGCTTGTAACCTCCGTATCATCCTTGACTCCTCACTTTCAACCCCTCATATCCAGTTAGTTGCTAAATCCTATTGTTTTCTATGTTTCTATGCCCCCTTTTCTACTTTAACGTGGTTTCCATCCTCACCACTTCATGCCTGTATTACCACCATAACACCTTGCCTCAAGCCAACACATACACTCTCCCCCCCCCCATTCAGTCAACTCCAGTACCTCCCAGTTATCTCCAATATTGACAGAATCTGGCTCCCATTCTTATGACATCTACTCTTCCCCCTGCCCCAGTTACTCTACCAGTGAGTGACACTAGCCTCCTGCTGCTCCCTTGAACAAAGCAGTCCATCTCTTCCAGCTATCCCCACTTCTTTGAACCTGTGTCTTCCTATCAAACCTCTCCGGCTCCCTTCAAGCCTCAGGTAAAGTCTGACTTTCAACCAGCCATTCCTGTTCTCCTTAATCTTCCATGCCTGCCTCCCAGTGATAACCTACAGCTAGCCTGCACTGGCTTTTGAGACCTAATTTTTACATTTTCAGCATGAGCCTTTTAAAACTCAGAAATATACAAAAGCTACAATTCAGGGTTCTGTTTGTTTTGTTGATTCTAGACTTGAGAAAACAATGGAGAAAATATTAATAATGTAGATTAAATTGAACGTCCTGTGTCCTTTTTGTCCTCCCGGATTTCTAAAACATTTATCAGCACATCCCTGCTGCTCCTCTGGAATCACCTCCAATTTATCCTGTGTATTTCTTTATATGAAGTTGTTTGTATGTTGTCCCCTTCATTAGACTTTAAGCTCTTTGAAAACCCTTGCTTATTTTCAATGTTGCACCTCCTGCTGCTTCACAGTTGTATCTGAGCACTTTTTTCAGCTGCTTATTCTTTAAGGCACCCTTCATCAGATCAGTTTTCCAGACCAGTACATTCTTGGGAATTCTTGTTATGCTGATTTACCATATCCTTGGCCTGTCATTCCTTCTTCAACATCATCCTTCATTTTTTTATTTTAAAGTTCCTACTTTCACTTTTTAAAAAAAAATTGATGAAAACACTCAAGTACTTCAGTTTCCTATCTTTTGCTTTTTATAATTCGTAGGGGAGTATTTCCACATTCTCACACATTTCTTTAGGGAATTGCCAGAATTGGGTGTGGATAATTAGACATGACTAGTTTCAAGTGGTTTTCCATCATTACTATAGCTACATGCCCTAGGAAGACAGCACACTTTTCTCACATACAGCTGCAGTTCTTCAGCATTAGATTGCTGTCAACCACATCTTGTCTTTCTCTTGGCAATCAAAGATTACATCACTCTTGGAGTAATGCTTTTGAATTGCTGCAGTCTTGTAGACCTAAGAAAACTCCTCTATGTCCTGATCTACCCCTCCACTGGGTATAATTGAGAGCTACTTAGAGACATCTAGTGCAGGGCTTCTTAAACTTTTTCTACCCAAGATACCTTCAGCACTTCTTAAACTGGGTCCTGACCCCTCGTGGTCATGATCCACTGTTTAAGAAGCATTGACTGTTCCAACTACCTGTTTTTACAAGGGAGTTAACTGAGACCCAGAGAGAGGTTAAGTGATTTGCTACCATGTTTCAGATTGCCAAATTGCAAATCTTAGATTAGATTCCCTAGGCTTTGACTCCTTTCTATTATGTTTTCTACAATGCTCTGCTGTGGATCAGTAAGTGTGGTTATGTTATCTTAAGTGGTAAGCAAGAAATTTCATAATTTGCAAATATCTCACTGTACTGAACCAACTTATGCTGAAGGGAGTTAAGAAGATGGAGATTATTTTTTCAGTCCAGTAGAGTAAGTCAAGCAAACACATGCTGTGAAGCAACTTTACTGAGGACAGTTTTTCAAGAGGAACTTTATAACTTTTTATAAAAGAACATGTAAGGATGTTCCAGTAAGGTTTGATGTCAGTCAGCCTTTTTATACCCACAGTGCCTGGCACATAATAGGTATTTAATGTTTATTGACTGATTAGTAATAATAGTGTGTTAGCAAAATTTTATTGATGAGATAGTGTTAGTTGGGAATTATGCCTTTAATTAAAGGCACTTTTATCAACATATTAGAACATTTAAATTACTGGGAAATGTATAGGAGAGTGATGAGGATCTTGATTATAGTAGATAAGGTAAGAATAGTTGAAAAAGCTTCATTGAAAGGTGGTATAATTTACTTTGACTTAGTGGTGGTCAGAAGATAATGATATATGTAAGATTTAGCTTTTATTAGGGAAATTTGGGGAGTGTTAAACATTTAGGCTAATGGATTTTGTCATTTGAAATTATCATGTTAGGTTCGCTGAAATATGTAACTCCTTACCAAGAGGACTGGAAACTATGCATATTTATAAAAATTTTACCAGGGTAGGGCAAAGGGTGTACTACTTCAGAGCCAAAGGAGAGAGTGCTTGTTGGTGATACATACATGTGTCCTTAATAGAAAATGTAGCCTCTTTGAAATTTACATAAGTTATTACTCTGTTATTATTTCTTTGGTTAGAAGACTCAGTTTTTTTTATTGATACTTATTAAATGCCTGCTGTGTTCTATGGGTTGTATAGAGATATAAGATGTGTCTAATTTAAGATATGTGTGTGTTTTAAAGTTCGCAATAGAGGTGGAACATAATAGTGTTTTACTAAAGGTAGACTTACTTGAAAGATTCTTCATGGTTTATGTAGATTCTTGTTACAGTGCATTCTTCATTAATTTGTTTAGACATTGGTCAGTGTAGACAGCCCCTGACATTCTACCCTTCCCTTTTACAGGAATACTTGTATTATATATCAAATTCCCATGTTTGGGGGTTGTTACATACTTAATAGCACCTATCATCCTACCTACTGCAATGTTACCTCACAGGGAAAAAAGTTGAAAACTTAGGTATCCTGCTTTTCGCAGGTTGCCAACTCCCACCATGGGATAAAAATTATCCAGTAATTTAAGGTGAGGAATGGAACATTCTTTACTTTTTAGTCATATATGCTTTGCCACATAAAGCTTTTGATTATAGTAAATGAAGAAAGTTGTGGAGGTTTTTTTTTTTTTGCTTGTGGTTTTTTGGTGATAAGCCACTACTACTTTTTTGCATGAAGGCATTTATATAAAATAGACTGAATTTGGCAAAATGTTTTGGTGAGCTTTTATTTCTGGCCAAGGACTTTGCATTAAATAAATCATTGATATATCTTAACAGTGTATCTCTCTTTAGGCTTAAATACTAAAATTTAAATATACAATAAAAAGATTATAAACTTAAATGCAAAATAAGGGGGGAAAGCATGTCATGTGCTCAGCAGAAGGGAAGAGAGGATTCAAAATATAAAGCAATAAATTTCCATTTCAGGAAATCCTGTATAATAAATACATGTTGTATTGAGAACTGCCCATTTTTGCTTCCTTACAAGTTTTCTTTTGCAACTTTGTTCTTTTTTCCCCCTTGTTTGCATTCCCCTCCCCCCACCCCATCCCCAGGCTACAATTAAGCATGGATATATTCCTATATATAGGTAAATATAGATAAACACATGGATACATGCATGAAAATATGCTTTTCCCAACAAATTCTACTTCTGGTCTTTGTTTTTAATTATTGTGTTTTCCTGTCCTTCCTGACTCCTACTTCTGCAATACTACCTTGCCCACTTCTATTACTTAACCTCACACATACATACACACCCCTTCTAGGAATCTCTCCCTTAACTTCCCTATTCCCTCACCCTCCCTTTTGGGTGGGTGGTACAGTGGATAGAGCACCAGTGCAGGAGTCAGGAGGACCTGAGTTCAAATGTCACCTCAGACACTTGACATTCACTAGCTGTGTGACCTTGGGCAAGTCATTTAACCCCAATTGCTTCATCCTGGGTCATTTCCAGTTATCTTGATCACTGGATTCACATGACTTTAGAGGAGAAGTGAGGCTGGTGACCTGCACAGTCCTCACTCACTCAAAATAAAGTCATATGCAAGTCATGTCATTATTTCTCTGATGACATGGTCTTCTTCAGCAACAAAGGATGAACACACACCGTCCCTCCTAAAAATCCCTACCTTATCCTCCCATTCCCATTAATCTAAATAGCCTTCTATACCTCCCGTTAATCCATTCTTTCACCCTCCCCTCTAGAGATTCCCTCCCTTATCCTCTCCCCTCTGCCTATCCCCTTACCATTTTATTACTTAATGAATTTAGAAGACTTTTATATTCTTCTAGATATACATGTATTGTTCCATCCTGAGCCCATTTCTGATGAAAGTAGGTTTCCAGAACTAATAGACCCTCCTCCCCTATCCAATTCCTCTGTGTTGGTTCTTCCTCTGGCACCTCATTTGTACAAGATAATTACTCTTTTTTAGCTGTTCCTAAATGATTTTACTTTTTTAAAGTCATATTATACTCAGGTCTACTCCCGTCTTTCTTATAAACTACCCAACTACTAAATGATAGTCTTAGGCTTGCATTTTAAATTTTACATATGTAAACAGTTAACAGTCCTTTCTGAGTTGCTTGTAATCAGTCTTTGGTGTGCACTTTATATTTCTCTTGGTTCTTGTGTGTCAATTCTTCTTATAAGTTCAGGGTTTGTTTTTTAAACAAAGTCCTGAAAGTCTGACAATTCATTTAATATCTTTTTTCATTCAGGATTATGCTTAGTTTTGCTGGATATGATATTTTTGGCTGGAACCTCAGTTCTTTTGCTGTTCAACATGTAGTGTTCCAGGACCTGTAGTCTTTAGTGTCACCACTGCTAGGACTTGTATGATTCTAATTGTGGCACTGCCATGTTTAAATTTTTTTTCTTATTACTTGTAATACTTTATCCTTGAGCCTAGGGTTTTGAATTTAACTGTAATATTCCTGTGGGTTTTCCTCATAGGATCTCTTTCAGGTGGTGATGGATAGATTTTTTTCTATTTCTGTTTTCCCCTCTTCTTCCAATGCTTGTTCCAAAACTTCAGGACAATTTTCTTTAATTATTTCTTGTATTATTGCATTAAGATTTTTCTTTTTGCTCAGAGCTTTCAGATAGTCCAATTATTCTTATGTTTCCCTTGATCTGTTCTCCAGATGAGAATATTTTTCTTATGAGATGTTTCACATTCTCTTCTATTTTTTCATTCTTTGTATTTTGTTTTATTATTTCTTCATCTCTTATAATTCTGTTGTCTTTCCCTGGCCCAATCCTGATTTTCAAGGAATTGTTTTCTTCCTTAAGATTCTGGATCTCCTCTTCTAATTTGTTGACTTTCTTTCATAATCTTATTTTTCTTGGAATGTTCTTATTTATTTTGGTTTTCCCTTAATCTCTCTCATTTGGTTTTTGAAGTCTTTTTTAAGTTATTCTATGAATTCTTTTGGAGAAGGTGACCATTTGACATTACTCTTTGGGGTAGAAGAGGGTTTCTTTGCTTCATTATCCTCTTCTGAAGATGAACCCCCAGTCTTCTCTATTCCCATAGTAACTTTCTATGGTTGGATTCTTTGTCCTTTACCTGTGTAGTCACCTCTAGTATTGGGTTATGGGAGATTATGTCTCTGGCTTGAACTCCTACTTCAGTTCTCCCCTCTGTCATAGAACAGAAACCAAGACCTCAAGCCTCCTCAGCAGCAGCAGCATCACTGCCTCACTGCTTTTGTACACACTGGGCATGTGTTTGTTTCTTCTTTTCCCCCAACTAGCTGTACAAACTGGGTCTGGTGTTCCTTATCAGCAGAAGTTCCCTCAATCTTCCCTGGCTCTGACACCCAACACTTTCACTGTCCTGAGGGTAAAAGTTCTTGGGGTGGGGCTGAGGCAGCATCCCAGCCCAGCTAACCTCAGGACTTGCTGCTTGTTGTTTAAGTAGACCCTAGTCTGGAGATGTTTACTCTTCATAGGGACAAAACCTCATCCTGTGATTTTTCTTCCAATATTCTCTGATTGTCCCAGGAGGGACTCCCTGTTCTCCCCTACTCTTACTTATTTTTACCCATTTTGTGTTCTTCCTGAGGCACTATTTTATCATTTGGGCAGGGGGAGGGGGAAAGGATCTTAGAGAGCTTGACATTTTCTGACCTACTCTGCCATCTTCCTAGGATCTTCGATCTTTTTCTAACAGTGTTCTCTTAAAAGCAAAGATAAAGCCATAATAAACCTTTCTAAATAAAGTAATAAAATTAAGCTCTAGCTCCTAAGTGGGCATTTTGTTAATAAAGTATACATAAAAGACATAAAAATAAACTGATATAAATTTGACCCATGTAAAACTAATATTCAAGCTAAGATAAGGATTAAATATGTAATTAATAGAAGTTTTTTTTATTGATTAGGCTTTGGGGGAATTGTTTGGATAACTCAGAAATCTTTAAAGAGCTGTTCAGGGAAGTTTGTAGTAGGTGCTTTTTCTCCTCAGTAAATGTCCTTATGGCAACAGAATCGTTCAGAAGCATTCTACTTATATCATTTTTTAAGTCATTGTAACATGTAGATATAAATCTCACTATAAATATTTGAATTTTGAATAGAAAAATTTGTTAACTCTAGCCAGTCTTCCTGCTTATTTTTGTTTTGTATAGTCTCCTTTACGCTATGTAATTGATTTTATAACGGGTTAATGTTAATATTTTGTTTATAGGTAAAAATGGCACTTCGCACCTCAGGACATCTCTTACTGGGAGTAGTTCGAATCTATCACAGGAAAGCAAAATATCTTCTTGCAGATTGTAATGAAGCTTTCATTAAGATAAAGATGGCATTTCGGCCAGGTACCATGAAGCTTTCTTCTGTCCTGCTTTGCTCACTATTTTCCCTACTTTTATAGTAGATGGCTATTTCATGTGATATTCTAAACTATTCTTAATTAAACATTACTTGAAAAAACAGGTTATGATTTTTTTCTCTTCTAAAAGAGAATTGACCATCTTAAAATTATAGATCTAGTGACTGATCATTACACTGAGTGCAAAGGAAAGCTGATTTTTAAAATCAGTGCCACACAATTGCTAATAACCTGTTCTTTTCTTCCATTTGCTTTCTCTAAAGCATGAGGTTTTTAGCATTTTGTGTCAGGTGGAGAGCCTTTTGGCAGTCTGGCAAAGTCAGTGGAATCCTATTTCAGAATAATGTTTTTAAATTCAGAGAGTAGAGTGTACAATTAATTATAAAGGAATTTAGTTACACCAAAAATAGTTATCAGAATGTTTAAAAAAAAAAACAAAATGCACCAGGTTAAAAACTCCTTTTCTAGAGGCTAGTATAATTTGTCCTTATCAGCCACCAAACTGTTAGTTTTTGTGTTGTTTCTCAGAACTGCTTGGAGCAAAGAAATATTTCCTGTTGTCAATGTTTAAAGGCAATTGTACTTTACTGTTACTGTATACATAGTCACATTGCATATCTTTGAAAGGAATAATTACATTTTCATCTCATTTTATATTTGATTCATGAAGATTATTTGTCATAGCCTCAATTAATTTGATAGGTGGTTTGTACTTTTTAGTTATGTATTTTGTATGGTTTTATTTAAAGTTCTTAAATTTGATACAGAAATTTATTTTTACTTGGAAAGATAATTATTAAAGTGCTTACCTTAAATTCACATCTCTTTATTTTTAGAAAAATAAACATGATAGGCAGTGTGGTATAGTAGACAGGAAAGTTGTCCACAGAGTCCAAAAGACCTGGGTTCATGTCTTATATCATCATGATATGTATTGGCTACATATTGGGTGTATGATCCTGGACTAGACAATTTCAATTTTTTAGTGCTTCTAGCCACTTTTAAAGACTGGATGTCTTACTGGGATTATGGAAAAATAGAAATAGCATATATAAAAATATTCTATTTTATTTTGTCCTTCAGGAAATTTCACTGTCCCCGTCTTACCTTTTATTCTATAGAAACTGGGGTATGTATCCACTTCTTGATTCAACTTTGTCTTTTCCAGGTGTTGTTGATTTGCCTGAAGAAAATCGGGAAGCTGCTTATAATGCAATCACCTTACCTGAGGAATTCCATGACTTCGATCAGCCATTGCCCGATTTAGAGTATGATTTTATTATTTATTATTGGCTTTGTCTTCAACATATATAACCTTCCAGTGCATTCTTTTTATCTGGATTGTTGTGGCATTGTTTTTTACATAGCCACTATCTTAGAAAGGTGCATATCCCCTGATTTTTACTGTTACTCAGTTTGGTTTTTAGGACTACTGTTTTGTTATCTGGACAGGATAAATAGCATGCCATAGGTGCAATGTCTAGTTGTGATATGATTCAGTAGAGGTCAGATCATCTTCATAAATGAACACTTTCCATAGGTACCTGGACGTGGTTTTGTGGGAATAGCCCGACCAGAAGCTAAAGTGTGTACTTCTTTTCATGTTTCAGTTCATTTGCTGAAGCAATTGGATGTGAGTAAACCAAAAGGGGGAAATGGTTATGAATTCTTTCCCCAACTTGAGAATTACCAAACCAGTTTAGGAAATGGAACTTTACCTTCTTTCTAATTTAGTTATAGCATGATTGGACTTAAGAGAACATATAATCCCTTGAGCCATAGTTATGGATGGGTCATCACAGAATCTGAGTTAGAAAGTTTCCATTTCATTATACCAAAATCTGCCTATAAAGTCTACTCCTTGTCTTAATTCTGCCCTCTGGAACAGAGCTAAATAAATAGCATCCTCTTTCTGCATGGTAGCAATCATCAAATATTTAAAGATATAGATCTCCTTTTTTTCTCCCATCTCTTTTCCAACGCCTAAATCCCTAGCCTTCTGGCCAAACACCCCTGATACTTCAGTCTTACGCGTGGTAGTTTCCATTCCCTTAACCATACTGGTTATAACTCCATCTTGTCAGTGTACATCCCAAAAGGTACCAATAACTGAATCTCAGTTATCTGAGTACAATAGGATTATAGCCTTTCTTCTAGATACTGTGCAGTCCAAGATCACAATTAGCTTTTTGGAATATGCTTTGTCTGTTGTCCAGATAGTTGACTGTCCAGCTTCATGTCTTCTACAGATTTTACAAATATGCTACCTATATATTGAAATAATTTATTACAAATGTTACGCATATTTGGACAACTCTGCTAGAGACATTACTTCTCCCTGTAGATCAGGTTATATGGTTTCTGAGTCTGCTTCATCCTACCATCCAGTTTTTATCTCTTATCTTTTCCTTAGTTATCTCATCATCGACTTTTAATGCCTTGCTAAAGTTGGTGTGTGTCTCTGCCATTCTCTTGATGTAGTAAGTTAGCTGACAATCTAGTAACTCTCAAAAAGAGAATGAGGTTAGGTTAGTAAGACCTGCTGTTGGTGAACTAATATTGGTTGTTAGTGATTATCGCTTCCTCTAACATTCTTAGAAGCTCCCTAAAAGAGTCCTCTTCCTTCTGTGTTCTTACTACTCCAGCACAGCTTTTTAAGTACTTTTTTATTTGGTCCTAGTTTTCATTGCAAGATTCAGCCTATTCTGGACCTTAACATTCTAGATACTCTTAGAATGGCTTGCCACTCTTCATATATATTGTTTTATGCCCTGTGTCAGCACAGAATCTAAACCTTGGAAAGGATTTCATACTACTGTACCTACATATCCATTCCAGGAAGTAGTCATACTTTCCTAAAGACCTCCAACAAGGGGCTTATTATGTAAAGGAATTTTAAATATTGAGATCAAAATCTGCACCTGTGTAAATCCTATACTCCTATATTACTCCTATATATTGATTTCTTGAGGACAACAGAAAAAGTCCATTTACTTCTTCCAGACAAAAACCCTTCGGATACTTAAAGGCAGCTATCATGTCACCACTAAGTCTTCTCCAAGCCAAAAATTTGAATTCCTTTTATTATTTTATTGTCTAGTCAACATGGGCATTACCATGAATGCACCTGTGTTGTACCTAAACTACTATGCTCAGAATTAACTAGAATACTCAAGGTGTTTTCTGGCCACAGTAGATTTACTGCTAGATTACCACCTCCCTCTTTAGACACTTCACTGCTTTCTGTACAACCCAAGATTTCATTCACTGTTATGGTTACTGTATTGCTCATACCAAACTAAAACTTCCTAATCTTATTTTTAAAAGCCACTATCTAGCCACGTCTTCTCCCATCTTGTACTTGAAAAGTAGATTTTTTTTATGTAATTTTTTTTAAATTGAAACCTGAATGTAGTCCTTTATCCTTTTCATCATTTTAGGCTATCTAGATATTTTTTGCATCCTGGCTCGGTCCAACATATCTGTTCCTTTGCCAGTTTTGTATTATCTACATATTTGATAAGCATGCCAATCTGTGCCTTCAAATTATTGATAAAAGTGTTAAACACAACAGGGCCAAGGATCTTTGCATCATGCTACTAGATTTTCGATCTGTCTGATTATTTTTTGGACCCAAGCATTCAGCTTGTTACTTTATTATGTCATCTAACTAAAATCTTTACATCTTATCTACATGAGTAATATAACATGTAAGTCTCTCTGCATAGATGAAATCTAAATAGGTTGTCTCTGTAGCAAACTTAATTATCATTTGCCAAATAGCCCTGTTAAAAAAGGAAGTAAGAATAGCTTGTTCTGCCTCTTTAATGATCACTTCCCTTTGTATGTGGTCTCAAGTCATCTTTTAATAATGTGTCCTAGTATTTGATCAGGAACTGAAGGCAAATGGACCAACTTGAATTTGGTCTATACTTCTACCCTAGAAGAAATAGTTTATTTGGACCTAGTGACCTCAGTTTATTGAGAACAGCTTGTTATTATTAGTAATTTTATCATTTCACTTTAATAAGAAATTGAAACGCAGTGTAAGTGATCATTTTTGTTCTTTCCTCCCCGAGCTCAAACACCATCTTTTGTCCAACAAAACAGTTTAAAATTTAGTAGTGTTTTTTTTCTCGCCACCAGGCTCATTCTGTGTAGATAAATATCCTTGTTATTCTTACTGCCTCTGTCTTATTTATGCATCTTAAAATTTCTTCATTATTAGAACTCAGTATTATAAAAATTTTATTCTCATATCTTGAACTGAGTTTCCATGTAGAATTGGTTGGATTGCTCCTACAGTCCTTGATTCTTCATATCTCTCCCCAGATTATGAGTATTCAAGTCATTCTATTTGTCACAAACTTTACAATGGTGTAGTTACTTCTTGAAGTTTATGCCATTTTATTATTTCTCCCCAATGGTACTTTGCTACTAGTTCCATCAAATGTGGCGAATTTTGTTGCTTTGTGATTCAAGTTGGTCAAGTTGTATAAGACACTATCACAGTTCTGTTTATATATTATCTTGATCTTGCTTTGAGCCTCACTGTTTTTTCTCCATAATGTAAAGATATTTCTAGGAATGTTATTTTAGTCCAGTGTTCTATTTTGAAAAAGTCTAAGCAGTTTCTTTTTTTTTTTTAAAGTGACATTGATGTGGCTCAGCAGTTCAGCCTTAACCAGAGTAGAGTGGAAGAGATAACAATGAGAGAAGAAGTTGGAAACATCAGTATTCTCCAGGAAAATGACTTTGGTAAAAAGAAAAAAAAAAGTGAAAGAAAAAGAAACATGATCCATAACTTCTAATGAGTTAGAGGTTTGGGGGGTATTTCAGAGAAATGGGTATGATGGTGCTGGGGAGGGTGATTAATTCTATACAAATTTTTGTTTGCTTTTCATGAAAATCCACATCTTCTACTTCCACTCCGTCCCTCTGAAAACCATTGAAAACGCTAGAAAAACAATCCTTTTTACATATTTGTATAATAAGGCAAAACAAATTCCCATTATTGGCCTTGTCCCCTCAAAAATGTCTGTTCTGAGTCCATCATCTTTCAGAAAATAAGTAGTAGCATGTTGGTATCACAGGTTTTCTAGAACTGTAATTGGTCATTATGTTGAGCCAGGTTCCTAAGTCTTTCAAAGTTGTTTTTTTTTCTTTACAATATTGTTACTACACAAATTGTTCTGTTTCTCATTTAATCCAGGCTATGCAGATTTCTTATAGATTCATGTTTAGGTTAGGTCCAAACTCAGATATATCTAATTATGTGTTTTAATATCCTGAGTTACTCAAGAATTGACACTAAGTAAAATTAAGGTATCGAGTAGTAATGCCTTTTCATCAAAAATAGGGTTCCTAATACTCAATTTTTTTCTCCATCCATAACAGATACATATATTGTTTTAGTTCATCTTGTTTAGCTTGTCTTAGCTCCTCAGTACTAAAGCATACGTTAGTTCCATAACAGATTTTCTTTAACAAAAAAAAAAACCCCTCTGAAAAGCTGTCTTTGGAGATTTCAACTGTAGTATAAATTATAGTAATAAGAATTCTTTAATTGCTACTAAAGAAGCAGGTGGTCCTTATAATGATAGTTATGTGAAATGGATAATTCCATTTATGAGGTTTGTATTCATTTGGATTTCTGTGTAAAATTGTCATACTTTATATAACATGAATGTGTATAATAAATATTTGTATTAAATTTATGGAAGTAGGTATGTATTTTTTTTCAGTATAAAATCTTTCCAGTGAATACAGATTTAAATTCTTAGGTGACTTTGGGATGGATGATCGTGAAATGATGCGTGAGGGTAGTGCATTTGAAGATGATGACATGTTAGTGAGCACTAGTGCTTCTAACCTCTTACTGGAACCCGAACAGAGTACAAGCCACCTGAATGAGAAAATCAACCACCTAGAATATGAAGACCAATACAAGGATGACAATTTTGGAGAGGGAAATGATGGTGGCATACTGGGTATGTTCAAAATGATTCATTCGTTAAATTCTAGAATATCCACAACTAATCTGAGTGTTGCTTTCATAAATTACTGAATTAGACTAGTGGTGGCAAGTCTGACCAAATGTTTCCTTTGGAGCTATTCTGTAATAGTTATGTTAGCAGACTGATTTTGCAGACTGTCTAGAAGAGTACTAACTTTTCTAATTATTAAGATAGTCTTTAGTTTTCACTTAATTCTTCAAATTACAATTAATATTTTCAGTTGGTATGCCTGGTTAGGAAATATACTTTAAAAATATAAACCTATTTGATGTAGACATTACTTTTATTTAAGAAATTTTCTGTTTTAGATTGGCTGGGCATGAAGTAAGCTCACATTTTAGTGTGGTTTTATTATTTTTCACTAATTGGGGTCTAATAGCTATTGTCTGTTTCATGTTATAGTTGAATTTTTTCACTGTTTCAGATGACAAACTTATAAGTAATAACGATGGAGGTATATTTGATGACCCACCTGCCCTCTCTGAAGGAGGGGTCATGATGCCAGAGCAGCCTGCACATGATGATATGGATGATGATGACAACGTGTCAAGTGAGTGTGCCACTTTATGAATGTGTTCCTAGTATTTTTATTTAGTTGGGATTGTGTGGTATCCAGAATACATTTAACATGAGAGGTTGGTTGAAAAGCTGAAATTCATACTTAGTGAGTAAATTTGGTTTATACACCAGTATTTGTACCTTTTGTTACATCAGGATATCTCTAGCTAAATTAGAAAGGTCATTTTCTACTGCAGTCTTTATTTCTATCCTTTTTCACACTAGGACTCATTTTTCAAGTGGGAGAAGGAATTGGGAGGAAAGAATTGTATATAGTTGGATTCTGAGAGTTTATTCTCTTTCTCTTAGGGACATTTACATTTCATAGGGGAATTCTGGGTGTTGTTGGCTTTGGAATTCATGGTGGAAATCATTTGTGTGTGTCTTTGTTTTTGTTTTTTAACAGTGGGTGGACCAGATAGTCCAGATTCAGTAGACCCTGTTGAACCATTACCAACTATGACTGATCAGACAACACTTGTTCCAAATGAAGAGGAAGCTTTTGCTTTGGAACCTATTGACATCACTGGTGAGTAAATAAAATATGTTTTGACCACTCTAGATAAATGGAAATTTTGAATATCTTGGTAATTTAAATTGAATATGGAGTCTCGATTGCATAAAATGTAAGTCAAGAGACCTGGGTACTAATTCTGACTTGCCTCCGTGTGACCCTAATTATGTACCATTATGTGGTGTACATGAATGTCCTAGACCTGACCTAGAATGTCTGTCTTCATTAGAGAAGCAGAGTTTGTTGAAGTTAAATTTACATTTTGATTACTAGCTCTTTTTATGGAAATGAATATTTTTAAAGAGCATGGAGTTAGTTTCATCTTAAAGAAGATTCAGTAAATAAAAAATGCTAAATCAGGCTCTAAAAGAAATGCATGGTACAAATAAGAAAGTCAAAAGGATAATAAGAAAAAGTGATAAATCTATCTATCTTGAGTGAAAAGGGTGGACAAGAGATTAAAGGGAAAGGATAACCCTAGGGAGAAGCTTGCCCTTTCACATTACAGCATGGAACTCTGGAAAATAAATCATTTACAGCAAAGGTGCAAAAAGTCTTAATAACTATAGAAGAAAAAGCTTTCTGGACAGCTAGAGGATGCACTAGATAGAGCACTGAGCTTGAAGTCAGTAAGACTTGAGTTCAATCCCAACCTCAATCACTTAGCCTTGTTGGTCCCAGTTTTCCTCATCTGTAAAGTGAGCCTGAGAGTGCAATGGCAAACTGTTCCAGTATCTTTGCTGAGAAAACCCCAAGTGGGGTCATGAAGAGTCAGATGTGATTAAAATGACTTGAACCACAATGATGAAAAATTCTCTGCTGCTAGGAGTATTTTTCAGAATTTATTCCTATAATTACTTCATGTACGAATGAAAGCAAGTACCCGAAGAAAGATCATCTTAAGTCTGTTGTTGAAGGTAGTTTTTGTTGTTTTGGGTTATCTCTAGGTTCCAATATGAGGAGAAAATTTGTATTGTAAATAACTCAGAAATCTCTGGAAATTTCTTGAATCTTAATTGATTAGTAAATTCTCATTCACAGTAAATTCCGTCTTCTGCTTTAGGAAACCTAATTTTTTTTTTTTTTTGCTTTGAGATAATATGTTAATTTAGTTATTTGATGAGGCACAGTTCAGTCTTCACAAGGTGGTCTTGGATTACCAGGGTAAAGAATTTGTTGTGCAGACAAAATGAGATAATAAATAAAAGCATCATTTGAAAAGCAAGAAATTGCTGTCAAGATTTGCAGTGAAATTGCAATAAGCTACCTACAGTTGGAGAATGAATAGAGTAGAGTTGTAGACTTAGAGTGGGAAAGGGGATCTTGGCTATCCTAGTACAACACTTTGGTTTTACAGATAGGGAAACTGAGACCCAGAGAAGTTAAACGTCTTGCCTGAGGTCACACTAGTAATGACAAAGGCAGGATATTCTTGGATATTTTGGTTAACTGAGAATTCCTATAGGTACTATGTTTGGGTTACCAATTTTCAAACCAATTAAAATATATGAAACACTAAACCTTCCTTGAATGTAATTTTTATTTTATTCACAAGGTTCCAGAGGACTTTTAATATCTCAGGGTCACTATTTTGAAGAACTTACTGTACAGAACCACAAAACAATTTTGTTTTACAGTGGCATAGTGGAAGAAGCATTTTTGGTGGTAACAGAGGAGCTAGGTGTTGATCTCATCTCTGCTTAGTTAACCACATGGTTTAAGCGTGTCATCTTTTCTGGATTTAGTTTTCTCATGATTAAAGTGAAAGATTGAAATTAGTTGATTTCCAAAGTGACTTCCATCCACAAATGCTGTATGTTATTAATAAAAGCATTCACTATTATCTATACCTAATTTCATCTTTGAACTTTCTGACATTTGAATATTGTTAAGCACTTAAAGCTAGATATGCAGAGAATAAATTAGAACTATTTCATTCTATGTTTCAGTGTCTACATTGATTTGGGTCCATGTGGTAAGTTGAAGAGTATAAGAAACCTAAATATGTACAGATTTCTCTGGATGCTGTCTGTCAATGTGGTTTAACCTTTGCCTCTAAATTTATGATGTAACATTCTAATTTTTTGTTTGTTATCCCAGTCAAGGAGACAAAAGCCAAAAGAAAGAGGAAGCTAATTGTCGACAGCGTAAAAGAACTGGACAGCAAGACAATTAGAGCCCAACTAAGTGATTACTCTGATATCGTCACTACTTTGGACCTTGCACCACCCACCAAAAAATTGATGATGTGGAAAGAGACCGGAGGAGTAGAAAAACTTTTCTCTTTGCCTGCTCAACCTTTATGGAACAATAGACTACTGAAGGTAATGTTTGAAGTTTGTCATATGATTTCAGTTATCTTGGGGGCTTGACAAAAGGCAGCTCGGTGGAGCAGTGGATAAAGCACTGGGCCTGTAGTCAGGAAAATCTGAGCTCAAATCTTAACTCATACATTTAATAGCTTTGTGACTCTAAGTAAGTCATTTAACCTCTGTTAGTCTCAAGTTTCCTAAGTGTAGTGGGGACCATAATAGCACCTTCCTCATAAGGTTATTGTGAGGATCAAATTGAGATATTTGTAAAGTGCTTAACACATAGCACCTAACATCATAAGTATGTATTCCATTCCACAAGTACATTTTGGTAATACAATAACACTTATTGGGCTCTGTCTAAAAAAATGAAATTTAACAAAAGCTTTCCTATTAGAATGCCCAGACATTTTTTTTTTTAAGCACACTTAAATTTATTTTACTTTTCATGCTCTGGTTCAGAATCATTGCAAACATACTGCTTCAATAGTTCTTTTAGATTTTTGCAAATATTTTTGTTTTTTAAACATATATATATATATATATGTATATATATGAAACATTCAACACATCAAAGAAGAGAGTAGATCTCCAAACAAAAAAAAACCTCAGAACATCATCTGTTTACATTTTGATGGTATAAGCAGTGTTTCAACAAAATAGAGATAACAATTATTGTGCCTCCTTAATCAGTTTGTGACCGTAGGAAGTTTTCTTGCCTTTGTTTCTTTTAAAAAATATATGGTTGTAATCAATGTGTAATTATTCATACTCTCTTAATTTTGTTTTGCATCATTTCTCTTTTTCCTCCCATATATTTGTAGTCTTTACATTTGTCATTTTTTATGGCTTTATAAAGCCCTAATCTATTGGTGTGCATTGATTTAGTCATTCCTTAATTGCTGGCCACAAAGGTATAGGTATTTGTCATTTTAAATTATTGTTTGTGTGTTTTGCTATCTTATTTTACAGTTATCTGGTTGAGAGCTGCACAAGAGAGATATTATTCTTCAATGTTTACATGAAAACTTTGCTCTTTAATTATTTCCAGATTTTTGCAATTGAGGTTCCCTAGAAGGCTGATTTCAAGTTATATGGGGCATCAACATGTAGTATATCTGAGGTTTAGTATAGAGCCAGTTGTTTATATTTTTATGTACATCTCTTTTAGCTCTTTACACGCTGTCTCACACCTCTTGTGCCAGAAGATCTTAGGAAAAGGAGGAAAGGTGGTGAAGCAGACAATTTGGATGAGTTCCTCAAAGATTTTGAAAATCCAGAGGTACCCAGAGAGGAGCAGCCACCACAGCAGCAGCAGCAGCAACATGATATTATTGGTTTGTAATGTAGTGATTTTTTTTTTTCCATGCTTAAACTGGTATTTAGGTTGAAATTCATGGATGATTATCACATTAGTTGGACTATAAGCTGCACTGTAGAATAAGATATCTTTGAGTGAACCTAAATAAATAGAAATAAAGCAAGAGAAAATAAATGCATTGTGGGCCACTTTTAGGTTTCACAAAAATCAGATTTGATTGGGGGGAGGTGGGTGGAGTATAGTGATTTGTTCTATGAGTATATGACTATAGTATATCCTTTTCAGCCTTGAAAAAGTAGGCCTCTCAACTTTACATCAAATCTAATCTTTATATGATGTTTGCAGATGAACCTATTATAGAAGAGCCAACCCAGATACAGGATTCAGTGATGGAAGGCAGCAGAACCAATGCAGATGATTCTGCCATGCCACCGCCACCACCTCAAACAGGAGTAAAACGCAAGGCACAGCATGTTGATCCAGAGCCTGTGTTACCTGTAAGTAAGAAAATGTTATATGTATAGCAAAAGTGTACCTTTCTACTCTATCGCTTTGATACTTCAATATGATTAGTCTCTGTTATTAGAAGCATATTAGACACTGGTCAGCAAAGTAAATCAGGCATGTAGTAATAAGTATTGTTGACAAAGGGACAAAGAATTGTCACTTGAAAAAGGACTTAGGATTTTTAGGTCCTAATTTAAGTGAGAAAATAATGAATAAAGTCCTGTCCTTTGAGTTAGGAAGACCTGTGTTCCAGCTTTAGTTGTACATAATGGCTCTGTGAAGCTGGGAGAGTCATTTGTTTTTTTTCAATGGCCCATTTCACCTTCTTAAGACAGAATAGTTACTGATCTATATTGGAAGAGGAATTTTTGTTACTGAGAGTTCCTTTTCACTTATGCAATCATAGGTCTTTCCAAAAATGCTTAAATTTAGGTGAAAATTTGAGATACCGTATTTGAGAACTTTTCTGATCAAGTGAGTATCATGGATTTTTTTCTTTACTACTCCTCATTAGTACTACTGTTCATTCCCCATGTTTGAAGTCCCTTATCTTAGTCTTTTAGTTTGAAGAACAGGAGCTCTGAGTTAACGTGTTCACAGTCCTCTACTATGTGGAAAAGACACAGAGAAATGAAGAGAGATCTAAGACAGGCTAGAGTCTCAGATTCATGCAAGTGTTGGGAATATTATTATTCTCCGTTATATAAACTGCCCTGCATTTTGTGTAGCTATTTTCTTGTGTTACTGAATTTTTCTAGAATATTGGGGGGAGAATATAACAGCAAGGGCTCTGACATACACCCAAGAGGGCCTGCTGTACAGCTTCTTAGATTTGTTTTTTTCTAAAAGGAAAGCAACTTTGGGTGGGGGGTGGTGTTGTCAACAGTCTTATTTATTTAATCAAGCACATATATCATTCACTTAGTTCAGCAGGGAAAGTCAGCTCCCTGAACTTTAGAGAAAATACAAGCAGAAATTACAAACAGAAAGACCAACAGACAGGGCTTCCAGCTATCTGACCATAGACAATACATACATCATTACCAGAGAGACAAGCACCAACATCTGGTTTTTCAGAGCCTTGGGGTGGAGGGGAGGGGTGGGACTCCTTGGTGGCTACTCAGAGTCTCTTGTGGCACTCCAACCTTCATCCAAAAAATAAACCCCAAAGTAAAACCTTACCTCAGAGTATAACACTTTTCAGAGGAGGGCAGGACCCTCAGGACCCAGTGTCTCATTAAATGGGCTGGGAGGATCTTCAACTCTTCCCCCCACCCACCATTAGCCTTACATTAACATCACTGTGGGAAGGTTGACAGTTTTCAAATTATTGTTTACCTGTCTTAGAGAGGGAAGGGGCTGAAATGATGTGTACCAGAAACGTAGGTGCTTCATTTTCACATTTTTGGGCCCCCTAGCATAAGCCCATGATATGGGATTTGGCAGCAGAAGACTGAGGCACCAAAAACCCCTTTTGAAAAGCCCAGCCTATATAGATAAAAAGGGTCTTTTGGATGTGTTTTGATTATATAGAAGAACCAGCTTTTCTGTGCCCTCTGGTGGTCGGGAGTTGTAATTAAAGCATATTATGCATTGTCCTAATTCAAAATTGCAATACTTCTTGAACTTTGTGTCAGAACACCATTCCATAATACATTAACACAAGATGCTAAAACTGAGATGAAATGGAAAATGGACCCTGAAGGTGATATCAGATACTTCATTCTTAAAAGTTTTTGAATGCCACTACTAAAAGGCTATTTAGAACTACTACCCTATCTTGTTTGTTGTGAGGAAACCAGTTTACAAATATAAGCCATATTTAGCATTATTGCTCCCCTCTGCTTTCCACTCTGTCCTTGAGCTTTTCTTTACCAACTTTCAATTACTTAAAGCAATTGATAATGTAAAACAGTAAAAATCTAAGACAATTTTTCATTCTGATAGCTAATTATGTGTCAGTTTAGTTGCCTGTAGTGTTTTGCTTATGGCTTTGTGTCAATCCTGTTAAAATATTTACCATATAATTTTTTCATGAAAAACAGCCATTTTTCTTAATGGTTTTTAAAGCAGTTGGCAAAATTTCTCCTTTATTTGGAACATTTGTCTACTCAATTTATCTTTAAGAAAGAGGGGTATCCACATTAGAATTGTTATTCTAGTCTTAGGTTTGGAGAGAAAGTAAGAAAATTTGACCTTGTATTATTTTTAAAATCTGTTTATTTTTAATTACTTTCATTTCTGAATTATCCAAAAAGTCTTCCTTTGTAACAAAGATCAGGAAGGAAAAAAAGAAGCAATTAAGCAAGGCAAAGCATGCAGGGACCACATGCAACAGAATATGTAATATTTCACACCCTTGAGTCTCTCCACTTTTCCAAAAAGGAGAAGTACCTTTTCTGTTTTCTAGGACCAAGCTAGGTCTTACATGGCATTCACTTTTAGATTTACCCTGGGTCAGTTCATATTGATCTTCACGTACTTTGATTTCTATATGTTCATCATTTATTATAGTGCAATTAGTATTACCACAATGTAGCCATTCCATAACCAATGGCCATCTACTTTGTTTTCAACTCCTTTCTGCCTCAAAAAGTGCTGCTGTGATATTTTAGTATAATGAGACCTTTGATCTTTGGCTAGCTATGTGATGAATGAGTCAAAGGGTATGGATGTTTTTATTATTTTTGTGTAATTCCCAGTTGCTTTATAGAATGGTTGGATTTAAAGTTCCGCCAATTCTGCTTGTCTTTCTGTACCTTTCCAAACTTAGATTATTCCTGTCTTTTTCATCTTTGATGCTTATGTAATTATTCTTTTATCCATGGTTTGGAAGTCTTTCATATGGTTAATAGTTTAAAATTCTTTTGAGAACTTTTCACATCCTTTGACCCAGTATTCCTGAAAACTTGATCTACTTTGAACTGGCATGTTACATTTACATTGCTTCTTATCATTTTTTTGAATATCAGCCTGAACATTTGCAGCAGTTGGAAATCCCACCTGTAGAACTTCCCCCAGAAGAGCCTCCAAATATCTGTCAGCTAATTCCTGAGCTGGAACTTTTGCCAGAGAAAGAGAAAGAAAAAGAGAAAGATAAGGAAGAGGAAGAAGAGGAGGAGGTAATAAACTCAGAAGACTGGCTGTGCTATTTTCACGTGGCTTTGTTTTTGTTTTAAATGTGTGTTATATTAAGCGATACTGAACATTTAAAGGGCTCTACTGCCACAGAAGGTTGAGTGGAGAAAAATTGGATATGCTTATCCCAGAGAAAAGGTATAAAGAAACCATGAATTGCTTTCTTGAAACATTTAAAAGAGAGATTGAACACTTCTGTGATTCAAGGGCAAAAAAGTTAAAAGGGAAGTTGATTTCTATAAAATCTAATTTCCTCACAATTAGAACTGGCTTAAAAGGGGGAGTAGACTTCCTTCTTAAGAGAGTCCCCTTGTTAGGCATTCAAGCTAAGAGTTAGGCCCATTTTTCAGTATACTGGAGAGAAGGTTAAGTCTGCAAGAGGAAGGAAAATGAGTATTTTCTAAGGAACCTTCCATTTCTGAGCCTTTGTGATCCTTATTGTTACTAAGAGGTACATGGAGGGTCTTTCCGTGGACTTTTTTTTAATGTGTCTTTCAAGGCATGAACTTTGATACTGTTTGCCCAATATTTTCTTTAAAAATTTAAGATTGAATCAGCCAACATTTCATTTATTAACCTTGGGGATTAAAGTGTTCCACTGAAACAAAATTATCCTTTTAAACAGTAAGATCTGGTTTTTTTTTTAATGGGAATATTTTAAAAATATACTGCTCTGTGCCTTCCTAAACTATTAGTGACATAATTTAACCTTTTCTTTAAATACCATGATCATGCAAAAGAACATAATGTGGTGGCATCAGTTCTGGAACCAGAGCCTCTGGCTTTCATGCTTCATTACCTGTGGGGCATTCAGCAAATCAGCTTACCTCTTTGAACCTCAGTTTCCTCATTTATAAAATGAAAGGATTGGACTTGATAAGGTCCTTTCTAAGTCTTTTAATTCTATGAACTGATGATTCTGAGTATCAGTTACTGTACTGTAATATGGTATAGTAATGCCCTCAGTGACTATTTAGTTGTGTATAGATGTTTACCCTCCACTTAGTGTTTCCAGAGTTAAGAATTCTTTCCTATAATTTCTTTTTCTTAAAAATAAACTGTCTCATTGACATTGCAGTTGTCAGTATGTCTTTTCTAGTGAAACTTCTGCCATTCTCCTTTGATCTACTGTGAGGCAGATTTCTAATATCATTAAAATTCAATGTACAAAAAAAGCAATTGAACCGTAATTGAGTTGAAGGCAGAGTGTTAAATTCACTGCAAAACTTGAGTGCTGGCTATTTAACAAAATAAACAAAAACACAACATAATGTTATTTTTTTGGTTTTCTAAATCAGTATGAACTGTAAGGAAGGATCCATTTCTGTTTTGAGTTTGACACCCAATGGTTTAAGGAATTTTGTGAGGTTTAATAGGCATGAATAAGCTTTTATAATTGGACCTCTCTTGCATATCCAGAAACCTTTTTCACTTAACTCTAATTCTTTACTGTGTCTTAATTGTGGTAGGTGACTTTTCAATAAATGGAATACTATTTATTTTATTTACAATACAGCAAAAAGGCAGCATGTCCTAATATCTATTTACTGATAAACTGAAACAGGAGTGATGGTGCTAGAATTTGAGGAAAGCAAATTTTTATTTTGATACTTTTTAAATTTTACTTAGGGCTAGATTTGGCAGACTGTGGCCAGAGGGCTAGTCTAGCTTTTATTTGATACCTTTCAAAATCAGATTTAAGGTCCCTTGAGGCCTAATGTCCTGGAGTGGAAAAAACACTGGAGTTGAAAGTCTTAGACCTCAGTTTCTAATACTTGGATATAGTAGCTACAAGGTCCTAAAAACTATACCTCAATTTCTTCATTATCAAATAAATATCTACCCTGTTCATTTTATAAAATTGTTGTGAGGTTTTGAAGTGATGAAGTGTGTAAAGTATTTTAAACAGCTAAACAAATGTAAGGTAGCACTAGTATTAGGTTCCTATGACACCCATAAATTTCGTTACAGTTCTATGTTTATCTAAAATATTGTAGTATTTTTAACCAAGAGTTGTTATGAAGTCAAAGGCACTCCACGTATACATGTTTTGGATATTGTTCTTAGGAGTACAAAGTACTTCAGTGTTTGTCTAAACTTTGTAGCAACAAGAGCTTGAGGGAATGTGTACCTGTAGAGAAGCAGAGGGTAAAAGCTGTCTTGATGTGATGTATTCTTGGTTCTAGAACTGCTTTTAAAGGGCTGTACATACTGAATTGTAAGGCTTTTGCTTTGTGCTAAGTATTTTGTAGCAGCAGCTTTTGGGGCTATTTAGAAATAAGAATTTCGGGTTTTTTTCCAGTTAGGTTGTGTTTAATGTATGATATTAAATTATTTTTTTTTCCTTTCAGGAAGAAGATGCTACAGGGGGTGATCAGGATCAAGAAGAAAGAAGATGGAACAAAAGAACTCAGCAGATGCTTCATGGTCTTCAGGTAGTAACTGATTTGCTTTTAGAGAAGAATGATAAAAGGGAGCATGTGATTTAGTAATTATCCCCTTCCCCAAAATTTACATAATAAAAATTAAAAGGCACATATTATGTGAAAACTCTTTATTTTGAGGGTGTTGAAGTACAAACGCTTATTAAATTTTATGCCACCCACAAAAGACAGGAATGCAAACCAGGTGGTTTTATTCATAACCCCTAGGTCCTAACCAGCAGCATGGCTTTTTCTCAAAAGAAGTTGTCTTTGTGGATCCTAATAGTACCTTTTTTCTGTTACATCAAGAAATTTGCATATATCAAATAGTAGATAGCTTTTAACTACCTTTTTTTTAAGACCTTACCTAGGAAACCCTGTATATTTTTATAGTTGTCTCCCTTTGTGCTTTGAAAGATACTCTTTGTACTAAGGTTAGGAACATGTATGCCATATAGAGTACTTGTCAAATTTACGAGATAAAAGAACACTTATATAAACTTTTATATGAATAACTTAGAGTTCTGTGGGCCATACTGAGTAAATTTTATACTATGTTTAGGTAGTTGTATTATGTAGCTATATTAAAGGAATTACTATTGTTTAATAATCTTAACCCCTTGAATTTACGTAATTCCCACTTAATCCCAAGATAAATTATGTGTGTCTGATTTTTGTCCTCCTGATTGATGTGAAAATTCTTTGGTCTCTTGACAAAATAATCTTATCAGCATTTAGTTTCTTTTCTTGACCTCAGGCAACAAGAACATATTGATCTGGTACCTCCTGGTACCTCATCATTAAATGGTACCCAAGAGTACACAATCTTGAATGGATACACAGTTCAGAAAATTCACCACTGTAATATTTCTGTGGTACTATTTAGTTAAGTGTATTTTTAGTAGGTTTGGCCAAAAATTGATTTGCAGATTATTGGTCCTCATCTAATACAGAATAGTTATTGACTTACTGTAGCATATTTTTCTGTCATCTCAAATTATAAAAGCTTTCTTAAATTGCTTATTCAGTCTACCTTTTATTCGTTTTTCAGAGAGCTCTTGCTAAAACTGGAGCAGAATCTATTAGTTTGCTTGAGTTGTGCAGAAATACGAACAGAAAACAAGCTGCAGCAAAATTCTACAGCTTCTTGGTACTTAAAAAGCAGCAGGCTATTGAGCTGAAACAAGAGGAGCCTTACAGTGACATCATTGCAACACCTGGACCAAGATTCCATATAATTTGAATGTCTCAATGGATTATATAGCTAGTGTTGATTTCACTAGTACAAATGAATTGCCCCCAATGTGTAGGGCACACAAGACCATTACAGAAAATTTAGATTTTTGTCTGTATAAAGTATCTCTTGCCCCTTTTTTCTATTTTTAATTTACCATCTTCATTTTTAAGGGAAACTGCTCGGGTGGGTTTTGTTTGTATCTAATGGGAGATTTATTCTCCAGGACCCAGATAATGATTTTAACAGTTCAGAGCAGATGTGTGCAATATTGGTGCATGTAATGATGTTGAGTTGCAATGAAAAGTCAAGATTTGTATCTTAATTCTCCATTAGTGCATTTGAAAAATTAACCTCTCTGGGAAAAGCCTGCCAACCTCAAAACATTTATTAAGTACCATTTATTATGTTTAGGGTACTTGATCAAAAAATGTCTGCTTTCACAGAACAGAACTGAATTTTCTCTAAACTTTTTGCTCTGGTCTTTGGCTATCTGAAAATTATGGACAAATTTCTCCCCAGTTGAGATATTTAGTAGTTTCTACATCAATAGGAATTGGTTTGTAGCACACTGAAAAATCCTGTAATGATTTAGCTTGGAACAAACATCTCTGCAGAGCACTTGCTGAAACCGAACCTCCTCAGATGAAAGGCCAGACTTGTTTAGGCTAATGCATTCCCAGTGTCCTCTGAATCATCTAGTTCAAATCCACATCATTCTCACTCATTGTCAAGATGGCATTTTTATCATTGCCTTGGAGACTTGCTATAACAGCCACTATAGCAAAGGATTTAAGTTCATTGTATGACTCCAGGATGAGCAATGGCAGATTTTCTTTCAGGATTAAAGAGGAATTCTATACACATAAGCTATAAATCAAGTTTTTTTAAAATAAATAATAATAAGGGTTTTCAGATAATGAACCATTTATTTGGGACATTCAAATCATGGGGGAAAAATCAAGGAATACAATACTACAAAATGTCTTGTATGACAAAGGGGCAGACTGATGGGAAGCCACGTACCTTGATTATACTTAGTAAGCAGAACAGGCTATGTTAACTGTAATGGCTTTTCTGATATTTATTATAAGTCTTAGCATTGATCTATTTTTCCAATACTGCACACTCCTGTGTTTGGACATTTATTTTAATAGCTTTGCAAGAGAAAATCCTGCACCTGGTTTCCTATAATTTAAAAAACTAAAATGAAAAAGCAAAAAAAAATAATAATAAAGGCTTTATTGTTAACAGACCAGATAGAACCAGAAATTATGTGAATATGTTGATTATCAAACATGTCTTAACTTTTTTTAGGGCAAAATTACACTAAAAGTTCTGGCATAAACGTTGGCACTTTGGTGGAAAAGATTAACTTTTGAGACTCAGAGTTCCGTATATACCCAATAATGTAAAATTATGTGAAATGTTTTAAAAATTTGTGAGACTGCATAATTACTGTTTTAATAATTCAATTTCTTGAGAAAGGTAATTGTATAAAATTGCTACTGCAGCTTTATTTTCAACATGACGTGCCTGTAAACCATGGAATTCCCCCCTTTGTAAAAAGACATTGTAGATAATTTGAATGTTTAATTATAGACAGGTCATTAGTTTCTTGTTACACATTTTGTTAGTCTGGTTTTTGTTGCTTATCAGGTTTAATATTGTTCTTGAAAATAGTTGATGCTGTGTTATGTATAACTTTTCTAATAAAAGTTGTGTTATAAGCTGTATTTTTCTTATTTTTGTTTTAATTTGAGATAAAATTTTTATAGCTGGAAGGAAACTTAGAGATCATGATGATTAGTCCTCTCATTTTACTTGCTCAAGGTTGTAAACTGTAAACAACAGAGCCATAATCTGAAATCAGATCTTCTGAGCCCAAATGAAATGCTTCTTACACTGCTATACAATGTTCCTTTCTCTTAATGAGAAAAAATAAACAATAGCTCAAAATGTTGCCTTTTGTTCACTTTATCTTGTCCAGTGAATAGAAATATTTTACAGGTTGCAGTCCTTTCACAATTTAAACCATCTTCATGATTGGTGGCCAAATAATTTCATCACCTGCTAGCCAGTCTTGTGATGAGCTTCTGAACTTGGACTGATTTGGGGATAGCAAAAACACAATATTTTATCAGGCTTTTGAAATAGGAGTCATCAGAGTTTCCAAGTCTAGGGATAGATAACTTTTGAGAACTTTCAGTCCATGAGGTATCAGTGCAGTTTTAGTAGAGGAGAGAAGGTAAGGCTAAAAGTAATGTTTTTAATACCATCTTAATAAAATGCAGTAGGTCTTGGAACACTTGCCTTTTTTTTTTTTTTTGGTTAACAGCTTGTGATATGAAAGTAGTTGAAGGAACTGGAACCATTTAATCTAGAGAAGGGATGGGGGAAAGAAATATGTTTTGCTTTAGCCCCCACAAGACAATACTAGAAGCAACAAGGTAAGTTTCAGAGCGTCAGTTTCCAACTCAAACTTAGAGCTACCCAAAAGTGGAATGGGCTACTTCCAAAAATAGGGCATACTATAACATTTGTAAAGCTGTTGTCTTCATATATAGTAATTAGTTGGCATATAACTGCTTGTTTCCTCATCACTTCCAGAGGTCTTTTTAACTGAAGATGGATGACAATTTAGAGAGGATTCCTATTAGGGTACAGATTAGACTACTCCTGAGGTGTACCTATTCCAACTCACTTTTGACATGATTAAGTGCTACTTGGGAGACAAGATAATATGAAGTGATGGCAGTTTGTTATCCTTGTACCTTTTGGAGGAGATTACAGAAGTGAGCGGTGTTCATTAGCTAATGTTCAAGCTATGGTGTGGAACAAAGGAATATACATACATACTACAGTGTATCCCAAAGTAGGGGTCTGGCTTTTCTTCCAAAGGAATACAGCAACTGAGTGTGAGAGACAGCAAAGTGTTGTTTCCAGAGAGTTTACTAGTTGACGAAGTCACTAAGAATAAGAAAAGAGAGCTAGCAGACTGCAAGTGGACTCAACCAATCAGGAGACAGCCTGGCCTTCAGAAAATTACAAAGTTCTTGATAAAGGGGCCCAAATCCAAAACTAGCTTAAACCAGTATGAAAAAAATGACCTAGAATAACTGGGAGAAAGCTTTCCCTCCCCGCTTGCTTAATGAATGTCATGCATATAAGCAGACACATGCTGTATAATATTCTCCATTTTCTGATCATGGGTCCTATGTTGAAGCATGTTTGGGAAGGGGGATCACACCAAGGATGGTTATGTAATGGCCATGTAGAGAAGGTGGTGACCCAGTGGAGAACGGAGCAATCCGTCTCCTGATGAGAGGATCTGCCCTGAACTAACAGTACAAGAACTCTCTCACTTCTGTATCCAGCACTCCCTCCTGGAAAGGGGGTTGGAGTCCACTTTGGCCAAGGCGTTCAATTCCTCTGAACTCTTGCTTTAATAAATTTTCCTTGATACCTTTTTAGTATCAAGCGTGTTTCTAACATGAGTGTCTATTTAGGGGGTAAGTCAGAACTAAGACTCATTACTTCAAATGACTTGTGATGTTTCCTTTTGGGTTCTAAGAGCCAAAAACTCCTCAGTGGATCTGATAAGGATACTACATAGAACAATTGTTCCTGAGCTGAGCCTTCAAGGAAACCAGGAATTTGAGGAGGCAGAAGAGAAGATGAAATGCATTTCAGGAATGGAGACCAATCTGGTTCTGGGAAAAGCAGGATAAGTAGGCTTGTTGGGTACATAAAGTATGGAAATGTCCTGGGTGGCCTTTCTCTTCATTTGTCAGTGCCTTATTTTGGCTACTGTGACTCACCTCATGGTTAAAGGTGATCCTAAATGTATGAATTTCTTATTATAAAAGTGAGGCTAAGTGATGGCCAATATTATTAACGATTGTTATTGTTATTGCTACTTGCTATTAAAACTAAAATACAACCCCCAGTTTTGGATACTTTTTCTAAGAAGAAACATTTGTTTCACCTATAAATATGATTTATTACAATTTTTTCACTTACCTGTTTAGTTTCATAAGACTACCTGTCAAAAGCACATTTTTTACTTCTAACTTAATGCAGAATGTTCCCCTGTATTCCCTAGTTTGAAATCTAGATTCTAAGATAACAGTAACTTCTCTCAGAGTCATTCTTTGGACATTTATTGCTATCCAAGTTAAGCAGACTTCAATCACCACTTCCCAGTGTCACTGACTACATAGCATTCTTTGGTTAATCATGGAAACTAATTCATCATAGGTCTTCCTCCCGATGATTGCCAGCTGCATCTGAAGCTACTGAATAATGACCAATTACAAGGCAAACGTGTTCTGGTCAATTCAACAGACATTTATTAAGCACCTGGAAATACGAATGAATGAAACATCAAGATGCTTAATATTCTATTAGGAAATAGAATAAACATAAAGAATAAATAGGAGAAAATAATGGCACTAGGAAGTGGGATCATGAAAGGCTTCATGGAGAAGAGGATATGGGATACCTCTTAAAGGAAGCATTTACATAAAGAAGAAATGAGGGAGTAAAGGATTGCCTTCAAGGCAACATAAGACGATACAGAGAAGGTATGCGACAGTAGAACACTATGTAAGGAATGGAAAAACAGCCAGTTTGACTGGATCATAGATTGTGAGGAGAGTATAATGAGCAAGTCTGAGTAAGCCAAACTGAGGTACTGGCGAGATGCTGGGGTCAAGATGTCTTTAGGCTCCTGGAGCTCAAACGAGAGGTCCTGATTAGAGCTAGTGCTTGGGAGACATTTGCATAGTAGTGACAGACTAAACCACAGGAGTGAAGGAGACTGCCAAAGGAAAACTGGTAGAGAATGGAAGCCAAGCTCAGACCTTTAGGAAGAGAATATTAAGCTGGTGAAGAAGATAGAGAAAGTGGGACTTTTTCAAAACTCAGTCAATGGAACTGGAAGCCAAGAAAAAGTGCTGACTGCTGAATTACTGCTAAGAAAAGACATCTTCCCTGTGCTTTTAGAAGAGGATCTCAGTTCTTAGGGTATTTCCGCAAACAATAACAATTCACCTTTATGTAGGTTTTTAAGTTTTATAAAACACTTTTCTCACAAACAAACCCCATGACTGAGGAAGTTGCAAATATTTTTATTCCCATTTTAGATAAGGGAACTAAGTGACTTACCCATGCTGGGCATTTTGACAGTCAGTTACCAGGATTTGATAGATACCAGTGGTTCTAACCCCTAGATGTACTGCTTTTTCCACTGCTCTTCTCTACCTCTGTGAATCTAGAACGCTGAATTATAAAATTATGGACAAGTTCTCCAGAGATCATCAAGTGCTACCTCCTGTCCTCTAAACTGTCCTGAAAAAAAAAACTGATGTCTCAAATTTCTAAAGTAGCATTCATTTAACAAATCTGTCATAAAACAAAGGTCCTAAATGTTTAGAACATTCCCATATATGCCAAAGCATTCATAAGAACATTCATTATAAAACTAGAAATTAAGCAAATGTCCAAGTGGGGAATGGCTAAACCAAGTTGTAATATATGAGTTGCGATGGAATATTGTTTCACTGTAAGAAACTATAACTATGATGAAGAGAGGCATGGGAAAATTTGTATGAAATGACACAAACTGATGGTAAGTAAAGCTGGAAAACACCGTGCATAAGAACAACCATCATAAAACAATCAAAAGTGAATATTGTGAAATGATAAAGGGCAAGCTTTACTGCATAAAAAATTTGTTTATAGGGGAGGCAGACTACGGGTATGGAACACTGCATAAAATAGACTTTCTTCAATATGTTGGCTATTTTTTAAACAATATTTTTATTCTTTGTTTTAGGGCTTGACTCTGGCAGAGAATGGAGAAAGGTAAACACTGGGAAATGTAGGGATATAAAAATAAAATGTATTTAAAACATAAAAGAAACTGCATTTGAAAATAGAAAATCATGTAAAGATGTGAACTGATGCAGAGTGAAGAACACAGAACCAAGGAAAACATCGTGCTTAATGACTCCAGCAAGGAAAACAGAAGCAAAAGATCAAAACTTAAAGGAAGTGCGATAGAGGACCATTACAGTGTGACTGTTGGCCCTAAAGCAAAAGAGAAAAAAGATACACTTCACTTCCTTCAGTGCACAGATGGGGACTATGGGTGTGGATCCTCAAATAGACTATAGGACCAAGTCGATATGTTTAATTACTTTTGTTGCACTACTATTTTTTCTTTCTTATTTTGTTCTTTATTGGGAAAGGTGGCTCATTTTGAGAAAGGGAAGAGATATACTTGGAAATAAAGCTGAGATCAAAATGAAAGATTATATCAATACAATTTTATGAACAAATATAACTTCTATGTCCTAAAAAAAAGTATCAGACAATACTTATTTTAATTGACTGTACAACTTCATTCAGGCCTTTCTGCAGAGTGTGCTATAAACCATAAAATCACTAACAAAATGAATGGGTATCAAAGCTTTTCATATCCATTCTTTTTTATTCCATTCACAGGTTGAATGAGTTTGGGGGGGTTTCCTTTTCCAAGCAGTGAAAAGCATAGAAGTATATGGTAAGAGCTATAAGGAAAAGGAGCTCAAGTGTTCTTGGGAATATTAGTATATCTAAGTTTTCCCATACCGACAACTTCACTGGTGATGGGGCAAATACTTTATCTCTGGCTCTAGCTTTTAGCTCCTAATTCAGAAAAACAGTCAAAGTTGGTTTTATTGGTTTTATAATGTGATTTTATAATATAATTAGAATGTAAGCATTGGAGGGGCTGAATGGTGTGCTGCCCTTGGAGTCAGAGGCCATAGGTTTGAGTCCCAGCTCTGTCTTAGATGATTGACCTTGGACAAGTCATTTGATCTCAATCTCCTGATATGTAAAACTAATACTCTTCTATTCAAATCCAACGCCAGGGCCACATCAGAGAGAATTAAAGTCCTACTTTGATGCCTTACTGTGGGGTGGATGTGACCTAGGGTTCTTGAAAGTTAGCCTAACCAAGAATAAGCTAGAGAGGTTTCAGGTACCCACTAAGCAAAAGATCGTCTGCCTTGAGGGCCTACCCTCCCAAATTCAGGAAGGTTCATTAGAAGAAGCTTATCTTGTCTACCAGTTCAATTCAACTTAACAAGTATTAATATCATCCTCATCCTACCCTCCAGTCTCCAGGCATCTTCACTCCTGAACCATTCCAGGCAGCCCAGATCCTACATAAGCCCAGAACCAGCCTACTTGCCTCCTGACCTCTTCATGCAGTGCCACGTCCAGACTTTTGGTCTTCATCAAGTCTTCAAAGGCTTTCCCCTACCTGATACAATACCTGGTATTTGTCCATTTCAAAGAAGTCCAGTGACATCACAGGTGATGTCTTGACTTGAATCTGAACTGGATTTAAGGAAGGTAGAGTTGCACAACATTGTCAGCCTCACTCTCTTCTTGAGTCACCAAAGGCTAGTAGTAGAACAAAAGTCAGGGTGGCTGGCTTTGGCCCAAGAGGCAGTGGATGACCTTGGCATCTTTGATGCCTGATCAAGCTCCAGTGCTCCATAGTGCCTTCTTTAGCTGCCTTCATGACCTGTTGGAACAAATTGCTCTCATCCACCCATGTCTTCACCTACTTGAGAGGCCTGTTGGTTACCCTTAACCTGGTGTAGCCCATCTGCCGAGATGGTTTTACTGGGGGTGTGGACATTGTATATACTACAGTTTCCTGGGGGAGGGCCTGTTTGAAGTAGGATCAGGAAGAATGTGCTGCTGAATTATTATTTCTTTTAATGAATGAATTGTAAGGATTTATTATCATACGCCAAACATTCTGCTAATTATTGGGTATGCAAGTACCAAAGTGAGACAATGTCTGACATCAAGGAGTTTACATTCTAATAAGTGGAGACAAAGTTTGGGGGGAGGAAGGAAAAGGCACCTGACAAAGGCAACTCTCTAAGACCATAAATCAGTTACAGAATTACATTTGTGATAATAGTTTCCTCTTTAGGGAATCCCTAATTACGTGGTGACAGAACTCTGAGACTTCTTTGACTTTTCCATCACTGAGATGAGCTCCAGGAAGTTCATCATTGGGAAAAGCTCATCATCCTGCAAGATCCCATCAGCCTTGGTATCCCTCTGATTAGAGGATATGGCTCTGAACACCAAAGTCTCCATTTAAGGAGGGAACTCAGCTCAGAACATCTCATTTTGCACCGGGCTGTACTACCTAAGGACTTTTTTGACTTTTCTCCTAGGTGGTATAATTGGACTCAGGAAGATCTAAGTATGAATCCTCCCTTTTGACACTTACCAGCTGGGTGACCTTGGACAAATCACTTAACCTCTCTCAACCTGTTTCCTCATCCATAAAATGGAGGTAATTAATAGCACCTCCTTCCAAGGGTTGTTTTGAGGATAAAGTGAAATAACATATGTAAAGTACTTTGCATATCTTAAGGCATTATACAAATGCTAGCTATCGTTATCATTACTACTACTACTGCTACTACTACTACTACTACTACCACTACTACTACCTCTACTGTTAGTTTCAATCTGATCCAATTGGAGGGAATGTTCATCCCAATGAAACTATGGATCCTAGGAGGAAACTGAAACTGTTTATACCTCTGTCATCTCCCTCACAAGGTCTTGATAAGTGCTTTGGAAATCTCCAAAGATCTCTAGACTGGTGAGTTATGTTTATTATCCAAATACCAGTAGCATATATCTTTAGTTTTCTTTATGCTATAGTGATAGAAACCAACTATAGGTTAACTCACTAGCTTTCTGTGGCGACAAAGCAAATCTCAGATCAGTAACGTCATCAATTAAGGGTTTCCCTTGAATCACACAGATTACAACCCATCCTGTAAAACTAGTTTGTCTTTTTCCAAGTTAACCACAGGAAGTCTACCCAATGTGCTAAACGACCTCCGGTGAAGCTCTCTGTCCAGTTTCTCTGGTGCTTTAAATGTGGCAGCACTCCTCTATAGAAATGTACAGTCAAAGGCACAGTTTTTGTAGGAGACAGAACTAAAAAACACGTAACAGGAAGTCAAATGTCCAATTCGGAGTCATTCTAAAGTTGCCATTTTGAATTCTTGGCTATCCTCTGGAACCCCAGCTGCTCTAATGGAGGGCCCTTAGTGATCAGTCATGATTTATAATCAAGGATTAATTAGTTCTCAATTGGCCAACAGCTGTTCACCAGTACACCATTTTGCAGTTCAAGAATCCTACAATTTCTTTGAGCTTTTCCAACTGTGCAGACCAACTATGCTATAGAGATGCACAGAGAGAGTTATTTCCAGAAAGCATCTGACCCAAAAGGGGCTCATATCCCTTTGCAATTATTTTGGCTGCTGACAGCTTCCTATGTGAAGTAAAAATTAGGAAGGGAGTTGAATGGATTTCGGTCGTTGGTCAGTATTTGGGAAGCCCTTCCTTTGGTCCCAGGCTTATTAAAAGCCAACTCTCTGTCACCAGTTCTGGCTTATGTAGTACCTTCTATGTGCAGGGCCCTGTGCTGGAAACTGGAGGAGAAACAAAATTTAAATTGAACATGGGCCCTGCCTTTGAGGAGCATATAGTACCAAAAGGAGACATGACACCAAATTAGATAACTTCAATATATAATATCATATGACAAGTTAATTAAAAAGGTACAATGCAATGATATGTAAAGGTCAGTACCAAGTGGGGGAGGGGATCAGGGAAGTTTTCCTAGAGGAGGAAGCATCTTAGCTGGGCTTTAAAGAAAGAGTAGGTTGGGCCTGGTGACCCACACTTGCAAAACCTGCTAGGCTGAGGCTCAATGGATCGATTGAGTTTGAGAGTCCTGAACTCTGGTAGATGAGGCCAGTGGGTATTCACTGTAAGTCTGGTACAAATATAGTGGGGAAAGGTGGGGGAGGAGAGAGGGAAGTGGGAAAGACAAGTTTTCTTGAGGAAGGGTGAAATAGTCCAGGTTGGAAATGGAGCAGGTCAAAGATTTCATTCTGATCAGTAATGAGATCAGATCTAAGAGTGGTTCCTGCACTTCCAGCCAAGGTGAGATAGGAAGATCCTATCTCAAAAAATAATAATAAAAGGATGATAGACATTCAGTAGGACAAGATGGGGAATGGGGGCATTTTAGCACCATGGGACAGACTGAGCAAAGACATAGAGGAAGGAGGATATAGTGTGGGGAACAGAAAATTGCTCATTTTGCCTGGAGCATGGAGTGAGTAGACTGTATCTGGAGAAGTACCAGTCTGTGATGGGACTTGACAACTCAAGAAGCAACAGAGAGCTCCTAAAGACTGTTGAGCAGAGAAGTGATGTGATCAGATCTATGTATAGGAAAAATAATTCTGATACGAAGGATGGAAAGATTCTAATAAGCCCTGTTTGAGATAAATTGAGTTTGAGGTATGGCAGCACAGTGAAGAGACTGAGGTCAGAGTAGAGGTTAAGTCTTAGAGATAGTGATATCAAAGCAGAATATGAGATCTAAATATAACATAGAATGCCCATCTTTTGCAACCTGAGCAATTTTAAATTAGAAATTCCAAAGCACAAACCAGACTATGCTCCATTCCTACTTTTAGTCAGCCATGGTGTGTAGGCTGGGTTATCACACCTAAGCAAGACTGACCCCTATATTGTCAGATCATCCATATGTGACTGCTAAGTGTCCTGAAGGTATACAAGACTTAGCACAAAGCATCACGCCATGTCTTTTCCTAAACATGCTCTTGCCCAAACACACTCTTTCCAAAACCACATTCCTATGCTTTGTTCTTCAGACCTACTCTTTGTTCCTCCTTCTACCTAATTAGTAGGCTTCCCCTTGGGACCACATATTCTCTCCAGTAACTGAAACTCAAAACAATCCTCCACACCTGACATCCTGTGCTCTCCTTTGGGGTATAAGCCCTACTACACACCTATCTGCCTTGTTTGATGCCTCTGGGATACTGAGGGCACCGGGAGCCACAGGACCCCCAGACCTATAAGGCTATTTCATGAATTGGTTACTCTGATCGTGAAAACAGTGATATTGGTTTTTCCAGATCCCTGCCAAGCTTTGTTACCTGTCCCCTAGGCTTGGGATTGTGATTGAAAAGGAGTCAAGGAAACATTAAAAGCAAGGACCAAGAATCAACAGTGTTGCTTCTTTAGCCCTATTTTTTGGTCAGTCTCCATTACAACCATGTACATTTTGACCTCCTTGCTGTTGCTCTCTGAATTTAAGAATATGCTTTCAGTCACCTAAATTATAGAAACATGGCCAACTTGTCAGATTCTAATTGTCCGATTCAGATTGCCCACCTTATGGAGGATTACAATGAGTATTAATTCACAAGAAATCGTGTACTACAGGTGCAGAATGAGACACATTCTCAACCATTTGTCTTTGTTTGGTCATTTAGGTCTTTGTAGTTTGCCATTTCCTTCTCCAGCTTATTTTACAGATGAGGAAACTGAGGAAAACAGGACTAAGTGATTTTCCCAGAGTCACATAGCTAGTGAGTGTCTAAGGCCAGATTTGAACTCAAGAAGATGAGTTTTCCTGACTCCATGCTCAGCCCTCTATCCACTGTATCACCTAACTGCCCCAAAGCAGAAGTGCTGGTGTTTCCACCCAGTTAGCCAATGAATTGATTTCTTTTGCTTGATTATACATATCTGTTATAAGAGACCTTCTGTTTGGAGAAGTCCAGGTGGTGAGTTAGCAGGCAATGAAAAATATGCTCCCCAAAAAGCACCATTACTAAATTTTTTAAATGATATTAGAAAAAAAGTGAAAGGGACACAAATAAGATTAATATTGTTCCAACCTTATTCCATTTTATGGAGGGACAGGGTAAAGATAAAGAACTAGCCTTGAAGCCAAGATGACCTTAAATCATTCAGCAGGAAGGAACAGGGAAAGCCAGAGAGAATGATATAACCCACTGAGAAAAGGGAAGACTGGATGGGGAACAGGATGTTCTAATAACTGCAGCCTAGTAGACAGGAGATGAGCTGTCCAGCAGTGGCCCTGAGAAGAAGAAACTCATTAACTGGTACCATGGAGTGATGCCCAGCAGTATGACTAGCCAGGGAGGAGAGGGGAGAGTGGAGGGGAGAGAGAGAGACAGGGACGGAGAGACACATAGAGAGAGAGAAACAGAGACACAGATGCAAAAATGGAGAGTACCAGATGTGATCCAGCAGATGTGGAGCAGCACATGTGATGTGTAGTTGGGGAGCAGAAATGACATTATGCAATGACCAGATAAAGGCCAAGATAAGAGCAGAGAAACTGAGAGAGAAGTGGGGAGCAACAGAAATATGATGTTTAGTGAAGAGTGGCAGACACATTATACAGTGACTGAACATGTAGACCCAGCCATATGGGCCCAGAGGAAAAAGTGGGATCAAACTCAAGCAGAGCACCAAGGCATTCCCTTCTCACCTTTGAACCTCCAACCCTAATCCCATGATGCTAGTTGCCCTCTCTAAAAAAATCACTTTTCATCTCTTTTTATATACCTATGAAAGTATGTGTCATCTCTTCTAACTAAACTGTAAACTCTCTGAGGATAGTTTTTGCTATTATCTTTGCATTGCTCGCACCTAGCAGAAAACCTGGCAAATAACTGACGATTGATTGTACAGTGACATTCCCACAAGATATCAGAGGTATGAGTTATCCCTCAGAACAGGTGCCCTAGACATTCATATTTAACGTGTGTCTTCTTCCATATTTGCCCCAGACAAACACGTTCCCTATGTTTGTGCCCCATTGGACGAATCTCATCCCTCCCACTGTATGTGCATATTTTGGAAAACTGTGCCTCAGGTTGGCTTGCAAGTTGGTTGCTTTTTAGGGGGAAGAAAAAGGGAGTTGGAGTACTCCATTAATGCTTATTTCTTAGTAAGCTAATTCATTAAATAATTTTGATCTGAACTAATTGTGTCCTTTGGCTGAGCAGTAAAAGGATGTACATTTGGGTAGGTTTATAAGCTATACTAGTTGGAGTAGATATGGATTCACAGAGTATCTTAACCTTATGTAGCCTTTCTGGATACCCTATATGGCGGTGCTGAAAGTGCAATGCCCTCATTACCCATTCATTTCCTAACTCACTCTTATCATTCTACCAAAGCCATTATTTTATACAATGACTCATGGGCCATGTAAATATTAGTCTTGGTTTGTTCTGGGTGTTTGCACAGCTATCTGTGTACATTCAGGTTGCCAGGTTTCAGTTTGGAGAACACAGCCTTAAGTTCAGAGTGGACAGGGTGGGGTAAGAGATGAGTGTGCGGTGCTATCATCATCTGGTCCAGTTCAAATACAGAATTTCCACATCTTGACACATTGAAAAACAGTCCAAGCAACTGAAATCTAGGGCAATCTTTTACAGAGTGTATAGTTGGCAGCCCTCATGTAAAGTAAGACTGAACAATTCAGATCCTACTAATCTGCTGATAATCTAGGTTATCTAGAAGAAAGATTCCACTAAGCAAATTAATAAAGTAAATAGGGTTATTAGGTCAATGTTCCATCTACTCTAGAGAATAGTCTGTTTGAAAGCATCTAAGCAGGATATCTTTGTATGGACACCAATACTCCAGCCCTTCTGTGATCTCACTGACATGGGTGTTTTCTCCAGCGATACAGATCAGCAACCGCACCGTACCTTCTTCAGTGACTCCTGCATATGTTTTCCAAGAGTCCACCAGAGTCAATCCAACAGAAGTGCCGAGGGTCTTTCTTGACACATGAAGATATCAACAGAGTAGGTGAACTGTCCATCAGTTTTCCATCACTCTCATTCCATCTCTTTACACAGCCTAAGATGTCTTTGGAGGTATCCTTTCCTCAGCTCTTCCCTCACAATTCCTGTTTCGCAATGTGTTAGAGTGTGCTCATGTTCACTACTGTCCCTAATGTTGTCCTCTGGTTGAACTTCAACTTTAATTCTTCGTCATATGACATCACAATAACAACACCAATAGTATTATTAATAGCTACCATTTATATAGCACTCACTAGGTACCAGGCACTGTGCTAAGTACAATTTTTATCTCACTAATTCTCGCAACAACTCTGGGACGTAGGTGTTCTTACTTTCCCCTTTTATAGATAAGGCAACAGAGGCAACCAGAGGTTGAATGACTTGCCCAGAGCCACATAACTAGTGAATGTCTGAAGCTGTATTTGAATTTAGGTCTTCTGAGGAGTTCAGGACCAGCACTCTATCCACTGTTCCCCAGAAGAATTTTAGTATTAAAAATATGGGCCTTTATTTCGGGAATAACCTTGAGGTCATTAAAAGAACTATGCGGTTTTCCAAAGGGCAGTCCAGCCCCCTCTCCTCATTCTGTGTCTAATTCATCTGTTTATAATGTCTAGATATGTGTTGATCGATGAGGTCTGTAGAATCTGGGCAAATAGTGTCATCCACATGACTTTTCCTGTATGGATAGCTGGGCCAAACTCTGAGAGATTATGAGTCTCATACAGGAAGCTCTGTAATGCTCCGAGACTTCATGCAATTAGCTCAATGGAGTTCACAAAGAGGTTCACCCAGAGACCCTCACCATCTAGAGAGGGGTTCCTAACCTTCTTATTTTTTTTTTTGTCATGAACCACTTTGGCTGTTTGATGAAGTCTTTTTACCTCTTCTCAAAATAATGCTTCTGAATACATGAAACAAAATACATGAGATCACAAAAGAAACCAATTACGCTGAAATGCAGCTATCCAAATATTTTTGAAAGTGTTCATTGTTATGGTTGTTGAGTTGCTTTCAGTCTTCCCATGATCCCATCTGAGGTTTTCTGGGCAAAGATACTGAAGTGGTTTGTCCTTTCCTTTTCCTTCTCATCTTGCAAACGAGCTGAGGCCGGATTTGAACTTGTGAAGATGAGTCTTCCTGACTCCAAGTCCAGGGCTCTAGCCACTGTGCCACCTAGCTACCCTTAAAGTGTTCATGTATCCCAAGGTAAGCTTCTCTCTTCAGCCAGGACTTTACACTGAATTTCTTTCATGGTATTACTGACCATCTGAAGTAGCATACCACTCCTTGTTTTACTTTTCTCTTAATATTAATGATCAAACGGTCATTGAACAAGATTATCTCTGTTGTTATTTCTTTCAAGGAAATGGGAGACACTTCGTTGAAGAAGAGCTCTTTAGTTTTGCTTTACTCAATCACATACTTTTTTAAAAATCACCAACTATAAGCATAGTGGGATCTTTTATTCTTTACATCTCTCAGTCAGTTCTAAAATGATAAAGACATGACCTGCTGTGGAATATCGCTTGCAAATGATTGCTTGTTCTCTTCTAATTTCCTCATCCAGGATATCCTTAATGCATGTATACAGAGATCATCCTCATGTCCTAAACAATGGAATCTACAGAACAGATGTGCTCTGTGCCTACTTGGTCAACTCCAGCCACTTTTCTAGTCTTTGTTTTCTTTAGTGCCATTTCTGCTTCCTTGGTAAGCAGATCTGGGACTGCAATATTTAAGTCCAAATGGGGAAGTTGGACTCTCCCAAAAGGGAAAAATAGAATTTGTTAAAATATCTTTGCAGATCTTTCTGTCCTTCATTTGTTTGTGATCCACTCAGTTTCACATCTAGATGCCCTCAGAATGACTTTGCTTAGTAGGGTCTCTCAGTCTCTAGGTTCAGGCTCTAGGATCTCTAGGCTCTCTTTAGGGATAGAGGTTGGATTTGTCCTAGATGAGAAAACGTTCTCTAATGATGTAAGTGGACACTTTTTCTGTAACTTATCATCTTAGAAAGTTGTTTTTCCCTCCACTGCATCTCATTGCTTCCTGAGATGACACTGCTCATCAATTTACACAATCCTTCTCCATAAGGTTTTAACAAACAAGTTTATATTCTATTTCAGTGTTACCCTTGGCTATTGCATCTTTCAGGTCAGTTGTTTGCTAAGGCAGATTTTAGGTTGCTTTGGTCTCATGACATGGCACAGTGGATGGAGTGGCAGGCCTGAAGTCAGGAAGACTCATCTTTGTGTGTTCAAATCCAGCCTCAGATGATAAATAATTAGCTGGGTGACTCTGGGCAAATCACTTAACCCTGTCTGCCTTAGTTTCTCATCTATAAAATGAGCTGGAGAAGGAAATAGCAAGCCGTTTTCTTATCTTTATCAAGAGAGCCTGAAATTGGGTCACAAAAAATCAGATACAACTGAAAAATCTATCGTGAAAATAAATTTACACTAATTAAAATTCTCTACGAAATTGTAACAATCAGATTTGATATCCTTTTCTCCCTCTATCGCCCATTTTCAGCACCAATGCAATGTCTACTTTTTAAAAAACAGACCTTTAAAAAAATTGCATGTCAAATTGTTTTCTCATTTTCATTCCTTTATCTTCATAACAATGAGTGTCTTTGCTCTAACAAGTTAGTTGTATGACTGTACACACAGTTGATCCAAGAATGACTCCCAGAGTGGTTAGTCACTTCCTGACTTCAAAGATAATCATTTCTATTTTTGTGGTATTATTTGGGATTCTCCATGCTCAGTGCCTTTCAATTTTTTCAAAAAGAAAGATATGCAAGTGTGAGGTTTCTGTGTTGTAGAAACAAAGACTGGAAAAGCAGCTGGAGTTGACCAAGTAGACAACGTCAGTCCTAGGACATCATAAAACCAAGTGGGACAATTCCTTACAAGGAGAATTTATATGTCACCCTTCCATTTAGTTGCAATTTGGTCTCCTCCTCTTATTTATAGTAAAAAATGTTAAGACTGAAATAATTCAATTCTTCCAGCACTTTGCCAATTCAGTCACCGATTATTGGACAAAGATCTCAAATTTAGAGTACCAACTGCTCAGTTAATGGTTATAGACAGTTTTAAAGCTATGCGATTCTCACTAAATACAGCATTCAGGAATGAAGCAGCCTCTCAGTGAGCAGATGTCTCCCACTGATCACAAATGGAACTTACACACACGGGAAGGGTTTTGTACAAATCCAGCCCCACTGACGTGGACAGATAGGTGGTGCTATGGTTAGAACACTGAGCCTGGACTCAAAAATACCTGAATTCAAACCAGGCCTGAGACACTTACTAGTTATGTGACTCTGGGCAAGTCATTTAACTCTGCTGGTCTCAGTTTCCTCATCTGTAAAAATGAGCTGGAAAAGGAAATGGCAAACCACTCCAGTATCTTTGCCCAGAAAAACCCCAAATGGGGTCACAAAGAGTCAGACATGATTGAACTACAGCCATACAATCCCCACTAACGAGGGATTCAAGGCCTATGCCCTATGATGTCATCTTTCTTCATACTAACCAGGCATCATCGTACATTTTAACCATATATACATGAATGGGCATGCTGATAACTGCAGTCCTTTGTGAATTCATGTCAATTCAACAAAAATGTAGTTAGCATCTACTTTGTGCAGAGCACGGTGCAAAGCCCTGGGGCAGATAAAATGTTGAGATGACAGTCCCTACCTCAAAAAGGCAGTTCCACAGACTTTTCTTTCTCGATATACTCCCTGTCTTTGAACTAGTCAGGCAAAAAACAGCATCCTTACTCTCAAGGAGGGCACATCCTAGAGGGGAAGGCAGCATTCTATACAGAGAAGATATATAATATAAATTGAAGGTAATCTCAGAGAGAAGGCATTAGCAGTAGGAAAGGTTAAGGGAGGAGAGAGGGAAATAAAGATTCATTAGCGTTTGGTGAGTGTCTAACAAAGCTGTCAGAAATTATGATATGTTTGGTCTTGTTGGTTTGGGGGGAGTTTTGGGATTTTTTGTTTTTGTTTCTGAGACCATCTCTCACTTTTTTCCAGAATGGGAATGCTACAGCAATTGATAGGCCAATCGTGTTACTAATCAGCATGGAAGCCTTGACCGGAGGCTGCTGATAGTACAGCAGAGTTCTGGGACTGAAGTCGGAAAGACTAGAGTTTAAATCTGGCCTTAGACCCTTATTAGTTGTGTGACCCTGGGCAAGTCACCTAACTTCAGTTTTCTCAACTGTAAAATGGGGGTCATAATAACACAGTGTTGTAAGAATTAAATGAGATGATATTAGCTTAGCATGGCACATAGTAGGTGCTATATAAATGTTTATTCCCTTCCTACCAAATCTGGGCCTCTATGTCTAGCAAAAATAAAATTAAAATTTGTCTAACCTGAAAATCAGCTATTAATTATTAGCATTCCCTGATGCCCTATCACTATCACTACAGAAGAAAAAGAGGCAGCAGAGTACCCTCTGAGGGCCATTTTGTAATTTTATTTGTTTTATGGGTTGCCATGGCCAAAGAATTCATCAACAAGTAGTCAACCTTGGTGATGAGTGTCTCTATATTTATATAGGTTGATCCTTAGAAAGTAAATATTGTCTCAACAACACAGATGTGTTATACATGTGACCCGCCAGACAGAGCAGGTTTGAGACAGAGTTGCTCTTGCCTTAATACATGGAGATGCTGTTAGAGAAAAGTTTGGAATAAGAGTTTTGGAGTAAAGGAGAGGTTCTTGGAAAAAAAAAAAAAAAGAAACATTCTGAGAGAGTCTCACTTCAGGGTCCTTCAGAAATGAAAATCTAGCTCCCAAAGTACTTTCCCATTCATTTATTTACCCACCTATCCAACACTGAGTACCCATTTTGTGAAAGGCACTGTGTAGGCATTCACAAAAATAACAGACAGAATAAAGGTACTATTATGAGGTCTAGATTTCTTTGCCAAGCCTAGCAGGTAATTTTGTATTAGCAGTCAAGGAATCTTGATTTTATTCCTGGTTCAATTTGCATTAAAAAGAGGTGAAAAGTTGAGCATGAGACATCTCCTACGCATGGAATTGGGGCAAAAGGACCATGGTGACCAGATCTCAAATGAGAAAATAGAAAATTTTAAAAAATAGAAAAAACCTTCCACTTCAGAGGCCCTTTCCTCTGATTGGAGGATAGTAGGATCCTCCCAGAACCTCCATTTAAGGAAAGGGCTCATTCCCTATTAGGCTGCACTCCTCCAGATATTCAGATCATTGGATCTGCTCAGATATCTTCCCCCTTTCCACCCTCACTCGTTTTTGGTTTCTTTTTATGTCTTGTCTTCCGCATTAGAATATAAGCTCCTTGAGGACAGGAGCTGTCTTTTTGCCTGTATTTGTATCCACAGCATTTAGCACAGTGTTTGGCACTTAGGAAGTGCTTACTAAATGCATGCTGATTGAGTAACTGACTACTAGAAGTCTGTAGTGGAATGAACCCTGAGCTAGAATTTAGGAATTCTAATCAGGCTCTTGGTTTCTTTGCCTATAAAATGAGATGACTGGATTATATAGTCTCTTCCAGCACTAACATTCTACAGTTCTATGAACTACTATAAGGGAAAGTGAACACAATAGGTTTACTCTAAATATATCTTATTGCAAACATAGTGGTGTTTGAATTTCTACTTGGCTAACTTAATGATTACCAGATGTGGCCAAATGTGATTAGCAAAATGATATTTATTCATTCATTATGTCAGTTGTGCTCAAAGGCATTCTGTAAGTTTCACTAGGTATTCTGCAAACTGGGAATGTATACTTTCGTATACTATCCATTCATGAGTCTCCTGTGAACTGTATGAAATTTATACCTTCATATGACTGCTCATGTACAAGGCTCCCCAAGTCTCCCATAGTGTGATCCTACTCCTAAGAACAAAAACTATTACTGTGCCACACAAGGAAAAAAAAAAGTTTGAGAACCACTAAATTACATCCAGCAAACTGACCTCTTTCTGTCTGAGCCACCACTTGGATAAGGTGGTGCCTGCCTTACTTTGCCCTTGTTAGTAGAGGATGGTTAAAAGGGCTGTATGGGGAGAATATTTTGTTTTCTTCTGTCTGAAGTCCCAGATAAAGGTCCTGACTTGAGCGCTTCATGCAAATTCTACATATTCAACTTTACGTAATTTCTATACTATACTTTTTCAAATATATTTAGCATCTTCTACATACAGCACATTCTTCTGGTACCTATGAGGTATACATAGGCTAGATGAAACTGAGTTTCCATTACCATGCAATTTATAATCTACATAGCACTCTTGAACTGATCAAATTGAGATCCAGACAGCAGATTTGTGAATGTAACTCAGACTCTGAGACTCACTCTCTCAACCCCTACAATCATTGGCAGGTTGGGTTCCTAGAGGGAGACTGTTTGCTTTTTCCTTCAGGGTTTTAGGGGTTATCCTTGAGGGTTTGGGCATTTCCCCCCTAATACTATTAGACACAAGCCCTTCTAGTTAACATCTTCTCATTATCAACCAATTAACATAAATTAGCCTTTATGAAAGATTATTTACTGAGAAGGTATAGCAAGGACCAAAATATAAAAACATCCTTCTTGAAAAGGAGGTGCACTCTCCCTTCTACACACCCATCCAGGCCTTAGAGAGAGTAAGACTCAAAGTTAAATGTTTGCTACAAAACATTGTCTCCTCTCCAATTCCTCCACTAACCTAGAGACAGGTGTAGGTCCAGGTACTGTGAGTCCCTTTCTCCCTTCAAGGTGTCCCCACCGAGTTCTTTGGTATCTCAGGTCAAGTCAGTTGTTCCTGATTAGACTATTGCTGCTGCTGGTTTCTGAGGAGAGCTTTGATAGCTTTTCTGAGCTTTCAAAGCTTAGGTGGCCAGGTGGAGAGATTTGGGAAGCTGTTGCCACTCTTAGTGGTTACCTCCCAATCCACTCAAAGGCCCACAGAATTTCTTCCTCTTTGCTCAAAAGTTGCAAGGGAAAAGGACAATTCATCCAATTCAATTGTATATACACACCCAATTCTGGCTCCATAACCAATGAAAAGGTTTTTAAAATTATCATACGATAAGCCAACGGGATACAGTCAAAGAATATACTTGTGTGCTTTAATGTGGGAAAGGAATACCCATCAATCTCTCATTTCTAGAAATAGGCTCACCAAACCCCTTCCAATTACATTAAGGTTTGTTCCTGGATCATCTTGGAAAAAGAGTTCAAAGAAGAGACACTTGTGGTCAAGGTCAATCCAAGCTCAACAAGAACTTTGTGCTTACAACTCATTTTCTCTCTCTCTCTCTCTTTTGTTTTTTTATAAAATAACAAAAGTCAATAAATGACCACAATAGGGAGGGCCTACAAGAAATCGATGCTCAAAGTCTTTAATCACTTGACACTTTCACCTATTCCAGCTAGAGAAAGCACCAAAGAAAGAATAAGAGGAAGAACTAAGATGAAACAAATTATATTCTCTAAGCATAAAAGACAGATGCAAAGGCAGAGGATCAAGCTGACCCTGCCAAAATGCAAAGAGGCTCCAACAAGAAAGGAGGTAGTATTTAAAATTATTGAACTGATGTGATAAGTCATTTTAGAGGCAGCTCCTAGGGAAGGATGGATAAGAGGCGAATCTGTCCCCTACAAAGCCTTGAAAAGACAAGTTGAGTACCCAAAGCCCAGTAAGATTTGTTCCTAGTGGGAGCTATCAAATCAGAATGAAACTTCAGGGTTTTTGACAGTTTATCAAGCCTGAAATGCAGGTCCAACGTCTCTGGTGATCCAGGAGTTAAATCACATTCTCAGATCTGTCAAGTGAAGTCCCCACTGGGAAGAGGTGACATTTACTCTTTTCTCTGAAGTACTTAAGGTTCTCATGCTGGTGTTCCTTTTCCATTCTCTGTGATCATGACAGATACTTAGAGGAGATGTGGCTCTACAGAAATGAAGCTATTGTTTGACTGCCTCCCCCATCGCCACTATCAGAGATTATGCATTCAAATGAGTATTGACTTTAAGAGTAGTCATTTTGGTCAAAATCAATGGCTCTTTAGGGATAGTTTTCAGCTGCCCGACCACAAAACTAGCATTAAAGTCCTGGATAAACAATCCATAACAGGGGAGGGCCGGGCCAGGTCCTGGAAGAGGGAGAAGGAAACGTGTCATATCTGATTCTTACAAGAACCCTGAGAGGTGATCCCCATTTTGTAGGTGGGAAGATTGAGATTCAGACAGATCAAGTGACTTCTGCAGGATCACATAGCTAAAGACAGCTATGTCGTGTAATGGTTAGAGTACCAGAACCGGAATCAGGAAGACCAGAGTTCAAATCCAGCCTCAGACCCTTACCAGCTCTTATGACCCTGAGCAAGTCACTTAATCTCTGTTTGCCATAGTTTCCTTATCTGTAAATGTGAGGTTCAAGTAAGATAATAATTATAATAAGATATAAATATATATGAGATAAAATAATAATTATAAAACAAGCATAGTGCCTGGCATGTGGTAAGCATTGTACAAATGTTAGCTATTATTATTACTGTCTAAAGCAGGATCACAATTACTGTCACAGCTCTTCAAACAATCAATTCCACAGGACAAAGAGCTGGTTTCCCTAACCCAGTTACAGTATTGTCTCTAAGCTTCTCTATGCTGTGGGTTCATTGTTTTCAGTTGTGTCCGACTCTTCATGACCCCATCGTGGTTTACTTGGCAAAGATACTGAAGTGGTTTGCCATTTCCTTCTCCGAATCATTTTACAGATGAGGAAACAGGCCACCAGAGATAAGTGACTCACCCAGGGTCACACAGGTATTAAGTATGTTAAGATTTGAATTCAGAAAGATGAGTCTTCCTGACTCCAGGCCCAGCACTCTATCCACTGTGCCATCTAGCTTCCATGCTGTGGGTAGAAAAGGTGAAATCCACACCAATTCATTTTCTAGGGAAGATAAAATATGTCAGCGAGAGCCCTGATGATACATGTCAAGCCCATCCTAACTTCCACCCCCACATAGTTTCATATATGAGTGGAATATGTATTCCACTGACCACACATGTACTCAGTGAGTACATCATCCCCTGCCTTTTGTTTTCCCATTTTTGTTTTGAGTATGTAACCCTGTTATGTAACTCTGTCCCTTTGATGCTGAAACAGATTGGTCTCTCTTGAGCTGGGGTTGCTTAGAAAGCATGTCCATAAAAAAGTAGCACAACCTTTTAGCATAATCTCTTCCATCACTGTCTCCTCCCCATAAATATTCCAATTTTAATCTAGCCCCTCAACTTTTCCAATTTCAGACTAGCTAACTGTCCATGTCTGGGTTGAGTTTTTCCTATTAATTGAGATGTACAGGGTATTAAGGCAATAATAGTACCTTTGGTGTGAGGGCTGCTGAGCCTTTGTCAGTGCTGCTTTCCACCTTTAGTGTTGACCTATAGCTCCAAGAAGTCATAGTACATGCAGTGGCCATACCCTGGTAAAATCGTTTTGGCAGATGGGCTAAATCAGGTTGAAGGTAACCTATGGACCCCAAATCCCCATGGCAAATTAGGAGGGTGTCTACTCCAAAGCATGTGAAGACTTCCAAAGTGTGATAGCAGATGTAAACAATTTATTCCAACAGGCTATGAAGGCAGCTGAAGCAGCTACTATGGAGTGCTTAGAGTTTGTTTAGACATGGAAGATGCCAAAGTTATGTACTGTGTTCCAAACCATTGCCAGTCGTCTTGACTTTGTCTTGCCACTGAACTCCAATAACTCTGGGGGAGAGAGTGGAACCAATGACTTCACACAACTCTGTTTCACTTAAATCCAATTTGTGTCAGAGTCAAAAGAAATCACACATACCATTTTACCATTTTTATCTACTTCAAAGTCCTGCAGTAATGGGCAAGTGACCAAGCAGCAAGTGTGGATACACTGGCAGCTGTAGACACAACCATGCTCAAGGGTGGTCCAGTACACGGGACTGTCTTCTCACTGGACTGAAGCAACCGTAAGATTCAGCAGCCCCCAGGTAAGTGAGCAGACTCATGGCAAGAGGAAGGGGCAAACAAAGCCCTAAAAACTGTCTGCTTCACCTGACCTAACCCTGTCCTGCTTACCATGGTGAGTGGAGATCCTACTCTGTAGTTGAAACACAAAACATATACAAAAACTTTTGCAAAGATGATTCCATTCACCATTGGTACATGGAATGTGCACATACTTTTGGACAACACAAAATCAGAGAACGCAGCAAGTACCACATCTAAATAGCATTTCTGAGTGAAACAAGGCTAGCAAATGAAGGCCAGCTTACCGAAGTCAGAGCTAGATAGATGCTATTTTGAAGTGGTCACTGAAATGAGGAGCACTGTGAAGCTGGCATAGGTTTTGCACCAAATTTAATCTAGTAAACAAACTTGTACGCCTACCAGGAAGAGTGAATGACAGGCTAACAACAATACAATTGTCATTTGCAGGAAAGTGATGCACCACCATCATCAGTGCATATGCTCTCACCATGACCCTGGTGAGGTCAAAGAAAAATTTTATGAAAACCTGAAAACCATCATCATCAATGTGCCAAAAAAAGACAAGCTTGTAATTCTGGGTGACTTTAACGCCAGAGTATCAGTAGTGACATTAGAATATCAGACATGGCAAGGAGTCCATGGGAGAAATGGAGTCGGAAACAGCAAGAGCCATGGTCACTTACTACTGAAGACTTGGCCGTCTTATAACCTCATCATCAACAATGTCTTCCATTTGCCTAAATGCAATAAAACTTCATGGATGTACCCTTGCAGCAAACATTGGCATTTAATAGACTATGCCATGATAAGAAGAAGAGACAGGATGTGACAGTGACTAAGGTGATGTGTGGTGGACAGATCATAGACTTATCCTCTCCAAGCCAGACATTTTATTCGACAAAAATGGAAGCCCCAGGGCAAGACAACTACCAAAAGACTTAATGTTAACAGATTAGAGCAGTTATCCATGTATGAACAGTTTGTTGCTAAAACATTTGCCTAAAAGACTATTTTATGGAGAACCCACTCAAGACAAGCACTCATATGGAAGTCAGAATTACAAGGACATTCTCAAGGTCTCTCTAAAGAATTTCAGAATCAATTGGGAGATGTGAGAGACATTGGCATAGTTCCACATGGCATGGTATGCCCATATCAAAGAAAGTGCTATGCTCTAAGAGCAAAGTAGCATTGCAGTGGTCAAAATAAATGAAAGATGCGCAAATTTAGAGACATATACATTCTAAAGTCATACAGACTATTTACACCCCAATTTTCCATGCTTATATTGATCTAATCAGCCACAGTTGGACATAGTGCACCTTGACCCCAATATAGTGATGTCATTTGGAGTATCTTCAAAAACTAACAAGAACCAACCAACTACTAATCACTCTCAGTTCCTGCCTATAACCTTCACTCCATCCAATCAGTTTTTCAGCTTTGGGGAAAAGTCACTGCCCTCATCTCATCCAATTGTGGATCCTAATATATCCTTGCTCCCCTTGGTCAGATCACCCTAGCTAGCATCAATCTCTACCTTGCATAGACAAAAGTTTTATGATGAACAAAAAGTCTGAGATACATAATTTCTGGATAATTAATCAATTTACTAATTGTGGCTAGCAAATAGTTAATAAAATGAGGTCAGTGACTCTGATGGAATCTGAAGATAAACCTTCTGGGGGCCCCGGCTGAGAATTTAAAAACCTTTGGAAGAGTGGGTGTTCCCAACAGGCGGAAATCAACTCTGACTGGCTAACAAGTAAAGAGAGAAAGAATATCATGAGAGGCGAACCTATTATAATGAGGGGCTGGGTCTGTGACCCCCTGATTATGTCACTCTTGGACAAAGAGACTCATCTCCACACCCAGACCACATCCACAGGCATTCTAGACAAAAGGGTCTACATTTACCCAAGCCACAAAAGAACAATGAGCCAGAATCTTTCTAGATTAGGTAAATTACCTAACATCTCTTTACACTCTAATCAGAACTAAGCTTTCCTACTTGGGTGCAGTTCTGCCCAAGACCGAGGAAAATGTCTCACTGTCAGCTCCGTCCCTCAAAAGGACTAGGCTTTAAATGAGGAAACAGAAAGAGAAAAAACCCTGAATTTCCATAAACCCCCCCATATTTGTAATTGGTTATTAATAATCATTTCTCTTAGTTTGACCAAGCCCAAAATTAATTAGTCAATTATAATACCTTCATTCTGGTTCCTCCATCTCAGCTGTGCTTTCTGCATAACCATTGGAGAGATGCTGATATTAGCCATGTGATTATGAGCAAGTTATGTCATCTCTCTGAGCCTTCATTTTTCCATCTATAAAACAGAAATGATATTATCCATAGAAGCTGTAGTAGAGGGTTCTTCTAAGGATCAAATGAGATGATGTCTGTAAAGCACTTTGCAAACCTTAAAGAAGGACATTAGGTCAGTCAGTCAAAAGTCAGTCAGTAAGTATTTATGAAAACCTCTGCTACATGTCAGGGTCTGTGCTAAGTGCTGTGAACGCTGTTCTTATTCATTTGTTTCAGTTATGTTTGACTTTGTGACCCCATTTGGGGTTTTCTTGGCAAAGATACTGGAGTGGTTTGCCATTTCCTTCTCCTGATCATTTGAGAGATGAGGCACTGAGACAAACAAGGTTAAGTGATTTGCCCAGGGTCACATAGCCAGTCAGCGTCTGAGACCAGATTTGAACTTATGAAGATGAGTCTTTCTGACTCCAGGTCTAGTGCTCTACCCATTGAGCCACCTAGCTGCTAAACATATAAAGAGTGGCCAAAGACAGACCTACCCTTAAGGAGTTCATAGTCCAGTTAGAGAGCAACATGCAAGACACATACAGGAGAAACTGGAATTCCTATTTAAGTCAGTTACTATTATATTTTGGTCTGGAGCTATGATTGTGTGGGTACAAAAACTCCATACCAACACAAATGGGCAACTCCTCTGTAACTTAATAGTCTAATAGAGTTGCCTGGAACCTTGCGAAATTAAATGACTTGTCCATTGTCACACAGCCTTCATGGATCAGAAGTGGGACTTGAACCCAGATCTTCCTGGCATATTCTATATTCTCCACAGTTCCCTGCTTCTCATCAGTGACTAACAATATTATGATTATTACCACATGCTATCCTGACTGTGTCAGTCTCTTCAGGAAAGTCCCAGAACCTCTCCTAGTCGAACCTGAGTGATCTCGACCCAGTTCAGGTAAGAGATCTCATAGGTCATGTCATTTTTGACCCAAAATACTGTAACACAACTTGGTTACTCATTCACCAAAATTAGTTTTTGGCTATTTACTAAAATCAAAGTCATCTTCAGAGGATAAAAATGTACAATCATGAAAATATTCAAAAGAATATGCCACAGGAGGATAGGCCTTCTGTCAGAAGAGTTTCCAGCATGTTTTGAACAATGATAGCATCACTGGAATGAGTGTATGGCCTTATAGGGGGTTTTAGAGATGTGACTCTAAGGCCAGATCAGGTTCAACAATGAGACAAAATGAGACAATCAAAAGTCATTGCGGAGTAAACAAAGGAGCTTTACTTTGGTCACACGACTAGTGTCTGCATAACTCCAATCCTTATGCAACAAGAATAGCCAGCCACCTGGCTTCTCTAGATGAGACCCTCCTCATCTCCATTTGGAGATGCATCTGGTTAAAGGTCATCAGATAATAGTATCCTCTGTGGTCTTAAGTACTTACTAAGTGTGAGTCCCAGACCCCATGATGGCTGGGTGGAGGGATGTAGCATTCTAAAGCCTAAACCAGAGGTCTCAGCCTCTGGCAGAGTCTGTGTGAAAAATACTGAAACCAGCAGGAGTAGTGATTTCCAATGTACCATTTCCATTTAGCAATAGAATCCTCTTGTGTTCTACCCATCTTGTCAGAGGGACCATCTTGTATCACTAACCCACAACAGGCAACTCTAGACAAAGGGTGATTAATGGTATGACCCTGTGTCATGTATTCAGTAGCATTGAGGACCCAAGAAAAGGCAAACAACTGTTTTTCAAAAGCAGTATAATGGGGTGCTTGGAACTCCAGATACCTTACAATACCTTACCCTGGACACCTCTTGGTGCTTGCCAAAGGCTTTACTCGGGTTAGTGTTTATACAGACCTCCAGAAACCCAAGCCTTGAAGGGTAGTAAGAACCCAAGAGACTGTTGGACAGCCTCCTTTGTATCTTCCACAGGTGTAGCCTGTTCCGAACCCTACTTGAAAGGGGCAGAGTTGCAAGTGTCCCAGTAAGTGGTGACCATCAAGATACCTAGCTGGTGAATATGGGTTTTCCAAAATTTGAAGAGTATAGTAATTACCTGGACTTCCTTCTTAGATTGTGGGGAAGCAAATGCCAATAACTTTTTCCATCCAGACTGTGCCTGGAATTCTCTGGGTTTTCCCCACCCACTATATCCCCCAAAACTTGACTGAACAGGCTGGACCTTAGACTTTATTAGGGTTGATTTTCCACCCCTTGTCCCTCATATGGGCATCATCTGATCTAAAGTCTTTGCCACAGTAGCCCCATATGGCATTGTCAATGTTATGTCAATGATATAGTGTTTCAGTACCCTCAAGAAGGAGGTTTATGCCTGACATGATGTGGCAATATGAAGGATGGTGAAGGGATACTGAACTGTTTCCCAGTTGAAAGCAAACTGTTCCTAATTAGTCTCCAACCCAGAAATAGAGAAAAAAGCATTGTGAAGGTAAAGAGCTTCATATCGCTCAACCTGGGCTTGGGCTACCCAGTGTATAACACTGATGAGGTCAGGAACAGCTGTAGAGCTAGGTTTTGGTCAACATTGTAAGCTGCCAAGTGCCACCCTCCTTCTTCACAGGTGACCCAGGATTGTGGTAAAGGTAGCTGGAATCAAAAAGTACTCCATTTTCCTTCATCTATCCCTTCCCCTCTCTGCCCAGGCTGGATATTGTTTGGTGGAGGAGGGTTCTGGTAATCCTAAGGTTTTCCATCAGGCCATCTTAGAGGTTGTTGAAAGGGCCTCCACAATTACTAAGCCCATAATACTCCTTTCCCTACATGGACTGCCCCCTACCCAAATGGAGCAGGAATTTTGGAGGATATCACAGGCTTGTCTGGGACTGAAGGGACCTCAGTGCCCTGTATCTGAATTTCTCTGGAAAGTTTTACTAGCACCCCACTATGAACCAGCCATCCATTTGCATTCCTAGCAAATCCATATTTCAGGAGGCACACTCAAAGCTCCCTCCTATCTAACAAAGTAGAGAGCTTGGCATCTCTCTCCCCAGTCCCCAACCCCCATTCCCAGAATACCTACTCAGACTGATGACAGTATTTGCCCATGCCACAACTGTCATAACTTTCAGCTCACATTCTACCAATTTGATAAGCCCTCACCTGTATGATTATCTAGTAGGGGAGACCCATAGCTAAAGTCTGAAGCCATTCAGGTGGAGTGCCACCCAGAAGGAGAGATCTAATTGACTCAGAGAAAGCCTGGGCATAGTGTGTGGCAGGCCATGGGGTTGAGAAAGGCGGGGTGGCATACTCTCCCTTTATCACATTCACCCCCTATGTGAGAGCTGATGAGCTGGCTACAAGAGGAACGCAATTGTACCGAGCCACGTGGGAGTATTCCCCATGTCAGCCACCTGTTACCAAGGGGCAAAAAGAGCACTCCCCCTCTGGAGGATCTAATAAATATAGTTGACTCTACAAAAGTAGGACCTACTTTTATTCAGAGAATTTATTCAGAGAATTTCTCCAGGTTACGAAGTCTGTGACAGAGAGCTCCAAGTAGGCCACACCTCAAGAAGCATTCCTTCAGGGAACCCTCAGATTTCTGTTTGTAACTTCCCCAACCATCTCAGGGAAGAGAGCCAGCTAGCCCCTGCTAACTCAAGGCAAGGAGTCACCTTTCTTATCTTCTTGGTAATCGGGATAGGATAAGCTCGAAGCATTCTTACCCTGAGTGGGAGTTCCCCAGTCTGCCCCAATCTTGCCCTCTTCTATTCTCTCGGCTCCCATCTCATTTTGAACCCGAATTTCTGGGTCAGAGACTTTAGACAGCTTTTTCTCTATGCAAATTCACATTATGTAAATTCAACTTTAGTAAAGAATTCTGAAAGAAATCTGCATTCAAAAAAAAAAAACCTATGTTAACTTTTAGGTACAGTACTGTACTCTCCACTCCTGCTCCTCAGTTTCAAGGCCTCCCATCACCCCCACAAAAAATAAACAAGACAAAAACCCTTCCAAGTGAAACACAAGAATGAGGACTGGGCTTCAGACCTCCTGTGCAGAGAGGAGACCTCTGCCCCACGTGGTCTACCCTGACATGAGTATCTTCCATCTATCTGCCCCTGAGTACTGCATGTCTGTCCCTAGCTCCTGCCTGCTGCCTTGTCCTCTTGTGTCTGTACCCATATCTGATCCCCACGTCTGTCCCCGCCTTCTTCCTCCAGGTTCTGGCTGGGTCCCCAGATGGCCCACCCTGCCCCAACATGTTCCTCCTCCTGCTCTCCCATCTCTGTCCCTGATATGGTGCTGCCTCTAAACATTGCCTTATTGGAAGGTCTCCAGAACTGTCCACTTATATAAGGCAGGAATTGTCTGTATAAGCTAGGTTCCTGGATTGAACCCTTTAAACCTCACCCTTACCAAGATATATCACTTCACCTATATAGTCACCTGCTCCATTGGATGCCCTTGGGTCCCTGAAAGTTGATAGCTTTATTTCTAGTTATGAAATGGGCCGATTCAGTTTTGTTTGTGTTATTATGCTGGCATTCCAACTTACACAGCAGTCAACAAGCAGGAAATGCTGGTTGGTGCTTTTTTTTTTTAACCTTTTCTGGTACCCTTTTCCAGTACCCACAGAGCTAATCCCTTTGTCTGAGTGGGAGCCTGTTCCCTGTCCCACAGAGATACCTCTAGAGGCCTGATCTAGGGGGCTCTGGTGACAGGGAGACATACAGTGTCTTGTCATTGATGATGCCACCCTTCTCTGAATTTATAAGGCTCTTCCCCCAACTCAACCACGAGATGAGCCATGAGGTTCATCTTGTCTCTACTTGGCAAAGTCACACCAAATGTAGGCCCCATTTTCTTCACCTCTAAAGGGACAGAGTTGCACTAGAAGGCCTTGAAGTTTCCATGGCTCTGTGGAAAATGGGGTACCACCATGCCCTAGCTTTGAGAAGAAAGACTCGGTCACCTGAATCTTTGAAAAATTATTTGAAAAACACCAAGGTCTTAACCAATTTCTCTCTCTGCAAAAACATGCTCACTGAAAACAGTCCCTGTTGGCATTCCTTTTCCACCCACAGTCTTGTTTTTATTAATGGTCTCACAGACAGCAATCACACACTAATTAGGGTCCAACTCTGCCCTCCTGTCACTTTTACTGATTGCCTGCAAAAAAAAGGGCAAACCTGGAAGGAAGCAAGGAGCAATCCCCCTGCTGCATGACAGCAGCAAACTGCCATTTCACAGTCTGTGACAGCATTTGTGGACAGCGGAATTATCTGCAGCGGCTCATGTTGCTGAGAGAATTAGCCATAATCAGATTCTCTTTCACTATAGCCCATTATGTTCTCTTTTCAATAATCACATATAAATTGAAAGGAAGGCCCATTGGTGAGATGAAATCATGACCCAGGACAGCCCCTGAAAAAGTGTTGCTTGGATTACTTTCCACTTCTGCCACCCAGGGGACAATGAGAAAGATAGGCCCTACAGCTCAAAGGGCCTAGGCAAATAATCTAATCAAACCAAATCATTTTTACAGATGAAAAAACTGAGGTGCAAAGAGAATTACATTTAATAACTGCCTCATTCCTTTGACCCTTCCCTGAACCATTCCCTCCTTCTGGAAATTACTAAAATACAAGTCTGACTATGTATTTCCTCCCCTCCTTTCTCTTCCCTGCTCTGCCCTTCAACACTTCCTTACTCAGTAAACTCCAGTGGCTCCCTATTACTCAGCTCATATCCTGTTATTGGCAAGTGGCCTTTCTTAGTCCACCCACTCCGCCCACCCCCCACACACCTCTCATTTAGACTGATTAGACCTTCAATGTACAGAGCTGTTTGCATGTTATCGCCTCCATTAGAATTTTGTTTTTTTGTTTTCTGTTTATTGTCTAACTCTTCTGAATGAAGCCAGGGATAAAAGATAAAGGTGACAAGGACAGCAATGTAGGTATGAAAGCAGTGAAAGGCAGAGAGTTCAGAGGTGGAGTGTTGTGTATGTCACTATATCTGGATGACAGAGTACATGAACAGGAGTAAAGTGTAAGAGGATTGGAAAGTAGGAAGATGCCAGGTTATGAAGGGTTTTGGATGCCACAGGACTGATTCTGGAACTAACAGGGAGCTATTACTATTTACTATGTAGAGGGAATGACATGGTCCGATCTATGCCTTAGGAAAATCACTTTGGCAGTTGAGAGAAGGGAGAAAATGGAGTGGGTAGATACTTGAGAAAGGGAAACCAATTAAAAAAATACTGTAATGGTCCAGATGAGAGGTGATGAGAACTTATACCAACATGATGTGCACAGAGCAAAAGGGACTTACACCAGAGATGTTGGGAAGGTAGAAATGACAAGATTCCTTGACAGTCTGGATAAAATGGGGTGACTATATATAAGAAGGTGAGGATGACACTGAGATAGTGGGCCTTAGTAACTTGGAGTATGGTAGTGTCTTCAATGATAAAAGGAAAGTTAGGAAGAGGGGAAGGTTTAGGGGAAAAGATAATAAGTTCTATTTTGGACATGTTGAGTTTGAGATATGTATGGGACTTCCATAAGCAGTTGGGGATGTAAAACTGAAGATAAACAGAGAGGTTAGGGCTGGATAAGTAGATTTGAGAATTATGATAACTGACCCCAAGGGAGCCAATAAGATCACCAAGTAAGATAATTTAGAGAGAGAAGAGAATGATGAAGATGGAGCCTTGGAGTCAAGGGTTGAACTGTTCTTCAGTTGAAGCTAACTTGAACTGGCTCTCAAAAGTAGACTGCTAAATTCAGTATGGGGATTCACACCTAGGCAGACACTGCAGATCAGGGCTTGGTTTATTGCTGTTGATTGTCTGGACTTTAAGAAAATAATGGAGAAAATGTTAATAATGAAATTAAACTTTATTTAAAAAACCTTTTTCTGAGATCTGGTTGTTAAACATTTGCCAGCATTTGGACATGGGGGTGGGCTAGAGTTACTAGATGAAAATCTACTAACGGAGTCTGGGAAGGAGCAGTCCAGTAGGCAGGGAGAGAACCAGGAGATAGCAGTATCATGGAAACTTAGAGAGGAGAAAGTATCCAGAAAGCAGTTGTGATTAACCATGTCCAAGTCAGAAGAGAGGTCAAGGAGGATGAGGGCTGGGATAAAAGGCTTTTAGATTTGGCAACTTTGAGATCACCGTTAACTTTGGAGAGAACAGTTTCAAATGAATGATGAGGTCGGATGCCGGATTGCAGGGAATTTAAAAGTAAGATGAGAGGAAAGAGAGGCATCTAATATAAGGGACCTTCTTATGAAATTTAATCAAAACAGGAGAAGAAATGTTGGGCTATGACTATCAGGGATATTCAAACCAAGAAAGCCTTTTTAAAGGATGGAGGAGACTTGGATGTGTTTGCAGCCAAGGAAGGCACCAATAGATAACGAGAGACCGACGGAAGGTTAGCAAAAGAGGACAGGCTGAACCAATAAATAAATAACAAGAAAATGACAACACTACCTTTATTTATTTATTTATTCCGGGAAAAAATATGAATTCATTTAGTGGACCAAAAGACCAAGAATCTCAAAGGAAAAAAATTTTTAAATGGGAAGGAAGGAGGTCTAGCAGTCCTAGCGTTCAAAATTTATTACAAAGCAATAATCATCAAAATTCCTTGGTAGTGGTTAAAAAATTGTGAGGTTGATCAATGGTACAGCTTAGGGTCACAACATACATAAGCAAACGAACAGATTATCTTAGCATTATTCAATAAGCCCCAACTACCGGGTATGGATAACAAAAACTGCTGGGGCAGTTGGGAAGCAGTCCTGGCAGAAACTAGGTTTAGATCAACACTTCTCACCATATACCAAGATTATCTCCAAAAGAACACATGGGCTTCCCAAACTTATTTGGCCTACTGCCCCTTTTCCAAAAAAAAAAAATAATAATTACTCTGCAATCCCCCAGAAATCCACTTTCTTTAATCCTTTAATGACACAAAAATATTTACAACAGCTCCTTTGTGCTGGTCAAGAATTGGAAGCAAAGGCTATGCCCGTCAATTGGGGATAACTGAACAAATTATGTTACGTGAATGGAATGAATGCAACTGAATTACCAGAAAGTATGAAGAAGATGGCTTCAGAGAAACCTAGGAAGACTAGTAAGAACTGATGCAGAGTTAAATGAGCAGAACCAGGAAAAAACAACATTGTCGAGATTAACAATTTTGAAACATTTAAGAGCTCTGATTAATGAAATGACAAAATGTGATTCCAGGAAACTATTTATGATACATTGTATCCATCTCCCCAGCCAAGTGACAGACTCAAAAAGCAGAGTGAGGCATTTTTGGATGTAGCCAATGGTGGTGGTGGGAGAGGATTTGTTTTTCTTGACCATGTACATATATTTAAAAGATTGAGTTCCCCACCCCACCCGTTTTTGTTTTTTTTTTCTTTTCCATAGGCGTGGAGGAGGCAGGCAGGAGGGGGAAGGTAGTGAATAAAAACTCACATGATTTTGCCAGGTCTATTTCTTTAAGTCAGAGCCAGGCTGAGAAAACTGTTCTACTAATGAAAAGAGAGGAAGCTGGGGTTGAAAAGGAAATGTATTCACTTTAAGCAACAGACAAATTTAAAAAATTAAACTTTGGCAGCCTTGAGAAAATCATCAGTGGTAGATTTTTGTTACTGCTGTTGGACTAGGCCCTAAGAAATACGAACCATTTGCCCTGAGATTACAAACAATGACATGAGAGATGGCAGGGGTCTCCCATTTCATAGCCCTGCAAAATAACCCACATAAATAAGGCACCTGTAAATCCTCACCCGCTTAGCCTGCCATTGAAAGGGAGTGTAGGATTCCTAATATTTCATCCTTTAATATAACCTTTTTCTATTCCAGAATCTCTGTGCGGCAGCAAAAGTTTAATGAAATAGGGCCTCCTGTGTTCAGAACAAGAAAAAAAAAGAAGCTGCATTTGCAAGAACCTAATTGAAAGGCAAAAGGAATAATGAAGCCACATGTTTACTAAGTTTCAGCAAGACATGAATGTGATATGGAAATTCATAGGCTGAGTACATAGGCTATGTGTACTCAAATCATTTTCTCTCCTAAGTGGCTTTTATGCTTCAGTTAAATACAGACGAGGAAATTATCATTTAAAATAATCTCTTTGGGATCATAATTGCTGCAGTGTTTTGCAACCTGCTAAATTGGCTCTTCAGTCTCACGGCTTCAATAAGTAGATCCAAATCCCCAACGGTGGGGGATGTAGGGGGGAGTATGATGGGAAAAAGGTCGATTGTAGCAGGAAGAGTGCCAGGGAAAAAGATAGAAACACAAGTCCTTTCTTACAGATTGAAGGACATCTATTGGATCACACTTCATCATCGTGTACTGGGTTTCCACAGCAAGGTTGGTATCATTTGAGGTTTTTGCATACAGAAAACCAGGAGTGCTCTTTTCTTGGGTGTAGTGGGATTGATGTAAACTTTGTGAGGGCCACTGCTCCTTATTTATACAGTGGAAGTAGCACTTCAGCTGAGAAACCCAGCTCACGCCTAGCAGCCAGAAGCAGAAAGGAGAGAGCAGCAGAATCTAGCCCCCAACAGGAGGCCCAGCAGCACCAAAGGCCGGAGCTGTCCCTCCATGCCTGGGCACTACATGTGTCTCCCTGCCGGGGTGGCCCTCCTGTGTGATCTCTTTTCGAGTCTACTCTTCCAACAGATGGTGCATTTATTTGTGGAAGTGTGCCCTAGCTTGATGAGGGGAATGTTCTATAGCCACTTGTCTTATTTTTCATTAAAGGCTTTTGTTTGGAGCTAATTGTGTCTTCTGACTGACTAGTAAAAGAAAGCCCAGCCAAGCAGCTGGAGAGCTCTTACTTGGAGCAGACACAGTTGCAGAATACCTTGAACCCTAGATAACTTTATTTTTTTGGGGGGAAGGAGGTAGAGCATATGTAAGAAGAGAGGTTCCCTAGTTGGTATATTTGCAAAACATATGTACATGCAACACAGCTTCCTACTACCACTTCTCTCTGCCTCTGTCTCTCTCTGTCTCCGTCTCTTTGTCTCTCTCTCTTTCTGTCTCTCCTTTGTTAAAGTACCAGCCTCTGGGCACAGGGGAGAAAGGCAGCCATTTTCCATTCTCTCCTCTGACTGGGTTGAGATATTTTCTTTCTGCTGAATCCTAAGGCCAGGCACACAGGAGGTCGGCCAGGAAATGGGTTTCATACTATACAGCATATAAATCAACTCTGGGGTTTGCTTTACTGCTTACCAGAATGCCTCACTTTCCTGAGTCAGCGGGAGCCAGTTCTCTCATCCTTATCTTTTCCAGCTTCCTCTTCACTCCTCCTCCCCAGGTTGGTCCTCTCTTCTCTCATTCTTTATCCTTTCATCTTTCAGGCTATTTCTCTTTCCCCCCCTCGCCTTCAAATTCATCTTCTCTACCCAGCTTTTCTTTTCTCATGGTCTATTTCTACCATACGTCTGAGGGAATAAGGAACCAGTCATTAAATCTCAAGAGCTGGTTTTACTACTGAACCAATACAAAAGGCAGTGTGGCGTAATGGATAGAGGTTCTGGGGGACCAGGCACCGGCAATTAGTTTATCTCATGGGTAGTGATAATAATGACTGGCCCTTGCATAACACTTTACACACATCATCTCCTTTTTTCCTTACAACACCTTGGGGTGGGTAGTAGAGGATATTATTTTATAGGCCTACATATTTATTGGCACTGGGAACTCAGTAGAAAAAATAACCCAAAGCAGACTGGCACTTGTCTTAAACCTACAGAGAGCTCCCTAAGACTGGGAGATTAGATAATAGACTAGAGTGATATACTCAGTACGTGTTAGAAGCAGGACCTAAACCTAGGTTTACCAAGTTTGACTCTGTCTAGCTCTCTATCCATCACACTGCTTTCTACTGCAAATGATACTACAGTGTATTATTATCACCATTTTTACAGATAAGGAAATAGCCTCAGAAAGATTAAGTGACTTGCCCAGTCACATAGGAAGTCAGGAAGACCTGGGTTCCAACGCCACCTCTGGCAGCTACATGACCACAGGCAAATTCCCCAGCCTCTGTGGACCTCAAGCAACAATCTAAGGCATTAAGTTACAGATGAGCTGCAATCTATATGGGTGAATAGAGCTCTCATATTAGGAATTCCCAAACTGAAACCAACATATAGGTTCTTCATATATTGATGTATTAAGCTGAGACACATTTTCTTAGGTTTCTGACAAGCTTAGGTTTCCTTTGGAGTTATAGGAGGCAAGTGTACCTGTAAGATGGCTGAAATCATCATCCAGATGCATCTTTCTCCATCCTAGCCATGGAACCTCTTCTTTGCTCTGGACATGAATATCTGTGGCTCTTGGCTCCATTACTTGCTTCCGGTGCCCTCTCAGGACCTCATTATGACATTCAGAGCAGAATTTGCAGGACAAATGGGAGATCTGCTCCTGTAGCGGGAAAGTCTTCACTAGGAATTTTATATAGCAACAAATTACAAGTCTGGTCTGAAAAAGAAAAGAAAGAAACTCTTTTTATGGAAAGGATACTACAGATGCTATAGGTACCCCTTCTGTAAAATAAAGGGATTAAATTAGATGTAAAATAAAGGTCCTTTCTAGCTCTAAATATTTTGATTCCAACCTAGATTGGACTTAGGCAAAGAACTGAGCCAACTTCCCTGGATTCTTTGAGTTTCTTCCAGCCAACTTCCCTGGATTCTTTGAGTTTCTTCCTTCTAAGGACTGCCACAGATGCCTCTTTAGGTCAGAAAAGATTCTAGGTCTTATCCCACCCACTGGTGTGCTGGTAAACATTTAACAATCATCTCTCAGGAGGGAGATTTTACAAAAGACCCATTTAATTTTGATCTGCAGTATTAACATCCTCTTCAACACTTTCTTAAGTCTAGATAATCAACAAGACATTAAATTGAGTTATTATTTGTAGATTTGCCAGTCTCCAAGGTATAAACGCTGGCACTAAAAATGCAGCCACCCCAGTCTGGACCTGCTTCTTCAGTAACAAAGAAATATTTGAAGGCAAAAAAGATCTGCCTCTGAGGTACAAGAAGGGAAGTTACTTCTGAGGCAGTAACCACCGATTTGCACCGTTCAGTTTTTTATCATTTTTATCTCTTGTCAAGCATACAGAACCCTTACGGCCACTGTACAGCCACTTCGCTGGGCTGCTTCTCTAGGATTCCAGTAGAACTGCCAGATCCACACTGATGGGCACCTAGTCACTTACGGTTTCTTTTTACCAGAAAGTCACACATTCCCTTGCCTGATCCCTGTTTCCCTGACTCCTTTATTTTCCCCTCTTTTGTAATTGGTGCCAGCTGCAGACAGTGCCAGCTTCCCCCCACCCCTTCTCTCCATAAGCACAGCTCACGACTTTCTGTCTTTAGACAATCACAAGGCTGCCATCGCTTTCTCCCCAACTACAGCCCCCTAGTGGCTACATTTGAAAATGCCTCACCATGACATTTTACTGTTTTATTAACAGATTAATGTTTGGAGATGCTCTGATAACTGTGAGATTCTTAAACACCCTTTGCCTTGTTCCCCTCTACTCTGTAACTGTCACCAAGGAAGTGAAAGGGAGCTACACAGGGTGTATCCTTCAAATGTGAAATGCTCTCCCTCCTCATCTCTAGCTCCTGGCTAGACAAAACCTGACTTCCTTCAAGATTCAGCTCCAATCTTACTTTCCCATAGAATTCCCTCCTCATCTCTTCCCTAGTTAATACCTTTCCTTTGGGATGTCATCCTATTAATACCAAATACCTACTGTATTACATAATTTTTGGCATGCTATTTTCCTGTTAGAATGTGATTTTTTAAAAAATTTAATATATATATTTTTTTGCCCCAATTACATGTTAAAACGATTTTTAAACATTTTTTTCAAGTTTTGAGTTCCAAATCCTATGCCTCCATCCTTCCCTCTCTTCCCCTCTCCCTGAGACAGTAAGCAATCAGATATGGGTTTTACATGTGCAACAGTCATTTTGCATAAGATTAAATAGAAGAAAAAGGATGGAAGAAAAGAAAGTGAAAATAGCATGCTGCAGTCTGTGTTCAAACAATATCCATTCTTTCTCTGGAGGCAGATAGTAGACTTCATCACTAGTCCTTTGGGATTGTCTTAGATCATCATATTAAGGCCTATGATTTTTGCCTTTCTTTGAAGACTCAAAGCTGAGCACAAGGCCTGGAACATAGTAAGTACTCAGTGAATTCTTGTTAACTGACATATTTTTCTCTATTTCATGGTATTAGAAGGCCAAAATATTCATCACCTAATAATTTTGCTCATTAAGCAAAAATTTTTATACACATGATCTCACTTGAGCCTCATAACAACCCTATGGACAGTTATTATAATAATTTTCATTCTATGATGAAGAAACTGAACTTCAGAGAAGCTATGGTTTGCTCAAGGTCTCACACACAGAGGATGTGTGAGAGACAATATTTGAACTGAGTTTTTCCTGACTCCAAATCCAATACAGTTTCCATGACACCACCCTGACTTAATTAATAGTGTTCACCATTTTGTGGATGAGCCCCTCAGTGCTTAGCCAGGTCAGTCCTTGGCCAGGAAACGCAATCTGTCTATGGACCCATACACAAAACCTTTCTGGCCCAGCACGAGAGATTACACTTTGCTAGCTTTGCCTTCAAGAATCAGCGGTCACCCTCTCGCACTATGACAAGGCATCAGAGGAGGACTCCTGGGGAAGCCTTATTTATTTATATTTGTTGAATCTCTGCTACATCCAAGACACACCTTGTTGGGATCTGTGAGTGAGTCACATAAGAGGTATGGACTGTCCACAGTACAGAGTGACAGCCTCCCCTCCTAAATACTCCATCACAGTCCTGCTGCATTCAGGGAATCTATGGACAGGATTCATCATGATCACCTCCCCTGTTTAGTGATATGACCAAAATCTAGTGAGTTTTTCTCACTAGATGCTATTTTCTGTTTTCTTTGCCCTTCCCCATAAATGAACAAACTGGCAGGACTCTCACCAGAGTACCTAACCACAGCAAAATTAAATAAGATTAACACTTCCCTCATTCTATCTGTGATCACCATCTCTAAATATTAGAAGAGTTGGTATATGGACATGGGAACAGATTTATGTTGCTTGGTTCAGAAAGGTGGAGATAGAAGCAGTGACTGAAAGTTATAGAGACGCAGATTTTGTCTCAATACAAGGAAAAATTTCCTGAAAATTGGAGCAAAAATGGAACAAATCTACTCCTAAGGCAGTGAATGGCCTATCTCTGGAGCAGTTCAAGAAAACTTGTCAAGTCCATGTTGAGGTTAAGGGTAGGCCTAGAGTGATGACCACTGAGATCCTTGTTAGTTCTGAGGTTCTGTACTTCTGTGGTTCCAGGGACAATATCCAGCTAAGTCACTTTCCAGTACTCCCAAGCATTGCAACTAAATGGTACATTAGATAGAATGTTGGACACAGGCAGGAAGCCCTCTTGCCTCAGTAATGTGATCCTGAGGAAGTCACTTAATCTCTGTCTGCCTCAGTTTCCTTATCTGGAAAAAAATCTGATCACAAAATTAGAATAATAATAGCTTCTACTTCCCTGGGTTAGTGAGAGGATTGAGTAAGTTAGTATTTGTAAAGCTATATAAATGCTATTATTATCCTCATTAATGGAATTATAGGCACAGGAGGGCTATCTAATTTAATTTTATTAACAAATACTTGTTGACCTTTTGACATACCACTTGTCCATGGTCACCCAAATAGAGGGAGTTCATTGTGGGATCTGAGGCGAGCTCAACCCTCTTACCACTAACACAGCCTCACTGTATGGGGCATGAGATAATGGTCGAAGGAGCCACATCTCAGACTACTTGGCTATTTCTACCACCTCAAATAACCCTTCCCTTCCTTTCTCCATTGAAAAAGGAGCCACAATAATCATTTCCATCCTGTGTTTGTATCATCATTCTCTTTCTTGGCTCCTTAGAAATCCGTCAACATATTTCCACTCAAACCAAAAATCCTAAGAAGTTCACATTAGACTTATCCGACTTCAAGGTCACCAAGGAGAGGGGTCACTGCTGGTTTCTATGCCTCAGGGAGGAGTCAGCCCCAGGTTTTTGGAAGGTAAGGAGAGCAAAAGGTCAATGCTGACCAGAACCGCTACCTTTCAAGGCAGGGGTTGCGATAAATTGTTGCACTGATCCATAGCCAGTGTCTTAATCAAGCACATTTCAAGTAAAAGCATAGCAGGGAACATCCTGCCTTCTTGCCAAGATATCCCTTGGCCTTTCTGTCTTTATTTGAAATACTCTTCTAAAATTAATCAGCTCTTTTTCATCTGCATCTTGGGTATTACTTTTGGTTCCTCAGAGCAAACTCCCTTGTTCTCCTAGAATTGTGCCTGCACATCTAGTCCAGAGCCTGCCAAATCAATGGGAAAAAACTGGACTTAAATGCTGTCCTCTAACAACCTAGGGTTATGGGGAAGTGAAGATGGTGATGGGCTAAATAGGGAAAACTAATACCATTGTTCTACTGGGAAAACCACAAATTTTCACTTAGGTGGAGAGAAAGTGTTTTAGCTTTCTCCTCTCCTCTATCTTGATTATAAAAAAGGGCTCACTGGTACCATGCACTCTGAGGGCAACCAGTAAATATTAAGTACAGCTCAAAAGGACACCTTCTGAGCTCTCTCCTCAGCTCTCAAACTGTTCCTGGTACAGGCTGGTTCAAGGCAATGCTATGAAGCTGGAGGAACTTGTTTTGAAACTATGTGACCCAGACCTCAGTTTTCTCATCTGCTCACCGTCACGCTCAACCAGGACCTGCTAACGGTGAAGTGTAAAAATTAGTCTCTTGCTTACCATCCCTGGGTCTTAATTCCCATACCTACAAAATGAAGGTGTTGGGCTGGATGATATCTGGGATCCCTTAAAGCTCTATAAAAACACGCTCCTACAATCCTGAGTGTCCACAACCTTCTTGGTCATGGTCCCCAAACTTTCTGAGCCACTTTGTTTTGGCAAAGATCGAACACACTAGTAAGCTTTATCTCACACTTAGTTGTCATGGGAAAAAAGGCAACACAATTTCCCAAGCAGGAGGGCTAGAAGGTAGGGGATGGATAGTAAGTAAAGGGGCTTAGGGTCATAGGATAATAGAATTGAGAACTGGAAGGGGTTTTAGGGATTGCAATGAAATCAGATTCTGCTCAGTGCTCTCAGGATACCATTGATGAATTTTCATTGGAAAATTCCCTTGTTCCTCCAGTAAATGTACATTTAATAAGCACCTACTTTGATCCCAGCCCTATGTCAGGCATGAGGGACACAAGACAAATAAAATATAGTTGGGTTTTCAAAAGGGAGCTATGAGGCCCAATAGAAACAATCCCCAACCCCCCTTGATATTTTCTCCTATTCTCTCTTGTCTGACCCTTAGCCATCCTCTGCCACTATGATCCATGCTAAGGAACATACTTACAGAGAACCTCATTCAACCATCCCAACCCTCCTAATGCTGAAATGTGAAGCTCCTCCTCACAATGAGAGTTGTTCAAAAATGGAACTTGCTCCTTCAAGAGAAGCATTACATCCCCTGTCTTTGGAAGTGCTCAATCAGAGGTTGGATGACAATTTGTTAGGGATGTGTTGGAAAGTGTGATAAAGAATAAGTTAGTCCAGGCTGAATGGGGAGCTCAGATCAATTGGAGTTCCTGAATCTTTTCAATCTTCTCTCTTGAGGCTCCTTCTTGGATATCATCAGCTTCTATTACTTCAGCTATCATCTCTATGATCAAACTTGGTCTTGTTTCTGGGCCCCAGGCTCATATCACCAACTATCTCATGGATATTTCCAACCGGATGTCCCATAGGCTTCTAAAACTTATCAAGTCCAAAACAAAACTCATTATCTTTCCTCAATACTCTTCCCCCTTTCCAATTTTCCTATTTCTATTGAAGGGCTCGCCATCCTTCCAGGCACTTGGGTTTGCAAACTTGGAATTATGCTTGATTGCGAACTCTCTCACATTCCCCCTGCCATCCAGCCAGTTGCCAAATGTTGTTGAACCTTTCACAATATCTCTAGTAGCTATCCTCTTCTCCCAGCTCACCATGCTACCTACCATTCTAGCTCAGGCTATCATCACATTTTACCTGGGCTACTTAAAGTGTCTCCTCATTGACCTTTCTGCCTCATCTCCTTCCTCTTCAATCTATTCTGCAGACAGCTGCTAAATGGATATTCCTAAAAGGCAGGCTTGACCACTTTTTCCTATTATACCAAAAGCTTCAGTGGTCTCTTAGTGCTTCTAGATAAAGTACAAGCACCTCTGTTCGCCATTAAAACTTATAATAATCTGACTCCGGTCCATCTTTCCAAGTTTTTTTGCATCTGATAATCCTTCATATGCTCAATATTTCAGTCAAACTGGCTGCTTGCTTGTTTCTCACACACAAAAATCTAGTCGGCCATCTCCATGCTTTTGCACAAGTTATCCTTCGTAACTGGAATGCTCTATCTCTTCACCTTCATCTCTTAGATTCCTTAACTTCTTTCAAGACTCAGATTAACTGGTACCTCCTACACAAAACATCTAATTTCTCCAGGTACTAAAGGACTCCCCACACTTCTAAATTACTTTCATTCATATTTTATGTCAAGGATGGCCCCTTTCATATATGGACAGTTTTGTTGATGAAAGGTGGATTATCAGGAAGAGCTATGGGGGAAAAAAAGCAGTACCACAGAAAAGAGGAACGTGGAGGGAAGAGGAACAATGCATCCTATTTCCTAGCATCTAATTTGCATAGGACTGGCATGAGGACTTAGAAGGTAGTAAGTGAAAAGCCTTGCTTCCTAGAACTGTTTGGTGACTATGGGACAATTACACATTGATTAGTTCTGGTGTAAATGGTAAAAATGGGCATTTTAGTTTATTACCATGAGATAGAAGTGAATCATCTCACTGAAGATCTCCTGCTTTGGACCAGTAGGCTAGTTGAGCTGAGTATTTACAGAAGTGCCCTAGACCTGAAAGCTGATCTCATTAGAGGCCTCTGGTTAGATCTGGGAAGTAGACCTTAGCCTTACACTGCCACCTGCTGCTGGGCAGAGCTGGCCAGAGGAAGAAAAACTTTGTACTTACTACTTGGCAGAGTAGACTGAAAAATGAAAAATGTTGGGCTTTGCTTTTCCCTGAACAGGCATCTACTTTTCTGAGAGGTGGAAAATCTTCAGAACCTAGCCAAGGGAGCTGACCTTAAAAGTTCCACAGATCCCAGATTTAGGGTGTTTGCATTTCCTGAAAAGAGTATAGCAGTATCTCTGTACTCTAGAAGAGGAGCATCCCAAGCAAAGCAGCCAATAGAAAAGTGCTCTCACCTCCATCAATAAATTATTGTGCAGACATCGAGGCCCTTGGTCCAGAGCTGTGAGTTCTCTTGAACATGTATTTCCTGTACATGTGCCTCTCTACTGGTTCTGAAATATTGTGCCCATACTCTTCTGATGGACATTCTGTGCATCAGTGGGAGAGTGTGTCCCTGTTTTACAAGTGGAGAGCTATGTTATGAGTCCTGCTTTTGCCTTCTGTTTAGTAAATGCTTCTTATTAAGAAATGGAGTTATGGAACTTAATGGAGTTCAGTTAGATGCTTTGTCAGATGGAGAGCATACTTGTGGGGGCCCCAGGAGCTACGGTGTCCAGTGATGGGTATGTATTCCCTCTACCACAGTTGTCCCCTTTAAGGGTTAAAGAGATTTACAAATATTGCCTCATTTTATTCTCACAACAACCCTGATAGGTGCTATCCCTAGTAATTCCCAATTTACAGATGAGGAAACTGAGACTGATAGAAATTAATTTTCTTGCCCAGCATTACACAACTAAGCATCTGAGGACAGATCTGAATTCAAGTCTTGCTGACTTCAAAGCCAGTGTTCTAACCACTATTAACCCCTGAAAACACAGTATCAATTAGATAGGTAGAAGATCAGCTCCATGAAGATGAGCTCCTGGTACAGCTCCTTACATGTAAAGAAAACACTACAAATGTTTGGAGAGTTCTGGAATTAACATTAATCTAGCTAAAGAAAATACAGAAAACATTTACTTAGCTTAAATTAAATCAACCAAAAGTCTTCATTTGTTGTTCAGTCATTCCGGTTGTATCCAACTCTTCAAGAACCCATTTGGGGGTTTCTTGGCAAAGATACTAGAGTGGTTTGCCATTTCCTTCTCCAGCTCATCTTACAGATGGAAACTGAGGTCAGCAGGGTTAAGTGACTTGCCCAGGGTCACACAGCTAGTGTCTGAAGCCAGATTTGAACTCAGGGAGAGGAGTCCTCCTGACTCCAGATCCAATTGCACCTGCACTTCTACTTGTGCTCCTAAACCTCTCTTGACTAGTTGGCTAATATTAGCATTTGTCCCACTTTGCATGCCGCTATGACATTTTCAGTTAATTATTGTGCATCATTAGTTTAAATTCCTTTGCTCTGCTTTGGTTCTTCACAGACAAATAAATTCACCTTGCAGGGGCCTCAGCTGTTTGCAACCTTGATCTCTACCAGCACTATCTTGACACATCATTTCATCACAAGAGTACTAGAGGGCCAGATATAAGCTCATTCATTGGGGGTCCCCACAGAACCAGGACAAGCCCTTTCAAACACCATAGCTGATTTTTTACATAGCATTCCTGTGATGTATTGCTTTTATCCCCATTTTACAGATAAATGAAATGTGACTGAGGTTAACAAACCAGCCACAAAGCTACACAAAAAGAATTAGAGGGTGGACTTGACCCAGGTCTTTCAGATTCCTAATTCAGTACTCACTCAGTGCTCAGTCAACATTTGTTAAACTGAAATGAATCAAACTGTATATGTGTGAGACAGATTGCTGTAGCCCATCAGCACCCCTGGGTTTCTCTGCCCGAGAAAGCAAAGAAAGGGGGTGAGAGGATATGTTTGCAAATGAGGCCAGCACCTGCACAAACAAGGCAAGCGCTCCTCAGCTCCAAGGGCAATATTGCTTTTCAGGATCATTTTACCAGCTACAACCATTATCATCTAAATGAAGAAATTCCTTCCAAACCCAGCATTGGTGAATCCCAAGAATTATTCCTCTTCCAAAACAAATGAAAAGCAACAGAGCTAGTAAAACAGACTTTTAAAGGACTTTGTATGATTGAAAGCCACTCAAATGAAAGTCTCCTCCAATAATTTCTCTATGTACTTGGCTTCTAGAACCAGACCTCCATTTCTGCAAGTCTCACAGGCCTTATTCACTATGGGTGGTTAATTAGAACTCCAACCTTTCCCTTGAAATCCACCTCCTGGCTACAAAATGATCAAGGAAGATACTTAAGAGCCTCAATTCACAAAGCCAGAGGGAAATCTTCCACTCCTGTCCCCCACCCATACCCACAAAGCTAATGAGGTCCTAGTATGAAATGTAGACCTTATTTTTGGGGAGGAGGGGTGAAGCTTTGTCTGAGAAGCAAGTCACAGAGAGGGCAAGAGATTATGGAAGTAGAGTGATATCTTAATTAGCAAATTCTCAGGGAACAAAGCTCTTTTGAACAAATTCAGCCTAAGAGTGGAGAAGGGTTTAGAGAAATTACCCATCTTTAGTGGCTGAAGAGAAAGTGAGCAGGATTGCCTCTAGATGGATGTCTGGTGGGTAAGACTGGGCCTGGCCGAGGGGAGGACACCTCTGGGACTTACACTAACCAGCCACCTGTTTGGGGTGACTGTCCTGGCTCTAAACCTCTCATAGTCTGAAAGTCTCTCAAGAGTAAGTCTCATTTGGAAGGACATACTTGGCTCCTATTTTCTGACAAAGGGATCCCTTTTGCCAGAAGCTGAAAGTTGTCAATGCAGTGTATGCTGGCCATGCTGATATAGCAGGTATAACCAGAGGACTTCACTTCCCACAACGCTTGGGACTAAGAAAACATTTCCTAGAGGTCTGTGCATAATGCCATAGTACAATAACATTCCCAGGCAAGGACTCTCTCTGAGGAGTCAAGAGGATCTATAGAAAGGGAAGTTTATAAAGGTTATTGTATGAACCCTAAGTGGATAAAAGTAGAAACACATGGAATTACCGTTAGGGTAGACAAAAAAGGCATGGCTTCAGCACTCCTAGTGTCAAGAATCTTTATGTCTTTTACAGACAGTGAAGATGACCCTTTGACTATTCTCCAGGCTTCCCCCAAAGGAAACCTAGCAAAGACTCCAAAAAAAGACTACAGTAACACATTCTACGTTTCTACCACTCAGATTCTAAATCCAGGGGCACAGTCATTTTGTGAATCCTCAGATAATTCCCTAGCAACCTCCCTCTGTACATCTATTCTGAAAACAGGGATTTTGAGTTTAGGGAGACTAGATTTTTTTTTTAAAAGCTATGCTAAAACACATATTATTACTAATAACTAGCATTTATATAGTGCCTACTACGAGCCAGGTCCTATGCTAAATGTTTTACAAACATCTCATTTATCCTCACAACCTTGGGAGGTGGGTGCTATTATTGTCTCCGTTTTACAGTTGAGGAAATTGAGGCAGACAGTGGTGAAAAGACTAATCCAGGTTTACACAGACAGTAATTATCTGAGGTCCTCCTGATCTCAGGCCTACTGCTGTATCCACTAAACCACCTCGCGGATTTTCCTGTGCCCCATCTCCAGTACAGAGGCCTGGAAGATCCAGTGATAATTGACGCACGCCATGGTGAGAATGGTCTACAAAAGACCACTTTGCCGGAATAATCTCGAGTATATGAGGGAAACAATACTATGTCCTCAAAGGGGGCAATATCATCCAAGGAAATGAACAGAACTGTAGGACCATAGAATGAGAGAGAAGAAAGAGACCTTAGGAGTCTTCTAGTCCAACCCTCATTTTACCTGTAAGATACCACCCCCTTTCTAATATAGGTATTTTATTTGCCAAAGAAAATTACCAGCTTGAAGAGAAACACAGACTGTGTGGAGAAAAAAGCGGCCCCTCAAATAAAGGTTCTTAAGGACCTGAAAGAGAACAGCTCTTCAAAGGGAAAGTCAATAATAACGATGCCAACGATAATGGTGATAGGGATAACAATTATTATTATAACCAGTATTTATACGTTGCTTTACGGTTTGCAAAGCCCTTTACAAGTATTTTCTCATTTTCTTACCCCGTAAGATAGGTGCCATTATTATCCTCATGTTACAGATGGGGAAATTGAGGCTCAGAGAGGTTAAATGACTGGCCCAGGTCACATGGCTAGTAAATATCTGAGGCAGGATTTGAAACCAGGTCTTCCTAACTGTGAGTCTACTGCTCTATCCAGTATTGATTGACAGTAAAGATGGCAGCAGCTAATTTTAGTGTGACTGAAGGACTTTGAAGTTGACTGCTAGCAACCCAAATTGAAGAACTGTTGGAAGACTATGGGAAAAATTTGTGTGCCCCATCTAACAAAAATGTGGATTTTTAGTTTTTCAACCTAAACTAGAGGTGGAGAATGAACTAGTCTACACATGAGGTGGCCCTGACTTTAGACATTAGATGCCAGATTAGATCAGGTGTCAGGGACTGAAGAAGCTCAGCATAGGAGAAATATCAAAGGCAAAGGATCCACCAGAAACAACTCCTAGAAAGCTGGGAAGCTGCTGAACCCGAGACCATCAAGCTCCCGATGGGCAGGCTCTGCTCTTGATGCAGGAGCTAATGTGAATGGCAGAGATCTCTGCTGTTGGCAAGAGCAGTACAGAGCAAAAGAGAGTCCTTTTTGGTAGGGGAAGAGCTTCCTGGAGAAGGCTGCCTTGTTCTCCCATGCCATGTATAGCTTGAGGGAGGGGAGGTCCTTTGAAGGAGGTCTGCACTGTTATGATCCCCTGGGTGTATGGGATGTTCAGGAGGACTAACACCTCTGACGTAAGGGTTTGCCAAGCCCTTGGTGTCCAACTGGTCATCCAGCTCTCACCTCCAACAAGCTATAGCATGTACAGTGGCCATACTCCAGTAAAACCATCTACCCAACAGGCCTCAAACCCATCGGTTAATTAGGAGGTTATCTACCCCAACCATGTGAAGACTTTAGCCAGAGGAATGAGTGGACAAGAACAATTTGTTCTGACAATCATGAAGGCAGCTGAAGTAGATGCTGTGGAGAGCTTAGAACTTGGTCATACATCGAAGATGCCAAGATCATCCACTGCATCCTGGGCCACTGCCAGTTATCTTTGTTTTGTCTTGTCCCTCGACTTTGAGGACTCTGGAAGAGAGAATGAGGCTGACAACTCTAGGCAATTCGGCCTCACTTAAATCCAGTTCAGGCTCAAGTCAAGACATCACCCGTGATATCACTGCTCTCCTTTGAAAATGAAGGACAAACCAAAACTGCCCCTGCTGTGGCTCAGGAAGGGAAAACCACCAGTGGTGGGCTGAAAAATGGTTTCCCCTCAGGGAAAATAAAATGTACCCACAACACACTTTAAAATTTGATCCTCATTATTAACACTTTCTCCATCATTTTCTTAAGTCTAGACTATCATCAATGTAATAAATCAAGTCCTGATGTGTAACATTTGCCAGTTTTCAAGGTGTAAATGCTCACACTGAAAATGTAACCATTAGTGTCACAAGCTGGTTATACCTGGCTCTGATACATCCCTGGAAACTATTCAAAGCCTATTGAGACAAAGACCTAACTGGCATTAGAGATCTCAGAATTAAAGAGAATTGCTTTTCATTAGGTGTCACTGCCTCAGTGCCTGGCCAAGGAGGCAAACCTAGGAAGCTCTGAAAACTCCAGGCTTAAGGCTATTTGCTAAATGAGCTTAATGCTGCTTCAGTGACCTAAGAGTAGCTGAAAAGCAGCTTCATTCAGCAAAAGAACAGCAGGGAGACTCACAACAAGAGCAGTTTCAACCAGTAGGTAACACATGGTACAGACTATTCTCTAAAGAGACCACAGACATCCAAACTTACAGTCTAGAGTCATGAGTTGCCTCAGGCACTTGGGTTTTACTACTAATACATATCATTATTGGGTTTCTGTAAGTTCTCTTCCCTAGGCACACGTATCCCTATGAACACTATGCATTGGTGGGAAAGTATAATTAGGTATATGGGTGGACTGTTATGATTTGATTATTCCTGCTTTGACTTTCTATATTTTAATTATTCTGCTTAGTAAATATTGTGTTGTAATTATTCTTGCTTCTGTCTTCTCATTTAGTAAATGTTTTATGCTTAAGAGTTAATGAAGTCATTACTACTGAATTGTGTAAATGGGAAGTATACTGGAGGGGGCTCATTAGCTTTTCATGCTTGTAGATATGTATGTCTCCCACACCAGGGTGACCTCTGGAACCGTGAGATGGAATTATAACAGTATAACACCTGTTCCTCCCCATAACTTCCAGAGAAAACCCCCTTGACTATAGATTGACTATAGATTGGAATGACTGAGCCAGCCCAAGAAGAAAAAAGGGATGTGGGTGCCATGTCATGTGGCCCAGCTATTGTACACCCACTAAAAACAGATGAATAAACGGAGACACAGAGAAGTGAAAAAACGTGGTTAAGTAATGTGAGTGCTAAGTAAAAGAGCCAGGGTCAAGCCCTCTGAATCCAAACCCAATGCTACTTCTTCCATCATGCACATTTTAAACTTAGACTGACCAAGATTTAATGTGATGCCTGTTATGGTCACTGAAATTGACAATGGAGTTCCATGAATTGTGGCATCTCATAAACAACCATACTGGCCTACATTCTCTCTAGCCAAGGATACCCTTTGACTAGTTTTCAATAGGGGGTAGAGTTCACCACACAGTTTTAGCTACTCATCTGTCACACCTGTAAAGCACAAATAGCTCTGAGGAGGGCCCCATGCTTGTGTTATCACCAACCAGAGTATTACATGCGGAGGTGTGCTGGGGCCTGCTCTAACCTGCTTGTAAGAGCAGCTCACTATTAAATTTTCAGTGTGGCCATTTATACTTCAAAAATTGCTAAAAATCAAGATGATTTATTTTTAAAAATATAGATGAAACTAAAAGTATATGTGCTTGGATTTTTTTTTTACTCAAAGAACCAAGGTGTTAACATTTACTTACATATCTCTGATTGCCTAATTAATTGCCCCACTAGAAGATTTGAGAAGGGCAAAATGGCCAGATTCCACACCTTTAGAACTGTTCTTCAGGATTCTGCTCTCAACAGGATACCTCTTCCTGCCCATGCACTATAAACTCCCAGAACACCCTGTGCTCTAGGGTGCTCTTATCTATATAGGTAATTACCTACCCTGGGGGTATGGGGAACAATATGATATGGTCCCTACCCTGACTCAAGGAGAATAAATTTAGGTACATCCCCCTCAAGCAATTCCTATGGTGTTAATAATGAAAGAATGTTACAAAGATTTTGTTTTTCTTTTTCTAGTAAGACAGGAGAAGTAGGAGGGAGGGAAAATATGCTTGATAACTGAAAAATAAATTTTTAAAAAATTAATGAATGTTAATAATAATTCAGATTCATATGTTGCTTCAAGATTTACAAAGCAATTTCCTTACAGTATGCTGCGAGGAAGATATTGGAAGTTATTCTCTTTTTTTTAAATAAGGAATTTCAAACTTCAGGTGATTAAGTTGGTTCGCATAATTATATAGTCAGTGAGTAGGAAAGACTCAAAACTCTTTAACTCAAGGCTCCTGGTTCTAAGTTTTGTTCTTTCTTTCTACAACGATATGCTGCACTGATTGATGCTTCAGTTCAGTCAAGCCAAGCCTTATAATCAACGAGACATGTATAACCATTGAGGGCCCTGATTGGCACTCTAAGTAATTAAAGGGGTGTTCAAAGTCTTATGGCATGTAGAAGGGACCGGGCACCCATCATTATCAAGAGAAATCACTGGAACCTCTAACTTTTCCAGTCTAACGGTCTTAAAAATTGTTGCTGTCTGCTGCTGAGACTTTTGTCCTCATAAGTGTGTTGGCCTCCCAGACATTTCTTTAGCACACTCTGTGCTCTCCAAATTCCTTAGCTTTCCCTCCTATGTGTCCTTTAAGGTTGATTCTTTCCCTGTGTAACCATAGGATTAAAACTAAATGTTTGGACAAAGCAAGACAGTCAAATTAATCTAAATGCTCACAAGGGCACTGCGTTCCTGCTTCTCTGTATGACGGAAAAAACTCATGAGCAAGTAATAAAAGGCTGCCATTTTACCCTTGCAAGGTAATCATCTGCCATAGTCCTGTTTTAATTGCAAACACATGGAGACACAAGCTGGAAGCTTCCTGGGGTTGGTGGAGGAGGGCCCAGGCCTAACGCAGAGGAATCCCAGGGTCACTTGGCAAAGTCACATTTTCCTGTAGTTCTTTAAACTGTTTCAGATGAAATGGCTGTAGCTCTTGGCTATTCTGGCTCAGCCAACCTGTGGTGAATGAGGCTAAAATGGGGAGGTAATAATCATGACAATATTATCAGAGATCTCCAAAAAGCAGCTGCCTGTTTTGGTCATTTCTGATTTGGCCACCCTCACCTGTTCCCCCCTCACAGCTGTGACCCTGATGGACTGCTCAGATAAGTACAAGCTGGGATGCATCCATGGAAGTGAAGAGGAAAACTGGGCCCATAGTTCAGATAATTGGACCAGAAGAATATCCTTACCTCATTTTTACATATGTTACTATTGCTGTTATTGTTATAAAGAGCCTTAGCAAGTTAATCATTTGGGGAAGAGCATATGAATAGCTAAGTCATTTGGAGGAATTCACATCTAACAGCCTGTATCTGGGATGGGTCCACCTTCTGCTTAGGTCTTCTTTCTTTTGGCACAGGGCTTTGCAAGGCTTCAAAAGGTCAGTGGAACAGAGGCTCAGTGATGGGACTTCATACCAAACAGTCAACCAGTCAATCGACCTTTACTAAGGGCTTACTATGTGCAAGGCACTATGCTAAGCTCTATGGATACCAAAAGGGGTCAGTCTGCTGGAGAAGACTGGATGACCTAGAATCACTTGTACATATACTGAAGTTTGCTTTGACTAGGCAAAGGGTCAATTCTTCATGTGAGACAAGGGTAAAGGAGGAGGTAGCAGTGGGCATCTCAGTGATATGAGATGAGGAGTGAAGAAGAGGGAACTCAAGTGTACAGCCTCAATTAGAGGGGGTGAAATATGGAACAAAGTTCTCAGCTGAAAGAGTACAGGATGGGGACACATGGGAAACTTAAGAAGAGGTTAAAAAGGTTTGGAAAAGCCACTGTGGTGGGTGAGATAGTGAATTTTTTTTAAGGTAATGGGAGTTAAGTGACTTACCTAGAGTCATACAACTAAGTGTCTGAATCTGGATTTGAACTTGGATCCTCCTGACTCCAAGGCCATTCCTCTATCTATTGCGGCACCTAGCAACCCCCAGGATAGTGAATTAAGGAGATGGGAAATGATTGCCTTTCTGCAGTAAGGGTCCCTTTGAAGTCATGTAATATCAATTTGTAATGAGTCCAGTCAGCAATCATAGTTTCATGGTTTTCTCCACGATTTGCAGGTGAGTATGAGTGAAGGAAGCCAAAAGTAGGGGTATTTCAAAGCTAAGGCTTGTCATGACACGATGTACAATAGGACAAGGGACCAAAGGATTTGAGTGTAGAGTTGATTTGGTTCACCAAGGGGTCAAAATGGGGAAGGAAAGAGAGTGCAGCCAGTGCAGGAATAAGGTCTGGGAAAGAAATAGCAGGTGAAAGAACTGGAGGTTGTGGTAAATACAAAGATTAGGATTAAGGTTGCAAAGCAGAGGGAGAGGTAAGATGACAAGAGACTGTGATTAGATAAAGGAACTTTAGAGCTCATGGCAATGGAATCATTTGTGGGTGATGGCAAAGTCAAGGACATAGCCATTCATGCATGTAGCAAGACAAGTAAGTCATAGGAAATGAGCATACTGAGGAACTGGAGAGTTAGGGTGTTTGAGGGAGTATCAATATGTGTGTGGAAGCAGAGCTTAAAGTACCTAGGCTCTTTACTTTACTCTGATCTCATTCTATCTTGCATCATATTTATCCATGTGATTGTCAGGTTCCAGATATTAAGTTATAAATTCACTGGGGGCAAGAACTGAGCCATTTTTCATCTTTGCATCTCAGCATCTAGCATAGTACCTTGAACATTGCAGGCATTTAATATATATCTGTTGAAGGAAGTTGAGTAATTGCAGGGTCTGGACAAGAATCCAGTCTCCCAGCTTTCAAGTTTAATGTTTTATTTTTTAAAAATTATTGATTTGTTTTGTTTTTACATCATGAACAATTATAGATTATTCCCACTTTGTAAGAGGTCTCTTCTAACAAAGTAAATTAGTTAAGTAAAATTAATTATTTTGGTGACCTCATCTGAAAGTACCTGAGACATTCCACATCTATAGCACTTACCAACCACTTCCCTATTTTAAAAAAAATTAACTGAAATCTATTTTATCTTCCTTTCATCCCCAACTCCATTGAAAAAAAATTTCTTCTAACAAAAATACACGATCAAGCAAAACAAATTCCTCAATGGAGATAAGTACACACAAAATACATGTTTACGTATATATGTATATACACACACAAACATTCACATATGTTCATATATATGTTCACATATATTCACATATATGTGTACATACATATATATATATACATTTCTCATTCTGCACCCTAAATCTGTCCCATCTCTGTAATGGATAGCATGTATACGAAGGGAGAAGAGGTAAAAAAAATCTCAAGGGAAACAATAAAAAGAAATATAAAAGAAGGAAACCTTAGCAGTGCCAAATTTCAAGTTATACTACACAAAACAGTAATTATTAAAAAATTTGGAAGAAATCAATTAGATTAGGTACCCAACATACAAAAATAAACATACCTAGTACTCCAGTATTTAACAGTCACGAAGACCCTAGATACTGGGAGAGGGACTCACTACTTGGCAAAAACTTAAAAAATTATCTAGTAGTATAGAAGAAATTGAGAACAATACTTCAGATCTTATACAGAGATAAATTCTACATGGGTACATGACCTAGAGATGAAAGACTTACTGTAAACAAATTAGAGAAACTTTTAAAATTACCTATCAGAGACCTATGAATGGAAGAAAAGTTCATGACCAAATACGGAATAGAGAGGGTCACAGAAGAGAAAAGGGGTCAATTTTGACTGCATAAAATTTTAAACATTTTGCATGAACAAATCTAATAAACCAAAGATTGTAAGGGAAACAATTAAATGGGAAAAATAATTTTTGTAACAAGTTTCTCTGATAAAGGTCTCATTCCCAAGACATATGAGAAACTGGCTCTAATTTTTAAGAAAAAAGAGCTATTCCCCAATTAAAAAATGGTTTATAGAAATGAACAGAATTTCTTTAGGGAAGAAACCCAGGCTATCTAGAGCCATATGAAAAAATGTTCCAAATCACTACAAATTAGAGAAATGTAAATGAAAGCAATTCTGAGATTCCATCTCCTACATGTAATATAAATTGTAAGTTATGGGTTTCCAGAGCAAACTATTCAAAGAAAGGAAAGGAAACCGAGGTATATCCCTATAAATGATCCAATAGCACCTGTTTGATCTGCATGGCAAGCATTCCTCTCTCCCTGCTCCCTCTTGAGCTTTGGCTTATGAGATATCTCTTCTATAAAGCCAGGACAGAATGTTTTTTCTCACTTGAGTTCCAGGAACTTTAAAAAACAAATATTTTGATAATTGTATTTCAGTATAACTGGTTTCCTTCGTAATGCTATGTATTTTATTTAAGCATTCCAAAACATTTCGAAAAGAGCTCTGTAAGTTTTATGAGACTCCTAAAAAACGTTAAGAATCCCTGACCTAGAGTATGTCTTTTTTAAAGTTATATTTGTCCTTTGCTTACCAGGACCCCAAATAATCTCCTTGAAACGGCTAAAGAATATCACAGCACAGTCAGGCTTGGGAATTACACACCCAAGATTAGTACGGAGTCACTTTTTACCTAGTACCTCATATTGGGCACTAGATATATCCTCTACATTCTCCTGGACTGTCCAACTTCCCAAACCTCTATTTCCTTGGTCAAAATAAATATCAAAGGTTAAGAGTTAGTAATTTCTTGTTCATAAAAGGGAATGGATGGTATGATAACAGGAAAAAGCAAAAGAACAAAAAGAAGGCAGTTGGTAGGATCTATTGGTAGCCAGCTCCAGGATCTTCTGACAGCAAGAGCAGAAATGGCTTTTCTACTTAGATACCTTCTTCCCCTTTTCCTCCCGCTCTGCAGGTGGAAAAGAAAGACACAGACTTAGATTTTCTCAGGTAGAGGAGTAGGGTTTTCTCCTTACTCCAAAGCAGGGATGAAGGATAATATATGTCAAGGCTGCTTGTGTTAGCTCATCAACCCTTGTCTTTATCAATGTAACAAACACCTTCGTTGGCTTCAGCCTTGGAAAATTCTGTGGCTGGACATAATTTCCTTGAAGGAAAAAACTAGAGGAATGGAGAAGGGAAACTCCAGAACACCCAGCTTCTCCCACATGGTGCCAAGATGGAGGCACTCCATTTACACCCAACCTGCTTCCTTAGTCCTTTCTTTCTGACATCTTTCTTTCAGAATTTTCCTTGAAGCAGCCCCATAACCCTCCTACCCCCATTCCACAATGTCAGTGCTATCGAATTCCGGGCGCAGCATCTGCCTGGCAACAGCAGGTTGCATTTAAAAATCATCCCTCACTTATGATTTCTATAGGAAGGGCCTGAAATAATGAAGTTTACTTTATGATGGCGGTAAGGTGTGCAAAGCGTTTTACATTCTGTACATTATTTTTTTGATCCTTACAACCACCCTAGGAGTTCAGTGCTAATATTATGCCCATTTTATAGAAGAAAACATATCTCAGATTAAGTGACCTTCTTACTGAGGCAAGAGTTAAGCCCAGCTCTTCCTAACTCTAAATTCAATATAACCACTACGGCACACTATTTTAGGACTTAGATGAATCATAACATTTTATATAAAAATACTATATATCATGTAAAACATAATATATGTATATAGACGATACATTATGTATGTATTGTGCATGCATGAAATGTGTATATGTATGTATATGTGTATATAGATACACACACACATTATATATATATATATATATATATATATATATATATATACACACACACACACACACACACACACACACACACACCTATAGATCTTTCTCTGGTCATCAAGGGTCAATCTGGAGTCTCTGTTACTTTTAATCACATACATTTGAAAACATCCTTAGAATTCCCAGCAATTTATTTCCTACTCTGGAGAGGTAAATAACAGAAAGGATTTCCCCCTCACTTGTAATTCAGTTGTAAAGGGAAATGCATTTGTCAAGGTATACCCCTGCACCATTTAGCTCTACCACCCAGTAACTCTCCCCTGGGGACTGAAGCACAGATGAGAGAAAGGAAAATGATAAGCAATAGCGGAATCTAGAAGTGTCCATGACGTTGAGCAGTGGGCCTAGACTTCTTTCACTGTGCTAGACACTGTAGACACAGAGACAAAATAAATGGGTCCCTACCCTATGTCCCAGCCGAGAGAAAGGAAAAGATTTATTGATCATAATGACATTTAATCCTACACTGTGAAGAAAAACATCAAAGAGCCAGCTGAAAGTCCTGTCCTTTGGGCAAACTGTAGGTGAAACATCTGTGAAACATGTTTAGATGTGCAGACCTTTAACAGAAAGTCCAAGCATGAAGACATTTGCTGAGAAATTGAAAAATCCACATAGGTCATCTGAGCTTTGGCGATGCCCAGAGCAGAACAGCAAAGTTAACAGGCTCTTATTCTGGCAAGTCCTGGGCTCATATTGTAGCTTTCCTACTGACAACTTGGGTGACCAATCGAATGACTTCTCCCCTCTGAGTCAAAATCTTCGCCTGAACAATGAGGGAGCTGGACTAAATGCCCTCTACTAGCCCCTAAATGTATGGTCCCATGCATGACCCTCAGACTTGTCACTAAATTCTTTGAGTTTCACTTTCCTTATCTGTAGAGTAGAGATAGTGATATTCTTCTTATGGAGTGTTTGTTAAGATCAAATAAGGCAATGTATATAAATGTTTTCAGGCTGTAAAGTACTACAGTAAAATCAGCTATTTTCTCATGCCTATAGTTCTTCTTGTACCAGGGACCTGTTCAGTGAGTTCTGGGAACAATCCCTTGCATCTTCCAACCTTGCTCCTAGTTCTTCCCTCTTGGGCCAAATGGAGATCTGATCCCTTTCTTTCATAGTAGCCCCTCAGTTATTTGAAGATGGTTATCATATCCTATTGGGTCTTCCTTTCCCCAGACTTACCAGTCCACTTCCTTCAACAGGTTCTCATCTGACACAGACTCAAAGCATTCTGGTTGCCCTCCTCCAGATACTATTCATCTTATTAAAGTCCTTAAGGCAGCACCCAAAACTGAACTCAGTACTCCACATAAGGTCTGATGAAAGCAGAATACAGGGACAGCCACACTCTGGACCTCAACTGCTTCTCTGTCAAAGGATAAGATTGAACCAGATGATCACTTAGGCCTTTTCAAGTTCTGAAATGTTTGGGACATTACTCAGGTACTCACTGAAAACCTTGCCTCACCTTCCCCTTGCTAGGAAACACAAAAGCCTTCTCACTGTGGAAGCTCACTCTGCTTCTGGACTTGTAAGGGTGGAAGTACACTCCCCCCTGAAACTCGTACTGATGATTCCTTCTAGAGTGTCCATTTCAAGGGCCCATAAGTCATATCTTCTTTCCTCACTGGGATCCTCTCCTGACTCTTTTGACTTTATCTTCTACGTCCCAGTCCAGGTATCTTCTTTGGCCCTCTACTCTCACCTCCAATCAGCCTCCTTCTGTTTTCTCTTTGCCCACTGGAATGTAAAGTCCTTGAAGGGACAGATAATCTTTCTGCTTGTATCTGTATTCTTAGCACCTAGCAGGTGCTTAATAAATGCTTGCTTGTTGACTTAGAAAGAAAAAAATAGATTGGAATGACTTGTAATACTCAAGGATTACATCAGCTACAGACTTGGGCCAACTTGTTACTGACAGGAGCGATTGCTATAGGAATGTCTGCTATGTCCAGGGTTGGAATTGTGAAACTGATTGATGGAGCTGAGCTGAGCTCATTTTGATTCCTTTGCTCCTTGAAAGCTGCACGCTTCTGGAAATAAATACAGCAAGCTTGTCAAGGTCAGTGTGACAGCTCCTATCTATCAAGATCCTTGCTGATGACAGCCAGGGATTAAATACTGTTATGGTCAAACAATGCATCTCAGACTGCAGCTGAATCCATTTTGAGGCAACAAATGGATGAAGATAGGTTCTCTACTCAATTCATCCTTGGCTTTGCCTTTGTCAGTGAATTTAATAGCACAAAGCTTCAAAAAGGTGTCAGAGAAACATGAATCCCCCAAATAGTTTATTTTTCCCATCACCTGCAGTTTTTCCAAAACCAAATTGAAATGAGGTTCTTGAATAACTGGACTTTTATGTTGTAAAATTCATCTTAGAAGTTCCAGGATCCCCAGTGTATGCTGCCTGGTTTAAGATGTAAGTAAGATTCACAGTGAGAAGGAGCTGTGCCCAAGTCTATGTTTGGTTCAATGCAATACCCTATACATTATCTTCATTCTATGAACTCTGTTTCCTGATAAGATTTCAAAAATTACCAAATATTACTACTTTGAATGTCTCTGATGAAGCAGTCACTGTCTCTCTTCACCCATACTTAGCTCTAGCCAGGCGTTGCTAATGGTCCAGGGGTAGGGAACCTGCAGCCTCGAGGCCACATGTGGTCCTCTAGGTCTTCAAGTGTGGCCCTTTGACTGTATCCAAACTGCACAGAAGAAATCCCATCACAAGTTTGGATTCAGTCAAAGGGCTGCACTTGAGGATCTAGGGGGCCACATGTGGCCTCAAGGCTGCAGGTTCCCCACTTCTGTGATCTAACCTTTTGTGTGTGTCATGGATCCCTTTGTCAATCTAGCAAGTCTATGGGTCCTTTCTCCAAATAAGATTTTTAAATGTGCAAAATATATACGATTACAAAGGAAATTAATTATATTAAAATATTGTTATCAATTGTTTGAAATTTTACATGCCCCAGGATAAGAATTTCCACTCTAGTCCCCCTTCCATGTTATTCACTCAAGAAATAAAACTTTATTTTTTAATATGTCAAGCAGCCTCCTTTCATTTCTTATGCCTCACTTTAGACAACCTCTTTCAAACAACTTATTCTAAGTATACACCAATACACTTCTACTTATGATTTTAGCAAAAACAGAATCAACCAAGAAAACAAATGTTTCTGTGTGTCTTTCACGTAGGCTTAGGATATGGATTTTCTTGAGGGCAGAGACTGTTTTTACAGCCATGGTTGTTTGATGGACAAGTCAATCCGAATTTCAATTCAAATTAAGTGATGCATGTAGTGATGGATACATAAAAGACTTACAGTTGTGGAGTGACAGGAGGTTTATTGCAGGCATAAATAGCAACAATTGTCAGCCATGAGCATCACTGCAGGGAGTACAGTTCTATGAAAACCTTGGACTGGCATCACCCCAGATCCTGGAGCCCAGATTTCCAAATATTAGGAACATGATGGATCAATCGATAAACAATTGGGATTGCAATAGGGACAAACACTGAGTGGCTCCAACACTCAGGACCTATATAGAAAAGTACTAGGTAGAAAAGAGTTTGATGGATTTTCTTGTTTTTTAATAAGGCTTGTATCCCACAGCATGGGGCAGTACTGCCAAGCGTGTGACTTGGGGCTTGGGGATTTGTCATGGTGGAAAGATGAAGTTCTTCTTGGGGGGGGGGGTGGGGGTGGCTGGGAGCAAGCTGTACTGGTTTCTCTATCTCTAGTGAGAAAGCCAAGATCTGAGATATGCTAATTCTTGGAAAAGGGAAATTAAACAGAAAAGGAAAACTCAAGACAGGAAAATGTAATGATCTCACAGAGTGTTGTTGGAGACGAAGAATTAGCAGAAGATTTCATACCAACGACAGAAAGAGCAAAGGGTCTCTCATGGATCCAGTTAAAATAGTAACTGATGTCTAACCTTGGCCATTGGAATTATGTTACAGCTTCTTAGCCAGATAATGGTTTGAACTTGGTCAGATAAACTCTGTAATATGTAACTGCCTAGAGATCTAAATGAAATTCTTCTGGATGGGTGGTCTGAATAAAAGGTACCATCCCAATTTGCCTCCTTGAAGTATCCATTCTCATGAGCCAGAGATGTTGGAAGGTTTCTATAGCCATTTTTCAGGTCTTTCCTAGGTCTTTCCCTTCCTATTAGAAACTTGAACTTATCCCTAAGTAAATCTTTTGTTAACTGTCAGAAGGGCTACAAGTTGAAGTGTGCTAGAACCAGCTTGAACTTGCTCAAGAGAGCCAATTGTTAAATATTCAGGGCGAGGATTTACACCTCAGAAATCAAGAAACGTTACAAATTAGGGCTTGCTTGTCTTGCTTGTCTACATTTAAAAAAGTGATGGAGACGGGCAACTAGGTGGCACAGTGGTTAGAGTACTGGCCCTGAAGTCAGGAGGATCTGAGTTCAAATTTGGTCCCCAGACACTTCACACTTACTAGGTTTGTGACGTTGGGCAAGTCACTTAACCCTAATTACCTCAAAAAAAGGTGCTGGAGAATATGTTAAAATGCAGATTTAACCTCAAAGTGTGCCATATGTACTTTTTTTTCCTTGAGAGTCAGTTGTTAAGTATTCACTAGCACACCTCTGACTATAAATGTCTTATTTCATATCAGTCTCAGTTCTGACCTACACATGCTATAGTTCTTGAAGAACTAGTGGTGTCCCATGATTCCAACTTCTTCTCCAAGAACTACATGAATAAATAGAGTTAATGTGGGATTGGGGTCTTTCAAGTTGATTTATGGGTCATTTTTCCAAGTGCTGTCTTCCATCATGGCATGGTATCATAGACTAATTTATGGTGCCTTAATAAATATTACCTCCAAAATGACTTTATGAAACTCTGCCAGAACAGCCATGAGGGGAGGAGGTTTTACGATCTTCTCTGAATTTCCAAAAGACTTTGCACCATGTTATATATTTTTATTTTGCATTTATCATCCCCCCAAAGCATCTCCATATGCTTTTTGGATTATGAGTAGACTGGGAATCTTCACACCACTTGATTCTTTTTAAAAGTATATAATAAATACAACATGCCAAAGTATATAATAAAATATAAAAATAAATTTCAAAACGGTTCTACTGCTTTATCTGTGTTTTCTTCTGAACTCCCTTCTGTTCCCTTGTGGTTTGGCCCCTCTCTTAGGGCATTCAGAGTCTGCTTTGTTTCTGTAATAGGGTGATGAGGCTAAGCCTGACTGTTCTGGCCCCTCAGTCTCCAGGTCTCTCTGAAATAGGGATTATCCCAAAGAAGACTGGTAACTGAACAAGGAAGAGCTGCCCAATTTGTGGGCTCTTAGAAATCAAGGCAGACTCTTGCTGGAGATATAGCCAGTGCTAGTTCTTACTTAGATCCAAAACAAGGCAAGGGGAAGCCATCTCTCTCCCATTCTTACCCCTTCTCCTCCGCACCCTCCCCCCAGTAACAATAGGCACTGATATTTTTCATCGTGTGCATGGTAGCAAGAACACCTGCTTGAGAAAGCATGTGTAAAATACTTTGCAAAACCTTAACATCATCAATGACATAGTAGCTAGCATTTATTTAGTGCCTTCTGTATGCCAGGTGCTTTATAAAGACTGTCTCATTTGAGCCTTACAGCCACACTAAGAGGTGGATGCTGTTCATATCCTCATTTTACAGATGAGGAAACTGAGGCAAACAGCATTAAGGGACCTTGCCCAGGATCACAGAGATAGTTTCTAAGGCCCGATGTGAACTCACGTCTTCCTGACAGCAGGTCCAGTGCTTTATCTGTTGTGCTACCTCACTGTGCGCTGGGACACCTAACTGCCCACTATGCCACTTAGACATATAACATAGCTATAACATGCTACATAAATGCTACCTGTTATAATTACTAGTATCAGGTCAGTCTGAGACTGCACCTCAAGGTCCTGGCTGTTTATTTTGTTTTGTGGTTCTTTCCTTGAGGTCCCTAAACAACGTCCCTTAGAAATAGACATTTCTGGCCCTATTGGTAGCCTCATGAGGTTAAAAGATTTGAGATGGTTACCTATCCAGAGGCATTTTCTCAGAAGAGAAGGGCAGCCCCACCAGAAGTTTCCTGAATGGAAAAGATATGCTTGGCCAGAAGATCCATGAGCTGCTGATACAGTAGAGATCCAAGGCCAATTTGAATTATGTATTGAGCAGTCCTGAAAAACTGTCTTCACTTTACTAAGATTGTGTAATAAAAATGAGGTTACTATTTCATGTTTTATCTTTTTGTTAACATGTACTTATTAGTATTTTGTGTATAAGAGTTTTAACTCAAGCCACTGATACCCAGGGCAGTTCAAGTTGCAGAGATACTTTTAAAAAGGTAAGATCTAGAATATTCTCCTCCATATCTCCAAGGCAAACTGATTTCTTCCTTATGAAGAAGGCCTTGACTGGGATCTCATTCCTTCATTCTCCTATCTCCAAGACGGGCCTTGGATTAAAACTGTATCTACTACAAGCCAGATACTTGTAGAGGAAACGGTCCCATCCCACACTGGGAGAATGAGAGTTACCTTACCCTTGGCCAGTTAAGCTCCTTGTTAGACAAAAGAGAGTAAGCAAACATTTGGCCAAGGAAGTGGTAAAACAGAAACCAGGGAAGTTACACAGATTAACTGATATGATTAAAAAGGAATCTTCAGTTCAGGATTGAGACAAGATCTCACCTTTAAGAGGGAGAGAAAAATCTCACCAAAGAAGTTATTCACTGTCTCTGGGGATGCAAATGCTATGAATTAAGGGACATGTTAGGATGCTGGCTTTCCTCACATGCCTGTGGCACTGGGAACTCCTTTTATTTATTTAAAAGTGGAAATACATCTGTTTCTTTGCCAATCTCTCTCCTCTGCGTCTTCTCAGAAGTACCTCCACACTGTCACAGGCTCAGAGGTTTCAGCCAATCTGGAAGCAGGCCTCCCTCCATACACACAGCACTCAGTGTCAGAAAATTATACTTCAGGGAAATCCCTCCAATCCCTTTCCCAGGTGGTATGTAATGTTTTTTAAGCAGTTTTTCTGATGGAGGAAATAAGTTACTGTCCCATACGTGATATCTACTTTGTATATTGAGAACCTTTATCTAGAAGGGGCATAGCACACTCATACCCTTTTAGAAGTCATCCTTGGCATGAGCCATACCTAACCTTTGCTTTAAAAGACTGTTCCCTGAATTCTAGGATAGGACAATGAAAGTGTGAGAAAAGTCTTTCCCCTTCTCTTTGGGATCAGGTCCCCATCCCCCAAGTAATTAACCTAGTCCACTTAAGCCCAGAGCTAGATCTCTGAGAGAGATAACACATAAGGATGTGTAAAGACATAACACAAGCAAATCTATCCTCAGCAGATTAAGTAGGATCAAACTTGTTTAAAAGGTTCTAAACCACAATCAAACTTTTAAAGTTTATGGCATTGGTGATATTGTCAAGCAGAATCCTTGTTGCCATTTTTTAGAGGCTGGACAGGATTCTGGAATCTAAAATTTCTGAGTGAAAAGTCTCTTTCAGAGGTTCTCACAGAAACACATAAAATCAATGAGCTTTCCCTCTTAGAGGGAACACATAAACCAATGAGCTTACCCTCTCAGGTAACTTACTCAAGTTTCACTCTGTTCCCCAAATTCTCTTTAAAGGTTTTTAATGAATATAGTACTTAAAACTTTCTATCAAGAGCTGTCCTCTCTGTTGGCATAAAAGGTGATACACTATCCCATTATACATTACTTGGTAGATAAAATGGTCCCTAATAATCTCTGGTGAGAACTTCTGCTAACGATTCAGAGGAATATAGCTTTGTGAATATGTAATTGTTTAACAACAATACATGAGATATAGTGTGGGTAGAAGGCTTGCCTAAGAGTCAGAAAGACCCAGGTTCAAGTCCTACCCCTTACACATGCCACCTGTGTGACCATTAATCAGTTTCTTAACCACTCAGTGCCTTAGGCAACTATGATGAAATTACAGACAAGATGCTTGCACTGGTAGAGGGGGCTTACATATAAAGATACTACTGATAAAGTTGGCCAACTATACAGTCATTCAAGTTTCCCCCAAGTACTTTCTTGGTTTAGTGGCCTACCTTACCTTGCCCTTTTCTATGCTTAAGAGCTGTCTTCTCACACTAGATTCAAGTATCCACATGACTGAAATTCTGGTAACCTCTTTTAGTCTGATTTTGTCACTTGAGTGTTAGGAAAGTATCAGCAATGAAACTCTCTCCTGCTTTTTCACCTCATTATATCTGCTGGAAACTCAGTAATAACTTTGGTATCTAGACCGGATGATAATTAATAAAATGGACCATGTTCATTGAAGTCACTGGGACTCTTTATTAATCTATTTTCCCCCAGATAGAGCAAATACTCTTAGAGAATTTTCTTATATTATCACCTTGACTGCAGGATTAGTTATTCTGCATTATAAATGTTGTTTCATTTAGCTTTTCAGTTCTCAGTGGACTGTAACCTGTCTGAGCCAGTCAGATAATGGTGAGAGATAGACATTTCCCCCAAACAGAGTTATCTCTTCCACACTGAATGATTATATGGAAATGCACTAAGATGCAGACTATAAATGCAATTAATTCTTCAGGCCTAGATTTGATATTGCCTTATAAGTGAATCTTTGGTGATAGAAAAATTGACTTCTCATTTTTGTTGGTTAAATTTTTGGAAGTACCTATTTAAAACATAATCCCTGTACCTAAAAAAGAATTTCCATTACACTTAACCTCTTGATTCAGTTCAGAAGTCATTAACTCTGTTCCGGAGCCCCAGGTACGTTAATTTTTTTCTTCTTTGCTCTATTTGTACAAGAGTTTGCAAGTAATGAGAGAAAAACATCTGAAAAAACATGCCACTGAGAAGCATTAAGACAATTTGAATTAATGAGCTTTTTCTGATCTTTTCAATCAAATCCATAAATATTTGCCGAATTCCTCCTGTGGATAAAGCGGAATGCCAGGTGCTGTGGGGAATTTGGAAGAGGGCTAAAGGATACTTTCTGACCTCCCAGGAAGCTTATAACACAGGTAGGAGATAAGACATAAACAGGTGGAAGCTTAAAGAACAACAATCTTTTGAAAAGTTAAAGCTAAAATAGTCAAGGCCTACCTAGGCAACACATGACTTAACTTCCAAATGAATTATGTAAACAGTATCTGCTATTTTAAACTCATTTCCAACTAATTTGGTTAAACCGTATTGTTATTTTCTCTTCTAATGTTTCAGTAGTGAGGTGTTACTAGCCTTTTTTAATCTACCTGGTTATTAACTTCTAACTTTTAGTGAATTTCCTTGTGATAGCTCCCAAACTCCATCTTATAATTATTGTGTCAATCAAATCCAGACCCTGTCAGTGGAAACCAGGATTCACCTTGGGTGTATCTCTCACAAATTTTTTTTGGCTCATACACCCAAAGTTTCTCCTGGTAACATTGGAAACTAATGCATGTATTTCTGAGAAAGGGCTCTTAGCTTCCATGCAAGCATTCAGGCTAACATAACAAAACAAACTACAGAACAAGTTTTTTTGTTTTTTTCACATGACAGAAAACATAAAGAACAAATACTCAGTCCAGCTATTTACTCTGGAGAACCTCACCTGCCTCAAGGACCTATACAGTAACTAAGACTTACAAAAGATTATATTCATAGACTCACAAAATGTTGGAACTGAATCTCTGGAGGGGGAGGGAGTGAGAGGAAAGAAATAAGCATTTATATAGCACCTATTATGTACTAGGCACTGTGGAAAGTACAAATACCTCATTTCATTCTCACAACAACCTTTCAAGGTAGGTGCTGTCATTATCCTCATTTTTATAGATGATGAAAGTGAATCAGACAGATGTTTAGCAACTTGCTCAGAGTCACACAGTTAATAAATGTCTGAGACTAGACTTGAACTCAGGTCTTCCCGACTTTGGGCCCTACTTCATTAGCTGGATGAAAATCCAGTACAGGAGACTGAGAAGTCACCTTCAAATAGGAAGGAGGAGAGCCAGGACAAAGATATGTCATGAAAATCTAGAGCAGAAAGAGTATTAAGGAGGAGACGTTGATAAACTGTGTCAAAGGTGACAGGGAGATTGAGAAGGATGAAGACCCTCCTATTGGGTACAGATCAGGCACCCCTGAAATGAACCCAGCCTAAATATCATGCTCATAGAACAGGGGGCATTGATGTTTCCCAGGCCCTGTAGGCCAGCAGCACTTCCTCAGGGTTAAAATTTAACTCTACTACTTTGTTGCAAGGAAAAAATTCTACGGCAGGATGGAGGAGAGGGTTATCAAAAAACTGCAATGATACTGAAAAACCATCAATACAGCATTTTTAAAAATAAAAAAAATTAATCAGAGATTTAGACCTGGAAAGGATCTTAGAGGTTCTCTAGTCTAATCTCCTCACTTTAATACTCCAATTTTTTTTAAAAGCAGAAATTATTTCAGTACTATTGTAACTAAATATTATGAAATCTGTATTTTTTAACCTTTTCATAAGAATCAGAAAGCTACATTGTCGAAATGATTGCATTGAATTCAAATTTTTTATTTTCTCTTTGACTCTCTGACCATCGTCTTTCTCTGTCTTTGTCTCTTTTTTTTCTGGGTCTGTCCCCTCTCTGTCTTCTCTGTCTCTTTCTCTGTCTGTCCTCTCAATCTCTGTTTTCATCCCTCTCATCTTTTCATCACCACGTCTCTGTCTTTGTCTCTGCCTTTCTGGGTTTCTCTCTCTATGTCCCTATCTCATTCTTTCCCTGTCTCTAACTGTCCCTGTTTCTGTCTCTGTTCTCAAAAATCTAGAGATTTATGAATATATCATATATTCTGTAACTTTAATAGAGTAAATATATTTTATTATTAAATATTATATCTAACATATAAATAATAAATACATTTGAAAGAATATATTTAATATAATATATAAATATTACATGTAATCATATAGTTCTAGAAATACATAGGCATATCTCTACAGATATATTTGTATATCTATAGATATTAAATCCCTTAATCTCCTAGCATTAAATGACTATTAAGGCAACTAAATATATAATTTACCAATAATTAAAAACAATAATGAATTTATTTTTTACAATATTTTACCTGTGAGAATGATCATGACCAAAATTGCTTCAAACCCTCGTTATAAAGCAGATGATTTCTCTTCACTAGTGAAAACACAGTACCCCCCCATTTAGCTTACTACCCAGGATAATCAATAATATCTTCATTAGATTCCCCTTTATCCTCTTCACAAAATGAAAAACTTACATCAATTGCATAAAGGAAAAAGATAGCCAACTTCTTTCTCTCCGTTCTTTTTCAGTCTCCGCTCTCAGTAGTCCCTCTGTATAAAACTGTCTTTATAATATTTCTTTAGAAAATAAGTTAGGACAACCCTAACAATATGCAAGTTTCTTCTCACTTTCTTTTCCTCTATTTTCTCATATGTCTTCAAAGATCAAAGTTAAGCCCACCCTCACCACCAACTCCCCTGGTAGTCATTTCATGGAATGACAGTTACAATGGTATTTTCTTGCTTCTATGGTCTTAAAGAGATAGTAACAGTTACTCTAATTTCTACAGACCAAGCTTTGGAATGATGTTGCATATACCTCAGTCAATCAATCGATATTTATTAAGCATCTACTATTTGCCAACCATTGTGCTAAGAAAGGATGTGAAGAGAGGCAAAAGACTGTCTATGCCCTTGAGGAGCTTAAAATGTAATGGAGGAGAAAACACACAAACACATACAAAGCAAGCTATATACAAGATAAATAGGAAATCATTAAAAGAGAGGGGCACTAAAATTAAACAGGATTGGGGAAGGCTTCCTGCAGAAGGTGGGATTTTAGTAGGGACTTAATGGAAGTCAGGGAGATAAATAGTCAGAAAAGTAGTAGGAGCTCATTTCAGGGAGGAGGGACAGTCAGAGAAAATGCCCAGAGTTGAGGGATAGGAGTATCTTGTTCATGAAACAGTCAGGAGACCAGTGTCATTCGATCACAGAATATGTGGTGGGATGGAAGATGTAAGAAGATTAGGTTATAAAAGTCTTTGTTGGTAAAAAAAAAAAAAAAAAGACATTTCATATTTGATCCTGGAGATCAGGAGCCAATGAAGTTTACTAAGTAGAGTAAATTTTGGGTTGGCACTTCTGAAAAATTACTTTAGTAGATGACTGGAGGATGAATTGGAGTGGGGAGACTTCAAGCAGACAGACTCACCAGGCATGAGATAGGGACAGTGTCAGAGGAAATAAGGGGGCACGTTCAGGAGATGTTCCAAAGGTGAAATCAGCAGGCCTTGGCAACAGATTAGATATAGGGGGCAGGTAATGAGGAGTCAGAGTGACTCCTAGGTTGTGAACCTGAGTGACTGGGAGAACAGTGTTGCCCTCTACAATAATAAGGAAAATGGAGGGGGTGGTGGAGCGAGTATGGGGGAAAGAACGTGAGTTCTATTTTGAACACTACATTTAAGATGCCTATTGGACATCCAATTCAAGATGTCTGAAAAGCCCTTGAAGATGTGAGATTAGAGACCAGCAGAGTTTGGGGCTACACAGGTAGATTTGAGACTCACTAGCAGATAGATAGATAGTAATTAAATCCATGGGAGCCGATGAGATCACCAAGTAAAAGTAAAAGTAGTACGGAGGGAGAAAGAGAATGGGGCCCAGGACAGAACCCTTATGGTTAACACCTATGATCAGAAGGCACGTTCTGTATGAGGATCCCACAAAGGAAACTGAGAAGAAAGGGGAGAGAGGTAGAACAGGAAGGAGGAGGACCAGGAGAGAGCAGTATCCCCAAAACCTTGAAATCTGTGTGGATTTTATGTGTCAAATACATTTTCTATAAACAATGTATGTTTGATTCTGGTTTCTTATGCATTGTGCTACCCTCATTCCATTTATAGTTAATTCTTCCCATTCCCATTCCTAGTTATTATTCCTTCCCACAACCATTCCTACTCATGATTATAAGTTACATTTTTTTCCATCATTACACACACTTACACTTTTTTCCTTTCCTTAAATCCCTCTTTAAAAAAAAATAAAAAGGTGGTGAAACAAAAGGAATGTGATCAACAATGGTAATCTGAAATGAAAGTGATCAAATCACTTTCTGCCCCTCCTTCACCTGGTCTAGGTCCTAATCACTGACTGTTATGCTGTCTTCTACTTTTAGGTCAGAATCGTTTTAGCTACAAATTTCTTCCAGGAAGCTCTATAAGAAGGACTGGGGCAGCTAGATGATGCAATGGATAGAGCACCAGTGCAGAGGTCAGGAGGACCTGGGTTCAAATCTCACCTCAGACACTTGACACTCACTAGCTGTATGACCTTGGGCAAATCACTTAAGCTCAATTGCCTCACCCTGGGCCATCTCCAGTTATCCTGAAAAATATCTGGTCACTGGATTCAGATGGCTCTGGAGAAGTGAGGCTGGTGACCTGCACAGCCCTCCCTCACTCAAAACAAAGTCAAGTGCAAGTCATGTCATTATTTCTCTGATGGCATGGTCTTCTTCAGCAACGAAGGATGAACACACACGTAAGAGGGACTATGTTCTATCTTAAGACTGTTCTCCAGTGGATCTACTACCCCTCTCAGCTTTGTGGAACCTGCAGATTTGATAGGTATGATGTTTACATCACAGTCCCAGTCACTAAGAAAATGTTGATAAGTTCTGGGTCAAGATTGATCTCTGGAGCACTCCAATAAAGACTTTCCAAGTTGCCATAAAGCCATTAATAATGACTGTTCTTTGGATTCATCTCTTCAACCACTTCCAAATTTATCTGATTGCTCTATCGTCCTGCTCACATATATTTCTCTCACAAAAAATAGCATGAGAAACTTTATCTGTCACGCTAAGAATAAATACTAACAAAAATACCTGTACCATTATAAAAGAATCGGTGCTTGAAAAGTCCAGGGCCTAATCACAGAAAAGAGGCCTAAAACAAGGAGATAAGCTAATTGAAAAAATGTGTTCAGACCAAGTAATCCATGCATTGGGAGCAAACAAATCCCTGTAAATGAATTAAAAAGGAAACGAATCAATTCAGCCATTCCAAGTGGCAGCCACATTTGAAGAGAATCCCAATCCTCATCCAAATCTTCAGAAGATTGATAAAAGGGAATGCCCAGGGCTGGAGGTAGCCTCTGGAGCTGAGAATGCAGAACCACAAGTAGTGTGGAAGGTGCCCCAAAGAAAGGAACCTGTACTCTATGAGTAACACTTCTTCTGCCTAAATGCCACCAAACTTCATTCCTGGAGTTGGAGGGCTTCTGCTCCACCTGCTCCATATGACTTCTCATGACCTCCTCTTCTGCAGCTCCCTATATATTCTACGTCTCATCAGGAGCAGCGTTCTTCTTGCACGTTGTTTCTGAACTGAGTAAACTGACTTGTCAATATCAGCGCCCAATCATTGTGCATCCCATGCCTTGTTGCTCCCTTTCTAGGACTTGTTCACACCTCGTAAATGGATCAAATTTTCGTGGTTAGTTGAACACCTCATCATGGGGCCCCTTTTCTGTGATTTGGTACTGGTCTTTCAAGGACCAAATCCTTTACACCATGATAATCCTTTATACCTCCCAGGGCTTGAGATTCCAAGCAATCATACTTGGGACACCATAGTAGAATGGAAAGATCATTGATTTGAGAGTCTGAAAATCTAAGCTCAAATCTCTTTATGACCTTGGATTCTTAATTTCTCTTTGATTCACTTGGTCATTAAGTATTTATTAAAGGCTCACTATGTGCTAGGCCCTGTGCTGAGTGCTACGGACACAAACAGAGGCTAATAGAACATTTTCTGTTCTCAAGGAGCTCACAGTGTGATAAGGGAAACAACATACATAAACCATATACAGGACAAATTAGAAATAAATAAGAGGGAAGGTATTAGTACTTAAGGGGGTCTCAATTTCTTCATCTCTAAAATCTAAGTTAGACTATATGACCTCTAAGGTATGTTTCAGCTCTAAATCTGTGAACTGTATAATCTGTTTCTAAACTTTATTCATTTCTCTGCTAATAATTATATATACTTACTGATTTAACATGAAAAATGAGAACTAAGGCATTATTTTGAATGTTATTACTTCAGTAAATTACATAGTACCAGAGCAGCTTAAATTAAAATAAACACCCTTCTGACCTATCATTTCCAGTATTTGAATTTGCCTAATATCTAAGAGCAGCTAGGTGGTAGAGTGGATAGAGCATCTGGGCCTGGAGTCAAGAAGACCTGAGCTCAAATCTGACCTCAAACACTTGCCAGTTGTGTCACCCTGGGCAAATCACTTAACTGTTTGCCTCAGTTTCCTCTTTTGTAAAATAAGCTGGAGAAGAGAATGCAAACCTCTTCAGTATCTCTGCCAAGAAAGCCCCAAATGGGGTCACAAAGATCACCAAGGCAATACTCACAGCACTGGTGGTGACTATGAATATGCCAGCGGAGCTCTGAATTGCAAAGTATAATAGACTCTCCATATAGAAGGCAGAAGAGAAACATTTATTCATACACCAGAAAGCCAAATCCATCATAGTAAACAAAAAGTCAATACACATTAGCACTGCAAGGGACAAAGTCATTTCCCTGCCTTCCCCTTTCCAATCCCCTCAACGTTTCAAGCACATACCGTCCTCAGGGCCTTCCCGCAAACACTCACAACACTAGCTATCTGCCTGCCAGTGTCCTCTTTCTCCTCTGCTCTAACTGCTCTCACTCACTCCCTCCCAGCTCTGCTCCACCCTTCCTGTTCTACCCATTCAGCAAGCTCCTCACACCACATGTGACTTAGGCTTCCATGTCACATGGACCTGTTAATGAGTGGAAAAGATCTTTCCATTTAAATTAACCTTACATTCTTTAAATTACCATTACACAAGACTGAAAACAACAAATATATGAAGATTATAAGAACCATAGATTTAAAGCTGAAAGGAATCTTAGAGGCTATCTCATCCATTCTTTAGAGATTGAGCTGCTTTATAACAATGATGATCCTGAAACAGAGATAGCAACTGCTACAAAATATTACTCCAAAAATAGTTATTAAGCAAAGTTAACATTCTGAATAGGTACCACCTGTAGAAAGACTCAAACTGTAACAGACTGACAGGCAAAAGATGACAGATGGTATCTTTCTAACACCATCAGGGAGTGGGCAGTTAGCACTAGCAAAGGGCCACTGGCATTTACTTCAAGGGGAAAAATAAATTGGGATATTGGCACCTGAACTGCTTACTAGCAGCAAAATATTACCCTTGTTTCCTAAAGTTTTGTTCAAAATACAAAGATATTTTCTTCAGGCATTAATTTCAGGCATTAAACTAACTCTAATGAGCTGATTTGTGTTTTGATCCAACTGCTCAGTTACATGATTTGAATCCATTAGTAAGTATTTATTTTACATCTGTTATGTGCCTGGTACTATATTAACCACTTTTGGAAGTGAGGGCCTTCTTCTAACGGGTGCCAAGGAATTGTAAGTTAATTCTCAAGGGAGTAAAGTCAAAGAGAAAAGAACTTACATATACATTATATGTACATGTAAACATGTACACAAACATGTACACACACATTTGGTTTACATTTACAAAGCAAAAGCTGAACAAGAACATAAAATAAGTACTAAGTTATTGCCCAATAGCTAGCTGGGAGAAGTGACAGAATTTGTGACTGGGGTAGTGTTGAAAGGCAATTCAAAATTATAGGGTAAAATGGCACAACTAGATGTTTCAAGTTGGAAGGATGTCTTTCCAGTTGAGTTCTCCAAAGATCTCTGTTTTGACTTGTGTTTTTTTAATATAGTTTTCATTTATTTAAATGAGAGCACAGGTGGCATGCTTCCCAAATTTACATATTGCACATAGTTAGGAGGAATGTTGTTGCTGTCATGTAGCGGTTGTTCAGTCATATCTGACTCTTTGCAACTCCATTTGAGGCTTTCTTGGCAAAGACACTGGAGTAGTTTGCCATTTCCTTCTCCAGCTCATCTTACAGATGAGAAGACTAAGACCGTTAGGGTTAAGGGACTTGCCCACATTCACACAGCTAGGAAGTGTTGAGGCCAGATTTGAACTCACAAAAATTAGTTTTCCTGACTCCAGGCCCAGCACTCTATCCACTGTGCTACCTAGCTGCCTTTTGGGAGGAATAGTTAACACATTAGATAATAGAGTCAGTATTCTAAAAGCCCAGGCTAGAACACTGAGTTGAACCAAATAATATGAAAGACTGGACTGAGTGATATAGCTTCCAGAAATGAAAAGGTGATAGCTCTCCCATGTTTAACTCCGTTCAGACATATGTAGACTGTTGTGTTTAGTGCTGGATTTCGTAGCCAAAGAAGGCCATGCAAAAGCTCAGGAGAAGTCCAGAGGAAGTGGACTCACCAAGTAGCCTAGTGAGTGACTTTGAGATCCCTGCATATGAGGACTGGTTAAAGGAACTGGATGTGTTTGACCTTAAGTGAGACGTTGCATTATGAATTCTCAGTAGACTGGGAGCTCCTTGAGGGCAGGGACCATATTTAGCCTTTCTAATCCCAGAACTTAACTCAGTAACTGGCACATAGTAGGTGCTTAATAAATGCTTGCTAACTTATTGACTTAGCTGTCTTCAAGTATTTGAAAGGCTGGAAGATGGATAAAACTTATCCCACTTGGTCACAAAGAACAGGATCAGGAGAAATGGGTAGAAGTTGCTAAGAGGAAAATTTAGACTTAATGAAAAACAGTGGAAACTATTACAAAGTGAAGGGGACTATTTCAGAAGAAAGTTGGTTCCCCCTCACTGGAGGTTTTCAAGCAAATGCTGCATGACCACTTTAAAAAAAAATTTTTTAACATTTTTATTTAAAGTTTTGTGTTCTAAATTCTATCCTTCCTTGAGCTGCCCTGCCCCCCCCATTTTCCCTGAGATGGTAAGCAATCAGATATAGGTTATACATGTGCAATTATATGAAATTCCCATATTAGTCATTTTGTACAAGAGGACTCAAAAGAAAAAAAATAAAAGAAAGTGAAAAATAGCAAGTTTCACTGTGTATTCAAACAACATCAGGTTTTTTTTTTCTGGAGGCTGATAGTATGTGTCATTATTAGTCCTTTGGGATTGTCTTCTATCATTGCCTTGTTGAGAATAGCTGTCAATCACAGTTTTTCTTTGAACAATATTGCTGTTACATTATGTACGAAATTCTCTTGGTTCTGCTCACTTCATTTTGTATCAGTTCATGTAATTCTTTCCAGGTTTTTCTGAAGTCATCCTGCTTATCATTTCTTATAGCACAATAATATTCCATTATGATCTTATACCACAACTTACTCAGCCATTCTCTGATGGATGGGCATCCTCCTGATTTTCCAATTCTTAGCCATCACAAAAGGAGCGGCTATAAATTTTTTTTGTACAAATAGATCCTTTTCCCTTTTTTTTGAATGACATGACAACTTTTTTTTTTTTGGAGGGGGAAAGGCAAGGCAATTGGGGTTAAGTGATTTGCCCAAGGTCACACAGCTAGTAAGTATCAGGCATCTGAGGCCAGATTCGAGCCCACATCTTCCTGACTCTAGGGCTAGTGGTCTATTCACTGTACCACCCAGCTGCCCTTGACATGACAACTTTTTAAAGCATATAGTAGAGGGAATTATTTTCAGGTATAGGTTAGACTAGATGGACACCAAGCTTCTAACTCTGAAATTTTATGATTTTATGACTCAGTATGAGTGTGAAAAACAGGCAAAGGACTTTGCTACTTAGATTCCTGCAAGCATAATGAGTTCAATATTGGCATACTGTAGTTTTTGTTCTCCCTGGTTTCCAAAGAAGTATCAAATGGATGCCACTGGAGAAAAAAGTAGGAAAGGAGATTTGTCCTTTCCCCCTCCTCCCTGTACCTGGTCCCTGGTGTGGTTCATTCCATTACCTGGTCACTGCCACCTAACTCAGGCACCACAGAGAACCCAGAAGTAGTGAAGTTGCTGGTCCAAATTCTGAGGGAGCAACGGGGGAAATCCAAACATTCTCCACAGAGTGGCAAGATGAACTAGGAGAATCACCAGAGTGGCATCCCTCAGGCAGGTCAGAATACTTCAGCTTCTATCCTCACTATGTTCTATGTAGTCTCTGTAGGAATATATAAAAACAGTAATGAGTCACTTTGCAGTTGGACCTTCCAGGGAGGACTAGGAAAACAGTTCCCATCTTCTCCTTCCTGTATCAGAAGGTACAGGCCTTTGCTTGGTGCCAAACAAAAATGGCTCCTGGGATGTGGAGTAGGTTGATAGCAATTATAATTGACTTCTCAGCCTAATGCCATTCAGCACCTCTTATTGTCAAAGAATAACAGAATGTCAGAGCAGGAAGGGAAATTTAAATCTCATGTAGTCAAACACCCTCATTTTAAAGACAGAAAGTCCCATGCTCAGAATTGTATCTAAGGATTTTTGCACTTCGGGCAAATGTTCAGGGTAAGTGGCAAGAAGATCAGGGTATGAAGACAGTTCAATTCAGCCCACCACAGAGGCATTGCTATCAAGGCTTTTGGTTCTATAATATCTGAGTCCCAGACAAAATTCAGACCTCCACAGTTCTTGACCAGCAGAACATCAAAAGGTGCTGATAACTTTGACATGATTTGGATATGTTAATGAACTAATTCCAAGGTGGTACAGAGAGGAGTTGGTCTGTTTCCCCAAAATAACTATAAAAGTGAGACATCAAATTCCTGCCCCTCCTAACTCAGTACTCTTCCATCAGGTCCATGCTGCCTACTGCTCCCAACTCCCAAGGCACCAAAAAGGAAAGCTTCAGGTAATACTGAGCACCTGAGAGGTTCCTTGAGGTGGAGGTGGTGGGGAGAGAATGAGTTCCATAAATGAGACATCATTCATACACCATCCCAAAGGACAGGGATGGAATCTCAAGGCTTTAAATGTGAAGGACTTTAGATGAAAATAGGAAGTCATTGGAGATTTTTGAATGACCTGGGTGACATAGCCAGATTTGTGTTTTAGGATTATCAATTTGGCAGCTGTGGGAAGGATGTACTATTAGAAATGAAAAGACTGGGATAAAGAATACCAATTAGGAGATTATTGCAATAGTCCAGGCAAGAGATAATATTGGTAGGTTTTGTTTATAATATAAATCATTCCCTGAACATCTGCTGACAGCATTACGTAGATGAGCTAATCAAGGACCACTATAATTTGTGATTATGATTCACTCAAGGCATTGTGAGAAAAAAGATAAATATATCTTTTAAATTCTTTCCACAAAGATGTTTCCCTGCCCATCTATCAAAAGTTTTTCATTATGCTTGTGCTTGTATTGGGAGATTAGAAGACTCAACATTTTATTATCTGTTGCAATTTGTGTGGCTTTCTGAACCAGTCTTAGAGGCTAGAAGTGACACTTATGAATACAATGTGACTTGTCAGCTGATTTAGTGAAGTGGGGGCATTTAAGTAGGTAAGGAGTATATCAAAGAAGAAAAAAATGACCTCTGAGTACAATTGTCTACAAAAAGCATTAGACACAGATTAACCACTATTGTGGCATGGTGTGACTGGACTAGATCAATTATTGAAAGATCCAAGGACACTCCCAGCATCACCAAAAACCCACAGAAAACAGCAAAACCCAGTTGAGAAACCAGAAATCCAACAGAGAGTAAAACTTCATTTAAAAGTTATAACCCTTGTTGCTCCTACCTATGAAATAATGTGTTCATAGCCAGTGTAAGCCAACATTCCAAGCTTTTAAAATTTTGGTTAAGCAGCTGCCTAGAGAAATTATACTTCTGGTTTTGTGACATTTTTATACATTGGAATGTACTATTGCCCCTGTGTGTAGAGTGTTTACCACAGCTACATCCTAAGTAGTTCGCCTAAATTTATTTCATGACTGCCAGGGGTAGAATGTCATTTGGCAAAGAATGCTAAACTCATCACACCATCAGAGAAGCGATAAGAGAACTCTGCCGAACATTAAGGTCATGTTGCCTTGGAAGAGGGAAAAAAGAGAAAACACATGAGAATCACCACCTTCAGATGAGGTCAGGGAAAAGGTCAAAGAGATTGTGTTGGTTATGGGAAATTAGTCATATTTATAGTATATGTGTGAGTTAGCATGTACACTTATTAGTTATTAACAAAGGCTTAGGAACATCAAAGTAGAGCCAACTAAAAACGAAAAGTAAAGCATGACTCCATATGTTGTGCTTATATCCAGTCAACCATGTAGAAGGTTGCTTTGGCTAGGATGATTGTAAAAGCTTAGGGAGGTAACAGAAGCCTCTTTCAGGACTCTTTCTCTTGGGTAAAGTAGTGAATTTTGTATGAACTGGGGCAAAAAGTCATGACAATCATGGAATCTTAAAGTTGGAAAGACTAACTAGTTCACCCCATCCATGCCCAATACATGGATCTCTTTCACAACATCCCCAATAAGGTGTCAGTTAACCAGCTTCTGCTTAAAGAGTTCCAATGATGGAGAATTTAGTACCTTATGAGTCTCTTTATAATGATCCTGGCTAGAACTAAACATTAGGAAGTTCTTCCACACATTGAGCTGAAATTTACCTCCTTGTTACTTCTACCCTTTGGTTCCATTTCTCTTCCCTCCTCAGAGCTATACAAATCTAATACTTCTTACTGAACCAAGCAGATGGCACAGAGGGTAGAGAACTGGACCTAGAAACAGGAATACTCAAGTTTGAATCCAGTCTAAAAAACTACTAGCTGTGTGATCCTCAGCAAATCACTTAACATCTCTGTAACTCAGTTTCCTCCACCGTAAAGTAGGGATGACAATAGCACCTATCTCACAAGGTTGTTGGAGATGTTGGGAGACTCAAAGGAGATGTTTGTAAAGTACTCAGCACAGTGCCTGGCACATAGTATGGGCTTAATAAATGCTAATTCTCTCCTCTTTCCCTTATTTACCTTTCAAACATCGGTAGAGTTATTAATAGTTAATTTTACATAGCACTTAAAGGTTTACAAAGCGCCTTACACACTTCATCTCATTTAATCCAGACAACTCTAGGAGACAGATGCTAGTATGATGTCCATTTTACAGATGAGGAAACTGATGTGGACATTAAATGATTTGCCTAGTGTCTGCAGCAGCACTCCTGACTCCCTCAAGTCTCCCTGAACCTAAGTTTAGTGCTCTAATCATTAGGGCACTTTTCTTCCCCCGGGGTCTTTACACAGTAATCATAATAACTCATATTAGTATAGTACTTTAAAGTTTTCAAAGCATTCATCCGATGTAACCGATATCCATAAGGCTGACGTGTATGCAACTTTCCCCTTTTCCTGTGCTCTGCTTGGGTACAGGGTGCGAAGTTTGCTGACCTTTAATAAGCAAGGATGCTCTTAATTTCTAATTTCCTCCTCCCTCCATTCTTCTTCTCCCCACCCCGCGAACTGAGCATCAGGAGGCAGCTACTGGGCAAGTGCAAGAGTATCTAAGGCAAATTAAGTTCGAGATGGCAGGGAGATGATCCAACCTGGAGCCATGGGGGAGAAAAACTAGTTTCACACTCACTTGTAATACAGACATGAATAGGGAATGCAGGCTATTTGATTTACAGAGAAAAACCAAATCCATACTTCCACAACAGCAAACATGAATTTGAAGAAGGCTGTGACCCCAAATACCTGCTGGGCAAGGATCCTCCACTTATTTTGGAATGTGTGCTGAAATTGCTTTTGTGGCCATACTATTTTACTTATCTCCTAATTAAATACTTTACTTTTTTAGTGCTGTTCTGTGACTGGGTCTGTTAGCATAATGAACAATTGAACATGTAGATGTTTTCCAGTTTTTTTTCACTAGTGGAGGCAAAACAAGCCAGATTATTATGCAAGTCCCCTCATGAATCAAACCTGTCACACTGAAAAATTTTTACTACTTCTATGAACACCTAAAATCATTTCATATTTAATGTGGTTATCATATTAGTCAAAGTGACAAAGGCACTCACATTGTTACTCTTAAGATTGGTAACTGCTTAAATTTTTACAAATTGAGGTTTCTCAATAATTTTTTCTCAAAATTCTCAAGAAAACTTCTCAAAATCCTCAAGAATTTTCTCAAATTCTTATATCTTGTTAGGTAATATCCAAAACAGTGCATAAGTTCTGTGAAATTGTTTCAATATTTTGCCAAATGTATTTTAATATGGTTTCCTTTGCAGTCCTATGTACTTTATACATTTCAGATCATTATTATGAAAAGGGTTCCATAGGCTTTACCAGATTGCCAAAGGGGTCAATGACACACAAAAACGGTAATAACCCCTGATCTAAAAGGACTGATTTGCGCCTAGCCTAAAACACCAAACAACAGGACAACGAAATGAAGAGTGGATTTATACCAGGAATGCAAAACTGACATTATCAGGATCATAAACATATAAAAATAATAAAAACCATGATTACATTAATAAATGCTGAAAAAGCTTTTGACAACATATACCTCTTGTTTTAAAAAACACTGTAGTTTTAGAATAAATGAACTTTTTCTTCAGATGGTAGGGAAGAGGAAACCCTTTACAAATATCTCATTTGATTATAATTGACAATTCTACTAACATCATATTAGTACACAAGCAGCATAGTGTAGTAGATAAGCTGTTTTTGGAGTCACAAGACCTGGGCTCAGATCCTGCCTTTGACTATGGGCACTTTTAGTATCCCCTGAACTATTTTTTTTTTTTATTGTTTTAAGAAGGGATGCTTGGGAAATGGGGCATGTTACAATAGGCGATATATTTTAAAAAGCTATCAATGCTTTAAAAATTTTTTTTTAAATCAGTGCTTTAAGGAGTTCTCTTAAGAAGTTATAGAAAAGTTGCTACTTTGCATACTAAAGGGTTTTCCAATGAGCAGTGAAATCAAAGATTAGCACTCTAAACTCATTTATTCATTCAATAAACAAAAAGCACCTACTGCATAGGTGAACACTGGGGACACATCCAACATAACAGAGCTTTTCCACAGTTGCATTTGAATTTAAGGTTAACAAACTCTGATTAAGATTATCTTTAAGTAAAAAAATTAACAAATGTTTTTCTCTCCAAAAGCAAAAAAAAAGGTACAAGTTTGATTTGATATTCATCTTCATTATCTAAAGGCACTTTAAGATACTCGGCATATGAACCAGGTAGGAAAGGAGTAGAGGCCATTTTTCAAACATTTATGGCAGACTTTGGCACTTTGATTGATAATTCATGATGAAAAGGATGGCTACATCATCTTTTTCTCTATCTACCCCATTCTACGTCATCAGCAATTTTAAAGTTAAAAGGGATGATGGGGACATTTTTCAGCTCCTAAGGTATCAAAAAAATATAAGTAAATAAAATTTTACCATTGACCATTAGACTCATAGAGAACAAATTACTGGAAGGACTCTATCTGAAAATAGTTCAAAAAATTGCCAAGTATTTTGGCAGAAATTAGATTAACATTTTCTACCACATACACAACAAGCTCTATATGGCTGTAAGCTGAATATAAAGTTCACATCATTTTTAAAAAATTGAGCATGAGTAATTTTTCACTCAAAAGGAGAGAATCATAAAAGACAAAATAACCTTATTTACATAATCAAAAAGCTTTTACACAAAATTGAGTAAAAAGTCAAAAAAAGTGAAAAAGTCAACTGTTGAGAGGGAGAAATCTCTGCATTTGATATCCCTGATAAGCAAAGTCTAGCATCCAGGACAGATAAGAAATTGATACTAATATATAGAACCAGGAGTCATTCCCCAAAAGGTAAGTGATCAAGGAATATTAAGTTTTCAGAACTGCAAATGATCAACAACTTTCTAAAAACAGGAAATCACTGAAAAATGCAAAATCAGACAATTCTGAAGTTTCATTTCACACTCTGCAAACCGACAGAAAAAACATAAATGGTAATGGTTAATATTCCTGAGCATAGGAAAAATGTAATGTTCTTAATGCAGTTGTAAATTGGGCCAACTGCTCTGGAAAACAAGTTGGAAATGTGATACAAGTGACTAAGTGACTCAGCAACTCCACCCTTGAGCAGGAGGTAAAGAACATATAAAAAAAATGTTTTAAAACAAAGTAGGTTTCATTAAGTAGGAAATGGCTGAAAAACTGTGGCACACAAAATATAACTGATTATTGTGAAGAAATGACAAATTCAGTGAAATAGGGAACGATACATATGAACCGATGGAGAGTAAGATGAGCAAACCCAACTTTACATACATGACTATAACAATGTAAAGTGAATAAATCACTAAAAGGAAGTCAAAGACCTAGGTAATTTGGAAACCAGTAACAAGCCACATAAACAAACAAGGAACCACGTCCCTCTTCTTGATGAGGAAAAGGGGGACCATAAGGTCAGAATGTTGCATACACTAATATGATCACGTAACTATTTTTCTTTGCTAAGGGCTCAATTTTAGGGTGGATAGGGTGAGGGTAAGGGTAAATCCAGAAATGATGGTGATGTAAAATAAAAAGGCATCATGTGAACTTATTTAGGAAAAACTATCACTGAAACTGAATGCTATCATGTATAAAATTATGAAATATTTTCATATTATGAAATTTTAAGCTATTTTTAGGGGAAACCAATAAAATAAAATAATTTTATGCATATATTACATTTGACATTTTTCAAAGTCAGTCATTTAACTGAGTTCCCAATCTAAGAGTAAAGGAAGAATAATGAATTAATAGGTATAAATGCAACTAATCTGGGGAACCAAGCATAAGGTAAACCTACATTACCAATTCATTTTTAAATCATCTGTGTGTTTTGAACTTGCAACTCACAATAAACTCTTAACATTTCCAACAGACTGGTTCAGAACTGCTAATTCCACAGCAACAATGAGTCAAAGGAAGCACTGATAACCTAACAAGAATAACTGGGGGAGCCAAGGAGGTAAGAGAAAAGGGGGACAGGAGTATAACTGTCATATTTTATACTGTATTCAATTCTTGTTCATTCTTTGATTTTATTTTTTAAGTGACAACCAACAGGTCCAGGCAAATTTATGGAGATGTCTTTAAATTTTTATTACAAACACTGACACAAATCATAAACTTTATTTTGCTTTAGAAATGAGAATTTAGTCAGTCTCTAAAAACTTTTCAGTTCAATTAGCTAACAGAGTTGCATTGTACTTCATTGTTCTGTTGTACTGATGGCACAGAAAGGGCTTTTGTTCTATTTCTGTTACGAATTCTTTTCCTTCTTTTCTTTTCAGGGGCAGAAAACTGGTTTGAGTCTTGCACCTTCTTCTTTTTTTTCAGACAGCTAAGAGGATTGGGACCACTGACACCTTTGCGTTTTCTCTTCTTTTTCTGCTCAGGGGTTTTCACTAGACCTTGTTCTTCTTTGAGTTTCTTAATGCTCTTTTTCTGGTGAACTGAGACAAGATTCCCTGATTCTGTTGCTTTGACAAAGGAAATTGTTTTGGGAGAAGGTTTGTCCAAAACAACAGTGTTCTGAATGATAAACAAGAGAGGAATCCCAGGTTTTTTCTTTACTTGAAGAGATAAATTCTGGTCCTATGAAAAAATAAACAATCAGGTATTATTCAGGAGCACATTACAGCCTGCCAATAAAACTAAAGTACTATGAAAGTTTCTAAAAACTTAGTATCATTAAAACTGAAAGAGAATCTTAGTTTCATTTCTAAAATTATTATGTGCCAGTACAAAAGGCACTTATCATACATTTAAAATAAAGATAAGGACAATAGGATTGCTGGATGCTTTTAAGTTTGGGAAAAGTAGATGAAAGTAAATGTTGGACAGAGTTTCAGCCAGCTGAATTTCTGAAGCTACTGAAAAGCCAAAATGTTTAACAGAAGCAACATAAAACAATATAAAAGAATTTTTTAAATTAAGTATTACGAGGAAGTCAGAGAAACAAGGGAAGAAGAATGCAGAGTGATGTAGGTGAAATTTGATAAATTTTCACTGACCCATCTCAGTCTCAAAAATATTCTCTCTTCTCAGTACAAAGATTGTGGGGAGGAAGGAGGGCTATGTGGCCACAGCTCTAGCTCAAGGGCTTCAACCTGGAGATACTCTGGCTGAAGGGACCCCAGACACTGAAGCTGCCCCAGCTGAAGGGGCTGAAGAGCCCAGGAAGGGGACAGGGCCATGTGGAACCCCACACCCCTTAGGTGAGGGAGAGGTCTGCAGCATAGTCTACTTCCGTTAAACAGCTGGCTATATAAGAGTTTATAAAGCTGTATACAAACACATTGCTATCAAAATGGGCTGATTTTGTCAGCTGGTCCATACTAAATAAAAACTAGTTTGAGCGGTATGACTTCAGCCCCCTTGGATGCACATAGGACACTAAGCTTAATCAACTCAGAAACTGGGCATTACTTCAATAGCCTCCTCCCACCCAAATCTCTTGTTAGATGGCACAATTAAGTTATTCCTTGCATCCTTCTCATCCCTTACTTCTCCATCAGGCAATTCAGAAAATCCCCTCATCTCATCAGTGCAGGCCATATTACTCTCTTGCTCTGAAGATGACAGGGCAGTCTCCTATTTGAGCCTTGCTGGCTCTTGGTCTAAAAAGCTATGTGGTTTGGGCCCTGAGGGCTCTAAGTCTTTAACCAAAGTACAAAAGCTTAAATGGTGCTACTTCTAGAAACTGTCCTTCCCTGTGCTGCCTTCAGGCTGACAGCACTGGGGGCTGCATACTGAAATGGTTTCCTGTTGAAATATATTCTCCTACCCCCCTTATGAATAGTAATAAAATTATGTTAACTTGCTATTCCTAAGTAGAGGGAGCTAGGTAAGTGCTGTGCCTGGAGTAAGGAAGACCCATCTTCATTTTGAGTTTAAATATGGCCTCAGATACTTACTAACTCTATGACCCTCAATTTCCTCATCTAGGAATGGAAATAGAAAACCACTCCAATTATTATTGCCAAGAAAACCTCAAATGGGTCACGAAAATTTGGACACGACTCAAAAAACAACTGAACAAACAATTCCTATGTAGTTTTGCTGCTCTTCGTCCAAACTCTCCAGCACTACAGCTGGTCTTATTTTATCGTTTTATTTTAAGGGAGGGTTCAATGGGAAGGGTGGCTATTTGGAAGTTACTGTGCTATAAAAAAAAAAAAAGCAAAGAATCAATAATTTTTCATAGGCAACATTACCTGTGTTGCAACAAAAAAATGGTGAGGATTTCCATCTTCAATCATGGATAATAGACATTCAGCACCGCTGACTGCATCTTTGAAATGGGAACAGCTTCGAACCTGACATCTTTGTGCAATTAGTTTTGCACCATATAACTCCTTCCCCAATGATTCTAATTCCTTTAACACACATCTAGGGGAAAAAAATTAACTTCTGAAAACTGGTAAACGTTAAAAGGGAAATAGTTCTTTTTAACACATGACGGTAAAAACATTGCATATTTAGAATATTTTTTTTGCTTTCAAATAAAAGTCAAAATTATACCATTAGTCATAAACGATATATGGTAAATAGGAACTAATAATGAACTTAGAATGTTAACTTCCACTAACCCCATCCAAAAGAGGTTTAAAAAAAGTCAATCAACAAGAATTTATTAAACACCTACTTATTATGTTCCAGGCACTATGCTAGGCATTGAAGATAGACAAAAATGAAATCACTACCTCAAAATATAGTCTATCATGGAAAATAACAAGTACATCAAAGCAGATACAAAAGAATCTTGGGTGAGGAGGCATTAGCAGCTGAGAGGACCCAAGAGAGGCCCCCTACAAGAAGCTGGAAAACAAGGCACCACCCGTGTAAGGAACAGTAAGTAGCCTGATATTGCCATACATGGGGAGAAGAGGACATGAAAGGGAACCTTTTATATACATATATATTATAAAAGTACATATTATATGTAATATGTAATATATTTATATAAATACACATGTAATGTATAATATATAAAACATAATTATATCTGTAAATATAACAGATAAATATATAATAGATAATTATATAATACACATGTAAACATATTTATATAGAACATATTATATATATACTGTGAACTAAGGAAGAAAACATCAGGTTGTCAAGAGTTTTAAATGTCAAACAGAGCTCATATTTGATCCCAGGGAAGAGTTGGGGGGAGGGAGACACTACAGTGGATGCGCGGATCCGACCAGGGGGATGGCTCTCTGACTGGAGGGCGTGGTCAAATTAAAATACACGCCCCGCCCCCTCCATTCCCGGCGCCCAACCACAGGTTTTCAGACCACTTACGTGGGCGAACCGCTCTCCTTTAGAGTAAAAAACACTTCAACGTTTCCAATTTGTATAATTCTTTATGACTTATGAAGCCCCTTCCTCTCTTACACACACACACAATGTCGTTATCCCCATTCCAGAGACGAGGACACCGAGGTTGGGGCTCGCGCAGAATCCCGCAGAGGGGCGGGCGCGCTCGGCCCCCCGGCTGTTGGCCCCGCCCCCGGACCCGCCCCTTCCGGCCCCGCCCACCGCCCCGGCCCACCTGGTGGTGCAAAGCTGCGTCTCCCCCATGAGGTAGCGGGGCAGCTGCTCGCGGAGCTGGATGCGGCCCCGCAGCGCCGCCTGACAGAACGTGCCGTCCAGCAGCAGCTGGTACGGCTCGCGGACGCCGAAGTTGTAGCGGAAGAAGCCGAGGTGCTTCTTGGCGTGTTTCTGCCGCGTGATCTTCATGGCTGCTCGGCCGCGCGCTCACGAGACAGAGACCGAGCTCGCCCCCCGCCTCGGGAGTCACGATCCCCTTACACCAGCCGCTGCCGGAACCGGCTTCAGCAGGAAGTCAAGCTCGGGCCTCACGTTTCCAGCCGGCCGGAAGCTCCGCGAGAAAACTTTCCGTGCAGTAGTAGCCCTCAGCGCGGAGCGAGCTTCTTTCGCGACTGCGCGCTGCCGAAAGGGCGTGGCGAGTAGAAGGGTGGAGCTTGAATCTCGAAGCCCCGCGCACTGATTGCGCACGCGCAGTCTTTCACATCCTATCCTTTCTGAGGGGGCGGGGCGTCACTGACTGACTCAGCCTCTGGTCCTGGGGCGTTACAGTATCTATTACGTAGGATGTGAGTGTTTCCACCCACCAAACCACATACACCTAGGTGCAAAAGTAAATAGCATAGGACAGAGATCATAGGATCATGGGCATCGACCTGGAAAAGGAGCTTAGTCAAGTTAAGTCAAGTGTTTATTGCAAATAATTAAATACAAGCTGACTGATGGCTAAACCGCTGATGTGCCTCTTAGCACTCAAGTAATGTTGATCCTAAGAAAAAAAGCAGCCCTTTAAAGGTAGCTAGGTGACGTAGTGCAGGACGTGCTAGCTTGGTGGTCAGACCAGAGTTCAAATCCTGTCCTCCAGGCACTGCTAAGGGCTGAGAATACAAAAAAAGGAAAAATAGTCCCTGCTCCCAAGAAGTTCTCTAATGATAGTCAACATGCAAGCCACTATGTACTATCTATCTCTGTCTCTCTATCCAATTGTCTGTGGGATAAATTGGAGATGATTTTAGATCTAACAGAAAGGGGAACAGGAAAGGTTTCTTGCAGAAGATGCACTTTTAGCTGAGTTTTACAGGAATCCAGGAAAGCTAGTGGTCAGAGATGAGGAGGTTCAATTCCAGGCATGGGGGACACTCAGTGAAAATAATCCGAGGAGGAGATGGAACAGCATGGGGGGGAAGATGTCACTGGTGGAGGGGAGGGAGGAGAGTGAAGCATGAAAAGATTGAAAGTATGGGAAGGCTTTAAATGCCAAATAGAATATTTTATGTTTGATCCTGAGGGAGCCAGTGGAGTTTATTGAATAGGAATGTGACTTGGTCAGACCTTCTCTTTAGAATATCAGTTTGAGAGGTGAGTATGGACCAGAGTGAGGGAAACTGGAGGCAGGGAGCACAATTAGAAAGCTACTATAATAGTCCAGGCATGGAGTAAGGAGGGTCTGCCCTGGGTGGCAGATGTGTGAGGAAGATGGGTGTAGGAGAGATGTCAAGGCATAAATAAAAAAATTTTGCAAACAATTTGCTATATGGAGTAAATGAGATTGGGCAGTCAAGGATGACACCTAGGTTGTGAGCCTAGATCATAGGGACAATTGATGGTGGTAAGAAATTAGGAAGGGTAGAGTGTTTGAGGAAAAGATGAGTTCAGTTTGGGACATGTTGAATTTAAGCTCTATAAGATATCCAGACATCTACAAGAAATCCAACTTGAGATGTCCAGTAGGTACATGCATATACATGTGTGTATGTATATGTTTCTATATATGTATCGAGACACATTTACAAATGTACAAATAAGTCATAAGAGTAGAGCTGAAGGGGATAAGATCAGAGATCTGGGTTCAAAGAGAATTTATAGGTCATTTAACAAAACCTTTTTATATTACAGATAAAGTAAGGCACAGAGATTTGCCCAAGGTGGGCAAAGTAAGTGGTAAGTGGCAAAATTAGTATGAGAACCCAGAATCAAGATTTAAACCCAGGTCAGATGATTTTCCAAATATAGGGCGCTTTCTACTTCAAATGAGATAATATTTCTAAAGCACTTAGCACAATGCCTCACATGTAATAGACACTGTATAAATGCATATTCCCTTCCTTCCTCCCCCCTTCGCCAAGTTGCCTCCATCATATAATATGAAGGTAACCGAATGTCAGTTTATTTAATATTTTAGTTTTTGTCTTTGCATCTCCTGCACATATGACATTCCTCGAACATAAAATGAGGCACCTAATAATGTTTATTGGATTGGATTAAATATAAATGATATTAAATTATATGGATTAAGGATGAATAATATCGCCTGTTTTTCCACTTGTGCTACGCAAAAATTTGATTTTTAATAACGAAAGCTGACATTTCTTTAGTACATTGTATCGTATTTGTTATGTCATTTGTTCCATACAACAACCCTGCCAGGTAAGTGCTATTGTTGTCTCTGGTTTACAGATAAAGAAACAGACTGAAAGGTTAATCGATTAGTCCAGAGTCTTATAGCTAGTAAGTATCTTAGGCTGGATTCAAACCATGCCTTTAGAACCTTAAGCCTCTAAAGATATGCAGTTGTGGTATAATGGAAAAAGCCTTAGAGTGACAGCACCCTGTTTCAATATGGATTGCTGGATATATTCCGTGTGTGTGTATGTGTGTGTGTGTGTGTGTGTGTATCTGTCTGTCTGTCTGTAGTTCTATGTCAAGGGTAGGGAGTGGGGGTTGTGATTAGGATCTTGGCAGGTTATCTTTCTGAACTTCAATTTCCTCATTTGTAAGTGATGCCATTGGGTTATTCCCTCAAAGAGAATTATGGGGCTTCTCCAAACTTAAGAATTTGTTTTACGTACACATATGTATATCCATATATGCATATAAATATGTGTATATGTACATACATACATACATATAAACACACACATTTTACTAGACCTGATATTTTATCAGTATGCAGAAGATGCCCTTGTGGAAATTCCTCTACCTATTCAGATCAATACCTGCAATTTTATTGTCTTAGAATTTACTATAGGTAGTGAGAAGTTAAGTGACTTGACTATGCCTCAGTTCTCTGATTTCTAGAATGAGGGAGTTGGATCCAAATTACCCTTAAAGTCCCTTCCTGCTCTAAACCTATAATCCTAGTCCTTTTCCTACACTTTCCTCAAATCAAGGCTCAGCTCAGCTACTCTCCTACAGACTCACATAATTCAATCTCTCTGACCTATTTTCACCTCACCCCAGATTCATTCCTCTCCAGGTGGCTTCCTGGATTTCCTCACCTTTATTTACTTCATTTTGAAGCCTCACTGAAACCCCAGAATGTACACAAGAGGAACCCTCCTCCACTCCTAAAGATGCTCTTTCTCTCTCTTTCATCAGATACCTTTTCCCATTAAGGATTTAGGTGAGTGCCCAGGCTAGCCATGTCTCACTTCTCTGCAGGCTCCCCACTCTTCAGACTTTCTCTACTCAAGGCACCCAAGTACTTTCTCACATTCTTACCCCTGTCAAGTTCCTTTTCTGTGTTGTTTTTCTTCACTAGAATGTATTCTCATAATGGCTGAGACTTCCTATTTTTCTTCTTGTATTTGTATTTCAAACACTAGCAGAGTCCTTGGCATATAATATGTGCTTAATAAATGCTTGCTGACTTGACTAGTGGAAAGAATTGTGGGCTAAGACAGTGGTGTCGAACTTTAATAGAAATGGGGTGGTCCACTCAGCCATACACAAGGAACTCTGAAAATACATACTGACTTAGTTTAAAAATATAATGTAACCCCTGTCCCAAAGCTGATTTCTTTGGGGCTCTGGCCTTCTTGGCGAAGATGAATGCCTTGCCCTAAATGAGGAGTGGAACAGAGTTGATAAGAGCAGGAAAGTTCCAGCCCTTTTCAGTTCTCTCTCAGACTTTTCAAGGGTCAGGTACTCTTCAAGCTTTGAGCCAGGTGCTTCTGACTTCCAGCCTTGATAAGGAAGATGGAAGAGGCCAATCTCACTTCAGGTTGCTGAAAAAAAAGACTATGGGAAGACATGTGAGAAGCTGACAACCTCTATCATGCTGGTTCTGTCCCCACTGCGCTACTCTAGAGACTTGGGGAAATTTTCTCTTGAGTGAGAACAAGAACAATCTCTATTGGTTGAGTTGGGTTATCTTATCCCAATAGGAGAGCTCTTACATTGTATTCTCTGATGTGTGCGTGTGTGCGCATGTGTGTGTGTGTATGTATTTATGTGTATTTTCTTTGTAGACCTTCTCTGATCTCTGTTTTGCTATGATTTAGATAAATAGGTTTCTATGCTATTTGCTATGTATATTCACTGTGGAACTGGTCTTAGGTGGAGAAGAGGTCAAGCCTTGGATATAGAGCCTGGGATTCACCTCCCCGATAATGATGACAGAATTCAGAAGTTAAATTGAACCCAATCATATCTTCTAGATCAGTAATAGTTAAGGGAACAGATAGATGTAATTCTAGTGTAGGATTTCTAAAGAGAGCAGTGTGACCTCTGACCCCAACTCCCTGCTTCCCCTCCTGGCAAGGATTAAAGTCTTCCTTAGACTTCCTGATGCCTCAGGAAAAAGCTAGGGATGTCTATTCTGCTGAACCACATATATGACAGCTCTCACCACCAGAGAGCCTCTCTACATGTAGGGCCTTTCCCTACAGAAATACTACCATTGTTTTATTGTATCTTTATTTATTTTGTTAAATATTTCCCTGTCACATTTTAATTTGCCTCCCAGACACTCAGAAGTGTTGTGGGCTGTATGCAGCCTGCAGGCTACTGTGAGTTTGACACCTTTGGACTGTCCTGGATTCTAGTACCAGCCTTGTCTGGCACTAGTGTACAAGGTACTAGTGTCAGTATCTGTGTGACCTTGGACAATTTTTCTAAAATCTTTGAGTCTAAGAATTTACTTCTCTGGAAAAAGTGGGGGGGAGAAAAGGGGTAGGAGGGGGCTAGAGTAGATGATTTCTCAGAACCTTTGTATTTCAAAAATAGTAAGATAAACATTATTTATCATATATGTACCACATCAGATAAAAAAGCTGATCAACCTTCCTGTATCAGTCATTCCAATAAAGCTTCATAGTTGAGGCAAAGAGGTAAAGAACTGAAATAGAAAATGTGGGAGAATGGGAATTTTTTAACCAGGGGAGGAGAGAAACCATAAGGAAACATTCTTTGTTCTCCATCTGATTTCCTGAGAAAAGACTTTTACAGTCAGACCTCACCCTGTTTAGTCATGTACCAGGTCCAGGGTCAGAAATAGAGAATACACACAAATCCAGAGGAAAGTAGAGACTGTAGCCAAATCAGAGTGACCAGTGTCTGTTGCAGGAAATAGAACTGAGGTAGAGGAAGAACACCATTGGCAGGAGTCTTCAGTGTCTGGCCTGGACAGGGGATTCCAAGAGTACTGTGAGTCCTCTCCTCCCGGCATAAGGTAGAGAGGGATGTTTGGGAATTGGAGTGCCTTGACTTTGTTTCCTTGAGCTTGAGGGTTTGATTCATTCTCAGACAACGTAGGGGTTAGTAATGTCTGGTCTATGAAGAAATCACAGACTCCCTACCCATGTATTTGACATTTCTTTCTGGTATTATGATTAAAAAAAACCATACAATTTGTACATATTTTTGCATATGACTTCAGTTGAAATATATTTAAGGGAACAGATAGATATAGTTCTAGTCTAGGACCTCTGAAGAGAACAAAAGGGTACGATTTTTCAAAGTATGAAATCCATGAATTTGGAGAGGAAAAAATCTATCCCCAGGCCATGGACTCCTGTTTAAGAACTCTGATTTAAAGATGTAATGTAGATTTATATTTATATAACATTTATAATCTATACTAAATTTATAATATATAATGCATTAAATGTAATATTCATAATATAATAAAATAATATATAAATATATAAAAATAATTTGTAATGTAGTTATATATAATATAATAAATATTTATATATTTATGTTCAAGAGACTCTTATCTCCTTGTTTCTACTTTATACATGTATTGGTAATTTGTATGACTTTCCTGTATTAAAGAAATAGTTGGACAGGCAGTTGAGTAGTGAATGATTGCCTACATCTAAAATAGATTATTTACTGATCTAACCATTTTTGGCACTATCATTTTCAGACCTGCTTAGTAATTTTTTTTTTTTTTTTTTTTGCTTTGTGATTTGTCATGGCCTGAGGATTCAGCACCAAGTGAATTCCAAGTCATTCAAGGACCATGGAGGAAAACTATGGTGGGCATGAGTATATTGCAACACATTACCAACAATAAATTCCATAGCTGAACCAGGATAGAGGATGTGTTTGCAAATGTCTGTGGTCCTGTAATAAGGGGTGTTTGGTTACCTAAACTCTAATCCTGACTCCTTTACTTTCTACCTGTGGACTTTATCAAATCTCTTCAGTCTCCATTTTCTCATTTATAAAATGAGAGTCTTTGACTATGTAACTTCCATGTTACTTTCTAACTATAAATTTATAAATACTACTTTTTCCATTTCTCAATGCCTTATTCCATGTACTTTCTCTCAAAGGTGGTAGGGAATGAAACTCAAATCATTTTCAGGGTAAGGCTAACCGAACTCTCTTCATATTCTATAAGAATTCTTTTGACATTTAAGTTTTTCTTTCTTTTGGAAATTTAAAAGATAAGGCTGATTTCAGGATGACAGTTGGAGACATCTCCTATTGGGAAAAACTAGTTAACAGCTGGGCTCCCAGCTCCATTGCCAAAGAACAACAGATACATGTTCATGTCAGCCAGTTGTCAATTAAGACAAGTGAGCTGAATATCAGCATATTTGTGAGACAAATATGAGATACTTTTTCCCCCCAAGGCAAATGACAACTACTAAGAAATGCCTTCCTGAGAAGAGGAGTCAAGGGATTTCTATTTGCCAAAGACATCTCTAACCCAGATGTAAATGAAGGCAATACCTGCCAGTTAGAGCATAGTCAGTCAGTTGCCTGGCTATAAACTGAGACTAACAAATCTGTTTGGCATGATGGATTGATTATATGGGTGAAACAGTAAGTGCAGAGAACATCTATTGTTATCAGGTTAGTTGAACAGTATTCAGTACACTGGAACTAATTTGTGTAATATTTTGCGTTGGAACTGTATTGCAAGATACTTAATGAAGTTAATGTGGTAAAACAAAAAAAAGGGTAGCATAGGGAGAAGAAAATTAAGATATGGAGGCCACAGGGGAAATATGCTTTAATATATTGTTTGAGATGAGATGGAGCATCATAGATAAAATTGGCATAAAGGTTCATCCTGTACAGAATCTTTAATTTAGAGATTAAAACATTTCAGAGAAACTAAGTCGTTAGCTGATTCCTGTTGGGTAAACAAATACTTTTGTTTGGTTATTTTTAATAGTTTTAAAAAAAGTTTAAGATGGAAGAATAGGTTTAAAATGGGTTTTCTGAAAAGAAACTTTTTTGAGTCAAGGAAATCAGACCTGCATTTTCGTTGGTGTGTGTGTGTGTGTGTGTGTGTGTGTGTGGTTTGACCTTCATTCTCGAAGAGGACCATGACATCAGGGAAATGATGACATGACTTGCAGTTGACTGTGATTTGAGTTAGGGAGGGGTGTGCAAGTCAGTAGCCTCACTTTCTCCTCCAGATCCATCTGGGTCCAGTGGCCAGATAGCAACCAGGATGACTAGATATGGCCTAAGATGCAGTCGGAGAACTTGGCTTTTCTAAGCTAAGGTCTTTTCAAGTTCTCATGTTGAGTGAAGCAACATCCATTCAGTGAACAGGCCTCTTTTAGAAGTGAGTCCAGGGATGGCCCCTTTAAAAAAAAAAAAAAATCAAACTGGGAGGGGAAAACCCTCAGAGTTACTGGCCAAAAGAGAAATAATTACTATTTACATTCACTCTAAGCCAGGAGGGCCCAAAAAAATAACCATTAAGTGGTGCTTAGGCAGGGCAGGGACCTTTTACTGTCCAATCCATGAGATCCAGGGTATAAGGAGTTCCTTAAGAGGAAAGTGGCCTAGGCGGTTACATCTGCTGTGCAATTTACTGTCTGACAGTAGCTTAGGATACTGAAAGGTTAAGTGATTTGCCTAGGGTCACACCATCAATGTATGTCAGTCAGAATGTGAACCAAACCTTCCTGCTTCTGAGGATAGCTGTGTAGCCTCACTGCCTCTCATCTACTTATTGACGGGGGCAGGGTGAGAGGTGGGAGGAAATCTCAACAACCAATTTCTTTATAAATTATTTTACTCATTTTAAAAATAGTTGGCATATTCCAGTTTTTATCTTCAAAAATTGGGATTCCAAGTTGAAAGAAGTTTAACATATTTTTGATAATCTCACTGAATGTAATTTTTAAGTCGATTATTTGTAATTGGATCACACAGCAGCATTAGCTATATGACTTTATGCAAAATAAAAGTACAATTTAGTGCCTTCACTTACGTTTCTGATGCAAAATCATTTTTGTGCTATTCTGCTATCCATAAATTGAAAGACCCACAGGAAAATGTCATCTGGTCTTTTTTCTGTGTTGCAGCAAATTTAAGGACTTTCTTTTCCATGGTTGATACTTGACCCTTTCTTCTTTCATCTAGCTCTGCAAAATGAAATTGCTAATAGCCTCTTTTTGCAGCTATGCCTTGACCTTAACCTTGTGGTACCTTGGGCACATCTTAAAGTGTTGTTGTTTGTCCTTGCATCTCAAAGAGGACCATGACTTCAAGGAGGTGATGCCATGACATGCAAGTGAATTGGATTTAAATGACGGACAGCTGTGTAAGCTTAAGTAAACGAAATTCACAAAAATAAAGAAAAATAGTTATGCTATGGCATAGAGATGTTATGAGGATCAAAGGTGATAATATTTGCACAGTGCCTGCTACATAATAGATGTTTGCTAAGTGCTTGGTCACTTCTACCCCTTCTGTGAGACGGTGCTATCCAAGAGCTTCCCTGCTTTTGCTAGAAGCCTGGGTCCCAGAACTCTTCAATTTAGGGTTCTTAGTGAGACAACTCAGAGGACAGTGTTGCCCAAGAAATCCCACTTTTCTTGCTAGAAGGATGGATTTGGGGATTGAGCCACTCAGGAACCCTCCTATATTTTACCCAGGAGCCTGTTGTTCAAAATCTCTAGAAGATTCTTTGTTAAACCAGTGATCAGGACCTCTTATCACTAATACTCTCTCCATGGCTGCCAAATGGTTGAGATCATATGGGCCTCTGCCACTGCCTCTGAAGGGCTCATTCCTAGCATTTAGATTTCAGGAACTCTGGGTATCCACTAAGGCCATCGGTATGGGAATACATGCAACTCTTATGCTTCTCTGCCAATGATAACCATTAGTGGCTCCCAGGGGAAACTGTTCCCCTCACCTTCACTGCTGTTTACTTCTACTCTTAACTCTCTTATTCACTTAGGCTCCCACAAAGAGCCCAAGGAGAAAAGGACAACCTTACAATTGATTTCCCCTCATCCCCCACCAACCCCCCTTTGTAGCACTTTGCAGAAAGTCATGTCTCCTTCCACAACTTTTCCAACAACCATATAAACTAACCAATTTCATCTCCAAATAATTGACACAAAGGGTAAAATGGGCAATATTTTATTTTCAATATTTTCAACATCAAATCTCTATTTGAAGGAGACAAATATATTTTTATTCATGATTAGATGGCTGACCTAGATAAAAGTCATCTGGACAGGAATCAATTCCTAAAATTCTCTGCTAGTCTGAAGAGGAGGAAATATATGTCATATTTGAGTCCCATTTCTTTCATTCCACAAAGAAAAATGGATGGATGCATGAAGAGAGCTATGCCGAGACCTCAAGGTTCTTGTAGTTTTTTTTTTTCTAACAAGTCAATTGGGAATTGATTTGGGAATAAATTCCAACTGGACACCCATATCCAACACAACTGTACTGAGACCTACCCAAGAATCAGGGCACTTGGGGCATTATGGAGATGGTCTGGGGAGAGGGAGAAACACCTCCCTGGACTAGACTTAGCAGTATTTAAAATTTTGTTTTCACAAATATTCTATATTAGCTCTCTCAGTTCCAAATAAGGCCTAGAATTCCAGATGGAGATTATGTTTTTTGGGAGATATGGAAGAATTCCATTTTCACATCACCATTCTCCTTTCATTATTATCAGACAGTCTGCTCTTGCCAGCACAAGGACACTGTCAACCAGGTTATCATCTCCTGTCAACCAGGTTATCATCTCCGCTGAACATGATTTTCAATTTGCTCCAAAATCTCTCCCTCTGTTTCAGGAACACAGAGTAATGTGAAAATCACACCAAGGAGACCAGAGAGTGTCATATAGAGTAAGAACATCCATGAAGCTTTTGAATGCTCTTTAAAACACGACAACAATAACATAATCCAGTCCACTGGCTATACCCTTAACTTGGAGAGGGAATATTTCAGCCATCCCTAGCCAGGGGATGGGACCTACACCTAAAGAAAAACCTATGTGGAAGATTCCCATGCCCCTCTGGCCACAGCAATCCAGTTCTCCTGCAGATTTGACTCCTGCAGACTCTACGTTCAAGTATGTGAGATCAGAATGTGAAGAGTTGTTAGGAATATGAAGATTAATTTTAAAATAGATATCAAACATTATGGAATTGAGATCCATGATAACTTCTGACAGCAACAGGAGTAATTTCCAGCCAGTATCTCCATACAGCTAAGTCAATGAAGGGCACTTATAAACTCTCCACAATGATGAGACAAGGCTACTCTCTTTAAAGCTGGCTTTTTCTAAAATAGTCTTTGTATAAAACAACCTTGCATTGATCCTTGAGAACTGCTAGAAAACCATTAGTAACATATTGATGAGAAATGACTTGTAAGTAGCTGGGGTGTTCAAACTTGCCAAGTAAAATCCATGGTCCATATGACTATACTCCTGTTTCACCTCCTGTTTATAGCCACTACTGAATCATTATTATAACCATTACTTCCTATTCCTTATGTATAGTCAGCAGGAATCTTGCTTGGGGGCTCAGGCATGAAGTACATGAGCAGCAGCATAAAAAAGGTGGGAGGTAACCAAGCATGGTGAGCGATCATCATTCCAGGACCAGCTCTGCCACTAAGCTCCCAGTGATGACAATCAGCTGTATACATGAGCTAAGCATTTCTTAGATTTGTAATAGGATATTTTAGATATCTACCAGGAAAACAAGGGACATGACCCCTCCCTGGCTAGACCTGTGACAAGGCAGCCCCCATAGAATCTGCATGGGTTCTGAGTCCCAACAATCATGGTGAAGACACCAACAAAAGATACTATTCAGAGCATCAGAGTCAACTTCTTTTCAGCCTTGACTAATAGCTAGCCACCTACTGTACCTCCTGCAGCAGCTCTCAGTGTCCTTATGGACCCAAATAAAGAGGCCTTGGCATCCAGGTAGAGGGCTGTGTTCTAGCTGCTACAGGCTTGGGATGTCTGAGGAGATATAGCCTAGGACTAAGCTGAAGTTGATAGGACCTAGTCTGACACACTGAAACTTAACTCTAGCATAACAATGTATAGCGCCAAAGCAATATTCACAGCATCTATGGTAACCATGAATATTCTGGCACAATTCTGAATTGCAAAATACAACAGACTCTCCACATGGAAGACAGAACCAAAACATTCAGACACCAGAAAGCCAAATCCATCATAGTAACAAAAATCTATACACAATAACAATGCAGAGAACAACACCATCCCCAAGCCTTCTCCCTGCTAGGCTTCCCACAAACCAGCTCCCTTAAACAAATCATGAGCAAGCTCTCTCACTCACACTAGCCAGCTGCCTGCTTGCCTGCCTCCTTCCTAGCTCTGACTGGTCTCATGACTAACTTCCTCTCAGCTCTGTTCTAGCTCCATCTCTTCCTGCTCCACCCCTTCCTATTCCATGTGACTTAGACTCATGTGACTCAGTCTTCCATGCAACCCAGGCAGGTCAAATAACCTAGTACTGAATGGGAAAGATTTTCTCATTTAAACTACCATTACATGATGTCATTTTGTTCCTCTTTGAGAATTAAGGACAACAGCAATGCAGCATAAGTTTCTTGAAGTTGGAAGAACAGCGAGAAAACCAGCAATAAGATAGCTGCTAACTGCTGCTGTGCAAAAAAAAAATGTTTAAGGCAAGGAAATACAAAGACTGAAGACAGGAGAAAAAGTAAATTTTACTGATGAACTTTTTTTTTTTATTCATTTAGGGCTATACAGAAAACTTGTCAAAAGTCTAGGTGAATCTGGACATTTTCATTGGATTGTTAAAATACCCACACCCAAAACTGTGTAGCCCAGTATTTTTCAGCAAAAGCCACCCTATAACACAACGGCATTGATATCATTGAACAGTAGGAATGTGAGACTTTTATGGAGAATTCTGGAGAAAGATGCTGGAATGAAAAGCAAGTGAGAGGCTGCAGTTTTGTCCTCCATCCTGACACTACATGTACTTTTTTTTCAGATTTGAGCAATTAGCCTGTCACTGGTTTGTGCTCCTCTGGGCTTCCCTACAAAGACTGAGAGGCTGCTATAGAAAGCAAGAGAAAGTTTTCTCTTGCAATTGGCAATGTCCCTTCTGTGAATCTGTCTGATTTGAGTTACATTGAAATGGGTTGTAATTGAGGCTAGACCTGGAAAAATGGACTATCAAAGAGGTGTGTGTGTGTGTGTGTGTGTGTGTGTGTGTGTGAGAGAGAGAGAGAGAGAGAGAGAGAGAGAGAGAGAGAGAGAGAGAGAGAGAGAGAGAGAGAGAGAGAGAGAGATAAGTGGTTTGGATGAGATTTAGAATTGTTGGGGCTGGTTCAGGTATGAAAGAATTCACTTAGACCTTCTCTGTAGCCATTGGGAGATTTACTAATGCAAGAGCAGTCCTGAGATTTAGCAAGGAACTAAACAAAGGCACTGATAGAGGAGAAGAATTAGACTTATATAGGATGATTTTAGGGTTTCTTATGGGAGTTGGAGATTTAGGGACAGGATAAGTCTTGCCAGAGAAGAACACAGGATGAAGATGATGAATGACACAAGATAAAAGAGACAAGGGAATCCCATCACCCAGGATGGGGGAAGGAGGGCCAAGGCATTCCATAGTCCAAGATAAGGGGAAATCCCCTGGTACTTCAAGATAAGGGGAGACTTTAGCGAGCCAGGGAAAGAGCAACTCAACCCTTTGGGCACGTTTGTACCAAGAGATTTTAGGGTGCCTTTAGAGGATAAACCAGGGAAAGGGTAAATCAACCTTTAGGGCACCTTTGTGTCTACATCAGTTTCATTGTGAAAAATTAAATAAAGTGTCATAATTTTGTGAACTCAATGCCAGCTTGTGTAAAATACATGGTTGCGCAAAAAAGGGCATAATACATATTAAAAGTCTTCAAAGATACAAAAATTTGTAAGATTTATTGTATGTCAATATAATTATTTTACTCTGTTTCTATTAATTCATCATAAAGAGGATTTATTCAAACCTATTTTGCTTAATTAGTATTTCAGGTGGTAGTTGAAATAGAGGACCTCTGAAATCTTTTCCAACTCTAAGATTTGATTGTATGATTCCATGAGTCAATTTAATAAAATCCAACCAAAATGTTTGTTACATACTATGTGCAAGGCGCTATGCCAGGTGTATGGGGAATACAAAGTTACCTCATATCCCTGTCCTAAGGGGATATGTACATATAAAAATAATGTAAGGCAGAATAAAGTGCTATTAAAGAACACAAGAGGAAGAGATATTCTGCCAGGGACTGAGAGAAAATGGAATTAAGTGGAAAAACATATATTATTAGTTTTTTGTTCCAATAATAATAAAGTATTAGGTATACAAACAGAAAATTAAGGTATTCCCTGTTCTCAAGGTGCTTACTTTCTAACTTAGTGAGACAATAAAAAGAGGAAGCTTCTGTTTCATGGAACATGAAATTTTTGATGCAAGATTGAAAGATCAAGTGATATTTAGGGTTTGGTAGCCAAAGCACCCATACAAATGACAAAGTCAAGGTTTTTGGGAAGTAATTATGGAGCAGATTCTAGTGACTGTTGGAAAGATGGTACTAGGTCCAAAGATCAAAGTGGAGTGTGGATCTCCTTAAAACTGGCAGAGATGGGGTTAATAAAATAAGCATTCAACAAGAATTGGTGCTTAACACCTAGAAGGTCCTGGACGATGGATGTTGGATTGGGGAGGGGGAAAGTACTTGGTACCTTTCCCTCTACCTCTATATTCCTCCAAAAGTTTGCTTGTTCTGGGTTGTTCATTCATGGCAGACTGAGCTTGAAGGAGGGAAAGGAACAGAGCTCCCTATTGGTATTGGTTTGTTGGTGGAAACTTATTGGGGAAATATAACAAATAATATTAGGGCTAGGCTTTGAAAGAGAGGAAAGGAGGCATCCTGGTATGCTTTTTTTATATATGTTTTTTTAAGTCAAAGAATTTGTATCAATATTCTGTCTCTAGCACTTACTTTCTATACGACCTTTAGGCAAGTCACTTAACTTCCCTGGGATTTAGTTTTTTCGTTTGCAGAATAAGGCGAATGAATTTCTCTTCCTCTTGACTGGTGAAAGTGAACCAATTCAACTCTTCATTTTCCTTCTCTCTTGAATCTTTAGCTTCCTTATCATTTCACCAATTATTTCCATTCAAGCCTCATTTTTGTATCAGTCCCACCAAATGCTGCCGTTGCTCCTACACATATGTTGTTGAACAAAGGTGGAGAGAATCAGTGACCATTCTGACTGGGTCCACTAATCGTCTTTCCTTGGGATTACTGCTTTTCTTGTAAGTGAATATTTATTTTGGAGAGGATGTCTATGCTCAGTCCAGCACTCTGCCACACATCACCTTTGTCAGTCTCACATCCTTTCTCTCTCTTCTCCTTACAACAACATAGTCTATTAAATGCCAATGTTTGCTGCAAAGGTGCATCCATGAAGTTTTGTCGTATTTGGGTAAATGGATGTGACATATAAAATGTTTGAGAGATAGTTTCATGGTAATTAATCATTTTATTAATCATTATAGCATATAATTAATAAAAGGGGGTCAGTGACATTCTCAAATGCCAAAGACCCCTCAAGGAACCCACTCAAGACTTACATGCCTTTGAAAGAGTGAGAGTTCCTGAGGATGGACTACAATGAATAAAAAGAATGAATATGATAATGAGATGCAGACCTATTCTAATGAGGAGCTGATCATACCATTTACTTCCAAATCACCCTCAGCCTTAGGAAATCTAGACAAAGGACCTACATCCCCACCCCAGCCTGTCCAGAGTGAACACAATGAACCAGAATTCACCTTAGATTAAATTCTTTTTAAGGTTTTCTTGTTGGGTGGGGCAACAATTCCATCTAGATAAGATAGTCTAGATAGGTTAAATTTTGGGAAAGATCAGTGAACTCCCCAATAATTTATTATTTAATAATTATTTGTCTTATGGAAGACAATGTTGATGATGAGATGGTCATGAGACACACAAGTCTTTAGTAGTAAATGACCATGGCTATTGCTGTTTTCAACTCCATTTCTTCCAAGGACTCCCTGTAATGTCTGATAGTCTGGGCCTACTCTGACATTAAAATCACCCAAAATTACAAGCTTGTCTTTTTTTGGCATATTGATGATAAAGGTCTCCAGGTCTTCATAAAATTTTTCTTTGACCTCACCAGGGTTCATCATAGTGGGAGCAAATGCACTGATATGGTATGGTGCTCTCTTGCAAGTGGCCATCATCATACTGCCATGAGCCTGTCCTTCACTCCTTTTGGTAGGCATACAAGCTTGTTGAGTAGATTAGTTTTGATTAGCTTCATAATGCTCCTCTTTACTGTGGCCACTCCAGAAAAACACGTTATCTTTCACTTCAGTCGGTTGGCCTTCATTTGTCAGCTTTGTTTCACTCAGGGATGCTATTTGGATATGATACCTGATGAGTTCTCTTCACCAAAAGCTGTTTGTGTTTCAGGTCTACTGGACTTCATGGTGTCCGTGAGTGTGCGCACATTCCATGTGTTGATGATGAGTGGAATCATCTTTGCACGTTTTTGTACATTTTTTGTGTTTCAACTTCAGGGCGGGATCCCTGCCTGCCATGCTAAGCCGGCAGGGGTTGGGTGAAGCAGAGAACTTTTAGGGCACTTCCTCTAGCCCCTTCCTCACACCAGGAGGTGAGTACTGTGATTCTTCACAAAGGCTACTCAGTATCCAGGGGGCTGCCGAACTCCACCACTGCTTCAGTTCAATGAGAAGATGACCATATGATTTGGTCCATCTTTGTTGTGTTTATCTTTCATTCATTGGATCATGACATCCAAGTGATGATATGACTTGCAGTTGACTTTGATTTGCGTGAGGGATGGATGTGCAAGGTCACCAGCCTCACTTTCTTCTCCTCACATAAACAGTGAACAAATATTGAAATAAAGACAAAATATTCTGTGATTTTAAATATGGTTCAGGAAGGAAACAATTTCAGGAAATAAGGCATGGGAACAACATGTATGAAATTGTGATAATGTAACTTATTCTAAATCCCAAGGCATAAATGTTCAAAACCCTTAACATATATGTACTGGTCATCTGGCAACATTTTCACCCCTTTTGCATTGACAGTAGGGGTCTGCTTTCCTCCCAAAATTTTATGAAATGACTCAATTAGTTGTTGTAACTGGCCTCAGATGTCTGCCTCCTTCCTGTTGAAAATAAAAACCACAAGGCCATCTTCATCCTTATTGTTGGGCATGCAGCTATAGCCCACTGCCTCCACCCTTTGTGCAGGGTTGTTGTAGCACCAATGCAATATTCACAGTACCTATGACAGATACGTATATGCCAGCACAGTTCTGAATCAAAAATATAACAGACTCTCCACATGGAAGATAAAACGGAAACATTTATTCAAATGCCAAAAAGTTGAATTCCAGTACTAGAAAACCAAATCCATCATATCAACAAAGAAATCTATACACAATAACAATGCAGGGGGCACTCTATCCCCCAACTTTCCCTCTGTTAGGCTTCCCACAAACCAGCTCCCCTAAATAAATCACAAATAAGCTCCCTTAAAGAAAATCACAAACAAGCTCTACCACTCATTCTAGTTGCTGCCTCCTCTCTTTATCCCAACTCTGACTGCCCTGACTCACTTCCTGCTCCACCTCTTCCTGCTCCACTTGTTTAGCAAACTACTTCCACCACAGGCTCCATGTGACTCAGACTTTGGCTCAGACCCAGGCAGGGTGACATGGGCCTACTAATGGATGGGAAAGATCTTCCCATTTAAATTACCATTACAGTTGTGACTATAGCTTCCAGTATATCCACATCTGCTGCTTTGTCACTTTGTCACTATGTTACCATAGTGATAAGAGTCAAGTTGTATTGTGACAGGGTTGTCTTGAAAGAATTCACAGACTCAGACCATCTGTAAGCCAAGCAAAGGCATTTGTTGTCGTTTTGAGGTTCATAGTCTGAGAAGCAGGCTAAATTCCTTAGAGGAGCTAGTAATTTCAGCAAAGCAAGACAGGCAATATTACAGAAAATATGATGCTGATAGCAGAAAATATGAATATATACATAGAAGATATTAATACTAAAAGGCAGGAGGGGGTTGTTAATGGATTAGGCAACAGGGAAGGAGTCCTACTTTTGGTGAAACTGTGCATGTGATTTCCCATAATGCACACAGAAAAACCCAAACTGAAGTGGGGGGAGCATTAATATATGATGTCATTGATATGATATTAATGCTGCTCAGTGGGACATATGGGGAAGTTAGAGTATTGAATTTGGGGGCAGTGGCTAGCTAGCAGCAGTGGCTATATTGAGTCTGCAGCCAGTGGCTAGCTAGGGAGGGCCAGAGGGCCTGCTATTCAGTGAGGCCTATGAAGTTGAGATATTGAGTCTGGGGGTAGTGGCAGGAGAAGTGGCTAGAATTCCATCAATAGGACTTTGAGGTAGGTAAAAATGGTAAAATAGTATGGGTGATGACCTTTGATTCACACATAAATTGGATTTAATTGATGCAGAATTGCATGAAGTTGTTGACTTCAGTTTCTCTCCTAGAGTCACTGGATTCACATAACAAGACAGAGTCAAGATAACTGATGATGGCTCAGGGTGCAGTGGATGACCTTGGGATTTTCAGTGTCTAACCAAGCTCTAAGGTTCTGCAGCATTTGCTTCAGGTAACTTCATGGACTTTGGAACAAATTATACTCATCTGCCATTCCACTAGGGGAAATCTTCAGAATCTTGGGGTAGATACCCTCCTAACTCACCAAAGTATTTGAGACCTTTCAGTTACCCTCAACATGGTTTAAAGTGTCTGCCAAAATGGTTTACCATTTTGTGGCCCCTGCACATGCTACAACTTCTTGGAGCCACGTGAATCAGGTGGACATCAGAGATGTAAAACAGCCCTGTAAAGTGCTTGGCAGCCCTTCCACCAGAGATACCAGTCTTCCCTGAATATACTCTATTCTCCAGAGAAACTACATTGTGATAAAAAGTATCATAGATAATGAAGTTATATCATATTAAATTTATATGCACCAAATACAATAGCATCCAAATTTTTAAAGGAAAAACTAAATGAATTACAGAAGGAAATAGCAAAATCATGATACTTGGGATTTCAATCTTTTTCTCTCAGAACAGGATAAATCTAACCAAAAAAGAAATAATTAAGAGTCAAGGAGATGAATAAAACCTTAGATAAGCTTGATATGATAGATGTCTGCAGAGAACTGAATATGAATAGAAAGGAATACACCTTTTTCTCAGAAGTGCATGGTAATTTACAAAGGACTATATATTAGGGCATAAAAACTTTACAGTTAAATGCAGAAAATCAAATATTAAATGCATCTTTTTCAGATCATAATGCAATAAAATTATATATATATATATATATATTTGAATCAGGCTTTAGTTTATTGGCATGTCCATCTACACAGACAGGTGTTTTCTTCTCAAAAGCAAAACAGGAAGTGAGACAGTTTCCAATCTGCCATATAACTGAAAAGCTTCACTTTGACAATGTAGAATTTATCGGGGTACATTACTCCTTTTTAACTTTCACTATTTTTACATTGCTGCCAGAAGCTTTTTCAGCACTTGCTTTGAATTCTGCCTTCAGGGCATCTCTTACTGCTTTTGCATGGATCTGGGAATATCGGATATAGCTGAGTCCAGCCTGTCTCCAATATGCCACCATGGCTGCGGAGAAGGGATAAAATTATATTTAATAAGGAACCATGGAAACACAGATTAATATTAATTAAATTTAATTAATTAATTAAATCAATAACCTACTCTTAAAAAATGAGTGGGTTAAAGAACAAATCACAATAACTTCATTAAAGAAAATGACAATGAAACAGCATACCAAAACCTATAGAATACAGCAAAAGCAATGATCAGTAGAAAATTCATACCTCTAAATGCTTACATTAATAAAATAGAGAAAAAACAGACTAATGATTTGAGCATGCAATTAAATAAATTAGAAAAAGAGCAAAGTAAAATCCCCAATTAAACACCAAATTGGAAAGCCTGAAAATTAAAGGTGAAATAAATGGAATTTAATGTAAGAAAATCATTAAATTAATAAATAAAACTGGAAGTTGGTTTTATGAAAAAAAATAACAAAATAGATAAAGGTTAACATGATAAAAAAGAAGAAAACCAAGTGACTAGTATCGAAAATTAAGAAGGTGATTATGTCACTAATGAAGATGAAATCAAAGCAATTATTAGGAGTTATTTTGCTCAATTACATGCCAATAAATTTAATAATTAAGTGAAATGGAAGAATATTCACGAAATATAAACTGCCTAAATTAACAGGAGAACATGAAATATCTAAAAAAAACCTATTTCAGAAAAATGTATTAAACAGGCCATAAATGGACTTCCTAAGAAAAAAGCACTGGGACAAAATGGATTTTAAGCGAATACATTTAAAGATCAACTAATTCCAATATTAAATAAATTATTTGGAATAATAGGCAAAGAAGCAGTTCTACAAAGCTCCTTTTATGAAATATATATGGTGCTGATACCTAAACCAAGAAGAGCAAAAAAAGACAAGGAAAATTATAAACCAGTTTCATTACTGAATATGAATGCAAAAATTTTAAATGAAGTACTAGCCAAGAGACTACAACAATATGTCACAAAGGTTATACATGGTGACCAAATGGAATTTATACTAGGAATGCAGGGATGGTTTAACATAAGAAAAATGAATAACACAACTGATTATGTCAATATCAAAAGTACAAAAATCATATGATTAATTAATAGATGCAGGAAAAGCTTTTTGACAACATACAATTCATTCCTATTAAAAACACTTGAAAGCATATGTATTGTGATGTTTAAAAAGTTTTTGGAGACATAATTTCTAGATAATCATTTTATTAATAATGTGAGTATATTACCAACAAAATGAGTCAGTGACTCTCAGATGCAAAGGTGAATTATGACAGGGGGCACACAGTTTAAAAGGCCTTTGAAGAAAGGGTGTTCCTGAGGGTGGCAATCAACTCTGACTGGTTAACAATGACAGAGAAAGAATTGATAAATATAATAATTTGGTTATATATATGTATCTGTGTGAAATGGTGATATTCTCTCTCGTGTGGGGAGGGAGGGAGACATTTTGTAACTTAAAATGAAACAATGAATGAATAAAATAGATAAATAAAAGTCATAACTCATGGTTACTAGAACTTTCTTTCTCTTTCTCTCTCTCTCTCTCTCTCTCTGAGTCTCTGAGTGATCATGATGTTTCCCTTAATTCCCAATGTAGAAGATGATATCAGCAATTATTGCTGCAGGGGTACTGATAACACTGCTGCTGATGCCACTAGGAACTACAGAGATTTCAACCTTGAAAGTTCAAGTCAACACTTCCTCTACGGGGTTTGGGGATAGAAGAAAGGAAAGAAACTTTTATCTTGCCTCCACCCTAGTGGGCAAGTACCACTTATGACTCCTTTACCATTGGATTTGACCATTACTAGACTCATTATTGCTTGAATCTAAGATTCTGTATTGACTTGATGTATTATACACAGGACCGGAGGTGAAACTGATTCTTTCAGCCAAGCACAAAACATTTTCTGTCATTTCTTTTTATCTGATGATCAAAGAAACTCACTCCTCCTCAATTGAATAGGGACTAGTGCACACCTTTGATTGATTGATTTATTCAATTAAAATAAAATCTAGGTCTTTTGTGTTGTCTTTAGTGGGGATGTTAGTAAGAAACTCTCATTCTTATACTGTTTTTACTTTTTATTCAGTCCACTATTCTAATCTACTAAGACCTTTTACAATTTTGACCACATCATCCAGTATGTTAGTTGTTCCTCATAGTTTTGTGTCATCTGCAAAAACCTCATAAGCATGTAATCTATGCCTTTTCCTAAGTCATTGATAAAAATATTAAATAGCACAGGACCACTCAGGTACTTTACCTTTTTTTCAGGATTATACTGAATAACTGTTGAGCACTACTTTGAACCTACCCATTGAGCTGGTTCTAATCAACCTAACTATATTGTTATCTATTCTATATCCTTTTTATTTTATCCCTCAAAATAGCATGGGAAAATGCCAAATACTTTATTAAAATTTAGATAATCTGTATCCATAGTACTCCCTTGATCAACCTATTGATCAAACTGTTGACTAGTTTCAGCCATTTCCTACTCTTCCTGATCTTATTTGGGATTTTCTTGGCAAAGATTCTGGAGTAGTTTGTCATTTTCTTCTCCATCTCATTTTACAGATGAGGGAAATGAGGTCAATAGGGTTAAGTGACTTGCCCAGGTTCACATTGCTAGTAAATGTCTGAGGCCACAACTAAATTCTGGAAGTGGAATCTTCCTGACACTAGGTGCCCTGGGTTTCAGTGTAGTAAGCACTTAATAAATGTTTGTTGTCTTGACTTAAAAAGACAGGATATAAAAGTCTCTGATTTCAAGGTGCTTATATTCTCTTGGAGGTGGGTAGGGGGAGGGAATATAATCTCTCCCCAGGTAAATCCATATAAAAACAAAAATTATACAAATGCGCACACACACACACATATATAATACATACACGCATATATCAAACGCAAAGCAATTTTTAAAGGGGAGTTCACTAATAATGGGGAGATTAGAAAAGGTCTTATATTGGACATGACACCTAAACAATCTTTTTCTCTCAGTCCCTGTGGAACCCTTTTGACACTGCTAAGGTTTTCCTGGAACTTCCATCATCCTTCATTCTCCAGGCTTCCCCACTGTGTTCCTGAACTGACTCCCCATGTCCTTTCCCCTCTTTTCAATCCCCTTTTATGTGTTATCGTCCCCAGTTTAGAAGGGAAGGATGTGTATTTCTGGCATTTAGCACAGTGTTTGGCATGTAGCAAGTTCTTAAGAAATGTGTATTTAGGTTTTCTGACGACAGTCTGGTGAGCAAGACGGAGAGATTTGGGCAAAATTATGAATTTGGAGCTGTTTGAATGACTGGACCCAATATTGTTTATAGTTATTTATCCATGATTTAAGACTATCCTGTTCCTTTTAATTTCATTTCATGATTTTTAAAATTCACTTTTATTTCCTTTAATTTTTTCAATGAATGTATTATTTATTATAGGCTTAGAAAAATTCTAGTTTGTTTCTGGTGCTTCTGTTTGTAAGAGCTGAATATATTTTCCTTTCACTATTTTCCATTTATTTCTGCTTCTTTTTATTCATATTATTTATTCCTATTTTCTTAACATTAATTTGTTGGTAGCTTTGAGAGTTAAAATTTTTTGAGGGTTTTTTTCCCTCAAAACTCTTGGCTTTTCTGTTGCTATTTCAGAGTAGCTAGACTCCTTTTAGATTTTTATTCCCCCACTTTCAAGGAAGTTGGATTGAGTGCAATTTCTGGGTCTTTAGTCCAGTGAGTTCTCAAAGTTTTTGGTTTCAGGTTCGATTTATACTCTTAAAAATTACTGAGTACCCCTCAAAGAGTTTTTGTCTGCTTAATATTAGGAGTTAAATATTTTAGCATTATTATGAAAGGTTTTCATCTCACAGGCTCCCTAAAAGGGTCTCAGGACCCCTCTTTCTATACATCCTTTGAGAACTGCTGTTAAAGGAACATGCTCCAGGGATCTGTCCAAGGTGCTAAGCTGTTTAATTCATGATATGGGTAAGGCATAGATAGCATACTCGCCAAATTTACAGATCACATGGAACAGGGATGACGGAATCGGGGTTGAAAAGATCTCACCAAGCAAATCGTCTAAGCAGTCTTCACCTTAGTTTCTTAATCTGATAAATGAAGGATCTGGACAGCTAAGATACCTTCCAAATTCAAATTCTCTGTGATCTTAGATCAAGAGAGATCCAAGAGAAGAACACTTTTCATGACCTACATTCCATTAGAATATGAGTTCCTTGAGGAGAGGGACTGTTTTAGGCTATTTGACTTTTTTCTTTGTATCCCTTTGTGTGAAAGTAAACTTTGTATCCCTTCGTATGAAGGTAAACTTTGTATCCCTTTATGTGACCGTAAGGCTGGAGATGGCAGGAACTTAGGGAGTTCACACAGGCCTACAGAAAAAGTCAAAAAGTCCTCCAAATAAGAGTGAAGATAATGTTCAAAAGAATGTTTTAGGTTTACAGATAATCGAAGCCTGACGGTCCCTCAGATCATTTAGTAGCACAGTGCCTGGCACACAGCGGATGATGAATAAATGATTGTTGCTTTGACAGGCACTTACAGATCACTTAAAACCTAAAATTCAGTTGTTAGAATAATGACATTCCGACGTACTAAATTCTTTGCAAATAGGTTCCTCCTTGCAAATTTTTAGTTACTGACGGACTCTGCAATGCCATCGCACTCCAAAGAGGGTAATATAGGGTAGAAGACAGATCTGGGTTCAAATCTCATCTGTGATACGGATTTGCCCTGGGATCACGGGAGAGTGTCTTTAATCTATGTGAATCTCTTTATTTTCTCCATCTGTAATTAATACCGTAATAGCTCACACGTTTCTGGTGAGGATCCAATGAGACGGTACGTGTAAAGTGCTTTGTAGACCAGAGCTCTATGTGCCCGTCGGTCATCATTACTAATAAGCGTTCTTCCCATGTAGAGGACATTCTTGTGGAGGATGGAGCAGGACTTGCTGACCCCGGCTCCTGAGAGCCTGGGAGGATCCCGGAGGGAACGCAAAGTGGACAGCTCTTCCACGCCCTCAAAGGTAAAAAGCGTAGTCAGCAGGCGTCCAGGAAATCTTCCCCACTCATGCCCCGCCCCCCAAGTTATGCCCCGCCCCCGCCCCGCCTGGCCTTCAAAGGAGCACTAGGTGATGCGCAGGCGCAAACTCCCGTTCTCCGCCCCCAAGGCCGTCCTCCCACGCCTTCCAGCTCCCACCCCTTCTTTCGCGTCCTGTACTTTCACGCCGCGCCGAAGGGTTACATCCGGTTCCGGTCTCTCACGTTTCTCTTTCCTCCGGTCCTCCACTAAGATGGCGTCCCGCAAAGAAGGTACCGGCTCTGGTTCCGCCAGTTCGACTTCTACAGCCGGCGCGTCGTCGGGCAAAGGAAAAGGCAAAGGCAGTTCGGGAGATTCGGCCGTGAAGCAAGTGCAGATCGACGGCCTGGTGAGTGAGGAGCCCTGCGGCCCCACGTGCGCGGGAGCCGGCCCCTCAGCCTGCCTCGGGCTCCGATCCTTGTGCGGCCCGTGCGGCCCGGGCCCCGGGCGGGAGGCGAGCGCGGTGAGCGCGGTCCGGCTCTTCTCTCTCCTCCAGCTCTCTGGGGCGCGTCTGGACCGCGTGTCCCCGACGTCTTTCGAGGAAGAGTTAGAGAGCCGGAGCGTGGGCGAAGAGAAATGGCCAGAATTGGGGCTTGGCCTTTAAAAAAGTTACTTGTATCGATCCCTTCGTCTTTACGTCGCCTGTATTTCTCCTGTGTCTTCCCCTCTTTTTTTTCCCCAGTGTCCTTCCAAGTCATAAAGAATTTAACGAGAAAAAACATCGAAAAACCAAACACATCAAAAAACCTAACAAAATAAGCCATCATTTTCACTCCTAGGGCCTCTTACCTGCTCCCACTCTCCCCACCCTCCCCAATTTGAAGAAAGGTTGGAGGGTGAGCTCTTTTCATCTTTTCTTTGGGGCAAGCTTGTTTTTCTTTATTTTTCATGTTAGCTTAAGATTGTTTTGTCGTGGTGATTCGCACTGTTATAGTCATTATGTCCGCCGTTTTTACTTTTTTTCATTCTGCTTATTTTTGCATTAGTTCACCCAAGTTTTCCTAAACATCAACCAAAAGATTTACGTTAAGGAGAAAAAATATCTTGTGAAAATTAAAATTGAGTACCCTGAGTTTTTTTGTTTCTTTCAACAAGTTAAACTTAATTCCTTTTTTAAAAAATTCATATAATTCACACATAAATTTCACTTGCAAAATTCCTTATACATATTAGGCATTTAATAAGTGATTGGTAATGACAAATAACCTTAAATCTGTTTAGGTGCTAAGGTAAGGTAAAGTCAGGAGTTAGGAATGTAGGTAGATATACAGTACACCAAACCAGGTGGAGAACGACCAAGTAGATTTCGACAAATTGTTTCTTTAAAGTTCAAGCATATTCTCTCTAACAAGGATGTTTTCCTTGGATTTTGTTTTGTTTCGATTCGTAATTACAGTAGTTTATATTTGTATACTGTGGTAGCTTTCAGAATACTGATGGGTACAATCTTATTTGCTGCATTTAACTACCCTTTAAATTAAAGGAGTAGGTGGTGCTTTCCCCATCTTACAGTGAATAAACTAACATTCAAAAGGTTTGTAATTTGCTGGATGTCACAGAGCCGATAAGGAATAGATCTAGAAGCCAGATTTTTCTCATCAGGAAGTATTTCCACTGTGGCTTAACATTCTTAGATTCATAGAGTTCTAGTATAACCTCCATACTTTTACAGATGATGTAATTGATGCCTGGAGAGAGGAAGTGACTGCTGAAGAAAGTCAATCTGTTGACATTTATCAAATGTTTAGTGTGTGCTAGGAACTGTGGTAGTGTCTGGGATACAAAGAAAGGTGAAAAGTCTCTCCTGTCAGAAAGCTCACAATCTAATATTAATGCTATCTGTTTACTTTAGGATACACAACTTGGGAATTTTGAATGATATAATTTAGAGACAATTTTAAAAACATTAAAATAATTTTAAAAATAATATATAGGTGTAGAGTGGGCAAGTTACCTCATCTTTCAGCCTCAGTTTATTCTGTAAAATGAGGGTAATAGTCATATCTACCTTCCAGAGGACTGTCTACAATGAATGCCTTGCTTCCTTTCTTCTCACTCTTTTCTTAATATTCTACAATCTGGATTTGAACTTAACTCAAACTGTTTTCTACAAAGTCACCAGTTACCTCTTAATTGCCAAATCCAATGACTTTTTGTCAATCCTCGTACTTCTTGAACTCTTGACGTAGTAAATAACTCTTCTCTTTGGTACTCTCTTTTCTCTAGGTTTACTGGACACTACTGTCTCCTGGTTCTTCTCCAGTATGACTGTTCTTTTTCATTCTTTGCTTGATTTTCATCCAGATCACACACACTAACCTTGGGTTTCCCAGGGGGCTCAGTCCTGGGCCATCTTTTATGTTTCTTCACTTGATGATTCTCAGCTCCCTTAGCATTCCATTATCCTCTTAATGCTACTGATTCTTAAATCTGCTTATCCAGCCCTAACTTCTCTGCTGATCTTTTGTCTCCAAGTCTTATATTTAATGTCATATCTTTTAACTGTCTATTAGAAAACTCACACCGGATCCTCAACATGTCCAAAAAGGAACTCTGATTTCCCCCTCCTTATCCAAATCTATAAACTCTAGCGACTCCCTTCATTTTCAGGATCAAATATAAGCTCCCTTTGTGTGGCATTCAAATCCCTTCATAAGCCTGGCCTCCTCTTCTTTTTTTTTTTTTTTTTTTTTGTAGAGAAGGCAAGGCACTTGGGGTTAAGAGACTTGCTGAAGGTCACACAGCTAGTAGGTGTCAAGTGTTTGAGGCCAGATTTGAACTTAGGTCCCTCCTGACTCCAGGGCACTCCAGGGCCAGTGCTCTTCACTGTGCTATCTAGCTGCTCTATTTTTTTTTTTAAATTTTATTTTATTTAAAACCAAGGACCAGAACACAAATACAGGATAGAGAAAAGAAACAAAAACATGTCATTAAATATTGGAACTTAAATACAAAGTAAGAAAGAAAAAAAAAGCATGTCATGTGCATTGCAGAACTAAGAAAGGATTCAAAATATGTAACAATAAATTTTCATTTTAAGAAAGCCTGTATAACAAATAGTACACATTGTGTTGATAACTGTCCATCTTTTCTTTGCCTCTTTGTGAGTTTTCTTTTGTTCTCTGCTGTGCACTTTTTTACTTTTTTCTCCTTCTCCACACCCCCCAGTAGGCTACAATGAAGTTTAGATATATTTCTCTATAGCTGTAGACATATGTTTATATACATACATACATACATAGACATATACTTTCCCAAACATATCCTACTCCTCATGGTTTTTTCTTTGTTTGTGCATATCTTGTTTCCTGTGTCTCCTGTACCTTACTTGTACCCATTACATTGCCCTCCTGTTACTTGCTTACTCCCCCACCAAGGAGCCTCGCCTGTGAAGTCTTCTCACACCTCACCCCTACCTACTCTGAGATCCTGTGATATTAGCCCCCTTGCCATTCCTCAAATAGCATATTGTCAACTCTGGGCATTTTCACTAGCCTTTTTCTCACCTCCACCTCCTGACTTCTTCAGTTTAAATCCTACCTTCTATACCTTCTACAAGAAGCCATTTCCAGTCCACTTTAATGTTACTTCCTTTACCCAGTTGATTATCTCCACTTTATCCTGTGTATATCTTGTTTTTAGGTAGTTTTTTCATGCTTTCACTATTAGACTTAGCTTTTCGCAATTGATCTTTTTTTTTAGCCTTTATATTCCCAGTGTTTAGCACAGTGCTTTGCACATAGTAGACTCTTAATAAACATAAGACTGTCTATAAATTCAGTCAAACTAAAATGGATTATGCTTATAAGCGTAAGACTTGACTGTATAGCTTGTTTGCATGCAATTGTTTTGTTTTGTGTTTTTGCATTTTGTTTTCCCTATTAGATTATGAACTGCTTGAAGGTATCTGCCTTTCTTGTACTGTCAGCATTTAGCACAGTTCCTGGCATATTGTAGGTACTTATTAAATGCTCATTGACTATCAGATTGGCAAATATAACAGAAATGGAAAATGACAATTTTGAAAGGGCCTGGAGGAAGACAGGCACACTGATGCACACAATTGGAGTTGTGAATTTTGGTCCAGCCTTATTGGAAAATGATTTGGAACCATGCCTCAAATTGTACATACCCTTTGACCTAGTTTTACCACTACTGGGCCCATATTCCAGAGAAGAAAAGTGCACGCATATTTGTGACATATCTTTTTGTTGTAGAAAAAAATCTGAAAAAAATTGAGGAATAGGTTTATAGAAATAATTAAATAGCATTATGTTATAAGAGATAATGAAAGGGATGGTTTCAGATAATCTGAGGAGACTTGTATACATTGATGCGGAGTGAAATGAGTAGAACAGTTTATACAGTAAGAATGTATTGTAAAGGATGTAACTTTGAAAGGCTTAAAAATTCTGATCAGTGCATTTGCCAGATGGAATTCCAGAGTCGTCATCCTAGGAAAACTGACATGATGAATGATGGATGCATGGGGCAGTTTGCAGTTTAACATTTTTGGACTTGGTTGGCACTGGGGTCTTTGTTTTTGTGTGGGAGTTCCAAGGCAAACAGAAGTGGATCACCTTTGAAAGTACTGAAAGAGACATGTTGAATGTATTAAATTTATTAAATTTAGAACCAAAAAAATTTAAATTGTACGCAAAAGAAATTTTCAAAAGGAAGGTCATTGTTAAATGTAATTGTTTTGTGGCCCCACGAACTTTGAGCCCGTGTAAGACCAGCAAACTTAATCAGTGCTCCAATGACCAAGCAGTTCCCCTATCTCTCTCCCTTTTCCTTGGGTCTGAGACACAACTTTGTTGAAATTAGGGTCAGTTAATAAGCATACAGTGGCCTCTGAGTGTTCAAGTGAAAGGAAGAGTCAATTTTTAAAGGCAGACATTGTTTTCTTGTTTTAAGAAATTGCCACAGCCACCCCAATATCCAGCAACCACCACCCTCATTAGTCAGCAGCCATCAATGTCTAGGCAAGACCCTCCACCAGTAAAAAGATTATGCATCATGAAGGCCCAGATGATAGTTTTTTTTTTAGCAATAAAGTATTTTATACTTTTAGACATAATATTATTGCACACTTACAATATAGTGTAGTACAGAATATAGCACTGGGAAATCAAAAATTTGTGTGACTTACTTTATTGCAGTATTTGTTTTATTGCAGTGGTCTGGAACCAAACCTTCAGTATCTTGGAGGTACGCTTGTGTATTCATTGGAGGACTTCTGGCAAAGATTGGATGATTTCTTGTTGGGTATGCTGTAGGGGGAATTGGATTGGGTTAGATGGCAGCTGATAGCCCTTTTTGACTAAGAAATTCTTTGAAATACTAGCAAAATACAAAGTTTAATGCAGTTTACTATTGTACTTACAGTTTAGTTATGAATAAAATACTTTGCAATAGTGCTTTGTAATTGTAAGAATGCTTTGTAAGTGTTCTGTAAATGTGAACTTGTTATTAATATCCTTGTTACTGAGAAGCAGGATAGTGTATTGAATCAGTCAATAAACATTTGTTAAATGTCTATACTATATGTTGGGGACTTCTGCTAAATACAGAAAGATGCAAAAGATAGTCACTGCCTTCAAAGTGCTTACAATCTAATGGGGGAGACAACATGAAAACAAATATATACAAAGCAAACTAAATAGGACATAATTAAAAAGGGAAGATACTGGAATTAAGGAGTTAGGGAAAGTTTCTTGTAGAACATGGTATTTTAGTTAGGACTTAAAGGAAGCCAGGGAGGACTGCAGTAGGAGCAGTAGGAGGGGAGAGAACATTCCAGTCATGAGGAACAAACCAGAGAAAAATAGCCTGTTTGGAGTTGACAGAGGGGTCTTGTTTGTAGAATGGCCAGGAAATCAGTGTCACTAGATTGATGAGTATATTTTAGGGAGTAAGGTGTGATAAGATTGGAAAGATAGGGGTCTAGCTTATGAAGGGCTTTGGATGGCCACATTTGTATTGGCTCCTTGTAACAACAGGAAGCCACTAGAAAAGTTATGGCCATGATGTAGTTGGACCTGTGGTTTAGGAAAATGACTTCACTGGCTGAAAAGAGGATGAATTAGAGTGGGGAGAGACTCTGAGGCCTGCAGACTATTAGCAGGCTCACAGTAATCCAGGCATGAGGTAATGAGAGCCTGAGTCATATAGAGGTGGCAGTGTCAGCAGACAGAAGGGGGCATATTCAAGAGATACTGCAAAGGTGAAATCAATGGGCCTTGACAACAGATTGGCTATGGAGCGTGAGAGATGATAAAGAATCCAATCCAGGATGACTCCTAGAACCTGAGAGACTGGAGAGGGTGGTGTTGCCCTCTACAGTAAAAGGGAAAAGCTGGAGAGGGGAAGGGTTTAGGGGAAAAGAAGCTATGTTCTGTTTTGGATATATTGAATTTAAAATGTCTACTAGACATCTTCAAGACATCTGAAAGGCATTTGGAGATTTGAGTTCAAAGGTCAGCAGAGAGATTGGGTTTGGTGCTCAAGTCAGGTTTTCTTTGTTTAAATCCCTCAGTAGAATGTAAGCTTCAGTTTTATCTTTGTATACTCAGTATTTAACCCAATACCTAGCATTTCAGTGTTTGATAAATATTGGTGAAGACACAGGTGTCTTATCTACCAACTCTATGAATCACCTAAACCGGAGAAGGACGGTTAATGTAGTTGATAATAGAATTAGGATCCAAAAGGATCTTGATGGAGTGCATCTAATAAGAGGAAAAAAAATAATAGGAACAAACATTAAAAAATAAACGTTACAATTGCAGGATGGAGAAATGTATCTAGATAGCACAGCATTATGCTGTGACTGCCAAAAAAGTTGATAGGCTCTTAGGTTGCATTAATAAAGCTACTGTGTTCAGAAGAAAGGAGGTCATAAGTCTTATTCCATCCTGTTTAGTTCTGAGTGACACATTTTAAGAACTTTATCAAGTGCATATGGAGGAGGGCCACCAGGGACTTAAGGAGACTCAGAATCCTGTCATAGGACAGTTGAGAAGGAGTAGTGGATTTTTAGCCTGGAGAGGGAGAGAAGGGCTGCATTGCTTATCTAATTTTCAGTGTTTATCATTGGGTAAAAGGATTAGAAGATAAATTGAAGATAGAAGAAGGCACATTTTAGTGAGTAAAAAGACAACTTTTCTAATAGCTGTCAGAAAATGTCCTAATGTGGTATTGTAATAGTCCATGAAGAGGTTGGACCAGATGAACTTTAAGATCCATTTAATATTTAAAGTTCTTTAGTTAAGATGAGCAGGACGTGTTTCCTGCCCTTAGTGATTTTAGAAGAGATTGCAGATCGTTGGGCTTCATTTTCCTCATCTGCAAAATGAGGGGTTTTGGACTAGATGACCTTTTAAGATCCCTTCTAGCTTTAAATATGCGATTCTGTGAAGATAAGCACAAGTAATTACCATAAAGGCAGAATTTGACCTATGCTACAAAAGACATGGTCATGGTTTGATGAGGAAACTGAGAGCTAGAGAAATTGTGACTTCTAATGTGTTCTTAAGAGCTACACTTGGAAACTTTACCCTTCACAGTTAGTTACACCTTATTTTGACTTATCTGGCTGATTAGTTTTTGATTTTCTTAGTAGAAAGACCTCTGTAGCTTGCTTAGGTAGGGCAGGGGTGTTGCAGACCAGATAAACTGGGTGTAATCTTAGAGGGAAGGCATTAAGATTAAGGAGGACTGTGAAGGCTTCTTGCCTAAGATAGGACTTTAGCTGAGATTTGAAAGATTCCAGGGAAGCCAGGAGACTGAAATGTGAGAATAATCCAGGCATAGAGAGTAGATCTAATTCCCACTACAGGATACAAGGTAAATACCATAATAAGCTATAATATTTTGCGACTGCACTGATATTTTTGGGACACCCCATGACCATATTTGGTAGCAAACTGCACACATTTCATTGAAGTTGAACAGACTAAAATGAAAGCAGTAATTAGAAGTGTATGCTATAATATAGTATATTATATATATATATGGATATATGAAATATATATGGAAGTGTGTACTGTAATAGTATTGTTTAACTTTTCAGTTGTAGATGCCAAAGCCCAAGTCGTAGAATAAATTTTAAATGATTAGTGATGTAAATTTAATAACATCTTTATAGAAATGTAAATTCCTGAGCCTGAATAACAGCTTGTATTTTGGAGCAAAGTAGATTTTCATTTCCTTAAGTTAGTATGTAAACTACTCTTTGAATAGTCAAGTGACTGCTCTTTTAAGACATAGTATCTTGCAGTTAAATGAAATTTCTTTTCATACCTCTGTGCCAACAGTCTCCTTACTGTTTTTCAGTCATTCAGTTGTGTCTAACTGTTAACTCCATGGACAATACATGGCATGCTATGCCCTTCTGTCCTCCTGTCTTTCCTGAAGTTTGTTCAAGCTCAGATTTGTTGCTTCCAGGACATACTCTGTCCTCATTTTCTGCTCTCTCTCTTTTTTTATTTAATTTTTATTCTGATATTTTATCTCAAATATAAAAAGTCAAAATTCTTACACCAATCTTCAAAAGAAAACCATGCAGAACAATTAAAAATGTTTACAGCCTTTTGTTTCCTTAGGTTTTGTCAACAGAACAGACTTCTCTTGAAAAACTCCACACTGTTAGGCCAACCCTGGTCCTGGTTCATCTTGAAGGCCAAGACAACTGCCTTAGTGACCTCCAGCACTCCCAAGTTCTTAAGTGTTAACAAGTACGGCACTGTAAACTGAAGCTGGGAAGCTTCGGTTGTGGTTTAGTCTGCTCTCTCTTTCTCCCTTTGCCTTCAACTTTTCCAGCTTCAGAGTCTTTTCCAGTGATTCCTGATTTTTCATTATGTGGCCAAAGTAATTAAACTTCAGTATCTGACCTTCCAGTGAATAACCTGAATTAATTTAAATATTGATTAATGTGATTTCCTTGCCGTCCGAGGAGCTCTCAAAAGTCTTCTCCAGCACCATAATTTAAAGGCATCAATTCTGTCGCTCTCAGCTTTCCTTATAGTCCAGTTCTCACGGCCATACATTACTACTGGAAAAACCATGACTTTGACTTCATGGATCTTTGTTGGCAAAGTGCCATGTCTGCTTTTTACTGCCCAGATTTGCCATAGTTTTCCTTCCAAGGAGCAAGTGTCTTTTAATTTTATGGTTGTAGTTGCCATCTGCAGTGATCTTTGAGCTCAAGAATATAAAATCTCACACTGCTTCCATTTTTTTCTCTCTCTGTTTGCCAGGAAATGATGGAACTAGATATCATGATCTTAGTTTTTTTAAATATTAAGCTTCAAGCCAGCTTTTACACTCTCCTCTTTTATCCTCATTGAGGCTCGTTAATTCCTCTTCATTTCTGCCATCTGAGTGGTATCATTCATATATCAGAGATTGTTATTTCTCCCTCCAGTAAAAATTTTGTTTTAAATTTGTCCTGTCTGGCATTTTGCTTCATGTACTCTGCATATAAGTGAAATAAATGAGGTGACGATACACAGCCTTGTATTTCTTTTCCAATCTTGAACCATTCAGTTGTCCCACGCTTGATTCTAACGCTTCTTGACCCACATATTTTCTAGTCCAGTAGCTACTGTTGAGTTTTCCACGTTTGATGGCATATTCATTGTATCATCTTTTAGGGTTTTAAACTGTTCAGCCAGTATCCCATCACTTCCTGTGAGCCTTATTAACAGCAGTGCTTTACTAAAGCTCACTTGACTTCACTTTCCAGGATATATATGGCTTTATGTCAGTAACCACACGATCATGGTTATCAGTGGTGTTTTAAAATCTTTCTTATATAGTTCTGTATATTTTTTTAAAATTTATATATTTGTTTTCAGTTTTCTACAATCATTTCCTAAGTTTTAAATTTTCTCCCCCTTCCTTTTCCCTCCCTCCACAAGATGGCATGCAATCTTATATGGGTTCTTCATATACATTCTTATTAAACACGTTTTCACATTAGTCATGTTGCATAGGAGAACTAAAGCGAATGGGAGAAACCATGAGAAAAAAATAAAACATAACATAATACAAGAGAAAGAGTCTGCTTCATTCTGCATTCCAATTCCATAGTTCTTTCTCTGGATGTGGATGGCATTTTGCCTCAGTAGTTCTTTGGAGATGTTTTAGGTCCCTGCATTGCTGTGAAGGACTTAGTCTATCAGAAACAGTCTTTGCACACTGCGTCTGTTCACTGTATAATGCTCTCCTGGTTCTGTTCATTTCACTCAGCATCAGTTCATGTTTAAGTCTTTCCAGGTTTTTCTGAAGTCCAACTGTTCATCATTTCTTATAGTGCAATAATATTGCATTACATTCATATATTACAACTTGTTCAGCCATTCCTCAGTTGATGGGCATCCCCTTGATTTCCAGTTTTTTGGCCACCACAAAGAGAGCTGCTATAAATACTTTTGTATATGTGGGACCCTTTCCCATTTTTATGATCTCTTTGGGATATTACCCTAGAAGTGATATTGCTGGGTCAAAGTTCTGTATATCCTTACCACTTTTTCTTAATCTTTTCTACATCTGTTAAATCCCTACCATTTTTGTCTTATATCATGCCCATTTTTGCATAAAACATTCCTTTGATAGCTCTGATTTTCCTGAAGGGATATCTTGCCTTTCTCTTTCTGTTGTTTTCTTCTATTTCTTTGCGCTGTTCTTTTAGGAAAACCTTACGTCTCCTTGCTATTCTCTGGAATTTGGCATTCAGCTGGGTATATATCTCCCTTCTTCCTTTCCCTTCAGTTCCCCTTCTTTCCCCAGCTGTTTGTAAAGCCTCAGCAGGTAGCCATTTTGCTTTCTTGCTATTTTTTTCCTTTGGGTTGTTATTATTGTTGATGCCTTCTGTACAATATTGCAAAGCTCTGTTCGTCGTTCTTCAGGCACTCCATTTACCAAGTCTGATTCCTTGAACGTTTTCATCACCTCCATTACATATTCGTAAAGAATGTTAACTAAATAAGGTCATACCTATACAATCTAATGATTTTCCCTACTTTATTCAATTTAAGTATAAATTGTGCAGTAAGAAGCTCACAATCTGAGCCACACAGTCAGCTCTAGGCCTTGTTCTAATTTGACTGTATAGGAATCCTCTGCCTTTGGCTACAAAATATATACCTGTCCATCTAGCATTGTCCATGTATGACTTCTCCCTTTGGATTGTTAACAGAGTATTTGCTATGACCAGCAAGTTAACTCAGCAAAATTGTGAGTATTTCACCTGCGTCATTTTATACCCCATAACCAGATTTGCCTGTTATTCCAGTTATCTTCTGATTGCCTACTTTTAGCATTACAAACTCCTATGATGAATGTGATATCTTTTTTTTATTTCTAGATTTTATTGTAGGTCTTCATTGAACTGATTGACTTAGGCTGCTTTGGCATCAGTGGTTGGAGCGTAGTCTTACATAGCTGATGTTGAACAGTTTGCACACATAAATTCTGTTATTTTTGAGATTGTACTCCATCACTTCTTTTTTTTAAAACCTTTGTTGACTGAGGGCCACTTCATTTCTTCTAAGGGATTCTTGCCCACAGTAGAAGTTGTAATGATCACCTGAATTAAATTTATCCATTCATACCCATTTAAAATACTGACATCCAAGATGGCAATGTTGAATCTTTTCATCTTCCATTTGACCACATCCACCTTGGTTCATAGATCTTGCATTCCAGATTTCCATGCAGTATTGATCTTATATAGCATGGGACTTTTCCTTTCTTCAACATAATTGAATACATGAGAGCTGATAACATAACCAAGTGAATCATATATAGAGGAAGAAGAGAAGAGAGTCCTGGACCAAACCATAAGGGATTGTTATAGTTAACAGATATGAGCTGAATGAAAATCTAGTAAATGAGACTGAGATGGAGCAGTCGGGAAGAGAACCAGGAGAAAGAAGTGTCCTAAAAACCTTGAGAGAAAAGAGGATAAGAAGGGTGAAATTTGAGTAAAGGCTTTTAGATTTGGCAATTAAATGATCATTGGTAACTGGAGAGAGAAATTTCCCTTGAATGAGGTCAGAAGTCTGTACAGAGATAAGGAGAGAATGAGAAGAAAGGAAGTGAAGATATATCATCAGGCAGAGAGTTAACATTTGTTCATGTAAACACAGAAAGCATTTATATTTTTTCAAGTATATATTTACAAATACCTAAGATTCTGAGTAAAAATGGAAGCTTAATATGAGAAAATTATCATTATTGACTGAATGACTCTTGTTATAACCCCAGGTAAAATGTTGGTAAAAAATGCAAAAGATTGAGTTAGAATTAAATGGATTTGTTGGATCTGTGAAAGTAGTGTAAAGGACTCTTAAATTGATGAAAATAAATGAACTGAAGGTGTTAGGTTGTGAACTAATTAAAGTCATTACATCTCATGCACAGATAGGACTTTTTTCCCCCAGGATAGTAAGTAAGTGGTGAACAGTCTAAATATTTTATAATATGAATTACATTGTGCTATATTTTTATACTTAGATTTTTTTGCCTGTTGAAATTCCTGTGGTTATTTCCACTTCTTTTTAAACATATTTTGTACTTCATTTAACTTAATTTTGAACCACTAATGATACTGAATAGCTTCATTAAACTGAAATACGTTACAGAGATTACGTTAAGTGTAGTGAAGCTTTTTAACTACTCTAATGTGTCAGAAACAAAATAGCATTTTTGTGTTATTGAAACTTCACATTCTTTTGTATCAGAACTTTGTATTTCTGATTTCAATCCTGTTTATTATTTGACTTAGCTATTTATGAAATGAAACTCCTGTCCTGATTGAACCATAAAATGTATTTTATTAAAGACTAATACAGCTTTCTGTTTTTCAAATTTATATTCGGGCAGTAACTGCTTTCTTCAGTGTCAGAAAAATGATCTAGGCTTACCCAAATAAGAAAACTGCCAAGGTCACAGATGGAGTCATTATAGGAAACCAGAACTTAAATGAAAGCCTAGCTATTTCTTTTACAGAATATGCTAGGGGTGAGATTTTGTGGTATTACAATTTCTTTGAGAATTAAATGGATCTAAAATAATAGCTTCTCTGAGGTTGATTGATATGAGAGTTTCAGGATGTGGGTCTTTAGCTCCCAGAATTTCTAAGATTGCTTTAAATAAGTCAAGTAAAAGTTGTCCATCCTATCCTGTCTGACCTTTTTTCCTACTTTTTTCCTACTGTGAAATTATATCTTTGCCATTTTTACTTCACTTCTTTTAAGAAACATTTTGAATGAACCTAGGGCTCATTTTTTTTTTCCTGGGTCTCATTAATTTGCTTTCTTTTTTCTTTTTAATGTTCTATAATAACTACCATAAAACTTAGATTTTTTTCCCCCCTTTCCTACCCCCCACCACCCCCCTCCCTCCCGAAGACGGCATACACTTCTATATGGGATCTACACATACTTTCCTATTGAATGCGTTTTCACTGTAGTCATGTTATGTAGATGAACTAAAATAAATGGAAGAAATCATAACAAATCAAAACATAATACACAAACTCACACACTGAAATGATCTGCTACATTCTGCAAATGAATTCCATAGTACTTTCTCTGAGTGTGGAAGGTGTTTTGCCTTAGAAGACCATTGGGAATTTTCTTTTTTAAGTTCTTGCATTGCTATGAAGTTCCAAGTCTACCAGAAAAAACTCTGGCACACTGTGGTTGTTGCTGTGCACAAAGTTCTCTCCTGGTTCTGCTCCTTTCACTTAGCATCAGATCATGTAAGTCCTTCCAGGCCTCCCTGAAGTCTTCTTGTTCATCATTTCTTATGGTGCAGTAGTACACCATTACATTCATATACCATAATTTATTCAGCCATTCCCCAATTGATTGGCATCCCCTTGATTTCCAGTGTTTGGCAACTACAAAGGTGCTGCTATAAATATTTTTGTATATGTGGGACCCTTTCCCATTTTTATGATCTCTTGGGGATATAGTCCCGTAGGGCTCATTCTTGATAAGTGACATTTATATGTTAGAAGGAAATTACATTTATAATGATAGTAAAATACATAATAACTGGTAGGACACTCTTGATTTTAAAGTTTCTGGATATGTGGTCATCTTGAGACACAGTTTATGTTTATACAGATCTTTCAGTAATTCAATTATTTTTCAGTGCCTTTTATTTTATTAAGTGCTTGTTATGTGCATGACACTGTACTAGACACAGGATTACAGGACAAAAGTATCACCATCCCTGACATCAAAGAGATAACATTCTACTGGTGGTGGGGTGATGTGCCCTTTGCAAGGGAATTTTGTAAGAGAGAGAGTATTAACAACTAGGGGTATCAAGAAAGGCATCACATAGGAGTGGATTGCCTATGTTGGAAAGTGTTGGGGATTTCAGTAGGTATAAGTGAAGAGAAGAGAGAGCATCACAGGTATAGAGGACCCACTATATAAAGACAGGGAAGAAGAAGATGTAATGTTTATGGGAAATGGCATAAACTAATTTTATTATACATAGAGCCTGTAAGAGGGAATAAGTCTGGAAAGATAGGATGAACCCAAATTGTGAAAAGCTTTAAAATGTTAAATAGAGAAGCTTGTATTTTATGTTAGAGACAATAAGGAGCTATTGAAAGTTCTTAAACAGGTGAATGACATAGTGGTTAGTACTGTGGGAGACACTATGTATCTGTCTTCTGCCCTCTTTCTGTTTTCTTATTTTGTTGGGTGATCTCATCCCTCTTCTATGTGTTGAGTTATTATTTCCTTGCAATTGATTTCCAGATCTTTATATCCAGTTCTTTCTCCCAACTTCTTTTCCTGTATCACCTGTATAACCTTTTGGACATCTCAAACTGAGTAAGTCCAGAACAGAACTGTTGTTTTTCCCTAAACTCTTGCCCTTTACCGGATTTCCTGTTATTGTCAGGCACCACTATTTTCCCAGCCACCCAGGCTCCCTTTTCACTCCCACTCATCCCGCTCAGATGGTTCTCTATTACCTACAGGATCAAATATAAAATCTTCTTTTAAATCCCTTCAAAATCTTACCCCTTCCTACTTTTCCAGTCTTCTTGTACTTCTCAGCCACACTGGCCTTGATTTTCCTCTTACATTTAGTTTCTCAATAGCTGAATGGAGAGGAGGATGAGAAAGAGGGAAGATTGATTATTATGAACTAAGGTGACTGGGTAACTTGAAGGAATAAAAGCAATAAAATAAAACTCAGCATCTGGGATAGAGTGGCATGAACCTCAAAGTGGGAGGGATGATTGTCAGTGGGAGGGTCTTGAAGTAATAGTGAGGGACAGAAGTAATGTAAGACCTATGCCTCTTCCCATGTACCCCATGCTGCTTCTCAGATGTACCAGTTATAAGATTTTAAAGCATTATTAAATATGAGAGGTAATGTGCATCTTCTACCTTGTTCTGAAGTTGGGGGCCAAACAGAACAAGACTCAATCTCTTCTCTGAATGACAGCTCTCAAATAATTGAAGATGTCAGGTGTTATTTCCCCATTGTGTCTTTTCACCAGGTCAAACATGTATTTATCTGATGCTTGAATGTCATGGATTCAGGGCCTTTCACCATCCTGGTTGCCCTCTTCTGGACACCTTCCACTCTATCAATTTCTTTCCTAAATTATGGTGACCAGAATTGAGTTAGTTGGCTGCTGCATTCCGCTAATGATTCATTTAGGTTTCATTCCACTAAATCCCTAGATTTTTTTCAAAACTTCTGTCTGACCATGACTTCCCCTCATCTTATATTGGGGAAGTTCATTTTCTTGATAACCTAAGTGCAAGATTTTTCATTTTTTCCTTTTGAATTTGATAATCTTAGATTCAACCCTGTGGTCTAGTCTGTTGAGATCTGTTTTAGATCCTTACTATCATCTGGTGTGTTAAATAATAGAGCAGATCCATGGGTGGTATTCCACAGGAGACCTCATTGACATTGAACTGTTTGAAACAGGCCATCTAACAACTTTTAAGTCTACCTGATAGTATTATCATCTAATCTATATCTTCATTTTCTTTAATATTTCAAAAATTTTGCTAAGAATATCAAGGTACAGCATTTTTCCTCATTACTAACTTATAGAAATCTTCCCATGTTTTTCAAAGTCCTCCATTCTTTCTACAGAGTAATTTTTATTCAATACATTTGATTGAGGCATTCCCTAATCAATGAATATTTAGGTTTTTAGTTTTTCTATCTGTATTTTATTACATATGGACTTTTCCTTTCTTTGATTTCCTTTATGCTACATAGGAGGATGGCTGGGTCAAGGATAATGAACTAAAAATTTAGTCACTTTTCTCACAGAATTTCAAATTTTTGTCAGAAGTGTTGGACTGATTCACAGTCCCACCAACAGTGTAATTAATTAGTGTGTCATTTTTCTCATAGATCTTCCACTGTTGATTTTTTTTTTTTACCACCATCTTTACCAGTATTCTGAATATGAGGTCAAAGAGATACAATGTTCTTTCCTGATGGTTTTTTCTTTTTTTTAGGAAGTTGAAATAGGTGTTTGGCAACTAATAGATGATATTATGTATCTGCATTTAATTTCTCTGCATGCATTTTTAATGTTTTTTCTTATTACATATATAAACAGTTTTTAGCAGTTAAAACATTTTTTGAATTCCAAATTCTATCCCTTTCTTCCTTTCTTACATTCCCCTTCCAGAGACAATAAGCAATTTGATATAGGTTATACATGTCATGCAATCATGCAAAGCATTTCCATATTAGTCATGTTGTAAAAGGAAACACAGACCAAAAGAAAGTGAAAAAAATAGTATACTTCGATCTGCATTCATCCTTTCTCAGTTCTTTCTCTAGAGGTAGAGAGCTTTTTTTAAATTACGGATTTTTTGGAGTCATTTTGGATCATTATATTGCTGAGAATAGCTAAGTCATTCACACCTCTTCATTGAACAATATTGTTGCCGTTATACAATATTCTCTTGGCTCTGCTCACTTCACTGCATCCGTTCAAACATCTTGCTCATCATTTCTTACGGCACAATAATATTCTATTACAGTCATACCACAACTTGTTCAGCCATTCCTTAGTTGATGGGCATCCTCTCAATTTCTGATTCTTTGCCACGACTGAAAGAGTTGCTGTGAGAATATCTTTGTACAAATAAGTCCTTTTCCTCTATTTTTGATCTCTTTGAGATATAGACCTAGTAGTGGTATTGATGTCAAAGGATACGCACAGATTTATAGCCCTGTGGGCATGGTTCCAAATTACTCTCAATAATTATTGGATCACTTCACAGTTCTACCAACAGGGCATTAGTGTGTCAATTCTTTCACATCTCCAACATTTTATTATTTTCACTTTCTCTAATTTTAATCAATCTGGTAGGTGTGAGGTGATATCTGAAAGTTGTTTTAATTTTCATTTCTCTAATCTTCAATAGTGATTTTAGAGTATTTTTCATATGACTGTATATAGCTTTGATTTCTTCGTCTGAAAACTACAAGTTCATATCCTTTGCCCATTTATCAGTTGGAGAATGACTTGTATTATAAATTTGACTTAGCTTATATTTGAGAAATGAGGCCTTTATCAGAGATACGTGCTGTAAAATATTTCATTCCTCTGGCGTTCTGCTTTCCTTCTAATCATGACTGCATTGCTTTTGTTTGTGCAGAACCCTTTTAATTTCATAGAATTAAAAGTTTCCATTTTACATCCCATAATTCTCTCGTCTCTTATTTGGTCATAAATTCGACAGGTAAATTATTCTATGCCCCTCTACTTTGCTTATGAAGGTATCATCATCCATTGCGTCTAAATCATGTACTCATTTTGACCTTATGGCATCCAGTGTGAAATGGTGGTCTATACTTGTTTCTGACAAACATTCAGTTTGTCATTCTTTAATGGGAATTTGCTATTTGGAGACATTGGGGTGTTTTAGATGAATTTCTTTTGATGCTTTAACTTAAAAAAAAATCCTATTCAGTTCTGGGTTTTTTTTTTGGTTTTTTGGTTTTTGGTTTTTGGGTTTTTTTTGCCTTTACATTCTTTTGTTGAGCTCAGCGTATCCTGGTAGTTTTCTTCTTGCCTCTTGGCTGGCCTTGAGGACGCAAGATTAGAATGCCTTTCTTTTGAGGCTTGAAATTGACTTTCTTTCAGATATGTGTGACTTGCTAATTTCTTTTAATCATTCTGTGGCAAATAGGTTTTTCTCTGTTCCTTCAGTAAGTATGAGCATGTTGAATTAAAATATCATTTCTTTTTTATACTTCATCAATTAAAAGTTTTTTCTTCACTGTCAGCATCTTGGAATTGCTAACTTTGTGACATTTATTTCAGTTGTTTTCCAACATTAAGAATATTTCTGGCTTTCTTGAATCATTTCTTATGGTCAGTATAATAATATTTCATCTTGATAGATAACCTGTAACATAGGAAAGCACTCTTGCCTTTCACCATGCAGTGGATAGAGTCATATTTGGCCTCATACACTTATTAGTTGTGTGATCTTGGGCAAGTGACTTAACCTTTGTTGGCTTCAATTTCCTCATCTATAAAATGGGGACAATACTTGAACCTACCTCCTAGACTTGTGTTGTGAAGCTCAAATGAGATAATAATTGTAAAGCACCTTAGCAGTGTGTCTGGCACATAGTAAGCTATATATAAAAAATTAGCTATTATTGTTATTAAGTGGGGCACAGGTTTGCTTTTTTCTCACATAGTGGTAACTTTTATGTATATTTAGTGATTCAAAGTTTACAGTGACTTTTCTTTCCCCACATGACAGATGAGGCTTAAGAGTTATAAGTACTTGACAGATTGCTGAATTTTGAATCGGGAAAACCTGTGTTCATACACTACCTCAGGTGGATGCCTAATAATGTGACTGTGGGCAAGGCAGTTAATTTCTTTTATTCTCAGTTTCTCATCTGCAAGACAGTAATGGATAAATAAACAGGGTTTCTGTAGTGGTCATAGGAGATACTATGTAAATCAAATCCTTGCAGGTCACTGGAATAATCCCTCCAGTTTGTTGGTATGGAATGAGTTAAGGAAAATTATCTAGTAGCTTCCTGTGAAAGCTCTTGGGACAAAATTCTCCACATTTGAAATTGGGCACCCCGGTTCTCTAAGACTAATTTTTTACCTTCTTAGTTTAAACTCCTTACTCTGCCCCTAATCTGGAAAAATGTTTTCCCTGTATTCCGGTTTTGTTAGTGCTATACTTGGGAAATTATAGATAAGGCAGGCTTTGTTGACAAATGGAACTTTCCAAAGTCTTAAGGAAAGGTCTTTTTGCCTTGCTGTAATTCACTGGATCTTTATCTGATAATGATAATCATACTATCTAGCGCTATAACCACAGTTCTTTAAAATTTCCAGAGCACTTCAAGTAATCTCATTTGGTCTACATGATAGAACTGCAAGGTAAATATTACAGGTTTTTTTGTATAGTCCCATTTTATAGGTGAAGAAACTAGGGGCTTAGGAAGGAAGAAAACAAGTAAATGTATATTATTTGCCAGGTGCTTTACAGATATATCTGATCCTCACTAAAGCCCTGGGAGGTAAATGCTTTTATTATCCCCATTTTACAGTTGAAAACACTAAAACAAAGAGTTAAAGTTAATTGCCTAGGATCTAGAAACTGGTAAGCCTCCTTTGGATTTGATTCCTGATTCCAGTCCCAGCTATCTATTCACTGTGCTTTAGCTGCCTCTTAGGCTAAGTGACAGATTTAAAATATCAACAGCTAAAATAATTTTTGTAGATAGTCCAAAAACAGTGATTCTTAGCATCCTTGGCACCATTTTCCAACACTACCAGAAGTAGAAAGAGGTAGCACAAGACTTAAGACATTTTGTACTTTTTTTTTGTTTCATAGGTTGTCAAGGTCAAATAATTCATCATATGGTAGTCGACCTAATGATATTGAGTCTCATTCAACTTATATAGGCCGGTATTTAGAGAATAGATCTATAAGTCTGTTGCTGGGTTCATTTTTGAAGCTTTTCGGGCTTGTCAGTAGACCTTATCATTCAATAACATGTCATGAATTACTTCCTCTTGGTCCTAACATTCTGATTTTAGAGCAGTGATTTCTGGATTCCAGTGTCATGGTCAGTTGTGCTTTAGCTTATTAATAATAACCCTTAGATAAACAATAAGATTTGTACTATGTGAAATTTTTCTAAGAGAATTATTGAATACATTTTCATAAAGCAGAAATTGATCTCCAGGATATTTTAAACTTTAGCATATTTAATATCATTATAAAGTTTATTTTTTTCAAGTTTTAGTAATACCTTTTGTTTTTTATACCATTTTCTTTTCTTGATTTTTTTCCTTTCCTTGAGTATCTCCACCTTCCTTAGAAAACTAGTTAAGGAAAATGAAAGAACAGTGGGGTCATAGCAGGATATGTAACATTCTGCACTAAAAAGTGTGTTTTTTCATGTGATTCATTTTTTTGTAGGGGACTGTGAGGAATGGAAAAAACTTGGGAAACAGAGTTTCTAGGTAATTAAGAATCAGTTCATTAATAAGGCTAGCTAATGATAAATTGATGGTCACTAGTTTCTCGTGGTGACCAAAGACCCCAGTGGAGACACTGAATGCTACTGAATGTCTTAAATACCTTTGGAAAAGGAATGCCTCTGACAAGTGCAAATTAACCCTGATTGGTAGACATTTAATGAGGAGGTGGGCCAAAAGCCTTCCATTTCTGCTGTTGAGGAAGTGGCTTGAGCATGAGACTCGATTGCCTCCAGCAATTTGGACTGAGCACTGTGGTTGGTTTTTTTCTTCATGAGCTGGATCACCCTAAACTGTCATGGGGTGGGGATGGGGAAGAGGCCATGAACTGGTCTAGACTGGATTCTTTTTCCTGTTTCCTGTTCAAAGAGAAGTTCCTTGAAGGTTAGGGGTGATCTCAATCCTCCACATTCTTCAGAGGCTCACCTCCCTTACTTAGGAGCTGGGCCTCAGTGAAGAGGGAAGGGAAAAACTTGGATCCTAATTTAATAATTGGCTATTTATATAATAGAGAAACAATTTTCTCTAGTCTGAGTTTGCCTTTTAGTTTTACTTTTGTGACATTATTGTATTCACTGAATATGCATTGCTGTTCTATTGGTTACTTCACTCTGCTTCATTTCATGGAAATCTCCAGTTTAAAGTTTTCCATGATTTTTTTGTTCATTATTGCTTAATTGTAATTTGCCCAGACCTTTCCAAGCTGGCATCTGCTGGATTTCAGGTTTATTGATCCTATAAATATTACTGCTGTAAATATTTTGCCTAAATGTGAGACCTTTCCTTCTATTTGACTTCCTTGGGCTATATGCCTACTTAGTACTCTAGAGATCAGCTAGGTCAAAGGATATAAACAAGCTACTTTTCCAACATAATTCAAGATTGTTTTCCAGAATTATTGGTTCAGTTCACTGCTCTACCACCATAATGACTGCGTCTGTTTCTCCCTTCCGTCATCTTTGCCAATTTGCTTGGTGTGAATAGGAAAATTGGGAGCAAATTTGCATTTCTATTAGTGATCTGGTGCATTTGTTCATGTTTTTGTGTGGATGGTTTTCAGTTTTTCTTTTGAAAGCTGTTTTGTCTATGGGGAATGGCTCTTGGTCTTACAATAAGGTATCCCAGAAGTCTTAGTGCAGTTTTAAGTTTTAATTAAATACATAGTTTAAGACTATTTATTACTTAAGAAGCTTAAGTACAATTTAATAACTTAAAACTGCTACCAAGAACTTTAGGGACAGCCTGCCTGTATTTCCCCACATATCTTGCATATCATACTTTTTTCCTGAAATATGTAAAGATCTGTTTTGCTATTAATAATCTTATTGTTTTAATTTTGTTTTTTGTAAAGACATATTTTCATCTAATCAAAATTATTTATGATCACTTATTCCTTGCTTCATTCTTTCTCTAACCACTTATTACAAATACAAATTATTACAAATTTTACAAATATACAAAATATTACAAATATTACAAACTTACAAATATAAAAAATATTTTTTGGATGTGACTTTTATATATAAGTGGCCTCTATTGCTAGTACATTGTGGTAAATTATATAAAGTACAGGTCTAAATCTCTTCTGCCAATCTTTTCTCATTTTCCTAGGAAGTATGGATTGATTTAAAAAATGAATTATTGTTGAAACAAAATGCTTTTTTTTTTAAAATCATGTTTAAACATGCCATGTTCAGACAACCTCCATTCTAGTAAACGTGACTGTTCATTAAAGCACATGGGCTGTTGAGCTGCATTAAAAAAATAACAACCTTAACAGCATTTCCATTGCTTAGGGTACGAACTTGGTAGAGTAAGCTGGCAAAAACCAAAGTAATGAAACCTAACATGGAATAAGTTTTTTAAAACTTTCTACATAGTCTTTGAGGGAATGTTTTTGGAACATTTTAAAGCATTATTTAAAGACATTCCAAACAGTTCATTTAAAAAATATGACAATTATGCTAGGTGTCTTTTGTGAAATTGACAATTGACAGATCTGTCTTAGAGGTTATGCCAACAGGGACAAAATTCTTTGATTTTCATTTTCATTATTTAGAGCAGAAGATTTAGCCAAACAACTTTTTTTTCTTCAGGGGCCTCAGTTCACAAACATCTATATCTAGGCTAGTTACAACCTGATTTTTATATACATACAATTATAGTTAATCTTTTCCTCTATTAAGAATTATATACTAGTATCCCTTTTTGCTTATTTTCATCCTTTGGGAAAAGGGAGGTTCAAAGAAAAGACCAAATGAATTTTTATTTTAAAGAATCAAATGATTCTTCCTGATGGCTATATTCATTACTGTGAATACATAGTAGTCTTAGGCTGTGTCTGTACTGAATAATAAAGAATAGGAATAAAAATAACTCCTTGTAGCATCATCTTAGAAGACATCTGGTTGGCTTCTTGCATTTTGGGATTTCTTTTATTTATGGAAGTATTTTTTTTATATAAGCAAGCTTTTGGAGAAAGGAAAATATTCAGTAAAATTTCAAATCTGGTTATTAGCTCACATGAGGTCAAGCCTTGATATAGAAAATTGAGAAGTGCCTGAAGTGTTAGCCATTTTATTCTATAAAGTCTCCAAAGGGTGTTCCTTCCCTCTAGTTTCCTATTACTGAAGACTAATAAACCTTCAGGAAAAACTTGAGCCCCTTTAGCATAACTGGGGAACCTTTCTTTTTAGAATCACTGAACTTCAAAAGAGAAATCAGTCCAGAGAGAGATAAGTTAAAAAAGTAAAACTTGAATAGGGTTTTTTATTTTTGAGAGAAATATGTAATGCTCCATTTGCCTTCTTTTTCCTTGATCAACATGAAACAACTGTAATAAAAAAAATTCTTAATTTCCAGGACATAGGAAGAAAGAAATGTAGAGAGATAGCAAAGTGTGTGTTTCAGGGAAAAGCAGGTTTTGGAGTGAAAACATAAAGGTTTGTTTTCCTGGTTCTGCTCCTTATGTATGACCTTGGGCAGATCACTTCACTCTGAGGCCTTCTTTCTTCCTATGTAAAATGAAGGTGTTGGATTAGATGGTTCCTTCCAACCCTGTGATTCTGGTACTGAGAGAAAACTTGCATAGAGAGACAGCCTTTCACTGGGGTAATATCCCCATCTTGTGGTTTCTATGGACATTACCATTAAAGGTCTAAAGCCTTATTGCTTTTTTGTAACTCCCAAGAAAAGTACCATGCATATCAGTGTTGCCTTTCTATTCTCTGATAGAACTCTCCACCCTTACTCAAGAGCTTGTGGGGAATTCCCACACTCAGTAGCCTTATTCTCTTGCTGCCTGTTGTGGAAAATAAAGAGCCTCCATTCCTTCTACTAGGACTGGAGTGGGAAGGGAAAAAAGGAATGTTTGCCCCTCCATCACCTCCCTAGTTTCCCCAAACTTCTCAAATAAGAGAGGAGTCCTTGACCTCCTTTCTACTTCCCACTACCTAGTTGGCCCTTGCCAAGAAGGGTATGTATGTCAAGTTATATTTCTGAATACTTTTCTATAGATTCCTCCATAGGAAAAAGGGCAGTCAATAAGTATTTCTAACAAGTACTTTGTTCTAAAATTGTTAAATTGCGTTTCTGGTGAATAGATTTAAATGAGTACTATACCTTTCAGTGTTAGAATGACCTACAGGATATTTCCTTCATCAACAAGATCAATCAAGCTTAAGTTTAGGATTTAATCAGCCCTGATGCCTGATTCATCATAAGAGGAGTCATAGGGGAAATTTTAACCTAGGGCTCCTGGTTAAGATCCTTAGCTGTCATTGTGCCTCTACCATACAGTGCAAACATACTATCAAGAAGAGGCTGGATGGAGTTATCACCATTATGACTAAAATATAATTTATTACCTTCAACATGCTTTACCACCTTCTCCTTTTGTGTTGACACCACCCCGCTCCCCTCCAGTTTCCATCCAAGGTGTAAAGGTTAGTAAATGAGTAGGTAATTGATAATTGAATAATTAATTGGTATCCAAAGACAAAAATATCAAGTGAAAACCTATTCTCAAACTAATGGACAAAAATGTTGAACTAGACAGTTTTTCTAAGTTGCTATGGTTAAAAAAGTGATCTTACCAGCCTTTTAACTGCAAAGGGCCTGAACTTATTAGCCAGGACATACACGTTCTCTTTCTCCCTTTCCCTCTCCCACGATTCTTTACTTCAGGGCTCTTTCTGTCTCTCTCTCCTGTCTCATCAGTGCACTCCTCTATATTAATTACATTTTATTACTGCTTCTAATTTTATTGGTTGAATTCAGTAGTATTGCAGTCTACTTATTTTCTTTCAGATAAAAGATTTTGTAATTCTGCAAATAATACCTGTATAATTTTATATGGTTTCTTTTAGGTTGTTTTGAAAATAATTAAACATTACCAAGAAGAAGGACAGGGGAATGAAGTTGTCCAGGGAGTACTTTTGGGTCTGGTGGTGGAAGACAGACTTGAAATCACCAATTGTTTTCCCTTTCCCCAACACACAGAGGATGATGCTGATTTTGATGAAGGTAATGGTGTTTCTCTCTTATGCCTTTTTAGTATCATGAACGTTCTCTATAAGTTTTCATTTTCTTTTTTTAGATTTTTGTTTCCTGTTATAAGAATTGATTTGATAACACTTTTTTGTCAGTCTCTTGGGTTTTTGTAAAAAGCACATGAGTACTTTGGATATATACTTTAAAATCTGCAGTAAAACTTGACTTGGCTTTATCTGCCTTGGCATTTTTGGTGATAATTTAGGAAAGTACTAGATGAAGCTTACTTTTCCATTAAGGAAATGATTTCTAAACACATTTACAAGTTTTTTTGGACTACTGTTACCTTTTTAGGAGAATAATCTGTTTCCTAGCATTTTAGAAGGACAGTTTCTTTCATACCATGACAATATAATTGTTGTGTCTGAGTGGAGGAAGGTAAGTAGTTGGGACATTGATGTATTAAACACAAATCATCCTTATCTGTTTATTAAAATACGCTTTTATATGGCACTATTTAGTGTTTGTATATCAGGTATTTTTATTTCTTACACAGCAATTCACACTTCACTAATCAGAGATCATTTAGTTTAGAAGTGTCAAACCATGGGGTCAGGGTTGGTGCTGCATGCAGGCTCACAATATTCTGGAGGACAGACCATATTAAAATGTAATTGGGAAATATTTAGCAAAATAAAATAAAATAAGACATAGTAATGTTGTAAGGCAATATGTGCCAGTAGAGAGTTTCCATTTGAGTTCAACATTACTGATCTAGTCTGTTCCCCTAATATTTTTTATTTATATGCTATGACTTCACTCCCTCCCCCAGTTTTCTTCATCTGTATTACCCCTTCTCCTCAGCAACCATTATTTTGTTTCTTTTGTAACCTTTGAATAATCAATCAGTACTACATTTACTAACTCAATGTGTGCCATGCACTGTGCTAAGTGCTTCGTGTTCAAAAATGGACAAAAGATAATTCTTATCCTCAAGAAACACATAATCTAATGAGGGAGACAACGAATTACTAGATATAAAAAGTTATATACTAAATATGTAGCAAATAATGAATAAAGGGAAGGCATTAGAATTAAGAGAGGTTGGGAAAGATTTCCTGGAGTGGCTGGGATTTTAGAAGTCTTAAAAAGATGCCAAGAAAGTTAATAGGCAGAGATGAGAAGGGAGAGCATTCTAGATCTGAGGAGAGATTTGAGGCAGGTAGACCCATCAACAAACTGTTGTAATAGTCTAAGTGTGAAATGATGAGAAACTGCCTCAGAATAGTGACAGTGTAAGAGGAAAGAAAGGAGGATATTCAGTAGACATTGCAAAGATGAAATTGACACCTCTTGGCAGCTGATTGGATGTGGGGGCAGTGAGAGATAGTGAGGAGTTCTGTGTTGTAATCCTGAGGAAGTGGAAGGATGGTGATACCCTCTGTAGTTATAGGGAAGGTAAGAAGAGGGGGAAGATTTAGGTGAAAGACAAATGAATTTGGTTCTTTCCCCTTCCCTTTTCCCTTATTGCCCTCTGGTTTTTTATTGATAACTTTTTTCCTTTTTTAAAATATATAATTTATTTTTCAGTTCTTAACAATCACTTCCACAAGAATTTGAGTTCAAAATTTTCTCCCTATTGCTCCCAACTCCCCACCCCCTACCCCAGGGCAGCATGCACCCCATCCACCCCTTCCTCTAGTCTGTCCTCCCTTCTCTTATTCTCCCTTCTTCCATTCCCCTTCCCCTCTTTTCCTGTAGGGCAAAATACTTTGCTCCATTACCTGTATAACTTAATTTCCAGTTACATACTGAAACAATTTTTAATATTCAATCTTAAAATTTTGAGTTCCATATTCTCTGTCTCCCTCCCCACCCACTTTAATTGAGAAAACAAGCAATTCAATATAGGTCATACATGGGTAACAATGCAAAGCACTTCCATAATTATGTTGTAAAAGACTAACCACATTTCCCTGTCTCCTATCCTGCCTTTCATTTATTCCATTCTCTCCCTTGACCTGTCCTCCCACAATAGTGTTTTCTTCTGATTTTCCCTTTCCCTAATTTGCTGTCCCTTCTATTATCTTCCCTCTCCTATGCCTTTTCCCCTTTCCTTCCTGCAGGGTAAAATAGATTTCCCTATCCAATTGAGTATGTGTTATTCCCTCTTTAAGCCAAATTCCATGAGATAAAGGGCCAATTATTTTCTTTTATCTCCCCCCTCTTCCCCTCCATTGTAGAAGCTCTTAATTCCCTCTTGTTCGTTAGATGATTTGCTGCGTTCTACCTCTCCCATTCAACAGTAAATTTTATTTTATTTTTTTTAGGTATTCTTCTTTCATATTCAGCTCACCCTGTGCCCTCTATGTATATATATAAATATATATGCATGCACACATACACCCATGTACATATAAATACCTACGCATATATACATACACATGCATACATACCCATACACACCTACATATTTATATTCCCTCTTTACTATCCTAATGCTGAAAAGTCTCATGAGTTTCATATAACATCTTTCCCTGTAGGAATGTAAACAACTCAACTAATGAGTTCTTTAATGCTTCTCTTTCCTGTTTACCTTTTCATGTTTCTCTTGATTCTTGTATTTGAAAGTCAAATTTTCTATTCATCTTTGGTCTTTTCAACAAGAATGCTTGGAAGTCCTCTATTTCATTGAAATTCCATTTTTTCCCCCTGAAGTATTATACTCAGTTTTGCTAGGTAGGTGATTCTTGGTTTTAATCCTATCTCCTTTGCCCTCTGGAATATCATATTCCAAGCTCTTTGATCCCTTAGTGTAGAAGGTGCTAAATCCTGTGTTATCCTAATTGTATTTCCACAATATTTGAATTGTTTCTTTCTGACTGCTTATAATATTTTCTCCTTGACCTGGGAACTCTGGAATTTGGCTACCATATTCCTAGGAGTTTTCCTTTTCAGATCTCTTTCAGGTGGTGATCAGTAAATTCTTTTCATTTTTATTTTACTTTTTACTATTTTGCTCATTACTATTTTTATCAGGACAGTTTTCCTTGATAATTTCTTGGAAGATGAGGTCTAGACTCTTTTTTTTTGACCATGAATTTGACCATGAGTTTCAGGTAGACCAATACTTCCTAAATTATCTCTCCTGGATCTGTTTTTCAGTTCAGTTATTTTTCCAGTGAGATATTTCACATTGTCTTCTACTTTTTCATTCTTTTGGTTTTGTTTTATAATTTCTTGGTTTCTCATAAAGTCATTAGGTTCCATCTGCTCCATTCTAATTTTTAAGAACTATTTTCTTCAGTGAGCTTTTGAACCTCCTTTTCCATTTGACTAATTCTGCTCTTTAAGGCATTCTTCTGCTCATTGGCTTTTTGGACTTCTTTTGTCATTTGGGTTAGCCTATTTTTAAACCTGTTATTTTCTTCAGCATGTTTTTGTCTCCTTTAGCAAGCTGTTGACTCCCTTTTCATGGTTTTCTTGCATTGCTCTTATTTCTCTTCCCAATTTTTCTTCCACTTCTCTTACTTGATTTTCAAAATCCTTTTTGAGCTCTTCCATTGCATATTTTTTTTTGGAGGTTTTGGATGTAAAAGCCTTGACCTTAATGTCTTCCTCCGATGGTATGCTTTGTTCTTCCTCAACTGAAAGGGTGGAAGAAAATACCTGTTGATCAAGAAAGTAACCCTCTAGTCTTATTTTTTTCCCTTTTTGCCAGATTTTCCCCACCAGTTACTTGACTTTTGAGTATTTTGTTAAGTGGGAAGATATACTGTAGACACCTGTAAGTTCTCAGTTCCTCCAAGGTGGCGCGATCAAGGGAATGAGTTTATTCCTCTTCTGGCCTGTGCTCTGGTCCGGGAACAACCACGGATATGCAAGTAGGATTCCTTCTCCAGAACCTCCACCAGCTCCACCATGCCAGCATTTCTCCTCACTCCAGGGCTGCCACTCAGGACTGAGACCCAGATCAGTGACTCGATTCCCCCAGGGACTTTAGGCAGAGGACTCCAAAAGTGCACACTGCTGCCTCAAGTGGCTGCTGCTGCCCTAAGGCCCAGGCTTGGACTAGACCTAGCTTGCTTCACACTTAGGTGAAAGAGCTTTCTCACTGACCTTTGAAGCTGTCTTTGGCATGTGTGTTGAGAAATCTAGGAACCACAGTTGCTGCCCATGATTCTGTGCCCTGAGGTCTGCTCCAGGCTGCGCTGCGCTCCGAGCCTGGTGCGATAGACTTTTCCTGTCAGCCTTCCAGGCGGTGTTGGACTGGAAATCTCTTTCGCTCTATCATTTTGTGGCTTCTGCTGCTCTAGAATTTGTTTGGAGTCATTTTTTACAGGTATTTTATGGGCTATGGAGGAGAGTACTAAAGCAGGTCATCCTTCTACTCCACCATCTTGGCTCTACCCTGATAAAATCTTTTAAACATCCCAATCACTTTCCCTCTAAGAAAACAAATAACTGAGCAAAACAAATCACTTTTTGATTAGTTTTATTTATATATATATATATGTTTATATAAATATACATATTTATAGAGAAAAGTTTATGTAAAAACTTTTTGTTTATTTAGTCTGATATGGGACATACCTTCTTCATGTAGGCAAATTAGAGAAGTATATTGTCTTAACTGTTTTTGGGGCAATAATTAGTCATTATTTCAGTGTTCAGCTTCCTTTTATTTTCATTTACTCTTGTGCATGTATTTTTGTTGTATATATTGTTATATTGCATCATTTCGTGAAGTCTTTCTCATATGGCACAATACATTACTCATTTACCACATTGCTCAGCCATTCCATAGTTAGTGGATACTGACTTTATATCTGTCCTTTGGTTCCCCCACCCAAAAAAAAATTGTGCAGTGACTTTAAAAAGAATATAATATGGGACCTTTATTTTTACACACACACACACACACACACACACACACACACACACACACACACACACACACACACTCTCTCTCTCTCTCTCTCTCTCTCTCTCTCTCTCTCTCTCTCTCTCTCTCTCTCAGACAGGTGGCTTTCTGGAAGCCAGTTAGAAAGCCCTTACTGAACTAGACTTTAAACCAAGCTCTTTGAGTCTAGCGGGCTTTTTTTTTCCCCACTGGGTTTGATCAATGTTTTGAGGAGATACTATATTATTGTCTTTACAAGCTGTGATTATTGTAGAATTTCGGCAGCTAAAAAAAAAGTTAATATGACCTTCAGCCATATTGTATCTAAGATATTGGAAATCATAGCTTTCTCTGTAGTTTGCTGGTTAGATGACTTCTTAAGTATTATTTTTGAAGTTAGGTGCCACATTTTAGGAGAAACATCATTGAGAAAGCTGAATCTTGTCTAGAGGAGAGTTGCTGTTTATAATGAGGGATATAGAAAGTGCAACTTACGCAGATTGGTTGAAGGAACTGAGAACATCTGGTCTGGAGATTGAGATAGTCTGATGTTTGATCATATACTGGTCTTAGAGTCATTAAGACCTAGGTTAGAATCTTGCCTCAGATACTTCATTATTTTTTATAATTATTTTTTATAACCCTGGGTTAGGGATTTTTATAACCCTGGGTCAGGGATTGTCTTCTATCAGCCTTATTTGTAAAATGAGATAGTTGACTCAGTGATTTTTAATAATGATCTTTTCAAGTCTTTTCAGCTCCAGATCCATGTTCTTACAATTTTATAAGAGATTTACTTAAAGATGTGTTGTGGGCATGGCGAGAACATGAGCCCCTGACTCCAAATATTTGAAAATTGTCCGTGGAAGAAGAATTAGATTTATTCTGTGTGGTTCCAGAGAAGATGAATGGTACTAAAACGTGCAAGTATTTACAGAGAAGTAGACTCTAGCTCAGTATAAGGAAGAAGGGATAAAGATTGGGACTGGGTATGTGCTTTTACTGGCAAGGAAGTACTTACTATGTTCAAATAAAATAAACTGTCTCAGAAACAATTCTTCATCACTGAAGGGAAAACTTTTATCAGAAAGGAGATTGGATTTAGTGACAAATGAGGTCCCTTGTAACTCTGATTCTGTGATTCTGATATATATCCCCCTTTCTGCAAAAATCCTCCCTTTAGTCTGAATGAATTAGTGTTTTATTGTACCTCAAGTTTTTGTTTTCTCATTCAGAATTATAATGGAGCTGACAATTGCAGTTTTAAAAAAATATTTTTATGTGTGTGTATGTGGGAGGACAGTCTTAAAATGAATTTGACATATTCATTTCTCCTGGCATAACTAAGGCTAGATTTCATAGAACCATGGAATTTCAATCTTTGTACATTAGTAATTTGAAGGGTTCGACTCTGATGTAGCAATTGAACTTGCAGTTGTCAGTGCTATTGATAGTGATCAAATTGTATTAAAAATGGGCCAGTGTTATCCTGCTGAAAAGAAATTTTGTTTTTGTACATGTATGATATTTCATATTCTTTCACTCATTTTAAATTCAGAAACTTTTAAGGAGTGTAGTTTAGAGGAGTTGTAGTTTATTGTATTTTCCTATGTCTTTATCCACGAGATTCACGTGCCACTTATGCTTAAATTATATTTATATGAGGAAGCAAATATGTTTACTCACAGGGACATAGTCTCTTTGAAAATAAACCCAGCCAGTTATGCTGTCTGTATATAATTTATTTCGGCTTTGCCTTCACTTCATTTTTTAAGATTGAATCCTAGTCAGTTTTAATAGGCATCAGTGACTACCTCGATACTCATATTTTATATACGTATGAAACTATAATTTTCAATTTTGTGAGTATCTCATTAATAGATGGTATACAAGCTTCTTGGTCATAAATTATTTGTTTTTTGACTTTAGCAGAGAGTTTACCATGTATAAGGTATCATGTTAGGTTTCAAGGATGTACATCAAAACTAAACAATTCATGTTTTTAAATTGAATTATATTTTAATTTCACTAAAGAAGCTTATGTGACTACTGTTGTGACCAGGAACTTGAAATTTTTGAGAAGAATTGAATCTTAAAGATAGCTAGTTTAAGCTGTCTCCTTTTACAGATAAGGAAACTGAAATTCAGGGAGAGAAAATGAAATATTTTATAGGGAGTGAAAATATATTTAAATATAACAGCATTGTATTCTAAGAAGAACATTGATGTTACTAGTTAAAAGTGAAAAATGGATTAAAGGCTTAGGCAAGGTAAGCTAAGCCCAGAAGCAATTGAACTTAGTCTGGTGTTTCATAAACTTAAGGGTGTATAAAGAAAGGTGTTACAGATGAAATATTTATTGAAATACTTATTGAAAATATTTATTCAAGTACATTGAGTTTTCCTTCTGAAATGGTTGCCTGAAATGAGGTAGATGACCTAGTTCCCATATCCTATTCTTTCAAAAACCAAAAGCTTACATCAGCTGGAATAATGACTAGGAAATCCATTGAGCACCTGCAGTAAATGACTTCTTCCACCCCAGAATTGTACGGAGTTGGTGAGAAGCTCACAAACAGTAGAAAAGCCAGAACAGCCAATGCCTGTGGTAACTTAATAGGGCATTAGAAACTGGTCAGAGATATCAAGAGCAGAGGACTCCCCCAGGATATCCTCAAGACAGTTGGAGACCTACAGAACGGATGTTAGAAGCAACCAGAAACAGTGGTGACTAGTTTGCTATGCCAGCGTTCTTGGTAGCACTCAGACTGGAATATTCTAGACCCTTGACTCTCTAGCATTCTCTACTGAGATGCCTACAAACGTGTACAGTGCTCTGTTCTGCTCCTGGCATTTCTTCTGGAGTTGTTGGGCAGCAAACACCATATGAACTATTCTTCGATCCTTTCTGAAGCCACACTGGCTCTAATGTGTATGACCATCTTCCAGGTGAAGAATCAGCTTATTATGGAGAACTCTAGCAAGAATTTTGCCAGCAATAACTAAGAGAGAGATTCCCCCCCATGATTGTCACAGGACAATCTATTCCCTTTACCCTTATAGAGATGGACAGTGGAGGCATCCTTGAACTGCTGGAGGATAACCTCCTCTTGCCGTATAACCTGGAAAATTTCAGCCAGCTTTTGTGTGAGCAATGGTCTCCCTACCTTGTAAATCTCAGCTGGAATAGAATCAGCACCAGGTGCTTTGCCACATGAAAGGAGCCCAATGACCCTCAAAACCTCTTCTTCTGTAGGAAGTTCAACTAAGGAGAGATTGAATTTAATCTGAGATAAACGGTCAGTGGCCTCAGCATTGATTGATCATGGTCTGTTGAGAACACTATCGAAGTGTTCAGTCCATCTCTCTAGGATCATGTCCTTATCACTGATCAATGTGGCTCCATTAGCACTGAGTACTTGTGATGCACCATAGGTTATTGGTCAATAAACAGCTTTCAGGGAATCAAAAAGAGCTTTGGATTGTTACTATCAGCATAAAACTGAATTTCATCTGCCTTCTTACTGAGCCAGGAATCTTGCATCTCTCCAAGCTTTGCTTGTATTTTGCTTTTGATGGAATTAAATGCTGCCTTTGAGGAAGAAGAACTTCTTTGGATAGGTTTTGAATACTGTGGATAAGTTCGCTTACCTTGCTAGTGTACTTTCCAGGGATTGTACACGTTGACAATGAGGTTGATGTACGCATTGTGAGAGCTAGCTCAGTGTTTGGGAGGCTCCAAAGAAAAGTTTGGGAGACAAGAGGTATTAGACTAAACTACCAAACTGAAGGTCTACAGAACTATTGTGCTGACTTCATTGTTGTATGCCTGTGAAACATGGACAGTCTATCAGTGCCATGCCAGGAAACTGAATTGCTTCCATTTGAACTGTCTTAGGAAGATTCTGAGGATCACCTGGCAGGATAAGGTACTGGGCACTGAAGTCCTTGCTCAAGCTGAATTGCCACGTATTCAAACTATGCTTCAGAGAGTGCAAACTCCCTATTAGAACCAGAGGGTAAAGTGAAGATAGTCAACTAAACATGTCCTGAGAGAAGATTCAGAAGGAAAAATCTCAAGAACTTTATTAGTCAAAATCCAGAACTCTCTTAAAAATCAGAAATAGCAGTTCGGATACCAAGGAACAGTATAACTCACACAGGATATTGCAGGTTCTGTGATAACTGAGAGGAGGTCCTATAATGCAATATTCTAAAAGGCAAAAAAGATAATATAACCAAGAATGACTAACCCTACAAAACTAAGTGTAGTCCTGGAGGAGGAAAAATGGACTTTTAATGGAACACAGAGTTTTCAAATATTTCTAATGAATAAAACAATTAGGAACTTTGAAGTGCAGATGTCAAGAGAGTTAAGAGAGACCTGGAAAGGGAAATGTCTTTAAATATTTGGGTAAGGTTGTATGGTGTAGTACCCAACATTCCAATGATGGAGAAGGAACACATGCTCCTTTGCAATCCTGATATCTTCAAAATGATACTGAGAGAATTAAATAAGACAAGCAGAACTTTGTGATATAGTGTTCTTGGTGTGAGAGTATGAAGAAGGAAAATAAGGGAATATAAAGGAGGAGTTCACTAATACAAGAAAAGAGGAAGTGCCTGAAGAATGGCTGAATAAATTGTAGCATATGAATATAATGAATTATTTTTATGCCATCAAAAATGAAGAATCAGGCAAACAAGCATTTAAGTGCTTACTATGTGCCCCAGGCATTGTACTAAGTGCTGGGAACACAAAGGAAAACAGAAATGGGACCTGCCTTCAAGTAGCTCACAGTGAAATCTGGGAGATAGCATTCAAAACAAAACATTCAAAACATCTATGTACAATAAGATATATGTGGGATAAATTGAAGATAATCAGCAGAAGGAAGACAAAGTAGCATTAAGGTGGATCAGGAAAAGTGAAATTTATACAAGGTGGGATTTTTATCTGAGACTTGAAGCCAGGAGGCTGAGATGAGAACAGAGTGCATGCTAGGTATGGGGGACAACCAGTGAAAGTGCACAGAATTCGGAAGGCGATAGTGTCTTGTGCTGGGAAGGGCAGGAAGGCTACTGTCATTGAATTGAAGAAATGGTGGGGAGAAGGGCACTGCTACAAACAAAATGTAAGAAGACTTGTAAAGGTAGTGGGGGACCAAGTTATGATGAGTCTGAAAGTCAGGATTTTATATTTGATCCTAGAGGTAACAAGGAACCACTAGAATTAATTAATTGGAGGGGAGAAGGGGTGAAGGTGTTTTTGGAAAGATCACTGATAGCTGAATGGAGAATGAACAGAGTGGGTAGAGTAGCATGTAGTAGTGGATAGAGACTAAGGCAGAAAGACTTAACCCGACTATAGAGACTATTCCAGTAGACTGGACCTGATGATGACGGAGTGTTGGAGCAGAGGACTGGAGACAGATGTAGTGAAAGTTAAATTGATAAGATTTGTTAGCACACTGGATAGGGGGTGACTGTGAGAGTGACAAGTTGAGATGACATCTCAGTTTCAAGCCTGGATGACTGTAAGTATGGTGGAACTTTACAGTAATAGGCAAGTTTGGAAGTTGGAATAGTTGGTATGGAAAAATAGTGGTTACAGTTTTGGAAATGCCCTTTTTTTAAATGTTTAATTCAGAATTAAAAATAGATAAAAAGAACATTGAAAGGATAGTTATGGGAATTCTTATGAATGCAAGCCTATACAAAAGAGGCATAATGGTCAGTTGTGCTTCTTTTCATCTGAGAGGCAATTGGGTCTGGCAGTGGAATGAGGTTTATGTTTTAAGACCTTAGTGATATGTTGATTTGTTTTGCTTACCTGTTTTTACGGAAGAAGGTCCTAAGGGGAAGAGAGTCAGTGGAAAGTGACCGGGATGTTATAAAGCATCCTTAAATATATATTTTTAAAAGAACAGTGGACTCAGAATCATGCTTTACCTTTAACTACCCTTGTGATTTTTAGCCACGCTATGAATCTCCAAGTCTTAGCTTCTGTAACGGTAACATGGGATAACAATACCTGGCCCACCCTCCTTTATTAGGACTGTTGGAAACAACAGTTCAAATAATATATATGAAAACATCTTGAACAGCGGGGAAACCTGTATGTCTGAAACTTGCTTTTTGTTTGTTGGTTTGTTTTTGAAGCTTAAATTTTTGTGTTTTGGCTACTGATAGAACACACACATAATCATACCCAGAGGCTTATATGTTAACTATCCTTGTTTTGGCACTTAGCCTTACAACCAAGAGTAACTATGTCCTGTCTTATTTTGTTTAATGCTTTTACCTGTGTTTGTCCTGTCTTCTCAAGCAGATGAAGAATGACTGGAGGGGAAAGAAGAAGAGGGTAAAGAAAGAAGAGCTAGATTGCATTCATTCATTCATTCATTCATTCATTCATTCATTCATTCATTCATTCATTCATTCATTCATTTATTCATTCATTCAGTCAGTCAGTCAGTCTCTTTTTAGGGAATTTATCTAATAGGCCAGTAGATACTCATTGAAAGTTCATGGTACGTATGAGCAAATGGGAAAATTTGATTAAAGAACTGAATCTTGAGGTTCAGGTGCTACTTAAAAGAATTCATTCTATAGCATATATTCATTTTAATATCACCATAGTTTTACAAATAAAGAAACTGAAGTATAAGTAGGTTAAGGTCACATCCAGACTTGCAGAAATCATAAGTGGAAGAACTAAGTTTTGAACCCAGGTTCTTTGAATCCAAATTCTGTACTTTTGTTAAAGGCAGAAATTATTTTTTAGATTTGTATTTGTAAAATCAGAACATACCTATTTATGTTCTGATTTGTTTTTTATCAGAACATATCTTTTTTCTGACAATAGAACTTCCTTAGATCAAAATAGGTTTTTGCTGTAGTAGTTTATTAGTTGGAAAATTACATATATTTCCATTTAGCATAACCTTTATTTTTTAGATAAGTTTATTGATACCTTACTTTTAATACCCTTTTATATTCAAAAAAATTTATTTTATTTGACCTTGTACATAAAAATTTTCCCAAAATACCCCTTTCTTCTCCCCGTCCTAAAGACCATCTCCTACAACAAGAAAATTTTAAAAACGAAAGAAAAACAGTCCAGTGAAACTAACACATTGAAATAAAGTTTGTTCAACATTCTATCCAGTGTTCTAAATGTATAATCCCTTACTCTGCAAAGTGTGTTGTTGTGTCTTTGGGGACTAGCTTGGTCATGGTAATTTCACAGTATTCATTGTTAGTTGTTTCGCAATTCTTTGTATTTTATATTGTTCCCATGTATACTGTTTAACTAGTTCTGCTTATCTCACTTTGCATCATTTCACTTAAATATTTCTGGTGCTTTTCTGTTTTTATTTTTGTGTCGGATCCTTGTTTAGCCTTTTCCAGGTGATCAGTAGCTACTTTGCTGTCAGTTCTTTGTACTTATATAAAGTGCTTTTCAATATTTTACTGTATATGGGGCCTTTCTTTTGATTATTTACCTCCTTTTGGGAATGTGTCTAGCACTGGGATCTCAGTTCAAGTTATGGACTTGTTATTTTCTTCCATAATTCCAGGACTCTATTACTGTAGAAGGTAATCCTGTCCTCCCAGTCCTTCAGGCTTAGAATCTAGGAGTCATTCTGGATTCCTCACTGTCTCTTGCCTCCTAAATCCATCTGTTGCCAAGGTCTGTCAGTGTTACCTTTGTAACATCTCTTGAATGTGACTCTTTCTCTCCTCTGATACTGCCACTTAGTCTTGGTGCAAGTCCTCGTCAGATCTCACCTGCTAGCTGGTGGATTTAGCCACCAGCGTAACTTTTCTCAAGCTCAGCTCTGACTATGGCACTCTTCTACTCAATAAATTTCAGTGGTTCCCTGTTATTTCTAAGATCAAATACAGCATCTTCTGTTTGGCATTCAAAGAGCTTCACAACTTAGCCTCCTTTTACCACTCCATTCTTCTTACACCTTACCTCCAAACACATACTCTCCAGTTCAGTGACTGAACATCACTTCTTGGATGTTCCGGGAACAAGGCCCTCCATCTACAGGCTCCAAGCAGGGCCTTTTCTTTAGTTTCCAGGCCTACTCTACTCTGGCTTCCTTTAAAGTCCCACCTTATTCAAGAAATCCTTCCCAATCCCTCTCAATTCTAGTACCTGCTCTCTGTTAATTATTTCTTGCTTACATTTTACATGATGGGCTTACATTTGTTTTTTCATTGTCTTCTGATTGTGAGCTTCTTGAGGGAAAAGACTGTCTTTTGTCTCTTTTTATATACCTAGCGCTTAGCACAATGGCTGGCACACAGTAGATGCTTAATAAATATTTTCCTGATTCCAGGAATCTTTCCTTTAGCATAGAAAAATATTCTCTACCCAAAGTCCGCTATTTCACTGCCAAGAGGAGGCAAATGTTTTACTATAGGTGCTCTTAAACCAGTAGCAGTCATTGTATTTAGTCAAATTTTCATAGCTTTTAGCATTGTTTATTATCATTATTGTATATGTTCTGCTTTCTTTCCTGTATTGATTTATATAAATTTGGAATATTTTTAATACTCTTTCTTGACAGCTTCATTTGAACTAAAAACTAGATTAATATTTCATTGTCATTTAATATCTTGCAATTCAAATTATTCACAGTGACAGTGATTTTATGTTGTATCTGTACATTTAATGAGCTGAGGTTACCCACATGAAGTTTTTTGCTTAGGAGACTATGGACATTGGATATTGTAGGTTTTATAGATTCACTAAAAAATGAGAAGTAGGTTCTTTTGTGTTTTTTGACTTAAACAAATGAGATTTTAAAATTTTGTTTTGTTAACTGTTGTTATGCTCTTTGAGGAGAGATGCCACAGAATTCAAAAGTGAGTTGAATAGGAATGTAGAAGGGATATGGATCTTAAGAAATCAAGTACAGTAATCTCATTTTACAAATCAGGACACTGAGATCCGTAAAAGTGATTTTTTTTTCCCCAGAGTCAGACAGCTGGTAAGTAAGAGCTGTTATTTATTTGAACCTTGGTCTTCTGACCCCAATTGTGTGCCTTTTCTTTCCACTGTGCCCAGGCTGTCCTTGAAGAAGGAAATGGTTAAACTTTTGGCATATGATCATAGGCTTATATGCTCTTTTCAAATCTGGTGCTTCACGGAAGGCAAACTGAATTCAAGATAATGTTCCATTACAAGAATTGTTAGCTGATTTTAATTGTTAACTTGTTCTGGGCTGTTAGTATTTATGATAGGTGTGCATTTAAAAAAATCAGTGTTGCGTGTAGTTGCTCCCTCTTCCCCCAAGTTCTTCCTGATTCTCTTCATGTTTTTGTCTTGGAATGTTGACTTTCCTTAAATCTTAATTTTTTTAAAAAACCTGGTACTTGAGTGTATCATTTGAAGCTGGTTCTATTAAAAGATACTTGGTTTAAAAATTGGTTGAAGAACTCACTAAATTTCCCATTAGGGGGCACTATTATCAAGCTTAGGAGAAACAGGGACTAATTTATTTTCTGAGACATGCAACCTGAGGTTTACGAAAAGGGAAAAAAAAGTTCATCTGATAAGATTCAGATATTGTTTAATACAGCCGAATTCCTGAAATGTTATAAAGTGCACTGAATTAAGTATAGATCCAATAACTCACTGTCTTGTTTTTCAGCAGCCTAACTTTAATTTTGCAGGTGCTGAAAGGCCATAGCTTGTATGATCAGCTTCAGACCAAAATAAACAGTTTTCATACAGTTTTTGTTTTTTGGGGGTAGGGGTTGTAGTAGGAGTAGGAATGAAAGGGAGAGGAGAGGGAAGAGGAGCAATGGATTTATACTTTGTTTTGGTCAGTCAGTACCTGACTTGAGAAAATGAATGAATCCTGGCTTATCTAAATAGGTTCCTTCTCAAAAAGAAGTATAAAGATATTATGTATAATCTTTCCAGACTGTATATTAATAGATGCTACCTGTTGAGATTTTGAGTTTAAAGTTTTTAGCTTTTTTTCTTCAATGTATCAGTGTCTAAGGACTAATAAAAAAAAAATCTTTAAAAATATAGCGTGCACTTTTATACAAAGTCTTTATGCTTTATTTGAATAAATGTATAGTTTTTAAAAGATCACATATTATTGTAATACTGATATCTTTTTTGTTTCCATATTTAAGGTTTAAAAAAAGTCCAAAATGTGGTAGAGAAAAAACTGTTGAGTGTAAAAATAGTATGTTGCTTCTGTATATAATATCCCCAAAATGTTAAACTTTTGTTCTGTTGGTAAAGAAGAGGATAAGCTATATAATAAAATCTACATGAAGAAATAGTGCTTAACACCTTGAATTCTTTTTCTCTGCTTACTCACTTATTACCTTTGATCCTTTACTTTTCTTCCTATTACTTTGAGTTTACTTAAAGGCAGGCTACAATAGGAACGAAAGTTTTTGGAAATTTAGAAAAGATTTGAGAGAATTTTTTATTGTTTCATTTAAAGTTGTTACTTTGCATCTATCACTTGGATTATACTGAGATGGGATGTTTAGTCCTAGAGTGGTTTGGGTTATAAGAACTAGGCTGTCAGGATAGAAAAACTGGAAAACTTTGCTATTCCTTATCCTCTTTACCCAGTGTGACTTAATTATTTTATAAATATAAGTTATTTGGAGCATTGTAAGTAATTTTTTATTCTTCTTAACTATTCCCTACCCTTATTTAATACAAGTCAGCTATCTTGTTGAATGGATTTTTTTTCAGACCACTTCTTTTTCCCAGTTACCTCTTTAAGAGAAATGGGATGATAAGAAAGATCCAAAATATATGGGACTTTTGAAAATTTAAAAATTGTCATCAGTAAAAAACTTATTAGAAAAGGACAGCTTGTGATTGTAGTTAAAACACTAGACAGTAGGTCAGAATCTTGAATGTTCTTTGCTTGAATAGAACTATTGGTGAGTAATTTTGATCCATTGACTTGTTTTGTTATTTTAAGTATCTTGAATAACTACTTGAACAAATGGAAATATTTTACGGGTCCACAAATAGTTGGTTTTGTAGGTACTGGTTTATGGTGCTTGCTTACCCAGCAGACTGAATTTGTGAATAATTGATTTGGAAAACTCAGTCCTATGAAATTTGACCCTGTGGCCTAGTACTGGGGAACATAGAACAAAACACAGGTGTTGCTATCTCCAGATATAATGGAGAAATTGTTTTGATCACTACGAGATTTTAAAATTAGAATGTAGGTAGCTTTCCCTATACTTATTTTTGAAATTTCCCGACATTTATATTAAAGAAATTGTGGTTACTATTCTCTGGTATCCAAATAAGCAAAGACATCAGGTTTTTTGGTATGTTTAGAAAGAAAAAGAATCCATTATAACATCAATATCGGCTTCTATGTTTAATAAAAATTCAGTGACTAAACTGGCACTTGGCCTTGTTTAAATTGTTTACTTAATTTAATTAACATTTAAAAACAAGCATGTAAGGGCTTTATAAAATGAATCTTGTTACAAGTCTTCAGGGTATTGTAATTGCATTATTGTTCATGGAAATACTTTGAAAGTGTTAAAACTTTCTCATGTATTAATTTTTTTTCCTTGAGCATTTGTATTAATATATTCGTAGACTTTACCTCATTTGTGATAATCTGATCACTCCGAGATCTTTGATTAAGAAAAAAGTTTTTTAAAAAATCTGTTGCTATACTACTAGACCATAAGAACTTAAACCGATGTATGAAAGTCCATTCTGATATTTTAATATATATTGTTCTCTTTTATGGTATAGGATCTGAAAATACAAATTAATTTTCCACATTTTAAGGGTCAAACCCGTTGTTTAATTTAGAAAAGTGTATGTGCATATATGAATCTATGATTGCAAATGTGGTTAAGTTAAAAGATTTTCTGCTTAAAGAAATTAAAAGTTTTATACCATAACCTCCCTTGGTCCCTAAACTTTAAGTGCTATGGTTTGGAATAAATCCAAATAAAACCTGTTCAAATTTTGAGTAGATTTAAAATAATGCTTTAAGATTTGAAAATTACAGGTGGATACAGTGTTTAAGCAGTATTTAAAATTCCTGGTTTTAAAGTGTAAAGAAATAATCCTTAAATTACTATTCCCAACAGTTTAGATTTCAGTTTTTATAGATATAAATATATACATATGTAATCTTCCATAAATAAGAACAATTTAAATATTTGTGATTTCTTATTTCTTTTAAGATAATATATTAAATAATAAATTGGCTTGTTATTAGCTCAATTAAAAGTTTTTAAATTTTATATGTAAACAAAGAATTTAACAGGTCACTACTATTTTTATTTCCTTTATATTATCTTGGTCCTTTTGAAGTTTAGCTTAGTAGTGCTACTCTACCTCCTAATTTATTTAAATTACATGGAATGGTCAGCAGATATATTCTTATTTATTATCTTATCTTGGTGGTTGATTCTGCTAGTTTTTCACATAATTATGATCTTCGATTAACTTATGTCCATTGTCTTTCACAGCAAAGTTTTTATTTTTAGTCCTTGCTTTTCTTCTCGTCCTTAGGTGAATTTTTCATAGCTCAGGAGGCTTCTTTCTGTTTTGGAATTGATTGTTTGTCTCATTTTGGCTTCGTGGCTTAACTATATCCATTTTAGAGTGGGGTTTCCACTTCCTTTTTAGGAGGAAAGAGGGAAGGAGGGGCAGTTTGAGGTTTGTATCCCTTTTCTTGTGGTAGTACTCTAGCTTTTATTTAGTAAATTTCAGATGACTGGTTGGACGAGAGTGGAAAAGCAGTGTTTAAGGTTTTAACTGATGTCACTACTGCTAGATTTACAATGTAGCTTTTCAAATAAGTCTTCTCGTTTTTCTTTTACCTTCATCACAAATGTAATATACTAGTGATAGTTTTTATTTTCTTATTTTAGTGGCATGTACAGAAATGTACGATAATTACTATTTTGAGTTTATAAAATTGGCAAAATAATGGCTTTATTCAAATGATATTGCAGATATATTTCAGCTCATTATATGCACACATTCATGTGTATTTATAAAAAATTATAATTACGTATATTTATATATGCACATATACATACAAATAAATACTCCAGGTCATACTATTTACATTTTTTAATAAGAGTTGATATAGCACAATAATGATTGTTCTACTAAAGGTAATGAAGCTATCAGACTCTTCCTTCAGCCTCTCTTCTATCAAGGTTCAGTTTTAATTTGCCATTGATCATTGGTGGATGTTAATTTAATAAGTACCTTGGTTGTAGACATTTTGAGGTATTTCTGTAGTGGTCCAATACAAATAGAGGTTGCATCCCTAAAAAGAGGGTTTTTTTTGAACATTAAAAAGCCCTCTAACACAACCCTGTAAGTAAAAACTGAGAAGTGCAGCCTATATTTAGACCACGAATTATTTAAGAAAGTCAAATTGAACATGTTATGTATGAAGATGAGGGTGGGGCTGTCTGGGGCTCCAAACCTCAGGTGGATGATTTATGTCAGGCTGATAGTATAAAATGTGGAGTCTGTGAATTATACTCCTAGATAAGAGTCTGGAAATTATTTTGTGGACTTGTAAATTCTCTGTGGTTATTTGCAATGGTACTGTCAAAGAATGCTCAGACCACATAGCTTGACAAATATAAAAATTACATTGGAAAGTGATACCAGTTGTATATTTTGTGCTTTATAGAAGTTTCATTCCTGAAAAGTTGCATATAAATTTGTTGACTTACCTTTTCATTCCAGAGATAATTTTTTTTTAAAAAATTGAAAACCTAATGTTCCAAACAATTGCCCTTCTGTGGTAAATCTGAGGTAAATATAAATATGTTACTTTATTTTAAAAGGAAGATTGGGTAATCTTTCCAGTTTTTAAAAATAAATGCGATTTCAGTCGGTAGATTTTCACCTCCTCTTGTGCTCTCTGGGCTATGGGGACATTTTTCCTGGAAGTCAAATAGAACCTGAAATTTTAAAGTCTCAATCCCACTCAGCTCCTGTCCTAAGTAGTGCCATTTATCAGGACACATTTACTGATATCTTTGGTTCAGTTATTTTCTGTCAGGGTTTGTGAGTAGGCCCAAATTATTGAAGAGATAGTCTGAAAACTAATAAAATTATCTGGTTTTGGTAACTTTGATTTGTCTGGTTCTGAAAAATGTGAATATTCAAGGTGCAGCTAGGTAATCTAATAAGGTTTCTGGAACTGTAGATCACCTGTACTTCATTTGTGTAGGACAAAAAAACTTATTTAAGGAAACCAAGGATTTCAAAGCAATGAATAATTTTTGGCTAAATTCTTGTAGACAGCATTTTAAAAGTTGGGTTGGTTTACTGAAGAGGTTCTTAGTTCTTAATCTCAATCAACTTTTGATTCTCTGTTAAGGATAATAACATTTTGTTGAAGCTATAATCGTATACACTAAAGAAAAATTTGTTGAATTGTTTTTGAAGTGTACACTGGAGATCATTGAATTGCCAGAGGACCCTTAAGAGAACCCTTAATTTCATCTGACATTATACAGGGGGATGAAGATCTTCCTACATCTTCCTAGGTCTCCTTTCAAGTCTCTGAATTAACTAGGAGTCAAAGAAAAAAATGAACCTTATTTGAAGGCCTGCTTAGGCCTCCTCTGTTTTTGCATTTCTACATTTCTTCAATTTTTATTTCTAAAGAAATAAATGAAATTTCATTAGAGGCACGCCTTCCTTTTCACTGCTTCACACTTTACTGTGTTGTTCATTGGACATCATTTAATAGACTCACTGCTCATGCCCTGAACATGACAGTAGTATATGGAGTACTTTATAGGTAAAGATGTTCTACATCATTGAATCATTAAGCATTTATTAAGTGTCAGCTGTGTCCATGGGTACTGGTGATCCATTGTACAGGTATTATTCTTAATCTCAATTTCTCAATCATTTTTAAGTGCCTGTTATATATCAGGTACTCCTTAGGTTCTGTGTCTACAAAGTTAAATACCATTCTACAGAGATAAATGCCATTCTACTTTTTCCTTAGGCACTGGTTTCTGAACATGTTCAAACAAATGCATGTGTACTCCTTTCAATTTAAAATGCCTTTTTGTGCTCCCAAGAACACTTTTTGTCACAAAACTTGGGACCGTTTATATTAAAATTTATCTTAAACACCGATTATTGCTGCACTTATGAAGGAGGAGATTGCCAAAGGTTTCCATGAACTATTTTGCTTGAGAAATTTAATAATGGGGTAAGAATTGCCTATTTCTGTGCTCTTGGTACCTTTTGGGATCAGTGGAGGCACTCATAGTGTGTCTTGTTAGAACTCAGACTTAAAAGTCATTTCCAAGTTTTGATGTGATGTATGCCTACCATTATAGTACCTCTGTACATCCTGGAGGTATCTTGGTATAGTACTAATAGTCTATTATTTTCAGCTGTATTTACTTGCTAAAATGACTCAGTTGATATTCTTATTTACCAGTAGTTCAGTTGTTACCTTATGCTAGAATGCTAAAATTTCCACGAAATGATTTTAAAAATCTTAATCCAATTCCAATTTAGAAAAAGCTGAAAGGTTTGTCAAAGCAAGGAAAGAAATGTGAGAGAAAGTGATTATAATCTGTAGCCTGGGAGAAAGCAGTAAACCTTTAACATTTCATAGGTATTAAGTGAAATTAATGTAAAATTATGACCTTTAAGGTAAAGTACTGTTATATGGATATTTAGTAGCTGTCCCATGATAACAGGGCAGATGACTTAATTCCAGTTAACTTCTGTAAATCACTGTTGTTTGTAAATCATTGTTGTTTACAGCATTTTCTGTTAAATAATCGTAACGACTAACATTTATATGGCATTTATTATGTGCCAGGCATTGCACTATTATTATTTCATTTGATCCTCATAACAACCTTGGAAAGTAGGTACCATTATTATCCCCTTTATACAGCTGAGGAAACTGAGGCAAAGAGACTTGCACAGTGTCATGGAGATGTATTGTCTGAGACTGGTTCAGATTTAGATCTTTCTGACTCTAAGCCTGACACTCTTTCCATTGTGTGACTTAGCTGCTTTCATATTATGTACTAAATCAATTTAATGATGTTGGTAAAATTGAGAATTTCAGAAAAAATTAATTCTTGTTGCCATATTAAGTACCAGTGAATATAGTTCCAAGTGATGGTTTTAATAGATGACTTAAAATATAAATATGATTGATTAAAATACCACACTTTTTCTGGAATTGAAGCTGTTTTCATTGCTTTGCAGATGACTTAATCAGACAATACTGATAAAGCCTGTCAAGCAAGTTTCCTACTTTACTGAGTACACAGTATGGTTAAATGGTACATTGTGCAGTCTTAGCAGTCTGCTGTGAATGCCATCTGGGAGAGCAGAGTGAGAGAATATGAAAAGGGAAATCTATTTGAACACTGGGCGCCACTCCTGGAATGCTTGAGCAGTTAAAGTGGATCTTTTAGGACTAAAGCAGCAAACCATCTTTAAACTCAAGCTTCATTGCAAGTACAACTTTGGAAATTTTCATCAGGGATACATATATATATATATGTAAAAATATAGGTTGATTGAGACAAACCATTAAAACCTAGGAGGAGTGGCTGACTCAGGTCTAGAATATTTTTGTTTTATTTTTTGCTAACATTCCTTGATATGTAATTTTAAATTTGATTTTTTGGTATCGCTTGTGTGATACTTCTGATGAATTTATTTGGTGCCAAAGTAAGAGCAGTGCATTTAACAACCCCAGCGTTTTGCCATCTTTGGTAGATAAACTTCATAAGAAACATTGCTATCTCATAAACCTTTTTAAGTCTTTAGTGAGAATGACAGTGAGAAGCACTACGTGGAAAGACAGTTTTCTAAATAATGCGAATTGTAGCAAAAAGTATTTGAATTAGTGCACATTTTACCCTGGGCACCATTCAAATGATTGAAAATTTGTGTATGGGTAAGGGAGATTAGAAAGCAAAATTACCACATACCTTATTTATCATTGGATGTTACTTATTTGTATGTCAAGTTTGTAGCTTTGTATAGCAGCTTTCTTTTATGTGTGCCTTTTTTTTTTTTCTCTGAGTTAATGTATTAGCCCATTGGAAGCCATGGTAAACATGAGCCATCTGATCCCTTTGTCATTAGACTGGCCTTTATTTGTTGTTGCTTAGATGTTTCCATAGTGTCTGACTCTGTTACCAATTTGGGGTTTTCCTAGCAGAGATACCTGAGTGGTTTGCCTTTTCCTTCTTCAGCTCATTTTAAAGATGAGGAAACTGAGGCAAAATGGTTAAGTGATTTGCCTTGTTATCACCTGCTAGTAAATGTCTGAGGCTGAATTTGAACTCAGGACTTCCTAATTCCAGGCCTCACACTCTATCCACTGTGCCACTTAGCTGCCCTTGTGGCCTGGTTTTTAACATCTGTGGCTACAGGTCTAAATAAAAATGAGACTTTTCTATGTTTTAGCTTTTCTTTGGACAAAAAGCTATCTTATCAGAAAGCTGAAGTAACTTAGCCAGGTCCGTAACTGGAGGAATTAATAACAGAAACTTTTGTGGACACCAGGAAATCAATTAAACAGGGCAATTGAGGTAATAAGGACCATATATATGATAAGTCCCAGCCACCTGGGTTTTATTAGGCTGCTTGATACTTTGATCACAATATTATGTCAAGGCTTGTATACTTAAATTGCTAAGGTTCCTTGTCATCTCAGTGTTTTAGACTTTTAATTTGATGTAATTCCAAGAGGACTTAGGAGAAAAGGAAATCTTGCTCACTACAAGTGAATTCTAAAGGAGGTGAGGGTTAAGCACAACAGTTATTCTTACTTTAAAACCAAGAGCCTGTTAAAAGATTAAAAGCTTGCCAGTAGACCATTTGGGCAAGTTCAGTTGACCATGCTTCTTTCTCCTTTTTTGAGTTTTATTTGTGTCTTTTGAGTAATAGTCAGTATTTTGTATCATTATATATGAGTGTATTACGTAGAACCAAACATCTAATGGAACTGAATGAATGAATGTGAGGTTTCATGAGGGTACAGTATTGCCATTTATTTAGTGTTACTTCAAATGGCAGTAAGTGGTTTTGACAAATTTCTTTGAGGCATTATGGAACAGATTTAGTTTCCTTAATAGTTAATACCTGAATTATAGTGATCGCAGAATTTAATATACTTTGATAAACTGTCTTGTTTTAACTTTGAACTTGAAATGTGGGTGTTTAAGCCCAATGTTTCCTTCTGATTAATGCTGATAAATGGAAATAGTGTGGTGATTTAATAGTACAAAGCATTAAGAGTAATTTTTTCTTATTGATAAAATCTTGCATGTAGTCTTCCTTCAGAGATATTAAATGGTTTTTCAAATTGAATTTCTCATACATAATGATACTTTTATTAGTTTTGCAAAGTAAATATTCCTAGAAAATAGGAGGCTGAGAAAAAATACAATATATGTATAGGTCCAGTGTGATTAAAATGCACTTTTGAAAAGTTATGTATTTATAAAGTTGTTGTTTTTTTGTTTTTTACTATTTAAACCATTTCCCTACTGATTCGCTATTTTCAGTGTATTTTACTTTACTTTCTTGTGGAATTTCAGTTGACTAATAGCTCCTCACAGCTTGTTTCTCTGTGTATGGAGTTGTGAAGTAGTTCTCGTTACATGGTCTGGTAGATAGGGTACGGTAAAGATTGACTTCTAAGTCCCAGTTAGCTAGGTTCATATCTTAACTTTACTACTACTCATGAAGTGTTTTAGGGGAAGTTATTTAACTTTTTTTAGGTGATTTGTAAAATGATGAATCCATATTAGATAACCTCTAAAGGCCCTCTCCCAGTTCTAAGTGTATGATTCTATGTTCTCTATAAAACATATACTAAGAGAGTCAAGGAGTAGAAATTTTCATTTGATATGCAAGTAATTGAATTCCTAATAATGTTCTTTCCCTCATATATTTAAAGTCTCAGTACTTTTTTGTTAAAAAACAAAACAACTTGTACTAAAATTTAAACCAATGCTAGCGTCTCTCTCTCTCTCTATATATATACTCTGTCAGTACAAAATTTGGGATGTATTACTGTGCTAATATGTTTGTACGTTATAAAAATTATACAAAACTAGAAGTTTAAAAAGGTGAAATAAACAATATTTTCAGTTTTTGCTTTTAATGATACAAAACCCTTTTTGCTCTCATTTTAGAAAATTATTGTTAATAATGTACTGTATATAACATGTGACTGTCTGGCACACGGCCCAAATGAGGTTGCTTATTTCTGTATATTTACTATTAACAGAGCTTTTTTTTTTTTTAAACAAATCCTTAAAACTGAGTAGTTTGACAGATACTTTTCTAGTGACTGTCTAATGTGAGTTATCACATTAATAGTAATAAATAGTAACTAATTAGTAATCATGATTATTTCTCTTTTAAGAAATCCTTCTGTTTGTTTTTGGGGATAAGGGTAGATTATACAATTTTTGAAAATGATTGATTTTTCATATAATTTAGTCAATGTAAATAGCTTAGCATATGAATTTCAGTACTGAAAAGACTTCCTCTCAATAATAAATGAGCCACTGCCATGTGGTTATTTGGGGGAAGAGGTAATGAATTTTCCCTTGGGCTTTGGGTTGTGATTGTAACATGGGTTAGCTGGTGTAGAAACTCTGAATAATTAGTGTCTTCAGTTTCATAGATGCAGAAGGGAAGAAGCTGACAGCAGTTATGAGTAGTGGTGATAATGGGTGAAGGAGATAGTGGAATTGGCAATGTCCATGATTTTGTATTGAGTATGCATTTTGATAATAAAAACCTAACTTTGCTTCATTTTTAATCAAAAGTAGCTGTTTTTCAATAATTACAGTAAATTTTGAGATGAAGGGGTAGGCAAGTAGGAACAGATAATCAGGCATTTATGGGAATTTTGATGTTTTGTGGGATAAAATTGAGAACTGTTGTCCTTGGAAATAAGGAATGAGTTTTAAGGATCTTAAATGTCATTTAACCCATCCCTCTACTTTTTACAGTTGAACAAAGCAAAGATCCAGTGAAGTTAAATCTAAGGTCATACACATAAAACAGCAGAGCTAGGATTTGAACCTCAAACTTTTGACTTCAAATCCAACACTCTTTTCCACTGAACTATGCTGCAACATGTCTCAAGATTCATGATTTGACAGATAGCGTTTACTTTAGTACAGGATTTTAGGAAATTTAGAGAGGAGGTAGACATTCAACTTGTAGTATATTAAACACTTACTAGAGAAATATTACGGTACTTGTTCAATAGAGGTTTGAGGAAGACCTACCCTTTTCCTTATTTTTGAGGAAATGAAGCTGGTAGAATAAAATACCAGAGACATCCAGTGAAAATTTTAGGGAGAGTACGCACATTTCTATAAGGAGCTATGAACATATGTTTATGTGCAGTGTATGTGCTCTGTGGTAAAAGGCATGAATAGGCAAACAGTAACATTCTAAGATCAGTGCCAAATGTGTGTGTGTGTTCGTTTGCCCTTTGTTTCTGAGGAAGACCATGCGATCAGAGAAATAATGACATGACTTGCCCTTGACTTTGTTTTGAGTGAGGGAGGGCTGTGCAGGTCACCAGCCTCACTTCTCCTCCAGAGCCATCTGCATCCAGGGACCAGATATTCATCAGGATGACTGGAGATGACCCAGGATGAGGCAATTGGCGTTAAGTGACTTGCCCAAGGTGACACAGCTAGTGAGTGTCAAATGTCTGAGGTGAGATTTGAACTCAAGTCCTCCTGACTTCTGCACTGGTGCTCTATCTACTGCACTACCTAGCTGCCCCAAAATGTATATTATATGTATACTATGCCAGATGTATACTATAAAGGCAGTAAGTGCATAAGGGAAGTGAATAAGTGAGATTTGAAGAGGAAAGGATTTGTTTAATAGTGTTATTAAAGAAGCTTTCCTAGAAGGACAAGCACGTTCTTGGTCTTAAAATGAAGGAAAATAACATCTGGAGATACTGGGGAAGGGATTATGATTCTGGGCATGAGCAAAATGGAATATGGAAATACATGGTGGTCAAGATGAGATCAGATGTCCGTGTGTATTTTAGCTTTGGCTACTATTTAGAGTATGAAATATGAATGTAAAAAAAGTAGGCTAAAGCCAGATTGCAAAGACTTTGAATGTTAGGCTAAAGAGAATTAGTTCCATTATTAGGTTAATGTGGTGTATGGAATATTGTATTTAGGTGTCACATTTTAGGTGTATTAGAGTATGAATTAGAGTGTATCCAGAAGAGATTAGCCAACGTGAAGAGGTAGAAAGACTGGTTGAAAAAACTGAGAATATTTAGCTTGGAAAAGAAAGTTTAGATAGGTAGTGGATAGATTGAATACCTGTGATTCAGAAGACCTGAATTTGAATCCTGCCTTAGACACTCGCTCTGAGAACCTGGCCAAGTCACTTAACTTTTCTCAGCTTCGGTTTTCTCATCTCTAAAATGGGATAATAAGAACATCTACCTCACAAAATTATTTTGAAGATTAAATGAAATAATATAAAATACTTTGCAAAGTGCTCTATAATTACTGGTTGTGGTGATGGTAGTGGTTGTTATTATGTAATTGTCTTCAATGTTATAGTTGTCTTCAAGTATTTGATGTATTATCTTCTGGAAGAATTGCTTTTATTTAGCTCCAGGGAACTAGAATTAGTGGATAGAAGTTGTAGAGACAACTTTTGATTTAATATGAGGAGAAAAAATCTACCAAACCATTCTAAACCTCCAGAAGTGGAGTAGAATGGACTGCAAAGCAGAATTCCAGTAACTCTCTAGCAGAGGCCTAACACTTGTTAGAGATTTTATTTTCATTCATTCATTCATTCATTCATCCATTCATTCATTCATTTATTTATTTATTTACCTATTTATTCATTCATTCATTCATTTACCTATTTATTTATTTATTCATCTATTTATTTATTTATTTAACTTTTTACATTCATTTTCACAAAATTTTGGGTTCCAAATTTTCTCCCCTTTTATCCCCTCCCCCCACCCCAATACACCAAGCAATCTAATTTTCCCTATCTCCAATCTGCCCTCTCTTCTGTCATCCCTCCCTTCTCTTGTCTCCATCTTCTCTTTTCTCCTGTAGGGCCAGATGACTTTCTATTCCTCCTTAACTGTATGTCTTCTTTCCTAGTTACAACAACAATATTAAACAGTTGTTCCTAAAACTTTGAGTTCCAAATTCTCCTCATCCCTCCCTCCCCACCCATTCCCTTTGGGACAGCAGGCAATTCAATATAGGCCATATCTGTGTAGTTTTGCCAATGACTTCCCTGATAGTCGTGTTGTGTAAGACTAACTGGATTACCATCCCTCCTAACCTGCCCCTCATTGTTTCTCTTCTGTCTTTTGATCCTGTCCCTCCCCAAGTGTTGACTTCAAATTGCTCCCTCCTCCCTTTGCCCTCCCTTCCCATCATCCCCCCCCTTGCAATACCTCTTTCTCCCCCACTTTCTTATACTGCAAGATAGGTTTTCATACCAAAATGAGTGTGCATTTCACTCCTTCGTTTAGTCAAATGTGATGAGGGTAAACTTCTTGTTTTTTTGTTTTTTTTTTCTCAGCTCTCCTCTTTTTCCCTCCACTAAGAAAAACTCTTACCTGCCTCTTAAATGACATATAGTTACCCCCTTCCCTTTCCCTCCCCCTACATTTCTCTCTCACCATTTACCCTAGTTTCTTTTAAGGTATGGTCCCATCCTATTCAGTTCAATCTGTGCTCTCTATCTCTGTATGTGTGTGCATGTGTGTATGTGTGTGCATGCGTGTACATGTGTATGTGTGTTCCCACCAACTACCCAGATACTGAAAAGTTTTAAGTTACAAATATTGTCTTTCCATGTAGGAATGTGAACAGTTCACTCATGGTAAGTCCCTTAAGACTTCTCTTTGCTGTTTACTTTTTCATGCTTCTTCTCATTCTTGTGTTTGAAAGTCAAATTTTCTTTTCAGCTCTGGTTTTTTCATCAAGAATGATTGAAAGTCCTCTGTTTCATTGAAAGACCATATTTTCCCTTGAAGTATTATACTCAGTTTAGCTGGGTAGGTGATTCTTGGTTTGAGTCCTAGTTCCTTTGCCTTCTGGAATATCCTATTCCACGCCCTTCGATCCCTTAATGTAGAAGCTGCTAGATCTTGCGTTATCCTGATTGTATTTCCACAGTACTGGAATTGTTTCTTTCTAGCTGCTTGTAAGATTTTTACCTTGAGCTGGGAGTTCTGGAATTTGGCCACAATGTTCCTAGGAGTTTCTCTTTTTGGATCTCTTTCAGGTGGTGATCGATGGATTCTTTCAATACTTATTTTGCCCTCTGGTTCTAGAATGTCAGGGCAGTTTTCCTTGATAATTTCATAGAAGATGATGTCTAGGCTCTTTTTTTGATCATGGCTTTCAGGTAGTCCCATAATTTTTAAATTGTCTCTCCTGGATCTATTTTCCAGGTCAGTTGTTTTTCCCATGAGATATTTCACATTCTCTTCCATTTTTTCATTCTTTTGGTTTTGTTTGGTGATTTCTTGGTTTCTCATAAAGTCATTAGACTCCATCTGTTCCATTCTAATTTTGAGAGAACTGTTAAATTCAGTGAGCTTTTGAGCCTCTTTTTCCATTTGGCTCATTCTGCTTTTGAAAGCATTCTTCTCCTCATTGGCTTTTTGAACCTCCTTTGCCAATTGGGTGAGCCTATTTTTCAAGATGTTAATTTCCTCAGCATTTTTTTGGGTCTCCTTTACCAAGGTATTGACCTGTTTTTCATACTTTTGTTGCATCTCTGACATTTCTCTTCCCAGTTTTTCCTCCACCTGTCTAACTTGCTTTTCAAAATCCTTTTTGAGCTCTTCCAGGGCCTGAGCCCACCCACCACCCCCCTGGGGTGTCTGGGGTACTGAGGCCCCGCCCTCCACGTCTTTCCCTGATGGCAAGAATACGTCCTCATCTTCGTCAGATCCGAAGGTCGGGATCATTTGCATTTGTTGGAAAAAACTCTCTAAAGTCTTATTTTTCTTCCCTTTTCTAGGCATTTTCCCAGCCAGTTACTTGACTTCTGAGATTCCTTTCCACCCCCGCCTGGATCCGTCCAGGTAGTGCTTGGCCTCTGAGATTTAAATGGGCTTTCCTCCTGCTGGCTGTCAATCAGTGAGCTTTAGTTCAGGTGCTGGGGTGGGGCCAGGGCTGCCTCCGAAACTCTGATCCCTCGGGGGCTTTATGCAGAGACTTTCAGGAATGTAGCGGGTGGGGGCGGGGTGGGGGGCCCGCCTCCCAATCTCAGCTCCCCTGGGGGTCCCGAGCAGAAGCCTTCAGCAACAGAGCGGGGTGGGGGCTGGGCCGTCTCCCAGGCTCAGCTCTGTCAGGTTTTATGCGGGAATCTTCAGTAATGAAGATCCTGCCTGCTGCTGGGGGATTCCTGAGTCCTGGGCCGCTGCTGCCTCAGCCGCCGCCCACACCTCTGCCGCTTCCTGCCCCCGCCGCTTCCTCCCGAGGGGGCCCGAGTCATGGAGACGCCCTGGCTTCCCCTCTCCTTCAGCCCAGCCTCTCTCACTGACCTGCTTCTGTGGGCAGAGGGACTTTCCCGGCTGCTGGAGCTTCCGTCTCTGAAGCCTGCTCTGATCAGCTTCTCTGGGGCCCCGGCCAGGGCAGCGCTGGGGGTCGGGTTTACTTTCTGGGGCGCGCCGGACCCTGGGGACGGGTCTTCAGGGCTCCCTGGAACGGAAATCTCTTCCACTCTGCTTCTGCACACCTCGTATTCACCCAGAAGTTATGGGGGACTCTTTTTACATTAATTCTATGGGCTTTGGTTTCGGAGCTCGTAAACGTGCGTCCTTCTACTCTGCCATCTTGGCTCCGCCCCCTCTAGAGATTTTATTGTAGAGAAAATTCCTACTGTACATGATAAAAGAATTTTTTTTCTGTGATTCTAATCTTCATTCAATTGAATAAGTAATCCATCTAGGTTTAAATAAAAAATTACAAATTTTATAGTGATTTACCATTTTGATATTTTTTTACGTGCATTATCTCATTTTATTATCATAATTCTGAGAGAGAAAGTGGTGATTGTAACTATTTTACCTAGGAGGATAGGCTCAAAGAGGTGATTTGATTTAAGTTCATAAAGCTCTTAAGAGGCAGTTTTTCTGTTAATAGTGTGCTTTCTGATATATGAAACTGACTTCCTTTGCATTTTTTTTTTTTAAACTGTTAACCCAGGCTAAGCTAAGGCATTGTTCCTTGTTAGTCCAATCTGATATCACCCATTTGTTATCCCATTTTTAGGGATGGGCAAGATCAACTCCATTTTCCCATGTAATACATTTTTTCCTTTCTCATTGAAATTTCTTGCTTGACTGTCATGGAGGAAAACTTCTTAGAATAAATATTTTCCTTTGACTTGGGAGCTCTGGAATTTCACTGTAATTTTCCTGGGAAGTTTCAGTTTGCAATCTCTTTCTGGCGGTGCTCAGTGGATTCTTTCAATTCCTATTTTACCTTCTGGTTCTAGGATTTCAGGGCAGTTTTCCTTGTTAATTTTTTGAAATCTTAAATATTTCCTTGATTTATTTTTCAGGTCAACTGTTTTTCTGATGAAATATTTCACATTTTCATCTTTTTTGCCCCATTCTTTTGACTTTGTTTTATTTTTTCTTGACATCTCCTAGTCATTAACTTCTACATGCTCAATTCTGATTTTTAAGGAATTATTTTCGTTAGTGAACTTTTGCATCTCTTTTCCATTTGGCCAGTTCTCCTTTTTAAGGAGTTATTTTTCATAAGTGAAGTTTTGCACCTCTTTTTTCTGTTTGACCAATTATATTTTTTTCGGTAATTTTCCCCCTTTGCCTCTTTTACCAAGCTGTTAATTGTCTTTTCATAATTTTCTTCCTTTGCTCTCATTTCTTTACCTAATTTTTCTCTCCTCTAACTTGATTTTGAAAATAAATTTTTTTTTTAGCTCTTCTAGGAATTTTGTTGGGCTTGTGTCCACTTCACATTTTTTTCTTTGAGTCTTTGCTTATAACTGTTTTGATTTTATTGTCTTCTTTTGATTTTATGCCTTGATCTTCCCTGGCCCCTATAGTAGCTTTTTATGGTCATATTCTTTTGTGATTGTTTGCTCATTTTCTCACACCACTTTTCAATTTCAAACTTTATGTTAAATGGGGTCTGTTCCTGCTGTTGGGGAAGGAGGAGGGACATTGTCTCAAGCTTTCAGGCCTTTTTACACTGCTGTTTTCAGAGCTACTGGAAGTTTTTGGTGTTTCCAAGGTGGTGAGATCTGGGGAGAGGTGTGGTCACTACTCTCTTGGTTTTTACTCTTGTCCTTAACCAGGAAGGGCCCTTAATCCTTGGGATTACAATCAGTATTGCTCCTCAGGAACCCTCCACTGGGAAGTGATACTACTATTCCTCAGGCTCCCTTATTTTTGACCAAAAGCAATATTGCTCCTGCTCTCTCTTGACTCAGAGTTCCTTACTACGCTTGAATTAGGACCCATAAATGGTATAAGCATTTGCCAAATAACATCTGGTCCTGAGTCTAGTGCTGGCACTCTGGTCTGCTGTAATCTCTTTCTGACCATTTGTTTGCTGGGTCCACTTACCATCTCTGGCTTGAGAGCTCCCACCACTGACAGTTTATCTAGATGAACTCAGGGCCACCCTCCACCTCTGTGTTACAAATCTCTCTTTCTGACCTTCTCATTTGTCTTGGGCTGGAAGATTATCTCACTTTGAACTTTTGAGTTCTTTCTTTATGGTTCAATCTTGGCTCCACCCCAGGATGTTTGTTTTGCATGAACTAGTTTTTCCCGGTATTATCTCTGTCTCTCTCCTGCCCTCCCCTTCCCTTCCTTAGTTCCATATATTTCCACACCAGATTTTATCTGTGTCTGTGTGTTTAACACTCCTTTCTTCTGTGTCAGAGTTTCATCTGACGACTCTTCACCACTTTCTCCATATTTGTATGTTTTTCACATCTATTCAAATTACGAGAAATACCAAGTCTGCCCTCCTTGCCCATTCTTCTTGCCACTAGCGTATTGCTTTTATCCTCCCTTCCCTTTTCAAGCCCTCAGAAGAGGTTAGAGCCTCTGGTTTTCTCTCAAGGCCCTTTAAAGACACTAAAATTCTAGAATGTCATTTGTTTCTTCTTTCTCTATTAGAATGTTAAAATTACCTTATAATTAGCCTTTCTGGTTGCTTAAATAAATTTTCCAAGTTTTCTCTTCACTCCTGTCTTTGTATTTCAATGTTCTTGTTTAACTATGATCAGAAAAGCTTACAAATCCCCATTCCACTAAAAGTGTCTTCTGTCTCTCCTTTCTACTATTATATTCAATTTTTTAGGATGAGTTATTCTTGGTTGTAAAACTAAATTTTTTGCCTTTTGGAATATTGTATTCTGGGATCTTTTTTTCAAATATTTATCAAAGAAGGATGTGTGTATGTGTGTGTATTTCAAGAAACACTTTAAATAGAAAACTCATACTGAATTAAAATAAGGGGCTACAGCAAAAATCTTACTACCTCAACTGAACTTTAAACACCCCCCCCCCCCAAAGGCAGCATTTATTGTTTTAGACAAAGAAATAGCAAAAATAAACTTAACTGGAGGCAGAGCCAACATGGTAAAATATCAGAAAGTACAGTGAGCTTCCCTCTTACCCATAAAAATTCTTCTAAATGGAGCCAGAAAATATAGCCGACTGAAATCTGATCAGGAATTCTGGAAGAAATTCAGTGAATCATTTTTCCGGGCCAGATAGGGATAGGGAGGCAGAGAGAGAAGTCTGTGGACACTAAGGACAAAATCTGGCCAGGAGCATCCAGCTCAAGCCTTCTCTCCAGCCCCAACATAAAATTCAAAGCAAGAAAGGTTGGAAGAATAAGCAAAGACTCTGGCCACTAAAAAAGTATTCTAGTGATAAAGAGACACTGAAGAAAGGCCCAAGTGTGGAAGAAGATAATGGCACCAAATTGTCTACAAGAAAAGGACTGCATGGGTGCAGATTGAACTAGAAAAGCAGGAAGAAATGATTCAAAGAATTTTTTTTAAAGCTCAGTGTTTTTTAAAAATAAAATGGAAACACTGGAAGAAAAAATTGGAAACAAACTACAGAAGAAAGAATTGAAAAGGACATTTCAGTAGAGTGACACAAGAGATATAAAACCTTGCCCAAACAGCAAATTCCCTGAAGATTAAAATGGACCAGATAAAAGCCATTGACTACATGTGCAAAATTACTTGACTAAAAAAAGACAGTGTGATCTTTCTCATAGCAAAAACAAGTATTCTAGAGAACAGACTTAGTACAGAAAATTTGAGTATTGGTGTACTACCTGAAATCTTTGGCCAAAAAAGGAAGCCTCCACATCTTATTTCAAGAAATTGTAAAAGAAAGCTGCGCAGGTATCTTAAATCCATAAGACAGTGTAATCACCCCCGAGAGAGAGAGAGATGGAGACAGAAAGAGACGGAGACAGAATCAGAGACAGAGAGAAACAAATTCACTAACTCTCTGGAACATTATAGCCCAAATCTACAGATTCTCAAAGATGGATTGCAGGCAGCCACAAACAAGAATTCAGGTTCTGAGGAACTGCTGTCAGGATCATGCATAATTTAGTATCCAGCACTTTTAAAGGAATAAAGAACTTAGACTACAGTTTTTCTGAAGACAAGACTTACAGGCAAGAGTAGCTTACCTAACCACATTTAGTATAGTACTATAAAGGGGGAGATGATGAAATTTAATGCAATAGAAGATTTCCAACTATTTTTGATGAAAACACTAAAGCCGAGTAGAAACTTTGAAATGCAAATGCTCAAGTCAAGAGAAACAAAAAGTTACTGTAAGTCAGCAACCATATGGGACTACATGATGATTAACTCTACAATGGGGAGATGCTACATGTCTATTCCAAACCCTGCTATCATCAGGGATCATAGAGGAAGTCTAATTAGAGAGAAGACATGAGAATCTTGATCTTAAATGAAGAATGGAATTGGGCAAGAGAAATAAAATATATTGGAGCTGGAAAAGGAAGAGAGGGTAAAGGAAAATTTTCCCACATAAGGCACACAAGTAGAAATCTATATAAAAAGGGGAAGGAGAGGGGGGATTGGTTGACATTTGAACCTCACTCTCACCTGACTGGTTAAAAAAGGTACGAACACACATACATTGCCATTGAAGAAACGATTTAAAAATCTGGGTACTAAATAACTTAATCATGAAAAATTGGTGCGTCAAAGAACAAAGCACCATAGCATGCCATAATTTTGGGTATGTAATTTAAAGCATTACTTTAGATAAAAATTTCTATCTCCAGACTCATTTATTAGTGGAAGACAGAACTGTATATGCAACTTAATCCAGAAAAGCAACGTATTTAAAAAAAAAGATGAATATACATTTAAAGAAAAGGAGATGAAGAAAATAGAAAACAAATTTATTGGATTAATAAAACTAGGAGCTGGATTTTTCAAAAAGCCAATGCAGTAGAAAAACCTTTAATTAATTTGATTTTTTTTTTAAAAGACAGAGATGTGAACAGTAAAACCATAGACCTCTTTCAGGACTGCACAGATCAAGACTAAAAAACAAGAAAGAAAGAAGTTCATGACTTGAATGCAATTTCATTCTATTTATTTATTTATTCATCCACTCATTTATTTATTAATTTAACTTTTTACATTCATTTTCACAAAATTTTGGGTTCCAAATTTTCTCCCCTTTTCTCCCTTCCCCTCACCCCAATACGCCGAACATTCTAATTTTCCCTATCACCAGTCTGCCCTCTCTTCTATCATCCCTCCCTTCTCTTGTCCCCATCTTCTCTTTTGTCCTGTAGGGCCAGATGACTTTCTATTCCCCATTACCTGTATTTCTTATTTCCTAGTAGCAACAATACTAAACAATTGTTCCTAAAACTTTGAGTTCCAAATTCTCCCCATCCCTCCCTCCCCACCCATTCCCTTTGGGAAGGCAGGCAATTCAATATAGGCCCTATCTGTGTAGTTTTGCAAATGACTTCGATAATAGTCATGTTGTGTAAGACTAACTATATTTCCCTCCATCCTATCCTGTCCCCCATTGTTTCTCTTCTGTCTTTTGATCCTGTCCCTCCCCAAGTGTTGACTTCAAATTGGTCCCTCCTCCCATTACCCTCCCTACCATCATTCCCCCCACACACTTGCTTATCTCCTTCTCCCCCACTTTCCTGTATTGTAAGATAGGTTTTCATACCAAAATGAGTGTGCATTTTATTCCTTCCTTTAATTGAATGTGATGAGGGTAAACTTCTTGTTGTTTTTTTTCTCAGCTCTCCTCTTTTTCCCTTCATTAAAAAGTCTCCTGCTTGCCTATTGAATGAGAGATAATTTACCCCATTCCATTTCACCCTTTTTTCTCCCACTACATTACTCTCTCATCATTTACCTTAATTTCTTTTAAGATATGGTCCCATCCTATTCAATTCACTCTGTGCTCTCTGTCTTTGTGCGTGCGTGCATGTGTGTATGTGCACGTGTATACGTGTGTGTGTACGTGTGTGTGTATAATTCCACCAACTACCCAGATACTGAAAAGTTTTAAGAGTTACAAATATTGTCTTTCCATGTAGGAATGTAAACAGTTCACTTTTGGTAAGTCCCTTATGACTTCTCCTTGCTGTTTACTTTTTCATGCTGCTTCTCATTCTTGTGTTTGAAAGTCAGATTTTCTCCTCAGCTCTGGTTTTTTCATCAAGAATGCTTGAAAGTCCTCTGTTTCATTGAAAGACCATATTTTCCCTTGAAGTATTATACTCAGTTTAGCTGGGTAGGTGATTCTTGGTTTGAGCCCTAGTTCCTTTGCCTTCTGGAATATCCTATTCCACGCCCTTCTATCCCTTAATGTAGAAGCTGCTAGATCTTGCGTTATCCTGATTTTATTTCCACAATACTGGAATTGTTTCTTTCTAGCTGCTTGCAATATTTTCTCCTTGACCTGGGAATTCTGGAATTTGGCCACGACGTTCCTAGGAGTTTCTTTTTTTGGATCTCTTTCAGGTAGTGATCGATGGATTCCTTCAATACTTATATTGCCCTCTGGTTGCAGAATATCAGGGCAGTTTTCCTTGATAATTTCATGGAAGATGATGTCTAGGCTCTTTTTTTGATCATGGCTTTCAGGTAGTCCCATAATTTTTAAATTGTCTCTCCTGGATCTATTTTCCAGGTCAGTTGTTTTTCCCATGAGATATTTCACATTCTCTTCCATTTTTTCATTCTTTTGGTTTTGTTTGGTGATTTCTTGGTTTCTCATAAAGTCATTAGACTCCATCTGTTCCATTCTAATTTTGAGAGAACTATTCTCTTCAGTGAGCTTTTGAACCTCTTTTTCCATTTGGCTAATTCTACTTTTGAAAGCATTCTTCTCCTCATTGGCTTTTTGAACCTCTTTTGCCAATTGAGTGAGCTTATTTTTCCATGTCTTATTTTCTTCAGCATTTTTTTGGGTCTCCTTTACCAAGGTATTGACCCGTTTTTCATGCTTTTCTTGCATCTCTCTCATTTCTCTTCCCAGTTTTTCCTCCACCTGTCTAACTTGCTTTTCAAAATCCTTTTTGAGCTCTTCCATGGCCTGAGCCCACCGGACATCCACCTGGGGTGTCTGGGATACAGAGGCCCCGCCCTCCACGTCTTTCCCTGATGGTAAGAATAGTTCCTCGTCATCAGAATTGAAAGGCAGGAACATCTGCACCCCATCAAAATAGCTCTCTATGGTCTTATTTTGCTTCCTTTTTCTGGGCATTTTCCCAGCCAGTTACTTGACTTCTGAGATTCCTCTGCACCCCTGCCTAGATCCGTCCAGCTAGTGCTTGGGGTCTGAGATTCAAATGCTGCTTCCCAGTCTCAGGGCTGTCCGTGGTGGGAGCGGCTGCTATTCAATGTGAGCTTAAGTTCTGGTGCTTGGGTGGGGGCAGGGCCCCCTCTCAGGCTCAGTTCCTTCAGGGGCTTTATGCAGAGACCTTCAGTAATAGAGCGGGTCGGGGCAGGGCTGCCTTCCAGGCTCAGCTCCTTCAGGTGGTTTATGCAGAGACCTTCAGTAATGAAGATTCTGCCTGCTCGGGGAGTCCCGGGGGCTGCCGCTGCTGCCTCTGCCGCTGCCTCTGCCTCCCGAGGGGCCCGAGTCACGGAGACACCCCTCTCTCCTCTCGGCCAGCCCAGATGTCTCTCTCACTGACCTGTAGCTCCTGTGGGTGGAGGGACCTTCCGGGCCACCGGAGGTTTCGTCCCTGAAGCCTGCTCGGATCTGCTCCTCTGGGGCCACCAGGCCAGGGCAGGGCAGTGGTGGGCTCCGCTTTCCGGGGCACGACGGACCCTGGGGACGGCTCTCCAGGGCTCTCTGGAACAGAAATCTTTTCCACTGTGTTTCTGCGCGCCTTGCAGTGATCCAGAATTTGTGGGGAGTTCTTTTTGTAGGAAATATATGGGCTGTGGGTTCGGAGCTAGCATACGTGAGTCTTTCTACTCTGCCATCTTGGCTTCACCCCCTTGAATGCAATTTTAGAAAAGTTAGGAATGATCGCTCGATCTCTGATCTTTCATCAAAAAAATTTACAACAAATGTGGGATATCATTAAAAACTTTTCCCAATTATTTGCCCTTAAAATCAACTACCTAAAATTGAGGAATATTTGCAAATATGTAAAATGCTCAGATTAACAAAATAAGGAACAGAGAATTTGAACAGCCTAATATAGAAAAAGAAAGTAAACAATCCATAAATCACCTTTCCGGAGAGGGTAGAGGAGAAAGATGGATTTACGTGCACATTCCATAAAAAGCTAAAAGAATTAATTACACTATTGCATAGGTTGCCAAAATAGAAAAAGAAGTGATTTCTACCAATATTTGTATATGCCTTTATTTTTTATATTTCTTGTAAGCAAAAGATTGTAGGGTTTTATTTTGTTACCCAATTTGTCATTCTTTTTTGTTTTATTGAATTGTTTAGTCTATTTACATTTAAAACTATGAGGGGTAGGTTTACATTCCTCCATCTGTTTATAATATTGGGCTTTTTTCCAAGTTACGGTTTTTCTGCCTCTTATGTATACATAGTACTATGTTCTTTTGGTTACTTTGCCTTAATTCTTTTTTAGGTGACCCTATTCCTATTGGTTCTCTCCTCACTCTTGCTTCTTTGCTGCTTTGTTACTCCTTTTCCTTTGGAGTTTTGATTTGTTTCTTTTGCTTTATCAAGTTACATAATTTTTCTTATTTTCCCCAGTCCTCTATCTTTTTACTCATGTGATGAGCCACTACCAAATTTTATGTTACAAGTATGTAAGTGCATATGTGCATACACAGGTAATGGGAACAAAGTAGAAAACTTTCCAATAAGATCAGGGGTAAAGCTAAGAGCTCCTTTGTCACTACTACTATTATAGAGCTAGAAATTCTAGCTATAACAATAAGATAAGAAAAAAAAAATTGAGTTAATAAGCTTAGATAAATAAGAAACAAAGCTTTGATTTTTGCAATTGGTGGAGAATCAACTGAAAATTAATTGAAACAATGACTTAGTTAATATTTCAGGATCAAAATGTCTTTTGTGTGTTTAACCAAGAATCCCCAGCAGGAGGAAAGGAAAATTATATTTAAAATAACTACAGAACAACCAGTAGAAGAAACACATGGGAGCTAATAAATATCAGTACGAAACACTGTTAATTTTGAAAGTACATTCTTGAATACCTTGAAATATTAATTGCTCATGGATAGGGTGAGCCAGTATAATAATGGTGACCATACTATCTTGAATTAGTTTAGTTATTCATTGTCATACCCATCAAACTACCAAAGGCTTATTCTGTAAAATTAGGAAAAAAATGTGAAATTCATATGGAGGAACAAAAGCTCCTAGACAATTAAGGGAAATAATAAAAAAAAAAATGAGATGGAAGGTGACCTTGCACACTACCAGATTTGTAAATTATACTACAAAACAATAATCATCCAAATAATTTGGTCCTCTTGTAAAAATACAGAGCTCTATCAATGGGACAGATTAAGTATACAACCCAGAAACAAATGAGCCTTGTAGCCTAGTGTTTGAGAAACCCTAAGCCCCACCCCACCTACTAGGGTAATAGTCATAACAAAAATTTCTAGAAAACTGATATAGATGGGTACCTCACAAGACATATCAGAGTAAACTCCAAATGGATACATACCCTAGATATAAAAGATAACATTTAGTAAATTTTTGGGTGATTGATTAGGTCATGAGCTTTCTTTTAGGGATGACCTATTTAACAGCAATTTCATTTTGTTAGTCTCTGACTTGGAACTTTATTTCTACTCCTGCTTACTTTTTATCTGAATGCCTTAATATTTAAAGTAATAATGGTTTTCTTTCAGTATATACCATTGAAATTATTTTTATAAATAATAATTGTGATTTCAGAAACTTATTATTATTAATTTTGTGTTCAAACAAAGAAAGATTCAGAAAATTTCAATGAGTTCTTTTTTTTGTGTTCATGAATTCCTGGGTTTGATGGTAGGATTAGTTTGTAATTGTTTTCTCTTTCCAGTGTGAGTAAGGTTCATTGCATTAATAATACTGAATAAAATCTAGTGTCTCTTTCATCAGTACTAATGGAAGTAGCTGATAGTGTGAGATGATGGAAACATTTTATTTCTAAACACTTCAGTTTGCAGTTGATTTCAATTACTCCAGAGAACTGATCTTTCACAGCTGTTATAAAACAAGTGGGTTTTTCCTCCTGCTGTGCAGATTTTCCTTGGTTTTTGAACCCTTCATGGCTCAATCGGGACTTTTTAAAATGTCACAGATGCAAAGCAATATATGTTGGTAGTAAACATAACATTTTGTTGTCTATTTATTGCTAAAAATGGAAGGTTAAGAAGTAAATGGAGAAGAAAGGTTTTTGAATATGGAATATGAAAGCTCACTTTGAGTTTTTAGTATTATGGTTGTTACAACTTGGATTTTTGATCTCAAGATTGATTTTGCTTTTCTTCTTGATTCTTAATTGTCTTACTGGCAGCTACTTGTCTTGATTAATTTTAATTGTGTTTTATAAACAGATTAATCAATTACTGATTATTCTTAAAAGTATTCTCCTGATTGGCTGCATAATAGAAATGAGCTACATAGTAGAAATGATGTAATGGAACACTGTAATCTTTACTCCTATTATATAAAGATGGCTCAGATTCCTAAGAATAATATACTTTTTAATAGTATAAATTTCTTACTTTAAGCCATACTTTTACAGCTTTATATGAAACATACAGCTATCACATTGGAATACTAATTTCAGTAGCAGATGTGAGCCTAAAGCTTATTACATGCTTCACCAGATGTTTCATTTATCTTTAGGGTAACTTTCTGTTTTGTTTCATATATCAAACACTATAAGAAATCAGAATTTGAAGTTTGTTTTAAACATATTAAGGTTGTTTATAGATAAGAGGAAAATGTCCCTAGCCCTTTCATAACTTGAAGGAGGACTCTCTTGCATAATATCAAGTAAGCTGTTGCTACAAATATCCTGATGTGTTCCATAAACATTTTGCTGTTTGATATTTCTTGTCCATCCTACCAAAAAATGGTAAATGAGCAAATATTTAAGGAGAAATATTTTATGACAGAAAACATATAAAACTATTCATAAATACTTTGAAAAGGGGAGAAGTGAGCAAGCTAAAATTAATGTGTTTACTAGATACATTCAACTGTTAATTTGGTTATCATAAATCCTTTATAATTGAAAAAACTGTAGATATTCTTAATGATAATATCTTTAGAATGCTGAGTTAAAAAAAAAAAACACTGACATGGGATGTTATTTTCATGCAATCCACATTGACTGTAGTCTGTGGGTCCAGTTCAAAAGCATTATTGTCTTATCTGCTTCCTTCAATCTTTGGTTTTTTAAATAATCAGTCATAATTCAGAGTTACTGGAAAAAGATTCCTTGATTTTTTTTTTTTAATTCTTTTTGCTTTTACATCACAGTTATTTCTTTATCTCCCAGCAGACTTTTATGATAAAGAAAAAAGTCAAGTGAAATCAACTACTCATTGACTGTTTTGATGATATTGTATCTAAAATTTCAACCTAAAAACTCTTTTATCCAGTTACTTTCCAAAATCCTCATAAATGAGTAGACAGAGATACTGTTTTTATAACACAGTAGAAGAAGTAGGGAAGAGAAATTTGTGATCAGCCCTTTCCATAACATTTAGGCTGTGAGGAGAAGCCGTTAGTTTATTCTTTTGAGATTTTTTTATATTTTTTGAACCTGGAAGAGGCAATAGGAGTAATCCACTCTATTTTTCTGCCAGTGTTAGTCATTTTTAGTCATTTTTAACAGGTATTTGTGGGAGAGCTCTGATGATTCCCTGCTTTTTACTCTACCATCTTGGCTCTGCCCTAGCGTCCCCTCTTTCTTCCTGTGTTGTCAGTAAATCAGTCTTTAAGCATTTATTTAATGCTAAGATATTGTTAACGATTGGTTATCCAGACTCAATTTGTCTTCTTCCAGGGATTGGGAGTCAGAGGCTAAAAAGTGTGCAATCCCCATTCCATATTTGATAGTCAAAAATATTTAGAAAAATTGCTTTCTTTTCCATGCCATGTAATTTTTCAAATAGAGGAAGGGTTGAAAGAATAAGTACATATTAAGCTCCTACTGTGTGCTAGAAACTGTACTGTTTTACAGTTATGGTTTCACTTTTTGATATTTGTTATGTACCACTCAACCCTTCCCATTTGTTTTATCTAAGTCGGATTCCTTCAGCCATTCTTTTTTTCTCCCAGCCATTATTTTAAGTTCTCTCACTATGCTAGTTTTCTTCCTGGGACAGTTTGTCAGCCCCCCAAATTGAGCCAGGATTAAATACAACGTTGCAAAAGTGGTTTGACCAGTATGGAATTAAAAAGGACTGTTATGTTCTTGTTTTGTTTTTTTTACATTATACTTCTAGTGATGTAGTCCAAAAACTAGGTTTTTGGTACCCATGTAACAATTGTCATGTCCATGCCCTTGAAAAAAACAAACAAAATCCCCTCTTTAAGTCACATCTCCCCTAACTTGTATGTTTGGATTTTTGGAACTTACATGCAGGACCTTGCATTTCTTCATGTTAAATTTCATTTTGTTAGAGTGGACCTATATTTTTATCCCATATTCATGGATACTGTTTCTGTCCTTTCATTTTATTAATCTTACATTGTCTTTAATTTCCACACACTTGACAGGCATGCTTTCTGTGTCTTTATTGAAAATATGTTGATGGAGCATGTCATTTAGAGACCTCCTTTAAATTAACGTTTCCCTATCATTTCAATAAAAGAACATCTGAAATTGTCAAAATAGGAAACCATGTTAATTTGTCTGGAATTTATATTAGTGACTCTTCGTAATTTGAGCCTGTCTCAAGATTTATGATTTATCTGTTCTTGAAACATATCACATATCCATATCAAGGTCACTAATTTGTAGTATTTTGAATCTTTCTGTTCTCCTCTTGTGAAAATTAGGACATTTGTCTTCTGCCACTGTTCTTTTATCCATGATTTCCCCCACTTGGTCAGTTATTGATTGTTTCATTTTCTTGGGATGTAATTCATTTGGACTAGGAAACCTGAAATTATTTGAGAACAGGGAGATGTTTTTCTTCCTACCTTTTTGATGAGGTACCCAAACCAGGAGAGGGTGGTAGTGCAGTGGACGGAATCCTAAGTCTGAAGTCAAGGAGACTCATCTTCCTGAGTTCAAATCTGGCCCCAGTCACAAGCTGTGTGACCCTGGGCAAATAACCTGCCCCTGTTTGCTTCAGTTTTCTCATCTGTAAAATGAGCTGAAGAAGGAAATGGCAGACTCCTTCAGTATCTTTGCCAAGAGAACTGTAAATAGGGTCACAAAGATTCTGACATACTGAACAGCAGCAACAGCAAACCAGGGCAAGAAAATGTTCATTTCAATGTAAATTCTTTAAATTTATGCACAGTCACTTCTTGTTTATTGAAGGTGTTTGATAAAAACATTTTTGTGATATGTGCTCTCTGTAGAATGATAGACTCAATGATGGTCAGACACTTTTTAATCAACATTTGAACATTTGTGGCAGTTTTCTTTGAATAAAAATCTAGTATTCGTTATGATCTAGTGAAAATAGTGTTTTCATAAGTGTGGATTGTGTTAATTTAAAAAAGAACTCCATTTAGATAATGCTGTGTAGTTTACAAATGACTTTCCCTTTTGCGCATTTGATCCCTACAATAGCCTTATTGATAATTTTAACTTCTTTTTAAGAATAATCCTAAAACCAACTTTCAGAGAAATTATTTGATTTCTATTCTCAAAGCCAGTAAGTGGCAGAATTGTTCATCTAACTGAAAACCTCTAATTCTTATGTCTTCTGGTTCACAAATTATGTTTTATATCAGTTTTATTTCCCAATGTATTGCCTCTTCCATCCTAGCCAGATAGCTGACCTTTTTGACCTACTTCTAAAGTTTGCAAAGCACTTTGTCATTTGGTCTTCTAAACACCCCTTTGGAGTAGGAAAAGAAAGACCTGCAAAACTAAGACCTATACTAAAAAATAAATACTAATGTTGCATGTTGTAATGTTCTATCCCATACTCGTACATGCCAATTTCTGCAAAGAAATAGGGAGAATTGTCATCTTATATCTCTTCTCTGGGTCCCAGCTTTGTCACTCTAATTCTGTAAACAATTATGTTGGGTTGGTTCTCCTTACTTTGCATCCATTTCCATGTCCTTCTGTGCTTCATTTATGTTTTATGTTCTTATTTGCTTACAGCCCAGTAATATCCTAATACATTCACATGCCACAATTCATTTAGCTATTCTTCAAAGAATATCTACTTTGTTGTTTGTTATTTGGTCTCAGAAGGAAAAGTGCTTCTTTAATTATTGGGTTGTATATAAGAGAAAAAGAGGGAAGGTGAGAAAGAGAGTTTGTGGTATGTGCATAGCAGTGTAATACCTATATCAAAGCCTGTGGAAATTTTAGTCGCTTTACGAAAATAGTGTTGGAACTAGAAATTTATCCAATTTCTTTTTTGACACATTAGGTCATTAGTTATTTAGCTAAATGCTGGAGATAGAATGAAAGGCACTTTATAATGGGGGCAGTGGAGAAGATGGGTCTAAGTTAAGGATGCAGTTTGTGATTTCAAGAATATAGGGAACTGACTTAGTGAGGAAACTTCCTGAACCAGTACAGGTTGACACCTTGTATACAGTGTTAGAGATTTGCCTGGAGGTTAAATGATGTGTTCAGGGACACACCATATGTGTCAGCAGTGCCCCTTGAGCTCCAGGTCATCTTGGCTACCTCCCTATCTACTTTGTCATGAGACATATTAAACAAATCAGGTAAATAAATATAAAGGAGGTCCCCAAAGTCTAGATGCAGATTTAAGCTAGTAAGGCTTAAATAATGTATTACACCATTATATGCAGAGCAAATGGAAGAAATTCTCAGAAGAGAAGATACCGCATTTGGATCAGAAAAGGCCCCCTGCAGAAGGTGGATTTAAGCTCATTCTTGAAGGAAGCCAGGGGAACTGGCAGAGGCAGAGAAATTGAAGCTTTTCTATGTACTTCTTTTAAAAAAATATCTTAGTAGTAAAGTCTCCCTTTTCCTTTTGTCACAAAGGTAGAATTAATAGGAGCTTACCTAAAACACTGGGGCTTACTTTAAACAAATGGTTGGAGTTTCTTTTATACCTGTGAGATACTGTTATAGGTCTAGAAGGGATTCTTTAAAGATATTCTAATAGAACATGATAGCATGTATTCAACTTTTTCTGGAAAAAAATTCTTAAAAGCCATACCTGCACAGCTTTATTTAAAATACTTCTTACTAAAGGGTATTAGTGGATGGACATGCAGAGGAAGATGCATGATGTGTGCAGTAATAGCAAGTAAAATGAAAGGTCTTACAGACCATTAATAAATTCTTAGTAATATTTGTTAAACGTTCTGAAATAGATTCATTTTAATCATACTCTTGACCTCAGAATCTAGCCTGATTACCAAGCCTCCTTTTCTAAGTAAAGTGCTTGAGGAAGTAGTGTTCTCATCTCTCCTATTCCTTCTTACACTGCAATACCCTCAACTGATTTCAATTTGAGTTTTGCTTGAAGCTTAGTGTGTCTTGATCCTTTCCACATAATGGACAGTTCTATAGCTGATGGCTCCTCCTTTTATTCTCTTTGATCTGAGTAGCCTTTGACATTATGGGTTTCTGTCTCCTGGACCCTCTGCCATAGTCTTATATAAAAACATCTGGTTTACCTCCTGAAATTCTAAACTCCTCTTATTACCAAACTTTTCAAACCTCTTACATGGCTTTCTTTCTTCTAATCTTATCTGTATCTTTAAACTTAACTACCACTTTTGAGAGCATGTGAATTTTGTTATGAATTAGAGAACAGAATGTACTCTCTTTGAACTCATAGTCTTGGTAATATTTTTTTTGTCTTGGAAATTTTTTTGATGTGTTCATGAAATTATTTCTAGTGCTGAAAACACCAGTTGATTCTCAGCCTATTGAGGTTAATCAGTGTAGATCTGTGGATGTTAGCAGGATTTGAAAACTGCAATACCATTCGGATCACCTATTTTAAATCTGTTGGTATGTTTGTCTCATAAGTTTTTAGATTCTTTTTCATGTAGCATTACTTGAAAATCTATATTGTATGTATTTGGTTGTAAGTACCGAGTGAAGTTTCTTCATAAAGATTTCTTGACTGTTTTTTGAATGTTTGACAACCAAAAGAAAAACATACTTACTCTTGTAGTACAAGCTCAGCAAACTATACTATAGTAAAATTTCAAGGTATTCATATTATGAAGAACATTTCCCAGAAGGGATACATTCTGAGCGAAAAAAAATTATTTTTAGTAACTTTCAATGTATTGCATACAGTAGCATTTCTTAAACTTTTTAGTTTCAGGACTCTGATTTTCTTGAATTATTGAAGACTCCCCTTGCCTCCAATAGCTTTTGTTTATGTGATTATGTCTCTGTTGGAAATCAGAATATCTTAGTATTATTACGAAAATTGTTTGGACTTTACAGATCTCTTGAAAAGGTTTTAAGGATCTCAGGAAAACTCTTTGAGAACCTTCACCGTAGAATCAATACAAATCTTTTCTGATTTTCTTAAGCAAAGTAGCTCTTATTCCACGTCTCACCTCCTGTTTAGAATATTCCACACCGATGGTCTCACCTCCTGTTTAGAATATTCCACACCGATGGTCTCACCTCCTGTTTAGAATATTCCACACCGATGGTCTCACCTCCTGTTTAGAATATTGAGGTCATCTCACCATGAACTCCTTCAGCTTTCCTCTGTATTCTTCTAACTGCTTTCTCAATATCTTCATCCATTTTCCTCCTTTCCTGTCTGCCCTCTTAAGTAATCCTTTCATATGTATTTTTGTTCCCTTCTCTCTCCACTTCCATAACCTTACTAGATCAATCTTCTTGTCTCCTATATCTTCATTCTTTTTCCTGTCTCTTGGCCGTTTCATGAACAAGATACTCCATCTCTCAGCAGGGGGCATTCTGTCTGGCAATCCTCCATTTCTGGAATATTCTCACTTCTCAACTCCACCTCTTGACTTCCCTGACTTTCAACTAAAATCCCATCTTTTACAGGAATTCTTTTCAACTCCTCTTAATTATAGTGCCTTCCTTCTCCTTATTATTTCGTTTATCCTGTGTATAGCTTGCCTTGTATATGTTTTGTTTGCACGTTATTTCCCTCATTTATTTGTAAGTTCCTTAAGGTCAGGAATTGTCTTTTGTCTTTTCTGTCCTTCCTTCCTTCCTGCCTTCCTTCCTTCCTCCCTCCCTCTTAGCTTGCAGTGCCTGCGAGTGAGCTGCCTATTAAGCACACATAGTAGTGCTTAATAAATGTTTATTGAATGATTTTTCTCTCAACTTGAAAATGCCTTTAAGACCACAGGAGTCTTTAAAAAAACAAAACAAATAAAATCACCATTATTGAACCTATTATCCCCTGAAACAGTTTTCCCTCTTCTCTTTTACTACCAAACTTTTAAAAAATTACATGTTTCCTGAGCCCATTTCATTACTACCCACTCATTCCCTTGGAGTATGACTTTCAGCTTTTAACAGTAGAGCACTTTAAAATTTGCAAAACTTCCCAACACTTTTGCGAAGTAAATGCTATTATTTTACTCATTTTATTGTTCAGGAAACAGGCTGAAGTGAAGTGACTTGTCCAGGGTGAATCAGCTGTGGGTCAGGATATGAACTCTGGTCTTCTGACTTCAAACTTACTGCTTCGTGCATAGAGCTAACTAATTGCCTGAGAAAGTTCTCCCCAAGATTATTACTGACCTATTTATTGTTAAACCCAGTGCTTTTTTCCCTGTCTCCAATCTCCTTAATTTCTTATAATTAACAAGGATTTATTAAGCACTTACTATGTGTCCAGTTAATACCCGTGTAAAGGTGAATTTGTCTTTTCTCTTAAGAAGCTGGCATCTAATATGGGAACAGGATACATTGGTAAAACAGAACAATATGTGTTTGTATGTAAAGTGATATGTGAGCTTATTGGGACAAAATAATTAAATATATTGACTTGTGTAATAACTTATACTTTACATCTTTGAAAAACTTTTAATCTGCAATGTTTTCCTTTTACTGTAATCACTTGTTTTACATGGCTTGTCATTGAATTTGCAAGATTTTGACAGTTTTTGGATTCTTTGTCATGAAACCACTTTTTTGATATTGTATATTAAGTATGCTTTTGGCAAATTGTCTGTTTTTCTAAGACTAGCTTTGATTATAGCCCATTTGTTTTCAGTGAGGTTTAACTCAGGTGAATTCTCAGGCCATCAGAGCATGTTCTTCTCTATCTCCTAGATGCTTTTTTTTTTTTTTTTTTTTAAAGTTTTCATGATGTGGCATGTTGCAGTCTTACATCTCCATTTGGGAATTTAACTCCAAAACAATTGTATTTTTCAGTGTATCAGATTTTTTTAACCATGTTCATCATGCCCTCACTAGGGACAAGACTTATAGGCCTACTAGAAATTAAAAAAAAAAAAAAAGATTCCTCAAACTTTTTTTAGGGGGGAGTATTGTAATTTTTTTTTTAAGGTCTGATGAAAAATGCCAGTGTCTCACAGTTTTACCAGCGATTTTCTTATAACCTTGAGTTTCATTATTGAAAGTTTCTTTTTTTTCAATTTTGAGTTAGCTTATATTTTCCTACCTGCAGCAAGCATACATATTCTCTTTGTCACGTCAGTTAGCTGATTTTTTTGGGAGAAGCTTTCTGCCAGTTTCTGCTAGCCTACACTGCACTTGGCACTTTAAAGTCAGTGAGACAACAAATACTTAAGTACCTACTGTTTGCCAAAAGTTTACTAAGCTCTGAGGATACAAGGCAGAAACAAAACAAAAAAGTAAAACAGTAATCCCTGAAGGGGCTTACAGGATAATGGGAGATAGCATGCAAACAGCTATGCACACATAAAATATAGATACACACATGTATGCACACATAAACATACACCGACATATATAAGAAATTGGAGATGACAAAGAGAAGATACTAGCATTAACAGGACAGGATTTGAAGGGGACTCGAGATGCCAAGTGATGGTATAGATAAGAAAGGGGAGAATTCTGGGCATGGGAGATAGCCAGTAAACATTAGCTCAGAGTCAGGTGATGGAAGTCTTGTGCAAAGAATAGGAAGGAGGCCATTATCAGTGGATTGCAGAATACATGGGGAATGGGGAGGAATGTATGAAGACTGGAAAAGTTGGAGGGGACTAGATTATGACAGCTTTGAATGCCAAAGTAATTTATATTTGATCGTTGTAGTGATAGGGACCCACTGATTTATTGACTGGGATGCAAGGGGAAATGGCATGGTCAGATTTGCACTTTAGGAATATCATTTTGAACAGCAAAGAGAATGTTCTATAGTGGAGAGGGAGAGGCAGGGCCATCAACAGGCTATTATAATAGTGCATAGGTGAGGTCGTGAGGAAGGCCTTCCACAGGGTGGTAACAATGTTAGAAGAGAGAAAGGGGGCATTTGTGAAAGATGTAACTAAGGTAAAATAGATGTGCCTGGGCAACACATTGGATGTGGGAGCTGAGAGAAACAGAGAAGGGGAGTGGGGGAGGCATGGGGAAAGAGGAAGGAGGAGTCAAAGATACAAACTTGAGTAACTGGGAGGAAGGTGGTGGTACCTTTGACAATAATGGGAAACCTAGGAAGATGGCATGGTTTTGGAGGAAAGATAATGAGCTTAGCTTTGGACTTGTTGAATTTAAGATGGTCTATAGGGCTTCCAGTTTGAGTTGTCCAATAGGCAGTTGGAGAAGGGAAACTCTAGAGTTCTTTGAATAGGAGTTGGAAGATTGGTAATATGGTCAGATGTATTTCAGGATGAGGATATAATAGAGTAGATAGAGACTTAAAGCAGGGAGACCCACCAAAAAATTGTTGCACTAGTCCAGGCATGAGGTGGTGAGGATCTGCACCTGAATGGCCGTGGTGTTAGAGGAAAGAAGGGAGATGTTGTCAAGGTTAAAAATGACAGGATTTGACAAATGATTTGGTGAGAATGAGGAGCCATAGGATGTTAGCATGGGAGACTGGGAAAGGGTGGGTGATGGTTCCTCTGGACAGGGGAAGTTAGGAAGAGGGAAGCTTTTAGGTGGTTTTGTTTTGTTTTTGGTGAGGAAGTGAAGATAATAAATTAGTTTTGGATTTGTTGAGCTTAAGTTGTTTATAGGTTACCCACTGAGATATCCAATAAGCAGTTGGAGATAGAAGCATGGTGGTCAGGAGAGACGTTAAGGCTGAATAAGTAGATCTGGGAAACATCTATATGGAATGATAGTTCTATCCATAAGAACTGATGGCTTCTAAGAGCATATGTAGAGAGAAAAGGGAAGCCCCTAGGACAGAGCTTTTGGGTATAAGGCAAAGGGGAGTTAATACAGATGATAAACCAGTAAAGAAAACCTAGATGTCTTACAGGTAGAAAGAGAACCAGATCAGGTTACTTTGAGGAGGAGTTTCCAGAAGGAGGATGTGGTTTAGCAGTGGCAAATGCTTCAGAAAACCAAAGACGGGGCCATTGGTTTTACTAATAAAGGGATGGGTCCCTGGTGAGCTCTCATAGAACAGTTTTGGTTGAGTGGTAGAGACGAAAGCCAGATTGTAAATGATTGAGAAGTGAGGAAATAGGAGAAAGTAGAGGCAAGGACTGCTGTGTTTCTGTCTCCCCTTAAACACCTACTTTCCCCCAAACATGTCCATATACACAGGGCAGAACAAAAGAAGGATTCTGTGTGAAATTGCATTCCCATTGCACACCACTTGCTTTTAAATACATGTATTTATAATAAATTCCACATTACTTTCAAAAGTCCTCTGCTTGTTCATCTTCTGTATTTGTTTTCTTTTGTGCACAAAAAAACTGTTTAATGACCAATTCTCCCTCCTTCACTGTCTCCTTTCCCTCCCCTTCCCCCTTTTCCTTATTACTGTTTTAGCTACATCATCTAGCTGTTTGGATTTTTGCTTCCTATTATGTAACCGTTCATCTTCTGCTACTGTGTTTGAAATGGATTTTTCATCATTCCTGAAATGTAATCTTCTGCCTGTTGTTTCATGGAGTTCTTATAAGACTCATATCAAGAAACCACCTTCTATAGGAGTCCTTTTTTGACTCTCTAAAGCTACCTTTTATCAGTTTTGTATCTATTTTATTTATACTTGCATGTACATATTGTTTTCTTCTATAGAATGTAAATTCCTTGAGGGCAGACAGTCTTTGTATCCTCAGTCCACAACAGTGCCCTGACATGTTGTTTTATATATGCTTCTTGCTTGATTAAATCCTGTGGTCTTTTGACTTAGTAAAAATTCTTTTTGTGGTGCTGCAAATAGTATTCTACCTAAATTCCTTTTGCTGACCTAATAATACCAGATATATTTAAAATCATGTTACACTACTACATGTTACATGTTGTACAGTGCACACATAGGCCAGTCAGGTGGTTTATTTACATTTCTTTAATTAAAATGTAATTAGCCTTGAGGCAATATCTAGTATAATGATGTTTTTTTTTTTGTAATGTCACCCTTTAAGTTTAATGGCTTTTATTTGTTTCCTTTAGTTAAATAGATAATTCCTAAGATAAAAAGCCTGACCCTTGATTTTCAAACTGGTTCTCATGATTAGTCTCCCAGAGGTGGTATTTTTTATCCAATACCTGCCTACAGCCACCCAAGTTAACATATTATTTTCATTGGGAAGTGCTAAGCCTTTGCCCAGTTATAAATTGGTACTCTCACTTTGATTTTAATTTCTATGGTGTTAGATATGTGAAGTTTTCATCTTTGTCATTTTCTCAGGACAGACCTTTATAACTTAAGTCCCCTTTTGGGTCCCCTTGTGTGTTTTTTCGTTTGTTGGCTTGTTTTACTCTGAGAAAAACCACTGTAAATATTTTTGTCAATATGAGTCTTTTCCCTTTCTTTTTGAATGTGGGGATTCTAGTAGGGTAATGCTGGATTTTCAAAAGGTATGTGCAGGTCAGTAACTTTTGAGAGCATGTCTCTTAATTGCTTTCCCGTACAACTGTACCAGTTCTCACAAAAGTGTGCTTGACTTCCGTCCACTTCTTGATGGTTGTGGAGAGTTGTTCTGTTTTTCTTTAATGATTTGGAGTTTTTCGCATACACACATACATATATATCCTATAAAATAGCTTCCTTCCACTTTTAAAAATCTTCTTGTACTACAAACACCTATATCAGGGAGTCTCCATGAATGTGGATAGGAGGGAAAATAACTTTATTTACCTTAAGGTTTGACTGAAATTACATTTTCTTCAATTACTTAAAAACATCCTGAGAAAGGGTCATTAGGCTTCACCAGATTACCAAAGGAATCCATACATTAAAAAAAAAAAAGTTGAAAACCTGTGGTGTAGAGCAAGTAAGTGACTTGTTGCAGACATGTTAAGTTTAAGTTGTTTTCCTGGACATCTAATTTAAAATGTCCAATTTCTGATGAAAGAGAGACTAGAAGAGAGACTAGAGCTGGATATCTCAAGGTTCCCCCAAACTATCAAGCTTCAATACCTTGTATACTTGAGTTACCTGAAAAAAGATGGTAGTCATACCCATGGAATCTGCTGAGATTAACGAATGAGAATGTAGAGGGGAGAAAGAGAGAACCTAGGACAAAATCTCAGGAAATAGTCAGCGTTTAGAGCAGTGACATGGATAATGAACCAGCAAAGGAAACTGAGAAAGAGTAGTCAGGTGAGCCTGGAAAGACAGTTTCATGAAGCCTAAAAAAGAGTTTTCCTTGAAGAGAAAGTGGTCAATAGTATTAGATGAAGTAGGATAAGGATTGAGTATAAGACAACCAGATTTAACAGTTAAGAAAACTTTGGTGTTAGCCAAGATATATAGAAAACAGTTAAGACCAAAAGTATTTCCCCAATAGATAAGTAGTCAAAAGATAAGAACAAAATTCTCAAAAGAATAACTGCAAACTATTAAAAATCATAAGAAAGAATGTCCTAAATAACAGTAAGAGAAATGTAAAGCAATCCAGCAAACTGATGACAGCATAATTAGTGCTGGAGGGACAGAAAAGTAGGTACACTAGTGCATTTTTATTAACATTGTAAATCAGTACATCCATTTTGGCAAGAAATTTAGAAGTATGTAAGTATAATTATCAAAATATCTACATGCTTTGTCTGCTTAAAGGAAATAATTAATAAGGAAAAAAGTACCCCTGTACACCACAGTGTTTATAGCAGTGTTCTTTGTAAGGAGCTAAAGTTATAATAGCTATGAATCATGTAAATTGAATACGTAAATATAGTATATGCCCATTATTTGGGGATTGGCTAAACAAATTGGTACAAGAATATAATGGAATATTATTGTTCTGTAAGTAATGATAAATATGTTGAATACAGAGAAACATAAAAAGGTTTACATGATCTGATGCAGAGTGAATAACCTTGATTACAACAATTCAAATGGAAAGATTAAATACAAAACAGTAACAAAAATGAATGTTGCAGAAGTATAGAGAAACAGTCATGACCCCACAGAAGAGACATGAGAAGACACTCCCACCCCACTGTTTCAGAGGTCCATGCATGTGATATACTATGTTTTTTAGACATTTTCAGTGCATTGGTTGTTTTTGCTGATCTTCCCCTTTCCCCTTTATTTTCATATGATTTTTGATAGTTGGAATTTTTTCCTTTAAAAGCTACCGTTACAATAACCGTTGATTCTTCTACTAGGGAATAGATTTAATTTTTTTTCAATTTTAGTTTCTTCTGTATCTTAAAAATGAGACTTTTATCAGCAAAATTTGCTGCAAAGATTTTCCCCAATTTTACTTCTCATTTTAGGGACATTGGTTTTATTTGTGCAAGAAATGAATTATATGTAATCAAAATGGTCCATTTTGCCTGAAACATAAGTTAGTTTGGTTTTCTGTAAATGAGAGCTCTCCATGGTAAGTAAACTTCTTATTTCCTGTGTTCCCTAGGTGGAATTTCAGCATTGAAATTGAGTGAAGGAACAGATCTCAAATGACATTTTTAATGACCAACTTAAAGTAAATTTTTCATTTCATCCTACCTAGTCATATACTTTCATAATTGACAGCAATAAATTTGTAGCTTTAACACCAGTAGCTAAAATGAAATAGATTTGCAGGGATATCTTGAGTTATTTGCTTTGAAAAAGCTCAGTATGAATCTCTTGCAATATTTACATAACACATAATATTTATGTCTTGAGAAGGGTCCAACTTGGAAACAACTACAAAAAACTCTTTCACTTCTGGTATTTTTTCAGAACTTTTTAAAATGGAATTTGAGATACAAAATCCCTTCCTCTTGTCCTGCAAAATATAAGTGAAGCATAACATGCTGTCCATATTGCTTGCTACTTGGCAAGTGGATTATTTGTCAGAACTCATTAACACTTAAAAGGAGAATTATCCAGGAACAAAATAAAGTGCTTTTTCTAAAAATGTTTTGTAGGTCCACTAATGTTAAAACAGAAAGACTGTATTTATGATGCTTGTTGAATGGAATGACTAATTACCTAGGTACATGAGAATTTGTGTGGGATATTTTAATGAGAAACAGTGAATGCTTAATAAATTTCTTAGGCAATCATATGGGTGGCATTAATAACAGATGTATTTATTTATTTGGGGTGAATTAATGAATATTTGATGCATACTGGTGGACGGCATGCAGACGTTTTAAATAATCTGTACACATCGTAGTTCTGAGTATACAGAGAACCCATTTTAACTTATTTTCAAATGCAAAAGATGTTTGCCTGAATCTGCTTCTAAATTCTACTTGCCTCCAACATTGTCCGAAATGTATGTGTGGTTTGGCAAACATCCTATTAGAAGAATAGCACAGTGAAAGTTTTGTCCAGCTAAAAGAAGGACTAGGGCCTTCATGCTGGTTGTCACATGGCACTGTTATAAAAGAGGGCTGGAAGCGTTCTCTGGGAAGTGCTACTTGTTAACACTGATGCCAGAGCAGAGGCTGGAAACTTGTATATACTTAGGTGTTTGAATTCAGCGATGAATTTCGGAGGACATTTTCTCCCTCTTGTCCTCCTTACCGTCCTCCCTCCAGCCTTCCTTTTCCCCCAGAGGCCACCTGATTATTCTGACTCAGTATACCTTAATGGAAACTATTCATCTTCCTGCTGACCTTCACAGTCATCTTTAATCCCAGTCAATACTCAGCCGCAGAGTAGTCCTGTTGAGAATATCACCATAGCACAAGTTGTTTAGGATTCTTAAAATTACTCATCATATTACTGGAATAAAAGCTCCTCCAAACCAGGAAATACTTTGTTATTTCTCATGCCCAGGACTTTACCTTGTATTTAATAGTTCTTTAATAAATAGTTATTAATGCATAATTTCATCATTTAAAACTCTTAGTGTCTTGATAGGATTGTTATTGATTATATATAAATTTGATCCCATAGGGAACTAGTTGTAGTTGAACAGTATCTGTGAAGTATAATACAGTTTTTCAAAAGGAAACTGTTAACTTTTGTTACAAGTTTGACTTATTAATTTTTTTTTTTTAGGAAGATCAGTTTATTTATTTTTAGTTTTCAACATTCACTTTCATACGTTTTGAATTCCTCCCTCCCCTCCCCCCCAAGACTGCATGCAATCTGATATTGGCTCTGCACATATAGTCCTATTAAACACATTTTCACATTAGTCATGTTGCATCGAAGAATTATAACGAATGGGAGAAACCATAAGAAAAGGGGAGAAAGCAACACAAATTAAAACAAAAAAGAAAATCTCCTCCTTTGCTCTGCATTCAGACTCCATAGTTCTTTCTCTGGATATGGATGGCATTTTCCATCATGAGTTCGTCCTTTGTTTTAGGTCCTTGCGTTGCTGAGAAGGCTTAAATCTATCAAACCAGTCATTGCAGTGTGACTGTTTCTGTCAACAGTGTTCTCCTGGTTCTGCCCTCTTCACTTAGCATCAGTTCATATAAGTCTTTCCAGGATTTTCTGAAGTCCTTCCATTCATTTGTTATAGCACAATACTATTCCATCATATTCATATACCACACCTTGTTCAGCCATTCCCCAGTTGATGGGCATCCCCTCAGTTTTGTTCTTGGTTATACCAAAGAGAGCTACTGTAAGTATTTTTTGTATGTTCGCATTTTAATGATCTCTTTGGGGTACAGCCTTAGAAGCGGTATTGCCAGGGCAAAGAATATGCCCTTTGGGCAAAGGTGGTCCATTAGTTTTAAAGCATTTCTGTTGGTTGGCCTTTTTCTTTTCCATTGTTTGTTATTCCTAATTTAAATGATGTATTGCTTTTCTCTCATTTGTTATTTGATAATTTAAAGATTATATTGATTTTTATTAGTATTTAGTTTTATGTCTCTTAGAGTCAGCAAGGTCATACAGTGGCAAAAGGGCTGGGCCTGGACTCAGGAAGAGCTGAGTTCACATGTGGCCTCAGACACTTGCTTAGCTGTGCTCTTTTGCCTCACTTTCCACAACTATAAAATGAAGGTAATAATAGCACCTACCTCACAGAGATGTTGGTAGGATCAAATGAAATATTCAAGGATTTAGTCATTACTTTACTAAATAAGTGATTCATATATTGTAAAATTAAATCAGTATGCATAGATTTCAAAATTCATCAATTCATTTACAAATTTTAAATGACTGTCACTTAGCTTATATAAATACTTACTTCCTAAAATTGAAGTACTTTGAATTCCTAAAGAAGTAACCTGTAAAGCGTAACTTACTTCCTGTCTTTGACTCCCATGTGTTTTATAGATGTGCAGTCTGGGGTAGCCCTTTCCACCAGCCTAGGAGGACATCTCCGGTGTTGATTTACTGCCACTGCGCTCTCCGAGTTCAGCAAGTGTTGTCGAGTTGTTTTTTCTCAGATTGAGCCATGTTTTTGCAGCAGTTTCTTCCTATTTCATAAGAAGAAAATGTTTTTCCTAAGTAGATGTATTAGAAAAGTAGAGTAAAAGGAGGAGGGGCATTTTCATTTCTTTTTTCTTTCTTATCTTAAAGAAAAGAGCAGAATGGGGGTAGATGGTACAAAGTTGCTTGTTGGAAGGAGACTTCAAATTTCTTTTTATTGAAGACTAGTTTTTCTGATTCAGTGTTTCTAATTCTGTATCTTTTATAGTGATTGTATACTTTCATGGAGTGTCCTGTATTTACCTAAGATACATTTATTAAAATGTAAATTCTAAAAAGTTGTTAAAATTTGTATCTTAAAAGAAGAAAATTTCCTTCAAATGTTTTTCCTCTAGAAAGAAAGAGCAGTCAGTTTTGATTTGTTTTTTGTTTTTTACAAGTCCAGGTTCATTTAAATTGATTTTAGACCTAGGGACTTTTAAAAAATTTACTGTTTGGCAAAGAATATGTTTGTAGTTGTTTCTTTGGAGAAAATGCATATGAATATCTTGGTGCTTAGCTTTGAAAAGTAATATAGGGGTTAGCTAATTAAGATGATTGAAGCACACTTAAAGCCCTTCCAGTTTTTTCAGCACTTACTCAGTTGCTTCTAAATACTGTTTTTCTGTTCATAATATGAGTTGGTTCAGTGATAGTGACCAGTTTCTTTTTGGAATTCATTGACTTACTTGCTCTTTCTCCTTTAGTGGAGAGATTTTAATTCTTAAGTTTTTAACTTAACACCACCATGACCATTTCCTACCCTTGAACACTAATAATTGGGCTTTATAGCACCTAATAAATATAATAAATTTGAAGCCACAATTTTCTGGAAAAGATTTGTTCTATAATTTGTCTTTAACCTAGTAGTTATTTCTTTCCATTTCTAAATAGTCTATCACTTCATTAGTTTTTGCCATTAATTCAGATATGAATATGAATAGTGAAAATTATTTAGAGAGCCTGTGTTAGGTAAGAGGATATTATTATGAGATGCAAGATCCTTATTCATGGCACCAAGATATCTTTGCAGAGCTTTTCTATGACTTCTTATTTGTTCTTTCCGGGAACAATCATTGGTACACAGTAACTCAAAAAATAGTTTGTATGCTTTCTATGAAAATTTTCCTCTTTTTGTTTGCCTTCCTTTTGTTCTTATTTCTGCCCATCTGTTCTTTTAAATTACATTTTATTTCTTAATCAACAAGCATTTTATTTTCTCTCCCTCCCACTTGATTCCCCATGTGCTTTTCCAACGCTTTCCTCAACCCCTTCTGCTGGGGGGACGGTGACCATGATGTTTTAACCTTGTAACAAATGTGCATAGTCAAAGAAAACAAGTTTCCCAACTGTTGGTGTTCAGAATCTCTGTCTGCACGTATTAATCCATCACTTACGTTTAAATGTTCTGTGGAATCATGGCTGGTCATTACCTTGATCAGTTTAGGTCTTTCAGATTTCATCATTTCTTAGCTTAGATATTTTTGTCCTTTTCCTTCTCCTTTGATCTCTTTGGGATACAGGCCTACTAATAGTTGTTGTTCATTTTTGAAGAGATGTAGATGTCTCCGAATTAGTGCAGTTCATATTTCCTTTGTGCTACTGCTATTCTGCTTTGCTCATGGAGTACAGTGCCTTCTTTGATGTGGACATACTGTGCTGGGCCTTCCTGTGTCAGTGACTCTCATGTCTCACAATTAGTACTAAAGTTTTTCAGGGAGACCGTGAGAGTGTCCCTGTACAACTTCTGATCACTGTGTGAGTGCTTGCCTTGTTTGAGTTCTCCGTAAAATAGTCTTTTAGGTAAGTATGCATTTGGCATTTGGACTCTGTGACCAGTATGTCAGAGTGGTACTCTCTGTCCTAGAGTTTGAGTGCTTGGCAGTTCACCTCAAGAGAGGACCTCAGTTTCTGTACCTTATCTTGCCCAGTAATCTTCAGAATCTTTCTAAGACAATTCAAGTGGATATGGTTCAGTTTTTTGGCTTGGCACTGATAGATATGGTCCAAGTTTCACAGGCATGCAACAGTGAAGTCATCACAATGGCTTTGTATACCACTGGATCAAGAATGCCGTCATTATCCAACTCTACTTAGTAGAATCAAAGAATATGCCCATTTAATTAACTTCTTGGGTATAGTTGCCCATTTATTCTCTAAGGTCCACACCAAGTAGACGTTTGAAAATAGATGGCCACAATTTCTTTTTTGAGTATGCCTTTGTACTTAAGTTGTAAGTTTGGAAACAGTTGAAGCCGTCTCTGCTGGTACTATCACATAATCACCACCATCTCAGAAAAAAGGAGACAGCACTATTTATTGCCCCACTAATTTTGAAATGCCACTTCCCTGAGTATAGAATAGAACAGGGGGAGAAACTTATCAGTTAGAACCAAGACTTGTTCTCAATTATATGTCCAAAAGACACCTGCCAATTCCTTCCATTACAGAAATGCTACTTTGTGAAAATGGTATTTTTCTGTTGGTTTGGGAGAGGAGTGAGGGAGAAAAAATGTCTTAGCGGTCTTGGAATTTGCTGAAAATTACATTTGGAAGGATCCTGAGAAGTTACTTCTAGTCCAATCTCATTTTACAGGAAACTGAAGATGAGAGAGATTAAAGTTAAGTGATTTGTTCAAAGCTTCACAGCTTTTAAGTGGTTTAGCTGGAATTTGAACTCGGGTCCTAACTCTCAAAATCTGGCATACTTTTTTCACTATCCTAAAATTTTGAAAGACAGAGTCCAGGGCAATAAGAGTTTCTTACAAGCACTTGAAAAGGTGTCTGATGCTTTCATATAGAAATGTGGCTCCTATTTCTTAGCATATTATTTATAGTGAATTTAAAGATCCTTCTCTTCTGTTAAATTCAAGGAACTTTTGAAAGCACATTTACATTGGAGCTTCATTATGCCACACCCTATAATAGTATGTCACCATGGGTCACTGTATGTAAAAATTATTTTTACCTATTAAGAACCACTTTTTCAGACCCTTTAATTCCCAGGGGAAGTCCATTGAGAATAGACTCTTTAGAAAAATTACTTTTGATGGTGGTTGATTTGATTGTGGAGTGGGTCAGCTCTCTTTTGGACTTCTAATAGAATAGAGATGATAAGGGTCCTCATTTAAAGTTTATACAGGAGACCAAATATTTAACTCTTTTGTGGAATAACAACCTTAGATTCATGGGAAGACTAGTGTATTTAAATCTTCAAACTTTCCAAGACATTGACACCTTCATTTTAGCCTGTAAATATTTGCATTCATATACAACATTTTGGCTATAGAATTTTATGGAGGCAAAAGAGGCTATAACCAAATATGGTTAGGTTAATTTGTCAAAAATGTGCATGGTAGAGCAGTGTAGTGGTATTGAGGTAGGAGCAGGTGGTTAAAGCAGAAATAACTCCCAACTAGGAAAAAAGAAAGTTAGGTAATGTTGAAAAGTATATCAGAATATTTCTCTGCCTCTATTTCTACCTTAATTTGCCCTTTAGTATTGCAGGGGCTTAGATATAAGTAAAAATCACTTTTGCACATAGATACTTAGTAAATGTGATAAAAGGATAAGTTCACTTAATTGTGGGAACAGCTTTGCTGAATTAGTGTAGCTTGATGTATTGCTACTTACTAACTGTTCATGAGCAGATTATTTCACCCCTCTGAGCCTCAGTTTCCTCATCTGAGTGAATGTAATAAAAACGTTGTATAAAACAATGGGATACAGTTACATAAGAGCAATTTATTTTAACTTCCTTAATCCGTGACCACTTAGGTTTTGATGACTTGGATTCAAGTATAACAGCTTTACTTCTGATTAGCATCATTTTACTCATGGGCCTCAATTTCCTTGTCTAAATAAAGATGTAAGAAATTGCACTTCTTAATTCTCAGGGTGAGAAAAGTGTGTTGTGTTTGTATGTATGTATGTATGTATCTATCTGTCTGTCTAAAAGTTAGCTGTAATCTTATATTATTTTGAAATTTATGGACTACTTTTAAAATCTACATATTTAAATGGGTTTTATTTCTACATATTTAAATTTAGTGTTGGACTTGCAGGCTGTAAGACATGGGTTCAAATCCAGTCAATAACATTATTCATTGTTTTTATGATCATTGATGGGCAAATAAGTCTCTTAAATTCTTAATTCAGGCAACTCCTAAGACTGTATTATAGATGGTTAGGTGGAGAGTTCCCATATAAAATCCTGAAGTTGAACATTTTCAGGTATGAACCAGAACATTTCTTAGTGGAGACCCTGCTTTAGTTTAAGTCTTTTCTAGCTCCTAACATTTTAGAAAAGAAGAATGATTTGTAGTTAGACCATAAAAGCAATTATAAACTAAACTCTGTTTACATTGTATATCAATGGGTTAATTAGGAGTACTGAGGCTGTTTGTTTAGTAGGTTAAAAATTTTCATGTATCTTTTTAACCTTTATTTGTTTTTAGTTGTCACTAGTTCTATAATTTTAATTTACTCTTTCTGAAACTGATTCTAATTTTATTATATTTGCTAAAGTTCAGCATTATTCCTACCATTAATTGAACTGTCTAGGATCGTAGAATTACTAAGCCATTTGGAAATATTCTCTTCCTCAAAAAGACAAACCTTTGCTATGTTAGTGAAGTTGTATCAGCTTGATTACAGACATTGCTGTTTTGGGTATACCTGAAATATAGCAAAAATTAAGATTTCAAATGGCTGAAGATAAAACATTAACATATTATTTTGAAATAAATTTTTATTTATATCTTCTATTTCTTATATCATTATAGTTATACACAGCATCCTTTCCCCTCTCCCACCCAGATAGTTATCCCATATAACAAATGGTATTTTTAAGAGGAACTGATTGATAACATTGAAAAACAAAAATATGTAGGTATAACATCAATGCCTTTCCTCCGACCTTCAACAAAGGGAGATGGGGTTGGGGATGTCCTTAACTTTCTCTTCATTTGAGTCATGTTTGATCATTATAATTTTGTTACATTTACTTTTTTTTTTTGGTGTGAATGGTTCTTTCTGTTTACATTGTTGTTTATTCTGAACATTTGTTTTCTTGGCTCTGCATGCTTCACTTTGCATCAGTTCATGTAGATATTTCCTCTGCATTTATTACATCTATCAGTTTTTAAAGCACACTAATATTCTATTACATTCGTGTATTACTGTGTTTAGTCATTCCTCCATCAGTCAACATCTACTTTGTTTCTGATTCTATCACAAAAAATGCTGCTATAAATATTTTGGAATATATGGGGACTTTATTATTTTGATAGGTTTGTTGGAATATAAGACCAATTAATGGAGTCTTTTGTTCAGAGGGCATAATTAAGTATTAAAGAAAAGATATCCATTCTCAGAGTTAGGGAACATTTGAACTTGGGAAATTTTTAGGCAAGTATCTATCCCTTTGATAAGCACTGCAGTAGATAACTTCCTCATGTGAAGTGAACCTGGAAATGAGGAATCTGAAATCTTTGTCAAAATCAAACTAAAGGGTCTGAAAGATTCTAAAATCTCTGATAGAACTTTTTTTTTTATGAGCAACAAAATAATACCTTTTAAAATAGTAATGTATGCTTTATAGTCTAGTAGTTTAGTGAATTAACTGGGAAATAGCAACAAGCAGATTTTTAGCCCTGTTGTCTAATGGGGAATTGTTTAAAAAATAAGAACTGTCTGTTTCCTCCAGAGAGAGGTTTCTCATGTCATTTAGGGCATTCTTTTGACTTCTTTTTATCCTCCAGAACCAGTCACCAGTCTAAAGATTTGAGGGGCAGATTTTTTTTTGCCTTATAACCCTTAGCAAAACTTTTATAAATAAATTCTTGGGTCTCAGTTGAAGAAGTAAACATCATCCAAATTTAGGCTTGGTACATTCATAAGTTAATAAAAATTATTTTGCAACCTTAACATTATTTTTCTTAGTGAATTTAAAGAATGTAGATTGTAGTTTTGAACTAATCAATTTTCTGATACTTAAATGTTGATTCTTGGTGAAGTAGACATTGATTATATAATGTAATATATAATTAATGTATATAATAATATATAATTATATATAATATTAATATATAATGTAATATATAATATAATTGATTATATAATTCAACCCTTTAAAGACTTAAAATGTCTGTATAAAATTTTTTCTTAATGTATTTAGATCAGTTAGTAATTTCCTTTTATTCTTTATAACTTGCTACACTGAGGAGCACACAAGTAAGGAAAATGAAGAATTTTTAAAAATCAGTATATACAGTAGGGGGCACCAGATGAAGACGAAAAGGAATTCTGATATTTTTAATCTGCTTCAATCAGTGCAGTATATACATTGCTTCCTCTTACGGTTTCAGCTTTTCTGTTCTGCGGTAGATAGTGGAGGGCGGGGGTGGGAAAGCATAGAACTTATTTATAAACTTAAATGAAACTTACCTCCTTTGAACAAAAATTAATTGTATATATGAATCCATAAGTATTGCATTCTTTACATCAAATTATTGAGAATCAAGTTAACGGATCTAATAATGGTTACTGCATCACATTAGTATTATATGTAGTATTTTAAAACTGTTTCCTAAATCATGATCTGACATTACTTCTTTTTTTTAAGAGAAAATAGATTTTCAATAGAATAATAAGAAATTTAGAAGGTATTTGGTGTTTTTGTTGTTGTTGTCAAAGGAGTTGATTTTAAAAAAAAGATCTGGAAATGGATGGTGCTGCTTTGAATATTAGTTTCTTCTAGAGGTTTTGTGTAATGTGGTTGCTTTTCTGGATGGTTTAAAATTTACTGATTTGTGTTTTTTACTTAGTCCAATATCAGATGGAAATGATGCGCAGTCTTCGTCACGTAAATATTGATCATCTTCATGTTGGTTGGTACCAGTCTACATACTATGGCTCTTTTGTCACCCGTGCTCTCTTGGATTCTCAATTCAGTTACCAACATGCAATCGAAGAGTCTGTAGTTCTCATTTATGGTTCGTAGAAGTTTTTCTTTATTATTCTTTTCTCCATTAATATTATTACTACTATTTTTGCATTCTGTCTTTTTTGTCTATAAGAGTAGCCTGGCAGGCCCTCTCAAGTAAATACCAACCCTGTGTCTGCAGCAGCCTCAGCAGCAGCTAAGTCTAGACAGGGTTTCCTTCTTTCTGTTTATTTTTCTTGCTATCAGAGCCCTGATGTGTATGTTTTGGAATGCTGGAGTAGCTGCTTCATTTTTATTCCTCCATCTCCCCTCCCTTGTTGAAGGGGCTAGTGGAACTAGACCAGATGTCTAACAAACCCCGATTGCTAGAGTGTCTGGCTCTGTACGTGACTGACCAATCATAACACAGCTTGCCAAGATTTTTTTTTTAATACCTCTGACAGGAGTGTACAAAACCTGGACTGTTTCTTAGCACAAAGATTTTTTTCTTTTCTGCCTATTTAATGGTGTTTCCTCAAGCTCTCCAGACCAGATGTTCTGTGCTGTATCAGAACCGTAGGCAATTTAACAGCTTTATAGCCTTCCCCCTCCCCAAACACTCACAGTTCGCCATATCTGGCAGACTTGCATATAGTTTCCAGCTGAGAAGTAAATGTAACGTCCTGAGTATCTGTCAGAAAAAATACTAATGAATACGATCAATCTTATGAGCTGCCCCAAAATTGTTTCAGTATGTTAACAATTGGATTACAGTAAAGAACAAGTTGTTAAAGTGTACTTATATTGGCTGGAAACATTGCATCATCAGACCTTGATGAATTTTCCACTTGTTTCAGTCTATTTTGGTTTTCATTTTATCACCTATTGCTAAAAGTTTCACTGTGTTAAGTTTCAGACAACATGAATGTTAACACAGGTTTTAGTCTAATATTGGCTTGCCCGAGCCGTTATCATGCTCCAAGTGTTAAGCTTCCTTATTGTAGGAGTTTTTAAACAGTTACTTTTAACAAAATTACTTTCCCCCAATGTAAAGAGACAGTGTCAAGACAGCACTCTTAATCTCTGTGATCTGTGTTCTGATGGGACTTTACTGAGTTGAAAAATGTACAAGAGGTACCTAGCAGCTCACATATATTTGAATTCAAATTATTTTTTAATGGACTGTTCCCTGTAATTTTCATATATAAGTTGATTTTCTTCTAACTTTTTCTTTGTAATGAAAGTGACACATCTTGAAAAGATGACATTTTGGAAAGCTATAAATTCAAAAGATACTAGGTTTTCAGTTTTTCTACAGAAAGATATTTTGATCCATTTTCATATAGTATATATTGTAATTTTTAATTATCTCATATTTGCTTACTGATTTGTTGTTATAGATGACATGTATCTATTCAAAATTATCAGATTAATTTCTCATTTTTGCAAGTAGTAAAATTCATTTAGAAAAAATAAAAAAGTGATGACAATTTTTTTTTATAATTATTCTTTTTCTTATTTGAGATCCCATAAAAACTGCTCAAGGGTCTCTATCATTGAAGGCATACCGGCTGACTCCTAAACTGATGGAAGTCTGTAAAGAGAAAGATTTTTCTCCTGAAGCGTAAGTACTTTTGCTGTTTTGAAAAGGGATTTTGAAAATTTGGTTTCTGGAATATTTTGGTGAAATTCACTCCATACCCACTAGTATCCTCCAGGTGTTAATTTGATGTACTGTGTTTGCTTTACATATAGTGTTGAGGCTGTCAAAATTACTTAGTACAAACTTCTTTCTTCCTTTCCATATTTAACATCTCCTTCATAGAATGTCTCCCCTAGTAAGGATTTCAATTAATTAAAATTAGGTTATATATTTAGGGAAGCAAATCATTCAGTAAATGGAGATTTTTAAAAGAAGAACCATACATTATCAATATAAACTCATTCTAGGTAGGGTAAGGGTATGAAAGAAAGCATAAATGACTTTTTAAAAAGCTTGGATTGAAAATATTGTATATTGGAAGCTTTATAGAGGATTTTTTAAACCAGATTGGTGGTTGGGTGGGGTAGGAATTAGCATTTCGATATTGGTGTTTTGTCATTCTACTTAGTCATAACATTCTGTTGCATTGCCCATTGGAACTTTTTTTCTGTTTATCAAATTTATTAGTTTTCACATTTTTTGTCTTAGTCCTCAGAATGTATCTTCTATCCTTTGCTCCCCTTCCCCTTCCAAAATAGTGAAGTTTTTGCAAGTTACATAATTTATTTCTTGACTCTTCTCTATTCATCTTAATACTGGGGAAATGACACAGCCTCCAAGATAGTGAAGAGATGTCAGTAGATTCTATGATATCAGTTAGCTCTTAGGGAAATTAAGATTGAAAGAATTTGAACAGAAAAGCATGCTTAAGAAATGGTATTAAAAATTTTCCTTAATACTGCGCTGTTGGTATTCTCAGCCATTTTATGTCTAATTTCTAAGTACTTAGGCTTTCTATTAGTTGTTAATCTCTTTTCCTTTCATAGGCTTTTAAGAGTACTGGACTGTTTCTCCTTGCATAAAAATAATTTAGTCTTTTTTTCATGCTGTAAATATAGACTTCTAAGCGTGACTATGAAATTAAGATTTTATTATTGCTGGCACTCTTTTAAGGATATCTATTGATTGGGAAGGGAAGAACTAAATAAGTGAAATTGTGTTATTTGCTAGGCTTATAACTGAATAGTCTGATAACCTAATATTTAATTATCCTAATAATTTGCCTTTTGATTGGCCTTCAAAATAATCCCTACCCATTTTAGGGGGGTGGTAATGTAACCAGCTTATTAACCCCAAGGGATACCAACCCAAATGGGAATAAAGTTATATAAAGCACAAGCAATTTTAACATTTGTTTATGACCATAAAGACTGAAATATTTTTAACTTGTTTCACAGATTGAAAAAGGCAAATATCACCTTTGAGCACATGTTTGAAGAAGTGCCGATTATAATTAAAAATTCACATCTGATCAACGTACTAATGTGGGAACTAGAAAAGAAATCAGCTGTGGCAGATAAACATGAATTGCTTAGTCTAGCCAGCAGGTAAGTGGGCCTGTCTAATCTAATGGAAATTTTATATGTTCTTTGCCACTTTTTTGGAAAGGATACTTTTTTACTCAGTCTTCACCTCCCCTAAAGGAAATGATTTTCCCATAACACTAGGCAGTTACTGAAATACATAAAAGCTTATTAGCAAGAACCTGCATATGCTAGCAGTCCTTTCTAGACTTTGCTAAGAAGTAAGAATAGAAAAGTATTCAACTGCTAAGTGTTGGGACTTCATTCATTACTATCCAAATGATCTTCTAATTTGCTTTCTTGTTTGATTTGTGCTTTGATAACATGAATACCTTAGGAGAGGTGGTAGGGATTTTAAAATTTGACATAGCTTTGTTGTACAATGGCCTTATACTTAAGGAGCCATCCAGATGGTAAATAATTCTCTGGAGAAATATACTTCTTTTATCAAAGCAACATTTTCACTTTTTTTTTTCATTCACCTGAGATGTGTGTGTGTGTGTGTGTGTGTGTGTGTGTGCGGCGTGCATGCTTGCATGTGTGTGTGCGCGTGTAAGCGTGGGACAAGACATTCTTTTGCTGCAGTGTTTGTCCACTTGGTTTTCAACTAAAATCAGATTTTTTTTTTTAAAAAAGTTCAGTAGTGACCCAAATGCAACTATTTAATTGCTAGTGATTTAAAAAAAAATATTCCTAATTTACAGAGAAATATCTTTAAGAAGAAACTGTAATTTTAAGATCTAAAAAAATGTAGAAAATAAAGCAAATCAAAGTGAGAACAATGCATGATTCCTGTTTGTTTTCATTTATGATCAGTATTTGGTTTCTTTTGCAAGGAAGAAGCAGGTTGGAGAACTGTGGAGTAAAGTAGCATCTTGCTCTCTTAAATGCACTGTTTGGTTTTCAGTGTCATTCATGTTTCCAGTGATTCCAAAAATAGTATCAGAATAATACAAAAGAGCACCTTGGTACGGGAGTCAGAAAACACAGTTACAAAGATAGTTACTAGAGGGTGCGCGTTCCCCCACACCTGGTCTGATGGTTCTTTCTGCTGTGACTTCTGGACTGAAGTTCTTGTTCCATTCTCTCTCAGTCCATCAGTAGTTTAATGGCCAACTGCAAGAGAATGGGAATTAAAAAGACTTGAAGAATGATTATGAATAGAGTTTAGCACCAGAGACTCACTTTCCTAGGAAAATTCTGGGCACTGGACTGTTTGTGACTGGATGTTAAAATACTCATACACTCCTGACTCTTTTTTTAAACATTAAATTTAAAATTTTTTGGTTACATTTTAAGTTCCAAAATGTTTCCCTCCTCAGTTTATCAGTTCTTTCTCTGGAGGTGGATAGTGTCTTGCTTCTCAGGTCCTTTATAATTGATTTGAGGATTTGTAGCACTCGCAGTAACTCAGTTGTTCACAATTATTCTTCAGACGGGGTTGTTGTTACTGTATACAGTGTTGTCTCTTGGTTCTGCTCACTTCACTGCATTATTTCTTGTAGTCTTTCCATGTTTTTCTAAAGTCAGCCAGCTCATCATTTCTTGAAGCATCAGTAGTATTCTGTTGCAGTCATATACCACAACTTGTTTGACCATTTCCCAGTTAATGGGCATCTCCTCATTTTTCAGTTCTTTTCCTTTTCCCCTGATCATGTTGGGAAACAGACCTAATAGTTTGCTCGGTCAAAGGGTATACAGTTCTTTAATTCTTTGGACTTAATTCCAGATTGCTCTCCAAAATGGTTGGGATCAGTTCATAGTAGTGTTCGTTTTTCCACGTCCCTTCCAACATTTGTCATTTTCCCCTGCTATCATTTTAGCCAGTCTGGCAGGTATGAGATGATATCTCAAAGTTATTTTGATTTGCAGGATTCTAATTAATGATGTAGAACTTTTTTTTATGACTATATATAGTTTTGATTTCTTTATCAAAAAGCTTCCTGTTCATATCCTTTGACCATTTATTAGTTGAGGAATGACTCATTCCTATAAATTTAACAGAATTCTCTAGATTTGAAATATGAGACCTTTATTCTGGAAACTCTGAAAGTTTCCCCCCCAATTTTCTTTCCTTCTAATCTTGGCTGCATTGGTTTTTATTTTACAAAACCTTTTTAATTTAATGTAGTCAAATTTATCTATTTTGCATCTTTTTATTCACAAATTCTTCTGCCTATAGGTCTGATAAATAATGTTTTTCTTGTAAAATCTCCCTTTATATCTAGGCCATGTATCCATTTTGACTATACCTTGTTAAATGGTGTAAGATAATGACATACACCTAATTTCTGCCAGACTGCTTTTTAGTTTTCTCAACATTTTTCACCAAATAGTGTATTCTTGCCCCCCAAAGCTTAAAACTTTACATTTGTGAAACACAAAGTTATTATGTGTCTGCTGTTTCACTGAAGCACCTTTCTGTTTCAAGGCCAGTACTAGATAGTTTTGATAATTACTGCCTTATAGTATAGTTTAAGGTTTGGTACTGCTAAACTTCTTCCTTTACATTTTTTTCATCATATTCTTGACCTTTTGTTCTTCCCAATGAATTTTATTATTATTATTTTTCTAGCTTAATAAAAGAATGTTTTGGTTAAATAATTTAATCAGTTTGACATTGAATAAGTAAATTAGATAGAATTGTAATTTTTACTATTGGCTCTGCTCATCCATAAACAAGAAATATTTCTTCAGTTATTTAAATCTGATTTTATTTGTATAAAAAGTATTTTATAATTATGTTCATGTAGTTCCCGGGTTTATCTTGGCAGGTATACTCCTAGGGATCTTCTACAGTCTATAGTTATTTTAAATGGAATATCTCTTCTTGCAGGGTGTTATAGCTGATACATAGAAATGAAGATGATTTATGAGGGGTTTTTTATACACTCCTGCTACTTTGCTAAACTTGTTTCATCTGACTTTTTAGTTGAATCTCTAGGATTTTCCAAGTATATTGTCATATTGTTTGTAGAGAGACAGTGTTGTTACTTCATTTGCCAATTAGATTCCTTTAATTTCTTTTTCTTTTCTAGCATTTCTAACACAGTATTGAATAATATTGGTGATAATGAGCATCCTTGTTTCACTCCATCTTATTGGAAGGCTAGCTTTGCCTCCATGACATATAATGCTTGCTGGTGCTTTTAGGTAGATTTTTCTTATCATTTTAAGGAAAAATTCACTTATACCTATGCTTTCAAGTGCTTTGTATTTTGTCAGAAACACTTTCTGTTAGTATATTGCTGATTTTATGATTATTTTGATTTTTGTTACTATTATGATCAATTGTGTTAATAGTTTTTCTTACGTTTTTCTTAAATTTAGACTCGCCTGTATATAGAACAGGTTAAAATTTGATATGTTACCTAGTAGAATACATAATTAATTTTTTCCTTTATGTCATTTTACTTACCTGTCAGAATTTGCTTGTAAATTTCAAGTGTTTTTCACTTCCCTTCATAAAATATATGTAACATAACCATTTGTTCTCTCAAATAATCAGTAAACTATTACATAAAATTTCTGTTCAAAGTGGCACTTCATAATGGCCAGCAAAATGTTCACTATTCACTGCAGCAACAAAGATCTAGGCAGAAATGTTTATTTCAGTTTTCCTAATGTATTTAATTTTATGTGAAATAAGGAGTGGGCCTCTTGCCTTCCATATGAAGCTGTTTAAAATCTCGGTTGGTCTTTTTGTTACAAGAACAAATGAAACGACATTGAAGTTGAAAATATAATGGATCATTGAATTTAACAGTTACAAATATATATATTTTGAAAAATAGCAGCATTATTGCTATACATTTCACTTTCCTTATTAGTGACTTCATTTACTATGCCAATTCATTGTGCCAGTTGCCGTAATATTTTCATAAATTCATCAAGAATCATAGTTAAGCAATTCCTTAAGCATTTTACTTGGGCCCTGCCTTTCATCACCCACAAGTGGATAGGGTAACTAGTGATTTGATTTACGTGACAATTTTTTCTTTGAGTAAAAGCATAGTAACAGACTTCATACCTTTAAAAAATAGTGCTATATTTTTATTAGGTAAAGTTTTCAGTTATAGTTACTTCATAAAAGCTTTTTATTATTGGAAAAAGGGGAATGACACAAGCCTGCAACCTTACATACATGAAAAATAATTGTGATTTCCCCACTCCATTTGAAAATCAAAGTGAGACCAAGCGTGGAGCATCAGGCACCAAAGATGATAGGAACTAAACTAGAGCATGCTTGTTACTTTGTTTCTCTGTTCACATCTGTTTAAGTTATCTGTTTTCAGTTCTTTGTTTCCTTGGCAATGAAAGCAAACACTGTATTCCTGTAACTTCTAACAATAACTCTCTGTTTCATTATTCTGGTGAGCTAGTCCTGAAGAGATTCACATAACGTCAATCTCTATGCCTGATCTGATTTCCTGTGAATGTTATCTGTAATAGAATTGTGAATCTGTTAGACATGATATCCTCTGAGGTCAGTATTGTTCAAGTTTTTCAGTATTTCTGATACTGTTCAATTCTAGTGAATTTCATTGTGCTACAAACTATAAAAAGCTCATTGTAACATTATAATAAATTTACGCTTGTAACATTCAACCATAGCAAATATCACATAGCTGTCACATGTAAACCCTCTATATGAAGATAGTTTTCAAAGGCTTCCTTTAGTGGTGCCTTTCTGTATTGGAGTCATACTTATAATGTACTTAATATCTCAAAGGAGATGGCATAGTATAACTGCAACTTGATATACATGGTGTCCCCAAAGTCTTAGTGCCATTTAAGCTTTTTAAAAGTTACATTCAGTTAAAGCTTTGGAGATACTATATATATGTATGTGTACACATGTAGTTACTTATCACAGTAGTTTTGTTTTGTTTTTGTTTATTTGTTTGTTTTGAGTTTTTTTGGTCATGAAGTTGGGGTTAAATGAATTGCCCATGTTCACATAGCTAGTACATGTCAAATGTCTGAGGCTTGATTTGAACTCAGACCCTCCTGACTCTGAGGCCAGCACTCTATTTATCCAGTGCTCCACCTAGCTGCCTATCAAACTAGTTTTTGAAGGAATAAAAATACTTTCAAGTAAAGTGATATCAGGTTGTGAACAGTTAACTATAAAAAGTAAAACAATATGAAATATTTCAGGTGTCATTTTTACTGTTTTCCCTGATTTCACCTCCCATTCTCTTATACTGTTGTGGTTTCTTCAGCATTCTCCATGCACATTTCTGTCATGTCATTATACTGAAACTTTACACTGAAAGGTTACTAATGGTTTCCTCACTGGCAAAAATGTCATTTTTTCAGTCCTTATTTTCTTTATAAATATATAAGTACTGTTGAACTTTTTGAAATTTTTTTTTTTGCATTTACTTCCTAGACACTTAGTATACTGATTCTCTTTCTCCTTTTTCTGTTTCCTTTGGTGTAATTCCTTATAATCCTTGAACTCATGCCATTTCTCAGGGCCCAATCGTTGGTTTTATATATAAACCTCTGTGCTTTTTCCTGTTAGAATATGTCATTCCTCTGCCCTTCCACTGAACATTTGGAAACTGCTGCATTCCTTTTTATCTTCAATCATATTTTGTCTTCTTCACTTTCCTCTCCATTTTTCTATAGCTGTTAAATCCAACTACTTGGGGTTTAATAACTCATAAATATTCTGTGAATAATTCTCCTTCTGTGTTGTCCATTGGATTTTGTTATTCTTACATAGGCCGTTGATTTCAGTGGCTTTATTTTGTGTAGTCTGCAAACTTACCAAAGCTGTTCATCGTCTTAATTAGTTTCTTTACTGATTTCCTAAGATTCTTAATGTATGCTATCAGCATATACAGAGATAGTTTTATCTCTTCCCTCATATTTATACCTTTAATTTCTTCCCCTTATTTCTTATTGGTAGCATTTCTGCTGTATCAAATAAAGAAGTCCTTTTTAACTTTGAAAAAAATTTGTTATAAAATAAAAACATGCAATTGTTTGCATTGGTAGGACACTGGAAGTTTCTCAGTAAATGCAGGAGCAAAGCAAGAATGCTTTTTATGCAATCTGATATAGTTCTAAAAATGCTGTGGCAGTAATAAAGGAGAAAGTAATTAAAGTGATGAGCTTAAAGAGGGGAGACCAAATTAGCATGATTTTATTTAAAAACTGAGACAATAGTGTTAGAAAAGTAGCATCAATAAACCCACAAAAATCAATATTTCTATTCAACTTATGTGGAAATAACAAAACTAGAAATTCCATTCAAAATAACTGAAATGCATGAAGGCATACATACCAGGGCATACTTAAGATTTATATAAACACAATATAGAACATTTTGAAGAAATAAAAAAAGTCTTAAGTAATTGTTGGTATATTTGTTGTCCATGGTTCGACGTTACCAATTTAATGTTACCAAAATTAATCAATAATTTTAGTGTTACAAGAATTGAACTCCAAACGAAATACAATATTGAACCTGATTGAATAATACCAGAAATGATTTGGAGGAAAAAAATCCTAGAATTTCAAAAAGGAAGAACAAAAGGGAAGTTGCACTTTTAGACCTTATTATATTAAAAAAAAGTGTTATTCAATAGTTTCAGAAAATATTATCAGTGGAACAGACTAGATAAGGAAAAATTGGAAACAGTTGAATTCTAACCCATTTAAAAAATATAAATCCATAATAGTATTTATAATTTGACATAGACTCTGGGAAACTCAAAAGTAGTTTGGCAGAAATTAGGTGTATGCCAACATTTTATACCATATACCATAGTGACCTGATTTTTAAAATATCTTACTGTGGTAGAATTTTAATGAACCACACTGATATTTCTACGAACATATATGTGAAAATTATCCCTACTATAACATACTTACCACATGGTTACCTTGCACCTTGAGTCCCCCACTCTCTTTTTGGGATAGCTGTAATATTATTATGAAGGTTTTCCTAACAAAATACTTAGGAAACTAATGAAATATGAGGCCACTCACTAAATTCCAGTAGACTTGAGGTCAAAAAGTGTGAGCAAACCATTCTCAAAAGAACTACAAATTAAATCTTTACTAATTAAGAGGAATGCAAATTCAAACAATTCTCAGGCTTTAGCTAACACAATAAATTAATAATGTTATGATTGAAATTAGGGTAAACTGAGGCACAAAGTTCTGAGCATGTTTAGTTTATTGGTATGAACAGCATTTACCCACACAGGGGGTCTTTAGGTCCTCGGCAAACAAAAAGACTGAATAAAGGCAGGCAGATAATTTTTATAGATAAAAGGAGAAATATCCAAAAACTGGAAGGCAGCATCATAGATGGGAAAACAATATGATTGACTGGAAATTTGGAATAGGGGGCTAGCAGTAACCCCTTTTTTCCATCTTTATGGAAAGTTCGTTGGTAGTGTCCACTTGCATTGCTACTTAGTCTCATAGCAATAACAGAGAAGACTTCCTTGAAGGACAACCAGTATTGCAGAGATAACTGACCGGGTTCCCTGGCAATCACCTGCATTCATCAGACATAACAGATTTCCTTGATATAAAAATACAACATCAGTTAGCAGGAAAACTGATCTCATAAACTTAATTAAAATGAAAACTTTATTTCTGAACTTAATTCAAGAAAAGGAAAAAATAACTTAGGCAATATACAAAATATTTTCAATGATACAGATTAAAATCAATTTGATTTTTTCAGTAAGGATGACAAAAGATAGGAATAGTAAATGTTGAAGGTGGAAAGATATACCAGTATACAGTTGATGTTTTTATTTGGTGGTCCAGTCATTCCAGAAAGCATTTTTGAATTAAGCTAAAGAAATGACAAAGATGTTAATACTCTGAACCAGAAATCCCTTTAGTATTTTATTAATTTGACTATCCATAGGGCTGGTAGAGCTAAATAAAAATTTCATATATTGTTTGTATCATTAATTTTCCCTACCAGTCTTTAGGAGTTCATTCTCCTTTAATGATAATCAGTAGTACAAAATTGGCTGAATCTTTGATTGTCACAGTGAACACGACGGGAGAAGATGTGACATAATAAAAATACCTGGGCTTGACCCCCCCAGCTCCCTCAAAAAAGTCCTTTTAACCTGCCATTCATAGCTCCCTGATAAGTTCCATTGGGCTGAAACCTTATGTATGTCTATGGGTATTAAGTCCCTCCTAATCCAGTGGATTTTATAGATGGGGACATTTCATGGCTATTTACTGCTAGTCTCAGAGCTAGAATCCAAATCTACTCATTTGTAATTAGTCTAATAGTTTTTATGCCGTGTAGTCATAGTAAAAACAAGAATCATTATTCATTAAATGAGTGTCTTTCATATACTTGGCATATATAGTTTCATATACTTATGATACAAAGAAGTGTATGATTTGTTGTAGCATAGTCTAGAACGAGAAGTAACCCAAAATAACCTAAACAGCCATCATGCAGGACTGAACCTAATGTAGAAAACAGTGGATTTTTAGTAAGATAAGAAGATTTTGATTCAAATTTAGTTCTGACAGTTAGCTAGCTATGTGACCATACGCAAATTATTTCACTTTTGAACTTCAGATTCCTGCAGCAAAATGAGAGTAATGGCTGTTGATTTACTTAACTTTAACAAACTACATCTTAGGGTAGTTTGGGGGTAAAGAACTTGGTTTTGTTTTTCCTTATGTAGAGTTTTAACCAGTCTGTTTTCAGGTTACAGCAGAAGATTAGAAATAGGAAACTTAGATGGGGGGAGGGGCTGTTATAGATAGGTTATGTTGACAGCATTTTAGATGTAGTGATGGGGAAAAAAAGAAGATAGTAAAATTATAAAAACTGATCGCAAGAACTACTATAAAATAAACTAGTGCAAGCAGCTTAAACACATAGACTTTTAAAAGTGTTGCTGGGTTTTACAAACGTGTGTGTGTATGTATTATATAAAATTATACTATTCACAATAATGATCCTAAGTCATTAAAAATTGTATCTAGTTTGTGTAGTGCATAATAATGTGTTCCTGTCAATGTGATATCCACAGCAGCCACTATGGACATATATGCATGTATATTTCCAGGGTAAATTCACAAAACTTTTTATTTTTTTAAATGACGCAGATTTCAAAAAAGCCATTAAAGGTTTAAAGAAAGTGGATTTCCAGGGGGATGCTGACTAGTAAGTTTGGGAACTTCCAGTCTGTGTACTCCCTTCAGCAATGCCAATCTAAACCTGTCCACATCCTCTCAGAAATGCCTGTACTTTGGAATCTATTGCTCCCTGTTTTAGCAGCATTCATTCCCCTGTCAGACATCAGATGTGGACCACTTCCACCTTTTACCTCCTCACATGCTGTTGAACAGTTAGGGGAAATTACACAACTGTGCCAGCTGTGTGTTATATCCAGCTTCAAGTAAGGAGTGTCTTATGTCAATCATTTTTATTCTTCTTGATTGGTTCCCTAATTCACTCCCCTGGGAAGCTATTCCAAACCTTCCCCTTTGTCCCCAAGCCTCTATACCTGAACTGAGGACCTCATCTGTTTTGTGAAAAAGCAAAAAAACAAAAAGCAAAAAACAGTTGAGGGCAGGCAATGTGTTCTCTTTTTTCCTTTTCTGATTTGAAATGAATTTCAAATTCTCTTGCCATTATCCCCTTTCCTCCTTTTCTTTCCCCTAGTCTCTGACAATAAAGTGGTCTTTCAAGGAGTACCTCAGTCACCATCCATTATACACCTGTAGTTCTCTAGAAGGTAGTCTCTCTCTCTCTCTCTCTCTCTCTCTCTCTCTCTCTCTCTCTCTCTCTCTCTCTCCCTCCCTCTCCCTCTCTCTCCCTCTCCCTCCCTTCCCCCTCCCCCCCCTTTTCCCCCACCATTCATATCACACCCCCTAATGATAGGCATTCTCTGAGTTTGTTCTGGTCTCTTTTTGTTTCTCCTTCTGTCTATACCTGCAATTCTCAAATGTTCTGGTCTCAGTAATCCTTTACACTCTTAAAAATTGAGGACCCTACTTCAAAGATTTTGTATTTGTCAGTTATATCTAAATATAGATGTATTTGCTGTATTAAAAATTAAATTGTCTTAGCATTATTATAAAAAAGGTATGACCTCGAAGACCTGAAAGATTTCCTGGGCTGCACTTTGAGATCTGCTGCACTGTGTTATCTTTTTTAGTGACCTCATCAGCTTCTGAGCATTGAATTTATCATCTATATGCAGATGACTTACAGATCTCTATATCCAGTCCCAGTTTCTCCTTTGAGCTTCATTCTCACATCCATAACTACTTGTTAGATATTTCAAACCTGTATCCATAATAAAATGCATTATTGTTCTCCTCCAAGCTTACCCTCCTTTCACACTAACATTTCTATTGAAGATATCAGAATTCTTTTAGCATCCCCAGTTTATAACCTTGGTGTTATCTGTGACTTCTTAATCTCCTTTAATATTGCATTTTTATTCCTTCGGTATTTCTCACATACGCCCTCTCTATTTAAAGAACTATTACCTTAGCTCAGGTTCTCTTTACTCTTGACTGGACTGTTGTAATTCTAATTGGTCTTCCTGCCTCACATCTTTGCTTTTTTCAGTTCATCATCCACAAAGCTGTCAAAGTGCTTTTCCTTAAGTGTTATGCCACTTTCCTACCTATTAAACTCCAGTGGTTCCTTTTTGCCTCTAGGATAAAATATAAAGTGGTCTGTTCAACTTTTATAGCCCTTTACTTACTGCCTCCAAACCACCTTTTCCAGCATCATTGCACATCATTCCCCATTCCCTACACTCTGAGATCCATCCATGCTAGCCTTCTCTCTGTTCCTCACCCCTGGCATTCCATCTCTCTTCTCAGTGCCTCTGCGCTGGCCATTCCCTATCCCTGGAATATACTACCTTTGACTTGTGCCTTACAGAATCACCCACTCGCACCTTCTCACCAAAAAGAAACAAAAAACCCCCAAACTAAACCAAAACCCTGAAAATGTTTTTTGGTCCCTAACTACCTTGTATTCATCTGCATTTATTTTCTTTATATATTTATTCTCTCTAATTATGTGTGTATGTGTTATCCCACATTAAAGTGTAAACTCCTTGATTGTAGGAATTGTTTCGTTCTTGATAGTTTTGATTAATTTGATCAGTCATTGGATTGGTGTGTGGTGGGGGCGTGGGGGGAGAGAAAAAATAATTTTTTTAGATCCTAAGTAAGATTTTCATAGCATAGCAGTTCTTTCAGTGTAGTGCTTTCATAATTATGAAGTTTACTCTCAACATCCATAGAACCAGTTGACTTTGAGCCCTAGTAGAGGGTTAGCATCACCAGTAGAATTTCTCCCATCTCCTATCCTTTACCTCGTGCAAAATTATAATGATACTATAAGTAAATATGTTTTGCTTTGAATTCCAGTAATCATCTGGGGAAGAGCCTACAGTTACTGATGGACAGAGTGGATGAAATGAGCCAGGATATTGTTAAATATAACACCTATATGAGAAACACCAGTAAGCAACAGCAGCAGAAACATCAGGTAGGTATTATGGAGGGATTTAACAAAGACTAACAAGTATTTTTGGAATATTCCATTTCATGAAGTTGCATTCATTAAAACTTACTTTGGGGAAGCATTGAGTATGAACTGATAGCTATTGAAAGTTTATAAGGCTTGCTTGTATATGGGCATTTCCTTTAATGTTATATTTTCAAACAGTTGTTAATAGTGATTGTCCCTTTTAAATGAGATGGTAACATTGGGTGGCATACTTGGCTAAGATTTCAGTGCCAAAGTTATGCAAGCAACAGGGATGCATTTACTTGGAAAAGAGTTTCCAGAGTTTCACACCTCATGTCATTACTAACTATAATTGTTTTAGTAGTGGCTATTAGTAGCATAGTTACCAAGTCTTTACTTCATTTAAAAAACCAAGCAATTGTGATTAAGAACAAGCAACTTTGTTAGGAAACAATAAGCCAGCCACTGTGAAGGGGAAGATATGATGCAGAGAGGGAGGAAGAAAATTGCCTGAATATTTTCTTATACACATATACATAGAAAGGATATTTAACCTTTGTGTTAGTAGTATCACCTGAAGGCCACACATACTTTTTACAGTTACTGGAAAATTGTTTTGTGCTGAGTTCCTATAAAAAATTCTAAGCATTTCATTTTTAGGTAAGATAATTTCAAATCACATTATATCCATGAAAGTACTTTACACTGAGTTAATTTTTAAGCAGTTCCGCACATCCCATCCAACTCTCTCCATAATAAGGTGGTTTTTTTCTTGTTACTTTTTGCTAAATCAGTTTTTAGTAATTCAAGATATATTTCCACCCATTCATACATTGTTAGAAGATGATTACAATTTCATTTCAGGTCATAAATGTCCATAATATGCCTCACATACAGGACTTCTCTAATTTACCTCCTTATCTTAAGGCAAGAAACGGGGATTATAACAGAGGGAGTACTGCTTACACCAAGGTGCCTAGACATAAGTATTCCTAGGCCCTAAGAATTGGTCCATTTCCATTGCTTCTGTTTCTTGTTGCTTCTGACCATTGTAATATATCTCACTTATTGGTTTTTGTGGGATAAGTCATGTACACAGTATTTTTGAAGTCTTCTAAAAGGTGTCCTCTCCCCCATTTGTATTTCAGAAAACATTCTCATGCTTCCCTAGACTTCATAGTCTCTCAGAGGTTAGATTCAGAAGTTTTAGAATGAAGACCAAGACTAGGCTTCTGGAGGTTGTGGGATTGGTATTATGGAGAGTGGGACTATACCCTTTGACCCAGAGAGTTCTTCTAGGTCTGTAACCCAAGAAGGCTGTTGGCCAAAAAAAGATCCTACCTATGCCAAAATACATATAATGGTATTTTTGGTTGTAGCAAATAATTGGAAACAAAGTAGATGCCCATTAAATGGACTAAATGAATTGTGGTAAGTAAGTAAAAGTAGAATATTAATGTGCCTTAGAAAACAAAGAACATAATAAATACATAGATGTAGAATACATAGACAGATTTACGTAAACTGATACAAAGTGAAGTAAGCAGATCCAGAAAAACAGTATATACTCAATGACTTGAACCACCACAAACAATTAAAACTGAATAACACAGAATTTTGAAGAACAAGCTTGGTCTTAAAAAAAGAAGTAAAATTCCCTTTTCCCTTAGAGACACACTTTCACTCCCCCAACATGTACTCTGTTATAGTGAGGGGAGTTCTTTAAGTGTGGGCCACTCTATATAGTATCAGATTTGGGGGGAAATGCATTGATCGATTTTACCCATTTTTTTTCTCTAAAAATATTCAGTGTTATAAAAGATGAGTCTTTGATGGGCAGAGGGAGGGAGGGATATGGGGAAATGGAAATGTAGGCCACATAGAAACAAAAATATATCAATGAAAATCTTTTTATGTAAAGGGAGAATGGAATAAGTATCAATAGTGGTGGCAATGTTAAGGTAGCAGGAAGTATTATGTTTTCCTGACCATTCTACTCTAGATTCGCTCTGGTTTGAGCTACATTTTGGGGAAGGCTCAATTGGGGAGCTGAGTTGATCACAGGGAAAGTGAGAGGAAGGGGGGAAACATCTCAAGTGGTAATGCCAGAAGGGAAGACCTGTATTTCTAGGTGCAATGTAGAAGTTGTAGGTCTTACCAATAATACTTTTTTATGAACAGTTATAAAACTGTGACAGAGTTTTTACATGGACATCTTTGTTGATGTAGTTCTTAGCCTGAAAATATTGTTGGATCTGTACTTGATTTAAATTATTCCTATACATTCACTGAAAGATGGATTTGATTTAATTATTTTACCAGAACTCCCTATGAAGTAGGAGGAAAGAAAGGTGAATTTGAGCTTCCTTTTAAAGTGTCAGGAAAGCAGTGAAATGGTTAAATAATATACCCAAATTCTCAAGTTCCAAGAGTTTATTAATATATGTTCTTACATCTTCTTATTAATTCTGTAAGTCAGCCCAGAATATAGTTTTCATAAATAATCTGTGTCTTCAATGAACATTTAGTGCTTGGTTTTAACCACATTTACCAGGAGCACTCAAGCCTTCTGACCTCTTGCTTTTCCTTTCTGTAATGTAATGTAACTTCATCAGCCTCTGCTTGAGGGAGTTGAGCCTTTTGTTTTTGATAAATGTCAGAGTATTACCTGATTTTAGTCATTAATAACTATCCATTTTTTCCCCAAGAATTTGCATTTTTATTGGTTTATTTCTCCCACAGATTGAGATTACAGTGCTTCTGTATTTTAGTAAATGGTCTTTATGAATTGTATCAAAAACTGCATTAGCCTGCTGGAACCCTTATTACAAGTGAGTCTGAATTCAGGCTGTTTCTTGAAGCAGCCTACAGTGTCTATCACTGGATCGTTTCTCTAGAACTAGTGGCCAATTTGGTAGCCACTTCCAGAGCTTAGAGCTTTTGAGAACACAAATCATCTTTACACTTTAGGGGATGATTTTTCTCCTTGAGTGTATAGCAGCAATGTGATATTCACAGCACCTATGGTGGCCATGAATATCCTGGCACAATTCTCAATTGTGAAATATAACGAACTCTCCACGTGGAAGACAGAAACAAAACATTTATTCAGACACCAGAAAGCCAAATACATCGTAATAACAGAAACATCTATACACAATAATAATGCACAGGGCAACACTATCCACAAGCCTTCTCCTCTGTTAGGCTTCCCACAAACCAGGTCCCTTAAACAAAGTGCCCTTCCCTCACTCATAGCCAGTTGCGGGTTTAGCTTCATCCTTCAGTTCTGACTGCTTTCTAAACAATTTCCCCTCAGCTCTTTTCTAGCTTATCCTCTTCCTTTTCCACCCATTCAGGAAACTCGTTCCATCGTAGGCTCCATGTGACCCATGGGCCTATTAATGAATGGGAAAGATCTTCCCATTTAAATTACCATTACATTGAGCAATATCAAAGATTGCTGAGATGACTCCAGATTTTGTGAATGACAATAACCTGATATTTAAAGGACTGTCAAAATTCCTTTCCTTAATTGTTTTAAGTAATTTTCAGTCTTTCAGAAGTTGTTTTCTGGCTTGTAATTAGGCTGCTCTTGCATTTTCTTCTTGTTTCATCATAAAACCATAGACAACAGTATATTCAAAGAACCTCAAGAGGTCTAGGTACCTAGCTTAGGGAAATCACAGTTCACTTAGGATAAATGGTTCTGCATCCACTTCCTTTCGTCCTTCAGGAATAGTTGTAACCTGTCTGGTAGTTCTTTAAGGACTGAAGTTGTCATACATTTTTCCCTTTTTTACCCCATTTCAGTATCAAGCCTCTTGCCTCCTGTTAAAAAATCTGATTGTATTTTATATAAAAATTACTATGTAACATTGAGTTTTTTCTCTCTCATTTTTCATTCTGGGCATAATTTTTTTCTGCTTTTTCCAATTCGTCATAACTCAGCCTCTTTATGACCAGAAAGGTCTTAGAGATCATGTAGTGTAACATAAATACATGTCCTTTTGACCCAATGCTATTACTGTCTTTTTCTATTAAAATGATTTAGCTTTTTTGCTGTACTTCATACTGACAAAATTCTTTAAAATAATTTTCAGCTGTTGAAGAACACCTGTCAGGTGAAGGGACATTTTTCTTCATGTTTTTACAGTTTTACCAGGGTTATGTAGTCAGTATAGAACTAGGACTAGAATTGAAAGCCTTCAAATGATTAAGAAAGTGGGGGAAGGAATGTGGTAGGTTACTGAGGGGAGGGGAGAATCCAGAGACTGAAGAGTCATTGCCTGTTGTGTAAACTTTGGAGGCCATTTTTCCTCAAGCCTAGTGGCTAATTTGACTGATAATGCAAACATGGTTTTCCTCTCACTTCCAGTATCAGCAACGCCGTCAGCAGGAGAATCTACAGCGCCAGAGCAGAGGAGAACCTCCTCTCCCTGAAGAGGACATGTCCAAACTCTTTAAACCTCCTCAGCCTCCTGCTAGGATGGATTCACTCCTTATTGCAGGTATTATTTCTTTCCTAGTCAACCATTTTACATTTCCTCTCCCCTCTATTTATAGAAAATATAAGAAAAGAAAAATGGAGAAAGGGAAAAAAAGGTTGAGGAGAAATAAAAACTAATAAAGAAGGATATGTGGTAATGAATTACTTTGCATTGTACTAATACTTTAACACTGGATAAATAATTTCATGAGTCTTTTAAAAAAATAGTAATGAATCAAGTTTATTCTTTTTTCTGAAGTCCCAGAATTCTTTTAAGGTGAAACAGTTTTATTTCAGCCGTACATATCAATCCTTTCAGTAATGCTTTCTCAGAATACATCTAAACTTAAACATTTTAAATAAGGCATCATTGCATTTGTAAATTCTTTACAATTTCGTGGTTTTATGTGAGGCCTCTTTCAAATTTAGCAAGAAAACAATTATACTCTAATAAGAAACATGTTCATACTATTTTTCCTCTTAAACATGTGGCAATAAGTACCATTCTCTTAATGTGGACTTAAATTTGGGCTAAAGAATATAATTCTTGACCGGTTTGCCGTTAAGACACTTAATTAACTCTTTCACTCTTTAAGTAATGGAACATAAACTTGATCTAATATATTAATGTAAAATAAATCACTTAAGGTTTTTACTTCATTATAATGACTTCATAAAAATGTGATTAGGGTGTGGTTTGAATCAGTATGTCTTTTATCTGTGGGAAATTCATAATGCCCACAGAAAGTACTTTCATAGTTTCCATTCAAATGACATAGCACTGCATTTCATAGTGTGCAAAAGATGGAAAGTCATAAAATAATCTTATATACAATTGCTCACAAATTGAGTATAAATCTCATAAATTGATTACCCTGTGGTTTAGATACATGTAGTATTTCTAGTAATAAACTGTAGAATTATATACTTAAGGAGGACTAGAATTTTTGTCTTGTACTCATTATGTTTATGTGAAGTCTTAGTAAGCCAATACTTGGACAAGAATGGACAAGTACCATTTGTCCATTAGGATTAGAACAGTCCCAACCATATTCCTGAATAATCAGCAAACTTTGATTGATGATACTAAAGTTTGTTGACAACTTTTTTAGCAGTAATTTTCCTTTCTTTTGATAACACTATATAGTGGAAGTATTTTGACTAAAATTTGAATTTGTTTTTAAATCTATTTAGCCTTGATGTTAGGAACAACAGTTAGAGCTGTAAACAAGCAGAGTGATATACTTTTAGAAGTGTCATGATCTTTTTTCTTGGAGGTTTTCAAGCAGAAGCTAGATAGTTGAATATGTGATCTTGGGGATTCTTTCCGTTTATCAGTTGAACGAGCTGGTTGCCAAGGTCTTTCCAAACTCAAATTCTGTGACTGATACTCTTTTTTACCATTTTTTAAAAAACAGAGTGTTTTGTTATAAGCATCATAACTGGTAAAACTGGTTCTTTCATTCTAATTTTCTTATTGTGTCAGGTGTTTATTTCCTTCGCTTCATACAGCTCATGGCACTTTTATTTCTCTCCTTCATTGACAGGCCAAATTAATACTTACTGCCAAAATATCAAAGAGTTCACTGCACAGAACTTGGGCAAACTCTTCATGGCTCAGGCTCTGCAAGAATACAACAACTAGAAAGAGAAAACCCATGACTTCTCGTCTGATAAATTGTTTCCAGATAAAGGTGCTGATACATACTCTGAGGTCACCTGCACACAGCCCTTTCCAAGAAATAGAATTTTCGCAGCCCTTTCCAAGAAGTAGAATTTTCTTAATGAAAATGACAGTACTTATTTGATATCATTGACTCACTTTGGCAGTAAAATTATTCTTATGAAAAAATAAAATTTGTTTTTAATATTCTTTCTGTTTTCTGATTTGGTCCTTGGTCTACTCTGCAAGTGATTTGCTGTCTGTCTTGAATGCATTGTACAAAACACTGAATAAAAGTTTCCCCAGGGTCTCTGACCTCATATCTTGAGTTCAATTCTTAATCTCAAAGCACTGCATTTTAGTCACAACACTTCAACTCTGTTAGCCCCAAACCTGACTGTGGAACACTTCCCTTAATGTTACATATATCACATTTAATTGCTATCAGTCTACCATTCTGGCTTTGGAGGCAAAAAGTTTGTCTTGTAATTCATGGTGAGGCTCCTTAATCCCAAATCTCCTAACCCCAAAAAGAGACCCCATATTCTAATTCAGTGAACCTTGCGGTGGTTGGAATTGCATACCACTGTGTCCACAAACACTAAGCCTTACAGAAATTTCAAGAGGTCATGGATAGTGAAATAAATGTTCAGTGCTGTATTTTCTGATCTTTTGGGGATAGTGGACATGGAATTGTTATATGGTGTAGAACTGATAGGCACTCCGACATATCAACCCCAAATTGAAGGTAGTGATAATGATAGCAATTTTACCAAACTTATACATATGGCATTCAATCTTCTTTCCTGTTAAGGTCAGAATACATGAGAAATTAGCCTATAGGTTACTCAGAAATCTATAGTAAATAAATGTGTACCTTTCTAGTGAAAGATTTAAGAGTTTTTGCGTAACCAGGGATTATCACAGAATCAAAGATCTGCTAGAAGAGAGAGTTCTTAGAGGTTTTGTAGTCCAAACACTTTCATTTTGTTGATGTGGAAACTGGACCAAAGAGACACAAGTAAAATTGGTAGAATTGGCTAATCTGTTAGACTCCAAATCAAGTGTTCTTTACATTGTACTTTATGTATAAAAACTATAAAAATGAAATCTCAGAACAGCATCTAGTATAAACATTTTCTTCTTGTGTTCAAAATTCAAGTGATTGATACTCTAAAGACAATTTTAGTAATACATGCCATGTGATTCACCTGCAAATATTTTCAGTTAATTCAAGTCAAAATCAAAACAAAACAAAAGCCTGTAAAATGAATACCAGTTTTAATGAATCATTTTACCCAAAGTTTATAAAAATGAGGATGGCAGGTAAGACTAATATGTTACACTGGAGAAGTACATAAGTCTTAGGGAAACTAATAGTTACTTTAAAAAAAGGGTGGGACATGTTTTGGCATTCTTATATTTAGCAATCTTATATTGTCCAGATAAGGCAATATATAAATAAAATGATGAAATGATAAACCAGATCCTTAAATAAAAATACTTCAAGGATTCCTAAAAACACCTCAGCACTGCTCAAAATATTATCACAACAAAATTGGGATAAACTAATCACTGTTCTTTGAAAAGTTTGAAACTAGGACATAATTGCCAGATATTAGGTGATATAAAAGCATAGAATAAACACTGAATTTTTGCATTTTGATTTTTATTTTGCTTAAAATTTTATGTTCTCCCTCTTACCTCTTCATTAAAAAAAAAAGCTAATATACACAGTTAAACAACACGTTACATTAGCAGTAGCCCCCAAAATGTCTCATTTTAAGAAAAGTGATTATTTTCTTACTAATAATCAATTGTATATATGGGACTTTTTGGTTATTGATGTTGATTATCAGTAAGTTAGAAGAATTTTTTTTCTTATTTTACTTCCTCTTCCAAAGTACAGCCCTCCTGAAGGACTGGGTGGACCATGAGACATTCTGCTCAATCTTAGGCAGGACCCCACCCCCACCCAACCAGGGGAGTTTATTTCTGATTAAAGGGTAAAGAGAATCTGATCTAGGTGAATTCTGGCCTATTCAACAACTTCCAACAATATAAGTGGCCTGGGTGGAAGTAGTTCCCTTTGTCTATATTGCCAGAAGTGGAATTCCCTGAAAGCTATTTATGGACAAAAAAACCTATGGTGCCCGACAACTGCTTAGTGCTGATGGACCCGCATTGATTAGTGATAATGATATGATTCTAAAAAGATGGGCTGAACACTTCCATAGTGTTCTCAATAGACCATCATCAGTCAATGCTAAGGCTAATGACCATTTACTTCAGGCTGAAGTCAATCCCTCCTTAGCTGATCTTCCAACTGAAGAAGGGATTTCAAGTGCCGTTAGGTTCCTTTCATGTGTCAAAGCACCTGGTGCTGATTCTATTCCAGATGAGATTTACAAGGTAGGAAGATCATTGCTCAAACAAAAGCTGACTGAAATTTTCCAGGTTATATGGCAAGAGGTGGTTATCCCCCAGGAGTTCAAGGATGCCTCCATTGTCCATCTCTAGAAAGGTAAAGGGAATAGATTATCCTGCAACAGCCACAGGGGGATTTCTCTTAGTTATTGCTGGAAAAATTGCTAAAGTCCTCCTTAATAGACTGATCCTTCACCTGGCTCTCAGTTATATGACAGTCACAATGGGGTCTCTCTCTTAGTCATTGCTGGTAAGATTCTTGCTAGAGTCCTTCTTAATAGGCTAATCCTTCACTTGGAAGATGGTTGTATACCTGAGAGCCAGTGTGGCTTTAGAAAGGGCCGAGGAACAGTCGATAATGGTGTTTGCTGCCCAACAATTCCATGAGAAATGCCAGGAGCAGAACAGAGGTCTGTACACAATGTTTGTAGATCTGACCAAGGCCTTTGATACTATTAGTTGTGAGGGCTTAAGGAAATATGTCAAAATTTGGTTGCCAGGAGAAGTTCATTAATATTGTATGTCAATATCATAATGTCATGTTTGCCCGGGTTCTGGATAAATGCACAAAGCCTTCCCAGTCACCAGTGGAGTGAAACAGGGCTGTGTGCTTGCTCCCATTGGTTACAACAAATGGAGAAGTTTTGAATGCTGTGGATAAGTTCACTTACCTTGGTAATCTACTTTCCAGGAATGTACACGTTGACAGTGAAGTTGAGGCACTGCCAGAGCTAGCTCAGTGTTTGGGAAGCTCCAAAGAAAAGTTTGGGAGAGAAGTATTAGACTGACTACCTAACTGAAGGTCTACAGAGCTGTTGTGCTGAGCCCATTGTTATATGCTTGTGAAACATGGACAGTCTACCAGCACCATGCCAGGAAACTGAATTGCTTCCATTTGAACTGTCTTAGGAAGATTCCGAGGATCACCTGGCAGGATAAGGTACCAGACACTGAAGTCCTTGTTCGAGCTGAACTGCCAAGTATTCAAACAATGCTCCAGAGAGCGCAACTCTGATGGGCTGGCCACATTGTTCGATTGCAAAATGTATGCTTGCCAAAAAGACTATTTTATGGAGAACTTGCATGGGGCAGGCAATCACATGGTGGCCAGAAGAAGCAATGCAAGGACACTCTCAAGGTGTCTCTCAAGAACTTTGGATTTGACCGTGCAACATGGGAGACACTGCCACAGGACCGTTCAGCATGGCATACCCACATAAGAAAAAATGCTATGCTCTATGAGCAACGCAGAATTGAAACAGCACGAAGTAAATACAGGATGCCCAAATTTGAAGTATCCTCCCCCAAATATTCATACAGACTGTCTGTGCCCAACCTGTGGTAGAGCATTCCGGGCTCATATTGGTCTGATCAGCCACAGTCAGACGCACTGAAATTTCACTTTATCATAGTGATCCTCTTCAAATAGGAAAGACGACAACCAAGCAACCAATTGCCAGAGGTGGGAGCGGTCTGGGTGGAGATGGATTCCTTTGTCCAGATAGCTGGAGGCAGCTGAGTCTCATCCAGTCAGCCATATTCTCAGCAAGGAGCTGAAGCCTTTTTGTCCAACTCATTAATTGTTAACCATTCAGTTGGTTTTCACCCCCAGGGACACTCTTTACTCCCCTCCACCTCCCGCCCCTCCCCCCCCCCCCCCCCCGTCAACCCCCCCCCCTCACCTTTTCCAAAGGTATTTAAACATTCAACAACCTCCATGTGTTGTCTTTGGTTACACCAGAGAGACCCTGATCACCAGTTTATTATTTGCTAGCTTAATCAGTAAATTGATTAATTACTCAGTAACTGTCTAGGGCTTTTGATTTGTCTCACCTCTCTCAAGAGTTATATATAGCATATTTCACCTGGAATCACAGTTGTTGCTCAGAATTATCTTTTTACCACATTAGCCATTTTTTTCCCCTCAGTAAATTGGTTTTTTTTAGTTTATTTATTTACAGTTTTCAACAATCACTTCCACAAGTCTTAAATTTTCTCCCCCTCCATCCCCCCACGTTAGCCATTTTAAAAATAAAGAGGTATTCCACTTCCAGATTCCATTACCATTCTATAATGGCATTATTTTTCTTCGGGAGTAATGGTTAGTCATTGCATTGATCAAAGTTCTTAAGTCTTTTAAAGTTGTTTGGTTTTAAAATATGATTGTTATAAATTGTTCTGTTTTATCAGTTCATTTAAGTCTTCCCAGGTTTTTCTGAAACCATCCCTTTCATCATTTTTTATAGGAACAGTAGTATTCCTTATATACCATAATTTCTTCAGCCTTTTCCTAATTGATGAGCATACCTTTAGTTTCCAGTTATTTGCTACTACAAGAAGATCTATTGTAAATATTTTTGTACGTGTAGATTACTTTTCCTCTTTGATCCCTGGGTTATTATTTTTAGTGGTATAACTGGGTCAAGGATATGCACAATTTAACGACTTGCTTTTTCAAAATGGCTGGACCATTCGCAGCTTTACCAATAAGTGTATGTTAATGCCTATTTTCCACAGTTTCTCCAACATTTGTTAATTTTTTGGTCAACTTTACATATCTGGTGATTTTGTGAAGTAATCTCAGTTGTTTTGATTTACATTTCCTTAGTTATTAGTGCTTTAGAACCTTTTTTTTTTCTTTATGACTATTGACAGATTAGATTTTCCTCAAGGTGTCTTGATACCATGCTTTTTTATAAGCCCATTTCAGTTTTGACTTTTGAACCATACTGGCATTAGTACTTTGGTACAGGGAGCATAATTCCCTTTGGGAAAATCTTTTGATTCGGTTAAGCTGTGTTTGAACCCCTCTCCCTTTTTTAGCTCTACTCCATGCTAGGATTTTTATGCTTTCTTCATTCTGTATTACACATGAATATTTTGAAATTCACTGTGCCATTGTATCATCAATGCAATATTCACAGTGCTTATGGTGGTTATGAATGTTCCAGCATAGTTCTGAATCACAAAATAGAACAGACTCTCAACATGGAAGACAGAACCAAAACATTCAGAAACCAGAAAGCCAATCCCAACATCAGAAAGCCAGATCCATCATAAAAACAAATATACCCAATAACAATCCAGGGGACATTACCATCCCCAAGCCTTCGCTCTGTCAGGCTTCCCACAAACCAACTCCCTTAAATCACAAACAGGCTTCCTTCAACAAATCTCAGACAAGCTCTCTCATGCTAGTGGCTGCATGACCATCTCCAGGGTCTGACTGCCCTCACTCCCTTCCTGCTCCACCTGTGCAGCTAACTCCCTCCCAGGCAGGTCACATGGGCCTATTAATGGATGGGAAAGATCTTCCCATTTAAATTACCATTATAACCATCTAAAGAGAGAAGACGTCCACATAACCACTGAAGAAAATTTGCAATTGGGGGAAAGAAAGGGAGCAGTAAATAAAAATGTATTTCTAGATAGAATGGGAGAGTATGGAGTAGGTGTGCTCAGTAATAGAGGAATGCACTGATCCACACCAGTTTGTAACTTCACTGCTTAACAAGGATCAAAGGACTAGATCCCGAAGGAAATTGAGGACATCTAGTCCAACCTGCAAAATTTATGGGTAAGAAAATAGCTCCAGATAGATTAAGGGACTTGCCTAAGGTCACACAGATAGCAAGCACTGGAGAAGAGACTAACTCAGAAGCCTTAACTTTTGAGCCAGGGCTTTCTCCATAAGACCGGGCTGACTTAGGTTAGTTAAAGCAGTGAAAATGTGCCAAATTTGTATTCCAAACTGGTGGGTGAATGGCATGATAGGAATTACTTAAAGAGACAAGCACATTTATAACTGGAGTCTGCATGTGGAAGAAGTCAGAAGTTTCAAAACTTTCCAGAACACCCTGGGAAGGATTTAGTCATGTGTTGCCTTAACAGGTGAGAAAAAATTGCCCTGAATAAATGTTCTCTTTTCTCGTCTTGTTCCCTCTCCCTCTTTGTTGTTTGGGCATTTTCAGTCTTTGGGCTCTTTGTGACCCCATTTGGGATTTTCTTGGCAAAAGTACTAGAGTGTTTGCCATTTCCTTCTCGGACTCATTTGCAAGATGAGGAAGCTGAGGCAAACAAGGTTAAATGATTTGCCCAAGTTCAGGCAGCTAGAAAATGTCTGAGACTTCCTGACTGTAGACCCAGCACTCTATCCACTGTGCCATAGCATCTTTTTTTTAATATGCATATTTTATTTTTTTAATTAATTTTATTTATTTTCAGTGTTCTACAATCACTACCATATTATTTACATTTTTTCCCCTCCTTTTCCCCTACTTCCCCCATCCCTTCCCCTAGACAACACACAATTTTATATAGGTTCTATATGTACATTCCTATTAAATACATTTTCACTATAGTCTTGTTGTGTAGAAGAATTAAAATGAATGGGAGAAATCATATAACAACCAAAACGTGATACAAAAGACAATGATCTGCTACATTCTGTGATTGACTTTCAAAGTTCTTTCCCTGGGTGTGGAAGGCATTTTGCCTTAAAAGACCATTGGGAATTTTTTTAAGTAAGTCCTTGTGTTGCAATGAAATTCTAAGTCTACCAGAAAAAACTCTTGTACACTATGATTGTTGCTGTGCACAAAGTTCTCCTGGTTCTGCTCCTTTCACTCAGCATCAGATCATATAAGTCTTTCTAGGCCTCTCTGAAGTCTTCCTATTCATCATTTCTTATAGCGCAATAGTATTCCATTACATTCATATACCATATTTTATTCAGCCATTCCCCAATTGATGGGCATCCCCTTGATTTCCAGTTTTTGGCCACCACAAAGAGGGCTGCTATAAATATTTTTGTGCATGTGGGACCCTTTTCAATTTTTATGATGTCTTGGAGATACAGTCCTAGAAGCGGTATTACTGGATCAAAGGGTATGCACATTTTTGTAGCCCTTTGGGCATAGTTCCAAATTGCTCTCCAGAAGAGTTGGATCAGCTCACAGCTCCACCAACAATGAATTCATGTTTCAATTCTCCCACATCTTCTCTAACATTTATCATCTTCTTTTCTGCCATGTTAGCCAATCTGATGGGTGTGATGTGGTATCTAAGAGTTGTTTTGATTTGCTTCTCTCTAATCAATAGTGATTTAGAGCATTTTTTCATATGACTATAGATATCTGTAATTTCTTCCTCTGAAAAGTGCCTGTTCATATCCTTTGACCATTTATCAATTGGGGGCCATAGGATCTTTGTTCAAGGAACTACAAGGAGGTCAGTGTTGCCAAATTGTAAGTGGAGTAAAGAAGATTGGAAAGATAGGAAGGGGTCAGGTTATGAAGGATTTTACATGCGATCTTGGAGGTAATGGAAGCCACTGGAAATTATTGAGTAGGTAGGTAGGGGTGCCATGGTCAGATCTGCACATTAGGAGTGCCAGTTTGACAACTGAGTTGAGGATGGACTGGAGTGGGGAGAAATGAGGCAGGGAGACCAACTTCCTGTAAGTCAGGCATCAATCAGGTGATGATAGGCATCATTATGGTGTTGCCCATTTTAGAGGGAAAGAGACAGTATGGGAAGGTAGAGTTGATAGGACTTAGCAACAGATTGGATGTGGTGGGTGAGAGTGAGGAGTTAAGGATAACATCAAGATTTTGACCCTAAATGATGCAGGGGGCCTAGAGAAGTTAGGAGGGTTGGAAGCTTTGGGGCAAAAGATAATGAGTTCAGTTTTGGACATACTGTATTTATTTTTTTCATGATTTTTTTTAACGTGTGATTATGTTAAATAGTTCCATATTAGTGGATTTGTATAGTAAGATTCAAATAAAAGAAAAAATGAAAGTGAAAAATAGCATGCTTAAGTCTATATTCAATCAATATCAATTCTTTAGAGGTGGATAATATGCTTCATCATTAGTCCTTTGGGGATTGTCTTGGATCATTGTGTTGCTGAGAATAGCTTCAGTTTCCTCAGCTACAAAATGAGCTAGAGAAGGAAACGTCAAACCACTCCAGCATCTCTTTCAAGAAAACCCCAGTTGGGGTCACAAAGAGTCAGACATGAGTCAAAAAACTACTGAAGAATGAGGAAAACGCTTTCTTTAACCCCAAAGTTTTCACTAATTATAAGGGAGGAAGTAAATTCAGGTATCCCTCAGATATTAAGTAGCATATTTTCTTTTCCATTCGTCCTTTTCCAGGGCATGTATTTTTCTAGCATTTTATTTCCATCCACCTCCGTGGACATGAGCAAAGAAGTTTTGTTTAGTTTTTAGCAGTGTTGACTTTGGCTAATAAATGGTTCTTGCTCTCTCTTCTGAGCTTTGTGACCTCTAACGTTGATATCTTATTCTCTGTAAGTTGAACACAGTTCTTAATTTTCTGACCCATGGGTAATTTTCCCCCCATCTTTATCTTGTTACTTGCCTTTCTTTTATTCTTCCTCTAATTGATTCTTTAGTTTCCATATTTGCCCTTTGTCATAAGAGGGTTCTATTTTCATAAGTGAATGCTTCTAATAAATCAGAATTCACTAACTAGGCATATAACCAGTTATATGTCCCAGTAACTTCATGAGTGACATCACACTGATGAGTTCTTTTTCTCTTTGATGTTGTGCTTAATGAAAAACTTTCATGTGTATTAGGGAAAATTAAACCTCCAATAAGATGAAGGGAGGAAGGGTGGCTGATAATTTCAACTTCAGCCTGATATACTGTGACGAAAGTACATTATCAATAGGTAGTGGTCCAAAGAAAGACCTTGTACTTATGTCACAGGCAAACAAGTTAACTGGTTCACATTTAGTGAATAATTATGTAATGGTTTGGTTGACGTGCTCTGTGTACTACTTCACCTGCCAAAGGTGACATCTGTCACAGAAGGCCTGAACAAAATATTTTAGAGAGGAATGGAATTAGATTGGTTGTATCCTTATCCTCTATAAAACAACATATGCCCACACTTGAGGGCAATTAGTGATTGCAAAAATGGAATGGTTTGGTTTGGGATATATGCATATAGTCTTTGGCTTTGGCTCATATGGCTTTTTAATGGAACACTTACAACAGTCTCTTTAGATAGGTTGCTTGGAAGAGGTTTGGGGGAAAGTACAAATCCAAGAGGTTAATTAGGTGGATTAAGAAGGGTAAACATTTTGCAAAAAGCTCATCAATTCATTTAAATTTAGAGCTGGAAGGGAATTTGGAGGTCATCTGCTCCAACCTGATCATTTTATGGATGAGGAAATTGAGGCTGAAGAGGCCAAATGACATGCCCCAAGGGACTCCCAGCAAATCATTAGCATGCCCTGGACTAGAACCCCTAAGTCCTCCAACCCTACCATTCTGCTTCTCAAAGTACTTATGGCTACACCAGGGTCCTTTAACTGACCTACATGCAAGGAGCCTTTGTTCTTCAGTGAAGCCCCTTAGAGCTAGTGTCTGTTTTCAGACAACTGGAGCACAGAGGTGTTATGTGACTCACTCAAGATGGAACAGGAAATCAGTGGCAGATCCCAGCTCCCTTGAGGAGTTTTGGCTGGCCTTGTTGGAAGGTGGATGGAAGAGGTCAGCTGTATTGCCTTCGGCTGGAAGGCAGGGGGTTCTGGGGTTGTAAGCAGGTGGTGGTAGTACTGGTAGTGGTTGATGATTCTAAAGTCAGCCTGAGTCTGAAACATTTCAAGCAAACCAAATTACACTAGACTTTTTTGACAGTGAAATATTTCTTTGGAAATGCAGATGTCAGTTTTATTAAAGTGTAAACTAGCATTGGAAAGAATTTTGGAGTGTTTTTCAGAGCTACTCGTGAAAGTAAGTTTTTTTTTGGGGGGAGAAACATTTATATAAGTATATAAAGTGTGTAAGTGTATAAAGTGTAAGTGTGTAAGTAAGTGTGTGTGTGAAAACTCAGCCAACCCCTTCACCTTGGCCTTCCAAATTTATAGTGCTTATATGGAGTCAGTTCATTCGTGTCTATGGACATAGACTAAAATCATTTATAAAGAACAGAAAATTTTGTATTTCTTATGTTCTAATCATTCTATTAGAGCCCATAAAGTTACAGAAATTCAGGACTCCTTCTGGCGGCTGGGATGGGAATGCGAAAGGGGTTATTTTCCATTTTGATGAAGCAACCCTGATGTGGCAAATCACTGATGACACTCTCCCCAGAGCTGTAGATATTTTATGATCAGGCATTGCTAGTGAATGAGTTAGAATCATTTGGGGCCTCCATTTAGAAGTTATTAGAGGCCGGTGATGCAAATCATAGTTGTATCCAGAGCATCTGCAGTATCAGCATTACTCCTCAGTTAAAGCACGCTTCAAAGTAAAGATTTACTAACCCTGTGTTGGTAACTCTAGGCACTTTCTTTGCTATTAGCCCTGGCTACTGTAACTCCTTGCTGCTTTTCCTTTAATTAAAATTTTTTTTTAAAGCATGCTATAATGTAACAGTAACAGCAATATTGTTTTTAAGAATTGTTGAGAAATGTAGTATATTTTTAAAAACTGAAAAATTATTTTGGTTTTAAATACATAGGTCCACACTGATATAACTTTGAATGAATAAGTTATTTTGTGTATTGAGTATTGTAGATACCCAGATTAACTAGAAAGGACATATGAAGGAAGATGCCATCTGCATCCAGGGAAAGAACTGATAAATAGAAGTATGTATAGAATGGTTTTACATATTTTATACACACACAAATATATGTGTAATTATATCTCTAGGGCAGGGGAGTGGGGGACTGAGTTAAGGGAGGGAAAGGGGAAAAAAGGAAATTTACATGATAATTTTGTTGTATATTTAGAAGGAATAGTAACTTTTACATAGTAGAATTGCAGTTTCATGTACAATCATCTTTTTATTGTACTATATTATAGAAATGCTTGTTTTATTTCATAAATTAAAAGTAAGATTCTTTTTTTAAAAGCATGCTTATATAGCATTTTTAGGCTTACAAAATGTTTTAATGTACTTTGTCTCACACTAATCCTGTGAGGGCAGTGCTGTTTTGTCCACCTTTTCAAATGAGGAAGCCCAGGCTCATGCAGGTTAAATGATTAACCCAGGGTCACACAGCTAGGAAGTATCTGAGGCAGAATTTGAACCTGGTCTCCTTGGCTTTGAGCACAGCATTTTAGTGCACTGTCTCTCAAAAAGTACTAAGAAGTATAAAGACAAATGACTGTAAGATTTAATAGCTTTGATCATGCAATGACCAACCACAATTCCAGAGGACTTGTGACGAAACATGCCACTCTCCTGACAGATGTGATGGACTCAGGGCACAGATGGAGGTAAAAGGCTTTTGGGGTTTTTTTTGACATTGCTAATGTGGCAATTTGTTTTGTTTCACTACTCATGTTAGTTACAATGGTTTTGTTTTTCTTTTTTTTTCAATTGGGGTGGGAACTGCAAGGAAAGGATGAGAAAATAGATTTTTGTTCATTGAAAAAAATTAAATTTTTTAAGCACTGAGAAGGTTCCTGCTGAGCAACTAAAAGAATCATTCGTCTCTCTAATCTGTTCCTGTTAGTGGATATGAAAAGAGTGAACTGTTATCACTCACTAGCCTTTGTCCTGTTCCAAATAAGTGATTCACCAGTATTTCCACCCAGATTTACAGCTGTATATCTAGGTTTATATCAAAGCAGGGCCTTTGTTTGCCTTTTGTTTGTTTGAAAGGACAGATTGTTGATGACATAAGTCATCCTGGACTGAGCAATGACAAATGCTCTTGCACTGGTAAGGATGACAAGCTTGACTTGCGGAAATCTGGCACCAGGGCGGTAACTTAGCCACATTATTTCTAAATTCATATGTACATCTGAATGTGTATAAAATACTGTATGTAATATATGTACACATATATACACACAGACATGCACATGATGCACACACATCTAGGTAGATTTAAGTATGTACATACATACATATGTATATGTATTCATGTACATGTTGAAATCCAGCCAATGAAAGGCAGAGGAATGGTGAAAGTCTGCCTACTGGCCCCACCCTTAACCCTTTTCTGTATGGTCAGGGAGCTGGAGCGGGGGAAAAGGAAAGCTGACAAGATTAGAGTATGTGCTATTTTTCTAGCAAAATTACAAAGTACCAGACTCATAATTCATAATATGAAAAGAATGTTGGCATTGAAAAAAAGTCACTCTCAAAATTCTGTCTCCATCTAGATTTTCAATCTGCTAATCAATCCCAATCTTGTTTGGGGTGATATCCCTAAAATATGACACATTAGGTCTTTTCAAGTGAATATTTTTTCTGTATTTGAACACCGTGATATAGGGTTACACCAGAGCAAGCAATATTTTCAACATTCAATGAAGTGATTTCATCTTGAGTGCCTTAATAAAACTGGCAGGGAGAATTTCATTTCAGCAAGCTGCAAAACAACACTGCCCTGAGAGGCCTATTCAGAGACAGCAGCCATGGCAAGCTCCTCTGACTGCATTAGAGGTTTACATACCTGCATACATTATGACAATTGAAAACAAGTCACTGAAAGATTTAATAAAACAGTTCATGTCTCCATTGCATTGCTCTTTCTACCCCTCCCCTCCACTTTGTTGTCAGTATTTTCTGAAATGCTTTAAAAAAGCATATAGAGATTTAGATTTAATTTGGTACAGCTTGCATTTAAAACTCTGGGAAAATGAGAAGTAATTGGAAGATAACAGTAGCAGCTGCCTAGCCAGTTGTTTCAAAATATGGCAATAAAATATTAAACTCAAAACTTGCTATTTTCGTGCATGGATGTCTGTCACTGGTTATGATAGATTCCTAACCTTCTTATCTAGTTATTTTTTTATAAGGTATGGGGCAGGGGGAGGAGGATGGAAGCACCTTTATGATAAGCTGTAGATTTTTATTGCTCATCCAAGGAAACTTGTAATATGGTAGGGCTCTCTTGTAGTAGACTTAATGTACACACATACACACACACAATCTTTGTTTTTTAAATTCTAAACCACATTGCACCATCTGAATATAAATGGACTCATGAAAAGGCAACCCCAGCCTTAGGATACCATCCTTGGTAGAAAGACCCACAATGATTCTGCATATGAATGCAGACAGTATTTGATCTTTGGGGGAGAAGCAACGGAATTACTGGGAAATGTATATTTTTTTTTAACAAGCAAGGATTAATTTGGTTTTAAACGCATTGTTCCTCACTGATATATAACTTCCTATAGAAAGATTTGTCCCATTTTAGCTGCTCAATCTAGTTTAATCAAAACTAGAGCCATAACTAAAAATTTTGGCACCCAGGGCAGTGGCATAAAATCAACTTTGAAATTTATGAAATGAAAAAAAAATACAAAAAATACAAAAGGGGGAGGGGTAATTGATTACACAGCAGCATCTATTCTGCTAAAGGGGTAGTGTCAATTTTTAGCATACACCTAAATTTTGGTGCCCTGGGTGCAAGACTGAAGTTGCCTGACCTTAGTTAAAGCTTCTGGGAAATGAAGTTTTACTTGCCAAAGGAGCCGTATTCCACCTTTGCAACATAATATTTGTTTGGTTCTGGGTGAATTACGTGGTCTTTCAGTGTCCCAGCCAACTCTCTTAAGAGTATAGACAGGTGCATTGCATATTTGCATTGATTAAGGGAGTGTTTTTTTTTCTGAGAATTCTCTATATTAATGGAGTCATAGGTCTAGTACAGTCCAGAAAAAGGAGTCTGTGATTTTGGTATAATGTTTCTTAAGTTGGGGATGGCTAGGAGTTTTAGAGGAGATTTCAGTGGGGTGCAGGCAATGGCCAAGTTGTCTGGGTGGATTCTTAAAATCTTGCCCACCCCAACCCGTGTTTTAATAAACCCTTTCTCTGAATGAAAGAAGGCTTGGGTCAAATTCTTTTAAGGTAGGACTTGTGTTTTTTGCCATTGAATTTTGGGGTTCCTACCACCCCTAGACTGCAACATCAGCACATGGTAGTTGGTTGTTCATCTATAGAAAACTTGCTAGTGAGTAGAATAAAAAGGGGGCAACTAGGGAACAGGAGAGGGGTTAATAGGATCAAGAGCTGAAAGGGACGTTGAACATCACCACAGCTATAAGGTTCTTAATCCTTTTGTCTCTTGGGCCCTTTCTCCAGGCTGGTGAAACCTATGAAGCCCTTCTCAAAATGTTTTTTTTTTTTTCTTATTTTATTTTTTATTTTTCATTTTTAACACAGTTCATATCACATAACACAATTCCAACTTTTGGTCCCAGGTGATATTTCTTTTAAAGCATTTACAATATAGACCACAAGTGAATTTTTTTTTTTAACATTAACCAACTGAGACACAAATAATAACTATGTATGCTAACTTCATAAGCCCTTGACCTAATTGTCTCCACACTATTACTAAGAATTAAAGGACCCTAACTTATTTTTGGTAGTCTAAAGTCCTAAGCCCAAGAGCTTAATTTTAGACTTGACCTCGGATGTTCCACTACCAACAGTCTATAATTTAATAGATCTGGTATTAAGCTTACAAACCTTTTAACTATAGGAAATTGCCACTAAGAGTAGGGACATTGCAGGGAACCAGTATCTCCCCAACTTCTTGTCAGTTCCAGGCAGGAGTAGATTGTCAACTTGCATTTAGTGAGGCTCAGAGTCTACCAGGTGTCAGTGGAGAAACTGAGTCAAGAGAATCCTACCTCAGCCCAGGGTGAACATCCACTCTCCCACCCTTCCCATGAGGTCACCTTTTTCAGTTCATACCAGCATCTCACAGGCTTACTGGCTTCATGGATTGGAGGCTCAGACCACCTTTGTTGCTATCCATACCTGGAGTTAGAAGAACAGTCATTTAATAGTCCCATAGCATCTTAAAATAGCAAGTTACAATAACTAGGTTTCAGATATGACTGTAATTTCACATTGGCTAAGGAACATCTTTTGAGCCAAGTCTTAAGTGGCTTATGTACCTGTTCTAGTTCCTGTTGAAATAATAATCATAAAATCAAATTTACCATTAAAACCTTAACTTTTCTATCAATGCCAAATTTTACCTGAAGTTACCTGCCTCTAGGAGAATTAGATTAAAATTCATTTTCCCAAACTAAAGATGTCTCTGATTTAGTCTCAGTAACTAATTCAGTCAATTGTTTTAATACTAAGTGTTTTTACATCACTTTGTAACATCGAATTTTCTCCCCTCTCCCATCTCTCCCCTCTCCCCACCCCCTAATACCTTGCATTCTGATTACCCCTTCCATCAATGAGTCCTCCCTTTGATCATACCCTACCCTTTCCTTATCCCCATCTTCTCTCTTTTCTTGTGGGGCAAGATAAATTTCTATACCCCATTACCTGTGTTTCTTATTCCCCGGTTATATGCAATAATAATTCTCAACATTCGTTTCTAATACTTTGATTTCCACCTTCTTTCCCTCCCTCCCTCCCTCTCTCCCCATCCCTAATGAAAAGGCAAGCAATTCAATACAGGCTATATATACGTCATTTTGCAAAAGACTTCCATAATAATCATGTTGTGTAATACTAACTATATTGCCCTCTATCCTACTCTATCCCCCCTTATTTTTTTATTCCCTCATTTGACCTTGTCCCTTCTCAAAAGTTTACTTCTAGTTGCTCCCTTCTCCCATCTGCCTTCCCTTCTATCATTCCCCTCACCCCACTCGTTACCTCCTCCCCTACTTTCCTGTAGTATAAGATAGATTTTCATACCTAATTTAGTGAGCATATTGTTCCCTCCTAAGCCATATGTGGAGAGAGTAGCTTCACTTTTCCCCTCTCCCCTTCTTCCTTTTCTCCTCCATTGAACAAGATTTTTCTTTATCTCTTTTATGAGTTATAACCAGCCGCATTCCATTTCTTCCTTTCTCCTCCCAGTATTTTCCTCCCTCACCCCTTAATTTTTATTTTATATATATATATATATATTTTTTGTGGATATCATCTCTTCTAATTCAACACAGCTTGTACTCTCTGTCTATATGTGTGCGTATGTGTGTGTGTATATATGTATGTACAATCCTTCCACCTACCCAAATACTAAGAAAAGTCTCAAGAGTTATAAATATTTTCTTTCCATGTAGCAATGTAAGCAGTTCAGCTTTAGAAAGTCTGTTATGATTTTACTTTCCTGTTTATCTTTTCAAACTTCTCTTGATTCTTGTGTTGAAAGTCAAATTTTCTATACAGTTGTGGTCTTTTCAACATGAATGCTTGAAAATCCTCTATATCATCGAATAACCATTTATTCCCTTGAAGTATTATACTCAGTTTTGCTGGGTAGGTGAGTCTTGGTTTTAATCCCAGTTCCTTTGACTTCTGGAATATCCTATTCCAAGCCCTTCCATCCTTTAATGTTGAAGCTGCTAGATCTTGTGATATCCTGAGTGTATTTCCACAGTACTCAAATTGTTCCTTTTTAGCTGCTTGCAGTATTTTCTCCTTGACCTTGGAACTCTGAAAATTGCCCACAATATTCCTAGGAGTTTCTTTTTTGGGATCTCTTTCAGGAGGTGATTGGTGGATTCTTTCAATATTTATTTTGCCCTCTGGTTCTAGAATAGCAGGGCAGTTTTCCTTGATAATTTCATGGAAGATCATGTCTAGGCTCTTTTTTTTGATCATGGCTTTCAGATAGTCCCATAACTTTTAAATTGTCTCTCCTGGATCTATTTTTCAGATCAGCTGTTTTTCCAATGAGATGTTTCACACTATCTTCTATTTTTTCAAACTTTTGGTTTTGTTTTCTAATTTCTTGGTTTATCTCATTGTTATTCATTTCCCTGAACTCAATTCTCTCTTTCAGAGAACTATTTTGTTCAGTGAGCTTTTGAACCTTCTCCTCCATTTGGCTAATTATGCTTTTTAAAGCCTCCTTCTCCTCATTGGCTTTTTGGACCTCTTTTTCCAATTGAGTTAGCCTATTTTTAAAGGTATTACTTTCCTCAGCATTTTTTTGATTTTCCTTTGGCAAGCTGCTAACTTGCTTTTCAAGCTCTTTCATTGCCTGAGCCCAATTTAAATTCCCTTTGGAGGCAGGGCTCTTAACTTCCTGTGATGGTTAGCCTTGTTCTTCCTCATCCAAAAGGATGGGAGGAGACACCTGTTCACCAAGAAAGTAACCTTCTATGGTCTTATTTTGTTTCCCCCTCTTTTGGGCATTTTACCAGCCAGTTACTTGACTTCCTAATCCTTTGTCAAGAGACTCAGCTGCTCAGTTCCCCTGGGCTTTGGGTTGGGGCAAGGCCTTCCCTCAGCACTGGAGTTTAGATTAGCTGCTCCCTACTGCCAGAGGCTTTAAGTTGAACTGCCTAAACAATGGATCCAGGTTGCTTCCCAGCCTCCATAGCTGCCTGCAGTCTACTGGCTCGGCCTCTGCTGTCACCTGGGGCTATCACTGGAGAAACTCTATTCTCTTTCAGCCAGCTGGGAAAGCCCTCCCCCACTGACCTTTGGAGTTTTCTTTGTTGCTTGTGGGTTCAGGTATCTCAGACCTTCCCTGCTAGGAACTCTGCCCAGAGTTCTATTCAAGTCCTGTTCCTCCCAGTGCCGTGTGGCCAGGCCTGGGCTCTGCTCTGCTCAGTGTCCCGTGAGATAGACCTTTCCTGTTGGCCTTTGGTTACCTTTGGCTGGAAACCTCTTTTGCTCTGTTCTGTGGCTTCTGCTGCTCTAGACTTTGTTGAGAGTCATTTTTACAAGTATTTTGTGGGCTGTTGGGGAAGCACTAGAGTATATGGGTCTTTCTACTCTGAAATCTTGACTCCACCTCCTCAACATGTTTTTAAGTGCATAAAATAAAATGCATAGCATTTTGTGGGAAACCAATTATGTTGAAATTCATTTATCAAAATATTTTTTAAAATTTTCATTCTTCAGATTAAGAACATTAATCTAGCACAAACTCCTCACTTTACAGATAAGGAATCTGAAACCCAGAGAATGTAAATGACTTGCCCAGGATCATGCAATGGTAACTGACAAAGCCTGAATTTGAATCATATTTCTCCAATTATAAATCCAGTACTTTTCCCACTAAACCATTTGCTTTTCTCTAAGAATCTCATGAAATAAGAATCTGGCTGTGGTTTGATTTAATATTTTAGAGTTTGCTTCCATCCTTTGTCTAAGAATACCACATTATATTTATACAGTGGATGGCTTCTATAGCAGCAGCTGTTTCCTGCACCTGGTTAATTTGGCCACGAGTGACCAGCACTCATTAAGTCTTTCTGAATCTCAAAGCTGTACTTTACAGATGGGAAAACTGAGAGACTTAGACTGGTTATGGAACTGGCTTGGCTTACAGCTTACTAGTCACACAGCTAGTTGGAACTCTAGAAGTCTCAGTGAAGTCCCTACCTACTGGACTGCCCCACCTTTGGAGTCACTGAGATTGGCTCAATTCTCATGTTCTAAAGCCTGTGGGAGACTCCAGATCCTTCTGGGAAAGAGACACAGTGTTCATGGAAGTGAAACTGGAATCAAGAACCCAGATGCTATTTCAGAGTAAAGGAATTTGGGGGTATCAGAAAAAAAAAGCCAGCAGCCTTGGGTACAGAAAAGAGGAAGCAGGTAGAGTTTACTATGGAAGCTGTGACAATCTAGGCTCTTTTTGCTTCTACGTAATGGTTAGTTGCCTATCTGATTCTACCAGTATCACCTTTATGGCTATTATTAAATGGATTTCAGTATGTTGCGTTACTCTAGACCCCATCTTTTCCCTATCTGAACAGTTGAGAAATATTTTACAGCTTTTTTTTTTCTAAGCCCATGCAGAATTTCACACACTTCTGAGTTGAGGACCAATGATAGCTTTTGATTAGGGGAAACCAATGAGGAATTTTCCCTCACCTTCTCTTCAGAAGCATTGTGCACCTAAAACATGGTACCCTTCACCTAGGGCTTAGGCTTCAAGGTTCAGTAAACACTAAGGAGATTCAAAATAAAGCAAAGTCAGATATTCATCCCTCTTTTCATGCTGTGCCTTTCTTTCCCCCGCAGCCCCTCCCTTCCCACCAGGCAAAAGTCTCATTAAACAAATGAGCCTTGCAGACCAGAGTAATTTGGGTTTTGCCAGAAGGGGAGAGAACATTATATTCCAGAGAGATGACTGAATCATCAGCCTGTGGGTCAAATCTCCATCAGCCAAGAGGGATACCCTGAATAGTCCCTGTTACTTTTCAGACAACCAGGAGTGTGAGACACCTTGTTGAAAATCCTCTGATAATGACAACTCATATTTCTATTGCCTCCCAAGATTTACAGTCACAACAACCTGGTATGGAGTACAAGTGTTACTAGCCCCATTTTACAGATAAGGAAACAAACTGAGAGAGATGAGTAGATCGCCCAGTGCCAGTAAGTGGCTCAGACGCAGGCCCTCCACCTTCAGTACCAGCTAGTGCTTTTTCCACAGTGCCATAAATCTCTTGATAATCAGTGAATGGTTTCCCATTTTCAAAGGTATAATACTCCATGGAAAGCAGAAATTGTGTCTTCAAGCATTTCATCTTCCCCAAAAATGAAGACAGAACTCTGCACAGCAATAGCATTTAATGAATCAATCGGTAAGTCAAAATGCATTTATATTCCCTTGAGAGCCCCTCATGAGGACAGGGAATATCTTTGCCCTCTTTTCTTAACCCCAAGACTTAGCATAGTTCCTGGCACATTGTAGGCATTTAATAAATATTTATTGACTGAATGATATATTGTTGATAGCCTTACCTTGCTGCCAAGATCACACCCTGGAGGTTTTAATGTTCGTCTCCAGAACCTCTTGCCTTAGGTTTCCACCATACTGATTGATCACTACCTCAAGTAGATCACTATTTCAAGCAAGTCTCTGGTAAGCTTCACTCTACTCCCTTTGGTCTCCTGCTTAACTGCCATCTTTCCACCACCCAAACCCAGATCCGACCCTTGTTTCCCTCCCCTCATCCCCCACTCACCACCAGTCCTCGAACTATGATTGAACTGATTCTTCTATTGCTTCTCAAAGAAGCGTGGCATTGTGCTCCCTTCCGACCCTGCTCATTATCCCTGGGCCTCTCTCTGGCTACCATTTCCTCACATGTGTTGTCTCAATCCATTAAAATGTAATTTCCTTAAGAGCAGGAACTATCTTTATATTTGTTTCTCCTCTATAATTGGCACACAGTAACTGCTTTCTAAATGCTCATGGAGACAGCTAGGTGGTACAGTGACTAGAGCACAAGACCTGGAGTCTGAAAGACCAGAGTTCAAATCCTGCCTCAGATACTTAGTAGCTATGTGACCCTAGGCAAGTCACTTAATTGCTATCTCAGTTTCCTCAACTGTAGAATGGGGATAGTAATAATATAATATATTATATATAATATAATAATAATAAAAATTCCTCATAAGAGTTGTTGTGAGGATTAAATGAGGTTTCTGTAAAGTGCTTAGAACAATGCCTGGCACATAGTAGGCACTTTAAAAATGCTTCCTTCCTACTTTCCTTCATTGTAATAGAAGGGCCTCTGTGACTATATTATCTTGAATCCCTTCTTTAATTGATCCATTGTACGAGCTTGTAGGCATCCCTTGTAGGCCAGGAGCTTTAAGCACTGGCCCAAAGGGACATGTTGGAGGGCAGCTGGGTAACACAATGAATAGAGGGCTGGGTCTGGAGTTAGAAGACCTGAGTTCAAATCCATCCTCAGAACTTACTTGACTGTATGACCCTTGAGCAAGTCACTTAACTTCCGCTTGCCTCAGTTTCCTCAATTGTAAAATGGAAATAATAGCAGCACCTACCTCACAGAGTTGTTGTGGAGATTAAATGAGATAATATTTGCACATAGTAGGCACTCTATAAATGCTTATTCCTATTGATTCATTCATTCATACTATGTGCCAGTCACCAAGCTTGAGACTGACCACAGAGACAAAAGGTCAGTAGTCCTTGTCTGCAAGTTGCTTGCATTCTATCTGATGTTCATCATGTCAGTAGAATGAAGACTCCAGTTTAATCTTGGAAGCCAGTAACATTTGGAGGTTATCACCCTGGCAATGATATTCCTTTAGATGCAGGCAACACTTACTAGCTGGGTCATGCTAGTCCAGTCATTTAACCTTGTTTGCTTCAGTTTTTCATCTATAAAATGAGTTGGAGAAGGAAATGGCAAACCACTCCAGTATTTTTGCCAAGAACACCCTAAGTGGGGTCACAGAGAGTCAGACTTGACTGAAATAACTGAAAAAACAGCAAATATATATGTATATGTGCATACACATATACACACATGCATGTATATACACACACGTGTGCATATTATATTTGTATATATACACATAACACATATAGACTACATATGTTATATACATTATGTATACACATATACATAACATATACATATATATACAAGAAGCTTGTCAAGGAAGTATAGGAAATACTTGGTAAAATATTATGTTATCCTATTGAAATATGGCAAAAGTAGTAGTAGTATTAGTGGGGAAAATTACGGATTGGAGAGACAATGGAGAAGAGGGAGGGCTGAGGTGTGAAAGGGAGGGAGCGTTATAGTTCATCTGAAAAATGTGTGAACAGTTAAGGAGTAATTCCTGCTGAATGAAGTCAAATGAATGAGGTTTAGAGACAAAACCCTTTTCATGTTGATGAGGGAAAAAAATCATCAACAATAACTCAGTGAAAGATGAGCTAATTGACCTCTACAATGATCCAAAACACTGAAAGTCAATGTGGGATGACTTATATAAAGTGGTATCCAACTCATGTAAGTACAGGAGCCCACTAATTCATATATAAGGATCACTGCAGGCCACATGTTGACTTAGAAAACCACACATTAACATTACCTATGTTCTATTGCATTTTTATTTGTTTCATTAATTATTTCCCAATTACATTATACACTAGTTTGGACCTCACTGAGGAGTGTGGTGGGCAGGAGGCAGCCAATAGGCAGCATAGTTGACAACTCTGGTGTAGTGGATAGAGGGCCAGCCTCAGAGCTGGAAGACCTTGGTCCAGATCCTGTATCTGGCACATGCTGACTGTATGACCTTGACAGTCACTTGACTTCTCAGCACTCCAGACTGCTTAGGTGCTAAATTGAAGAAAAAGTGCTGGGAGTTTCCTCACTTGGGTGCTCTCTATGAATGAAATCCCAGGTCCAGGTCCTATTCCTATCCCTGTCCCCTAGATCCTAAAAGACAATGCTAGAGGTGTACAAAATAGGAGACATAGTATTTGTCTCAGTCTGAAAGAAGAAAACAGATATAGATGTATACTACCCAGCTGCCCCCCCACCCACATTATACACATTACCCACATCACTCAGTACTAGGTGATCTGTGTCAGATGACCTATAAGGAACAATAAGGAACGCAGTGTAATGGAAAGATCACTTGGGTTTTATTGTGTAAGCACTGGTGAGGCATTTCACCTTACCTTTTCCTTATCTGTGAAATGGCAATAGCAATAACCATAGAACCTCCCGTACAGTGGAATAGTACATGAAAAACACATTATAAATGGCAATACCAGGTGTAAATGTCAGTCACTGTCACCATTGTTTTTAGGAGCACAAAAGCTTCCCTTCCTGAAAGTTACGGCTGCTTCTCCGATCCTTGGCTAGCCAGTAGACTGAAACATTTTTGTGCAAGGCTGCCACCAACCCAGAGACTAAAGGGGACAAACTGTGTCCTTACAACCTACCCCTTAACACCTGACTTCCCAGATGTGTCCCCCCTCTGACCTTCATTAAGAAGGACACTTGGGGTGTGACTGACCATTGGTAAAAGCTGTCTCTGTGAAGTCCTGGAAGCAAAGCCATATGTTTGGAGGATAGAAAGTCCCTCCCATGTTAGACTTTGACATTTCCTGTACTTGGTTAGTTCCAGCTACCCAGTGAGGAATGAACTCCCCAAGCCTTCTCCCCACCTCACCCTCCAACACCCACCCCCATCTCCACTATCTCAGCTTGAAACATACTTAAGAACATACTTAAATCTCAGAGGTCTACTCTTTGAGGAGAATTATGTTCCTAATATTGGTTAAAGAAATAAATTCTGCAAGATGAAGGGTTCAGTTCTATTTTCAAACCAGGCATATAGCTGAAGAATTATTCTTATTAGATTAGAATATATCTACGACTATATTAGCATTTAATGTTTTATCTGCTCTTTATAGCAAAAGGAGTACTCCCTCCCACGCACCCTCAGTAGCTCATTTCTAAGTCAGTACATCTAATTGTACATCTGCTGTTGCTGTACCAAGGCCTGAATAGCCGCTGACATTGATTGGCAGAAAAGTGCTTCCAAGAATATTAAAAAAAAAAAGCCCAACAAAAAAAGTTTTGCTGAAGAATGACAAAAACAACAGCAAATAGACTTCTGCTCCCTTAATATGATTGATTGTACGAACCAAGATGCTGGCCCTTTGAATTACAGCTCCCAGCTGGCATTCTCTGTATCACCCATATGACACCCTTATTTGGAGCCGATAAATTCGATATCCAAAGTGCTGACACTGGTATTTCTGGTTGCATTCTCCAGCCCCTGCTGTTCTCTTCCCTTTTCTTATAGCTCTACCCAACGCTCCAGGAGCCTAAAAAGAGAGGAGAAAAGGGGGCTAGGAGACAGAGAAGTGCGGGGGAGGGGGCAGTGGGGAAGGAGGGCCCCAGACTTTTTCCTAGCTTGTGAATAATGGCTCATCCCTGGAAGGTGAGTGCACTAGATGCTTCCTTTGCTTCCCTCTTACCTGATCTTTGTCTCATTTCCCCTCCCACCACCACTGTTTTCCTGCTCATGTCCTTTTAGGAATATGTCTACAGTAGGGGAATGAAGAATTAAGTCACTTATCTGGATGATTCAGGTCCTCAGCCTTTGGACTCAGTTATGTAGTTGATATCTTTTTTAGTGGGGAAGGGAGTAGATGAGAGAATTTTGTGTCTTGAAAACATAATTATTTTAATTTTATTTTTTCAGACTATCAACCAACCAATCAATCAATACATGTTGATAGAGGGGTAGAAGTGTGCATTTGTAGAGGTGTACAAAATAAGAGACATAGTACTTGTTCTCAAAGAGCTTCCAGTCTAAATGAGGAGAGACATATATGTCCAATTCTTCCCCCCTCCACCCAAGATATTACACAGCAGTGTGTGTTCTGTGTCAAATGACCCATAAAAGACAACCAGGAGCTTAGTATAATGGTAAGATCACTGGATTTGGAATCAGGAGAAACCTGGCTTTAATCCTACCTTTGACCCCATTTGTGTAAGCATTGGTGAGGCATTTCATCTGAACTTTTCAGAGTCTCATTTTCCTCATTTGTGAAAGGGGGATAACAATAACCACAGTGCTTCCCTCATAATGGATTAGTATATATAAAGTGCTTTTTAAATAGTAATGCCAGGCCTAAAAGAGCTTACTCTGTACCAAGCACTGTACTAAACACTGATCTGGACTATGATTTTGTGGGCATAGGGAACTCCTGATTGCCCATGTAAAAGGATAACTGCTCTGTAATTATAATCTCAGAGTCACCTTTAGCACTGAGTTGTTAAGAGACTTATCCAGGGTCACACAATCATGATGTGTCAGAGTCTGAACTAGGTAACTCTGCTTTTCATTAGTATAATCACCACAATGAAAAGATAGTGTGGTATAATGGGAAAAGTCATAGCATCATAAATTTAGAACTAAAAGAACCTTAGAAGTCATCAAGCCTGACTGGCTCATTTTGACAGATGATGAAACTGAGGCACAGAGTAATTAAGTGACTTGACCAAGGTCACACAACTAGTACATATTTGGAGTGAGATTTCAATCCAGGCCCTGAGGCCCATGTTTGGAATTGATGACCTCAGAACCTAGACCTCTGTTTCTTCAGGATTGCCGTCCGTTCTCACTTCACTCCTAGCTCAATTCATTCTCTAGACTTCTCACCAGCAGCCTTCCTACCTAAGAGATAATTCCACCCTGAGGCCTACTGTCAGATTTGTTGAATCCCTATACCAGAACACCATTTCATGAAGGGCCCAGCCTTGCTCGCTTCATTCCATATTCAATTAATTCTCTGAATTTCACTACTTCCTTGCCTTCTTGCAGGTATTTTCTGTTCCCCCTACTTAACAGCTCCCCTATATGAGTCCTTTCCCCATTAGAATACAAGTTCCTTGGGGGTAGGAATTGTTTTATTTGCTTGTATTTGTATTCCTAGTGCTTAGCATAGTACATAGAATATAATATGTACTTAATAAATACCATATCACATCACATCACATCCTTTCCTTCCTGTCTATCTCTCTGTCATCCAATGCCCTATCCACTCCACCTCTGGGTTTGAATTCTGATCGTGTCACTTGCTAGTTTTATAACCATGGACTTATAACTTTAACCCCCTGAACCCCAATTTTCTCATCTTTAAAGCCAGGAATAGGAATATTTACTCTAGTTCACTTCTCAGGGTGGTTGGGAGGAAGCAATCTGTAAATCTTAAAGTATTCTAATAATGCAGGATATTGTCAACATATAATCACCAAATTGTGATAGAGCAGTCTCCCTACAGAGTGGCTTCTTTGGGTATTCCTCTGTTAACTTGTGGTCCAAGAGTATTTGGGGACAAGGTAAAGGGGGAAGGAAGGGAGAGGGACAGGAGCCAGACTGTGCGGTCCTTGTAGTTTTCACATCATCATGTCAATTTCATGCTACTTTTGACAAGGTTCACTCATCCGGACTGAGGCTAAAAGGCTTCTTCGCTGTGTGTGGGATGTTAATGGTGCCCCTCATTAGTGGTAACGGGAATTATGGAATAGCCCTTGCTGTAAAGCAGAGACCTAGACCCTTAAGGTTGCCACCTCATTATAGGTTTTGTGGCTTAGTTCTTGCACAGTGCTTCCTGAGCCCAGCTGCCATGGTAACCCACAGTATTATTCTGTTGCTCCTGGAAAACTCTTGTTGTTAGGAAGTTATTGAAATCATTCAGCAGGTCTGTGGATAAGATCTCCCTTTTGTGCATCTCCCCAAGGTGGTCTGTGGCACTTGTCTTCCTCCTGGTTTTAACATGATTCTCACCAACTGGGACAAGGAGTTTTAATCAGGGCCTCTGAATGTTGTTTAGGGGGCACAGACCTTGATTTCCAGACTCTCAGCTCACCAGTGTCTTCATTATTTCACACTCCAAATACTCAAAACTGCTGTTGGGTCACCCTCGGCTCACTGCAATTAACCATTGGTTTTGAAAATCCAGCTGTGTTCAGCATTTCACTGCTGATTACGGATGCGGGAGAAGAGGTTGGAGCTTTCAAGAGAGCCAGTTTATGTTGGAAGAAAGAGAAAGGAAGACTTAGGTAGTGAGCACATAGCTTTGATGGGTGGGAGGGGATTGAATTGGGAGAGGTTTGTGCTGAGAAGTGATGGGATGACCTTGGGCACTGAGTGAGTAAAAGGACAAAGAAAAAGAAAAACCTTGGCAAAAACAAAAAAGGCATAGGGAGGATAATGAAAGGATGGTAGTTTAAGGGGATGGATGGCACAGAGGCAGGAGGATCCATGTCTTTACGTGGAAATTCTGGACAGGAAGAAAAACTTTACAGCTTAGTAACTTCCCCTTTCAAGGCTTACCCCATCTAGCTATAAATCCTAAGCATCATAGACTCAAGGTGATGGAGCTGTTATTTCAGTCAGGTAGCAAATGTCTGTGCCCACATCTCTTTCCTCTTTCACAACAATATACTTGCTTGTCCCCTTCAGCATGGGAAATCACCTACAACATTCTATTTCTATCAGGGCAGTGACCTGGTTTGTCTAATAGATGGATTGTGCTCAATCCCCAGAAACACAAGTTAGAAAGAAAGATGGACTTGAGATGTTTCTAGTAAAGGATAGTATTTTTTTAAAAAGACATAGAATAGTTATCCAGAAAAAAAACAAAATAAAACTCACCATCTTCTAGGAAAAAAAAGACAGAATAGTTACATGAAAAGAGCAAAGATTAATTAGTGTTTGTGATTCTTTTTAGTTATTTTTCCACTCTAATTTTCAAAAAGGAAAGCCTTCTGTGCTCCTAATAACAACAATAATGAGTGATGTTTATATCAAACATTAACATTTACAAAATACTTTACATACATTTTCTCATTTGATGTTCACAACAACCTTATGAGTTAGACACTGTCAACAAAGACAGGATGCTTTTTTTACAGAAGCAAACAATGAGAATTTACTGCTCCTGAATCTATGGTCTTCTCATTTGTGTCCAAGTAGATAAGATGAAATTCTGGTTGCAATTGTGTGTCAGCTGGAAGATAATAGTTCCATATAACTAAACTTGCATATGCAAGTTTTAAATGGAGATAGAGCATCATAGAATCTTAGGGAAAGGACCTTAGGTAAGAGTTATTGCTCTGAGTTATTTTCAGAGGCAAAGGAGAGTGTAAATATGACTGAGTGAAAGGAAAGAATCTTATGAGACTCTACTTTTTTTTTAGCAGGAAATTATACAAACGGAGACATTTGTCTCCACAAATCATTGTACTAAGAAGTCACTTTCTGAAATAGCTCATCTGCCTGCTTGACCATAAATTCAGGACATCCTGTCAGTGAGAGGATGTTGAACACCTAGATCTTCAATACTATCACTAATCTATGCATCATCGTCATAGCTAGCATTTATACAGCACTTTTAGTGTGCAAAAAGCTTTTGCAAATAGTGTCTCATTCCATTTTCACAATGACTGTGGGATGTATGTGCTATTAATAACCCAATTTACAGATGAGGAAACTGAGGCAGATAGATGTTAAGTGACTTTTCCAGGGTCACACAGCTAGTTAGGTGTCTAGGGCAGAATCTAAACTCATGTCTTCCTGGTTTTAAGTCTAGAGCTTTATCTACTGTACTACTTAGCTGCTGCAAGCATTTATTCGGTATCATTCAGCGACTACTGTGTGCAAACATCATGGATACAAAGTGAAAAACCAGGCCTGCCTCACAGAGTTTATATTTTACCTATGCTTAATTAGTGCTAAATCTTGTCAGATAAGGATTGGTTGAAAGAACTAGGAATTTTTGATCTGGAGAAAAGTAGATGTGGATAAGGCGGTAGTTAAAGAAACATGATTGCTCTTTTGAGTGGTAAGTAGAGAAACATGATAGCTATTTTTAAAGATGTGAATTTCTGCCAAATGGAAAAGGGATTAGGTGCAGCTTTGGAGGTAGGGATTTGGACCAGTAGATGGACATTATATGGATATGGATTTTAGCTCAATATAAAGAAGATATTTATAATATTTAGAACTGTCCAGCAATCTTGATAGCCTAAAATCCTGACTGATAATTGGAGAGTGATAGATCATTTATATATTTGAATGTAAATAGCAATTGTTTCTCTTTTGACCAGAAACCTTGAGGGTCTTCCTTTCCCAGACTGATTTTTTTTTTAAACTAAGCAGAAGAAGTCATTCTTTGTCTCATTTCTTAACTAGCCTTAATCGTTGAATGCCTCAGCCAAGTTGAGACCTGGGAAAGACCTTTGCTTAAAAAGGCAATTGTCTCCTACTGCATCTGGGGTCATCTCCAGTTGTCTGGATCTATATCTTGTCACTGGACCCAGATGGCTCTGAAGGAAAAAATGAGACTGGTGACTTTGCACAGCCTTTCCTCCCTTATATCCAATTCACTTATAAGTTATAGCATCACCTTCCTGATGTCATGATCTTCTTCAAGAACAACGAACACTTGTTTAACCTAATCTTTTAGCCTAATCCATCATTTTATAGATGAGGAAGCATGTCAAAGAAAGAATCACTTGCTTAAGAGTTATTGATAATGAGTGATATTATAAAATTGTTTGGGATATGGTTCTCCCATGTAGCAGGTTTGAACTTTAATATCATTTTACTGTGAGCATAATACCCCTGAGAGACTCTCCTGAAATCTTACCACTTGTTTGTGCAGGGCTGTTTAATATGAGGTGGTGACAAATTTTAAACTGTCTACTCTGTGAAGAGAGGCTGAAGTTAAGACCTAGCTCATTTGCACTCTCTGCTTGGAAGCCAGTATGATGACTTAGTTTGTTTTACATTATGTTGGATAAATAAGACAGCACAGGCCATAAAGGAAGCTCATGTTATGTCAGAAAAGACAGTTTATAGATATTATTTTGAGTAAATTAATTCACAGATTTCCATTGAGTAGGAAGTATTTATTGTGTGTCTACTATGTGTCAGGTCTAAGGACTTTACAGATATTATTTCATTTGACCCTCACAACAACCCTAGAAGGGAAGTGCCATGATTATTTCCATTTTACAAGTGAAGAAACTGAGGCAAACAACTTTTAAATGACTTGTCCAGAGTCACTCAGCTAGAAAGTATTTGAGGACAGATTTGAACTCAGGTTTTCCTGTCTCCAGGCCCAGCACTCTATTCACAGAGCTACAAAGCTGTTTCACAGACTTGGGTAGACTCAATAATCTTGGAATTAGAAGGTTCCTCAGAGGCCAGCTAATCTAATCTGTTCTTGAACAAAAATTCACTCTATAACATATGGCCACTTAGGTCATCCAACTTTTGCTTAAAGATCTCCAGTAAGGGGGCATCCACTGTCACCCAAGGAAGCTCATTTCACATTTGGATGGCCTTAATTGATAGGAAGTTGTTCTTTACAAGAAACCTAAATCTAGCTCTTTACAACTTTCACCCATTGTTCCTAGTTTTGGCCTCTGGGACCAAATACAAGTCTATTTTCTCTTCTGTTTGACAAATAATTGAAGGCAGCTGCCATGCCCTCTTCTTACACCTTCCCCTGCCTCAGTCTTCTCTTCTTCATGTTAAAAAGTCCCACTTCCTTCAACTAATCCTTTATATGGTATGTTCTCAAGGTCCTTCAACATCCTGATCCTCCTCCTCTGGATGTTTTCCAATTTACCAATGTCCTTCCTTAAATGCAGTGCTCATAAATGAACACAAAGCTCCAGATATGGTCTGAGCAGGGCCAAATAAAGCAGGACTAATACCTTCCTAGTCCCATACCTTTCTTAGAGTTATGGATAATGACTGATATTATACAATTGTTTGGGATATGGTTCTCCCATGTAGCAGATTTGAACTTCAATATCATCTTACTGTGAGCATAACTCCCCTGAGAGACTCTCTTGAAATCTTACCTCTTGTTTGTGCAGAACTGTTTAATATGGGGCAGTGACAAATTTTTATTGTCTATTCTGTCAAGAGAGGCTGAAATGAAGACCTAGACTATAATTGCATCAGTTTTTTTGGATGCCATGTCACACTGTTGACTCATATTAAGCTTACAATTTAATAAATCCTCCAGATCTTTTTTTTCAGAATAACTACCATCTAGACATATATTTCCTCAGCAACACTAAATCCCTCAAGACTGGCATAATCTAAAAGGAGTAGGTGCTGTATCAGTTACTGGTAGATATTGTGGAAACTCTTTTTGGGGGTAAGTGACATCTCATTGGGTCACCTGGTTTTTTTTCAGTTATTGGAGAAGAACATTTGTTTAGTCTCTATTAACTAGTCATCTAAAGACATATTTTGATCATAAGCTCTCCCCTTATCCATAGAACTGACAATTTTTTTCTATGCTCCCCTAATTTGCTTATGATATCATTCTTTATGTAGACATAAAGCTATTAGAAATCATGCATCCATTTTGAGCTTTTCTTGGTATATGGTATAAAATGGTGGTCTATACCTAGTTTCTGCCAGACTATTTTCTAGCTTTCCCATCAGTTCTTATCAAATGCTGAGTTTTTGCCTTAATAGCTGGAATCTTCAGGTTTATGAAATATTAGGTAACTGTGCTTACTTAACTTCTAAATATTAGGTACCTAATCCATTCCAGTGACCAAGCACTCTATTGCTTATACAATACCAAAATGTTTTGTAGTTTAGTGCTTTGTAGTCTAGTTTGAGATCTGGTACTTTTGATTCCTTGATATTCTTGACTTTTTTGAGTCTCCACTCAAATTTTGTTAGGATTTATTTCTATCTCTGTAAAGTAATTCTTTGGTAGTCTGATTGGAATGGCATTTCATTAATAAATTAATTTAGGTAGAATTGTAAAGACTTACTTTGAAAGACATGTGCTCTTCATCAAGGTGGATTATCCCTGTAACAAAGACCACTACTTCTCTGCCTCTGTAGACTCATGAGTTGTAATAGCCAAAAAGAACTCCATCACTTGCTGTCCAACCTTTTCATAATGAAGATCTCCATAGGTAAGGCTAATCCTTGGAAGATAGCCATGCTGCTCTTTCCTGGACCCATACCTAAAGCCTTTCCTGCCTAGTAGGACCTCACAGAGTTTGTGTTTTCTTGCCATAGTCTTTGAGAAAACAGAGTTCTCATGACTTGAACTTCAGTGCAGATATCTAAAGAAACAGAGGGGGTAATAACAGCATCTCTTTGTATCAGGTTTCCCCAAATATGATATAAAAGATGAGTCTCTGCCTTGGGGACTAATAGTCTGACTCATAATATGGAAATGAAAAGTACGGAAGATATATAGGAAACCCTCTTCCTAACTCCCCTCCAAATCTACAGTTCCCATATCTTAAATGACTTTTGGGAGTTCTAAGCTGACTGATCATAAAGTTAGAATGGGGAAAAATTAAGACGATAATAAATCCTCTAGGAGATTTCCCTATAAATCTGGGAAGAGTGGTCTTTTGGGTGACATATGGCATAACCTTCAACTGCTAATAGTCTAAAAAGTGTTTGCATCTGACCATTCAGAGTTCCTAAGTGGTTTCCATTTAAACACTGTCATTTATCTTGTGATATTTACTTAATTGTGGTAAGTTGTGATTCTTTTTTCTTTAGTGAGACTCTGATAAAATAAACTCACTGTAGTAAAATGAATGCCAACTTTTTAATGAACTTCACATATAAAAGAGTGGGAAAGACATGCATGACAATTAATAGCCATGTGAGTTTTGTGTTTCTGAGTTTCCACATGGGATAGCAGAACATTTGTAAACATATGCACATGTAGTATCTTCTTAGAGCTATGTCAATGGCAGACATCCAAATACTAGCCCTACCCTGGATGAGATTGTGAAGCAGGGAATGTTTGTATTAATTTAGTACTCTTCCTGCGCAGATTACTTCCTGGCCAGGGCTTCTCTTCTTCCAAACTTTTCAGGTGTCTAAAGCCTTCATTCTTTCTTCCTGAGTTTCAGGGCCTCCTCTCTATTCTTCCTCATCTAGGCTTGCCCTTTCTCAGTAGTTCCAAGAGGTGCAATTTCCTCTCTTTTTTCCCTTAAATCTAAATGTATTTGTCTTATGTCCTTGGGGAATCTATAGAACTGAAAGTGTTTGCTAGTGGGTATTATTGGATTAAGATGGTGCACTTTTCAGGCACATTTACATTTTGACAGGGACCTCTTAAAGACAATACCTTAACTCAAAGGAGGGGCTTTAAATCAGACATGGTGGCAGGTCTATAGGGGAGATATATTTAGACAGGAAGATATTTCATCACCCTGTAATCATACTAAGCCTGTGGCTGTCTATCCTGTCTCTTTGGATATTTTTAGATTCTGCCCTGTCTAGATACTCTTATAATTGAGCATGTAATATGTTTTTGACATTTTCTGCCACTCTATTATTTGGGACTTTTAACCGTATCCATCCAGAACCTTGTGATTTTCTTCAGGCATTATGTCTTATAGTTCAGGTAGTTGCCACTGGATGAGAGGTGGTACCTGACTATAGTCACAGGACCCCAATGTCTCAATTTCCATTAGCCATGAATAAATGAGTCAAAAGTATGCCTTTTTATATCACTATGATTTTCCTTTTAAAATACACTATATTTTACACTCAGGTGTTAGCTTTGTTATCTCTGGTGCATAGTATAGTATGCTTGCTTTGCCAAGCAAGCAAAATCTAATCCTTCCAATTGACAACTTTTCACCTACTTGAAAATTGGCCTCTAGTCCTCCTCTCTTTTTTTTCTCCAGACTAAACACCCCGAGTCTCTTAAACTGATCTTCACATAACATAGCATTCACTTTCACTATCTTGGTTGCCCTCCTTTGAACGTTCTCCAGCTAATCAACGCCCTTCTTGAAATGTGGCTCTGAACTGCAAAATTATCAAAGAAGAAAAGGATCCATATGTAAAAACATTTATAGAAGTTCTTTTTTTTTTTTTGAGTGTCAAAGAACTAATGGGGTTGCTAATCAATTGGAAAAAGGCCAAATGAATTATGGTATATAAATATAGAGTGGAATACCATGCTGTTATAAGAAAAGATAGTGTTTTCTGAGAAACTTGGGAAGACTTGAATGAACTGAAGCAGATTGAAGTGAGCAGAACCGAGAAAACAATTTATGCTATAACAACAACCTTGTAAAAAGAATGACCTTCAGAAGGTTTTAGAACTCTTAGCAACGTATTGACCCATCACAGGAACACGGATGTTGAAGAATGCAACTTGTGACACAGAGGCGATGGATTAAATGCACAGAATGAGACCCATATTTTTGGACATGGCCAATGTGGAAATTTGGTTTTCTTGACTATATATTTTTGTTACTTAGAGTTTTGTTTTGTTTTGAGTGGGGAGGAGATTGGAGGAGAGAGAGAAAATACATTCCTGTTAATTGAAAAATGATTAATAATTAAAAAAGAAATGTGGCTCCCAGAACTGAACATAATGCTGCAAATACGGTCTGAGCAGGACAGAGTGTAGCAAGATCATAAAATCTCCTGTTCTGGATACCATGTGCCTCAACACAGGTTGAGGTCAGATTTGCTTTTTAGCCATCATGTCATACCATGGACTTACGCTGATCTTGCAGTTCACTAAACCCCTCATATCTTTTTTCATTGGAACTGTTGTCCAATTTAATTCATTTTTTAAGTACACTCAATACGGAAAGCCCTGAGCTAGCTAGGTTCTTGGACAGAAGGGCAGAATGAAAAGTCATTAAAATAGTAATCTTATCTCCCTCAAGTTCCAGCTAGGATGGTGAAGGGCCTTTAGTCCATGACATATAAAGATAATTTGATAGAGCTGAGTATGTTTAGCCCGGGGAAAAGAAGACTTAAGAGGCACATCAGAGCTGTCTTTAGATGGCACAATAGTGCAATCCGGAAGTTTTGAGTTCAAATGTGACTTTAGACACTTACTAGTTATGAGACCTTGGGCTAGTCATTTAACCTTTTTTTGCCTCAATTTCCTCAAATGTAAAATGGGGATGTTAAGACACCCTACTTTGCAGAGTTGTTGTGAGAATCAAATGGAAATAATAACTTCAAAGTGCTTAGCACAGTGACAGGCACATGGTAGGAGGTATATAAGTACTTACTCGTTTCTCTCTTCCCTTCAAGTCCTTGAAGGACTGCCATGAGGAAGAAAGATCGTTCTGTCTGGTCCTGGAGGGCAGAGCCAGTGTCAGTGGGTGGGAGTTTCAGAGAGGCAAGTTTTGGCTTGATGTCAGGAAAACCTTGATTACAGCTATCCAAAGTAGAGTGGGCTGCCTTGTGGGAATGTTCCCCCTCCTTGGAGGGCTTCTAGTAGGGGCCGCATGGCTATATGGCTGCCGAGTCTCAAATTCTGTGATTCTGATTTTATATTTATTATTTGGTAGGGTTTTTAAATTTCATCTCCTTAGATGCAGGCCACTATTCTAGCCTCTTAAGCCATCCTTTATTAAAAAATAAAATAAAATTAAGCCATATAGGAACATCTTTCTTTACACAAATGTTCTATGTTCTTTGTTCTTTTAAAAGAGTTCTTTTAACTCTGTTGTCCTGAGTACAAAGATATTCATGATGAAAAGATAGTTAATATTTTACAGTTTACAAAGCACTTTCCTTCATTACCCTCATGAGTTTAATGAGTCACATTTTACAGAGGAGGATATTGGATCTTAGACTAAGTGGTTTGCCCAATATCACATAGTCAGTTAGTGGTAAATTTGGGCCTGAGGACTCCTGCTTGCCAGTCAAATGCTCTTTTCATTCTTTGATGCTATCTCTCATTTACTCTCCCCCTAAACTCATCCCCTTGTCCCAAATCAACACACACAGCACACTGACGCTCAAGTGCTCACTCTCGCCCTCATTCTCAAGTGCACATCAAGGTATTAGCTAAGTATAGATTCCGTCAGGCCATATCTCTATGTGGGGATTGAGTAGTGTGGCCAATTCTTTCATTCCATCCGACTGCTCAGTGGATAGCGATACCAATCTCCACAGCTGAATCGATCATGTTGCAATGCACAGGGATTGTTAGGACAGATGAAATGAATGGATAGTTGTGCTGTGGTCCAGTCCTTTTGCATGCAGGGACATGGCTGGAGATGTGAGAGTCCATCTTGGTAGAATAAAAGATATCACATTACCCGTCTTTTCCTCAGTTGGCCAGAGGGAAGGCAGGGGGGTGGTCATGCACCAGCTCACAAACTTCTTCTACAAAATGGTTATTGAGACCACATGCAAATTCCAGCTGTGAGCATGTGGTCAACCCTTCATCAGTTTGTATATATTGGATTTTCACATGGATCTCTGCTCCCTGTAGCCCTTCTCACTAACGCTTCCCAAACCGGCTGCAAGGCAGATGGGCGACATTGAAATGTGTTCTGTAGTCTGCACCCTGACCCCCATTAATGTCCCACAAAAAACTGGAGAGCACCTGGCCACTCAAGAGACAGAACTGAGTCTTAGAAAACCAAGCTTCTCTCAAGCAAGCATAAATTTCCACTGGTTAGTTGATAACCCCAAATTATCTGGAACCTGAAAATCTACAGGCCAAGTCAGTTTAAACCCTTGGAAATGGTAAAAGTATTTAACAATAAAAAGTTTCAGGGATAGTGGATCTTGATAGAAACATGGAGAATGGAGCTTTAGTTCAGGTAAAAAAATACATTTATTAAGTGGCTTCTAAGTGTATGGTTTGGGGCTGGCACTCTGTATGAGGAGGTACTGTGCAGGGGACCAGGTTCCTGTTATCAGTTTCCTTTTTTATCTAACCACTTATCTGCCCATGTGTCAGGAGCAAAGGTAAAGTGAGAGCGGGGGAGAGAGAAAGAAAATGGGGAGAAGGAGAAGGGGTTCAGTAACCTTCCTTATAGAGAATCTTTCTCCAAGAACTAGGAACTCCTTCTTCCCTTGCATTTAGAGTATCTTTCTAAGTTCTCTTACATTTAACTCATTTTAAACTCAAAATAACCCCACGTAGTAAGTAATAGATAGAAAATTAATGGCCAACCCAAAGACCTGAATTTGGTCCCTGACTGATATTTACTAGTCATTCAACCTTGGGGGCAAGTTCCTTATTAACCTCTTTGAACTGTGCAACTGGGGTAATGATGCCTGCCTTCAGAGGGTGGTGGCTGCCTTGGTGGCCCAGGGGTTAAATGGCTGCCTAATGGCTGGACTTATAAGGCAGACTAGAGGTAAAATGGACTCAGGTCCAAAGACAGAGAGTTTGACAATGGTACCTGGTATTTTAGGGGAAGCTATGAGAACTTTTCTTCTGTCCCCTCCCAGGAGAAGGAGTGTAGTACAGTGGGAAGAGGCCCAGGCCCTGAAATCAAGGGACTTGAGTTCAAATTCTGATTTTGATGCTAACCACCACTGCAATCTTGGATAAGTAATTTAAGCTCCTGAGGTCTGCGCTTCCTCACCTCTAAGACAAAGAAATTGAACTATGGTGGCCTTGGAAGTCCTACTCTACGTGGTTTGTATGACATCCTAGGGGCATTAGAATTCACCGTGTCCCCTGAGTCTGCACTTTTCTATTTTCTTTGCTATGTCCTCAGCAAAAGTCAGCATTAATAGAAGGGGAAAGACATAGTAAGAAAGAAAAACATTTAAATATCCTAATTTCCCCTCCTTCTTGGCTTTCTTCTGCCCAATCCTTGATCTCAAGCTATTTGCCTGTTTTCCAGTTTAGAAATAAACCTGACTCCACACTAAAATGCCGGCCACGTCCCATTCCCTGATGCACAGCAGATCCCTCATGGGGTCTGGGATGATGAGATGTTGTAAGGAAAGGAGGGGAATGACTGCTAGACAACTCGGAGCCCAGGCTTCTGCCCCTAGAGCCTCACTCTGTTCCAACAAAGGAAGGGCCCATTAAGAATTAATCATCCCCAACCCTGGGACTGAGAGTTTTAAAATAAGAACGAGGGAGTGAAATGTTGCAAGAACTCCCTTTATAAACTTTCTGGGACTTGCCGTGAGAGGAAAAGCAGGCAGGGATGGTGAGGAAGTGAGACCAAGAGAAAGAATCCTCCTCTCACCTGCCAGGAGCCCTTGGCAGGGGTAGGCCATCTCCAGGGGGACGGGAAGAGACTCGAAAATGTTATTGCTACAGTGTTCTGAGACGCACTGCATGGTTTCCAACGCTCGCTTAATCCAATCCCTGGTGTTATACAAAAGAATGAAAAAAGGATTACTGTTGTATGGAGTGATATATTATAAAAGCAGGCTTTTATGTTCTCTCTTCCCCCGGAAAAGAGGCATAGATATATCTATCTAACTTTGCCCTTAAGCTATTTGCAGAGTTTGGAAACAGATGGAATGAGTGTGGGTAAGGGGGAGTCAAAAGATGATTCCTCTCACACTATCCCTGCCTAAAACAGCTCTGGTCTAGGGCTCTAGCCAGAAGCATCAAGTCCTGACATCTCTAAAAGGATGCAGGAACATAGCTTAGCAGAGTTGTTGGACATCAGCTCCAAAGATATGGGGAGAACGAGGATTTCTAGCTACCCTTTTATTTTTCATTGAAGACTTTGACATTTGTAAACCCCCAAGTGATGAGTAACTATAATATTGTTGAGCAAAATGGAGACAGAAGTCACGTTCCTACTTTGAGACTGATATGTTTATTCATTTGGTGCTTAACAGTTTGCAAAGCACTTTTGTGTACATTAGCCCCTTTGATCCTCCTCCTGTGCTTTATAAGCAGGGTGGAGGCTATTATTCTAGTTTTATGGATAAAGAAATTGATGTCATAGAGGTTAAAAGCCTTGTTTCGGCTCCCACAACCAATAAGTGGCACAATAGGGCCTAGAACTTGGGTGTTCTGATTCTAAATCCAGTGCAATGCTATCTAAGCAGAGCTATAACTAGTCATTTAGGAACCTGGCACAAACTGTAGGAAATATAGCTGGGTAAAGCACAATGAAATGAGCCACCAAATCAAATATGTAATTCTTGGGTTGCGAATAATAAAAGGAATAATGTAGAAATTCAATCGAGTGGGAGTGGGATGAGGGGGGGAGGAGGATTTACCGTAATGGATCACAGATGGGTATTTATTAACAAGGTGCCTGATAGAGTCAATTTCTTATTTTTACTCAATCTTCTTGCTTAAGTATGTGTCAAACTCCTAGTCAGTAACTAAGAATTTCTATGATGCTGAAAGAATGTATGCTTTCAACGTCCATACCCCGTAACTTCCAGTGTTCCTGGGACAAAGGACCTTTCCCTAGTTATGGCTTTCTATCATGCCATAGTCTTTGGGTCTGTCTCTTTTCAGACTGAACTGTATGTTGGAAACCATCTAAAGGTGTCAGATGTTGGACTTTTAGTCCTCCTCTTTTCACATATATATATATACATATATGTATATATTTATTTCAATACTTTACTCGATATATATTTAACCATTTTAGCTGAATGTTGCCTGTCATGATTGTCAGCTTCCTATGTAATATATCTTTCCTGTGTTTTATTCTCCTACCCTATAGGGCCTTAATGGGAACCAGAAACCTTGCTAGTTGTCAAGCCCAAATATTGGATGAATGAAAGAATTGCAAGGTTGTGGGGAAAAGCTCCTAAGGTTATTAGTCGGAGTATCTTGTCAGTGAGCTGGCCAAGCTGGTGAGCTCTACATTGAATACATTCCCAGAGAGCATTACAGGAAGCATAGTTATCCACCAGAAGGCTCCATTGTCAACAAACATTTATGAAGTGCCTCATTGAAAAATGATGTCTTTCCCTTCAGTTTGCAACCTAGAAGAAGGCTGAGATGTACATGTACATATCCATAACTATAATACAAGCTACAAAATGAATCACAATGATAATGGTAATAGCCATTTACATACCATTTTAAAGTTTGCAAAAACACTTTTCGTACATTTTCTTATTTTATTCTCAAAACAATCCCATCTGGCTGGTATTGCAGTCTCTATTTTCTTGATGAGGAAACCAAGGCTGAAGAAGGTTGATTTGTCCATGGTCACACAGCTAGTGAGTGTTGGAGGTAGAATTGAAGTCAGGTCTTTCTGAATTCAAGTTTAGCAATTTAATTTTTATATTGTGCGGTAGCTCTCAAATGATTAAATATAAATTCAGAGTGGCCTGAGGGTGTTCAAGAATGAGAGATCAACAAAATTGGGGAAGTGATATAAGGACTGAATTTTGAATTATATACCTGGCTTTGAAGAGTAAGTAGCTCTGCTGCTTGCTAGATGTGAGACCAGGGGCAAATTCCATCATCTCTCTGGGCCTCATTTTTCTCATCCATAAAATGAGGGGTTTGGACTGGGAAGTAACTGGAATAACTGGCATTTATATAGCACTTCAGAGTTTACAAAGTGCTCACAAACTAGAGAAGGAAAGAGAGAGACAGAAATACTCAGAGGCACAGAGGTAGATAGAGATATTTGCTGTTCAGACATTTTCAGTTGTGTCAGAGTCTTTGTGACCCCATTTGGGGTTTTCCTGGCAAATATAGTGGAGTGATTTGCCATTTGCTTCTCCAGCTCATTTTACAGATGAGGAAACTGAGTTAAATAGGGTTAAGTGATTTGCCCAGAGTTGTGCAGCAAGTAAGTTTCTGAGGCTAGATTTGAACTCAGTAGAGTAGTCCTCTTGACTTCAGACCCGACACTATCCACTGTGTCACAGATACACAATCTTAGTTGATCTATAAGTTCTGTTTTGGTTCTAAATTTGATGAGACTAAGGTATTATCCCCATATAAAAACAATATACATATATATCAAGCTATTGAACAGGTTTCCATTTATATATACATATGTATATTTTTGTTTAAGTGTTAGGGCACTGGGACTACGAGCAGAATAAAAATTCTGAAGGATTTTGAGTATATTTTTTTTATCAGGTTCAAACCTTAATTAGTAGCTATCAAAATTAATATAATTTGTTCAACTTCCTGTGATTTTATCCAAACCCAACATTCATGTAAAATATATGCTCAATATTTGAGTCATTTGATTAGTTTATAATCTAGAGTAGTAGAAAAAGATAGAGATGGAAATTCTCAGAGGCACAGAGATAGATAGAGATGTTTGCTGTTCAGTCATTATGTCTGACTCTTTGTGATCCCATCTGGGGTTTTCTTGGCAAAGATACTGGAATGGTTTGTTATTTCCTTCTCTAGTTCATTTTACAGATATGGAAACTGAGGCAAAGGGAGTTAAGTGACTTACCCAGGGTCAAACAGCTAATAAGTGTATGAGACCAGATTTGAACTCAGGAAGATGACTCCAGGCTCAGCATTGCTTTACCTAAGTGCTCCAGGCCTGGCACTCTGTCCACTGTGCCAGAGATACTCATATATCTATGAGATATAGAACACAGATCTATAGAATCAAAAAGACCTGTTGGTATCAGATGTGGTCCCATAAGAGGTTTTCGTAGCTCAGGTCTTCCTTGAATTAATTATGTCTTAAGTTATGAGAAGTAGGTTGCATTAGAATGGAATGAAGTAGAAAGTAAGGGCTGAAGGGGAGCTGAGTTCAGGAAAGATCTTTAAAGAGTGAATAAGGGGTCAGGGAGATTAGAGACCTTAAAGATGGAAGGTTTCTGAAGTCAGCATTTGAAACTCTTAAGTAAAGATAGAGAGACAATGAGTATGAGGAAGGAACTTTTGTTAGGCATCTGGACTTTCAAGGTTGGTTCAGAGCGTGGTATTAGGAAGAAACAAACACTGTCAGTTTAGGGTTTGAATCAACCTCAATATTCATGTTTATATTGCTTCATTGGTTGGTTCTACTGCAACCATCAGTGGGACTATTCTAACTGAGGCTGACTTTTGGGACAGTGATTTTATTCAACTAGCTCAAGTCAAAAAGCATTTATTCAGTGTCTTCTCTGTGCAAGGTAGTATTCTTCTTATACAGTGCTTTGCATGGAGTTATGGACACCCATAAAATAATCAAGTGTTTCTTAATAGGCCTATAGTCTCAGATGCCCCAAGGAACTTTTAACAATCTCATCCTTTGACCTGTGATAGACAGGTAATGGACAGGAGAAGTCTTTATGAAATAGCCAGCAAGAAGTGTGACAGAGCAGTTGTGAGGATGTCTGGCACTCAACATTGCTTCACAAGGTTGACTTGCAAGTAGGTGCTTAGCAAGTACTGGCTGAATTGAACTGATGCAACACTTTTAGGCATCATTTTAAATAGAAGATTTCTTTTTGAGTGTGTGAATAAGCCAAAGTTAATGAAGAGATTGAAGGCAAACTACTTTTAGAGTACTGCAACTGACATTTTCCAGTAAGGGGCATTTGTTGCTTTCTAGACATTAGAGGTTACTTCTTATTTGTGAAACCAAATCACATCCACTTATTCCATTTCTGAACCTGGAAAAACACCACATGGTACCTTGAATGACAACCTTTGAGAGAGAAACAGAGGGGTCCTGATGAGACATCTTCAATGAAAAACAGAGAAGCTTTGGAAAATTTCTTCTCCCGGGTGCCTTTCCCTGTGTATCTATGGTTGTATTCCCCGATACTGTGTGTGACTCTGGGGAAAGCTTTGTGCATTGGACTGTGTGATAGACTGAGATCTTAGGCACAAAACACACCCAAAGTTTTGATGATGGTGTTATGAGTCATAAAGTCAGTGGTAGCTTTGTAACTTCTGAGTTCTCCCCTATGACATGTCTGTGACAGAGGTTATGGGACTCTTTTCAGTTAGGTCTTGGGAGACTCTGGCATAAGAAGAGGTCAGATTAGATGATTTCTAAGGTTCTTTCCAATTCCAAAATGTTACAATTGTATAAACTTGGAGATTCATGAAATATTACATTTGCCTTAAGAAGCATGGGGTTCTTAACTCTTTGCCCAATAGTGCCTCCCTTTCTTTTTTTTCTTCAAAGAAAGGTGTGAATGATGTGTCCCAGCAATCAGGGATAGGAACACCAGGTGAACTTCAGAATATACAACCCAATGGCCCAGCAGGGAGTCAGTTCTTTATAGCCCTGTCTGGGACTTTTCTTATTTCTATCCTCAAGGGAGGGAACAAAGACTTTTTACTTTTCCCTGTCCCCACTGCTAACCCCTAACCCCACAGGGTGACCTTTTTAAACTGATCACATTTCTGACTTTTGCAAAAACTATTGAATTCTTGTGGTATCTTGTTTATACAATTTTTAGCTTATATTAACATTTCTCTCTAGCGCATTCAGGTTGGTTTTAAACAGTTAAAAGTAACTTGGGTTTGACTTGTATCGGGGACTTCAGGTTTAAGCAAACATTAGAGTGATGATGACATTTACGGATGGAGAAATAATCAGTCTTCCATCAGAAGTTTCTAGTGCCTATGGTAGTGCAAACATCTTCTTTGATTAAAAAAATAACTAGGCAGGATGGGATGTAGAATACTTAATTGGGTAGGAAGATCACAGAACAGGGGAGTTGGAAAGGACCTCACTGACCATCTGCAGCTAGGAGGAGCAGTGGATAGACCCCTGGGTTTGGAATCAGAAAAGTCGATCTTCATAAGTTCAAATCTAGTCTCAGACATTTACTATTAGTTGAGGGACCCTGGGCAAGTCACTGAACGTTGTTTGCTTCAGTTCCTTATCAATAAAATGAGCTGGCAAAGGAAATGGCAAAACCACTCCGATATTTTTGCCAAGAAAATTCCAAATGGGGTTGCAAAGAATAGGACAAGACTGAAAATGACAACAAGGTGACCGTCTAGTTCAAGCTTTTCCCTTCTCACTCCCAAATCTCTACTATAGCAAGCTGGACAAGTGATTGCTTAAAGATTTCCAGTAAGAGGGATCCCAGTACCTTCCAAGGTAACTCATTCCATTTTTGCATAATTTTAATTATTATGAAGTTTCCCCTAAAATCAAACTAAAAGTTCTCCCCTCTCCCATTCAAAAAGCAAAACCCCAACAACCCAACAATAATGTTTTTCCTCCTCTAGAATCCTAAAGAAAAAAAAGTCTTAAAGGAGGGTTGAAGATGCTATATGCAAAATATGAGATCACAATACTGTGTGGATTCATATTGTGATTTATCATTAATAAGTAGCTCACATTTTTCTTGGACTTTGTAGCTTTCAAATGGTGCCTTCACAGCTCTCTTGTGAGATAAATAGTGTAAGTATTGTTAACCACCATTTTGCAGAGGAGAAAATCGCTCCTCAGAGAGTTAAATGACTTGACCGTGGGTACACACCAAGCACATAGTAGAGCTGGACTTCAAAACTGCATCTCTTAGAATCAAATCCAGTGTCATTTCCATGTTGCCTCTCAATTATGCTCCAATTATGTAAATTTTTTCTACCTCAAAACAACTGAAAAGACTTCTCAAAAGGTTATGACACTTACCCTTTGATCCAGCAATACCACTTCTAGGTCTATATCCCAAAGACATTTAAAAAAAAAGAGAAAAGGACCTAGTTGTACCAAAATATTATAGCAGCTCTTTTTGTGGTAGTTAAGAAGGGATGTCCATCAATTGAGGAATGGCTAAAGAAACGGTGGTATGTGATTGTGATGGAATATTATTGTGCTATAAGAAATGACAAGCAAGATGGTTTCAGAAAAATCTATAAAGACATACGAACTGATGCATAGTGAAGCAGAACCAAAAGAACATTCTATATAGTAACAGCAATAGTATACAATGAAGAACTGTGAATGACTTAGCTATTCTCACTAATGCAATGATTCAACAAAATCCTAAAGGACTATATATTATCTGCTTCCAGAAAAAGAACTAATATTTCTTGAATACAGACAGAAGCATCTAATTTTTCAATTTCTGTCTTTTATTTTCTTTTATTTGAGTTTTCTTTCACAAATGACTAATAGGGAAATATTTCATATGATTTCATATTTATAATCCATATCTAGTTGCTTACTCTCTTAGGGAGCGGGGAGAGTAGAGAGGGAAGGAAGGATAGAATTTGGAACTTGAAACTTAAAAAAATGATAAAAAATGTTTTAACATGTAATTAGGAAAAAAATAGAATACATCAAGTTAGAAAAAAGTTATGTCACCCCAACATATCAAGAGTCTTGTGATTTCTTAGAATGGGAATGTCCTCTAACTAGGCAGATTACTCACTACGCTATTATAATTTACAGTCTTTGAAATTGCCCAAGTCTCACTGAGGTTGTAACTTACCCGCAGTCACACTATTACAGCAAGATTTGAACTCTAGACTTAGTGTTTTCCAGTGGAAACCTTTTTAATTCACAGTAATATGGAGGCAAGTAGTAGGGTTACATAGGCCTTTTTTCTTTCTGTTCTCATTCTTGTTTTCTCCTTCTTAAAGATCTTGGAAGTGCTAATGGGAGACTGGTAGCTCAGAAACTTTATTCTTTTCATTGTGACCATGGATATCACTAGAAACTTTCTCAGAATAATTATAAATAAAAATAATAAAAACAATATAATAATAAAAGCTAGTGATTCAGGCTTCCCAAGGACTTTACACATAATATGTCCTTTTGGTACAACACTGGGAGATAAGTGCTATTTTTATCATCCCCATTTTATAAATGAGGAAACTGAGGCAGGCAGATGTTAAGTAGCCTGCCCAGGATCACACAACTATTAAGTTTCTGAAGTCAGGTTTGAACTCAGACCTTCCTAACTCAAGGTTCAGTTGCTGAAGTTGGTAGTCAAGTACTACTATGAATGCTAGAATTAGTTTTAGGTGAGAACTGGGTTTAAAACATGCCTCTGACTCAGCACTTAACACAGTACCTGGTGCATAGCTGTTGTTGAGTTTCAGTCGTGTCCAACTCTTCGTGACCCCATCTGAGGTTTCCTTGGCGAAGATACTGCAATACATTACCATATTCTTCTCTGCCTCATTTTACAGATGAAAATCTGAGGCAAACAGGATTAAGTGACTTGCTTGAGATCACCCTGCTACTAAATATTTGAGGTCACATTTGAACTCAGGTCCTCTTGGCTCCAGGCCTGATACTCTATCTACTCTGCCAACTAGCTGCCCTCTACATAGTAGGCACTTAATAAACACTCATTGACTGCCTGCCTCAGAACCTCAATCTCTTCATTTGTAAGATGAGGATAACAATGTCTGTACTAGCCACCTCATGGGTTTGTGCTGAGGATCAGATAGGATTGTGTGGGAAAGAGCTTTGCAAACTTTAGAGAGTGTTACTATTATTCAGAACAAGGACTAGGTTATTTCTATGTCCTTTTATAGACAGGAATCTCTAGAGACCCATATAAGCAGGCGTATGCAGGAGCTAGCTGGAGCCCTCCCTGAGAGGCATTATCAAATTTTCAATGGGATCATTTTCACTTCAGAAGTCAGCAAAGGCTACTAATCAGGGTTTAAAGTGTTACCAATACAGATTCAACTTAATGGTATGTCCTATGAACTTTTCTTTTCTGGAGAGAAGATTGTTAAACATTTGCCAGCGTATCCCTTGCCTACAAGTCTCCAGCCCTGCCCTTACTTTGTGAACCTAGTTCACTCCATCTCAAATCAACCTAGACCCTGGATATAGATGGTAGAAGGGAAAAGATAATGGGTTTGGTATCAAATCAGCTAGGATTGAATCTTGGTTCTGACATTTCCGACCTTTGTAATGTTGATCAATTGACTTAATTTCTCTGTTTCCTTATCTGTAAAATGAAAGTGTTGGACTTGTTAAGCTTCCTTCTAACCCTAAATTCTATGGGCCATTCTGATGTTCTGACTAGGGCTCAAAGCTGTTCAAGTGTCATCTTCTACATAAAACCCTTCCCAACTCTCCTGGCTTCTAGTATATTCATACCCCAAACTACCTTTGATTTATTTTGCAGTTTTATGTATTTGTATGTTATCTCTCCTAACAGAATGCGTACTCCTTGAGAAGAGGGATTTGTATTCCTAAATGCTTAGTAGTGTCCGGCACATAGTAGGTGCTTAATAAGTACTTGCTAATTGATATGAAGAAAGATGCTCTCTACATCCAGAGAAAGAACTGATAAATAGAAAGTATGTATAGAATAATTTTATACACACACAGATGTGTGTGTGTACGTCAATATTCACAAATACATACACACATCTATTTGTGTCTAATGCTGACCATTTCTCTAGGGCGAGGGGCGGGGAGGAAGAGGTGTGGAGGAGGAGGAAGAAGGCAAGAAAAAAAGGAAAAGAAAAAAAGAAAGTTACATGATAACCTTGTTGTAATGAATAGCAAGTTGTACACAATAGATTTGCAGTTTCATGTGTAATCATCTTTTTATTATACTGTTGTAGAAATGCTTATTTTATTGCATAAATTAAAAATAAAGTAAATTAAAAAAAATAAATGCTTGCTGATTGAGAGATTAAATGACTTGTCCCTCATCACACACTCAGAAAATATCTAAAGTGGGATTTGAACCCAGAGAGCTTGCCCCCAGGCCCACTCCATCTACTACACAGTGTTGTCTTTTAAGCTAAGAAACATGGGTCAAATGTTCTGTAGTTAGTGCTGAGGACTTAGAATTGCACCCAGAAAACTTTATAGCTGTGAAGCCATGCATGTTTTGTAACACTGCACTACTCCTACCCATTGACTTTCCTCTGGCATATTGCCTTCCTAGAACATCTTTAGAATATCTAAATGATATTGAGGTGCAGGAGAGGACAAGGTGGAGGGGAAACAATGTGGACTTCTCTGTAGGGGTTTGGTGTCAGTAAGATATGGAAAACAAAAAATATGGAAAACAGGGGGCGGAGTTAAGATGGAAGAGTAGAAAGACTCACGTATATACGAGCTCCGAACCCACAGCCCATAGATTTAATGTAAGAAGAGCTCCCCACAAGTTCTGGATCACTGCAGGGTGTGCAGAAACACAGTGGAAGAGATTTCCATTCCAGAGAGCCCTGGAGAGCCATCCCCAGGGTCTGTCGCACTCCGGAAAGCGGAGTCCACCCCAGCGCTGCCCTGGCCACGTGGCCGACAGGAGCAGATCGGAGCAGGCTTCAGGGATGGAACCTCCAGCAGCCTGGAAGGTCCCTCCGCCCACAGACGCTCCAGGTCAGTGAGAGACATGTCTGGGCTGGCTGAGAGGGGAGCGGGGTGTCTCCATGACTCTGGCCCCCTCGGGAGGAAGCGGCTGAGGCAGAGGCAGGGGCAGGAAGCGGCGGAGGGAGAGGCAGCAGCGGTGGCCCCCCCGGGACAACCCAAGCAGGCAGGATCTTCATTACTGAAAGTCTCTGCATAAACCACCTGAAGGAACTGAGCCTGGGAGACGGCCCTGCCCCACTCGCTCCATTACTGAAGGTCTCTGCATAAAGCCCCTGAGGGAACTGAGCCTGGGAGGCAGCCCTGCCCCCACCCAAGCACCAGAACTTAAGCTCACATTGAATAGCAGCCACGCCTGCCACGGAAAGCCCATTTGAATCTCAGACCCCAAGCACTAGCTGGGCAGATCCAGGCAGGGGTGGACAGGAATCTCAGAAGTCAAGTAACTGGCTAGGAAAATGCCCAGAAAAGGGAAGAAAAATAAGACTATAGAGAACTTTTTTGAGCAGATGCAAATGATCCCGCCTTTCGGATCTGATGAGGAGGAGATATTCTTGCCATCAGGGAAGATGTGGAGGGCGGGGCCTCAGTACCCCAGACATCCCAGAGGGATGTCTGGTGGACTCAGGCCTTGGAAGAGCTCAAAAAGGATTTTGAAAACCAAGTTAGACAGGTGGAGGAAAAACTGGGAAGAGAAATGAGAGAGATGCAAGAAAAGTATGAAAAACAGGTCAATACCTTGGTAAAGGAGACCCAAAAAAATGCTGAAGAAAATAACACCTTGAAAAATAGGCTCACTCAATTGGCAAAAGAGGTTCAAAAAGCCAATGAGGAGAAGAATGCTTTCAAAAGCAGAATTAGCCAAATGGAAAAAGAGGTTTAAAAGCTCACTGAAGAGAATAGTTCTCTCAAAATTAGAATGGAACAGATGGAGTCTAATGACTTTCTGAGAAACCAAGAAATCACCAAACAAAACCAAAAGAATGAAAAAATGGAAGAGAATGTGAAATATCTCATGGGAAAAACAACTGACCTGGAAAATAGATCCAGGAGAGACAATTTGAAAATTATGGGACTACCTGAAAGTCATGATCAAAAAAAGAGCCTAGATATCATCTTCCATGAAATTATCGAGGAAAACTGCCCTGACATTCTAGAACCAGAGGGCAAAATAAGTATTGAGAGAATCCATCGATCACCACCTGAAAGAGATCCAAAAAGAGAAACTCCAAGCACATTGTGGCCAAATTCCAGAACTCCCAGCTCAAGGAGAAAATATTGCAAGCAGCTAGAAAGAAACAATTCCAGTATTGTGGAAATACAATCAGGATAACTCAAGATCTAGCAGCTTCTACATTAAGGGTTCGAAGGGCGTGGAATAGGATATTCCAGAAGTCAAAGGAACTAGGACTCAAAACAAGAATCACCTACCTAGCAAAACTGAGTATAATACTTCAGGGGAAAATATGGTCTTTCAATGAAACAGAGGACTTTCAAGCATTCTTGATGAAAAGACCAGAGCTGAAAAGAAAATTTGACTTTCAAACACAAGAATGAGAAGAAGCATGAAAAAGTAAACAGCAAAGACAAGTCATAAGGGACTTACCAAAGGTGAACTGTTTACATTCCTACATGGAAAGACAATATTTGTAACTCGTAAAACTTTTCAGTATCTAGGTAGTTGGTGGGACCATACACACACATACACTCACATGCACACATGCACACATGCACACACACATGTACATGCATGCACACACACATATACACACATGCATGCACATACAGAGACAGAGAGCACAGAGTGAATTGAATAGGATGGGACCATATCTTAAAAGAAATTAAGGTAAACAGTGAGAGAGAAATGTAGTGGGAGGAGAGAGGGTGAAATGGAATGGGGTAAATTATATCTCATTCAAGAGGCAAGCAGGAGACCTTTTAGTGGAGGGAAAAAGAGGAGAGCTGAGAAAAAAAGCAAACAAGAAGTTTACCCTCATCACATTTGACTAAAGGAAGGAATAAAATGCACACTCATTTTGGTATGAAAACCTATCTTACAGTATAGGAAAGTGGGGGAGAAGGAGATAAGCAAGGGGGGGGATGATGGAAGGGAGGGCAATGGGAGGAGGGAGCAATTTGAAGTCAACACTTGGGGAGGGACAGGATCAAAAGACGGAAGAGAAACAATGAGGGGCAGGATAGGATGGAGGGTAATTCAGTTAGTCTTACACAACACGACTATCATGGAAGTCATTTGCAAAACTACACAGATATGGCCTATATTGAATTGCCTGCCTTCCCAAAGGGAATGGGTGGGGAGGGAGGGATGGGGAGAATTTGGAACTCAAAGTTTTAGGAACAACTGTTTAGTATTGTTTTTGCTACTAGGAAAGAAGACATACAGTTAATGAGGAATAGAAAGTCATCTGGCCCTACAGGAGAAAAGAGAAGATGGGGACAAGAGAAGGGAGGGATGACAGAAGAGAGGGCAGATTGGAGACAAGGAAAATTAGATTGCTTGGTGTATTGGGGTATGGGGAGGGGATAAAAGGGGAGAAAATTTGGAACTCAAAATTTTGTAAAAATGAATGTAAAAAATTAAATAAATAAATAAATATTTTTTAAAAAAAATATGGAAAACAAACAAGATGGAGGCAGTGGAAACTTAGTAGATGGCCAGGTCTTGGGGTAATGTGAAAAGGAGGCAGATTTACAAGGCAGATGCATTGTGAGGAATCAGGGCTGGCACCCAATTTATTGTCCTAGATCTCATGAAATGATATTCTTTCTGAGGGATTTAACAACAGATCTTTAAGCTAAAGGAATTAATTTTTAATGTGAATTTTTAAATTGGGTAATCTCAAGCGTCACTGAACCAATGGTGACAGAATTTTGGGAGACAAAACCACACCTGAGAGCAGTTACCCATTCTGTTGATGCAAAAGATTTGTCCTGTATGCTGCAGGTACTAGTGCTAGTAGTACTTATTCTCAATTCACTCCCAGTCCCATCATACAGTAAACATTTATTGATTTCATTCATTCATTCAGAGTAGAATGGAAACACCAGGTAGTTTTGCACGTGAACCAAAGGCAGGTAGGAACCTGGGCTCCATGGAATTCTGCTAGTCTGTCAGTAAGCTGGTCAGTCATCAATGCTCACTGTGCTTCCATCACAAGCTGAGCAGCACACTGGACTCCCAAGGCTCACACTTTTTACTGTTATCCATGAGCTTAGATGAGCTAGCCTGCTGACTCAATAGTTTTGTTCTGCTATCTGTCTTTTGAAGGTAAATGGAACTCTACCATGCCCTTGAAAACTGCATTTAATCTCAGATAAAGGGGTTAACAAGAAGGATATAGCCTCATGATCCTACAATATATTGGGTTTATGATGTCAGGTTAAGGGTGTTCTGATTTCTCTGCTCTATAAAACACCCCATATACTATAGAATGAAATATTTACTTTTTAACATAATGTACCCAGTGGGCAGAGTGAGACGATTTGGTAAATTTCCAAATATATGAGACATTTAGGATTCTGGTTTCATTCCACCTGATGTAATATGATACACTGTAAGCCCTATGCTGAGCACATTTATGTACCTAAGTTATTCCTGGGAGGTGGGGGAGTGGGAAGGTGGCAAAGGTGGACAGGGAGAAGGGGCTGGTGAGGGCACTGGGGGAACTGGACGGAAGGCTGCTAAGGAACCTCGGCTTAAAGACAGGACTTGCTCCTTAGATATCGAAAAATGTTCTGTTGATTCCCTTTGTCGTGCCATCATAGTCATTTCTGGAAAGAAGATCTCTTCCCCCTTCCTATTTCCACTCTATTGAATCCTCTTTTGTGAAAAAAAAAAATGTTCCTTCGAAATTGAAAGAAGAGAGGCACACAGAAAGAATGAGTACATGTGTGTATGTGTGTACATGTGTGTACGTGTGTACATGTGAGAAAGAAAAGGATTCTTAAAAAAAGCAAATTCTAATCCTCTCTACATGTAGCCTGTAAGTTGGGGAGTATTATGAAGACAGAGAAGAAATTTTGTTAATGCCTAATCACAAGCTGATCACTGTAGTTTGAAAGAAAAAGCCTGATTTTGAGAAACTCAACAGAAAAGGTTCTGTTTCTGTTTTTATCTCTGGCTCTTTTTCCATTTCTGTCTTTGTCTCTGTCTCTCCCTTTATCTCTGTCTCTGTCTCTCTCATACGCATAGGGTAATTTACAGCTTCAAAGTGCAGTGTTTAAAAGTCATCATAGTGAATTATATGTCTCTGAAAAAGTAACTGTGCCTATGAAAAATTATGTTTTTGGTCATACTTTTGACAATATTTTTTGGCAATGGCACCATATTAAGGTTATAAATAACGTACTTCTACTTTTACTAGATTAGCTGGTCGCCACTGGCTCCATTTTTTCTCTCTCTTTTTCTTCTTTTTTTTTTTGCTATAATTGAACTACATTCTGTTCAGCTGGATATGTTCTGTCATTCATCTATTCTGTCGTCATGCAACAAATGTTTTGGGGTGTGATTTTCAGGCAAACCACTGGAAGCTGAAGGCCTCTGGGATGAAACAGTCTTTATTGTCCAGTCCAATGGACCACCTACCTTCTTGCTCCTCAATCCATCTCTGAAAAGAAGTGGTAGTCTGTTCATTATTCCTTATTTATTGATTTATCAGACATTTACTGAGTGCTTCCTTGTGTGAACCACTGTATTAGGTACCTTGGAGAATATGAAGGAAAGAATAAGACATTGTCCTTTCCCTCTAAGAGTGTCTGGGTCTTTTTCACAGGATTGTCATCAGCTACCCATAGCAATAGGATTTAAGGTTCTTACAGTCTTACTTTCCCGGGTTGATGTTGATGTTTCTGATTGGAATCTCATTGGTAGGAATGAGAACCCAAAGGAATGCTTGGAAATACTGAGTAACATGGAGTTCCATTGCTATAGCAGCACCAAGTGTATCTATGTAAGCTAAACATATCTCCTTCCCATTTCCAACCCTCAGACAGAATTTAGTACCTCTTAAATAGGAATAAAGACTTGCTCAATTCCTTCTAAATTAAAATAACAGAAATAGTACCCTGTGGAAATCCTCCCTTGATATCCCTTCTGTGTGGCTCTGGGTGAAATAATTGTTGAACTCCAACAACAACTTGGAATTCTGGAGGCAACAAGGAGGGATGTTATTTATCTTAGACAACAGTAAGAAAGTGACGTTCATTTGTCTGGGGTAGAAGTCTCTGTAAAGTTCCAAGAGAAACAGTTACTCTGACTCAACATTCTGGGACAGCAATTGCTCATTTTTGAACATGACAGGCTGTTGCATACTGAAGCAAATGGAGAATATAACATGCTTCGGCAAAATACACATAATGAATTGAATAACTTTTTAGGTTAGCAACTAAGGATATATATGCACAAGGATATGTGATATGAGATAATTACAGTTGACCTGGTCATAGATAGAAGAGGAGAATTTGGTCACTAACCATAATCTAAAGTGAGGTCATTCACAGAGAAGACTGAGAATCCAAACCCAGAAAGATGAGAACTGGATTTCAAAACTACATCAACTAAGCCTAAAGCTGGAAGTGATGAATAATATAGTTGCTGTTGAGGAGAGTAGACCAGTTGAATAGAGGAACAGCTTGGAAGGAGATAATCAGAGAAGCCACCAAGTGGATTTATTAGTTTGGCTGTGTTGTCGTGCCCATTGAAATGTTAGTTAAGTACCAGGTGGATCAACTCAATTTATCAGTGGAGGCATCTGTTCAATACAGAATCTATTTTCATCACTGAAGTTTTATGGGCAGTTCCTCAGAAAGAAAAAGAACACAGAGACTTACAGTTCCAGAGTTATGAGTTACCCTGAGCATATGGGATTTCCTCACTCATATTATCCTTGTCAGATTTCTGAGTGTTCCCACTCTTCCTCTTTCCCCCCACCCCTCCTCCGCAAAACCCACCCTAGATCCTGAGTGCATTGGTGGGAGGGTGTGATCCAGATTTATGTATGGATTATGGTGTGTAATCTAGGCCTGGTCAATGGAGCTCTACTGACCAAATCCCTGTTAAAGATGTATTTATTAACCCTATATTTGTTTTAATATGAGTATTTATGATGTTATCATTGTTTCTATTATCTTATTGTTAAGTAAAAGGTAACATTAAGGAAGTTCAGGATAGACTACGCTAGGAATCAGGAAGTTCAAATCAGGCCTTAGACTAACTGTATAACCTGGGAAAGTTGCTTGATCTCTTCTTGTCTCAGTTTCCTCATTTGCAAAATGAGGATGATAATAACATTTACCTCCTAAGGTTGTGAGAATAAAATTAGTTAATATTTGTAAAATGCTTTGGCAACTATAAAGCACTAAATAAATGCTAGCTATTAAATAGGTCATCATTGTAAATGTCTTATTTTAGGTAAATGGAAGCATATTGATGATGGGGACTCTGGAACCATAGTGATGAGTAGAAAGAGTTACCCTTAGCTCCCTGAGAAAATTTGAATGGAACTGTAATCCTTCTATAGGAATCTAGATTTATCAGTATGAGAGTGAGTTGGAGTGAAAATGAACCAGCCCTTGTGAGAGGTGTGAGGTGCTATAATACGGATAGTTACTTCACACATGTGTTACACAAGGATATTAGGAGCTAAACTAGTTCCAGATTATGGGTGTACAGGATTGTGGAATCTCAGAGAATGAAGGGATGCTGTAGGTCATTTGGTCTAATGCAAACTTGAACAGGAATTCTGTCTGTGATAATGTCTAGCAAGTAGCTGTCTGACCTGTGCTGAAAAATCTTCTGAGATGGAAAACATATTATCTCTTGAGGGGTTCATTCTCCTTTTGGATAGCTCTAATGATCAGGGTTTTCCTTATGACAAGCCTGAATCTATTTCTCTGCCACTTCTACCTTTTTGGTTTTAGTTCCAACCTCTGGGAACAAGCAGGATAAGTTTTGATCCTTGTCCCATATGACTGACCCTCACGTATTTGAAGAGAACTAGCTTGTTTTTCATAAATCTTCTCTTCTCCAGGCTAAATATTCTCAAGTCCATTAACTGATCCTAGTTTTGCACAATCGTCTTGGTTTTGCATAGTCTTCTCATTATCGTAGATGCCCTTCTCTCTATATGCTCCATTTTGTCACGGTTACTAGTTTCATTCCTTGCAGTTGTGATGCCCATTTACCTCTTTCTCTTTTGGGATGCACGAGGCCCCTGTAATCTGTACCACATGGTTTAGTAATCAATAATATACTATCTGGTATAATCCATTTACTTTCACATGGGTAATTGGGAAGCATCAAAGAATAAGGATTTAAACATCAAGAGAACTATTTCTAGTCTTGACTGTGGCACTATTTAAATGAGCAGCCTTGGATACCTAATCTCTCTAGGTTTTATGTGTAAACTGAATGAGTTGGATAAGTCACTTCCAGCTTCAACAGTCTGTAGATGATAACATTATCACCTCAACCAGATTGTAAGTGTTAGCAGCTCAGCTAGGGCTGTGCCTTGGAGATGAGAGTCAGGAGCTCTAAGGGCTCTACCCATGTTCAGTAGGACAAGAGAGGGTGCATTGTGCAGGTTTGGTTTGCCTTCAGTGCTTGTAAGCTCTGCTTAGACCAGTCAAATCCAAATGTGGTACTTGAGACCACAAGGAAAAGGGATGACAGAAGCTTGTAGAGGCTTGGTTCGTCTTTGGGGTATAGAAATATTTCAGAACCATGGGGTGGTGGTGGTGGCATTGGGGGTGATGATGGTGAGGGAAATGTAAACATTATATACTTTTAAGTTTAATTGGCATTATCAACACTTTCTTAAATCTAGACAATCAACAAAATAATAAACCGAGTCCTGATTTGTAGCAATTGACCAAGGTGTAAAGGTTCACATTGAAAATTTAATAGGTACCCTATCTAAGATGGCCTATGGGGCCACCTGGAATGTTGTATCCAAGATCTCAGTGCCTAAAATAACTGCCAGGCCCTGGATTTGGGAACTGTGGGTGCAAGGCAGAGGAGTATCAGGCTCTTTCCTAGTATATGGAGAATAACAAGAATGTTGTTGTCCAACAAAGAAGGGAACCCGGTTGTTTGGGAAATGCTAGTGCATTCATTACCTACTTAAGTATGAGTTTGACCTCAAATTTGATAATCTGATTACATATCCCTCTCCTGTATCAGAAACTGTTGTCCTTGAAATGAATGTAAAGATGGCAAAGATGCATAGGGATGGCAAAATATGACTAAGTGAACACTTCAAACCCTTGTGGGTTAGGAATGTGCCAAAGTTTGGATTGACTCATTTCAGGGCTCTGTGGTCACACTAGGATCCTTTTGCTTTCTCTCTCCCCATGTGTGCAAGCTTTCCCCCATGCCTGAAATGCATTCCCTCTTCTGGTAAAATCCTTTTGCAGAGAAGCTTCAAAATATCTGAAAGAGAAAAAGGATTCATAAGCACAAAAATATAGCAGCTATTTTTTGCGGTGGCAAACAACTGGAAACTAAGGTGATGCTTATAAATATGGAAATGACAAATTATGGTATATGAATGTAATGGAACACTATTGTGCTATATAAAATCATGAAGGGTTGTTTCAGAAAAACCCAAGAAGACATATATGAACTGATGTAGAGGCAACAGAACATTGACAATTACATTGTGAATATAGCTTTAAAAGACTTAAGAATTCTAATTAATACAACCACCAACCAGAGAATCCATCAGTAATGAAGTATGCTACCCACCTCCTGAGACAGAAGTTATAGACTTAGGGCGCAGGTAAAAACATCAATATCTATATCTATATATTTGGCTGTGGCCAATGTGACAATTTGTTTGACTTGATTAAGCATAATTATTAGTGTATTATTCCTTTTTCCTCCATGTCAGGGGAGGGGAAGAAGGAAGAAGGAGACAAATAGATTTTTGTTACTTGAAACTAATAAAAAACTTGAGGCTAGAACAAAGAAAATAATTGATAATCTTGTTCTAGACGACTCTAGCATACTTTTGTCCCCCTTCCCCTTTTCTGTACTCCAGTCTTCAATCTCTCATTATCATGTTTCCTTCTCTGTTGCCTACAGGCATGCTGAAGTCTCTTCTGTTCTCAAGAAGACCCCTTGTTAGATCCTACTCTTCTTTCTAAACTATATTAGTATCTCTCACCCTCTTTCTCAATCAAATTCCTTGACTTGGCTGTGGTGGTTTCCTTTTCTCCTCTCTAGGGTTTATGTGTGTGAGGCCCTAGCTGTTATATTTCCAGGGAAGGTGGTCACTTAGCAGCTCTTGTGACATGTTTGTGTTTCCCTGGGGGGTCTTGTGCGGTCCATCCTTGGTCTCTGAACTGCTTGGGAGACAAATCAAAAGGGGGCAGAAATACACACACACACACACACACACACACACACACACAAGAAAGTGATCTGAACTGTGATGTGTCCTATGGTTTTAGTGTTAGAGCTTCATACACTAGTCAGTTGAGAGTAAACCCAAACCTAAAATTTTTAGAAAAAAGTTTATTGCGTCATTTGACAGAGAGGCGAACCAAAGAAGCTGTGGTCCAATCCCCTGAAACTCTGTAAGTTTTACGTCATATGGAGTTCATACAAAGGCACAAGAGAACAATCATGACTTTTAGGCAGTTTTATGGATAAAGTAATTTTAAGATAAGGCAGGTAAGTTGACTGAGATGTATTATCAGCAGGTAGTTCCAAAATTCCAATAAGTTTTGGTCGATGATCAAACAAACATTCCAATAAAGTTTGGGTGAGGTTTCTCCCCACAATAAAGGTTCTGTCATCCCCCACCCCCTGAACTCTCCCTCTTTTGGATTTCTAAAGCCTATTCTTATACTAGTGGAAACACAATTACAGAAGCAGAGGGGTAGGTTAAGATTTAAAAGGAAGTTCAGTAAAATAGCCTGAGTCAATGGAAGCCCCCTCCTCACTACTCATTTTATCTAGAGCTTGACAGAATTCCTTTAACAGGAAAATAGGGGCCAGATTGGTGGTAAACTTTCCCCAGTGTCTTATAGTCAGAAGGATTGACTTGAGTAAGCATCAGGGGCTGTAAATCAGGGGAATTAGGCTTGCACTATAAATAAATGCACTATATAATACAGGGAAATTTCCCAGATATTGAAAGCAACACCAGAGAAGAACACACATGATCGTGAGTATCACAAAAAAGTTAAAAGACACACACACACACACACACAAACAGATTCATAATCCCATGCTTCCTCCAATGTTGTAAAGTTGAACAAATTTAGTTGAACAGATTTATAATCTCATATACCCTCTAAGAAAAAAAAATGTAGTTAAAAGACTATAGATAAACTAAGTCAGATTGTAGATTAAACTACATTTAGAAGGTTTACAATGGATTGATTGAGAGGGGAGTTTTACATGACACTTAGATAAAGGAATCTTACACACATTATGTATATGTATATATACACATATAACATACATATTAATTGTTGTCCTTCAGCTTCCAAGAGGACCAAAATGACATCACCATGATAAAGTGAAATTTCAGTGTGTCTGACTGTGGCTGATCAGACCAATATGAGCTCGGAATGCTCTACCACAGGTTGGGCGCAGATAGTCTGTGTGAATATTTGGAGTACATACTCCAAATTTGCGCATTCTACGTTTACTTTGTGCTGTCTCAATTCTGCTTTGCTCATGGAGCACAGCACCTTTTCTGATGTGGGCACGCCATGCTGAGCGGTCCTATGCCAATGTCTCCCATGTTGCACAGTCAAATTCAGAGTTCTTGAGAGAGACCTTGACAGTGTCCTTGTTTTGCTTCTTCTGGCCACCATGTGATCACCTGCCCCATGTGAATTCTCTATAAAATAGTCTTTTTGGCAAGTGTATATTTTGTATTTGAACAATGTGACCAGCCCAACAGAGTTGTGTTCTCTGGTGCATAGTTTGAATATTGGCAGTTCAGCTCAAGCAAGGACTTCAGGGTCTGGTACTTTATCCTGCCAAATGGTCCTCAGAATCTTCCTAAGAATTCAAATGGAAGCGATTCAGTGTCCTGGCATGGCACTGGTAGACTGTCCATGTTTCGCAGGCATACAACAATGAGGTCAGCACAACAGCTCTGTAGACCTTCAGTTTGGTAGTCAGTCTAATACCTCTTCTCTCCCAAACTTTTCTTCGGAGCTTCCCAAACACTGAGCTAGCTCTGGCAATGCGTGCATCAGTCTCATTGTCAATGTGTACATCCCTGGGAAGTACACTACCAAGGTAAGTGAACTTATCCACAGCATTCAAAACTTCTCCATTTGCTGTAACTGATGGTTCCACATATGGATGGTGTGGTGCTGGCTGATGGAGCACCTGTGTTTTCTTGGTGTTAATTATTAGGCCAAAATGACATCACCCATACCAACATACATATGTGAAACTCAAGAAAGTGATTATTTTCTTAATTTCTAATTTCTGATGTAGGATGGATTGAAAATAGAAAGGATGAATAAGATAAAGTATTATATGTGTGTGTATATCCTCCTTTGAGGATATGTATAAGTAACACATGGATTATGTGGATACATGTATATGTGTATATATGATATATATGTATCTAGATGTATTGTATTTGAGGATATCTCTGTGTATATTTTTATATACATGTATATATGTATATATATAAATATATATACACACCTACATATATACACAGATACATATTCTTAAAGAGAGATACACACACACACACATGAATAAACACATATAAGTTGTTATTTGTGCTTTCTAGTTTAAATCCATTCTGGAGCAGAAAGCAATCATTAGAAATTAAGAAAATAATCACATTCTTCAGTTGTCTGCATATAGCAAATATATGATAATTCATTCAAAATCCAGAAAAATGCTGGCTCTTTACTGTAAATCAGATATCCACATCTGAAGGTATTGCATTTTCACCCCTAAGGCAAAAGTAAAAATTTTAAATCTGGGATATGTTGATACTAAGTAGGCCCAAAGGTATGACTTCTTTAATTAGTAGTCAGACACATTATCATATAAATCACTTCTATACTATACTATACTATACTATACTATACTATACTATACTATACTATACTATACTATACTATACTATACTATAAGCAAAATTGCAAATGCCCTTCTATCCCCTCCCCTCCTAATTTGGCTGTGAGTGTTTCTGTTGTAGGAGGGAATCTGTTTCTCAGTAAATCAATTCACTATTTTAGAATTTCACAACATACTTTCAGCAAGGCTTTTAAGGTTTTATGACCCCGATGAATAGAGGATCTCAAAGAACTTCACAGATAAGGATAATCTACAAGGTCTGTGATATTTTTTCCCGAACAGTAAGTTATTATTATTATCCATTTTAAAGTAAAATATGCCCAATTAAATACTTAACAGTTTTCAAACATTTTGCCCACATTTTTTAACAGCTTAATTCATAATTTAGCAGCATCCAGACTAAAAGAGAAGCTAATTTTTAAGATATAATTACATCACTCTATGGGTATCACTTTTTCAAATTAACATAATTTCTTATACAATGATTTCCTAAAAATCACAATACAAGAAGCCCAACTATAACATATCACAGATTTATAAAACATGACACAAATTTATTGTTAACATAAATTCAATTTCATGCTTTTCTGAATCATCTTATGTAGACAGTAACTTCATTCATCTACCTATTTGTTTTTATATACTAATTGTATTAGAAAACTGGTATAGATTATTTTTGAAGCAATTATACTTTTAATTCTTATTCATGCAGTTTCTAAGCATATCACCTTAATGCCAAATATCAACTATATTTTTTGTGTTCTGATATATCTATAGAGGGGTGTCAAACATCACAATTATTCAAGTAGAAAATACCTCACTTCAGTTGAGACTGCATTATAATTTAGTTCAGGACAAATAATCAAATCAAATCTAGAGTTACAATCACAAATGATATTAAAAATTACAGAGTTCATTGCTTTCAGTTGGGTCAGTTCCAAAGATTTATGGTGGCAGTCACATTCCCATCTCCCTCTTTTGGGGCCATGAGGCATAATGATATTATAACCGTATCTCCCACATAAAGATTGGAACACACACTCAAACCATAATTTAGAAATTTATGGTAAAGATATAACATATCAGTTACAAATTTAGTCTCTAATTAGGGCATACTGCCACAAATTTCTACAAACCAGGGGAAAGATTTTTTTCTTTCATATTTCTGTCTCTAAAATCTCAACCTAGCCAGAGTTGAGAAGAAAGAAATAGTATCTTTCAGGTTTTCTTATTTTTCTGCCTGGTTTAAGTCCTTATCTCCCATGGTAGTATGACCAAAAAGTCAGTGGAAGGCAAGTTTAGCATCAGAATTGCAATGTATTACTGAGAGCCAGAAGGGCTGTTTAAGGTATGAAGCTTCATTAATTAACTTAAATTGGTTTAGTTAGATTTTCCCCTTCAAAATCTCCAAAGTAAATATAACCTCATGCACACAAGAGAACTTCTAAAGGAGAAGCTCCAGTCTTTGTAACCTTATTGCCTGTTTATCTCTAATAATCATAGGAGAGAGTTGAGGAGAGAAATAGAGGGAGAAAAAGAAATGCATAGAGAAATAGAAAGATCTGCTGAAGGGCAACCCAAATTTTAACCAATTGCAGTGCTGCTCCCATAACCCTTAGGTGATCAGTCCAAGAGGACTACTAATTTATGTATCACAACAGCTAGGATAGTTCTAACTCAAGAGACCCATTCCCTGAAGTAAGGCCAAACACAGCTCCCTCGCTTTCTGGTCACCTGCAGTTCTTATTTCTAAGACATAATCTAGGGCCTTGACTGTGTTCATCCTGAATCTTAGGAGTCCTCACTGGGTTTTCCTTATGCCAATTAATCCTGATAGGTTAGTCCCACCCTCATTAGATCCTGAGATCATGATGATTGACTCAGTGTCCAAGATCCCTAGGAATCTTTGGGTTCCTCAGACTCAGCTATGAGGGATCCCACTTCTGACACCAAATTCTTAGTTGAGAACCAACTCAAACCTAAGAAAAGATGTTTAGGAAAAAATTAAGTCAATCAACAGAGGACAGAGCCAAAAAAGGTGTGATCCATTCTCTCAACCTCTGAAAGTTTCACTTTATGTAGAGTTCAAACAAAGGCACAAGAGAACAAAAGCTGCATGTAGGCAGTTTCTAGAAAAGGAAATTTCCAGATAAGGTACACAGGTTTCTTGAGATGTATATTGGTGGGTAATTCCAACATTCCAAAAAGGTTTGACAATAAAAGTTATTACAAGAATATTTTCCCTCACAATGTTTATGTTCAGTTCCCTATCATTTCTTCCATCCTGGTTATTTTGGCTCCATTATACTGTCTTTCATTCACTCACTTACCTGGTAATGGGCATCTTCATGACATGTTGTGATAAATTCCTTAAGAGCAGAGATTGCCCTTTATTTTTCTTATCTTCCTATAGTGCTAGGCAGTTAGAGAGTATTTCAATAAGAAATATTTGGCTACTTAATTATAAATATGAGCCAGATGGGTTATTTTGCTTTCCTAAGTCTCCAACAACAATCCTGTTTCTACCTTTCTATCTTGTGCTTCATAGATTGAATTTAAAAAAATCAAGGCTGTTTTGCTAAGAATTCCCTCTATCCGACAACCCCTCCTCCTTGTTCCACAATCCCTCAACATAATTTTCTCACTATATACTAGTATCTACACTAATTGCTGTACTATATTTCTCTCTCCTTTCTGTCAAATTCTTTGAAAAAGTCATTTGCAGTTGGTGCCTTCAGTTTCATTTCACTCTCATCTTATTGCTCTGCCATTTTGTTTCTGAACTCATCTCTCAACTCAAACTGCTTTACCTAACTGGCAAACTGAGTAGCCTCTTCTCAATCCTCCTGCTCCGATGTCTCTGATGCATTTAATAATGTTGACCTTGTTTCCTCCTGGACATTCTTTCTCCTTTCTGAGTTTGAAAGAGCCCTGCTCCCTCTTAGTGCTCTTTCTACCTGTCCAACTGCTCTTTCTCAGTCTCCTTTGCGGATTCATCATCCATTTCACACTCACTAAGTATCCCTGACTCTTTTCTCTCTACATTTACTTTTGGTGAATTTATTGATCCCCTTAGGTTCAATTATAATCTCTGGGAATATGATTTCCAAATGTATTTGTTGTTACATTGTGTCTGACTCTTGGTGATCCCATTTGGGGTTTTCTTGGCAAAGGTACTGGAATGGTTTTCCATTTCCTTCTTTAGCTCATTGTACAGATGAGGAAACTAAGGCTAGCAGGGTTAAGTGACTTGTCCAGGGTCACATAGCTGGTAAGTGTCAGAAGCAAGATTTGGAATCAGGAAGATGAGTCTTCCTGACTTCAGGCCTGGCATTCTGTCTACTGAGCCACCTAGCTGCCCCAAATATATATTCAGATGTATGCATATTTACTCTGTCTCTCTCTTGAACTGTGTTCTTGCATCATCGCCTGCCTATTAGATGTTTCAAATATTATGTCCCAAAGGCATCTCAAACTAGGCATATTCAAAACAGAATTCATTATCTCCTCCTTTCCTTTTTCCCTTCTGCCCCAAATCTTCTTGTTTTCATTTTTACAACATAATTAATACAGCCCCTTTCTCCTTACTCCCAGAGCCACTGTCCTAATTAAGACCCTTATCACCTTTCTCCTGGGCTAGTGCAGTAGATTCTCATTTGTTTTTGCTGCCTCAAACTTCTCCCTACTACAGTCTATTCTCCACCCAGTTGCCAAAATCATTTCCCTAAAGATTATATCTTATTTGATCATGTCTCTCCCTACCCTCTCAACTCAATAAATTCCAATGGTTCCTGTTGCCTTGATTGTCAAATATAAGTTCTTCAGTTGGACTTTAGCACATGGTCCCTTCATATTTTTCCAGTCTTCTAACACTTCACTCCTTTCCTCAAACTCTATATTTTAGCCATATCAATCTATTTCCTGTTCCCTACCACATGAAGCTCCACCTTCCGTCTCTCTGTCATTGCTCTGGATGTCTGTCCTATATGCCTGGAATTCAACCTGTCCCCACCTCCCCATCACCTCCACCCCTTGGTTCTCCTTTCTCTGTAGATTCATAATATCTGGAAGGGACCTTAGAGGCCATTGAGTAGAAACCCTTCCCTCCCCCTGCCATGTAATAGATGAAGGAACTAACATACAAAGAGATGAAGTGACTTGCTGAGGGTCACACAACTAATGAGTCTGAAGCACAACTTGCACCTTGGTCTTGCAGGCTTTAAGGCTAGTTTTCCCCTCCCTCCAACTACACCACAATTCTTCTCTGCTATGAATATTTAGTCTAATTGGATCTTCATGTCTATCTATGACCTCCTTTGGGATGACTGGGTAAGAAGGCATGGTTGGTTTAGTAATTTCCATGCATAATTCCAAATCAAAATCAAGAACTCAACTTCATCATTTTGCAGACAAAGAAACAGATCTAAAGCAGTTTAGTGACTCGATCAAGGCCTCATAGATGATCAGTGGCACATATGCAACACAATTGCCACTGGATTAATGCTTGCCGGCGATTGGTGGAGCCAGGACCAGGATCCATCCACTGCTAGTAAGAAAGAGAATTAGCAATGGAATAAAATAGTCTCTGTTTTATATGGTCAAATGTGGGGTCTGCAGAAGGAAAGTGAGAAGAGGTAGGAGAAGAGATGGGGAGATCAGGACATCCTTGCCCCTAGAAAATACAGCACTCTTCTCTTTTTTTACTTTTTCTTTCTTTAAGTCACACAGTCAGGTTCGTGTTTGTATACAAAATGCTAAAGTAAGAATTGTATATCTGAATGTATGGAAAAGTGTTTGAGTGAATGGAAAAGCATTTATTAAGCACTAAGTATGCACTGAGCACTGAGGATATATATACAATCTGTGCTTAGGGGAGTGGTGGCCAGATAATGATATTTTGGTTTGGAAAGCTATAAGCATTGTAAGTAGAACCATAAACTTACAGTAGATTGACACAAATTTTCCAGGGATGATGGCAAAATTGTTTTGATTATGGTTCCAGAACTGGAAAGGGTTGGGGATGGTTAGATGGAGGGGCGGAGATGGCATGACTTAGTGACTGGTGTGGACATGATTGGGGAGTGAAGTAAATTGTGGCGAGAGCCAAGGACTGAAGTATCGAGTGACTGAAGCAAACACCAAGCGAGATCATAGGTCCCCAGGTATTGGAAACTTATTAGGTAATCCTTGTAATTTTATCACAGGAGCTAAATATTAGGGATTCTGGGGGTAAAGAACAGGTCTAGCCTTTGGGAAGGAGTTGGGGAGAGACATGGGACCAGGACTGAGTAGGTTGCCTGGGAAACCAGAGCTAGAGTTAGGAAGCCCATAAAAACAGTGGGAAAGGGAAAGGAAATGGAACAAGTCTTTATTAAATACCTACTATATGCCAGATTCTGTGCTAAGCACTTTATAGATATTTCATTTGGTCCTCTCAACAACCCTGTGAGATAGGTGCTATTATTGTCACCATTTTACAAATAAAGAACCAGGACTGACAGAGCTTAAGTGACTTGTCCAGGGCCAAATGGCTACTACCTGATTTGCATTGTATTCTTGACTCCAGACCCAACACTTTCTCCAATGTACCATCTAGCTACCTCCTTTATTCCCTTTCTCCTTCTACTTACCCTTCCTTCTTAGACCTGTTGCCATAGTTCATATCCATTCCTACCTCAGTGAGAAGGGGGTGAGTAATATTGTTTTCAGTTGGCCAAGCGGGATGGGGAGGAACATTGGGAGGGAAATCCCAAGCAAGGGCAGTGGATAAGCGGGTTGTGGAGGTTCTGTTATTATAGGACACAGGTTCATTTCTAAAGACTTCCAGCTGGGCATTATATAAACTATGCTTATGTACATTGAGGGCTGCCTCTTCTCATGCTTCAGTCTTACAGGTATGGGTTTAAATTTAACATTTATTTCCAGGCCCTAATGAAGTTTCAATATTTCATCCAAAGTTTTAATCCAATGTGTGCATTTCTTGTAGGGGGAAAAAATAAACCTTCCAGCATCTGTTGCTTAGAATTGTTCTGCATTTAATTAAGATTTTAACTTCAATGGTAAAAATTGGCATTTACATAATGAGAGTTTGGAAAAGTGACAAAGGTCAGAAAAAACTGAAAGTTTTCTTTCTTCTTCAAAAATAAGAATATAAAAGTGTGTTCTAATTTAAGAGGGCCCACCATCTTCCCTCTTTGCTCTTTTATCTGATGATCTAGGGCAGATGTTAGAGGTCAGTATTAGCTAATTAACACCTGCCTTACTTTGTTTCAGAGCTCAGAGAGAGTCAAGAGGGTTCGGTAGTCTGATCCTCTTTAGCTGATGAAGTGTGCCTCACTGACTTCCTTAACATATTACTTACAGTATTTCATTTGCTTTATTTGCATGATTCCAAATTGCCTTCCAAATGGTTGTACTAATTCACAGCTCCACCAACATTGTATTAACGTATCTATCTTCTACAACCCCTCGCTAACTATCCTCATCTTTGCCAGTTTGCTGGATATGATGTAAAGCTTCAGGGTTGTTTTGATTTGCATTTCTCTTATTACTAGTGAATTGGATTGTTCTTTGACATCATGATTCATAATTTGAAATTTTTTCTTGTTTATTCATATATGTTGATCATTTACCTTTTGGGGATTGGCCTTAGTGACTCTTTAGGATAGGGTTGTTGAGGATGAAATTTCATATAATTTTTATAACTTTAAGACACTAAAAAAAGTCTGCTCTGCAAAACTCTTAGTAATAGAATCAGAATATTAGAGGAGGAAGGGACCTTTAATATCATCTTGTCCAACCTAATTTTCTTTGGAAGATAGCCTCAGAGTCAGTTTTCTTGCATGGATAAAACAATATGCTCTTACACCATTCTTAACTGTCAGAGTACTACCGTGTTGGAGTGAATGAGGTATCATTCAATTTAGTTGAGCAAATATTTGCCAAAATCCTTTGTGAGATACAAGGTGGTATAATGGATAGACCAATGCATTGGGGTTTGAGTCCTGTCTCTTCATAAATGAATTAATTCTACAAACTCAGTTTCTTCATCTGTAAAATGAGAATAAAAAGCTTATATTTTGCTTTGCAAGCTTCAATATGCTATGGAAACATGAATCATTATTATTGACAAAAGCACATTTGTAAAGTGCTTTGATTTAGGCAGAGCACTTTCCATACATCATCTCACTTGATCCTGTTAAATCCCAGAGTTGTTGTGAAGATCAAGTGAGATGATGTATGGAAAGTGCTTTGCCTAAATCAAAGCACTTCATAAAATGTCAGTTGTTAATATGTTCTGAGCACTTTGCTAATTTCAGGAGGAACACAAAGGCATAATGAGGCAAAGTCCTATCTTCCTAGAGTCTAGGATATAGACATAAAGACTCTAGCACAAAATAGGACAGGGAGATAGCAAGAGAGTCTTGATATCAAGACCCAGTGGAGAGAATCTTATTCATGGGGATGGGGTTTCGCTGAGGGAAGGAAGGATGAGGGACTCATTTAGGATGACTGCTTGATTCCTACTCAGTTTCAGAAGACCTGAACTGCTCCCTTAGACTAAGTCTTTTAAAAGGGAACTGGACAGAGACAGAAAACCAGAGCTGAGAGCCACTAAGGAGGATCAATAAGTAGGCTCAGATTCCGGGAGGAGAAACCTGTATGTTTATGAGGCTCCTCCACTTTCTAGCGCTGTGCCCTGTTAGAACCCTCACCTGTCTCATACTATTATTCAAGGTGAGTTCTGGATTTGCTCCTCATCTCTGGCTCAGCCTTAGTCCTCTTTCACTTAGTTTCAGAAACTCTTCTCCTTTTTTCAGTTGTCCTGGTTCTCGACTTCCTTGACCGGTCATTATGGGTTGCTTTTGACTGCTCCTATTAATGTAACCATTCCATACTTTTATGTGAAGATCCTTCCCTATATGCAATCTCTCAGCTCTACTTCTCCCTTGGTCAATCCAATGATACACTGGGTTCTCTGATATATTTCTGGGAGGGACATTTTTGGAGATCTGTGATCTCATCAGTATAGAGAATAAGAAAATGAGCTTCCTTTACCAGTGTAGACTTAGTCTGCTTTGGCAACTTAAAATCTTAGGTTTCTTGGAAGGGGGCACTGAGTTGTCTGGGCACCCTTGCCCAGGGTCACTTCACATAGCAAATATTTGTCAATGGCAAGATATGAACTCATGTGTTTCTGATGCTGAGAACTGCTATCTCTTCCACCAGGTTGTCTCTCATTCCTAATAATTTGATCCTTAAGGTAATGTTAATGAGTCAGCTGGTACCCATGGCTAGCAGAGCTCATATGGCATTAAAGAGAGGCCATCAATGCTAGGACAGATTCTCAAACTTGGTTATGGGGGAATGTTCAGACCTGTAATAATAGCAACAAATAGCACTTATGTATCAACTGAAGGTTTGTAAAGCACTTTACATATGTTATTTCATTTGCTCTGGGATAGGTGTTATATTATTCCCATTTTCCAGATAAAGGAATTGAGGCAAGAACAGGTTAGGTAACTTGCCCAGAGTCACACAGCAGCTAGTCACTGTTTGCAGCAGGATTTGAAATCAGTATTTCCTTCCTCCCAGTCCATTCAAGGACAAAGATATCTTCCTTTAGTCTTCTGAACCTTGACCAAATTCTTCTTTGTCATACCCTCTATGCCATTTTAAAATGGAAATCCAACCACTCAAAATTCATTCTTCTAAGATCCCAGCTATATCGCAGACTTTGGTGGGATATAGGGCAGTCAATGCCTTTTTCTTTGTCAAGACCACTTTTTTAAAGTGGCTTTCTGATCACTCCTGCCCTCCATTCCCTACTGTGCAAATCTTCTTATTTTCAAGATAATTGACTGGAGCGGGCACTTTGCCTGTTGGGTGTGCAGAGCGATGCCACCTCTTCTCAATTGCAGAGAAAACATTTGGAGCACATATTGCGAAGCACCTGAATTTGAAATGTTTATTTCTTGGCTGGCTTTTATTTTCTTCTATCAGAGGAACTCTGGCTCAAGTTGGTGCATTAATCACTTGTCTAATTTCATTTAAAAAAACTAGTTATTTTTAAATGATAAGTAGCATGAGTTACTGCCCTTTTCCATTTAGAAACCTGTTCAAAATTCAGAGCTTTGCCTGCTTCTTTGTTAGTATTCAGTATGGATATGTCTTTTCTTTGTAACAATTAAAAACACTTAGGAATTTTTAGTTTAAAATGTCATGTTATTGCATTATTGATATAGTTCATTAGCTCTGGATTATTTAATTTCGATACTTGCTGTTACTAGTAAATTGTGTTATTTTATAATCTTCCTAAATAAATATTCTTACAACAATACTCTTGGAATTTCTGATAGGTTGAAATAAGACATGTATTCTTATAATATATTCCTTCACCTTCCATTAGAAGTAGTTAATCAATGCTTGGGGAACTTCATGGAATTGATGCTAATATAGTTTAAGAAATAATGGATAGAATGTTGGACTGTGAGTCAGAAGACCTGGGTTTACATCCTAGCAACAGTCTTTCACAGAAACATAAAATTTCAGAGATGGAAGGCTAAGGTTATCAATTTGAACTGAAAGAGATCTTAGAGTCATCTCCTCCCCATGCCACATGTTACAAATGAGGAAACTGAGGCCCAAAGATGTTGAGTTAATTGCCCAAAGTCACTCAAACAGTAGATGGTAGAGCAAGGATTTGAGCCAAGGTTCTCTGAATCCAAATTGAAGATTCTTTCTACAACTTCTTTTAGCCTTAGTTTTCTCATCAGGAAAATGGGGATAATTATTGGTACTATTTGGTGCTATTTGCTTCCTGAAGTTATTGCGAGAATCATAGTTCTCAGTCAGAAGAGACTTTAAACCTCATTATATCTTGGATACCCTGCGTCCCCAAAGCTCTCCTTATTGTTGCTCACCTTCTCCACAATTGCTCCAGTATCAGAGGATGGGGTGACCCTTTCCTTTCCAACACTGATTTCTCATCTCTGCCCTTGCTCCTATCTCCTTTAGGCTAATGTTTGGTTGATCATTCCTTTTCTCTCTCATATTTTTACTCTCTCCCACTCTGTGTGCTTAGAGGACTCCCCTTTCCTAAAGGAAACTTTTCTTGATGCTGCTCCTCTCACACAATGAAATTCCCTTCACAATGAAACTGATGGAAAGATGTAGTCTATGTTCGTTATCTTACCTTTTTTTTTTTAAACCACCTATTCATTCCTTAGGTCCTTGAAATTTGGCTTCTTACCTTGTCTCTCTCTTGAATTTGTTCTCTCTGAGTAACCAATGATCTCTTAGCTTCAAAACCCGCTGGCTTTTTTACAGTCCCTTTTGATTTCTGTTGCAGAATTTGATTTTCCTAGATATTCTTTCCTTCCTTGCTATCAATACATTATTTCTCTCTTCTGGGTATTTTTTTTTTGTTTTGTTTTTACCAGCATGGTTATTTGTTCTTCGTCTCTTTGGCAGTTCACATTCTTTTTCCAGCAATCTAAGTGTGAGTATCCCCTCAGGCTGTCTCCTGTACTTTCTTATCTTTCTTTACTTCATAGGTCAAGAAGCCTTAACCTGAAGTCTGTAAACTTGTTTTTAAAAAATATTTTGATAACCTATTTTAACACAAAACAGCTCCACTAGGTGGAACAATGGATAGAATGCTGGGCCTGGAGTCAGGAAGACTCATCTTCAAATCAGATGCTTAGTAGCTGTGTGACCCTGGCCAAGTCACTTAAACCTGTTTGCTTCAGTTTCCTCATCTGCAAAATGAGCTGGAGAAACAAATGGCAAATTACTCCATTCTCTATGTCAAGAAAACTCCAAATGGGGTCACGAAGAGTCAGACATGACTGAAGATGACCGAGCAACAAATTTTAACACAGTTGGTCTCATTTGTAATCCTTTGTATTTTATTTGTATACATTTAAAAACATTATGCCAAGAAGGTATCTATAGGCTTTACCAGACTGCCCCAAGGGGTTTATGACATTCAAAATGGTTGAGCCTGTTCTGTAGGTGATGTCCTTAACTCTCACACAATCAGTTATCACCATGATATAAATGCCCACAAAAATCTGTATATTTAGCTCTAGTTTCTCCTTTGAGCTAAAATTTCACTTATTGGCCTCTGTACATCTCTACCTGGATGTAATACTGTCATTAAATTCAACATGTCCCAGTTTCGATTCATCATATTGATTTCAACCCTCTCCCCACAAATGACCCTCCTTGAAATGTCCCAACTTCTGTTCAAGGCCCCCTGCTCAATTAGTCATGGTCCAAAATCGGAATTATCTTTCACTCTTTACCTCTCCTGTCTGTCCCCCTGCCTCTCCCCCAAATCTAAACTCTTGTTGAGTTCCATTAATTTCAACTTCCACAATGTCTCTCACAGCTATACTGGTTTTCCTGTTCACACAAACACCACACTACTTCAAGCCCTCCTCACATTTTCCTAGATTATTTTAATAGCCACTTAACTGTTCTCTCTGCATCCAATATTTCCCCCTCTTTACTCTCTCCTCCCCATAACTGCCAAAATAATCTTCCTGAGGTATAGGTCTGACTATGAGAGGCAGTGCGGTATGATGGGGAGCTTGTTTGGATTAGAGTCAGGAAGACCTATATTGGAATCCTGCCCTTGATACTGACCAGGTGTATGATGGTGTCATTTGATGTCTTGGAGCCTCAGTTTCTGCATCCTATAAAATGGGGATGATGATGATGATGATAATAGTACCTACTTAACAGGGTTATTACTCAAATAGGAGACAAACAATGTCATTCCGCTATTCAGAAACCTAGAGTGGCTTGTATTTAGTAACAAACTATAAGATAAAATATTAATGATCAGAATCAGAGAATCTCGGGGTCAAAAAGGACCTGGGAGGTCATTTAGTCCAATCCACTCCTGAACAACAATCCTGTCAGTGACATAATTGCAAATGGTAATCTAACCTTGCTCAAAGACTTTCAGGGGAGGGAAACCTACTGTCTCAGGTATCCCACTTGATTTTTGCTTAGTTTTTCTTATTAGCAAGTTTCTTCCTTATATGAAGCATAAAATTGCTACTTTGCAACTTCCATCGATTACTTCTAGATCTGAGGACCAGCATCACACATCGAAGAACTTTCAAGTACTAGAAGACAGTTATCATGACATCTATCCCACAAGTCTTCTCCTCCTCATACTAAACACCCTTAGTTATGGTAATCAGTTCTTGCTTGATGTATTCTTTCCATCTTATCAATGTTTTTTCCTAAAATGTTGTACCTGCAACAGTAGACAATGTAGATATGATCTGACCAGGGCAAAGTAGAGCGGATCTATCACCTCCTGAGTCTTGGACATTATAGCTCTCTTACTATGGCCTTACTCCACTTACTTTACTTATTGTAGCCTTACTGTAGAAAAATAAATGATAGGAAGAAAAGATGGGATAGTCACAGGGTGAGGGGCAGGGAGAGCAAGTAGATGACCTGAGTGCCCCATTTTGTTTCTGGATATGTCCAGAGAAAATGAGGAAGGCCTCTAGCACATTGTTTGCCCCACAAATCCCCACCCCACTCCACAGTGGTTGCTTATAGGAGGCAATGGACAAGAGTAGGCCCGGTCAGGTTGTGATCTGCATTTTTTTGTAAAAAAACACCCAACTCATTGGGATCACACATTTGACTATGTGAGTGGCTGGTTGTTTTTCATGCTAGAGGACCAAAATGAATCACTGTGTCAGAGTCAATGTACGGTGTATCCAACTGTGGCTAATCAGACCAATATGAACTCAGAAGGCTCTACCACAGGTTGGTCACCAATAGTCCACATGAACATCGGAGTAGACGTGTCTCTAAATTTGTGCATCTCACATTTCTTTTGAGCTACTGCAATTTTGCTTTGCTCATAGAGCACAGTGTCTTCTTTGACATGGGCATCAAAGATACGTATTTTAAATACTGGATGAGGGAACTCCCTCTGCAAAGTTTTGCAACTTAGCATCTTAGAAAATTGCCTGGAGGCACCGAGAGGAGAAGTTACTTGTCCAGGATCACATAGTCAGTCTGTGTCAAAGGTGAGATGAACTCAGGCATTTCTGACTCCAAGCTCACCTCTTTATCTACTATGCTACACTGTCTCTTCAATGAATGGAAGGTGGGTAAGGCAAGGGGGACTAGAAGAATGGAATTTTAAAAAAAGGAATTTGCTTTCAGCTGGTTTGGGAAAAATGAAGCCAAATGTGGCACAGTCAAACTCTAATTCTCACCTCTCTTGAGACAGTTAGACCGTGGTTTCATTTTGAAAATGCAAGTGTAATTTTTTTCCCCTCAATCAGCCAGAAGAGGATTATGGGTGTTAAGATCATCCCCCACTGTTGGAAAGGCCCCTCAATGGCTTGCATTGCAGTAGCTTACCCTGGGAAAAACATTAAAGAGATTCCCCTCCCTAATGTTTGCCTGTGGCAAACAGAAGGGCCCCTAGCAGGAGAGGAGGTAAGGATTCTTACAAATATCAGCAATGATTTGTGTATTATGGAGAAGAAACTGACAGGGGAAAAAAGAATCTGGCTTCCATTTGTAAGTTTTGTGTTCTGCCTTTTGTCAGAAAACAGGTTCAATTATGTTACCCATTGCATGAGGAGGATGAGAACATAAGGGGTGTCTTTGTCCCTACTTCTTTTTTCTCTGTCCTTAACTTCTTAAACAAAAGAAAATGCTGAGGGAAGCCCACGGATAGAGGCCTCAACTCTTGACCACTTAACCCCTCTGTGTCTCAGTTTCCTTATCTGTTAAATGAGGGGGTTGGACTCAATGACCTCTAAGGTCCTCTTCCAGCTCCAAATCTAGGACTCTATGGTCTTCACCATCTGATTAGTTTTCCTACACCAGTTAAAGATACCCTCTTGTTGGGGAGTCCTCACTCCACTAGATGGCGATAGTTGTACCCAAAGGGGCTCTACAGCTAGGTAAGGGTAATACTATTTGACTCTTGAAGTTAGAAACACCTGGAAAGAGTTGAGGAGAAGGGTGGCTATGTCCACCCTCGCTTCTTCCCAATCCTGGATTGTAGAGGGAGACAGTCCCTTTTCCAAATTAGTTTTATTACAGCACAACTCTTATTGTTCTCTGAACGAATCATGATGTAGTATCTGTACATCCACAATATACATATCATATATGTATTTATAAGTCACTTATTTTATGTATGTGTATATATTTGCTCATTGATTTTTGTTTGTGTATATATGTGTGTGTGTATGTATATGAAGGCATATATATGTGTATGTGTATACACACACATATCTGTTTTGACCTGCAACTCCAGCCTCTCAGTGAACTTCCAGTGTGGAAAATTCCTCCATCAGGGCAAATTAGCGATACCTCTGTAACTTACAGTCTTAGGGAACTGCTTGGAGTAAGAAAACAAAAGACAAAAATGGTAATTGAATGGAAGAATTTTGGAAAGATAAGTATACTAATACATTGCTAGTGGAGTAGTGAATGTCCCAGCTGTTCTGGAAAACAATTTAGAATTATTTTAGGAAAATGATCACATTGTACATATTCTATGATGCAGTGATATTATTACTATTAGGCATATATCCCTGGTAGGTTAAAGACAGAGGAGTGGCACTTCTTTGGTAGAAGCAAAGTGGGTATTTATTTACTGGGAAATCATGGAATAAGTGGTGGTATATTAATAAAATAGAATACTGAGTCATAAGAAATGACCAATAAAAATAATTCATAGAAACCTGGGAAGACTTGCACGAACTGATGCAGAAGGGAGTAAGTAGGCAGAGCCAGGTGAGTAAGTTACACAGTGACCGTGACAAAGTCAATGAAAACATTGAAAGATATCAAAATTCAGATCAATGCAGTGATCTTAATACAGAAAGTGAAGCCTCTCACACTCCTTTTGTTAGAGAGGTGGTAACCCAGATGCAGAATAAGGCATTTGTTTTTTAGCTATGGTAGATGAGCCAATTTGTTTTGCTTAATTGTACTTTTTCTTTTTTGCAAGGGAGGAAGAGGGTTGTCTTGGGGGTCAGAAAGGGAAGAGAAAGGAATAAGCATTAATAGCACCTACTAGGTGCCAGGCACTGTGCTAAAGGCTTTTACAAATAGGATCTCCTTTCATCCTCACAACAACCTTGTGTAGTAGGTCACAGCAAGCCTAAATTTACCTCATTTGCAACTTCTTTTTGGAAAGTTTTCCCTCCCAAAGCACAAGAGTGAGGTGATTTATACATAGTTAAACCAGAAGAAAGGCAGGAAGCAAATATTTATTAAATACCTACTATATGCCAGCCACTTTGCTGAGTGCTTTACAAATAGTATTCCATTTAATTGTCACAACAACCCCAGGAGGTAGGTTTCCTTTTATAACTGAGAAAACTGAGACAAACAAAGGTTAAGTGACTTGCCCAGGGTCATACAATTAGTAAGTATCTGAGGCAGAATTTGAACTCAGATCTTCCTAAATGCAGGCCCAGAACTCTATCCACTGTGCGACCTAGCTTCCTATGTAGGAAACAGTTAATTATTGGGAGGTACCAGCAATGGCTATATACCCATACATACATATATATTGAGCAAATATATATGCAAAAATATATACACATATACGTGTATATGTAGTGTACTAATGCAGATATATTATGTATAATATCTCTCTATAATACATAGTCTCTCTATAGAGAGAGCAATCTATATATAGAGATATTATTAGCTCTATGTAGAGAGCACAGCTATTATATATATATATATATATATATATATATATATATAAAACTATAGAGAGGTATTATTAGCTCTATCTATTTGCCTATCTATAGTGAGAAAGAGAACAGAAACACACACTCATGTATACAAATTAATATATATATAATATATATTTATGTAGAGAGAGAGACAGAGAGACATAGAGATAGAGAGAATGAAAGAGCTAATGAACCACTTGTTTATTTATTTTTACAATGCAGGAGTTCCCTGGGTTACTGGGGGATTAAGAAATTTGCTCCTTACAAAGACAATATGTTTTAGGGAGGTAGTATTAGACCTCATGTCTTTCTCACTGGTCCCTTACCCATTACACTACACTGATTTTATGTCTATATCTATATCTATATATGTATATTTGTATAGATACAAACTATATTGTATACTATACTTCCTTATGTGAGTGTGGCATAAGGGGTATGAAAAGCCAAACTCATTCAGTTATGAAGTTCAGTATGGCCTGCATTCAATATGGCCTCTGACATATACTATCTGTGTGACCTTGGGTAAGTCATTTAACTTTCTGGGTCAACCCTTCCCTCTGCTTCCCAACTCCCTGAGACCCCAAACACAGTTATTGGTCTGCCTTGATTGAAAGCATTTTCTCACCAAGAGTTCCCAACATCCATGAAATCAGAGCAATTGAACCCCCAAACTCCTAATGCATGGCATAAGGGGGAACAGATTTATTAAAGGCAATGGCAAGGGAGACAGAAATAATACCAGGCAAACACAGTAATTATAGGATCGCCGAACACACAATAACAGATCCTTCCCAATGCCTCCCGCAGGCCTGGCAGGCTTCCTTGCTTCTCCAGGTCCCTGAGGCCTCTGGCCTATGACTCTTGTGGTCGCTGCTGTAAGGACCATGCCGGCTCCTCTGTGGTTCCCCCAGGCCCACACGGCAGTCCTGGGCACAGAGCATGGGCCGCAGTAGCTTTAAACAAACATGGTTCGAAAGGGAAGGAGAGAGACAGAGACATAAGAAGCCTTGTGTTCTCTCACAACAGGGCTCCTTGTGGCTATGCAGGGGGCTCACCCTCCGGCTGTACCAATGTTTCAGCTCCAGAGCATTTCTCTTCCAAGAAAGCACTTTGCAAACTATACCTCAGACAACAGGGACAGTTTTGAGTCACCAAACCACATAGCAAGCCAAGGGTTTGGGAAAGTCCTTTACAGTTTGGTCAGGACAGACTGACTGCAGCCGCTACACCTGGGACGCGATGTTCTTGTGGTCTCCAGGTGTGCGCCATCCGTCCCCTTCTTTTCTCTCTTAGGAGAGCAATGAAGGGAGCAGTCATTTTGTTGGCAGCTGCCTGGAGAGCCAGGGAATTGTGGGGAGCTTTGAGCTTTTCCAGGCTAGCTGTCTGCCTAATTCATTCATCCTTTGTTTATAGATCTAGAATTGGAAGGAGCTTTAGAGACTCCCTTGTCTGATAAATAATACTAGTAAGCAATAATAACCAACATTTATGCTTACTATATGCCAGGAGCTTTGTAATTATTAGCTTATTTGATCCTCATAACAACCCGGGAAGTAGGTGCTATTAGTATTCCTATTTTACAGAGGAGGAAACTGAGGCAAACAGGGGTTAAGTAACTTGTTCAGGGCCTCATAGCTAGTAAGTTTCTAAGGCCAGATTTGAACTCAGGTCCACTTGACTCCAGACCCAGTGAGCACTCTGTCTACTCCTCTACTCAGCCACCCATTGATGAGGAAACCAAGGCCCCTTGAGGTGATTTGCCCAGATGCCCAGTGGAAGAGCCAGAATTTGAACCCATGCTCCTTGACTTCAACTCAAGCACTCTTTTTACCACATCATTCTGCCTCCTTCATTTGAAATATGCATTGAGAGTCTACCTTGTCTATACTATTACGCTATACATATATACATACATACATGTAAATACATATACACATGTGTGTGTGCAATTATAGCTAGTACATGGCACTTATACTATAAATGTATGGTCACAAGAGGAGGAAAAAGAATTGCAAAGCCCCTTGCTTCAAGGAGTTTAGGATCAGGAATGTGCTGGAGCCAGGAGAGTTGATAAATTTTCCAAGTGAGCATTTACATCTTGGAAATAAGCAAAAACTGCAAATCTGTGCTTGATTTGTTGGTTTGGTTTTTTTCTTTTTTATTTGTCTAGATTCAAGAAAGTGATGGAAAAAATGTTCATAAAGCAGATGAAACTTAAAGCTGTGTTTATTTTGTATTTTCCTGGAGAGATGGTTGTTAAAACATTTAACTAACATACCACTTGAGAGACAGAAGACCTTCACACAGAAGGCCAGAGGCAAAAATGATAATTGCCAAGGGTGGGCTATAAGTTGAATCATTCAGGAACTGAGAAGAGGAAGGGATCACTAGAGCAGAAGTGGTCAGGAAGTTTCCAAGGAGAATTCTGGGTCTAGAAGGGAAGGCAAACTTCAGATCAGTAAAGAGGAGAGGTGTGGAACAGCATCACCCTACAGCCAATAGGGGAATACTGGGCCCATTAATTTAACTGGGAAGAGGGGTTCATAGGGACTCAGATTTGGCAGGGACTTCCAGTGAATACACAAAGAAGAATCCCACTCTGTAACATCTCTAAAAGCTCATCTAGCGTCTTCCTGAAGACTTTTGGTGACAGAGAACTCACTACCCATAAAGATACCCCATTCTACTTTTATATGACTCTTCTTCATAAACAAAAACTTCCTTGGGTAAATACTAAGTATAAAGTGCTATATAAATGTATATTATAATTATTACTAGGCATGGAGACACAGGAAGAAGGAGGAATCAGCAATTTCACATTTTAATTCTGCCACGTATGAGTTTATTTGGTTTTAGGATCCACCTGTGCAATTCTTCTTCTTCCCTCCGGGAATGTAAGCTCTTTAAAGGCAGAGATCATTTCATTTTTGCCTTTGAATCCTAGGTTGGATAATGGATAGAACATTGGGCATGGATTCAGAGATACCTGAGTTCAAATGTGGCCTCAGGCATTTACTGGTTGTGTGACCTTAGGCAAGTCACTGAACCTCTGTTTGCCTTAATTCACTGGAGAAGGTAAGGGCAAACCAATCCAGTATCTTTGCTGAGAAAACTGTGTTACACGTGGTCACCAAGAGTCAGACATGATGGAACAACAATCCCCAGAGCCTAGAACAGGGCTTGTCGCAGAGGAGGCATTTAATACATGCTTGTTGAATTAACCTATATTCTACAGGGCTCTGTGTCTTCATCTGAGGTTTGAACTACTTCCCTTTCAGTTCTAAGGATTCTGATGTCATGATACTTACTATCCATGAGACTATGAAAAAGTTATTTAACATTTCTAGACCATTAGTTTTTGAAAAAAAATGGGGACTAGAATAAGACACCATTTAACTCTGAGAATTAGACGAGGATGAAGCCCTTGAACCTAGGTAGGGGACTTGGAGAACTGAGTTACTGATGGAAGTAAGGAAGTGAGGAGAGGGAGTTTGTTTATTTTTTTGTGGAACAGATAAATTTAGTTTTAAAAGACTTAATTTGAGTTGACTGAAGGACCTTCAAATGGTAAGTTTTCAGTAGGCAGTGGCAGAGACAATACTGAAGCTCAGGACAGAGGTTGGGGTGGACGTAGATTGGGGCGCTATTTGCCTACAGGGAGTAGAAGAAATCATGAGTGAATTGGTATTCTGTAAGTGAAAGATAACCAGAGAAAAGAGTGGAAGACTCAAGGCTTAACCTGGGAGCTTACATGCAGTGAGAGGTGGGACGAGGAAGAGTGATCAGCAGAGGAGACGGAGAAAGAGCGAACAGTCAAAGAAATAAAGGTGACCCAGGTAATGTACCATCATGGAGGCTGTTAGGAAGGACAGAGTTTCCAAAGGAGGGGGGAAGTACTGAGTGGGGCCAGATGTTTTAGAGAGGTCAGAGAGATCAGGACTGAGAATGCCTATTAGAAGTTAAAATTCTGTGAAATGCCTTAGGTAAGCAGGATTGTCAGGGTCATGTTGCAGAGCTGATTGTCTAGGTCCAGAGGGCCACCTTTCCTTAGGTCATACGTCATGGTCAGGGTCAGTTCTGCCACTTTTGTTTCTGTTTTTTTTTGCTCTGGACATACCAACGCTCAAGGTTAGTCTGGATCTCTCCCCAACCTCATTCTGATGATTTGGGGGAGGTGGGAAAAGTAGGGCTGGGATGGGGAGTCAAGACTGAGGCACATAGGTGTGTACTGTTGTCTAGATTTATGCTAATCACATTAATTCCTCCCAAATGAATGTGCTTTTGAACTTTGATTTCATTGCATAATGCATTCTGTTAATTTTATAGCATATATTTATGCAATAAATGTCAAATTATATAATATAGCTATAGAAATGATAAAAACTGGTATTTACTCATAGCATGAAGCCCCATTGCAGTGAAAGGAGCAGAAGGAGAAGCAGGATGGAAGGGATGCCATAATGGGAGGAAAGTCCACATCTTTTCTGGGGTACCTCTGATGACTGACTGAGGGCGGGTCCAGGGGGTTGGCTCGAGGAGGTTATTGCCCAGTGGATAAATCATGCATTACACTCATAATTAGCTAGTTAATTAAAAAAATAAATTTAGTTAAGTTTTAATATCCTTAGTTTGGTGAACACAAATCATGTCCTTTGTGGCTGGATATTCAATAAATGTTCACCTAAAAAAATTCTTTTGATACATAAAGTGATGAAATGGATCCTGTGATTTAATTGGTATGATGAACTTCTGGCAAGCAAATTCACTCAGTTGATGTGGATTAGCACAATTTATCATCTTAGAAAGTTTCCTGGGGTCCTTCAATGCCTCAGTGACAAGCCCAGGGTCATACAGCTAAGATGTTCCAGAGGTGGTAATTGAGCACAGGTCTTTCTGGGACCTTGTCTAGTCCACTATCCTGTACTTCCCACTGTTTAGTCACTTGGGATAGCATATGGTAAACTTCTGTCACATCTCAATTGTCACTTCCTGAGCAATACTGCTTTTTCTCCTAAGGTTATCAAGAGTTTTATCAACAACAGAATGAGAGTAGAGAAAGAATTAGCTGCAATACAGGAGGAATGCTTCCTGCTTTCTCATACTTTCTACAAAAAGCAAGAGAATTGGAAAAATAGATTGATCTCAATCAATCAGCATTTATCATGTGCTCACTGTGTGCTACTTACACTGTGCTACTTCCTGGAGATACAAAGAAAAGCAGAAGATAGTTCCTACCCATAAGGAGTTTACATTTTAATGGGAAGACAACATATAAATGAAGATGTACATATAAGATATCTATGTGATAGAAGGTGCCCTTAGAGGAGGGGTTCCTGACCTTTTTTCATGTCATGTTCTCCTTCAGAGGTCGGATGAAACATATAGATCCCTTCTCAGAATGTGTTTAAATGCTCAAAACAAAATACATAGGATTGGTCAGTCAACTAGTATTTATTAAGCTATAACTAGGGGCCAGGTGCCCTTGTTAAGCATAGGAGATGCAAAGAAAAGCAAAAAACAAATGAAAATAACCAAAAAACCCCCCAGTGTCTATTCTAAAGGAGCTCTCAGACTAATGGGGAAACAACATGTAAACCACTATGTTCAAGATATTTATGGGATAAACTGGGAGTATGCTGGGGGTATGCATAGGATAAATAAGGGGAAAGGCACTTAGATTAAGGACAGGGAAAGTCTTTTTACAGAATGTGGGACTTTATCTGGGGCTTGAAGGAAATTAGGGAAGTTAGGTGGCAGATTTGGGAAGGAGATCTTCAGGTATGAGGGACAGCCAACCAGAAAGCTACCTTTCTGGAGAGGGAATATGTATGCAAAAACGCATACATACATATATGAATATATATACACATGGATCCTTGGAAGAGCCCCTTAGAGGGTAAGGCTTTGGAGAGGATGGGGAAGAGAGGAGAAACGGGGAAGCCAAAGATTCTGAGAAGTGGCAATCGTTAGGGAGAATCTTCTAAGACAAAGGCATGAAAGGGCCATGAAGGTTGCATGTGTGTATTAGGAATAACAAGTAGGTTATAGAAGATGTGGAAGGAAGTAGAGTACAAGAAGACTAAAATGTAGGAAGGAATCAAGTGTGGAAGAATTTTAGATGACAAAAAAAGAATACTCATAGCAATCATGTATTTGATCCTGGAAACCAGTATTTGATCCTAGAGGTGATAGGGAGCCACCGGAATTTATTGAGAGAAGAGGTGACAAGATCAGACCTACACTCTAGGAAGAAAACTATGGCATCAGTGCAGAGGATGGATTGGAGAAAGACTTGAGGCAAGGAGAATTTCAATTAGAAGGCTATTGTAATAGCACAAGGGAGAGATGATTTTTTTATTGTAATCAGTTGTGCCTGACTCTTCCTGACCCCATCTGGAGTTTTCTTGGCAAAGATACTGGAGTAGTTTGCCATTTCCTTCCTCAGTTCATTTTAAGGATGAGGAAACTGAAGCAGAGTTAAGTGACTTACCCAGGGTCACATAGCTTATAAGAGTCTGAAGTCACATTTGAACTCAGGAAGATGAGTCTTTCTGAATTCCAGCCAGGCATTCTATCCATTGCTCCACCTAGCTACCTTCTATTAAAATGCAGTTATCAAAATATTTTTAAAAGGAAGTTTACAGACCTTATGTTAAGACTTTTTTGACATATACAGAAAGTATAGAAAGAGAAGAAAGTGTAAGAGACAGCCTGAGGGGATGGCTGAATTTGAATTCAGGTCTTCCTTACTCTAGGCTGGACACTCAATCCAGTGTGCCATCTAACTGCCCCAGGGAGAGGTTGGAAAGACTGGAAATGGAGGACGATGGTGTGAGTAGGGAGAAGGGGACTATAAGGGAGATGTTATGAAGGGAGAAACCATAAGATTTGGCAACCGATTAGATATGCAGTAAAACCCCACACATTGGGAATTCATGATCATGTAATTGGGTCTGGGCTTGGCTGAATGTTAGCTTTGTATTGCTATCTGTGGAAAAAAAGAGGTTATTAAGCAAAATAATATGGTAAACAGACTTAAAGGAGGTTGTTTAATGAATGTGGGGGGGGCTGTTGTTTTTAATCACTCAACCACTTTAGCAATACCCATTTGCATCCAACTAGATAAAATGTTAATCGCAAAAGATTATCTTGAATTCCTTAAAGCAAGTCCAGAAACATTTTTTTAGATATTTATTTGTATTGTATTTGAAAAGAAAGAAATTGCATTTAAAATGTATTATTCAGGAAGAGCATTAATTCATCCTAGCCTCTAAAATTACCTAAAATCAGTGTGGTTTTAATGTACTCTCACTTTGGGGAAGAATTCAACTCAGAAGAAGAAGGAAAAAAGGAAGAATACTTAGAAGTCCACTTACCTTTGGGGTCCTGTGGGTTAAATTATGGTCCTTCATTTAAAAATTTTTTTATTAAAATACCTTTGAAATAGTTTTATGCTCCACTTGAGTCCCATTATGTATTTTTACATCAGGGCTGAGCAAGCTCCTGAATATAAAACTCAAACTGGGATTTACTCCTGGACAATATGAAGGGAAAAACAGATGTTTCTCTATGATTGTATTCTCATTCCCTAGGAATATGTTCCCTGAAACAAAATGCGTTTCATAAGAACTTGAGTGGGGGTCCTCCTGTTCTATTGTACAAGGTAGAATACAGGGTAAAGTTCAGTATCTTTAGTTTGACATTCAAGGCTATCTACCAACAGGTATTGACCTGTGTTTTAATACTTATTTCTCGCTCCTACATTACATGGTAGGCACCTTGGCTTTTTCACCTTTTTTTACCTCAATACCTTTGTATGTAATATTGCCCAGTTAGACTACCTCTCTTCCTCCTTTCATCTATGCAATTACCCTTCAATAAATACCAAGCCGAAATCCTTATTTCCTTTGTGGAGGCTTCTGAGATCACTCTCACCAGAAGAGATCTCTCCATCTCCTGCATCCTCTAACATTTGTTTGGGATTTGTCAGTCACTCTTTTAACTTCCAATTCTTCAGGGATGTGTGATATTGTCTGTGTGGGTCCTCCTCTCAGAAATTCAAAATCGCAACCTTTCTGTGACTTTAGAGTTGGTTTTCAAGAGTTTCTGTGACCAGAGAAGTTCCATCTTGCTGTCAACCGGGTGATGACCCATCTCTGAACTTAACTAGAATGATCTTTATGCCATTGTTAGTATCTAGTTTGTATTTAAAGCCTCTTGAGTTTGGCAGGACCTTGTTCTCAGCTTGCATAGCCTTTGAGAACTCAGGGACACCACCAAATGATGGTGAGTCATTGGAAGAGTACTTCGGGGGGGGGGTGTTATTAGTACCTATACAAGACGTTGTTGTTGAGTCCTTTCAGTTGTGTTCAACTATCTGTGAACCCATTTTGAGTTTTCTTGGCAAAGATACTGGAGTAGTTTGCCATTTCCTTTTCCAGTTCATTTTACAAATGAAGAAACTGAGGCAAACAGGGTTAAGTGACTTGCCCAGGGTCCCACAGCTAGTATGTGTCTGAGGCTAGATTTGAACTCAAGTCCTCCTGTCTCCAAGCCTGGCTCTTTATCCATTGTGTTACCTAACTGCCTGCAATTATTTTTTTCAGGTATATATACCTTTTCGTCCTCATTGAATTGGATCATAAACAGCATGAGGGTAGGAGTATTGTCCTGTGATGCATCTTGGTTGCTCTCATAGCAGCTATCATGTTTTGCAGATGAGAGGTACTCCATAAATAATGTCAATGGTAATTAATGGCCAATATCATGAGAAATATCAGAATCACACAGACTTTTGATTTGGCAACTCTCAAAAGTCAGAAGTCTCACATACCAAGTCTTGTAAAGATAACCTAGAACCAAAGAGTATAGATCTAAGAGATCTGCAAAGGTATTGATTGAGGGTTAGGTTCAGTGGAAAAAACCATAATGGGGCCTTAGAGAGATCTGTTGCTGGTATAATGGGAATCCCAGACCACCCAAGATGGTGAAATGCTCTTGGAAGAGTATGGAGATCTGCTTTGAGGACTAGAGGACTGAAGCAATTATGAAGATTCTGCTTTCGATCACCGAGTTTGAGAATAGCCTTTTCCTGCTGACTATATAACTGGACCTGAGTCTTTAAAACAGCTTGATTCAGACACAGCAGGGGCTTTTGCAGCATTCCCAACTTAGTATAAAAGACTCCTCCACTTACATTATGCAATAAAAGGCCACTTCCTTCCTTACCCCTCCTCTGTTAGGCTACATGGCCCAGAGACATGGGCCTATTTCTTTGACCTTTTCCTTTGTTCTTTTGTATTTTCGGTTTAGTGTATGGAGCCTGATCTAGCCTGGGAGCATGAGCCATGGGGATCCAGGGTCTCAGGAATCCAGGCAAGATGTTGTAGCCAGCCCAGCAATGATGCCCTGAGGAGCAAGGGTCAAGGACAACAGCCCAATAGAAGGTAGCACTGAAGCTTGAACTTGGTGAGACTACTGTTATATGGGAACAGAGCTAAACTGAGTACCTAATCTCCTCCCTAAACCCTCTTTTCCAGAAACTGAGACAGTATATGCATGAGATTATGTCATTAGGTCTTGGGGGAAATGTTTGCATATTTGCTATTGCTATATCTCTGAAGTAAATGTTTCTTTGAAGAAGCTAATCCAATGTTAAGTGGTTACATGGCACTGGGATGCTAGTCACTGGGGCCCCCAATGGGGGAACATGGCCAGTAGGTGCCTGTGGCAATGCTAGGGAAGAGAGATGAATCTCAAACCCCTATGAATCTTGAGATGGGGTTGTAAACCTTGTTTATGTTCCCCCAGAAAGAGGATGTAAACTTCATGGCTCTGAGAGTGGAAATGGATCAACCTTGTTACATGGGTATTGTCTATTGTACTTCATTCGCAATTAGACTCACTCTCTGGACTTCTCACCAGCTGTCTTCTCATACTGGAGAAGCCTTTATCCTGAGGTCCCATTCTCCTGCTTGGGAACTCCTTCTCTGGAGTTAAGGAGAGGCTTCACGTCATGCTTCACTTCACTCATGACTTGACTTTCCTCCCCTCTTTACAACTACTTTTTATGTACGCCATTGGAATAGAAGCATAACTAGGGCAAAGATTGTCTTGTTTGCTTGTGTGTAGGGATACACACACATATACATATTCACACGATGTATGTTTGTATATATATACATATATATACACACACATACACACGTGTTTATGTGTATATATCTCCAGTACTTAGCATATTGTGTTACATATAGCAAACTATTAATAACCGCTTTCTCTGTCTCTGTTGGTAATGGTCAGTAGAAAAAAGTGTTGGCTTCAGGATGACTCAAGGTGAAAATATTGGTGTGTTGCTTATGAAAAGGCAGACAGATGAGGGGTCCATATAACCATCTGTCATGTGTGGGTGCTCACTATTGTACCAAAATGTCCCAATATGGGACTGAAAGAAGTGTCTCCAAATCAAGGTGCCAGAAAACTTCCTACAAGGTATTTTCTAATAGTTGGAGGGTATGAGTAGAATATTTTAATAACAATTTGTAACTCTTTAAGATCTAACAGATGGGGTGAAAGCATAGACTTCCAGAATTCTATACCTGAGAGCAGTTAGCTAGCTGGCACAGTGTATAGAACAACAGGCTGGCGTCAGGAAGATCTGGTTCCAAATCTGGTCACAGACAGGTTGATGATTTGCCTCAGTTTCCTCATCTGTAAAATGGATATAATAATAGCATCTACCTCTCAAGATTGTTGTGAGGCTCAAATGAGATAATGATTGTAAAGTAACACAGTGCCTGGTGAATAGTAAGATCTAAATAATGTTAGCTGTTGCTATTACTATTAATTGATAATCTTGCATTGGTTGTTTCGGTTTCTCTACAAACAATATAACCACTGGTTCATCCCACAAAGTTTTTGTTCCAGTCTGAGGTTTTTCAGATGTCATGCAGTCACAAGCAATCTTAACTATTCTGGTGTGCAGGGAAAGAATCATGTAAGGTACTTTTGAATCAAAATTTTAAGACAAATTTATCTAGGTAGGGTACAATAGGGGACACCTTAGGGAGACATCTGGACCCTTGGAATGCAACCTAAGATGTGTGGTAAATGTTTAGCAACCTGATTTCTCGGTAAAAAATGTATGCATTTTATACTTTAAAGTTTAATTGGGGGAGGGCTAGATGGTGAAATATCAAACTCCTCCCAATGCCTTCCTTTATAGAAGGCAAAAACTTGACTTAAACCACTCCTCCTTGTATCTGCTGTCCTACCTGGTGTCATTCCCACAGAACAAGATGGCCCCATGCTGTCCGTGTATCTCCTTGTGTTCTACTCTCTCCCCTCCCTTTCCTGCCTCCCTCTGTGTGTTGTTTTCTCCTATTGATTGAGGGCAGAGTATGTCTTCCTTTTTCTTGATTATATCCCCAGTGCTTATCATAATGCCTAGCACATAGATGCTTAATCTATGTTTATTTGGTTGGATTGTTGGATTGGATTGGGTGAAGGAGAAGATGGTGGAAGAAGGTATCTGAGTAACAGTAAGTGGGCAAGAGGGGAGAAGAGGGAGATTTTTCTTGGGGGGGTAAAATATGAGGCAAAAAAGTTTAATCTGCATTATTAATATTTTATTCATCACTTTCTTAAGTCTAGACCAGAGATGTCAAACTCAGACTACAAAACTCCGAAGTGCTCCCTGAACCAGATTAAAGTGTAACTGGGGAAATGTTTAATAAAATAAAATTTAAAAGTATACTATAACATGGATAATGTTAATTTGTGGTTTTTAAAGTCAGTATGCCTTCTGCAGGGATCCTTTTCTATATGAGTCTGACACCATTGGTATTGGCCTTAAAAAAAATTGAGCTCTGGTTTGTGTAGCATTTGTTGATTTCTGAGCTATCGACACACTCACTGAAAATTTAACAATCAAATCTCATGAACTTTTATGAACTGATTCCAGGTCACTCCTTAACAATCTGTTTGTGAGAGGAGAAGGGACCTTAAGTCAATCCTCTGAGAGATGCAGGTGCTGGGGACACCGAACCTGGGGAAGGGGCACTTTGGATCCTAGGGCAAGCAGGATCTCACCTGAGATGTTGGTGTCAGAGAAGTTAGAAGTTCTCTGGTAACTTCTTATTCTGACTATTTTCCTCATTTGTATCTTCCTGCTGAGTATGTATAAGTGCTGATGCTCTAAGCACACTCTCAATTTTGGCAACCTTGGAAAAACCAATGTCATCCTGGGCTAGTTATAGTTCTGTCCATGAGATTTACCCAAGAATCTTTTTTTTCTGCTATCCCTGACCCTGATCCCCACTAAAATGTTATCTCCTTGAATTCAAGGAAATTCCTTTCATATCCATATGCATATATACATATTAGGTCTATCTATCTATCTATCTATCTATCTATCTATCTATCTATCTATCTATCTATCTATCTATCTAATCTGTCACCCTTCAGCACCTAGTAGTATCTTTGCATTTTGTGGTTACTTTGCAAATTAAAAAAAATTTTATCAAAACTCCATGACATTTTCATACTTTGTAATCCATGTTTTATTCGAGTTTAGAACTTGATACTGCAATGGAAATAGAGAAATAAGACTAGCTAAGCCCCAATGGAGCAGCTAGCTGGCATAGTAGATAGAGAGACAGGTCTGAAGTCAGGAAGACCTGAGTTCAAATCTGGCCTCAGATACTTACTAGCTGTGTGACCCTAGGCCAGTCACTTAACCCTGTTTGTTTCAGTTCCTTCTCTGTAAAATGAGCTGCAGAAGGAAATAGCAAAGCACTCCAGTATCTTTGCCAAGAAAATCTCAAATCTGGTCCCAAAGAAATATGACATGATTGAAAATGAGTAAACCATGACAACAAAGCCCCATGGAAAAAGAAGAAAGAAGCAGACATTATAGTCCTTTTTGTCAGGGAGTTTATACTCTAATTGTGAAGATGAGGCATATATACATATACACATATGTATATGTATATATATACACACAATATATATACACATAATAGATGTATATGCACATTCATACATATATGTACATATATAGGTATATGTATATGTTCATATATACATATACTCACAAAGGGAAAATCATCATAGAAAAAATTATAAGTAACTGAAGAACCAATTTATTTGCAGTAGAATCATAGAAATACAGGGACCTTAGGGAGCCAACCCTTTTAAAGATTTAAAAAAAATTAAGGCCAGAGAAAGGAAGTTCATTGCTTAAGTTGAATATTCAGTAGGAGAGCCTGGACTAGAATCCAGATATATGAGTCTAATGTCTTTTCAGCTACACCATATTGCCTCTCTAAAGGTCTCCCTGCTTTGAGAATCCAAGTAGGAATAAAGAGGAACATTATGATTAACATCACTGTTCTCATTTCTTTTAAAAAGCAGCCCACATGAAAGATGATTCATTAATAAGAATAGCACTTTATAATTCTATTAGCTGTTATAAATTACTGCAAAAAAGGTTATTCCATTGGAACATGCCTGGAGCTGAGTTGAGCTTTCTTTACTATGTGCTCAATACTAAAATATTTTGGGCAGATTTAGGAATCCTTGGTGCTTATGATATGTGTGTGTGTGTGTGTGTGTGTGTGTGTGTGTGCACATAGGGGACTTATCAAAGAAGATCAGCCATTGAGCCCATTAAATAGATTTTGAAGAGAAAGACAACTTTCACTTTTCCTCTTTTCTGAGTGTGAGGCAGGGATGTACTGGAGTCAACTCTAAGTGGCTTTCAGAACCACTGTTAAACTTTCAATGTGAGCATTTATACCTCAGAAATCAGAATTCATTACAAGTCAGGGCTTGATTGATTCTTTGGTTGGTGGTCTAGACCTATGCTAATATTTTAGCTTAAATTTTTCAAGTATTTGAATATACATTTTTCTTCCCCCCTTTCCCCAGAAAGCCCAGGTTATTAAACATTTATCAGTCCCTCCCTGGAGTGTGGGGTCTTTAGAACTTGTGTGAAGTTGGAGGATATTTTCTTTGTCACCCCTAGAAGCTGTTCAGGCCATTCACATTGCAATGAGCACAAACACTCCTTAGGCAAGTCTGAGCCTGGTCCTCTGTTGCTGGGCTACCTCCTTTGCTTTCTGTTTCTTTTCCTGAACCAAGATGACCAAACAGTGATCCTGAGATAGATATTTCTGGACTTAGAGGCAACCTTGTGACTTTGAGAACATGGAAACTCCTGAGTCCTCTAAACAGAGCTGATTGGCATCAGAAGGAGTTACCTCCAAATACTCCCTTTTTGAGAAGATGATTTCTGATAAGAGGATGATCCCAAGTCATGATCTGTCTGGTTAGAAGACGGAGAACTTAAAGGAGTTGTTTGGACAGTGCAGAAGGTAAGGTAAAGATGAGGCTATTCACTAATACTACAAAAATGTTTCAAATGTAATGTTGTAAGTATCAATTCCCTTAAAAGAATATACTTGAAGTTATAGGTTACTGTATCATGTTTTAAGTCATTTTGTGCTTATGAATCTTTTGTGTTTCAAGTGTGTGCATGTGTGCGTGCGTGTGTGTGTGTGTGTGCGTGTAAGGAAATAAATAGCTGTCCCATACCTGGTCTGTATTATACATTGAATACCTTTCTTTTCTCTTTTAGGCAAACCCTAAACATGAGCCAAACCTCAACTTTACATGATTTCTCCTGGGGCTAGGGAATGGAAAATAATGAATCAGAGACAAAAATCAAGAGTTTGACATCTCTTTTTAGAATGAAGGCTTTCTAGGACTGAATCCAATACTGCTTCAAGCTCAGAAATGAAGACCTCTTAACTGATTCCTTGTGATACTACCAGCATCAATTGTTGCTACCTGAGATACTCTTTTGCCCACACCATTTTTCTTATTTCTTTTTACTTTGTTTCCCTTGATAGTGTAGAGGGGAATGGGCTAGATGTCTCTTTAAATTGACAAAACTATTCATTTCTGCCCTCACCAGTGCTGCTTTTTCTTGTAAATTTATTTAGAAGTGAGAACAAGCCTACCAATCATAAAGTTCTGACTGCTTCCTGGGTTGGTCATCAAGGTGAAAAGAACCAGAGTTGGGCACAGATCGTCACATTTATTTCCCCCCCAAATTGTCAGATTTTTATTCCTACCCAATCCTTGCTTTGGTAGGTATGAACAACTTGGTCTAAATCAATTGAGCCCTATTAGAGATGCTCTAAAGATGCTCTCATTTTTTTTCAAAACACATCCCAAACACCACCTACTAAATGGGTTCCTCCTGATCTAGTTGCGAGTGCTCTCTCTCTCGAAATAACTTTTTATACCTTTGTATATACTTTTCATTTACTTATATGTATACAAGTTGAACCCTACCCTCCAATAGAAGGTAAGTTATTTGAGTCCAAGACTGGTGTGTTTTTATTCTCAGTCCTTATTGCAGTGTCTTGAAAATATGTTCGGTGAATATCTCTCAATGGAATTGAAATGTGGGGTTACTTTAGGCACTACATTAGGACCATCTCTATGCAGAGGTCCATCTACTTGCTGATAGCCACTCTTCTATGCCAGTGACCAGTTTATTGATCCTATCCTAAATTGGTAGCATGTAAGTTTCTGTAGAGCAGGCACTATTTCCATGTTAGTCTCTGTATCCCCACTTTCTAACACAGTGCTTTCCCTTTATAGACCCTTAATACATGGTGGTGAAATTGAAATAAATTGTTGGATTCAGGTAAGGCAGAGACTTCAGTGAGAATACATAACACAGCTTGTCAATGCTGTCCATCTTGCTGAGCAAGTGTCAATGATCAGCAGGCATTGGAAGTCAACTTTGCCCTAGACAAAAAGGACTTTATTTCTTACCCTTGAAATTTAGCAGTGGAATTGATGGAATGGTTAAAGGGAGGAGGGAAGGAGAAAAAGTCATTTTCCCACCAGTGACGTAAGGTCTTTTTCAGTTTGCCAGCATATTTGATATGATAGACTAAAAGCACCATTTTCATTGTAAAACAAACACAGATTTCTTTCTAAAAACACCTTTTGATACTTTATGAGTGGGGCTGGTGTATGTAACCTATCAAGGCCTACATATGGCTTATTATGACATTTAGCTGATTAAAATAGTCTAGACATAAACTGGAGATTTCAGAAATGTTTAAGTAAGAAATACATTTTAATGTACAGTAGATGTATGCTTAGACCTAGGCCACCTGTATCCCTACAGGAATTATGGAACAGGAAGTACTTTTGACTCAAGAAGTGTGTCTGAAAATTAAGGCTGTAAATTAACAACAGACTTGTCTATTAGATTGGTTCAGCCATAAAGGATTCAGTATGTTTCAAAATGCTCATGATTTTCAATTCATTTCTGTTGCTCGTTTTTAATAAAGGGCAATGCTGGGAATAGTTTTGGCTTTCAGGTCCACAAGCACATTTTTAGAAAATCCAAGAGAATAAATAGTAGCCGCTAGTTAGTGGTAAAACACACCTGTGGCTAATGGAAAGGGGGAGAGAACCCAAAGTTTGACCCACCCATTGGCACGCTGCTATCGGCTCATATGGGAGACAGTGCTGTGGTTTGTTGGTCTGTGTGTGCTGAGCCTGGGTCTGGAGCTGGGTGCCAGGAACCCCAGGATTCTAATCCAAGCTCTGATTCTTCCTTTGGGGCCTCAGGCAAATCACTTAGCCTCCCCAACTTTGTTTCTGGGTCTGTAAATTGTGAATAATGAGGCTTAATTAACACATAGGGATGCTGTGAGGATTAATTGTTAATGTTTGGGGCAAAGCACTTTGAAGCATAGCCTGATTAGCTGTCAGGATGGTCCTCCTGGCTCAGCATAGCAGTGACTGGAAGGAATATTTTTTGGTCACTGTGACCCTTAAGGCTTTGGAGGAGAAGACAGAAGAAAAGACAAGAGGCCTGATTAGCACATTATCTCTCTTTTCTTGGTTTCTTGGAAATAACTGAGGGAGTTTAGTTTCCCATAAGCCCAATCTGTATATATGGTTTGGGAGGAAGTAGAGATGGAGATAGTAAGGTGAGATACAACTGAATTCTGGAGGTGAGTCTCTCTTCTCATGAGAAATTAACCATCTGGCATTATTGTAGGAAACTCACAGCGATAAGAAAGAACATTCCTCATATTTCCTTACCACTACCATGGGCTAATTAATTGTTGAATGTAACCCTGCTGTTAATATTTCATTTTCTAATTTATCCCAAGGATTTTGAAGTGAGGGTAAAGGTGGAGGCATCAAAGAGAGCAGGTATAGTCGTTGGGAGATCAGGCCTGAAAATCAGAAACTGCTAGTTTGACCTCTGATTTTATTGTGGGCCTTTTGGTAAGTCATTTAACTTTTCTGTGTCTTATCCCATCTGTATCTTACCATCTTTTATCTTTCTGTCTCTGTCTCTCTCTGCCTCTCTCTCTGTCTCACTCTGTCTCTCTCTCTCTCTCTCTTTCTCTCTGCCTCTCTCTGTCCCTCTCCTTCATATAAAGGGGGACAAATGTATATTCCTAAGTTCAACACCTCACTTGATAACTTAGCATATTGTTTACAAATTATGGTCTTCAGTGTGGTTTTGTCATGGAGCCATGTATAATTTTGATGTAGGGAGAGGTGAGAGATACCCTTCAATTCAATTCAATAAACATTTATTAAGCACTTAAGTGCCTGGCACTGTACTAAGTTCTGGGATTTAAGGAGAGCTTGCAAAATTACATTTTAACTTCTGGTGTCAAGTGCTTTCTTAGATTTAAGGGAAAACATGAATGAGAATCATACAAGATAAGAAGATGAGAAGTCCTTATCTGCCTGAGTGAAGGAAATATTGCCAGGGAACATAAAAATTTCCCCATTCAGATTTCCAACTGAAAAAATTGTAATAATTTAAAATACCATTTGATGATGTTCAGTTGTATCTGATTCTTCATGACCCCTTTTGGGGTTTTCTTGGCAAAGATGGACTAGTTCTTTTTCCCCTTCATTTTACAGATGAGGAAACTGAAGCAAATACAGTTGAATGTCTTGCCCAGGGTCGCACAGCTAGTAGATGTCTGAGGACAGATTGAAACTCAGGAAGAAGGGTCTTCATGACTCCAAGCCTGGCACTCTATCCACTGTGTCAGCTAGCTGCCCTATAATGTAGAGGTCTTTTATGTGCCTTTGCCTTTTCTTCAGGCTTAAATGGCTAAAATAAATAAATAAAAAGGCACAGTCTCTTTTTACTCTACAAGCCTTTTGAGGTTGAATTTCTACTCTTTCTCATATGCTCCCTTAAAATGGACTGGATTTACTTTTTTTTTTTAAAAAAAGAGAAAAAGCTGATATTTATATGATATCTTAAAGTTTGTAGAGCACTTTTGATAAATTATTCCATTTAATTCTCATAATAGCTCTCCCAGGAGATAATACAGGCTTTACTATACCCATTTTATGGATGAGAAAACTGAAACTTGGAGATGGTGCTTGTTCATGGTCACACAGCTATTTTGTCAAAGGCAGAGTCTGAAATTTGTATTACTTGCCTCCAGGTCCATTATGGGGTCTAGACATATCTTGCACAACTCAGCAACCTTTAATTTTAATCCTAATTGATGAAGAGACCAGAAAACTGAGATTTGAGTGTGAAAGTTTTTGCTTCTTTGGGAGAAGGGAGGGAAGAAGAGTTGACATGCTGAAGGACCCCAGATTCCAGAGAGGGGGGGAAAGAACTATCTCTGTGGATCAGTTACTCATGTCTCTCAACACAGCATATTAAAATAATTAGCAAAAGCTCTGCTCAGTGAAGGGATTTTCAGAGAAAATACAAATGTAAGGATACAGCATTCCTCTATCAGGGGGGAAAATAGTGAAGGATAAATTAAACACAGCTGGAATGAGCATAAGAAATAGATTAATTCCACTGGGATTTTTTTCCTGTTCTTTACAAATTATAGGAGCTAGGAAAACTAGCACTTCTTAATTCCCTCTAGTATACAGGGTTTTAATCCTTTTTCTTCCTGGTCAGCATGCTGTCTAGCCTCATGTCAGACCATTCAGCCACACAGAGTGAACTCAACAACCCCCCCCCCCAAGTCTAGTTCCCTATTAATTTCCCCTCTTTCCTGTTCCTTTCTCTTCCTCCTTACTTCCCTTCCTTACTTCTGCTCCAACCCTGTGTATACCCTGGAAAATACTTTGGAAAACTGGTATTTGATTAATTTGTGTTATGCCTTGACATACAGTTGGGCAGAATCCAACATGGAGAGCCTGTCAGAGTGCCCATCAGGGTGGGTGGTGCATGTTGGGCGATCAAGCTGATCTGGAACCCTGCTGACTTTCTAACTCTTTGTGTTAGGAGAGCATTATGAGGGAAAATTGGTAGAGGGGTGTGTGTGTGTGTGTGTGTGTGTGTGTGTGTGTGTGTGTGTGTGTGTGTATCATTACATTTGAGGAACTGTTTGCATGGGAGCCCAGGTGGAGTCATGAGGTTCCCATTAAAATAGTCACTTGTGGGTGGTTCTCCTGCATGCTTTCCAAAGTACATTTACTTTGTTATAATATCAATGCTAGTTTCTGCACAACCTTCATAACAAGCCAGACCACAGTCATTGATAGGGTGATGATCTGTTATCATGTGCCTGTTACCAATCAATATTCCATAGACTTACCAATGACAAATTTGCATTTAGCATATGGTTTCTTGAGACATCCCAAACACACACACACACACACACACACACACACACACAACTGCTTCACAGTAGCAGACAACTATTTTGACAGAGCATTTATTATTTATAACCCTGGACAAGCACACAACTTTCCAAAAGTTCATTATCATGTTATTATTTAAGTAGCAAGTGTATTCTGGCTAATGCTATTAGTACATTATTAATCACCAGCTACAATAATACAGTAATAGTAATTTAAAAGCTGGTTGTGGTTGCTACATTAGTTTAATAGCCCCGAGAAGGTCAGATTTATACCTGGTAAACATATCACTGAAGTTTTCAGGGCAATGTCTTTCAGGCAGAAAATGTGCTGGATGATGATGTGCTTAAAATAATTTGAGATCATTTCTTTGCGGAACAAATGGTTAGGGAGCATTTTTTAAAACAAGATTTGACAAGAGTAGAGTGATTTTTCTGAAAAGGAAAAGAGAAGACTGTTTCTAGGTGCTGATGTGGGGCATAGTCACTGAAATGATAAAGCAAAGTGGGTAGTTAATAAGTACCAGTAAAGCAAAGAATCAATCAAGAAGGGAGTGAGTAGGGAAGCAAAGTGCAATCTAATTCAACAGACATGAAGGACCTACTATGTGCACTGTGCAAAATATAGGGATGCAAAGCTGCTAAATTCAGTTCACTTGCATGCCATGGCATCACCTCCTTGAAGTCATGGTCCTCTTCAAGAACAAAAGACAAACCTCAAATAAACAACAGGAGATGCAAAGACAGAAAAAGGAAACAGTTCCTGTCCTGGAGGAGCTTGTATTCTGGAGAGGAAAAAATACGGAAAGGTGAAACAGTCCAAGTAATCTGAGAGGCAGAATAGACGAAGGGACAAAGCATTGACTTTAGAGGCAGAAGAGGGCTCAAAACCTGCCTTTTTCATTTGTTACTCATGTGACCTTGTGAAAGTCATTTCAATTCCTGGGGCCTCATTTTCCTCACCTGTAAAAAATGAGGAGTTTGGACCAAAAGGTCTTTAAGTTCTCTTTCAGTCCTCAATCTATGAGCCTGTCAGTCACTCAGAAGGAGATTTAAATATACCACTGTTTGTATTCTTTGTAACCCAGATGTATACAAGAAAGACAGGTAATAATGGTTTACATACATCATCTCATTTGAATTGTATAATAACCTGCAAAGGTAGGTTCTCCAGACATCATCATCCTGATTTTACAGATGAATAGACTCGGAAAAATTAAGTGACTTATCCATGGTCACAGAGCTAGAATGGGAGAAAAGCAAAATTCAAACCCAAATCTTTCCACTGTGAAGTTCAGTATACTCTCTACTACCCTTCTTTGCCTTCACTGAGCTTCTCATAATGTTTCCATTTCTTTCATACCCAGGAGGCACCTTGATCACTACCCACCTTCCCACACCTGGTTATGGCGGGAGATTGTGGGATTGTGTGGGTGTGGGAGCATATGTCTGAGTACTTCCCAGTGTGTGGGACAGAGGAAAACAGGCAGAAAGGCAAGGCTCGCCTGCAACACTTACCTCCCACACCTTGGGCTGAAGGGACAAACAGTTAATAACAGTGCAGTTAATCTGGACTTTCAGTCGCTAGTTCTTTTTCTACTTCTGGAAATTAAGTTGTCCAATTTTGAATTTACTTTTCTACGTATATTGGATCACAAGTTTTGGGACTGGAAAGTTCTAGTCCAGTCCCATTAAGTTAACAGAGACAGTTAGGCAGTTAGCCAGATAGAGTTCTGGGGCAAGTCATGAAGACATGAGTTCAAATCCTGTTTCAGATACTAAGTGGCAGTGAATCTGGGCAATTTACCTTGTGGCTGCATGTCTCAGTTTCCTCAAATGTAAAAAGGGATGTATTCCATTTGTTCCACAAAGTCATGGTCTCAGATTATTTTAACTATATTATCCTCCAGTCTATTTTCTGCCTGAATGATATTGCCTGAAAATTTGAACAGTATGTTTACCAGGTACAACTCTGGATTATTAAACTAATGCTGCACATACCTCCTTAGGTTGTTGTGATGATTGAATGAGATGGTACAAGAGTGTCCTAAAAGTCTCAGTGCAGCTTCAAACTAAGAAAACTTAAATGTTCACTATCATAATAAATGAAAGGTTAAGGACCAGATAGGTTAAGTCACATGCCCAAGGTCACACAGATAATAATAAAGTTGAGATTCAACCCCAGTGTGTAAGCCAATTCTCTTTCCACTGTGCCAGAAAGCAGATGTGTTCTTGCAGAATGAAAGATCCTTGCCATCAGGACTGCTTCACTTAGGTCTTTGAATTCTCATGACCTAGTGGAGAACCCTGAACACAGTAGGTATTTAATGGATTTTTTGAGTTGTTTGCTGAATTAAATTTCCCTGCTGCAGTCCAGCTTGTTGGTGTCTTACCAAACACTCTTCTTCCCTTCTAGCCTTATCCAGAAACCACATCTAGCTTCCATCCCCAAATGACTCTCTGGGCCACTTAAAAAAATCCAACAAAATCTTTGCCACATGGCTCTTATTGTCTGTCCCACTCCTGGTTCAGCACACACTACCTTCTGAAGTTATTTAGCATTCTATAGTGTTGACCAGTCTCCTTAATTACCTTGTAGACCCCTCGAGAGCAGAGACTCTGCCTTATCTTTTTCTGTCCAGTGCTAACTAAGCTCAGACTTCTGCTCAGAAGAAAGGTTCACTACACAGTGGATGCTGAAATACCTTCAAATTCTCTGCTTTTCATGTTGTTCTCTGCTCAAAAGGCTCCCTATTGCTTCTGTGATAAAGTACAAATATAGTAGGGCATTTAAAGTCCTTAACAATCCGGACCCAGACTGCCTCTCCAGTCTTATTAAACCCCTTCCTGGGCTTTACAATCCAGCCAGAATGACATATTTGCTGTTACTCATTAAATCCCATCTCCCACCTCCATGCCTTTGTATTAGCTGTCTGCCCCATTCCTCGTTTCTTGTCTCTATATCTTAAAAATCTCTAACTTCCTTCAAAACTGAGATCAGTTGCCAGCTGCTACCTGAGCCTTTTCTTATTCCTGTCCCCTAGCTTTTAGAGCTTGTAGCCCTCCTCCAATGAAATTTCTCTTATATTATCTTTGTGTATGTTCTATATTTAGTTTTATGCATTTATATTATTCTTTCCATATAAATAGGGATTGTTTCTTTTTCTGTCTTTTTCTCCAGAGTCTAGTGTAGTACCTTGCACATAGAAAGTATTTAATACAAATGGTTGTCAATACATTTAAAGGCAGACAGACATGGAATGGAATAGTCTTTTTATTCAGGGACTACCTAACAGACATTTTGGAGGAATTGAAGAAGAAATTAATTTTCTGTTGCATTTTTAACAGCCTAAACATAATATGAGGAGCTTTCAGAATAGTTTTTCTTTCCTTCCCTCTTTCACTTTAATATTTTCCCACTTCAAAACTCAGTTTAAAATAGCATTTCATCTTATATATAGCTTTCCCAGACTAAAATGTGTAAGAATCTCCATGTCTTAAAACACAGTATGGATCATTTTTTACGCATGACCTGTTTATTTGCACTTTTAGATCAGAAAATAATCAGCTAAAAGGTTTTGTCCTTGAAAGCGTGTTATAGAATTAGCTGCTGGCCGGAGATGTTATCTGCCAACTTGGAGCACAAAACACATTTTTATACCTGAGTTCAGTTTCGGAAAACAGGACTTCCTAACTAAAGCGGAGATTTGATGTTATAATGGATAATATGCAGACAGGCAAAGCTATCAGAAAATGGTAACAAAGACCCCAACTTCAGAGCACTCTTGAGAGCCATAAAATGTGAAGAGACATTCTCCTTTAGGCATCCCTCCTACACTAGCCCTGGGTCGGTTGAAGAAATCACTTACTCCCCCTTTTCAGGTCTGTGCTTCTTTTAAAATCTTAATCTGAAAATTATACCATTCAAAATAATTCAAAAATATTTTCACTGAAACAGCAACCCAGAGCTGTGATTGATGAGGGCCCTACAGGCCTATATTTCAGTTGCAGAACTTAATGGTAGGACGTTATTTTTGTTTTTATAACTTGTGTTTTCACTTCTTTTTCCTCCATGTTTTTCCCCCCTCAAGCTAAATTATATCTTAGGCTTTTGAAATAGCATCAAAGTGAAAGCCTGAATTTTTAAAAATAACTCCATCTTCTCTGAAGGTGGGGTGTCCAAGTTTATTTCAGGTTTTTGAGGTAGGACAGTCCTTCCAGGCCACAGTACTGGGGAAGTTTGCCTGACTGCCTTTAAAAAAAATCGTTTCCCTCCTCTTGTTCTTTTTACACATTGCCTCTTTTACAAATTTTGCTCCCTCTCATATCTGTTTCCTTTGTTTTAGACTCATTATTTCCTAGATGGTTTGTCTTCAGTACGCACGGACTTTCCTTCCTTTGCCCCTAAGTGTTGTGTTTTATTTTTTGCCACTCTCATGTTCTGTGCTATCTTTTACTTTCCTCTCATCCTGGACATCGTCACTGCTTATTGTTCCCTCCTGCCTCTTCTTCTGCCCTCACCACACCCTGGAGCCCCCCTCCCCTATTATTTTCCCTTCCTTGGGCCCAGCCAAGCATAGGCAGAGAGCTAACTTCGCAGGACCCCAGTGTGTTGAGCCAGATGAGCAGAAGCCCCACACACTGCCTGCTCCTCTGGTCTGGAGTGATGCCAGCAGCCCTGTAGTAAGGCCTGAGGAGGGAGGCAGACACAAGGTTTCTTGGCACAACCATCACACATGGAGAAGGCCGGTAACCACCAGCCTTGAAATGAGCCCTTCCAAACAAACAAACAAACACAAAACGTAAAAGAAAACCACACACACTCAAAAATGACACAAAATTAAAAAACGTAGGGGTGCTGCTGTCTGTCTGTGGCTGCGACATGGACCATGTGCCTCATGTCCCTCCCTGGGAGCTGATGGAGGGGCTGGGTGGTTCTTGGGATTCCTGTGGTCTGAACACACACCCTACTCATCACCAAGATGTGCCTGGAAAAAAATGGTAATGAAAGAGGGCTCTGATTTATTTCCTGATAAAATAACCTTTAGTCTCCAAGGCGAAAATTCCAGCCCCAGCTTTCAGAGAACCAATCGTTATTCCTGTCCACTAAAGCCTTCTTCAAATTAGGTCATCCAGTCTGTGCCCCTGTCATCGCCAAGCTCCCCACCCACCTTGCCAGCACAACAGTCTTTCCTACATTATGTTTTCAAGGTTACGCCAAATGGCCTGGCTATGTGGAACACCGTAACATTCAAATGGTAAAATTTCTTTAAGATGGAAGGAATTCATTGTTGTTCCGAGCTGCAGAACATTTTGCTGATGAGAAGCCTTGATAAAGCATACTCCCTACTACCCCTCCTTCCTCTTTCCCTTGCCTCTGAATATCTTGTAAAAGTTTCCTTCTCACTCAATGCTTGCTTTAATGAATGCTACCTAAAGCCCCAGAAGAGGACACGGGCCAATTAGAACATATAATACATTCTTGATCACCTTGTCACAACACCACCCTTCTTTTTCTTCAGTCTGTGGGACTTAGTCCCTTTCATTCTTTAGATTTTACACACCTCAGAGTGAAGATGGGGTTTCCAAAGGATGCTGAGAGCAAATATAATGAGAGAGGGCATCAGATCTTGACTTCTCTCTCATCTAAGCCCTGCCATTATCCAGATATTTAATTTTGAGTATGTTATGTAATGTTCATAAACCTCCATTTGCTCATCTGTAAAGTGAGGAAATTGGACTAGAATGCTAAAGTCCCTTCTAGCTTTAAAATTTTATGACCAAGAAAGCAAGGAATTCTGGCATCAGGCTTAAATCCAGGTGTGCTGGGGATAGGGTGGGAGGGAGGTCTAAGTTATGATCACTCCTATGGATGATTGAGATAAACTGGAGGCAGAGGGCATGAAGAGTGAGGATGTTGAGGATGTAGGATTGCAGGGTGTTTTATAGGAGCAGGGACTGGAGTGGGGAAGTAGACTATGAGCCAGGGACAGGCCTTATTGGGAAGAAGGGGTGTCTTGAACCTCCACATATGATGATACTGACAGTTTGAGTAGGATGGAATGAACTTTGGGTCTAAAAGAGAATGCTAACTTCTATTTCTAGACCTAGGGGTTGAGGATGTGGGAAAAGGTAGAGCTATCCTTGATTAGGCTGCCAAGAGATGTAGTTTCTTCAGAAGAAATCAACTGTTTATGGCAGCACTAGGAAGAACTGGAGGGAGCATGAAAAGGAGGGATTTCAGAGGATGAGAATCTGTTGGGTCAGAGGGTTCAGTGGAAAGGGATGTCGAAGGAGGACTGAAACTAGGTATGGCTAAGCTTATTTATTATGGGGAGAGAGGGAAATGATGACTGATAGGTCAGTTTATCTGATTGGAAGGATGGCATTTAAGGAGAGCACTCAGGCCAGCCAACTCTATATTTCCCATGCAGCTACACTCCTTTGGACTCCTCCAGCCTGCCCCTCGTTGGATTGGAAGCTTTTTGAGGTCAGGGACTACCTTTTTCATATTTGTGTGCCCACTGCTTAGTATAGTGCCTGGCACATGGTAGGCACTTAATAAGTATTTGTGGTTTGTTCTTCTCTCTGAAAGAGGACCATGACATCAGGAAGGTGATAATATGACTTACAAATGAACTGCATGTAAGGCAGGCAGAGCTGTGCAGAGTCACCCACCTCGTTCTCTCCTCCAAAGCTACCTTAATAAATACTTACTGACTGACTGACTGACCCCCTTCCCTGCTGCCCCTGATCCTGCTGACCCCAGGTTTAGAATCATGCTGGTCCTGGGCATCCAATATGGCACAGATTCTCAGGTCATATTGAAATATGGAGGAGAAGAAGGATGATAAACTTTCATAGGAAGATAGACCTCAGGAGGCATGGCATCTCTGGTGGCTGTAGGTGGTTGTAGGAAGTGGACTGATGCAGTTATTGACTGTGCTGGCAGGAAGAAGAATGCTCCTCACACAAATTCTTCCTCTGTGGTTAAAAGGTACACATGAAGTGAAGTGTTAACTGCGTGGGTTCAAGAGAGAGAAAGGAAGTATTGCCACTGTGACGGTTCTACCAATCAGATGTAACTCTGCTTAACTCAGACAAGGAAGATGCCTAACTCAATTTCTCCTCTATGGAGGCAGAAGAGTGGAGAGGTTCATTAAGACTTTACCTATTTCAGTGGTATCTGAAAACAGCAGCGTTATCAGAGATAGAGAGAAGTGACTTCTGTTAATGACTAAGTACCCTAGGTGTTTGGACTAATCCCATCTAAGTCCTTAAAGATAATAATTTGAGGGAAAATCAGGGTCTTTTGCCAGCTCCTGGACCAGGTGTAGCATCTTGGGAGAAGATCACCTAGCCCTCATGCTGAGCAAGGGGAAGGAAGCACGTGTTAGAATGAGATTTTAGTCCCAGCCTCTGTACACAGGGTCAATAATATATGGTGTCTTCTAGCCCAGCACCATATTCAACTGCAAATTCAAAGGGCTGGGTTGTTCTGTGAGGAATCACAAAGATGACTGCCTCCTGGCAGATATCTCCCTCCCTATAAAGGCAGCTGAGCTCCTTGCTGGAACAGTGGGTTTGTGTGGAAGAACCCTCAGTCATTGTTGAGTTTAAGGGAGGATTGATTTAGGCTTCCCTTGCTAATATTTATGGTGCCTAGAGGGTGCTAAGGAAGGGGCTCCAGATGTCCAGAGAATACTGCTCCAGGAGATATGCAGGGGCACCAGCAGAGGACAGTATGGTCTACTATAACAGTGGCAGTCACCAGTGAGTCACAAAGACATGCAAGTGAGAAGATTCTTCCTATTAAATGACATTGGGAAATGTTTACCTTAGGACTTTTGGGAACTTTAAGTCACTGTAATTTTTTTCTGAGTATATGATTTTTTCTTTTGATATAATTTAAATATATTCAAAATATAACATAAAATTTGAATGTGTTATGGTCAGTGTACTTGCTTTGGGGAGTTGTTGTCGGCCAAATGGAATATATTTAATGGAAAGATTTTCCCAGATTTTGAGAGAATGGTGGGGTGGGGTGGCAGTTCAAGCCAAGAGAAATGTGACATACCTATAAAAAAATCCAGCCTTACAGGCAGCTCTGACGAGAGCTAGAAAGGTCAATTTCTAATTCCTCTCTGGCTAGAAACTCTGGAATTATTCTGGGAACTTTTTTGCATTAGGGAGAGAGTGGTACCAAATCAAAGTGCTAGGAATGTGGTACTGCCATCCTCATATATTGATATCTTTTCTATTACTTCTGTTTAGCTAATATTCAGTGACTCAACATTGAGAATTCAACAAATCCAATTGAAAAAACATTTAAAAACACCTGAACTTGATCTATATGTCTCTGTGCTTAGTGCTAGGGATACAAAAACAAAAACAAAATAGTCACTGTCCTCATGGAGCTTATACTCCACTGAGAGGGATAGAAAAGGAGCATAGGTAACAGAACATATACAAAAGAATCCAAAGTAATTTCAAGAGGGACATCAGGGGGATCAGGAAAGGCTTCTTGTAGGAAGCGGAGCCTCAGGAATGATGGGAAAGATGGAATACATTCCAGGTGTGGGGAATGCATCCCACTTGTGCAAAGGTTCAGAGATGTGTGAAAGGAGCAGGGAGTAAGCCCGTTTGACTGTCAGAAGTAATGAGGGAGAGTAGCATGAAATAGGCCTGGGAAATTAGATGGGGATTTTAGAGGGTTTTAAACGCCAGCTAGGCATTTAGGACAGCTGGTGGCATAGTGAATAGAATGCTGTGCTTGGAATCAGAAAGTATTATTGTTGCTCAGTCACTTTCATTTGTGTCCAATTCTTCGTGATCCCATTTGGGGTTTTCTTGGCAAGGATAGTGGAGCGTTTTGCCATTTTTCTGTCCAATTCATTTTAGAGATGAGTAAACTGAGGCAAACAAGATTAAGTGAGTTGTCCAGCTAGTAAGTGTCTGAGGCCAGATTTGAACTCAGGAAGAGGAGTCTTCCTGACTGCAGGCCCAGCATTGCTTCACCTAGCTGCTCCAGAATCAGGAAGCCCTGAGTTTGAATCTGGCATCAAATTTAAATACTAGCTATGTGATGCTGGGCAAGTCACTTAGCCTCTATTTGCTCAGTTTTCTCAGCTGTAAAGTGAGGAAAACAACAGCATCTTAGTATTGTTGTGAAGTTGAAATACTATTTGTAATGGTGCTCCTGTCTAGTACGTAGTAGGCACTATGTGAATACTTACTTCCTTCCCTTTCCCCTTTTCCTCATCCCTAGCTAAGTACTTTGCCTTCTCTCCTAGGGGGAATAGGGAATCATTGAAGATTTTTGAGTAGGAGAATAATATGTTCAGATTTGTGTTTTAGCAATATGAATTGGGCAGTTACATGAAAAATGGATTGAGGACCTGCAATTTCATTAGCATTATGGCAGGAATTAGGGGAGGTATGATGAGACTTCTCTTGCTGATGTATAAGCTGGCTGAGGAACTAAGGAAGGAGCTCAGGATGTCTGGAGAACACTGCTTCTTGAGATATGTGGGACACCAGTAGAGGACAGTATCGTCTACTATACAAATGGCAATTACAAATCTATCAGGTCACAGAAACATTCATATGGGGAGATTTTTCTTTCTACAAGCAACACTGGGAAAGTTCATGCAAGGCTTTTTTTTTTTTAAATTAAGCTTCAGGGTCTTTCTAATTTGTTTGTTACAAAGCATAGGATGTTCATTCTTTTGCTCAAAACAGAACTGGTGAGAAATAGATCACTCTCAAATACCATGGTAACGATCATAGAGTTAGAACTCTAAGAGATCTTGGATAATTTCACAACCCAGGATCATGGATTTAGATGTGGAAGGAACTTCAGAGTCTTCTAGTCCAATCTTTTTACAAATGAGAAAACAGACCTAGAAAGGAGAAATGGCTGCTTAAGCTCCCAGCCCTAGTAAGTGGTAGAGCTGGGATTGAAACCTAGGGTCTCTAAATGTAGCATTCCTTTCATTGAACCACATTAGAAGAGAAAAAGATTTGATAAGGGAAGGGATACTTTAGTGGTAACTTAGAGGATCAGTAGAATCCGGATAGATGGTGAGGAAGGGAGAGGACTTTCAAGATACAGGAAAAATTCATAGAGTTATGATTCACAGAATTTGAGTTGGAAGGGACCCCAGAGGTCCACCAAGTGTCCAGATTCCCACTGGTATTTTCAAAAAGGGGACATGCAGCCTTTGCCTGAAAATTTCCAATGATGGGAAACCCACTAGCCCTCAGGCCAGCCTAGTCTACTCTTTGATAGATAATACTGTGATGAAGATTTTCTTTTACATGGAAATGAAATTTTCCTCTAGGTAACATCCACCCAGTCTTTCTTCTTTTGCTTTTTGAGGCCAAGCAAAAAAAAAAAAAAAGAATTAGATTTATCTTCTATATGACACCCTTTACATTCTTGAAGACAACTATTATGTTCCATTCCCCATACCAAGTGTCTTTTAGGCTAAGTGTAATTCCTACATGGAGTTTATAAATCCACACTCTAGGGCTGCTTACATCACATGGTTGTATGGACATCTACTCACAATGTGGGTTGATGCATTCATGCCAACCTGCCCTTATATTGTCAAGTCTAGATTCTGCAAGAAGGACCACATCATGGGGCTATACTCTAGCTCTTAGTGGTAATCCTGTTGAGGCAGTATACATTCTCTCTTACCACATTACTATCTAAGCTCCCACTGATGTGTTTCCATTTATACAAATTAACTACTCACAGTGACGGCATGAATTGTCTTCAACTTCTATAGATCTTAAACATAACCTTAATTATAATTAAGGCAAATGATATAGCAACAGCATCACAAGTACTCATATATTAAAGCAAATGCCATATTAATAAGTAAATTGCAATCCTCACATAAATCTATGTCCTATTCTTCCACTTATGCATTTAGTATCTGTATGGGATAGTGGATACCCATTAATAGAAACCAGGAAGGAAAGCATATAAAGGAGGAAACCAATGTGCTCAGAGTAACTTACAACTCTAGATTGTAGGTTTCAGTGTCAGCAGTCTATTCAGAAACTTCTGTACCACATGAAACTGCTTCTCTATTAATTGCTTATTTGCTGGTCTTCACCAGCTTTCTGCTTGGGCAAATCTACTATTCTCAAACTGATGTAGCAAGTAAAGATCCTGCAACTTAAAATCACCCACAGAATGGTATTGAGAAAGTACTACATATTAATTTGGACCATAGTTTTTCTTTAAGCCAGAAAACTGCAAAGCTCACCAGGCTGGCTATTTCTGAGCAACAATCCAGTTGGTTATTCAATAAATAGGATAATGTATTACTGAATCAAATCATAGCTAATAGAGTTCAAATGAAAAATAACTCGAGTTCACTCTCTGATTAAAATGAAGAAGCCTACTCAAATTTTTACTCACCAGGATTCTGTGACATCCCATTGGATCTAAGAATCTCTTTCTATATAGTGAAGTATTTGTGTACCTGCCTTCCCCCTTGCTGCTTTTTCCTCTCAAGTCAGGGGGGACAGAAAATAGCAAACAGGCACTTCTAAAAAGCTTCACTTCTCTTAAAAACTAGGTCAGTGGTTTCCAACATTTTTTTTTGTTCCTTGAACCCCTTTTGACAAAAAAGTACTGTGAACCCCCAGGGTAAATTATCGTGCTATTCATAATATTATTTTGCATTTATTCATTAAGCACTTACAATAATTACAATGACAGATTTTGTCTCCAGAAACTCCAAATTAAAATGTGTATAAAATAATTCTAAAATATAAATGATATAAATAAATATACTTAAAATATAAATTTTAAAACTCTAAACATGAAATTATAAAATTCTAATTATAAAATTATTATGAATATTTTATGTGGGAGATTCTGTAATAATTGAAAGAAATAGTCTAGCAAAACCATATTAGTATTATCTGTAAGATTTCATGTTAAATTTCTTTATTTTACAAATTTTGTTGAATATAAGTAATATGAAGAAAGCAAGTTGCAACTTCTAAGATGCTTAATATTATATAATAATCATATATAATTAATTTTGATGATGGTCTTTTTTATTTGGACAAAAGTTTGAAATATTTGTCTCAATAGAAAACAAATACAGTCTTAAATCTGGTTCCACATAAAATTTATTTCTGTATTTTAATTTAAGATAATAAAAATGTACAAAACTTACACAAATATGTGGCAGAAAATGGTAGGGGATTTTATAAGCTCTCTTGCTGAGAGATTAAAATGAATTTTTTATTGTTAGCCACCTAACTATAGATCAGTGAAAATGAATAGCTAGTTACAACATATAAAATATTCACTTTTCAACTGACTATTGACAAGCATTATATTAAATGATTACTGTACTTAAAGTTCAGTTGCATATACCACTTTATTTTAACAATGTTTACATATAAACTAATCTTTGTAAAAAAAATCACTTAGATACAACCTTATTCCTTTCTATCATGAGCATACCAGTTAGATTCTCAAGGAGTTAGCTGCACAACTGACCAGTATTGCCCACCCAGTTCATTTGAAAATCTACCATCAGGAAAAAGAGTAATTACAGACAGAGCGAAGATGATGGAGTAACAGGATGGACTTTCTAGAGCACTCCTGCCAAGCCCAGACAAATACCTGTGAAAAATGACTCTAACCAAATTCTGGAGCTGCAGAACACACAGAATGATGGAGTGAAGCAAATACCCAGCCTAAAACAGCTGGAAGGTTGCTGTGAAGAGTCCATCTTGCCAAGCTGTGAGCAGAGTACAGTCCAGCATGGCTATTCCGGCACAGAAAGGACCTGAGCAGGCCTTGGGGAGACTGAAACTTTCATACCTGTGTTGGTTTCCAGACTTCATGACCCACAAATGCTGAGGATAAACTGGAAGGTCAGTGAGAAAAAGGCTATAGGACCAATGAAGGAGAGTGGAGTGGTCTGGCCTCAGTCCCAGGGTGGCTGCCATGTCAGCCATAGCAGCAGCAGGGGCAGCTGGAATTAGAGAACTACCTTGACAAAGAACTCAAAATTCAAGTAAATGACTGGGGATATGAGCAAAAATTGGAAAAAGAATCAGACTATAGAATCTTACTTTGGTGACAAGGAAGACCAAAGCATGCAAACAGAAGAAAACAAAGTCAAAGCTCCTCCCTCCAACACCTCCAAGAAAAATGTGAATTGGTCTCAGGACATAGAAGAGCTCAAAAAGGATTTTGAAAATCAAGTAAGAGAAGTAGAGCAAAAATTGGGAAAAAAATGAGAGTGATGCAAAAAAATCATGAAAAATGAGCCAACTGCTTGCTAAAGGAGACTTCAAAAATGCTGAAGAAAATAACACTGTAAAAAATAGACTAACTCAAATGACAAAAGAGACCCAAAAAGCTAATGAAGAGAAGAATGCCCTAAAAAGCAGAACTGGCCAGATGGAAAAGTAGGTCCAAAAGCTCACTGAAGAAAGTAATTCCTTAAAGATTAGAATGGAGCAGATGGAAGTTAATGACTTTATGAAAAATCAAGAAATTATAAAACAAAACCAAAGGAAAGAAAAAGTAGCAGACAATATGAAATATTGCATTGGAAAAACAACTGATCTGGAAAATAGAGCCAGGAGAGACAATTTAAAAATTATGGGACTACATGAAAGTCATGATAAAAAAAAAAGAGCCTAGACATCATCTTTCATGAAATTATCAAGGAAAACTGCCCTGACATTCTAGAACTAGAAGGTAAAATAAATATTGAAAGAATCCATCAATCACCTCCAGAAAGAGATTTGAAAAGAAAAACTCCTGGGAATATTGTAGCCAAATTCCAGAGTTCCCAGGTCAAGGAGAAAATATTGCAAGCAGCCAGAAAGAAACAATTTGAGTATTGTGGAAATACAATCAGGATAACACAAGATCTAGAAGCCTCTACATTAAGGGATCAAAGGACTTGGAATATGATATTCCAGAAGTCAAAGGAACTAAGGTTAAAGCCAAGAATCACCTACCTGGCAAAACTGAGTATAATACTTCAGGGGACAAAATGGTTATTCAATGAAATAGAGGATTTTCAAGCATTCTTGATGAAAAGATCAGAGCTCAATAAAAAATTGACTTTCAAACACAAGAATCAAGAGAAGCATGAAAAGGTAAAGAGGAAAGAGAAATCATAAGGGACTTACTAAAGTTGAACTGTTTATGTTCCTACATGGAAAGAAAATATTTGTAACTCTTGAGACTTTTCTCAATTGGAGGGATAATATACATATAGACAAAGGGCATAGGGTGAGTTGAATAGGAAGGGATGATACCTAAAAATATATAAAATCAAGGGGTGAGAGAGGAATATGCTAGGAGAGAAAAGGGAGAAATAGAAAGGGGCAAATTTTCTCTCATAAAACAAGAAAAAGTTTTTTCAATGGAGGAGAAAAGGGGAGGTAAGAGGGGAAAAAGTGAAGCTTACTCTCATCACATTTGGCTTAAGGAGGGAATAACATGCACACTCAATTTGGTATGAAAACCTATCTTACACTATGGAAAAGTAGGGGAGAAAAGGATGAGTGGAGTGTGGGGGGATGATAGAAGGGAAGACAAATGGGAGGAGGGAGTAATTGGAAGTAAACACTTTTGGGGAGGGACAAGGTCCAAAGAGAGAATAGAGTAAATGGGGGACAGGATAGGATGGAGGGAAATATAGTTAGTCTTTCACAACATGACTTTTCTATAAAAGTCTTTTGCATAACTACACATGTATAACCTATATTGAATTGCTTGCCTTCTCAGTGGGGATGGGTGGGGAAGGGGGAAGAAAGAGAAGTTGGAACTCAAAGTTTTAAAAACAAATGTTAAAAATTGTTTTTACATGCAACTTGGAAATAAGAAATACAAGTGATGGGGTATAGAAATCTATCTTGCCCTACAAGAAAATAGAGGAGATGGGGATAAGAGAAGGGAGGGGGTATGATAGAAGGGAGGGTAGATTGAGAGAAGGGGTAATCAGAATGCATGGTGTCTTGGGGTGGAGGGTGGGGAGAAAATTTGGAACCCAAAATCTTGTGGAAATGAATGTTGAAAGCTAAAAATAAGTAAATACATTTTTAAAAAAGATTAATTACATAGGTGGAGAATAAATTAAAATCAGAAAACAACCTTAATACTGCAGGGAAAGACAATATAAAGTTTATTTCTGCAGAATATTTGTGATGGTCCATTATGGTTTCAAGATGGTTTGAAATGTGCATACCCATTGATTGTGGTTTTCAAATAACTTGATATTCATGTTGTAAGAACACAAACAGTTTTTAATATGTTGATTATGTGCTTAGACTGCTGATGAGGTCTGATCACAGCCTAATGGAAGGAAATAAAGCAGATATTCTGGTGTGTTGTGTGGAATGCAAATGAGAATATGCAGTTGGGTCTGATTATGTATTGGAAATCAATTTTTTCTCAAATGCTGAACTCTTGAAGTGGTTTGGAAACAATTTGATAACAGTTTGAGAAACAGCAACAAGACATTAAACTTAGACTTGATCAGAGTTTTATGTCATCACTACACAATCATCATAAGCATTGTGCACAGGGTCATGAGGTTTGGAATCACTACTGAAACAAACCTATAGTGATTCAAAAATGCATAGGTTTTTAGTCATGGGGAATACGCATAAATACATATGTATATATACACATATAATTTATATATGTGTATATATGTCTGTGTGTACATATATATATAAAACTATATATACATGAAATTGCAACATAATTGGGTATTATTTGCTACTTAAGGATCCATTAGAGAATTTTTAGCAGAAAACCCTTGAACTACTGTTAACAACCCTCAAGGTACTTGAGAATCACTGAATGAGAACCGATGCTCTAGGTGGTAGTGAAGGGCAATAGCTAAAATGCTTGTTTTTAATCAGTCAGTTGGGAATTAGTAGCCAAAGCCTTCTTGTTAGCTGACTTTTTCTCCTGCTGGTCTCTCCAAATAGCTCTGACAAAGCTTCTTTTTACCTCTGACTATTTTCTTGCCTGTTCTTTAATCTCTTCTCCACAATAGCTTCTCAACCTTGAATTCATGTATCCTCATTAGCTTAAAACAGAGCCTCCTGGTACTTTATAACTCCCTTTTCACTTATGAGATAACAATTTATCAAATTTCCCCTAAGAAACCAACAAATTTTTATTTAATTATAACTCATTCTTCATTATTTTTTCAATATTACAGTCACATTATTTTGCATTTTTTAAGTTTAACTGTCTTAACCTGCAGCCCTAGATCTCAGCACGGTTTGATTTTTCATTCTATGTCCTTGAGACTGTTTTTTCATATTCATATTTTCAAGTTTTTAATAAATAAATTTTTTATCTGTTCCTTTAAACCACCAAAGTAAGTGCTCATATACAAATGAGATATTATCCTACATTCTTCATAAAATGATTTGTCTTTATATTAATGACACAGTTAATTTTCTATCTACAATTTATCAAATCTTATCTGACAACTATGTTTTTTTACACATAAGTTTTTAGTAGTATTTTTTTTTTAATGAAACTCGTTATTCCTTATTCTTTTCAGGTACCAGTGAGTTCTTAGACAAAGGCAATCATCTTAATTCTTTACTGATTGATCTAATTCCTTGTGTGCATGTGTGTATTTGTGGTGGTAGTGGTGGTGGTCTGTTTTCTGTCCCTTTCAGCACTACAACTCTTCCATATGAAAAGGATAGAGATTTAAAGGGATAATATCTTACATACTACTTATGTACCTTATATGTACCCACTGAAGTTCATCTTGGGTTCTCAGTCATAAGCTATGCTCTTTTGTCCTCCTCAACCCACAAACTTCTTGCTCTGTCCTAACATCTATAATCATGGTGGTAACAATTTACCCTGGGGTCGCTGATCCACCAATGAAATAATCTTTCAGGTCTACCCACTTAGGCTTCTGATAGTCATTTTACTGTACTATATTATAACAAACAATCATGTTACTGTTTTGGTTGATGAGACTCTCTTCAAAATTCCTAGACCCTCCTAATCACTCCTAATTTACATCACAGAGATGCCATACAACTTAATTAACTATATTGGCAAATCCTATTAAGATGCATGGAAAAAAGGCACTATATAAAAGCAAACACTCTTGTCATTCTGTGATAAGGGTGATCTTTAGCAGGGACCACATTTTTGCTTTAGTTTTTCAAAGCTTTCTTATAACTAAAAATTCTCAGTGTTGTGCATGTAGGGAGATGTGTTGGCCAATGTTAGGAAATTGCTAGCTATGACTTAAAACAATGAAAGAAATGTTCATATTAAAGCACATGTTAATTTCTATCTGCTTTAATTCTGAATCCTACCTCCTTGGAATGAGAGAAATTGCTTAAATGCACAGTAGTAACAAAGACTTCCCTTCCCAATATAAACAGTTCCTGGCTGCTCAGCAGCGTTTGGGCTGAATCACTCAAAGAATTCTTGTTTATTTTCTTCTGCACAGACATCTTTAATGAGCATTCTGGGAATTGGGTCTATGATTGTGTTTGACTATTAAGCTGAGAGGCTATTTGATCTTTGAAGGAGTTATTGTGTGTGCCTGCATGCGTGCTTGTGTGAATATGCCAACCTTGCAGCGTATGCTAGTGTAAATGATGTTCCTACCTCCCAGGGCCACCCAGGGGATCAGGGAAGGAAGGCTTTGGTTGATTGGACCTTTGTTAGAAGGATCAACTTCTGCAGCACCACTATAGGAAGCTGACTTGGCACTAGACTCCCAGTGCTGGAGTTGGGGTGGTGGTGATGGGCTCAGGGGTCTTATTTTATTTTGAAATGTGGGGCCCAACTAGAACCTTTCATTTTAGAAGCTACTTTCAGTACATCTTTGGAATTGAACTGGTTTTAGAAGATAGAAGATGGGATATTTTTAATCATTCATCTCCCTGGCAAGTTTGCTTTCTGGGATATAACTAACGTCAGTATGGATGCAGATTAAGAAGCCATCCAGGTGGGTATGGTTTGAAACATCTAGAAAGGCCTATCTGCTTCTAAGACTCTTGCCAGTTGCTTTCTTACAGTGCCTGGAAGCTTTCACCATTAGGGACATTTCTTTAGATTACTATTTCCAAAAGACTCCTGTTAAAATACATGTGTTATCAGGTTGACCTAACATCCTCAGTCAGCTAGGGGTAGAGTGGACAATGTGTTTGGCTCAGAACAGAGGTACCTGAATTTAAATTCTGCCTCTGACATTTACTGGTTGTATGATCCTGGGCAAGTCCCTTCTTTTCAACATCAGTTTCCTTCTGTATAAAATGATGATACTAATACCATCTACCTCATAGAGATGTCATAAGGATCAAATGACGACCCATGTAAGGTGGTTTGTAAATCTTAAAGTACTATATAAATGCTAGTTGCATTATTATTATTTTTTGAGGCGGAATCAGTTTGTAAGTTTAGTTGACTCAAGAAATCAGGATCCCGAGGAGATGGGACATAGGACAAGTGATTTTGTTTTTGACAAAGAGAAATAAAGGAGGGAAAAGTTCTGGAGTATATGTTGGTACTGGGCTGCGAGGGAGGATGGACTAGATTTAGTTGGACTGTTATATTGAGTAGGAAAGATCTTATGGCAGCTTAGATGGCTCAGTGAGTAGAGCACTGGGTCTGGAGTCAGGAAGACCTGAGTTCAAATGTGACAGACATTTACTAGCTGGGTGATCCTGGGCAACTCACTTAACAATGTTTGCCTCAGTTCCCTCCTCTATAAAATGATCTGGAGAGGGAAACAACAGACCACTAGTGTCTTTACCAAGAAAACCTCTAATGAGGTCACAGGCAGTTGGACACAACAGCAACAGAGGTAGAGTCCATTAGCCAGAGTACAACCTGAGGAAAGTACAGAGAAGAGTAATGGAAAGACTACTGAAGGAGGGCTCAGGAGAATTGAATTTAGAACCTTTCTCTACTGCTTTCTAGTCCTGGGGTCTTGGACAAGTCCCTTAGTTTCTTCATTTGTAAAATGTCTCTCCTGAGCTATACTCACTGGGTTGTCACTAGGCAATTTCACCCAGGATTTGCCTCATGCATGATCATTTTCTAGCATTTCTAGCATTCAGACTGATGGATAAATTTCATATTTCTTATTTATGTGGAATATCATTATATTTGCATGATATCAGCAGGTTAAAAGGGTAAAAAAAATTGTCATTATTTCATGGGATGCCAAACAATCATTTTGATTAATTTTTCTACTGATTTTTACAGTAGCTAACATTTATATGGGGGTAACTAGGTTGCATTTCAGACCTGAAATCATGAACACCTGAGTTCAAATCTAGCCTCAGACACTTACTAGCTGGGTGACCCTGGTCAAGTCACTTAACCTTATTTGCTTCAGGTTTCTCATCTGAAAAATGAGCTGGAGAAGGAAATGTCAAACCACTCCAGTATCTTTGCTAAGAAAACCCCATGGGATCATGAAGAGTCAGACTGACATGACTGAACAAAAATGAAATATTTATATAATGTACTAAGATTTTTAAAGCACTTTAGAAATACCTTATTTTATCCTCACAACAATCCAAGAGGAAAAGGCTATTATTTTCTCCACTTTACAGATGGGGAAACTGGGACAGATAGAGGGTCTTGGGGACAGGATTTGAACTCAGGTCTTCTTGACTTTAAGTCCAGTGCTCTGTCCATTGCCTCATGTCATTACCTACTTCAGTATCAGTGAGATATAAACCAAGATATAACTGCCACAGGCAATGTTATTAAGGCGATCTTTTGTAGTTTTCCTCTACACATCTCATTATTGTCTTTTTGCAGTTAATTTGGAATCCTCATAGTTAGATTGTAGTCTTTCAGAGAGTAGAGACCAGGTTCACAGAATCTCAGAGTTGGAAGGAGTCTCACAGGGACGAAAAATCCATTCAACCATAGGTCTCTCTGTGTTCATCCTTCATTTTCAAAGACCATGACATCAGAGAAATAATGACATGACTTGCACTTGACTTGGTTTTGAGTGAGGGAGGGCTATGAAAGGTCACCAGCCTCACTTCTCCTCCTGGGCCATCTGAATCCGGTGACCAGATATTCATCAGGATGACTGGAGAAGACCCAGGATACACTGGGAGACCTTGGCCATACTATTTGCTTCCTATGTCAGTTTAATTATAATAGGTCTTATTTTTAGGCAGTTGAAAGATTAATCTTTCTTGACCATCCACCACCTTTAACAGCAAATGTTTTTTAAAATTAATCATTATATGGTAGATTTGATAGCATACTAGAAAAATTTATAAGTAAGCAAAAATTACTTATACTAATATTTATTGAATGGTATTTCTTCCTTCCTTCCTTCATTTATTTATCTATATACTCAGATTAAAAATAGGTATTATGGATTTTTCTTTCAGATACTTGTGGAATAAAGAGTGTTTCTTCCTTCAGGTCTATAAATTGAGTCTAATGCCAAACATCTATGCTGTATAAATACTAATTCCATAGATCAGTTCCTGAAATAAAGCAGCATACCTCCCCTATACAGAATAAATCTTGCCTTTTTTGTGTGTGTCAAGGATGCAGTAATTGGTGATGAGGTAAGATGTTATTTGTTGCTTCTGTTTCAAAGCTCCATTTTGATATTGACAAACATTATGATTGGTTTTGGGTGGGTGGGTAAAAGGAGGAGAAAATGAAGAGGAAGGTAAGCTTAGTTCAATCCAGATCAACATGCAAATTTATTATTTACCACCACATAGAGATGGGGACCTACTCTCATGATCTTATCTACTTCTTAAAGAGGCCTATTCACTGAATGGCATTGCCTCACTTTAAGTGAGTACCTGAATAAACCAAGGTCTCCCAATGCATCCTGGGCCTTCTCCAATCAGAGTTAATCAGGGCCTTCTCTAATTTTTGCTTACTTATAAGTAATAATATCTAGTCACTGGATCCAGATGGCCCAGGGGGGGAAGTGAGGTTGATGACCTTGCACAGTCCTCCCTCACTTAAAACCAAGTCAAGTGCAAGTCATGTCATCATTTCTCTGATGTCATGGTCTCTGAAAATGAAGGACAAACACAGACAGACCTATCTGTAAATATTTATGGAACATTTTATTTGGGCATTTACAAGATTCCAGGGAGGCATCCAACTAGATGGCCTTTATATATACAGCAGTTGCTCATTGGAAATTTGAAAAATTTCTAATTGGAGTGTCCTATATCCATGGGATGGATCATCAGGCAAGTACAGGGGACTACAAAAGGCTCCTAGAATCTTGTGTTGCTTTCAGATAGCTTTAATTGTCAAAATTTCTTTTCTTTACATCAATTCCAAATGTGTCTTTCTGCATATTCCACCCATTTCTTCTAGTTCTCTCCTCAGTGATCAAGAAGAACACTCTTCAACAAGAGAGCTCTGAAATACTTGAAGACACACACACACATACACACACATATGAATGTATGATTTCCCTCCCCTCTCATTTTCTCTTCTTCCAATTCCTTCAGTTAATTCTCAAATGGCATGATTTGAAATCCTTCCATACTTCTCTGTTTCCTGTTTGCCATGAGCTTTGAGTCGTTAGAAGAACAATGAAACTCATAGTACTGGTTAAGTAAATAGGATATACTAGCTGTACCAATGTTAGTTGAAATTAATTAAACCTTGGCTGCTAGAAACTCTACCCTCCCTCTGTTATGGTAAGGGAACTGAATTAGTTTGGGGATTCACATAGAATAATATAACTTTATGACTTTAGGAGACGCCCCTGGAAACGTGAAATTTCATGATAATAGCTGAAAATGTATGGATTTCAATTCAGAAGATCTGACTCAGATCCTGTCTCTGACTCTAGGTTATGTAGCCTTGAACATTATTGAGCCTGCTTATATCTCAAACATGGTGGAGATCCTTATTGTCAGGATCTTCTAGGAAATAGCCATGAGAGCATCTAGAAGCTATACTTTCCCAAAATAAAGATGTAATTTTGCATGAAGTATGTAGTGGGGTATCATAAAGTGCAAGGACCATAAGGTAAATTTAAAAACTCAATAATGAACATTTTGTAAATTCATTATTGAGACCTATAAAATCAATTGACACCTATCAAGGAATCAAGGTATAAACTGATACCTATTTAAACTGAGATTTATCAAGCATGCAAATGACCAGGAGAAATTCCTTGCTCAATGCAAATATGACACTATAAAATGTTCGTGTTTAGTGAAAAGATAATCCTTAGCACTCTTAGTGTGTTCCCTCTGAGATTATTGACAATTTACCCTTTACATATCCTATTTGTACATAGTATTTTACATGATGTCTCTACCATGAGACTGTGAGCTTCTTGGTAGCAGGGACTGTTTTTTTTTTTTTTTTTTTTGTATCCTCAGCACCTAGGATAGGGCCTGGCACATAGTAGATGTGTCAGTGACTTATAAAACCTTAGGACATATATCAAGTCTAGATCCTCAATTGCCCTCAGGTGAATAGGAAGTCATCTTTTAATATATCCTGAGGCCATCATTTCTAAAACATATAGAGAACTAAGTCAAATATACAAAAAAAATGTCATTCCCCAATTCATAAGTGATCAAAGGATATGAACAGACAGTTTTCAGAAGAAGAAATTAAAGATATCTATAGTCATATGAAAAAATGCTCTAAATTTCTATTGATTAGAGAGAAACAAGTCAAAACAACTCTGAGGTATCATATCACAGCTATCAGATTGACTAATAGGACAAAACAGGAAGGTGACAAATATTAGAGAAAATGTGGGAGCGCTGGAACACTAATTCCTTGTTGGTGATACTGTGAGATGATCCAACCATTCTGGAGAGCAATTTGGAACTGTGCTCAAAGGGCTATAAAAATATGCATACCCTTTGATCCAGCAATATTGCTTCTGGGGCTGTATCCCAAAGAGATCATAAAAATAGGAAAAGGACCCACATGTACAAAACTATTTATAGCAGCTCTTTTTGTGGTGGAACTGGAAGAACTGGAAATTGGCAGAATGCCCATCAATTGGGGAATGGCTGAACAAGTTGTGGTACATGAATGTAATGGAATACTATTGTGCTATAAGAAATGACAAACAAATGGACTTCAGAAAAACCTGGAGAAAACTTATGTGAACTGATGCGGAATGAAATGAGCAGAACCAGGAGAACATTATATACAGTAACAGCCACAGTGTATGAGGACTGTTTTAGATAGACTTAGACTTTCACAGCAATGTAAGGACTTAAAATATTTCCAAAAAATTGTTGATGAAAAATGCCACCTACATCCAGAGAAAGAACTATAGAATCATAACACAGAATGAAGCAGACTATTTTCTCTTTTGTTATATTTTGTTTTGTTTTTCTCATGGTTTCTCCTATTTATTTTAATTCTTCTATGCAACATGACTAATGTGAAAATGTGTTTAATAAAAATGTATGTGTAGAACCCATATAAGATTGCATGCCATTTTGGGGAGAGAGGGTGGAAGGAGGGGAAGGAGGGAGGTGGAAGTGATTGTTGAAAACTGAAAACAAATAAATTAATATCATATATCTTGAGACTACTAGGAATCTACAGCAGGTACATGACTTGAATCTCATCTCCCTGGTGGGTCAGTCAAGATGGGAGACAACTTTGTTGGTTTTTAAGAAAAGAACCAGCCTAACTTACATGGCAAGGTTATTGCAAGGATTAAATGTCAACATGCTTATAAAACCCTTTTAACTTTCAGAGCCCTATATAAATATCAACTATTATAGTTGGTTGGCTGATTACTGTTCGCTCTCTAAGAGGACCAAAATGACATTATGATGTTAATTTACAGTATGTCCAATTGTGACTGATCAGACCAATAAGAGCTCAGAATTCCCTGCTATGGGTGGGGCACAAATAGTCCCACTTGGGCAGATTCTCTAACTTTGCGCACCTCCTTTGTTTTAAGCTACTTCAATTCTACTTTGTTGAAAGAGTATAGCACCTTCTTTGATGAGGTCATACCATGCTAAGTGGTCCTGTGTCCATGTCTCCCATGTCATACAATCATTTCCAAAGTCCTCAAGAGAGACCTTGAGAGTGTCCTTGTCTTGCTTTTTCTGACCACCACATGGGCACTTACTTGCCTTGTGTGAACACTCCATAACGTAGACTTTTTGGCAAGAGTATGTTTGATATTTGAACAATGTGGCCAGCCCATTGGAGGTGTGCTCTCTACAGCAGAGTTTGAATTCTTGGCAGTTTAGTTTGAGAACGGACCTCTTATTCTGCCAGGTGATCTTCAGAATCTTTCTAAGACAATTCAAATGGAAGTGATTTAGTTTCCTGGCATGACACTGGTCGACTGTCCAGGTTTCACAGGTGTACAACAGTAAGGTCAGTACAATGGCTTTGTAGACCATCAGATTGATAGTCAGTCTAATATCTCTTCTCTTCCACACTTTCCTTCAGAGTTTCCCAAACACTGAACTAACGATAGCAATGTGTGTGTCAACCTCATTATCAATATGTACATCTCTGGAAAGTATATTACCAAACTAAGTGAACTTATCCACAGTATTTAAAACTTCTCCATTTGCTGTAACCTATGATTCCACATGTGGATGGTGTGGCTGATGGAGCACCTATGTTTTCTTGGTGATAATTGTTAGGCCAAAATTAGCACAGGCAGCAGAAAATTAATCCATACTTCGTTGCATCTCAGCATTAGAGGCTACATTGAGTGCACAATCATCTGCAAACAAAAAGTCATGCACCAATACCCCCTCCACTTTAGTTTTTGCTTGTAGCCTTTTTAAGTTGAAGAATTTACCATTAGTGTGGTAGCTGACCTTGATGCCATGTTCCTTCTCATTGAAAGCATTTGACAACATGGCTGAGAACATCATGCTAAAAAGCATGGGAGCAAGCACACAGCCCTGTTTCACTCCATTGGTGAGTGGGAAAGCCTGAGAACATTGCCCATTATACAGAACCTAGGCAAGCATGCCATCATGAAATTGATGTACAATGATGATGAAGTTCTCTGGGCAACCAAATTTTGACATAATTTTCCATAAGCCCTCATGAATGACAGTATCAAAGATCTACAAATATTCTGTACAGACCTCTGTTCTGCTTCTGGCATTTCTTCTGGAGTTGTTGGGCAGCAAACACCATATTGACTGTTCCTCGACCCTTTCTGAAGCCACACTGGCTGTCAGGGATATGACCATCTTCCAAGTGAAAGATTAACCAATTAAGGAGGACTGTGGTAAGAATCTTGCCAGCAAGGACTAAGAGAAAGACCTTTCAGTGACTGTCACAGGACAATCTATTTCCTTTGCCTTTATAGAGATGGATAATAGAGGCATCCTTGAATTCCTGGGGGATAATCTCCTCTTGCCATATAACACAGAAAATTTTAATCAACTTTTGTATGAGCAATGGACCCCTCACCATGTAAATCTCAGCTGGAATAGAATCAGCACCAGGTGCCTTGCCACATGAAATGAGCCTAATGGCCCTCAAAACTTCTTTTTCATTTGGAACTTTAGCTAGGGAGGAATTGGCTTCAATAAATGGTCAATGGCCTCAGCATTGATTGATGATGGTCTGTTGAGAACACCATGAAAGTGTTTAGCCCCTCTCTCCAGGATCCTGTCCTTATCACTAATCAATGTGATTCCATCAGCATTGAGTACCTGATATTTACCAAAGATCTTTGGCCTGAAGGCTAAATAGACCAGGGCATCATAAAAGGGTTTTGGATTATTACTATCAGCATAAAACTGAATTTCATCTGCCTTCTTACTGAGCTAAAAATCCTGCATCTGTCTAAGGTATATATAAATGTCATTCATGCAAAAGTTATATAAACTATATAAAGTCAGTGGTTATAGTGCAAGCCCTTCTTTTAAATCTGCTGTGGGGGAGAAGGAAATTAATTAGGAGACTCCTGATCAATTGACTTCCCTCAAATCCACTAGATGAAATTATAGACTTTAAAGGGAAAGTAATAGAGACAACAAGGTGCTAAGGTCTCCAAGTAAATATAAAGAAGTGTTTATGTTTTATTGCTTCTTTACAAGGTGTGAAGGAGTTCTATCAAATCTGATGGAATTATAGAGTGGTTAAATCATTGGTGGGGTGAAGAATCAGGTATGTTCCTAGTGGACTTTAAAATGCAATTTAATACTTTCTAAGGAGCCAATCAAGGTAGGAGCTAACCTGATAACAACCCAAACTTTGGGAGAGAGGCATTAGCCATGACAGTACTTACCTCCCACACTGTGAATTTAAAGACACAATTTTGCTTGAAGCATTTGATGAAGACCAAGAACCATAGGGGAGGCAGGCAAGCTCTGCCAGTTAAGAAGAGACACAACTATGGAAAAATAACCCAACTCTTGAGAGGGAATTATTTTTCTTCCTTTTTCCTTCTCCATTACACCATTGAGCTTGGTGTAATTGCAATGGACCTAACAACCCACTAGAAAGAAACACACCCAAAGGGTGTCAACAGAATGACATGCCTTATAGATGCTTAGCCCCAGGGGAGCAGAGTGAAGACATCACAACAGTAGAAGGGACGTCAGGACCCCAAACCATTGGAGACTCCCCAAGTGTGTCTCTCTGTCTAATGTATTTTATGTGCATGTTCACTTTTATCACTGACACTGTGTGTATTTGTGTGAATGTGCTTTAGGTTTATGGGGGAATATTTGAAGCTACTCTTTTTATGATGCTATCTCAGTCAATGTCTTTACCTTGAGATAATTGTGTCCTCTGATACCATTAAAAGTCAATGCACCAGTGGTATCTCCTGATCTGAAGTTTTAGGAGATTGATCCACAGTATACCTTGAACCTGGGGAAGTTATCCTTTGGGGCACTCAGGCTGTGAGTATGGTTTTGTGTCTATGGGTATTCTAGAGGAGATACTACATTTTTATGAAGAAATTGAATCTCGGAGTAGTTATTAACTTGAACAAGATTATACAGCTTGGGTCAGAACTGGGAATGCAAAACACAGGTCTGACTTTCTATGATCTTTTATCTTTCTGCTGTCCTAAATTCACCTTATATGAATGGGAGAAAAACAATTTTACTATGCAATCATCTGAGAAGCTCCCATGGGTTCAATTATTACCTCTATGGAGATGATTTTCAGATCTACTTATCCAAGTTCTAACTTCTCTTTCAATCTCCAGTCTCACAGCATCAACTCCCTACTAGATATCTCAAACTGGATGTCCCATAGATAGATAGCATAAAGTCACTATGTCCAAAAAAACCTCATTATTTATTTTTTCAACTCTCCTCTCTTCCAAACTTATCTATTTGTCATCAGGGACACAAGCTCACACTCTAGATGTCATCCCTGACTACTCATTTGCATTGACCCCAGTTGGCCAATCTATGGCCGAGTCCTGTCATTTCTACCTTCACAGTATCTTTTGAATATGTCACCCTGCCTCCAATCACATAACTGTCATTCTAATACAGGTACATTTTTGGACTATTGCAATAGCCTTCTGGCTGATTGTTCTCCTTTCTTGTGTCTCCCCATTTCAGTTTATTGTCTATTTGGCTACTAAAGTAATTTTCCTAAAGTGCAGGTCTGATCATGCCAATCCCCTGCTTGATAAATTCAGTGGCTCCCTATTACCACCATGGTCAATATAAAATCCTCTGTTTGGCTCTTAAAGCTCTTCACAACTTGACCTCTTTTTATCTTTCCGGTCTTCTTCTGCTTTATTTCCCTCTATGCACTTTATGATTCATCAACAATTGCCTTCTTCCTGTTCCACAACTCTTCATCTCCTGAATGTGATTTTTCATTGACTCTCTTCTATGTCTGTTATGTTTTCCTTCCTCACCTGTCTCCTAGTTTCCTTTAAGAATCACTTCAAATCCCACCTTCTGTAAGCAGCCTTTTCCAGTCTCTCCATTACTAGTGTCTTCCCTCTGACATTACTTCCCATATTTTGTTTGTTCATAGTTACTTACATATTGTCTTCCCCACTGGAGTGAGAGCTTCTTGGGGATGGGTATTGTATATTTGCCTTTTGTACGTGTGTATGTGTAGCACACTACTCAGTATGTACTATGTAGTGCTCCATATGTAGTACTTAGTAAATGCTTATTAATTGATGGATAAAGTTTAGTGCAACAGCATGGTATAGTGCTGTGAATGATGTTAGCAGACTTGAGTACAAGTCCTGCCACTCACACTTATGAACTGGCAAGTTCACTTAACTTCCCAGAATCTCAGGTAATTAAATAGTAAAATGGAGTTCATGAACTAAATCCCATGGGATTCTGAAAGAAAACAATTTTTAAAACTCTGAGTAGTTCAATACAAGGATATATAATTTTGTGACTGTGGATGTATACTTGACCCAGGCAGATAATAAATATCTCATTCATCTTAATAGACCTATTAGAAATTATTAAGGGTTTACATAGTAAGTCACTTTAGCAATATCTGAATTACAATTAGACCTGTCAAAAGGAGAAAGTTTCCATATCAGAGAGTCATCTGCATTGAAATCATAGGTCTAGATTAAAACAAATTTAGAATAGTAAGTCAAAGAAACGCCATGGGTATGATTTACTTCAGTTTTCAAGTAGTATTTATTCATCAGTCAATGTCATCTTGGAAGGAGGTCTTTAGTGGGGTTTCCTAGAGGTCTTTGATTCACTGGTTTAACCTTGTTACCAATGATTTGGCTAATGACATAGATGATATAGTTTTTCAAATTGCATGTGACACAAATTTGCCACATTGGATGACAGTCAGAAGTTCAAAAGGTAGGGACAAGCTAGAAAACTGGGCCAGATATAATGAGGTGAAAGTCATAGGGATAAATGAAAAGGTTCATGTGTGGTTTGAAAAAATCACCTTTATTTTTTAAAATTTTTTACAATTTTTTAAAATTTATTTATTTAACTTTTTACATTCATTTTCACAAAATTTTGGGTTCCAAATTTTCTCCCCATTTATCCCCTCCCCCACCCCAATACAGCAAGCATTTTAATTTTCCCTATCACCAATCTGTCCTCTCTTCTCTCATCCCTCCCTTCTCTTGTCCCCATCTTCTCTTTTGTCCTGTAGGGCCAGATGACTTTCTATTCCCCATTAACTGTATTTCTTATTTCCTAGAAGCAAGAACAATACTAAACAGATGTTCCTAAAACTTTAAGTTCCAAATTCTCCCCATCCCTCCCTCCCCACCCATTCCATTTGGGAAGGCAGGCAATTCAATATAGGCCATATCTGTGTAGTTTTGCAAATGACTTCCATAATAGTTGTGTTGTGTAAGACTAACTATATTTCCCTCCATCCTATCCAGCCCCACACTGCTTCCATTCTCTCTTTTGATCCTGTCCCTCCCCAAGAGTGTTGATTTCAAATTGCTCCCTGCTCCCATTGCCCTCCCTTCCCTCATCCCCCCACCCTGCTTATCTCCTTCTCCCCCACTTTCCTGTATTGTAAGATAGGTTTTCCTACCAAAATGAGTGTGCATTTTATTCCTTCCTTTAGTTGAATGTGATGAGGGTAAACTTCATGTTTTTTTCTCAGCTCTCCTCTTTTTCCCTCCACTAAAAGGTCTCCTACTTGCCTCTTGAATGAGATATAATTTACCCCATTCCATTTCACCCTCTCTCCTCCCACTACATTTCTCTCTCACTTAATTTCTTTTAAGATATGGTCCCATCCTATTCAATTCACTCTGTGCTCTCTGTCTCTGTATGTGCATGCATGTGTGTATGTGTGTGTGTGTGCATGTGTGTACATGTGTGTGTGTGCATGTGTGCATGTGTGCGTGTGAGCGTATGTGTGTGTATGGTCCCACCAACTACCCAGATACTGAAAAGTTTTACGAGTTGCAAATATTGTCTTTCCATGTAGGAATGTAAACAGTTCACCTTTGGTAAGTCCCTTATGACTTGTCTTTGCTGTTTACTTTTTCATGCTTCTTCTCATTCTTGTGTTTGAAAGTCAAATTTTCTTTTCAGCTCTGGTCTTTTCATCAAGAATGCTTGAAAGTCCTCTGTTTCATTGAAAGACCATATTTTCCCCTGAAGTATTATACTCAGTTTTGTTGGGTAGGTGATTCTTGGTTTGAGTCCTAGTTCCTTTGCCTTCTGGAATATCCTATTCCATGCCCTTCGATCCCTTAATGTAGAAGCTGCTAGATCTTGTGTTATCCTGATTGTATTTCCACAATACTGGAATTGTTTCTTTCTAGCTGCTTGCAATATTTTCTCCTTGACCTGGGAATTTTGGAATTTGGCCACAATGTTCCTAGGAGTTTCTCTTTTTGGATCTCTTTCAGGTGGTGATCGATGGATTCCTTGAATACTTATTTTGCCCTCTGGTTCTAGAATCTCAGGGCAGTTTTCCTTGATAATTTCATGAAAGATGATGTCTAGGCTCTCTTTTTGATCATGGCTTTCAGGTAGTCCCATAATTTTTAAATTGTCTCTCCTGGATCTATTTTCCAGGTCAGTTGTTTTTCCCATGAGATATTTCACATTATCTTCCATTTTTTCATGCTTTTGGTTTTGTTTGGTGATTTCTTAGTTTCTCATAAAGTCATTAGCCTCCATCTGTTCCATTCTAATTTTGAGAGAACTATTTTTTTCAGTGAGCTTTTGAACCTCTTTTACTATTTGGCTAATTCTGCTTTTGAAAGCATTCTTCTCCTCATTGGCTCTTTGAACCTCTTTTGCCAATTGAGTGAGCCTATTTTTCAAGGTGTTATTTTCTTCAGCATTTTTTTGGATCTCCTTTACCAAGGTATTGACCCGTTTTTCATGCTTTTCTTGCATCTCTCTCATTTCTCTTCCCACTTTTTCCTCCACCTGTCTTAACTTGATTTTCAAAATCCTTTTTGAGCTCTTCCATGGCCTGAGCCCATTGGATATCTATTTTGGATGTTCGGGATACAGAGGCCTTGACTTCTATGTCTTTCCCTGCTGGTAAACATTGTTCTTCCTCATCAGAAATGAAAGGCGGAAATATCATCTGTTCCCCAAGAAAGAACCCTTCTGTGGTCTTATTTTTCTTCCCTTTTCTGGTCATTTTCCCAGCCAGTTATTTGACTTCTGAGATTCCTCTCCCCCCCCACCTAGATCCACCCAGCTATTGTTTGGGGTTTGACATTCAAATGCTGCCCCCTAGCCTCATGGCTTTCAGCAGCGGGCGTGACTGCTATTCAATGTGAACTTAAGTTCTGGTGCTCAGGTGGGGGCAGGGCTGCCTCCCAGGCTCAGTTCCCTCAGGGGATTTATGTGGAGACCTTCAGTAATCGACCTGAGCCCCTGTCTGCTCTGGGAGTTCTGGGCCACTGCTGCCTCCCAAGGGGGCCCGAGCCACGGAGACACCCCGCTCCCCTCTCGGCCAGCTCAGACGTCTGTCTCACTGACCTGTAGGGTCTATGGGTGGAGGGACCTTCACAGCCACCAAAGGTTTCGTCCCTGAAGCCTGCTCAGATCTGCTCCTCTGGGGCCGTGTGGCCAGGGCAGCGCAGGGGTGGGCTCTGCTGTCTGGAGCACGATGCACCCCTGGGGACGGCTTTCCAGGGCCCTCTGGAAGGGAAATCTCTTCCACTGTGTTTCTGTGCAGCTTGCACTGCTCCAGAATTTGTGGGGAGTTCTTTTTACAGGAAATTTATGGGCTGTGAGTTCGGAGCTAGCATACTTGAGTCTTTCTGTTCCGCCATCTTGGCTCCTCCCTTGCAAAAAATCACCTTTACATGTATAAGAATAATTCATCTGTAAAATGTCTGGAGGTTTTAGAGGACTACAAGTTTAATGTAAGCCAACAATACAATATGGATTCCCACAAAACTCATGTGAGTTTAGGTTGCATAAAAAGAAAAATAATGTTTAAGATGTGGGAGGCGGTAGTCATATAGCTAATAGGTGTCTGAGGCTGGATTTGAACTTGTCTTCCTGACTTCAGGCCCAGTTCTTTTTCCACTGTACCATCTTGCTATCTTAGTAGGAAGGGAACCAGAGTTCAAGAAACCCAGGTCTTTTGTTTGCAGATCCATTTTTCTTTCTATTCCAGCAAGCCATCTATTAGCTAGCACCATGACTATAATTCAGTCAATCAACTAGCATTTATTAAACATTTGCTATGTGCTAGCATTTACACGGTGCTAAATTCTGGGTAGCTGAAGAAATGAAAAACATAAAGCCCCTGCCCTAAAGGAAATCACATTCTGATGGAGAAGATAGCATGTAAAACATTGTACATGCAGTGTAAATTGATGAAAATCTGTTTAATAATGGTCATAATAATGAGAAGCAGTACGGAATAGTGGACGGTGTTCTGGATTTGGACTCTGGAATATCTGGGCTTATATCCTTACTTCTATTGACTAGCTGTCTGTGTGATCATGTCATTTAACCAATAGCTCCAAGACTGAGTTTCTTGGTAGGAATGATGGAGTTAGATGCTATGACCTCTAAGTTCCCTTCCATCTCTAAATCTATGATCCTTTTAGAGGACCAGTATATCGCACAATTTATCTTCAAGAAATTAGTCCCAAAGTCAGTTGTTATCCTGTAAAACTCTCCACATTAAGATGTCTGGGAGGAGATTGGTGTTTGTGCTTTAGCCTCCCAAAGGGTCCCGAATGCTTTATGGGTTTCCCCTGGTAAAAGTTCCCCTGAAGTTCCACCATCCTCTAGTAGAGAGCAGAACCAAAGCTAGGGAAATAGAGGAACCACTAGTTTAGAACAGGATGTGAGGAAAAGGCCTCTGTTCTTTATAAAGCACCACAGGAATAGAGGGAGACAGAGGACAATTATTGAAGCTGGTATAGGACTGGAGGCCAAATGCCCCTCTTGTTGCAGAAAGTGCCATGGGATCGAGAGAGAGGGAGGGAAGGGGAAGAACTTGGAAACTGAACAGGAAATACAGGAAATTTAATTTTGAAATTAGAGAAAGTTTTCATTTAATGGGATTAAGAAGAACACTGGGTAAGTACTGTTTAAAAAATGTAAAATTGTGCACAGAGCAGCAGTTTGCCAGCAGACTACAGTAAAAATGTCTTTCCTCCCAGCCCCCCTTATCTAGAATTGCTCTTTGTGTTAATTTGGATATTTTCCCCACACCTTGAAGTATTGAATTAGTTGGTAGACTTGTTCCATGCTAGCTTGGATTTTTCAGTGAAAGGTATCATGCAGTTGTGTTGATGTTTTTTCCAAGAATGAAATCTTAGTTCATTCTATTGGGGTTGTGAGGGGTTTAGTTGAGGAGCACTTCTCCTTATCTAAATAATACTAATCTTTACTTAGAAAAAAGTGCCAGCTTAGTCTGCAGCCTGACAAAAGCAAGTGCACCAATCTTGGTTAATCTAGTAACTACAGATGACCCAGGGAGGCATGGGCAAAAACTGGAAGAGGAGAAGATAAAAGAAGAAAGTCTTCAAAATTTCTGCTAAAACAATCTTCACCAATTCTAGCCCTTTGGAAGGTCATAGATCACTCCAATTTGGGCCGAAAAGAGACTTTATAGATGATCTAGCCCAGCCCCCTTCATCTTACCGATGGAAGTGAAGACCCAAAATGGTAAATCAGTTGGCCCAAGACTACAGAACTCAGTCAAAGTCAGATGCCAATGTGGGTCCTTTGCCTCCAAATCTAGGGTTCTTTCCCTGAATCAAAATGATTATTATTATTTTCATTAGGAGGATAGGGTAGATCATTCAGTCAGCCCTGGCTATTGTCTTTAGCTTCCTTTAAAGTCTCTTAAACACTTAAAAACAATTGTGGAGGTTTAAGTTTAATTAACTCCTATTTTTTTCCCTCTATCTAAAGGAAGTTATTAACACACACTTAGGAACTCTTCAGTTGTTTTTACCAAACTTTCACACTATTGTTGCTACTGACAAATGAAATCTTCCAGGGAAAAAGTTTTACACAAGCAAATTTACATTTACACAAACAAATTCGGGGGCAGAACAAATGTGGCCTCCCCGACTCCCGCCTTGCTCAGTTCAGTCACTCAGCTGGGATTTACTTGGTCATTCTTTGCCCTTTGAGGAGGGTAACAAGAATTGTGCTGAACCCCTGTCTGTGACGCTGTGACAATAGGCAGACTAATATTCCCCAATACTTTTGAGCTCCTGGGAAGAAAGAAGTTATGGAAATACAATAAAATCTAATTAATCAAGACCCTATTAATTAGGGTTTGTGATACTTTGAAGCAGCTGCAGAAAAGTTCATGCTAACCCTGTGGAAAAAAAAAGGGTTTTCTAAGCAAATTATAGTATAAACATGATCAAAGGAGAAAGGCAACATTTCCCCTCAAGTCTTAATGATGCTTTTTGTGTTTTAAAAGATCACAATTATGTATGATGTTATGTCCAACCCCTATCCCTTCTCTATTCTATCACCACTCAAGCCATCCCTGGTATCAAAGAAAAAATAGTAAAACCTATCAACTGTTAAAACCTATCCAGTGGTCAACATTTATAATAATAGGGGCAACTAGGTGATGCAGTGGATGGAGCACCAGTGCAAGGGTCAGGAGAACCTGAGTTCAAATCTCACCTCAGACACTTGACACTCACTAACTGTATGACCTTGGGCAAGTCATTTAATCCCAACTGCCTCATCTTGGGTCATCTCCAGTCATCCTGATAGATACCTGGTCACTGGATTCAGATGGCTCTGGAGGAAAAGTGAGGCTGGTGACCTGCACAGCCCTCCCTCACTCAAAACAAAGTCAAGTGCAAGTCATGTCATTATTTCGCTGATGTCATGGTCTTCTTCAGCAATAGGACAAATACACATTTATAATAGTCAGCCTTGGAAGGTCCCCATCCCATATACTGAGATGACGGAGACATGTATAATCTTTCCTTCCCTAGAATCAATGTTGTTCACTGGATTTAAGCTAAGTTTAGCAGGGAAGACAACTTTTCTTCTCTTTTTAAATATGATATCCATGCTTAAAAGTATATATTGCTTTCATTCATCCCCATTAGAATTTTCCCATGCAATTAAGCAAAACAAATCAACACATTGACTGTGTCTGATAATGATAATGCATTCCTCATTCCATACCTATGTTCCATCATCTCTCTGACAAGGCTCAGAAGGCATGATTCATCTTTAATAAACTGAAGTTGCTCTTGGTCAATACTGAAGTGACTCAGTGTTGCTTTCTTTTATATTATTGTCATTGTCATGTAAATTGATCGTTTATCTCTGCTTGCTTTAAATTTTATCAATTTGGAAAGCTCTTCCTAAGTTTCTCCAAATTTTTCATACGTATAGTTACATGTATTTTTGAGTATAGTAAAACTATACATCCTTGCCAAGAAAGCTATAACTCTGACTTTTTTAGTAATTCCTGCTGGCCTTTCCTTGAAATATTCTGAGTTGGTGAAGTAGAAATCTCCTCCTGAAAGAAAAAATTCCATGAAGAAAAGTCCTTGGAATGTTGTAAACAAAATTTAGAGCTCCCATGTCAAAGAAAAACATCTAGAAAGAAGCTCAAGTCCTGAGAGACCACAGCCAGAATTACAACCTGGTAATATCCACTAAAAACTAGAGGAGATTTTGGAATATAATATTCCAAAGGGCAAATGATACAGGCTTACAACGAAGAATAACTTAACCAACAAAGCTGAAAAAGAATCATTAATGGAATAGAGAAGATTTTTTCAGACACAAGGTCGACAGGCAGCCATGCCTACAAAATTCTTTGTGTGACTTGAACAAGATTAAAATGTAATTGGGAATTATTTAAGAAAATGAGTAAAAAAATAAATATAAACATGCATAATGTTAATTTTTTCTCTAAGTCAATATGCAGCCTGCAGACAAAAACTTAAGACATTTGGAATAGAGGTCTTTTAATTATTTCAAATGAAAAATCCAGAGCTGAGTAGAAACTTTGAAACACAAGCACAAATGGAAGAGAAACCTAGAAAAGTAAATTTATTCAAGCAATTAGAAGGAGCTGAATGATGATGTAGTGCTAACATTCTATTTGGGGCAAGAAAAACAGGGTCCTGGCAATAATTTAGCAACCAACTCTCCAGAAAAAAAATTACACATATCCCACACTTTTAAGTTTAGTTGGCATGATTAACATTTTCTCTATCTCCTTCCTAAGTCTAGACAGTAACTCAAAACAGTAATGCAAGCCCTGATTTTTAGCATTTATTTGGTGGATTTCAAAATATAAATGCTCACACTGAAAATTTACATCAGCTCTAGAGATGATATAAGCTGATTCTAGCCCACCCTCATAAAAATCTCTTTACAGTATTCATTTCTCTTTTTAATATAAATTTATTTAACTTTTTACATTGATTTTCACAAAATTTTGGGTTCCAAATTTTCTCCCCATTTATCCCCTCCCCCACCCCAATACAGCAAGCATTTTAATTTTCCCTATCACCAATCTGCCCTCTCTTCTCTCATCCCTCCCTTCTCTTGTCCCCATCTTCTCTTTTGTCCTGTAGGGCCAGATGACTTTCTATTCCCCATTAATTGTATTTCTTATTTCCTAGTAGCAAGAACAATACTAAACAGTTGTTCCTAAAATTTTAAGTTCCAAATTCTCCCCATCCCTCCCTCCCCACCCATTCTGTTTGGGAAGGCAGGCAATTCAATATAGGCCATATCTGTGTAGTTTTGCAAATGACTTCAATAATAGTCAAGTTGTGTAAGACTAACTATATTTCCCTTCATCCTATCCTGCCCTCCATTGTTTCCATTCTCTCTTTTGATCCTGTCCCTCCCCAAGTGTTGACTTCAAATTGCTCCCTGCTCCCATTGCCCTCCCTTCCCTCATCCCCCCACCCTGCTTATCTCCTTCTCCCCCACTTTCCTGTATTGTAAGATAGGTTTTCCTACCAAAATGAGTGTGCATTTTATTCCTTCCTTTAGTTGAATGTGATGAGGGTAAACGTCATGTTTTTTTCTCAGCTCTCCTCTTTTTCCCTCCACTAAAAGGTCTCCTGCTTGCCTCTTGAATGAGATATAATTTACCCCATTCCATTTCACCCTCTCTTCTCCCACTACATTTCTCTCTCACTGTTTACCTTAATTTCTTTTAAGATATGGTCCCATCCTATTCAATTCACTCTGCGCTCTCTGTCTCTGTATGTGCGTGCATGTGTGTATGTGTGTGTGTGCATGCATGCATGTACGTGTGTGTGTGCATGTGTGCGTGTGTGCGTGTGAGTGTATGTGTGTGTATGGTCCCACCAACTACCCAGATACTGAAAAGTTTTACGAGTTACAAATATTGTCTTTCCATGTAGGAATGTAAACAGTTCACCTTTGGTAAGTCCCTTATGACTTGTCTTTGCTGTTTACTTTTTCATGCTTCTTCTCATTCTTGTGTTTGAAAGTCAAATTTTCTTTTCAGCTCTGGTCTTTTCATCAAGAATGCTTGAAAGTCCTCTGTTTCATTGAAAGACCATATTTTCCCCTGAAGTATTATACTCAGTTTTGTTGGGTAGTTGATTCTTGGTTTGAGTCCTAGTTCCTTTGCCATCTGGAATATCCTATTCCACGCCCTTCGATCCCTTAATGTAGAAGCTGCTAGATCTTGTGTTATCCTGATTTTATTTCCACAATACTGGAATTGTTTCTTTCTAGCTGCTTGCAATATTTTCTCCTTGACCTGGGAATTCTGGAATTTGGCCACAACGTTCCTAGGAGTTTCTCTTTTTGGATCTCTTTCAGGTGGTGATCGATGGATTCCTTGAATACTTATTTTGCCCTCTGGTTCTAGAATCTCAGGGTAGTTTTCCTTGATAATTTCATGGAAGATGATGTCTAGGCTCTTTTTTTGATCATGACTTTCAGGTAGTCCCATAAGGTGGAAACCAAGAAAGTAGCCTTCTATGGTCTTATTTTTTTCCCTTTTCTGGACATTTTCCCAGCCAGTTACTTGACTTCTGCGATTCCTCTCCACTCCCACCTAGATCCACCCAGCTATTGCTTGGGGTCTGATATTCAAATGCTGCCCCCTAGCCTCATGGCTTTCAGCAGCGGGCGTGGCTACTATTCAATGTGAGCTTAAGTTCTGGTGCTCAGGTGGGGGCAGGGCCGCCTCCCAGGCTCAGTTCCCTCAGGGGGTTTATGTGAAGACCTTCAGTAATCGACCTGAGCCCCTGTCTGCTCTGGGAGTTCTGGGCCGCTGCTGCCTCTGCTGCTGCCTCCCAAGGGGGCCTGAGCCATGGAGACACCCCGCTCCCCTCTCGGCCAGCCCAGACGTCTGTCTCACTGACCTGTAGGGTCTGTGGGTGGAGGGACCTTCACAGCCGCCAAAGGTTCCGTCCCTGAAGCCTGCTCAGATCTGCTCCTCTGGGGCCGTGTGGCCAGGGCAACGCAGGGGTGGGCTCCGCTGTCTGGAGCACGATGCACCCCTGGGGACGGCTTTCCAGGGCCCTCTGGAAGGGAAATCTCTTCCACTGTGTTTCTGTGCAGTTTGCAGTGCTCCAGAATTTGTGGGGAGTTCTTTTTACAGGAAATTTATGGGCTGTGGATTCGGAGCTAGCATACGTGAGTCTTTCTACTCCACCCTCTTGGCTCCTCCCCCCACAGTATTCATTTCTTCAGACATTATTGAGGTAGTTACATAATGGTGATGATGATGATGATGATGATGATGATGATAGAAAGGGGTCCTAGGGGGCCATAATAGTTCTGTCCTGTGGTTGGTACAAGATGAAATGACTGAGGAAACAAAGGTTCAATCTTCTGAGCGTATCAGTTTATTGAGCAATACATGCCAATTGTTCGACAGACAGCCTCCTTGCTTTCAGCACTGGATCCCAATTACAAGAGGAAACAGATTTTTATACATTAAAAACAATTGATCAAATAAGATAATTAAAAGAAAACAATTGATCAGGACACAAAATTGGGTAATCTGATTTTCAATTGGAGGAAAGATTAGGGACTTTTCAAGTTAGGAGAGGGGAAAGTACATAGGTTCAGTTCCCTCAGATCAGAAAAAGAGATGTCCAGCTCCCATTGAATATCCACAAACAATCAAAGGGATATGAAAATAACCAATTAACCAGTATGGGTCCAATTTTCAGATAAGACATATTGGTTGCTTGTGTTATGTAATTGTGAGAAATTGCTAGATCTGACCAGAGTTCTGGTCAGCATAACCTAGGTCCTTCATTAAAAGTCTCTAAGCAATAGGTAGAGGTAGTCCAGTTTTCCAGCCACATGGGGCTAGGTTCAAAGAGTGTAACAAAATTCTCATAATTCCCACAACTGAATAAAGTTGTTTCACAATTCACATATTAGATCAGACATAATTGAATAGAAAGGGAATTGAGCTAGCTCCAGAATTAAGTTACAAGATGGAGTCAGTGTGTTTCACTTAATTCCTACTACTGCTTGCTAATTTCTAATTTCCTCAATTTCTTCAACTCAGGTTCTGAAGAAGAGAAAGAGAAGGGAAGGTAAAGGGAATATATTAGGGTAGAAAGGAAGGAGTGGACAGAACTAGATGCTTCTCGTCATCAGTATAAGAATGGAATGGAAATAAGAATGACTGAAGGTAAAGGTAGATGACTGAAACTGTCTAAGGCTCCTCTTCAGCCAGTCAAAATCTCATTCATCATGTTATTAGTCAACTAAAACTGTTATGGCAGAAAATCTACATGTGGTCCACAGTCTCTCTAATATACTTTACTTAACATTGTCACAACTTTTCTGCAAGCAGGTTCCCCAGCATGTCCATGTGGGGAAATTGACCTATGGGCCAGGCAAGCTGATGTACCCTGGGCATGCACCAGACCTAAAGTAAGGAACAACTACTGCCCTTTAAGAAATGACAAAAGAGATGATTTTAGAGAATCATGGGTAGTATGACTGGACAGATGAAGTGAGTAATTTACACAAGGAAAACAACACAGAAAATAAGACAGCTTTGCAAGACGGATGCTGATCAATGCAATGACCAAACATGTTTTCTGACAGAGGGGTGATGGATGGATGCATGGTACAGAAAGAAGCATATTTTTGAATATAACTACTATTTTGTCTAACTCTATGTGTATTTTTAACAGGAACTTTTTTCCTTTGGTTGATGAGGGGAAAGGAAGTAGGATGGAGATAGGTTAATAATAATAATGAAGAAAAAAGAGGACCATTGAAACATAAAAACGTACAGAATAGAATGAAGTTCAGAAGGAGACACAGGTAATTAGAACAGCTTTGAAAGGTAGATGTATAATTTATTTTATATTTAAAGCAAGGAGTATAAAATGAACACTCGTGCTTTTATTAGAGATTTCTCTTTTTGTTTTGCTCTGTGTGGAAGTGTTCCTTTTGGGAGTTTAAGTTCAGAATTAAAAAAATAAGGGAATTCAGTTGTTAATGCAGAAGAGGCCATTGAAAGGAGGTAGTCTAGCCAGATTTAAAGGACTGCAACTAGAACCAAGAAAGTTTTCTTTTGGAAGGGAATGGTGGAAACAAACAAAACTCTTCCAGTATGGATAAAGTTTTGGTGTCTAAGAAATACTTACTCCAAGAATTCCACCAGTGTCATGTATGTCTTTTTTTTGGCCTACCTTTCCTGAACCTACCTAAAGGAGGCAAAGGCATTTACTTGGAAAGGAGGTATTGATCTTTCGTTAGCTCACAATAACAGTAGGGTTTGGAATGTGAAGGCCTGATTATGGTGAGGTCTGAGTTACATTTCATAAACAACAACACACAAACCAAAGGGAGATTTTTTTCTTTTTTAAGAACTGCCCTAGGGAGACCAATCCCCCGAATCAGAGTTGGAGAAGATCTCATAGGCCATTTAGGGCTAGCTTGGAAGGAGAGTCACAGAATCAGATGTCATTCACATAGATACCAATATCTAATCATGTTATCATCTAACTTTCAAGAGTAAATGCTTTCCCAATTCTCCTTCTGGCCTATCCAACTATGGGAGGTTTGGATCCTTTGAAAAGATAATTAAATTTGGGAACCTTTCCTTTGCTGGCACTCTTAAAGCAACGAACCACAGAAGGAGGTTAAAGAGAGGACAGCTGGTAGAGACTTCCTAGATCTCTGGAGAACTATCCAGAACGAGGTATATGAACCAGTGTGCCAAAGGCATCCCAGTTCGGTTTGCTGGCAAATATTTAAGTAGGGGAAGAATGTGACAGAAGTTGATTGGGGAATTCCCCAAACAACTTGATGAACTTGCAAGGGCAGGAATTTGTTTGGAATATTTGATAAGCATCTCACCATAGAGTGTTGGGGCATGTTAATTGGTACCACCTTAGGAAGAGAAATACAACTTCTGATTAGGATTCAGTGAGGCCTAATGAACCTGCCCAAGGATGATTTGTAGAAGTCTGCTAATTAATCTCCCTTATACTTCATTTTACTTGGCTGTTACAAACCCCTTGGATTTGGAATCAAAAGATTTGGGTTCAAATTCCATCTTTTTTATTTCCTGTGTGACTATGAGGGAAGTCACTTTATCTGTCTGGGCCTTAACTTCATCTATAAAATTAGAGGTTTTAACTAGACGATGTTTAAGGTCCCTCTCACATCTTAACTTTTGGTGATTCTATGATCGCCTAATAAAAGCAAGAGAAAAATCAACACAAGGAAAACAACACTGCAAAGAAAAACAACTTTGAAAGACTTAGGAATGCTCATCCTATGATACGAAGAATATTTATTCAGTGATTCTAAAATCGCTGAAAGTCAACATTAAAAGAGATACTTTTTAAAAAGTAGGTTCTAATGGAAATCTTTTGTTTTTTATATTATCTAGATTTCCCTTGTATTTCTCCCCTCCCTCTGCCAGATAGCTAACCATCACTTATAAGATTTTTTTTAAAGAGAAAGAGAAAAAAATTAGCTGAAATGATCAATGCATTGAATAAATCTTACACTATATTCAATATTCTACATCTATGGAATTCCTCTCACCTTCCACCTCTGTAAAGGAGTGGAAAGAGATGTTTTCTCACCTCTTTATGTTCAAGATTTTTCTTTGTAATTTTGCAACATTCATTTTCAATCATTTTGTGTTGTTTTATTCATTTACATTGGTGTAGTTGTATGTATTGTTTCCCTGGCTCTGTTTATTTCACTTTATATCGGTTCATGTAAGTCTTTTCATGATTCTTTGTATTCATTTGTTGTTTGCATTTGTATGCATTTGCTGTTTCTCAGTAATTTTCCATTACATTCAAGTGCCATAGTCTGTTTAGTCATTTCCCAGTTGATGAATATCTTTCCAGTTCTTTGCTATAATAAAAAAATGCTACTGTAAATATTTTTATGTATATGGAGCTTTGAAAACATTTTCTTTGGTCAGTGATCTCCTTCGGATATATGGCTAGTATCTAAAATCTCTGAACCAAAAGAATGGACATTTTATGCACTTTGCATAATCCCAAATTGCTTTTCAGGATAGTTTTATTAATTCACACTACCATGAACAATTCATGTATACCTGTCTTTCCATAGTCCTTTCACCACAGACTAGTTCCATCTTCTTTTCTCTTTACCAGTTTGCTGAGTATGTGATGAAACATCAAGGTTGTTTCAATGTTCATTTCTCTTGTTTTTAGTGATTTGAAGCATTCTTACTTATTTTTATTAAGAGTTTGAAATTCTTCTTTTGAAAACTCTTTGTTCATATCTCTATTGGGCAATGGCTTTTGATCTTACATATACCTTGCTATGTATCTTGGATATCAGACACTTCTCCAAGAAATTTGATGCAAAGATTCTGCCCCACCCCTTTCCCCAAATGACAACTCTGAAACACTTCTTGAAGCCTTGTCATCAGCTTGAAAAATGTCCCCCAGTGCTGCCTCTCTTTACTTTTGTCAGGTCAGATCTGTTTCCCAAAAAAGTAAGTATCAGTTGTCTGAAGGAGTAGGGTCTTTGGTCCTTTGTTGAAGACTCATTTTTTTTTAAAAGTCTAGACTGATTTCTTTCAGATTATGACCCTGTGGACTCCTGTTACCCTGTGTGTTCAGCTTAGGTTCTATTACTCTGAAGGAGGTTCCTCTAACATTTTCTGTAGTTGAATTTTTCTAGGGCATGATCTCAGAGGAGTGAATTAATAATATTTGCTACTCAGATCATATCTCTTTTTTCAGGGTAGGGGTCAGAGTGGTAGTGAAGGGATACTTGTTTATTGACATCAACCATATCTTCTTAAAGTATTACCCTAGGTTAAAAGGCTGTTGAATTGACTGATGGGCCATTGAGTCAGTAACAAATCCCATTTATCTTATTTTTTTTTATCATCTTGGTGCCTTTTGTTTTATTTTTATTTCAATCATAGTTAATTTCCTGATATACCCTACTCCTTTGTAACAAAGAAAAATGGGTAAAAGAATAGCATCTGAATCACCCTCTGTGGTAGCCCAAATGAGTATTCTTATTCCCATTTTATAGATTGAAGCTAGCAGAGTAGGTTAAGGACCTGCCTATAGTCACATATATAGTAAGTACCAAAGCCAATATTCAGATTTAAGAACTCATTCTACTAAACTATGCTGCCTCTTTTTACCCAGGAGGGTCAAGGAGCTTAATCAAAACTACTGAGGGATTTAAAAGATTTTGACCCTCAGGTGACTAATCTTTCTTAGGTACTATCATGTGGCTCTGTGATTTTATGGGTGTGGGTATTCCTTCCACCAGTATATATCATAATCCATTCTTTCTCATTCTTTGATACTCTCATTCATATTTTCCCATAAATTTTCCCCAGAGAATCCAAAGTACTGGATAGTTTCCTCTAGTTCTTTTAATACCTCGGGGAAACCTATGTAGTTTTCTATAAGAGTCCAATTCTGATTCCTTACTATGGTGGGGGAGTAACCCTGGGTTCTTGAAAGCCATGTAAATGGAGCACCAATTCATTCAGATTCTACCAGCCTGGGATGGTCTTCTATATGGGACTGATAATAGACTATGGGACTAGCCTAGTTATAATTTGAGCATTAAATAAACTTATCATCAGAATGTAAAGACCTGGGCCTGAAGTCAAAAGACAGCTTCCTGTGTTCAAATCTGTCCTAAGACAATTACTAGTTATATTACCCTGGGCAAGTAACTTAACCCTGTTTGCTTCAATTTTCTCATCTGCCAAATGAGCTAGAGAAGGGAATGGCAAACCACTTCAGTATCTTGGCCTAGAAAACCCAAAAATGGGGTCACAAAGAGTCAGATGTGACTAAAATGACAGAACAATAAACATCACCAGAAATTAGTCACAAAGTAGTGAATTTTTTGACCACTATGAATCCTTAAAAGTTGAGCAAATGACCAATGGAAATACTTTGTTATTTAGGATTTAAAATAATTTTCAAATAGAAGAGACAGTATGGTGCATTTTCACATTAATATAAGGATTTAGATTTTCAAATCGCTATCCTCACAACAATTGCTAAGGTGGTCATCTTCATTTTATAGTGAGTAGGAAAGAGGGTTGTGTGTAAAAACAACTTGCCCAGTTAGTAGGCATAGAAGCTGTGATTCAAACTCAGCTCTTATTACTGTAAGAATAGTACTCATCTCTATCCCATGGCTCTTTTAGGTAAGACTTTGTCTTGAAAATGGTGGAAAATACAAATAAATATGAGATGAGGGCATAGTCTTCATTACTATACTTGGCAAACAATAGAAAAATCTTAGTGTTGATATGCCATTGGACTTGACTCCATAGGTTTGGGTTTGAAATTTAGTTAACATGAGTCTGTTTACTTCTTCCTAGGGATCTGGACTTCACAGTAGGAAAACCCTAAACTAAAAACAACCCCTTAATGAAGTGTATGAATTTGAATCTTTAAATGGGAGCAGACCGTTCTTTACCCAAATTGGAAATGATTCAATCGATTTGGTTTTTTAAAAACAGAGAGAGGACACAAAACAGCTGAACATATTGAAATACATTTCTCCAGTGGGGGTTTCTGTGCTTGTTCAAGCTGAAATTTAGAAACCCAGATATGTCTTAATTGCATAAAGACAAGTTAAAATTCCATGATAATTTCCAAGTCATTTTCTTCCTCTAGGCTACTCAACGTTGGCCACTATAGCTTAACCAGCATTTGTTTTTGTGTTGACTGGGGCTTGTCAGAATTTCAGTTGAAGCGTGATTCTGGTAGACTTCCTAGGCAGAAGATGGTAGAGGAAAAGATGGAAGATGAAATACTCAGATGAAAGAGATTGCAGAAGAGAGAGCAGGGTAGACACATTTCCTCTTCTACCCTGAGATCAGGGATATTAACCTGATCCTGAGAGAAAATGTTTTGGGCCATTGTTAATCTTCTCTTTTATGGTTTTTTTTTGATACATTAAATAAAAGATAAAAGCAACAAATAAAACACAAACAAACAAAATGCAAATTTATTTTATTGTCTTCAGAGATTAAAAAAAGTTTTTTGCATTATAAACACAATTAACTAGACAGACAATATATTTAAAAAAAAATTGTCCCAGGACAACACAAGGCGGAGTAGCCTGTCATTTGTGTATATTTAACTGGAATACTAATGAAGGGAAAGGCCCAAGCATTACTGTGGTTAATGTGTTTCTTCAAAACTTCGCAGAGGGAAAACATGTTTTATATTACTGCTCACCTCCTCGAAGGAAATGGCTTTTTTTCAGGGGACATCTTGTGCAACCAGTTTCGTTGTGTGCCACCATGACTGCTTACATATCTCCTTGAAATCTGAAATGCTTTAAACAAACCCAAATATTTCCACAAAGGGGATCATTGACTGTAGGGAGGCCCAGCTCCACTCCCATCATAGAATGAGATGAACTACGTACTAGAGTGCTTTGTTAATTTCCAAAAATAAATAATTTAGCTGTCTTCCTTTTGAAAGATAGGGCAAATTAGAATAGTGGATCTGGAAACCATATTTCTTTGCTCAAGAATCTAGATAAAAACACTTTATACTCTCCTTTCTCTGATTTTGTGTCAGAGCTTGCTTGTCTGGTAGACTTACTCCTTTTAGCTAAAATCATGGTGCTATCCAAGTAAGGGAGACCAACCTATTCTGTCCTTGAAGGAAAACCTTTAGGAAAAATGATTATATGACTATATATGACTACATGACTAGTCACAGAGGGGATGCTTGAATTGTCATTGAAACAATTGCCCCGCTTTATGTGAAGAAGCTCCTTTCTTAAATTATCTTTTACATTTTATTATTTTAAGATTCATTCCCTGACTTTTACTTTCTTTAAAAAAATGTACATTTAAATATTTATTTTATTTTTTCATGCTTTACAATTTGTAGCTATCAATAGTGAAAGTTTTGTAATACTTTGATATGCATACCCCTAATTAAATTCATTTTGATACTTAAGTGCTCATTCTAATTAAGGACTCCTTATTAGGCCTAAATAAGTTTCTCCTGAATTCTAGTTTTAGTTGCCTATTGGGTATTTTCAACTATATCTCCCTTTGTGTTACCAACTCAATTGTCTAAAATTGAAGCAACAGGTTTCCTTCTCGACCCCTGATCCTCCAACCTTCCCTATTCAACTTACTTTCCATACGTAATTGCTGTATAGTTATGTGTGTATATCTGTGTGTTTGCATTGGTTCTTTGTAGTACTATCTGCCACCTGTGTTTCAGAAATGGATACAGAAATCCCTAATTAGAAGTGGGAACAGATCTCAGCTTGTAGGAATTTGTCACCTGCTCTAAGATCTTTATTTGAAATAGACTATGTCAATATTATCAGTTATTATTCCTAATAATTACCTACAGCTGTAACTGTGATAAGGCACATTATACATCTGGTATAGGCTCTAATTTCCCTGGGCCTTTCTATCTGGCAACCATGAAAATGACAGGGAAGGTGCCTTAGGCTCATCACAGCAAACAGAATCTTTGGTGCTCAAATATGCTATCCTACTGTTATAATCTGTAACTCAATCTTCATTCATCACTTCCTGGAGTAGGGGTTCTTAATTTTTCATGTGTATGTGTTCCAGGCCTCTTTAGCAGACTGGGGAAGCTTATGGACCCCTTCTCAGAATAATGTTTTTAAATGTATAAAATTAAAAACAGGATTACAAAGGAAAGCAATTATATTAAAATAATGTGACTGTTCCCCTGTCCTAATTTATAGATTCCCTGAGATCTATCTATGGACCTCTTAGAGGACCATGAACCCCAGGGGGGTTGTCCCAAGGGGTAGATTTTTTTAAGAGAAAGAAATAATCAGCTCTGCTTCTTGGTGGGAGATCTCCTGTATTCTGACTTTTAAAACTATTAGGCTAAACCAGTTGGACTATATAGAAAGTGCTTTTATGTTGTGAGGGTAGACGTTGTGGGACAGGAAATAAATGGTAATTTTTGTTCCTCTGCCCTGTTTTCTTGGTCACAGTGCTTATAGTTCCATGTCTTAAAAACCTATGGATCTTCATTGCTAGGATCCCAGCAACCAAGCTGTCTCTTATCCTTCATAGTAAGTATTAATTTGCAGATTATGGGGACTGATCACTGACCCACTAAACAAGTGGCACAGTTACAGTGTTATATTAAAAGCCAATAGATTACCAAACAATTCCTAGAAGACCAAGGAATTATTTAGACAATGGCCAGACTCTTGTTGGAAAAAGACACATGGCATTGTTGAGTAATGCATTTCCAGAGTGGGCTGGGACATAGATGGCATCCAAATTCTGTCTGTTAGACCGGTTGGCAAGAAATGATATTAATAAGTTAAATTGATAATGAGAAATTAATAAATAATATTACTGAATTATTAAATAATATAGTAGTAAATTATATCAATAGCTGACATTCAGCTATCACTTGAAGGCTTGAAAAGCAAAGTGTTTAACCTACATTATTCCATTTTCTGTTGCTCCTCCAAACAATCCTTTGGGGTGGATAATACACATATTGCTACCTACACTTTGTAGACGAGGAGACTGAGACTCACGATAGTTAAGGGAACGGCCCAATGATACAAAAGTAGCCAGGGATGGCCTTCTACTCCAACACTCTTTTGACTATTCCTCATTGCCTTTCTAGATAGCAAATATTTTCCATATAAATATTAAGAAAATGGAAAACAGCATGGTGTGATGAATAAAGGGTTGACCTCAAGTCAAAGTCAGGATAAAAGTTAGAATTTTCAATGGATATCAGGCACTACCAATAACTAATGACACCAAGCCGAAGGAGTTTCAGTCAGAATTGAACTACCTACTCTCCTCTGATCCCATTGAATAATATCCAGCTTCATGTCTTTGCTTCTGATGTTTCCCAAGCTCCACATGCTTTTCTTGCCTTTTCTTTCTCTGTTGAAGTCCAAAACATGGTCTGAGAACAAAATCAGGTGCCATATCCTTTACCAATCCTCCTTCTGAGCCATTGCCTTCATGAAAATCTGTTTCTAAGAGAGTTCTGAATACATATGCTATGGTCCTACTCATGTTCTCTTAATTGGAAGATCTGAAGAGGAGTAGAAGGATGGGATCAAGTAGAAGTTTGGAAGATGTCATGATATTTCAAAACTAGTTGCAAAATTGCTTTAAATTGCCATCAGTGGTATCATGGAAAGAGCTTTGAATTTAGAATGAGAGGACCTGAGTTGAAATCCTAGCTCAGCCACTAATTACCAATGTGACTGTGTAAATCACTTATCACCTTGGACCTCAGTTTCCTCACTTGTAAAAAGGACTTGCACTAAATGATCATAAGTTCTCTTTCAATTTTAACTCTATGGTTCTACAGTCCTAAATATAAGAGGTTCTGGGTGAGTTTTTAAAAATATCTTTTAGATCACCAAATCCTGAAAGCTAGATGCCAATTTACCTTGTTGCTTGTAAGTAATTTAAACACTTAATGACTAATGATGGCTAGAATATTGAGTTAGAGGGTAGGTGAGTTGAATTCTTGAAGATACCTTTCTGAGTATTTCTCCCTTCGACCTCCTACATCTTTGCTTCTCACTCTATTGCTTTGTCCTTTGTATTTGTAGATGAGACAACTGACAGTAACTTTTCTCCAAGTGCTTGGGTGTGTCTAAAAGACAAAGATGAATATTGTACCTGTCCCCTATCTGCCCTTCAGGGGATTTTATTTTTTTTAGCAAGATATCTGTGGGAAAGACATAGTCATAAGAGGTGTTGGTGAGTTCTTTTCCACCCCACCCTATCTAAGCATGTAATAACCTCTACTTCTTCCCCATGCATAGGCCCATGAAATGCACTTTCCCCTATGTTGACACTGAATATGTTTCCAGTTCTTTGTTACTACAGTAGGTGCTACTATTGGATATTTTGGTGTTTATGGAACTTTTCTTTTTATCAGACATCTTTGTGGTATACACCCAGCAATGGGTTCTCTGTGTCAAAGGTAATAGTCATTTTAATCACTTTATTAGCATAATGCAAAATTGTTTTCCAGAATGGCTGGACCACATTACAACTCTTTCAACTTTACTATGTCCATCTTTCCATGGTCCCTCCAGCATCGAATATTTCTACCTTTTATCATCTTTGACAGTTTGTTGGGTGTGAGACAAAACAGAATTGTTTTAATTTGTATTTTCCTTGTTAGTGATTTGGAGCAATATTTTATATAGTTGTTAAGTTTGTAATTCTTCTTTTGAGAATTGTTATTCATATTTTTTGACCATCTACCTAGTCATTGGCTGAATTATTTCAGTTGTGTCCGACTCTTTGTGATCATACTTGGGTTTATTTTTTGAGCAAACATACTGTAGTGTTTTGCCATTTCCTTCTCCAACTAATTTCACAAATGAGGAAACTGAGGTAAACAAGAGTAAGTGATTTGTCCAAGGTCACACAGCTAGCATGTGTCTGAGGCTGGATTTGAACTCAGGTCTTCCTCACCCAGGACCGGCGCTCTATCCACTTTACAATCTACTTGTTCCCATTGGCTGATATGGAATGTGAAATTGTGACTATTTTATTAATTTAATAAACTTTAATGGAAACATTCTGTTTCCTTCCTCTTATGGCATTTTATAAGATGTCCCAACATCCAAAACGTTCTCCCTCCTCACGTCCAAATTTTAGAATCCCTTATGTCCTCTTCAAATGTCCTTTCTTCAAGTAGTCGTTTTCTGATTCCTCTCAATTATTCCTGTTCTCCCCAATTATTTTATATTTACTTTTCATATATAACTTATTCATTCATCTTTGTATGTGTTTTCCCTTAGAGTGGAAAGTAAACTCCCTGAGGGTAGAGAGGGAAGGAAGAAATAAACATTTATTAAGAGTATACTCTGTCCCAGGCACTGTGCCAATCACTTTAAAAATATTATCTTGTTTAATTCTCAAACAACTCTGGGATGTAAACTCGATTATTTATCCTCATTTTATAGTTGATATAATGGAGGCAGAGGTGAAGTGACTTTCTCAGGGTCACACAACCAGTAAGTGATTGAGGCCAGATCTGAACTCAGGTCTTCCTGAGTGTAGATTTACCAGTCTATCCATTGTGCCACCTAGTTGGATGGTCTCTTTTTCTTTTTTTCCCTCCCTTCTTTCTTTGGTCTCTCCCCTTTGCCCCTTCCCCCTTTGTCTTTTAAATCAGTTCAATATGATGTAACATATAGCTTGCTGCATTTCATTGAATTGAAGCTGGATGTTCCTTGGATGCCTGTCTGCATTTTCATTATCTGTCTTGCACCTTAAGCTCCAGGAGGTAGTACCCACATCGTTTATTCAGTATTAGAGCCAGGGGTAGAGACCCGCTTTGTCTATTACTTTGGTGCTACTTCTACATATTATGGTGATGAAATACCTTGAGCTCTCTTTCTTTTTTTTTTTTTTTGGTGGTGGTGAGGGAAGCAAATCACAAGCACTGTGAAATGGGGCTGTCACAGATACAGGTGGAAATTCATAACTGGCTAGATGAGAGCTTGCTAAATCGTGCTGATGAGTGGTTTTCCCTTTACTTCTGGCTGCCTCCCTTTAGATTTTAATCTAGTACCATCCCTGGATGAAGCATACACCCACTGATGTCAACTGTAGGCCTAGGAGCCATGGATTTCTTCTAGGAAGACAGACCCTGAACAGGAAGTTCTATTGTGTCATGGTCTGAGGAATTCTATAGCTTTGGAAACTGAGAAGGCGGGCCAGGAGTCATGGGAAGCATGGAAACTGTGTTGGGTAACCGTTTGTGTATTCATTCTGTTTGCTTGCTTAACAATTCCCTCTTCAGCTGTGTATTCCCCCTAATAAATCTGCCTTTCTCCCTAATAAATCTTACCCTCATTGTGCTGTGTATGAAGAGTTCTTATAATCCCTGACTGGCTCAATTATTCCTCAGAGCATTGTATAAGTTCTATTGTGAATTGTTATTACTTTGAGAGACAGAGTGGAACTCATTTGCGTTCACGCCCTCACTAAGCTGGAGCCACCACCGAGCTCCCAGCTAATGCGTGGCAGGAGATCTCAACACTGAATTGAGGTCACCAAACTAAGGTCAGTTTCACCCTACCACATGGTGATCCATTATTGAAAGGCTGAAGGAATGTATCAAGAACCCAATGAAGCAGACTCAGAAATTATACTGCAAGCCAGGTTTCTAGCTGGGAAATATGGCAAGAGACAGGCAGGCTGCTCTCGTGTGCTGTAACCAAAAACAGCATGGTTCGTCTGGAGTGAAAATAATCATCCTTTCCATGACGTAGGGTGATAGACAGAGTAAGAAGCCAGAGAATTTGTATCAGCAAAGGGTGTTGTTCAACTGAGAGACCATGGGATGGATAGAGTACTACATTCACAGTCAGGAAAACCTAGGCTCAAGGTCTACCTGTGACACTAGTTGTGTGAGCTTGGTCGTCACTTAATTTCTTTGAGTCTTAGTATTGCTGCTTATAAAGTTATGATAATAATATCCACAGTACACCTAGAATGCACTCCTTTCTTACTTCCTAAGAATCCTCAGATTCCTTCAAAGCTCAGTTCAAACACTATCTGGTTCACAAAGCCTTTCATGATCTCTCCATTTTCTAGTGGTTCTCTTCCAAATTCTCCTTTGTTTATTTTGGTTTATAATATATATGTATATACATACATATATACATACACACATACACACACATATATATATACATATACTTATATGTGTATGTTAGTCAATCAAAAAGCATATATTAAATCCCCACTATGTGTCAGACACTGTATCAGGTACTAGAGATATAAAGATAGAGAATGAAACAATCTTTACTATCAAAGAACTCACATTTGAACATGTTGCCTCTACCCTCATTGACTAGGGCATTGGCCCTAAAGTCAGACAGACCTGCGTTCAAATCCAGCCTCAGTCACATACTAGCTGAGTGACCTTGGGCAAGTCACTCAACCCTGTTTGCCTCTGGAGGCGGAGGCTTTCATTTTTGCCTTTGTTTCCTCGGAGCTTAGTTTAGTTCCTAGCACATAGTAGATGTTTAATAAATTCTGGTTGATTGATTATACTTACCTCAGAATTATTGCAAGGTTCAAATGAGTTAATTATGAAAACCACTTTGTAAATTATAAAGTACTATATAAATGTCACTTATTATTATCATCAATAAATGTAGAGAAAGCTACCAATCACCTATTGAACATCTTAAAAAGTTAATACCACCAGACAGCATCATCGAAGAGGGAAATTTTCATCTTGCTGTTGAGGGATATTCAGGTAGCATGCAAGCAGCATAGAACCTATAGTAGCTTCTATTTTTTTTAATTGACTCAGATTACACATATTAGTTAAAGACCACAAATAGTCAGCAATTAACGAATTGTGCATCACAGTTTGCAAAGCACTTTAACCATGTTATCTTATTTGATCTACACAAATGAATACATGTAGCTCAAACACTGCTTTCACACTAAGTTTTTCTGAACCCCTTAACTATTAGGGCCCCTTCCCCTTTTCTCTTTAATCTTGATTAAATACTTTGGATTTATTTTCTTTTGTATATATTATGCACACATACATATATACACATACCTCCATATACACATAAACATACCACACACATTTTGTATATGTACATATATGTATGTATACACATGCACACAGATCACCAGCCTCACTTCCCCTCCAGAGCCATCTGAATCCTGTGACCAGATATTCATCAAGATGATTGGAGATGACCCAGGATGAGGCAATTGGGGTTAAATGACTTGCCCAAGGTCACACAGCTAGTGAGTGTCAAGTGTGTGAGGTGAGATTTGAACTCAGGTCCTCCTGACTCCTGCACTGGTGCTGTATCCACAGTACCACCTAGCTGCCCCATATAGTAGTCTATGATCATCTACACATAGTAGTACATATAGTAACATATAGTAGTCTATGTACAAATTAATTTATATATAGAACATAGGCTAAAATATATAATAGTCTAGATAGTTGTGTATATAATACATACATGTATATATTCTCTGTGTGTTTGTGTATGTGCAAGTGTATGTACACACATATTGCTCCCCCCTTATCTCTGCAATTAAAATTAAATCTCTTTGAGAATGAAGATAGTTTTGTTACCTTTTTGTCCCTAGTGCTTGGCATACTATAGGCACTTAATAAAGGCTCCCAGGAGGATAAAGTTGTAGGTACAAGTGCAATTTATCATGTTGTCAGGCTCCATGAAAAACAATTCTTTCTGCTTGTATAATCTCTACCCTTCTTTCAAAGCCCAGACTATATCTGATTTCCAATATGAAACCTTTCTGATCTCCTTGGTGATTAATCCCTCTGAAATGGATAGTATTTGTTCTCTGTTCTATTTATTAGTTAGATAGCCAAGTTCCCAAATATGATAGAATCGAGTGCAGTGTGGCCTAAAATAATCACAGAAGTACATAAATTGTAGATTTAAAAGAAAACATTAAAAGTGATGGGACTTTAGAGATCATCTAGTGCATCAGTTCCCAAAATGTTGCACAATGACCCATAGGAGTCCCCAAAACTCTTTCAAGGAGTCTACAAAGTCAAAATTTTCATATAACTATTTTCAAATAGTTATGAGATAAAATAAATTATAAGACAAAAATAAGACATTATTTTCCTATTAAAATTTCTTCCTCTTTCCAACTATATGTCTGTGTGAAGTGAGAAATTTTACATATACTTCAACCAAAACAACATATCACAATTGATTATGCAGATCTGAGAATCCAGCTGTCTTCTATTATGACAGACATTTGTAAAAAATAGATAAAACAATACCATTCTTCCTACTAATTCTTTATGGTTTTGGAAAACTGAATTATTTTTAATAAAAAAATTATGTGAACTTGTAATGGATTCATTATTGTTATATAAAAACAAATACATAAATGTTTAAAAAGTATCAGTTTTAATTTCTAATGCAGTAAATATTGATAGATATCCAGTAGTGTTTGGGAGTCAACTCATATTGGCTCAACAGAGCTAGCAGTTAAATCTTCAGTGTGAGCATTTGTACTTTGAACATTGGCAAATTTTACAAATAGTGGCTTGATTTATTGTTTTATTGATTACCTAGACTTAAGAAAGTGCAGCTAGGTGGTACAATGGATAGAGGGCTAGGTTTGAAGGCCAGAAGACTCGTTGTTGTGAGTTCAAAAATGGACTCAGACCATATTAACTGTGTGACTTTGGGCAAGTCACTTAGCCCGGTTTGCCTCAGTTTCCTTATCTGTCAAATGAGCCAGAGAAGGAAATGGAAATCCAGTGCAATATCTTTGTCAAAAAATCCCCAAATGAGGTCATAAAGAGTAGGACATGACTGAAAACAGTTGAATAATAATAAAAAAGTGATGGAGAAAATGTTGATAATGCAAATTAAACTTTGAAATGTGATATATATATTTTAAAAAAGGGAGCTGATTGTTAAATGTTTACCAGAACACTCCTGGTTATAACCCACATAAACAAAAGCTCTTTGGGGTAATCAATAATTTTTAAGAGTGTGTAGGGGTGTTGAGACCAAAAAAGTTGAGAACTGTGTTTCTAGTTCTGCCCCCTCCTTTCACATATGAGAAATTCATGACCCAGAGAAGATAAACAACTGGTGATTAATAGAGAGGTCAGTAGGATTGGACTTTAGAATGTAGGAAGGAGAATAGTATATGATGATGATGAAAAGATAGGTCAGGTTCAAGTTGTGAAGGGCTTTAAGACTCACACAGCCCCAGCCCTGGAGTCAGGAGGACTTGAGTTCAAGTCTGACCTCAGACATTTACTAGTTGCATCACCCTGGGCAAATCACTTATCCCTTACTTTCTCTAAAAAGAGAGAGTCAAAAGAAGAATTTACATTTTATCCCAGAGGTAGTAGGGAGCCATTGGAGTTTATTGAGTATGGGAGTGACATAGTCGTGTCTATATTTATGGAAAATAACTTTGGGAGCAGCATAGAAGGTGAATTAGAATATGGAGAGACTTGAGAGAGCGAGACCAACTAGGAAGCTATTACATTCGTCCAAGTGAGAGGGCATGATGTCTTTATCCAAGGTGGTGATTGTGTGAATAGAGAGCAGGGGTCCTATGTGAGAGATGCAGTGGAGATAGAAACTCAAAGATTTGATTGCTGAGCAGATATATGATGTGGATAAGAGTGCATCAAGGATAGAACTGAATTTATAAACCTGGGTGGCAAGCATTGGCTCCCACACCTGAGAGAATTTGTAACCTTTGAAGGAACCCTAGATCTATCGATTAACGCTCAACCATGCCTTTACTATGCTGGTCACCCTTCTGGTCACCTTGAAATGCCAGGATAAAAATGAAACTAAGGGGCTTCCCTTGTAATGGGAGAAACAGCACATATACCGAGAAGCATATGGGGAAATGTATGCAAAACAAATACAAGAGAGTTTTAGGGTTTGGAGGAGATCAGAGGTATCTCAACTTCGAAGGAAGCTAGGGATATTAAGAGACAGATATAAGGGAGATGTGTTCTAGAGGCAGCAGAGAAGGAAAGGTGGTGCAATGTGTAGAGTTCTAAACCTGAAGTCTGGAAGACTTGGGTTCAAACCTGGCCTCAGATAATTACTAACTGTTTGTCCCTGGGAAAGTCTCTTAACTTCTGCCTGCCTCAGTTTACTCAACTGTAAAATGGAATAATAATAGCACCTACTGTCCCCTCTCTCCCACCTTCTGGAGGTTATTGTAAGGATTAATTAAGATAATATTGGTAAAGCACTAAACCCAGAGCCTGGCACATATTAGGAGCTTGGTAAGTCCTTCCTCCTTCCCTCCCTTTTTCCCTCCCTCCCTTCCTTCCTCCTTTCCTCCCTCCCTTAAAATCTTCCTTTCCTTCATTCCTTCCTTCCTCCCTTCCTTCATTGGAGGCATCCTGTGCAAAGGCATGGAGGCAAAAGAGCAATACTGGGTATGAGAAAAAGTAAGTAGACCCATTTCCCTAGACCACAGAGGCTAAGAAGGGGAGCAATACGTAATAGGACTGGAAAAGGAGGTTGCAGTTAGTTTGTAAAGGACTTTAAATGTCCAATGGTGGAGTTTGTGTTTGGAATATTTGGGATGGGGCTGTGGTTCCACTCTCTGTTGCCTTTTTGTTTGTTTGTCTTTTGTTTTTCATGCTGTTTCGCATAAAGCAGATTTCACAAAATAGTTACTGAGCAGTCTTCCTTTTTTGGAGGATGGGAATTCTTCGGCAGCCCTTCTGTTTTCCTGTAACATTCCTAGTAGAAAATTGCTATTGTATCCATGTTTTGCTGTTCATTATGTAATTTCTAATTGCTACTGACAATTGAAACATTATAGAAGTCATGGAAAGCGTGGGGCTTATGCTGGACAGTACTCGTGCACCACTGGAAATATTTGGCCACCAGGCTCACCACAGGAGAGGAGGCTTGTTGGTGCCAAACAGCCTAAGACACATGGAGGCAAACAACCATGCATTAGATTCATTTAAAATCTTCAAGTAATCTTTCTTGGACATCTTATTCTTTTGTTTCCAAAAACTTGGGGACTGGGAAGAGAAAGGGGAAGACAGACAGAGAGAGAGAAAAAGAGAGAGAGAGAGAGAGAGAGAGAGAGAGAGAGAGAGAGAGAGAGAGAGAGAGAGAGAGAGAGAGAGAGAAAATCTAAGCAATTCTGCATAAATCATTTTAAGAGACTTAGGAATGACATAATATGGGGCAAAGTCTGGTATTCTGTCACTCAGCAAAAATGGCACCCAGTCTCCTAGGGCCTGTAGTCTTCCTCTGATTCCATCTCCTGGCTCCTGGCCTTTTCTTAGGACTCTATACCAGAGCCATCCTATCTGTCTGGATGACAACATTCTTTTAGGTTCATTGCCTATGATGATCATGCCTGAAAGCACTTGACAAGCCAGTTGGCCTTCTTGCTTTCAGCCTCTCCTCGTTTTTCAATTTCATTCTTTATTGCCAGAATAATCTTCTTTATGCATAGAATTGATTATATTACTCCGCTGTTCAGCATCCTTATTTAGATCCCTATTACGTATGAAATAAGGTCTTCATTCAGGCATGTAGAATGCTAGACTGGGAGTCAAGGAGACCTGAGAGCAAATCCTGTCTCCAACACTTACTAGCTATGTGATTCTGTACAAGTCTGCCTCAGTTTCATCACCTGTAAAGTGAGAACAGCAATAGTATCTACCTTCCCAGGGTTGTTGTGAAAATGAAACTGAGACAATATATGTGAGATGACTTGTAACCTTAAAATGCTGTATAAATGTTATCTACTCTTAACTTGCCTGGGCACTTAAAGCCCTCTCCAATTTGGCTCCAACCTTTTGGGACTTCCTCTCACACAATTTCCGCCTTTTCACTCTATATTTCATCCATTTTTCACTATTTACTGTTTCTGATACATTTTCCCTTTTTTAAACTCAGTGTATGTTTAAAATAGAACAGTAAGGAACTTATTCCCTGGGGAGTCTCTAAGGCACCTTTGGGACTGGACTCTAAAGGGTGAAGGGGTGCTTACACTTGCTTCAATTAGTTAAATCCCTCCTCTAGTGCCTGAGGATAGATTATTCAAATCTTAGATGTTGGTTTATGTCTAGGGACTGTTTAAAGGAGGGAATGAAAGGGTCCTGAGCGCAAAACAGATACAGGACAAGTATTTATTTCCTACATACAAAAGAAACCATAATGACATTTATATTATGCATTACGATTTATAAAAGGGCAGCTAGGTGGCACAGTGGATAGTGTCAGATTCATCTTCCTGAGTTCAAATTTGGCCTCAGACACTTACTAGTTATATGAATCCAGGCAAGACATTTAATCTTGTTTGCCTCGGTTTCCTCATCTGTAAAATGGGCCAGAGAAGGAAATGGCAAACCGCTTCAGTATTTTTGTCAAAAGGAAAAATCTCAAATGGGGTCATCAAGAGTCAGGCATGACTGAAATGACTAAAGAACAACAAAGTGTGTGTAGTTCTTGGAAACTATTATCTTATTTGATATCAATCTCCCAATAACCTTTGGAGGGTACTATTATCTCCATTTCATAGATAAGGAAACTGCTTAAGGTTAAGTGGCTTGCCATGGGTCACATGTCTAGCAAGAGTCTGCGGCAGGATTTGACTCAGCTCTTTCGGATCCCTGGCTCAGCACCCTGTATCACCAAGCTGCCTAATGAACACAAAAAACTCACTGGGTCCATCGACAGAACAATTTAAAACATGACTCAGTCAATTTGCGAAGTCAAACATTTATTAGACCATAAGGCAATTTGTAAATCTGCTGATCAGGCATTTTATGATTTATCTTGATTCTGCATTGCCCTAATAATTCTTGGGCCATGATTTCTGGCAAAATTGGTCAGCCTTGGGAGCAGTCACTTACTGCTGTTTGTCTTTTCCAAAAATCCTCGAATTCTTGGACCACCAGTTGTCTCTGACCAGTGGAGCTTAGGACCTCTGAGAACTCAGAACCCCAATGCTTGGGATAGATATTCATTCTATCTTTCTATCATTTCTATCATTCTATCTTTCCTAAGATCAAGAAATAACAAATGCAGAAGAAGAAACCCCCAAACTAGGTTCAGGCATGCCTGGGTATTCCAGATTCTCATAGTCTCATGATGGCTGAGCTTGAAATGGTTGACAGTTTGGATCCAGAAGGTCAGGGAGCTCTGAGAGTAGGGGCACTCCCTTTTAAATATCTACTGAGTCATTAGCTCTCCTTGCTCAGTGACCAATGAGGAGACAGCCTCATCATGCCAAGCCTTTGAGCCCTTTCAACACTGAATCACCATATGGCCAGAAGGAGGCAGGGAGTGTATTATCTCCAAAGGACCCAAACAATGAGTCACCATGTCTCTGGAATTCTGGGTGTATACTCCCAGGATGGCCTCCATAAGTCAATTAAGACTGTGCTATGGCATTATTGTACACTTCCCACCCCGCTTGCCACCTTTTATACCTGTCAAAATCTTTGCCCTCCTCTAAGACCTGTCTCAAGTGCTATATCTTCTTTCTCTCACCAGCTGAAAAAGTCCTTTTTTTTACTTGAATATCTCATTGTCATTGTACAGTCGTTCCAGAGTCTTTGCGATCCCACTTTTAGGGTTTTTTTGGGCAAAGATGCTGGAGTAGTTTGCCATTCCTTTCTCCAACTCATTTTATAGACAAGGAAACTGAAGCAAACAGGGTTAACTGATTTGCCCAGGGTCACGCAACTAGGAAGTATCTGATGCCTGATTTGAACTCAGGTCTTCCTGACTCCAGGCTGGGCACTCTATGCCACCTAGATGCCTTGAATCTTTCACACCTCTTTTATTTGTACTTAAATGAATGAATTCATATGTGAATGAATGGAAAAGTACTTCTTAAGTGTTTGTTATATAACAGGCATTGTGATAAGAGCTAGGATACAAATACAAAAAGAAAGGATGTTCCTGCCCTGAAGGACAGTTCTTTCTAACAGGAGAAAACAGCCTGTGTGGGAAAAGTGGTGTCTCATTCTGCAATTGTTAACATACTTTACTCAGTGTTGAAGATCTTTCTATAAACTTTATACCCATATTTATCTACTATAGCTCTCTAACTACATTGCAAAGTCTTTGAAGGCACAGTTTTTTGTTACTCATTTCTGTGTTCCTGGTGGTCAATGGATTCCTGTTTACTACATATTATGTGCCAGACACTGTGAATACAAAGATAAAATTAACTTATTCCTCACCTCAAGAAGCATGTTGCTGTTCTATTGTTTCCATCATGTCAGACTCTTTGTGACCCCATTTGGGGTTTTCTTGGCAAAGATACTGGAGTGGCTCATCATTTCCTTTTCTAGCTCATTTGACAGATGTGGAAACTGAGGCAAACAGGGTTAAATGACTTGCCCAGAGTCACACAGCTAGTTAAGTGTCTGAGGCAAGATTTGAAGACTTCACAAGACTTCACAAAGTCTTCCTGACTCCTGGCCTGGCACTCTATCGTCTGCATCCAAGGATGCATACTTTCTATCAAGAGAAACAGTATGTACTATGAGTAAGTTTATGCAGATTACAAAACAGAGGAACTGTAACCTGTGATTTCATTTGTATAGGGAACTTCCAGATGAGGAAAATTCCTCTACTAATGTCTGTAGGAACCTTGGAGTCTTAGAGAGTTACCCACTGCACCGCAAGCTTTAGTGACTTGCCTGAAGTCATAGAGCCATTTGTAACAGCAAGAAGGCTAGCAAATAATACTGGAGTCTGCACACAGTAGACGTGTTACAAATGTTTGTTGAACTGAGTTGAATTGGCTAATATAGCACCCCATATTCACTGCACCTTAGGGAGGCAGATCAATGAATTTGAATACTTTGATCTTACGTACAGCTTTCCCTCCCATCCCCCTTCGTAGTGGATTGGGCACCTTTTCAGACAGGACATTTTCAGAGCTCAGTGAGGGTTTGGGGAAGTATATGTAAGTCCTTTGACCTCTTCTCTTCTACTAAGCAAAGCTTTGATTCTGTGGAGGAGAAAATGGGATTGAGCAGCTTTGGGGCTTGTAGATGGCTGCAAAAACAGTCCATCCCTACAAGAATCTGTCACCACCTAAATCCCAGACCTGAGCACACACCTCTCTCTCTCTCATTAGACCTCGCTTCTTTCCTGTTAAGCATCATAAAGTATTATTGATGGGAAACATTTGCTTCCTGGTTGTTCTTCCTCTTCGCCCTATTCGCTCTCCCTGCCCTGAGCCCCTCTCTTTCCTCTCTAGCCATCAAATAGACTCCTCTGCTGGTGATGCTTGCATGTGTCAAACCCACATCACTTTGGTTACTGAGCTAATCAAAGCTTTGGAGGAGAGGACTCAGCTATGCCTGAACTGCAAAGTGTTTGCACACAAATTAGAATTTTCATGTTGCGTCTTAGCCAGTCTTATTGGAAAGCATTTCTTATCCACACTGAGAGCCTTGCTGGAAAAACTACAAAAACTACAGCCATGAGCATTGCTGCAAAAATGAAACTCAAGGAGAGAAAGTCACTTTTTCATTTCAATTGACCCACTAAAGTTGCCATGGAGCTTAACCCCCAAATGACTATGTTTCTCTGTCCCCTGGTAGGGGTCCTTAGGGTGAAGGATTGACTTAGAGAATGGTCTATCTTGTCACAATTTTCCTGGGCAGCCTTCTACACAGTAGACATAACAATCAGGATAACCCATGGAGCATTTCAGGGGCATGAATACCACGGTCCCCTTAATTATATTTCTAAGAGTGAGGGCAACCAGTAGAGCACATTTAATTACATAGAAGAGGCACCATAGATAGAGTGTTGGACTTGGGGTCAGGAAGAACTGAATTTGAATCCTTTCTCAGAGACCTACTAGCTGTGTGACCCTGGGCAGGTCACTTAACCTCTGTCAGTCTAAGCTTTCTCATCTGCAAAATGAAAATAATAATGCCTATCTCTCAAGGTTGGGGCATCTAGGTCACTCAGTGGACACAGTGCTGGCCCTGAAGCCAGGGGACCAGGTTCAAATCTTACCTTAGACACTAGTTGGGTGACCCTGGGCAAGTCACTTAACCCCGTTTGCCTCAGTTTCCCCATCTATAAAGTGAGCTGGAAAATGAAATAGTAAGTCACTCCAGTATTTTTGCCAAGAAATACCAAATGGTATCATGAAGAGTCAGACAGGGCTGAAAAATGACTACGCAACTACCCAACAGAAAAAACAAGTGGAAAGTTAGAACTGTTGTTTAGATAGTCGGTTCAGTCAGTGTAGACAGCCAATCTGGATAAATTAGCCTTTAGAACTATTTTTCCTCAACTGTAGGTTTCCCTCTTCTTAAAGATTTCAGGTTGCTGACTCTGAAACTGCCCTCTGTCTCCCTGGTCAGAAAGCCTGAATTTAATGAAAGGTATTTTAATTGTTCTGTAGAACTATCATTAAAAAGACAGCAATGGGACAGTAACATTCGGCATTATAAAGCATTCAGGTGATTTGGGAGAGTGACAAGTGCCAGGTCCCTGTTTCAGAGAGCTTCTGAGATTGGGTCATATACCCCATGTTTGATTTCCCCACAATGTAGGAAGGCATCTCTATCGTAGATAAGGGAGGGAACACTCATCGCTGGCTATCCCCCACGCCTGAAATTGTCTCCTCATCTCTGCTCCTGGCTTCCTTGAGTTCCAGCTAAAATCTAATTTTCTATGAGAAGCCCTTCCTGATCTCCCTTAATGCTAGTGCCGTCCCTTTGTTAATTATCTCCAATTTGTCCTGGGTACAGTTGGTTTGCATAGAGTTGTTTTTGAGTTGTGTCCTCCATTAGCCTGTGAGTTTTTGGAGAGCAGAGCCTGTCTTTTGCCTTTCTTTGTTTCCTCACAGCACCTGGCACAGAAATCCTAAGTGCTGTTGACTTATAGACTGACCTAGGCTCACGAGTATATAGGTGCAATGTTTCAGGGAAATATGTGTGAATGAAACAAGAAATCCTTGGAATATTACTGTGAGGGGGAGAGGGTAGAGCAAGTGTCTGAATTTAGTCTCCAGTGTGAAGCAGGAGGAAAGCACTGGAGTTGAATAGCATGAGGCAGGGTCTGAAAGCCTCAGTAAACGACAAATGGGAGAATTCTAGGAAGATGCTTTTGCTTCCTTGGGCCTTGTGTTCAACTTTCTTAATTTAATTCAATTCATTTTTCAATCATCTACTCTATTCCAGGTCCTGAGGATATAAAGGAAAAGAATGGGATGCCCTCAAAGAGCTTCCATTCTATTTGGAGATTCTAACATGTACACAGGCAGGTTTAAGAAAAATAGAGTGTGAAGGGGGTTGTGCAAAGGAGAGAACTGGGCAAAATGGGCTAGGAGAACTGGAGAAATAGTTTAATTAAATTCAAAAAATGTTTTATTAATTGCTACTGTGTCTAAGGCACTGGGCTAGGCTCTACACACACAAAACATATATGTAGAGCCCCTGCTCTGTTAACCAGCTGTGTATAGTTACAATGGCTCTCTTGGAAGTGGCTAAGGAACTCTTCCTTTTAGTAAGCTAAAAGAGATTGGAAGTTAGGAGCACCTTCTAAAGCTTTATTTGCTTTCCAAATTTGATTATACTGCTGAATTAGCAGCAGGTTGAGAATCAGTATTCCCAAGTGCCCTCATCTGGGCAATAATTCTTTGTTGTAATTCTGACTTTTCAATCCCATATTTACATATTTTGGAAATTCCCAACCAAATAGTGCAGGGTGGATTAAATATTACTCTTCAGAATTCCTCAACGTGGTAGAACCACCTAATGAGCTGCCTCAGAATTGTTCTCTGAATTGATCTGTGTATTTCATTCATTCATTCATTCAACTACTATTTCTTGAAGACCTACTATTTATAGAAGACTCTGCTAGGTACTGAGGAGATGGCGAAAATGAAGGGACAACAAAATAAGCATGCTTGCCCTCCAGGATCTAGTTGGAGAGACAGCAACAACGAAAGGTGAAACGGTTGTATGACAATATAAAGCAGAATATGGTTAAATGCCACATCCATGCACTATTGAAAAGATTAGGGAAGGGAAAATTTAGTGTTAAGGGGTTAGTCAGGGAAGGCTATAGAATTAGAGCTAGATAATGAAAGATAGATAGCATTTGAGCAGTCAAAGGGATGAGGAGATAGAGACTGGCTTGTGATTTCTATAGTCTCATAAAGACAAGTCATGGCCAAGGGACTTTGTTCTACCAATGCAAATGGGTACCTTCTCTTCAACCTATGGTCTTAGAGAGGTGCCAAGAGCACTGAGATGTTTAATGACTTATCCAAGATCACAAACCAGTATGTGTCAGTAATGGGATTTGTACCCAAATTTTCTTGGCTTTGAAAACAATTCTCTATCTATTATACCTTGTTGCCCTGGGGTTAGATTTAGTAATGGGTATGTCACATTCAGGGGATAGTAAAGAGAACTGACTAGAGAGGAGAAAATGGTGGGAGATACATAAGACTGGATAAGTAGTGAAATCAGATTATGAGCATCTTATATGCCAAGTTAAGGAGTTTGGAATTTATCTTACTGGCAATGGGGAACTGCAAGAGTTTTGAATTGGGTAATAGCATGATAAAGATAGCCTTTTAGTATAAGACAATAAATTTTGGGATTGGGCCCAGAATAAGTTTAATGGGTAATAGACTGGAACTATATCCACTAGGATGTTGTTCCATAGTTTCGGCATGAGGTGATGCACTGGATTAGCCTGGCAGTAACAGGAATGGAAAGGAAGGAATGAATGATAGAGACATTTTGAAGGAAAAGGCAACAGACTTGGTGGAAAAAGAAGAAAGATTAAAAGTTGATTCTGAGTTTCTAAGCTAAGTGACTGGGAAAATCATGGTACCACTGACAGAAATAGGCATGTTGGGAAGGGGAGTCTTTTTTTTTTTTTTTTTTTTTGGCAGAGGAAGCTAGTTTGTTTTAGGACATGCATGAATAAATACACAGAACTTCTATCTATTATTGTCACTTGGCTATTCTGAAACTGGTTATTCTAATGGCCCCATTCAATGTCCTTGTTGTTGTGGAACCTTGCCATGGTCAGTCACGCATTCAGTTAGGGAACGAGAGGTTATTCTGGGTCCTTGCATCTACAGAGAGGACTTCAGGGGAACTCAAGGAACCACAAAGGCAATACTGGGAAATTGTGGTGAGATTTCTTGCTTGGTCACTATTTGCTAAGGGGAAAAATAGATTTTCCAAGCAGAAAGCCATGGTGGAAAACTCTGATGTTGTCTTCCCTTTTGGATCAGAGACTATGTCTTCTCTATGTTCCATAAACTCCTGCCCCACAGGTACTCCAGGTGCATCTGAGTCAGAAGTGAATAGTATTTCTTTGTGTGTGTGTGTGTGTGTGTGTGTGTGTGTATGTGTGGCAGGGGAAAGGGGTCATATGATTTGTATGATTTCTGTGTCTTTGGATAGAACACTGGGTTCAATTTTGTCTTCTGGGACAGGTGACGTGTTGAAGATATGGCAACTCTTTTCGAGTAGCAACAGCAGGTAGGGGTACAAATGGATATTTTTGAAGATTTATTAATATTTATCTGAAGATACCCCTCCCTTACTCAAAAATCTTCAGTGACTCCCCATTACTTCTAAGATAAAATACAGATTCGTCAGCTTAGCATTTATAACTCTTTCCTACCTAGTTTCACAACCACCTTTCTAGTCTTAAATTATATTTCTTCCTGTCATTACTCTCCATTCCAGCCAAACTGGCATACTAACTGTTTCTTGTACATAACATTTCATTTCCCACTTCCGTATATTTATACAGGAGATCCTCTATTTCAGAAATGCATCGCTTCCTAGCTCCACCATGAAGCTATCTTACTTCAAAGCATAGGTCAGGTGCCATCTCCTATAGCAGGCACCTCCCACCCCATTCTCCGTTCCTTTAGAATTACTTTACATATGTTTTGTTCAATTAATGATATGCATGTTGTCTCCCCACTACAGAATTCAAGCTTATTAATGACAGGGACTGTTTTGCCTTGTCTTTGTATCTCCAGCAATGAATGTCAGTGCCTTGTGCATAATAGAAAATAAGAAAAAATTTTAAAATTCTTGTTGAATTAAGTCAAATATATCAAATGGGATAATGAGTGTAAAATGATTTGTGGACTTTAAAGAATTACATATTGCCATTACACCCACCACCACTGCCATCACCACCATCATCATCATCTTTATTTGTCATTGCTGCTGTTGTCCCTTCATTCTCCAAGAGGACCGAAATGACATCATTGTGTTGGGGTCACAGTACAGTGTATCCAACCATGGCTGATCAGACCAATATGAGCTTTGAAGGCTCTACCATAGGTAGAGTACACATAGTCCATATGAACATCTGGAACAGAGGTGCCTCTAAATTTGCTCATCTCACATTTATTTTGAGCTACTGTAATTTTATTTTGCTAACAGAGCACAGCAGGCATATCATGCTGGGCAGTCCTTGTATCAGTGTCTCCCATATTTCATAATATTCCAGAATCTTTCAGAGTGACCTTGAGGGTGTCCTTGTATCACTTATTCTGACCTCCATGTGAGCACTTGCCTTGTGTGAGTTCTCCATAAAAAGTCTTTTAGGCAAACATATGTTTGGCATTTGAACAATGTGGCCAGCTCATTGGAGTAAATGCTACTGCAACTATTACCACCACCCACCAAAAAGACCTGAGTTCACTAGTTGTGTGACTTTGGCCAAGTCACTTAATATCTTTGAGCTCCAGTTTTTTCATCTACTAACATATAAATCACAGAATTATTGTGAGGGTCAGAAAAGATAAAGTATGTGAACTGCTTTGTACTCATTAAAGTCATGTATCAATGCTACTTATTGCTGCTGTCATCAGTGACTATATTCTTGACATCTTTCAGTTTCATGAAATATCAGGAAGAGGTGCTGCTGAAATTTTGAATGTGAAGTGCATCTTATTCAGTTAGGATATAAGCAAAGTAAATATGTATTTTAATGAACCCTTTTCTAGATGAGGCAGCTGGGGGCATTGTAGATAGAATACTGGTCATGGAGTCACAGAGATGAATTCATTCAATTCCTGCCCTAGATACTTACCAGTTGTGTACCCCAGGAAAGTCATCTAACCTTTGCTGGTTTCCTCATCTATAATAATAATAGCAATTATCTCTCAGTGTTATTTTATTGTGAGCATAAAATGAGATAATATCTATAAAGTGCTTTGCAAACCTGAAAATACTATATAAATGCTAGTTATGATGAGATGATACCCAAGCACATAATTAGAAGTAGGGGAAGGAAGGAGATTCAGTTTGAGTGGAACAGAGAGGACAAAAGATAGGCAGCTCCAGCATGATGCCGAATATAGAATTCAGAGAAAAAAATGAAGACACTTGTGCATAACTTAATCGTTTTTACGCTAGCTGCCAACAAGGCGAATTCAAAGTCTTTTTGAATGGCTAACGATGCTTATTGCTATGACTGCAGCTGTCTATTCTTATATTTTTATGGAGGTTATCTATTCTTATGTCTGTAAGAGATACAAAACCACATCTCAGAATCTCTTTTTTCTTAAAAAAACTATAAAAACATGATTAATAGAACATTTTCAAAATTCACTGTCCTAACCAATTCTATTAAAAGAAATTTTAAAACACTTTCTTCTTTTCTCTTTCCAAGTTTTAAGGGGTGCTACAAATATGGAAGTCTTCTGTCAGAATTCCCTTAGATTGACAGAATAGCTTTCTGATTGTTATATAAAAAGACAGTGGGACTTTATTTAAAAAACCCAATACTGTTTTATCCCTCTTGCAGCTGAAAAATATGCTTGTGTTGGGTGCATTTACAAAAATGGAGGTAATATACTTTATCTATGACCATTCCTCCCATTCCAAAAATTACAGGAAATGATTAGAGTGCTTTGGTAGGTTCTTTCTCTAGCAAATTGGTTGGTAAACCTCTTTGCTGCTGGTGCCCTGCTTCCTAAGGCTCCAACCTTTCTCTTTCAGCATTTTCCCCTCTAGGTTCTCCAAGTCCACCCTTCGGCAGCCTTCGGTTCCTTCATGGTAAATGGAAATGACAGCATAATAGAGCTGGTGATGGTCAGGTTTCAAAAGACAATAACAGCACGTTGATGAGAAACAATCACCAGAACATGAGCGCTTGTAAGAAGCCAGAGATAAAAGAGTCTCGTTTTCTTGGCAGGCCACGTAGATGTTCTGCAATGACGGATGATATGTCTGTTATCTTGACACCATACTCTCCCATGCTGAAACTGTTTATGAGAAACAAACATCATATGAAAAACAGATTGCCAGACACTAAGTAAATCACTATAAAGAGTAACGAGTCATTCATCGCCAGCCCTGCCCGCATTGTCATTGTTATGATGTAACACATTCCTCACCACTGATATTGTCTCCAAATTTGGGCACAAAAGCCTCCTCTTGATCAGTTGGCTGTGGGCCCCAGCCTTACAATACACCACACACACTCGTACAAGCGCACGCACGCACCCAAACCTGAGTTGACTACAAAGGAAAAAGCCTAGAAGAACGGAATATTAAAAAGGTGTGCGGCGATTATACAAACTGTAAATTTCATCCCCCTGCCCAGGCCAATAAACTGCTGTAAGCCTCTGAGCTCTGCTAGTAGTGATTAATAAACATTTGGTGTGTTAAACATATGGAAAAATCATCCCATCTGGACCATTTAAAACTAGGACATCGACTTTATCTTTGTTTATTTCATCCTTAGCTAAAAGGCTTATTATGAATTGCAATAATCCAAGAAGTCAACCATGGAAGACAGACAAACTCTTTAGATAAAACCCAAAAAGCCAGTTTTGTAACCGAGGACCAGATGTATTTTTGGGTTTAGCCCTTGTACATATTTAGCCGAGCTTTTCAAGTGGTGAAGATTTGCATGTTTGTTTTGCAATACTAATGAATATGTTTTTGATTTACATTTTAGAAAATGGAAACTTTTATCTTCTTGGGGCTTTGTAACTTAATGACTTCCAGAAGATGGTGTGGTGTCCTCTTTTAACCCTTCACCATGGAAAACGTATCACTTTTCGAGGCGCAAAGCTCTATCTTGCTTCAGTGCTGGGCACTGAACAAAACCCAGCAGATATGTGATTGTCTTTTGTTTGTAGCTGGAATGGCAAAGGCTATGGAGCTTTTGACTTTCCATCGAGTGAAAACATATGTAAAGGGCAAATTTTCCTTAAAACTGCCTCTAAAGTGATTCTTGGGCTGAAAGAAAAGACTACCCAGATGATATTTATATTAGATAAATAAGGGCAGCTTTTTGAAAAAACTCTGCTTTGAGAGGTAGTATCTTAGGGATTGATTCAATTTCCCCTGAGATAAAGACTGTTTTGATAGGATGAAGAAAGAAAAAAATATTATTGATTTTTTTAAAACTTCTCTTAAAGTGAATGCAGACTTTGATTCTTAACATCCTTCTTCGGATTTCTTTTGGAGACATTGTGTGGAAAAATAATTAATGAATAAAACATAATTTCTCAAAGGCTTCCCTGACTTGTAATTTGCTTTGCATGGGAGCCTTATCAGAAATGGAAAATTTGTCCATGTGGAACAGCAGAGCATTTTACAAGACGAGATAACTACAGCTTTGAACTTTGGTTGCCTGACAAATCCATCCTCAAAGACAGCGTTTCTTCCCAAGTTTTCTGATTGTCCCAGTAAAACATGAGAATGAAATTGCTCTTAAAAGCCCATATTCTCCTCTCAGTTGGGGCCATACAATCTCCTAAATACTTCACTTTCTGGGGCAAACAAGCAAAGGTGGAATACCCCACTGAGCGTGAAATAGGGATGTTTTGCATTAGTTGTACAGAGACTGGCTGTAGGGAGGTTGGAAATGCTCTAGCAAGGCCCCATGGTTATGTGATAAGGAATCCAATGACATTTTCATTACATAATCTCTAAGAGGTTTAAGACCAAGAGTTTTTAAGCCCTGTGCTTCATGTGGAAAATCTCCTTGCCCTTTGAGAATATTTTGCCCACCCAGGTTCACTGTCAATAAATAATTATAACTTTCCAGCACATTTTTATAGCACAGTATTAAATTCTGGTACATATGACTAGTTACATGTTTAACAGGTGTTTTTCTAACAGTTTTTTTTTCATATCAGAAAGAATTTCTCATTTCCCTTAAGAAAAAAAAGAAAATTCTAAACTTTAGGGCTTCTAGAAACTTCTAAACTTTAAGATTTAAAGTCAATGTATTAGAACAATAGCGCTGTAGAATTGGAAGGGACTAGATTGTTAACACTATAACTAGGAGAATCAAAAGAAACTGTAAGAGGTGGGGAGTAGCAAAGTCATTCTAGCTTGTGGAGAAAGCCAATACATCCTCCATACTGTTGTCAAATTAATATTTTTAACATGCAGGTCTGACCATGTCATTCTTTGATCAATATAATCTGTGACTCTGTGCTTCTTTTAGAATCAAATACAAATCCCTAGATTTGGCATTTAAAGTCCTTCACAATCTGACCCTAACTTACCTTTCCAAGCTTATTATACATTATTAATTATCATTATTATCACTGACATTTTTGGGACACTATTCTCTTCCAGTTTTCCTCCTACCTCTCTGACTATTCCTTCTCTCTCTCCTTTGCTGGATTCCCCCATTCAGATGACATCCTCCCTCACGATTCTGTCCTAAGTCCTGTTCTCTTCTTCCTCTATGATACTTCACTTGGTAATCTTATCAGCTCCTGTGGATTTAATTACCATCTCTAGGCAGATGATTCTTATATTAACCTACTAAAACCTCTCTGCTGACCTCCAATCTCACATCTCCAACTGCCTTTCAGACATCTTGAAATAAATATAGTAGACATTTTAAATTAAACATATCTAAAAAAGAATTATCTTTCTCCCAAATCCTTCCTGCTTTTTTCCCCCGTTCCCCATTACTATAGAAGATAACACCATCCTCTCAGTCCCTCAGGCTCACAATTTTGGTGTCATCCTTGACTCTTTGCTATCTCCCACCCTTTCACATTCAATCTATTGCCAAGGTCTATAAATTTCACCTTTGCAACATCTCTCTAATGTGCCCTCTTCTCTTCTCTGATACTGCCACCGATCTGTTTCTGTTGTGATGGGGAATGGGAGCCACGTTGATGCTGAGAGAGAGGAAGAACAGAATTCAGAGGTTTCATCAGGAGAAGCTCATGACAGCTTGTTGTAATTCTTTAATTTCTGTCTTATTAATAATTTTTACCTATCACAATGACTATTCCCAGCCTTCTCCTCTTTCCTACACATGTGGGAGTCACCTTGTCTGAGAGGCACTTTCATTCAAGGCACCTCTTGTTTTTACCAAATAAAATGCATTTTCAGCAACAGCAATGTTAATAATAAGAGAGTAAGATTGTTTATCTCTCTACCTCTCAGTCATTTATAACTATAAAAATATAATTTATTGTAGAGAACTACAGTGAAAGTCTGACCATTCCTTCCCCAGATTTTTACTGAGGATACTCACAATGCATTCATAGATCATATTTATAAAAAACATAGAGAAGTGAGAAAGCAAGTCCATGCTTGGTTGCTGATAATACCTTCTGGAATGTCTGTTTTTGGTAGACATACCATCCATGATCTTTTCCATTCTTCTAGAAATGTCCTCTTTGAGATAACTTGATAATTGGTCTTCTGTATATTTGGGTTAGTTTTGGCCACTCTTTCCTGACTTCATCTTCTAGATGACCATCACTACTTCCTCATATAGTACATCAGGTATGAAGTCAGAGAATCCAAATGCAGTTGTCCCTAAACACTCTGTCTCCCAGCAACATAGCTCTTAGAGTTCAATGGGACTTTTGAAGTTGATTAGTCAAAACCCTTTTGTTTTATAGATGATGAAACTGTGGCCAAGAAAGATGAAATATCTTGATCAAGGTCTCCTAGATGATAAGTAGCAGACCTCAGATTCAAACCTAGGTCCTCTGACTTCTAATATGGAGTTTTTAGCTCTACAACCATCATGCTTCTCAAACATGCTGCTTTCTCCCTCCTTTGTCTTATTTTTTGCATGCTTTTAATACTTTAAATTGGACTTGTATTTGCCTAGCAAGGGGAGCAATAGCTTGCTGGCTGGCATGGGTATGATTCCTTTCATCTTCCTCCTTCTGGTGACCTTTGTATCATTTAAACTTCTCTAAGGAAATGGTGACAGCTCAAATCAATGTCTTTACTTCCATCCATCTCCCATTCCTGAAACCCTCCCCACTCCATCCCCCAACCATGGTGATAGTTTGTTTTAGTAGGAGTTAGCAGAGTTGCACACAGTATCTCACCTGCATCAATCCATCGACAACCATTTACTAAATACGCACTATGTGCCAATCACTGTGCCTTTCATTTAACTTAGTCTTTATTTGACTGTGGTTCTCACAAGTCAATTATCTGACTATACATAGACACTTGACTACAATGGCTTTCACATTGATACCAATAATTTTCCATCTTATTTTCCATCTATTTAAGAGATAGTTGATTTTATTTTCTTATGATATCTTCTAGTCAACTAGTAGTTATTAAGTACCTACTATCCTCCAGGCATAGGGATACACAAAAGGGCAAAAGCCAGTTCCTTCTCTCATGGAATAGCAAGGAGACCCTTCATAACCCAGCCTTCTTATATCATTCTGGTCTTCTTAGATGTTATTCCCTCCTACATAATCTGTGATCCAATGACACTGATTTCTTTGTTGTCCCTTATAAAACACTCTCCATCTTTTAACTCTGGGCATTTTCACGTTGGAGCTCTACTTGAAACTACTTTCTATCTCCTCTCTGTCTCCTGGCTTCCTTGAAGTCTGAAATAAGCTCCCACCTTCCATAGGAAGCCTTTCCCCGGCCTCTTTCATCTTAGTGCCTTTTGTCTGCCATTATTTTCAACTCCCTCATTTTACAGGGGAAGAAAATGAGGCTCAGGGAAGTTAAATGATTTGTCCCAAGGTAACTCAGGTAACAGAGTTGGGGTTTAAGTCCAGATCCTTTGGCTCTTCGCTTAGTGGTCTTCCTTCTCTTCTCTCCCTCTTTTCTTTTTCCCCTCCCATGTTTTATTAACACTTGAAACTCCTGTTTTTACCTCTCTGAGGAGGATCTTTGAACTACTTGATGGCCAGTTCTTCATGTTTTCTGGTATTATTTGTAGTAAGAAAGTCAGTATGGATGTGGTTCAGTTCCTCTAGGATCATGTCAGCTTTTTTGATTGTGGGACTAAGATTGCATGCCAAGAATACCAATGTTTAGATTAATGTTTGAACATAGCTGGTGTTTGATAAATGTTTGTCTAAATGAATTAAATTGGATTGGCAGTTGTAGATACTCCTTTTCATCAGCCAAGGTTCAATAGATCAAGGGGGAGAGCTCGGGTCAACAGATTGTTTCAGATGATGAAGGCTGCTTTTACACAATGGCCAAAAATATTTGGAAAGGTAAAGAATGGTCATTTAGACATCCAAATAACTCTGATTGATGCTACTGTTTATTTTCCCACTCAAATTGGAGGGTTTCAATGAGTAATAATAGCTGACATTTGTATAGCTGTTTATGATTACAAAGAACTTTATACATCTTATGTCATCAGGTCCTCACAGCAACAGTGAGAGAGATTGCAAATATTATCCCCATTATTCAGATTTAATAACTTATATCTGTCTCAGAGAGATTAAATGACTTGTCTGAGATCTCACAGTCGGTAAGGAGCAGAGCTAGGGTGTGAACCACAGTCTTTTGATTCTAAATCCAGTGTTCTTTCTGGATCACAATTGTTTATCACAATTACTTATAATTTAAAAAAAAAGCTAGAGTGTCAGGCTTGATCAGGAAGACTCTTCTTCATGAGTTCAAACCTGGCCTTAGATATTTCCTAGCTGTGTGACCCTTGGCAAGTCACTTCATTCTGGTGCCTCAGTTTTCTCATCTGTAAAATGAGTTAGAAAAGAAAATGGCAAACTATTTCAGTATCTTTGCCAAGAAAACCCCGGTAGGGTTCATGAAGAATTGGACATGACTGAAAACAACAGAACTGAAAAAAAAAAAAGCAACACAACCTAATGTTTCCATAGAACTTTAAGGTGTGTAAAATACTTTACATTTATTCTCTCACTTGATTCTCCCAATAACCCTGTGGGGTGGGTGCTATTATTATTTCCATTTTTACAGATGAGGAAACTGAGACTGGGAGGTTTACTGACTTACCCAAGATCATATAACTAGTAAGTATTTGAGGCAGAATTCCAATATAGGTCTTCCTGGCTCTAAGTCTGGTACTGTAACCATTGTGCCACCTGGCTGTCTGGGTAAATGGACATGTTCACTTTTCTTGAATGCTGTTCTGTCTACTTTCTGATCCCTTCTATGGAGCTGATTGACACAAACACTGAACTTGTTCCCAGGGCAATTCTGACAACTTGCTCATAATAGACAGTAAATAAGATTAGATGAATAAGTTGACCTCATGGGAAAACTGACTCTGGCAGATTTTCTCTGGAGATTGACCTCATCAAGTTGCTGTGGAAATCAGAGCTAGTTGAACCATTTTTTAGATATGAGTGGCAAGATAACATTCCATAGAGTGCCTCAGGATATTGTTTTATTTATTTATTTATTTTTTGTCAAATCATGCTCCAGTGTTGTTGGGACCCTAGTAAAGTGTTTCACTTAGAGGAGGTTCTCAGTGAGTAATTGCTAAATGAATAGCTAAATCCATAAAATTTGCCATTTGGCTCTCCAAGTATATTCATCCATCCATCCATCCATCCATCCATCCATCCATACCATTCTTTCCTCCAACATAGAATAATAAAATAAAAGGGACTTTACAGAACCAAATTCTCAATTGTACTGAGGGGGAAGGGAACAAGACTTTATTATAATATATTATTATTATATATACACTTACTATGTGCCAGATTCTGTGTTAAGTATTTTACAAACATTATCTCATTAGAGATAACCTTGAGATAAAAATGAGGCCTGGAGAAATTAGCTAGCTTGCTTCGATTTATAGCCACTCTACAACCTTGTTCCTGTGACTCCCAGTTCAGGGTACCTTTTGGCATTGCATTGTAAAAGATACACACAATTCACAGGCTTATGTTTTCAAACAATTTGTGATTCCTTTGTCCTTTGAAGGAGATCATAAACCCTCTCTGTTTTTGTAGATGGTTTTTTATCAATTTCTGTGACTCCTTTCCTGCCTTGTGTACCTCTCCAAAGAAACAAAAGAGAAAAAAAAAACAGAAAGAAAGAAAGAAAGAAAGGAAAGAAGGAAGGATGATGGAAAAAAGAAGTTAGTATTCTGAGGAAGATCCCAACTTAGCTACACTTTTCCTTGGGTTATAGTCAGTTACCAGGCCGTACTTGGAGCCTTTGAAGTTTGGTGGAATCCGCCAGAGGCTGTATTCTCCTGGCATTATCTTTGAGAGAAACTCAAGTTATCTCCACACCATGATGAACTGATGCAATAAGATTTTCGTCAAGGAAATAGATTTCAATTGTTGAAATGAAAAATTAAAAGAAACAACAAATCCAGTATTTTTTTTATCACTCTGTTGGGTATTATCAGTGTTATCACTTCCCATAGGGTCAGAGCACAGTTCAAGATGCCAGAAATTGTGACATTTAGATTCAGCCATTCTCTCTCCTTGAGTTCATTTATTTGCTTAGTGGTTTATTGAAAACTCCTATTTAAGAATATTGAAACATCCAGTTTGGTTTGCTATCAGCATGCTATAGTGAAAAGATTTCAGGCTACGGAGTTAAGAGTATCTGGATTCATTTGCTTGAACATTTACTCTCTGTGGGACCTCAGATAAATCACTTTTTCTCCTTGGTCTTCAAGATCTTTTTGCTCTGAGTGGTTACATTGACTTCTGAAATAAAATTTGTTGGAAATGTAGGCATTGTCACTTCCAAGAGAACCCTTGCAGTGCTGGGCATCCACCAAGAGAGGGAAAGGGATCAGAAACACGACAAAGTATTTCTGGGTCTTTACTAATATTAGAATTCTGGCATAATTTTGTTTGGAGCCCTAGAAATCAAGCTTACTCCCTAAGTCAGGAAGAGTCAATTCATTGCTAGAGGGCACACTGTTGAGAACCGAATGCTACAGGTCAGGTAATGTGAATTACATGTGTGTAGAATACTTCTGCCTATCCATCACTTCTCTAGTTGAAATCCTACAATATCCTGGAGTAGTAGTTTTACCTAAGTCCTTGGTCCGGAGGTTCAGTTAGGATGTTTCATGAGAGGGAGGCAGGCAGGCAGGAAGGATCATTGGCTAAAAGATCCCTGCTATTAAGAGTTTATTTGGTCAGGAACAAGATTCAATTTTGTGAAAGCTTTACTGTAAATTTCTCTGTCCCATTTACCAAATTCTGTGTCAGATGTCTTTTATGCAGGAGTGAATTGCTAGCACACCTGTATATTTTTAATAGTTATAGTCAAACCTCTATGCCAGCTGGAAAAAAGGGTCACATTTCATAGCAATGTAATTAGAAAGCTTTATTTCATAGGAATAAATAGGTAGTGGAGAGCTTGGAAAAGGTTTGGAGACACCCCTAAGTACCTTTGAAAACTATTTCACCAACTGAAGTGAAATTTCTGACTTTTTTTAGAGCTCATTTTTATTATAGCTTTCCCCTTGTTTTAGATTCTTAAAGTCCCTGGAAGGACCTTAGATAGCCTCTTGACCTGAAAGAGGTAAAGGGACTTACCTATATGTGATCTAAAAACTACTTTTTTTTTAAAAAATCAGTGTAAGTTTTCAAATATTCACCCCCAATATGTATTTGTTGTAATTCAATCATTTCAGTTGTGTTTGACTCTCCATGACCTCATTTGGGGTTTTCTTGGCAAAGATACTTTACTATTTCCTTCACTATTTCATTTTACAGATGAGAAAACTCAGACAAACAGGGTTAGCGATTTTCCTGGAGTCACACACAGCTAGTGAGTATCAGAGGTTGGACTTGAACTCATGAAGATGAGGCTTTCTGATTCCAAGCCCAGTGTTTTATCCACTGTATCACCTAACTGTCCCAATATGTGTATATATTTACTTATGTATAAATTAGGTGCATCGATCAACCAACGAAGAAATATTTACTATAACCCATGTGTCAAATACTTTGCTATATGCTGAGGATCCAAATGTAAAGAATGAAATATATATTCTGTCACAAGAGACAATGTGTGCATCTGTATGTATATGTACATACATACACATCTGGACATACATACATATATAAATACATATACCTATACAGAATAAGTAGAAACATAATGAATATTAAAAAAATACAAAACTGTTAAATGCAAGTTAGGGAAGGAGAGTACTAGCAGTTGGGGAAATCAAGAAAAATTTCACATAGAAGACGATGCCTCAGCTACATCTTGTAGGAAGAGCATTGTATGAGACAGAGGTAAGGAAGGAGTATATTCCAGGCATGGGGGATGACTTGTGCAAAGGCATGAAAATGGGGGATGAAATACCAGATGTGAAAAACTAGACAGGAGGCCAAGTTAGCAGGATCACAGAGTGAGAGGGGGACTAATGTTAATGAGACTGGAAAGATAAGCGAAAGCTGGGTTGTAAGGGGATTTCAAAGCTAAGCAGAATTTATAAGAGCCGATTGGGAGCAATTAGAGCAATTGGCAATCAATTGGAGCTGATGGTGTAAGGGAGTGACATGGTCAGATTTGTGCTTAAGGAAAATGGCTGATACATCTCTGGATGGTAGACTAGAATGGGATAGGACTTGGGGCAGGGAAATCATTTAGGAGATGTGATAATGTTCAGCTTAAGATTGTCACTCTGTGACAATAGAGAAGGAATTATATGCAAGATGTTGTGAAGGCATAAATGGTAAGATTTGGTATGTACAGTAAGGAGAATGAGGAGTTAAGGATAATGCTAAGACTATGAACCTGTTATGACACCTCAGGGAAGTTTAAATGAAGCATGGACTTGGGGTGAAAGATAATGAGTTACCTTTTGGACATGTTGAGTGTGAGCTGATTCTGGGACATCTAGCTGTAAGTGTCCAATAAACAGCTGGTGATATAAGATTGTAACTCAGAGAAGAATCTTGGGACTAGATGTATAGACCTGTGAATCATCTATATAAATAAATATGATAAACCCATAAGAGTTGATCAGGTCATTGGAAAAGACTGCACAGGCAAGAAGACCTGTAACGGTCTTCAGAAATTGCCACGGATAGGTGTTGGGATATGGATGATGAGTTGGTAAAGAGACTGCAAAGGGGGTCGTCAGAGTGTGTGGAAGACCACAGGGAGGGAATAGTGCTGGGGAAATCCAGAGAGGAGAAAAGCCCCAAGTCTCAATCTGAAGACAACCATGTTCTAGAGGAATAAGGTACTTATCAGAATTAGACTACTTGGCAATCAAGCTCCTATATATAAGTAACTACTGTAATCATAAAGCTTATATTGCAATCATTAAAGCGGGTCTTAGCTTTCATGCTTCCTCGAGATCTGACAGAAAAGTCTATCTTCTCTGGCAAATTTTATAAAAACTTTTCTGACAGGTCAAGTTTTTTTTTGCCAAGGAAAAAAAAACCCTACTTCTCCATCAGATTCAGCCTATTTCTTACCAAAACATGCTATTTGTGCTTTTCAGACAGAATATTATTTTCATTTAAAAAAAATACTCCCTCTACCACCATTTCCCCCCTTACTCATACTTCTTATAATCCATAACTTCCTTTGAGGTCTGACTTTGATGTCACTTCTCACGGGAAGTCTTTTTGATTCTCCAAGTTGTTAATAGCTTTTGTACTTACAAATTACATGGTACATACTTATTTGCACATTCTACATGCATGTACTACATGTACTACAGAATGTCAGTGTGTCAAAAGGAGGGATTGATAACCATTATCTTTGCAACCACAACTCTTCATATAGTACCTTGCACATAGTATTGAACTGAAAGATTACTTTCATAAGGTTTAAGTTGTAGAAATCCACTTGTTTATAAGGATTTAGAAATTAATTTGCTTTTAAGGATCTATTTCAGATCTGAAAGAACAAGAATTCATGCTATTTGAAAAAGAAGTCCAATTTCTATTGTAGTAAAGAAGAGAACTTTCCTATTGCTTTGCTTTGATGTCCATCATGTTATAGATAGGTTTCTATATTTTGAAGGTAATATCAGCTGAGAAGCACAAACTTAGCAGATTCTACCAAGCTTGAAAGGCTTCAAGTCTAGGCCTGTGGGCCCATATCAGCATAGATAACTTATCACCATGTGGTTCAACAAAGGATGGCTTTGTTTTCTTCCATTTAAGCAGCTCATAAAGAACCACCTGCTAAGGGAAAAAGAGGTTTTGATCTTTACCTATGCTAATGAAATTATAGACCCCTAAAGCACTGAAATCTATATAAAAAAGGAAAAAATAAAGACTAAATTTTGCTAAAACAGTTTTTCTTGAGGTCTTTGGTTTTTATATCACCTACATTTCCCAATATGTTCTTCCCTCTTCTCATTCCCTGAGAGCCATTCCTTACAAAAAAAAGAATTTACGAAATCAGCGGAATCCATCAACATATTGAAAAAGTCTGATGTTATCTGCAATCTTCCCTGCTCATAGTCCCTTTCCTCTGGAAATAAGTGGGGTAGGAGATTGATTGCCTGTGATGGAGGAAGAAGTGTCTCCTCATGTGTCTTTTTTGGAGGCCAATCTTGGTCATTATAAATCTCTTATTGACAAAATTTTATTTGTAAGAAAAGGAATAGTAGGCTATGGGTGTGAAAGCGTATGGCATGAAAGGCCCCCAAGCAGGGCCAATATGTTGATCTGCTTTACATAACTGCACTTCTTTGTTATAATGGAGAGTTTTAGGTGGGTGGAATCATTGAGAATTAATGTGATGTTAGGAAAAAAGAGAAGAAACTGAACATCAAAAATTTTAAGTCAAATCATCTTCTCATCTACTGTCCTAACTCATCAAGTTCTCTATCCAAATCCCCCAGGTATTCTCTGGGTGATACTACACTACAGTACTTTGGGCTGGAGCTCCTCAGGCAAGATAGCTAATAATTGCCCCAGCACTAGCAACTTCAAGATCTACCCCTCGTGGATATCTGGTCTCTGATGATAATGGCATGGTTTCTGGAAGTAGCTGAAGGTCTCACAGGACCCTGCAGTCTCTCAGTGGTAGAACTGTCTGAAAATAATTCTTATGTGGGAGAATACCTCAACATTTGAATTCTTGCCTCCATGCCTGGTCCTTATCTACTTTTTCTTTTCTTTTCATTTTAATCTTCTTTTTTAGATTATCAAGCATTCTTTTGTTTTTCTCCCTTTTACCTCTCTGCACTAATAAAAAAAAGAAATATAGAATCCCCTGTATTATGTAAGCACAGTTAAGTAGAACATATGCATGGGATCATATCTAAAAATAAATTTCTAATTTTGCATCAGTCCCTTGTTTCTCTGCCATGAGGTGGGCAGCGTTCTTCTTCATTAATTTTCTGGAATTATGATTGATCATTTAGTTGATTAGACTTCTTTTGTCTCTCAGAATTGTTCATTTAAAAATAATATTGATATTATAATACAAATTGGTTTGACTTACCGCACTCTGGATTAATTCATGCAAGTTTTTCCATTTCCCTTTGTATCCATCTTTCCCTTCTTTTCTTTCAGCACAATAGTAGATCATTACATTCACAGACCATAGTTTGTTCAGCCAATCCTTGATTTATAGGCAATCCCAAAATTTCCAGATTTAGCATCACAAAAGGAGTTGTTATAAATATTTTTATTCATTTGGGGCCTTTTCCTCTTTTTTTGATCTCTTTGTGGCATAAGTCTAGCAATGGCACAGCTAGGTCATGGACAAACAGTGTTTTTATTTATGTATCTTTTTGGACATAAATCCAAATTGCTTTCTAGAATGACCTGACCCATCCACAGCTCTACCAACAGTGCATCAATGTGCTTGTTTTCCCATAGCTCCTCCAACATTCATCATTTTCTTTCTCGGTCATCTTTGCCAATCTAATGGATATGAGCTGGAACCACAGAACTGCTTAATTTGCACTTTTCTAATCTTTATTGATTTGGAACATTTTTTCATATGATTATTCATAGCCTGAGTTTCTTCCCTTGAGAACTGCCTGTTCTTATCCTTAGACCATCTATCAATTGGGAAATGGCTCTTCTTCATATAATTTGGATCAATTCCTTACATATCATGGAAATATGACCTTTATCAAGAAAACTTGCTACAAAGATTTTTCCCTAGTTTATTGTCTCCTTGCTGATCTAAGCTGTATTGAACTTGTATTTGCAAAACCTTTTTTCAAGATCTACAAGTGAAGGCATAAAATGAATGATTTTACCATTACCTTTAAAATTATCTTTTTTTTCCTCTGTGATATAAGGACCCAAATGTATAAATTTATTGGATGCTGAAGCTGTCCTGGGCTTGGATGACTCAGGGGAAATCTCTTTGTAGAAAATCTCTAAGTCTAGGGGAAATTTCCCTTGAGAGTTTTCTCTTTTTTTTCTTTTCAGGCAAAACTCAAAAGCAGTAGCAACACGGCCATTCGTGTCAGATCTAGTCCTGTAGAATGAGATGGTTATTATAATTTAAAAATAAAATTTTCCTGATATTATCTGTTTTTATGTATCACTTACATTCCCTACTACATCTGACCCCCTCCCTCTCCTAAAGAACCATCCCTTAATAGTAAGTGTAATGGGAAAACTGTTTGCATGTATGTCAGACTGCATTAATAAGGGATTAAAAAAAGAGGAAGAAAATAAAAGTTCAGCAAACCTAAACAATTTATCAAAAAAAAGTTCTATATTATAACCATGTTTCATGCCCATTGTCTCTTACCTATCCAAAGAAGCAGAGGGAGAGAGAGAAGCAGAAGGAGTGTCATCTCATATCTCTCCCTTTGATCTTGCTTAGTCATTTTAATTTCCCAGTGAGATTTGTCTTAAAACTAAACCAAAGCAAATCTATGACTTTTGAAATAGGAGGTGCTCCAAATAGTCCAGTGGGTCATTGTGTTAGTGATATTCCCTCTGATAACTGCCTTACAGCCCACCCATACCTGCCCATCTTATTTGACTCATAGGAGTCATAGGAACAGCATGTGGAATAAATCAATGAATTATTAGCAGCTTAGAGTGATGTATCTTTGACATTTTTCTAAAAATCAGAGGGGTACTGGAGGCAGTTTTAATGAACTCTTGAGAACTGATTGTTAAATTTTCAGTATGAGTATTTGCCCTATGGAAATTAGCAAACGCTACAAAGCATGGCTTAATTTATTGTTTTGTGTATTGTCTAGACTGAAGAAAGTTAAGGACAAAATGTTAACGATACAGATTAAACTTAAAAAGTGTGTTACATGAACATCTTTCCTCCTTGGAGAGCCAGTTGTTAAACATTTACCAGGAAACCCCTGAATTCACAATCCATCTAAACTTGCTCATCATATTCAAATCTTTCTCTATCTCTATATCCTTCTATAAATTTATCATGAGTCTGCTCAATGTCCTCTGGGAACCGATAGGAGTGGCATGCATAATGAACTAATAGGTTGTTAGCAGATTAAAGTGGCCATATCTTTGACATTTTCTAAGGTGGGATGTATGTTTTAAGATGCTTAATAATATCTACTAAGAATATTTTTTCACAACATAATTCTAAAGAGTTGTGTATTGTGTGTATTTCTGACATTTAATATTACTGTTTTTCTCCTAGCATTAGTCTCTATGGTGACTATAAGTTAATAATACTGAAGAAAAATTCACATTTCTTTTTCTCATTAACTTTTTATGTTAGTAGTGAGTAAATAGGATGCTGGGTTGGGAGTTTTTTTTTCTGTTTCTGTTTTATTTAACAGTGGCTTAAAATTGTGCCCAGGTGCCAACTTGTTACTTTGAAATAAAATATTTTCTTTACTAACTGGTTGCACAGGGATGGTAAGCACCTATTAGGCAGAATAATCTCCAGGATCATGGCAGGAACCACAGAAAAAAGTGCTTGGAAGGAAATGGAATAACATGAACTGGAGAATTTTCAATTTGTAGCATTTTAGAACTGAGTGGGAAATCTTGTCCAACATTGTTCTTTTTATAAAGAAACAGTCTCAGAAAGGTTGAGTGATTTTCTCAAGATCACATAGCTAATAAGTGATGGAGTTGGAGCTAGAATCCAGGTTTCTCAACCCCCAGTGCAGGACTTTTTCTTTCATTCTTTATCATTTGTAAAATTTCTACATTAAAAATTTAAATAAAAAAGATACTACTGATATTGACAAAGTATGTATATTGGGAGTTTGTCTTTTTCCTATCTTCTCATATAGTTACTGGCAGAAAAAAAAAGACTATGGAGAAAAAAAAGTACAGTGGGTCAGGGGGCAATGTTAGGACTTGATCCAACCATGGTCCAGCTAGTTGCAAGTTTTCTCCCAGTAGGTGGCCCCAGAGTTCTAAGGGTAGTAGCTGCTGGGTTGAGGGATGGCTGGGGCTGGGTGACAGAAGGACAGGTGAATTCTTTTGGGGAAGACTGGACAAAATTTCCTGTCCAGGATGGGGATGAGTTCCCTGTGTCAGAGGGCCCCCAGATGTTGTCATGACCTTCTGAAGCATCCACTTCCATATGTAAAATAATGCCTGTGGGTGCTGGAGGGGGGAAAGAGGAGGAGGCTTAATTAATTTTTATAAAGCATTTTGAGATGCTTGCATGAAAGGTGCTAAAAAATGCAAACTGTTAGATTTTATTTTTAAGTTGTGCAAGCTATATATTTTTCCTATTAAATGTTCACTTGCCAGTTTCCTCTATTTTTTCCATTCAACAATAACAAATAACGACCACATTTTGTCCAACTCCTGAGATAAATTTAAAATGTAAAATTCTTTGTTCTCTTTCTTTTTGATGAACAAATGCTTCCATTCATTTACTGGATAATGTGAACCATAATGGCTTCCATATCTTTACTCTCTACCAAACCTCAGTCAGTGACAGAGTACTGCGGTTGAATCAAATAATTGAATCATAGGGGGAAAATATCCTTTCCTTCTTCCTCTGCCCTCAAGGTCATCATGGCAAGCCCTTTTCCTAAATGATTCCATTGTTGGGAATGTTGATTCTGGTTTTGATGAGTTCTAATATTTCCTTTGGTCACCAGGTCTAATCCTTGTTATCTTTGCTGGATGAAGCAGTGTGTCACAATATATAATGTCTTAAAGTGCTAAATAATGTCAGCTGTTATTGTTTTCTTTAGGAAGTATGGTACAGCGGGCAGAGTTCTAGATAGAGTAAAGATCTGGGTTTAAATTTTGCATTTAATACTTTATATAATCATGGTCAAATCACCAAATTTATAGCTTCAGTTTTTTTATTTGTAAAATGGGGATAATCATGCTGGTAGTACCTAAGACATAGGGTTGTTATAAGTGTCAAAACATCTTGCAGTCTTTAAGGTTCTATATATCAGTTACTATTATTATTCTACTTGCTACCTCTGTGACCTTGAACAAGTCACTTAATGACTCTGGGGCTCAGTTTCTGCACTAAGGCAGGGGAGGGGGAGAGTAAGAAGCATAAGACCTCTGAGATCCTTTCCAGCTCTAAAAGTCTGTGATGTCTCTAAGACTACAAAAAGATCTAATCACACTCCATCCTGCTGAAATTCTTGAGAAGACCTCAGCTTCTCACTTATTCTTGCTATGATATCCCTTCACATCAATCGACATGTCAAGTTGTATGGTCGGTGCTGGAGACAAAGACAAGAATGAAATCGCTCCTGCCCTTTAAAAGCTTACAAGACGGAGAAGAAGTCTCAGGACAGACCCTTGGTATATAAAGGATTTCCCTCATCCAGAATGAGGGAAAATGATATGTATTGCAATCTAGTAAAGACTTGAACAGATGATAGATAGGACAGAGCATTTATTAAATGCTTACTGTATATCAGTGCCTGTGCTTAGTCTGGAATGTAGATACAAGCAAACAAGGCATACTTTGCTCTTGAGAAGCTTATATTCTACTATGGAGAGATGACATAGGCTTCATTTTACCCTTTCAGCCTTCTTTCCTCCAAGTAAGCCGTTAGAATTTCTTCACTTCCTGACTGCAAATATTCCACTTGGCCACACAGCTGAATTGAACCAAGGTCAGACAAAGGCAGTTAATTAGGAGCGCACCAGGGTACGGTTTGAATCTTCTTGAGACAGGAGGAAGATGTAGCCCAAGAGGAAAAGAAGTGTCAGGGCAATGGGATTTGGTTGCCAGGGTTATATACCGCTAAGCAGAGAGGCTAGGAGGAAGGCAGGATACTGATCAGAACCCCTCTACAAAAGGTTTAGAACCTTTAGGGACAGGCAAAAAGATAGGACTGTACAGTGAAGTAGAAAATTCAGATACCGGGAAATGGTGGAAGTTTTGAGTTCAGTAAAGAATTTAAGACAACCTACCACACTTGGAATCTTGCAAGGGTATGGATGTTTTTCTGGATAGATGAATTGAGCTGGTCTTACCTTCCACCTTTCCATAAGTGATCTTGAGCTGGACAACTCCTTGCCCCCACTACCCATAGAACTCTGAGGGATGAGGACAGTGTCTAAGCAGGATCTGTGGTCACTTCAGACACCAAGCATGGGCTTTATTTCCTATGTCTGTGGAAGCCTTGGTGACAGGAAGTTATGCCAGATCATAAGTCCCATCTTCTAGCTAGAGGTTCTTAACCTTTCTTTTCTATCATGGACCCCTTTGGCAATCTGATGGAGGCTAATGAACCTTTTTCACAAGAGTGGTCTGTTTCATTTCTGTTTTTATTTCTTTTTTATTTTATTTTTTTGAGACTGGATCTCTCTATCTTCCGAGGCCATATTCGGTGAGGCTCCTCAGTAGATTGGCCACAAAAATTGATAAAATTTTGATCACAGAAATGCTCAAAGAGCATTTACTAAATTATAGAGAGGTTGTAAGCTTCAATGAGGGAGGGAGACCCCAGCACTCCAAAGGATCTTTGATCTCATCAATGTGGGTATTTTGATGCACAACCTACCTATGCCTGTCCATGCTTCAGAACTCGTGTCTGTCATCACAGGGCTACCTCAGGGAGTCTTTTTTTAGTATTTCCTCCATGACAGTGAGGGAATACCAAGGGAGCGTGTAGGCTGTCCATTAGTGGTCCCATGTAGTGCTAATGAGCAGTCTATTTTTTTATAGGCCTACTTTTTTCCAATGACATCCTTCTCATCATTTTGAATAATTGTTCTTTTCCCATGAAATCACAGATCCTTTAATTATTTACACATTTATTTCATAGAATCATAGAAGCTGAGTAGAATGGGTCCTCCTAATGAATGGAGGAACTCATTCTCCATACTCCTAACAAATAAACATCCAGTTATTTGAACACATCCAGCAATGGATAAATTCTACTTTCTAAGGCGCCCCATTCTATTTTTTGACAGGTATCATTGTCAGGAAATTTTTCTGAGTGTTGAGTTGAAATCTCTCCCTTTCCTCCCTGCTCTTATAATTTCCACTTCTTAGTCCTAATTTTGCTCACTGGAATCACAGAAAACATGTATTTTCTTTCAAATTTATTGATAAAAAATATTGGCACTCTCTTTGATAGCAATAGTTGTAGAGTATCCATCATTTGATAAGCAGAATCATGTAAAATTTTACTTTAGTACCACCATACTGTGCACCCTCATCATTAAGAGGAAAACAAATCTGCTAGAGCTATAAATTGGAATATTTTTTCTCTTCTTGGGAGACAAGTAGAATGGTGACCATAGATTATGAATCTAAAACACATTACGATTCTTGTGTTTCTTTTGAAGAATGAGTTTATAGAATTCAATCATAATGAATTTTGGGGTCAGTAAAGTGGTCACACAAGACAAAATGTGCCAAATAAAATGGGTATTTCCCGTGTTGTGTTATGATACACGCTATATCAATACTTAGGTGATGAAAATTTAGTCATTGAAGTTGACAATCACATACTAGATATGATTCTCTTAGACTGCTTTGCAGAAAGGTAGAGCCCTGCTAGTGAAAATGGAGAGTCAGAAATCAGGACTGTAGTGAGTGTTCAATTAATGCTGCAGGGATAGCACGGGGAGAGAGTACAAGTGAACCGTGGGGCTGTACATACTTACAATGGCCCAAAGCATAAAACAATGCAGAAAAACAAGCATGAAATAAAAAAAGCAATGGCACAAAGCATTCCTTATGACCCAAGCATAAAACAGCATTCCTTCAATTTTGAAGCTGCCTTCAGTGAATATATTTTAAAGAAGGGAAAAGCAGAACTTATACCAATGGTATTTGGGAACTTGTCCCATAGTATTTAATTCACAGAGCCATAACATTCCTGAAGGGAGTGATGGAAATAGGTATCACCTTTTTGCAGTGGTGCAGTGACTCCTTGGGGAGGGTTGTTGGCTACTTTTAGATGCTTTTCCTACCATGTTCATTGCTCATTATCCTGTATGTGATTCCCATGAGATTCTCACATGTGTTACTTGTGCTAAGAATTGTCCAAGATCCAATGTCTTGCGCCACCAAGAATGATCTTGGATGAGTTCATGCAGGATTGATGATGTGTGCATGCTTGATTTATAGCTTCTGCAGTACTTCACTACCTCACAGAAGACATGACTGAAAAAGCTTAGAAACCTGATAGTGAAGGAGCCTGACTAGTAGCACGGAAGCTGATTACCCTATAATCATGAAAAAGTTGATACAAATTGTGCAAAGACTCAGAAAGAACTTTCAGGAATTGCAGGAGGTCATTTCTCACTTATGGCACAGGAGCAAGACTCATCCGTTTAAGACCTGCATCCACCCTGCTAGTATGTAGTTGATTATGCCTGAGTCTGAACTCACCTTCCTACTCCTGTGTCCTGCATGGTGGAAGGCATGCTAACTTTTCTGGATCAATGTGAGTTAGTATTTAAAACCCAGATTTGAACCTATATGACAAGCCCACCTTAGCAGATTACACTGTTGCTAAGCTTTATAGGGTATGGACAGGAAGGTGGTTTGTACTGATGGCAATTGCTCTGATGGAGGAAGGAACATTTTGCCAGTGTCAAACTGACAATGATTTGAGTTTCCTAGATAATTTGTTAAGTTTGACAACTCAATTCAATTTGATTTGATTCAATTTAATAGACATAGTTAAGCATTTAATTTGTGGAAGACATTGCTAGGCATGGAAATACAAAGAAAAGATCAGATCACAGATCAGCAAAATAATATCTACCCTCAGGGCCCTTATTTTATAAAAATCTTTTTCTTTCTTTCTAGTGATGGGGAAGTAGAGTGTCTATTCAAATCGTACTTTACAGTGGATAGAGAGTTGGAAGTGGATAGAGTCAGGAAGACCTGAATTAAAACCCAGCTTCAGACACTTATCATTTGTGTGACCCTGGGCAAGTCCCTTAACCTCTGCTTGCCTCGGTTTCCTTCTCTGTAAAACAGAAATCATGTTAGCACTCACCTCCTAGGGCTGTTGAGAGGACCAAATGAGATAATGCTTATAAAGCACTTTGTAAGCCCTAAAGCACTATGCAAATTCTAGCAACAACAGTAAGACAAAGTTATTTTTATATATCATCTTACTTCATCTTCACTACAATTCTGTGTGGTAGATTCTATATTTATTTTTTCTATTTAATAGGCAAGGAGAGAGGCTCAAATGAGTTAAAATGACATGCTCAAAGTCACAAAACTAGGAAGTGACTTGAACCAGAAGTATGACTTGAACTCAGGTCTTGCCCAATTACAGAGCTACTGCTTTTTCCATTTGATGACCATATTGATGAGTTGAAGTCACCAGGCCCAGGAGAACTTCATCTTAGGATCTGGAGAGAACTATTAGATGCAATTGCTGAGCCACTATCTCTGAAAGGTTCAACTGGAATAGAGAATGACAAATGTTCCTATTTTCAAATAAGGAAGAGAATGGGATTGGGAAACTGCACTCTAGTGCCATGCAAAGTGGCCTCATCAGGAGCAGTTGATACAATTGAATAGTGATCTACTGGACAAGAAGGGAAGGGAGGCTCAGAGATGGGCCAGAAGGAGAATGCAGATATGAGTTTGTTAGAAACCTCAATGTTCCAAGAGGATGTCAATGCTGGCCTTCTAATAGCCTGTACTTCCCATGTGGCACTGTAGCACATGTACCCAGTGACAGTGGAAGTCAGAGACAAGAAGCCTACAGCTACCAGCTTCTTTAAATCTTATCCTCAGGAAGGGCTTTGGACAGGCACTCACTATACTCATGCTAACTTGTCCTGGAGCCAGAGTCCAGGGCAGATGGGTTGAACATAGGTCCTGAGAGTTTGGGAGAGATCCAGGGAATTACACTGCCAGAGGTATAGTGGTGAAATTGGGGGTGAGAGGGAGAATCCTCTCCAGCACAGCATTTGCTGAGAAGGGCAAAGTCCTTGGGAGATCAGATTATAGGGCAACAAATACTCCTGTTAGTCTTGTAGTAAGATAATTAATCAGGTAAGGTAGTTTAGGGGATAGTTACTATAAGTATAGCTGGAGTCATATTTGAGCTATGACTTTGAAGCACACAATGACATCTCCCAGAATGGAGAAGAGGGCCAGGTACCTTCCCTGAACATGGCTCAGATGAGAAAGTTCTAGACTTTGACCCCAAGATCCTTCTCTGCATAGTAACAGACTCTGGGGAAGGGATCTTGAAGTACTTGACCAAATGCATGAACTTTCATGAGGCTAAAATTAGCTTGTTCTCAGGTCCCCACAAGTCTAGGATACCTAAGATCATGACATTTTGGGGAGCTATCCACAGTGGAGAAGAAAGAAAAAAGAAATGGATTTAGAATCATGGGACCTGGCTTTCAGTCCCAGCCCTGACACTTACAAACCATGTAAACTTTGACAAGTTGCTTCATGTTTTGCATAATCTGTAAAATCAAAGGATTGGATTAGATGGTCTCAAAATTCCCTTCCAGCTCAAAATCTATACTCCTACAACCAAGTGTTTAATTTCATTCTCAGCCCCAGTTTGTGAAGCCAGAGGAGGAGGAAAAGAAATTTCACAAACCCTTGGGTTATCTGTCTCAAAAGAATTCTGCTTAAGCTTAGTTCCTGGTTTCTTTTATGTTCCTCTGCTTTCTCCACCAAAAGAAGGTAGTGAAGTGGAAAGATGCAATTTAGAGGAGCTCATCCTCTTATATGAAGGCAATGCAGCTCAGGTGTTGGGGCATGAGGGCAGCTTCTGTGCCCAGTGAACACTAGCTTCCCTGCCTAGCTTAGGCTGGCTTTAGTCAGTCCATAAAAATATCAAGGAGTAACAATCTCAATCGCTAGTGTTTGGAGTCTAGCCTATTAATGTTTCCTTGACAGATCCATATGGTACTTGGAGAGAAAGGGGAGGACCCAGGTAGGACTTTGGAGTAGTAACAATTGCAGTTACCTTTGGTTGTGCTCAGTAGGCTGTGAAAAATCAAGGAAACACAAGCCCTCTCTCGCTCCCTCCCAAGCTGAATGATGCACAGCAACAGATAAAGGGCAAAGAACATAATAAATGAGTGGTGAACCCTGCAATACAGATCATCAGTTGCAGCAAGGTAGAAGTTAGCAAATTCACTGGGCACATCTTTGCCATTTGGAGCAGATGCGTGTGGGTGCGAGCTCAAGTAGTACCAAACTATGTTTGGAAATGAGCCCATTAAGACTTTATTTGCTGAGCCATACGGTGGTTGGGAAGGAAGGAGAGGACACAGGTAGGACTGTGTGGCAGTATGATGCCTGGGTGGTCAGGTCTTTCTGAGGCCCCTTCCCTTTCTATGGGTACTCCCCTATAGGCAGGTCTCATGCAGCTGGCTGTGCTTCCAGGCTGCCCTAGGTCTGGGCATGTATTGTACCACTTGGATACTACCTGCGATGAGTTTGTGTTTGTGGTCAGCAGAGGCTTGAATGCTGACTCATACCTTCTGAGATCATTTATTTCTCTCCTTTCTTTTCTTTCTTTGTCTCTCCACACCTACCCTCTCCCTTTCCTCCTTGAATAGATTTAGAAGCCTAATAGTGAGGGGATAGAATTAAAGAGATTAGGGAGCCAGAGCCTGACACTGACATAGTCTTAGGTCATGGAGAGAGAAAGAGAGACAGGTGATGGACAAAAGTGTAAAAGACACAACATAGGGCAACAGAAATAATCCTATGGAGAACTCAGCTGGGTTCCAAAACATAGTGTTTGAAAATGTTGTAGCTGAATCTAGTACAATGGTTCTTACTCTTTCTATGTGCGTCAGTTTTGATGAAGCCTATGGACTCAGAATAAGCATTTGTGGCCTACATTTATAATTGGAGGAAATACTAAATTTCAGTTAGTAGTTGGTGAAAATAAAGACATTAATTGTTTTCCCCATCTAAGTTCATAGACCCTCTGAAATCTGTCCATGGATGCCAGGTTAACAATCCCTGATCTGGGTATCCCAAGTTGAATTGGCAGCATCTCTGAATGCAGGCAAATGTCTTGCTTGGAGAAGCCTGGAATAAGCAAATCCATGGGTGATGATGGATCTGATGGTGTAAGATCACCTTGAAGCAAGACCAAGCAAGGCCTTGCGTGTGGGCAGGCATGGAGGGCTGGAAATCCATCCCCTGCTTTATCAGGTGCCAGCCACAGGCTCTCAATTAGCAAAGCGGCATATTCAGGCTTGTTTTCAGGAAGCATTTAAGGCAGCTTGATAAAGTTTTCACAGACTTTCCCTCTCCTTCTTAATGGGAGAAAAGTCATATCTCAGCATTTACCTGAAATAGCATTTACTGTAAAGCTGTTTTCTCATGACCCCAAAGAATATACTATTTCAGCCCCTGCCAGTTCATAGGGTGTTCCCACCCCCATGCCAAGACATGTGGATCTTGACTGAGGGAGATCTGAACCTGTTATAGCTTTGCTGCTCTTGGGTTGTCCATGCCCAAAGTCTATCATCCATGTAGTCAACGGGGACAAAAAATTTCATTTTCTGACAGGAAGAGACAACATTGGCAAGGCTGGAGGGAACTTGGAATCTAGTCTTGGTTTTGACCCTAATGCAAATGATTGTGTATCAGTCAGCTTCCTAGACCATGGTCACAAAAATGACATAGCATGGTCAAACTGGATTAGTCTAATTATTTTGATAACGTAGACTTGATTCCATATGAATTAAACACTTTTATTGAGATAAAAACAAGATAATGCCTGCCCTCAAGGGACTTCTACTCTACTATAAAATAAGGGCAATAATAACTACCTCATAGAAATATTGTGAAGATCAAGATAGCATATGTAAAATGCTTTGCAAACCTCATGGAAATACTAGTTGTTATCATTATTTTATATACATGATAAAGGATATTTAGGTATCTGATCAGTAAATAAAACAGTGCTAAAATAAAGTTTGAAAAATGTTCAAATAACAATGAAGAAAACTAGATTTTTAAAGTTAAGATCCTAGCCTGATTTAAAATAATCTAAGAAGTATTTTTTCTTTTTGCCTACACAGTAAGGGTTAAATGACTTGCCCAGGGTCTTATAGCTAGTGTAAAATATCTGAGGCTGAATTTGAACTCAGGTCCTCTTGACTTCAGGGTCTATGCTCTATCCACTATACCACCTAAATGCCCCACATGAAGTATTTTTTTTTTTTTGAGTAACTACTATGTAAAAAAAAAAAAACCCAAGAAAGTGCCTGCCTTCAAAGGGCTTTTACTCTATGGTAAAATGAAGGTAATAAAAGTACCTACCTTACTGGTTGGTTGTGTAGAACAAATGAATTAATATTTATATTTAACAGATAAAGGGCAAAGCTCTTTAGATAAGCTAGTTATCATTATTATCATAAGAAAAATACAATACAAAATTTACAGAGAAGTTAATGAAAGACACGTAAAAAGTGAAAAAAAATTTAAGTACTTTATAAATATGTAGTTCTTTGGTATAGACATAACTTTAAGTAGCAGTGGTAAGACATTAACTGGCAAAGGACAGCAACCTACTGTTATCAGAGGGAATGGTTTAATCAAGAAATCTAAGGCCTATAATCATAATTTTGTTTAGATTGGGTGTGTCTGTATTCACTCCACAGCCAAAATGAAGTGATATGAAGGTGGTGGTAAATGTTCATTTTTATTGGGGGGGAGTGGTTGCAATGTAAAATCAGATATTTTATAATCACCAACGAGAAAATCCCATAACAATGACAGTGTTGTATGTTTCTTTCCATCTATTATGGTTGCATACTGGAAATATTAATGACAATCACACTTTCCAAACCTTGGGAAAAGGGCATTTATTTTTATAAGCAGGAGGTTGTCTCCATATTGTGCCAAAGCATGTATGAAATGACCTGTTTGCTTTATTTACTTCCTGGCAGGCAATCATCTTTACTTTTTTATTCAGTTAACTAAATTGGCCGAAAGTGTTGGTCAAGGTATAAGCCTGTATGCCCAACATGCATATATGTATGTATTTATTTCTGCAATATAGGGTCTGGGGCAACTATACCACATCCCCAATTAAATCATCAGGCTAGGTAGCCCAAAGTGAAATTGAGTACATCTCCACTCAAAGTTTTGAGTATTTCCTGAGAAATTGAGGGGTGATTTCCATAGGATTTTAACTCCCAAGTCCCCACTAATGTACTTTTCCTACTGATTATCACTTGATATCAATTAGTAAGCCAGACGTAGCTTTTAGAAGTATATATTTAGTCATGTGAATACTTATTCATGTGAGAACAGTTGATATAACACCATCCTCCCCAAATCAGAGTCCACTCTCCCACAAGTATGTAGAAAGGCTGAGGAAAGTGAGGTCAAACTTAGACAGCACATTTGGCAAAGTGGATAATTCAAAATAATTCGGGGATCCTGAAAGTTTCACCTGTCCTTATAATATTCCCCTTAGGCATGATATAACTTTTTTTCTAGGCTCCCTATCAAGTCCTAAAACTGCCTTTTCTCTCCTTATATAGACACTAATATCAACTGTTCTAGGAACACTATCAGGTGACTGGTCAGAAATCCAAAAATGTCCAACTTTTTTAAGTTCACAGAGTCAAAAGTTTAGGTGTAGGGAAAGACAAAAGTTCCTTCTCTCCCACAATTACCTTTCAGGGAAAGGGAGCTGAAGCTACTTTTTCTTCTTGGCTAGCCTGTCATTTGAATCCTAGAGTTCTGACAAGCCCAATAGGGTATGATTGAGTCTCTTCAACCAATCCCAACCTAGTTGTATAATGCCATTTTATGCAATAGTCTCTACTTTTTTCCAAATTTATTAAGGATTTTTTGTACCTCTTTTCATGCCTTTGAATAATTGAGTCAATAGAGGCAGTCTTTCCTGATGAAGGTAATTACTTTAAGTGGGGTAGAGTGATTATTTGACTTAATTTTATCATCCCCCAAATATATGTATACATAGAAATATATATATATATACACACATATACATACATATACATAGATGTGTGTGTGTGTGTGTGTGTGTGTGTGTGTGTGTGTGTGTGTACATCACAGAAACCAATCATTCCCTCAGGACTGCTTTATTTTGTCAGAACAGTCATCTAGGTTATGCAGTGGTTAGAGTGTGGGACTTGGAGTCAGGAAGACCTCAGGTTAAATTCTGCCTCAGATACTTCTTCCCTGTGTGATCCCAGTCCAGTGATCTAACTTTTCTGTGCCTCAGTAATGGTATGTACTTTACAGGGTTGTTAACGTATACAAAATTATACAGAGTTAATGTATACAAAGCTCTTAAAATCCTGTAGTTCTTCCTTTTTTGAAGAAGACCAATGACATCACCACGTTGCAGTCTGAGTGTGGTGTATTCAGCTATGGCTGATCAGTCCAGTAGGAAGTTGGAAGATACTACCACAGCTTAGATCCAACTGGCCCATTAGAACATTTAGAGTGGGAGTGGCTCTAGATTTGCACAGCCCATGTTTCCTTTGTGCTCCCATGATTCTGCTTTGCTTAGGGAATACAGTGCCTTCTTTGATATAGGCACACCACGTTGGACTGTGCCAGTGTTTCCTATTTCTCACAGTCAATCCTAACATTCTTCAGAAATACCTTGAGAGTATCTTGATACCATGTCTTTTTACCATCATATGAGCGCTTACCATGTGTGAATTCTCTATAAAATAGTATTTTAGGTAAGCATGTGTTTGGCATTCAAACCCCGTGGCCAATTCATTGGAGTTGTGCTCTCTGCAATAGAGTTTGAAAGCTTGGTGGTTCAGCTATAGAGAAGACCTCAATGTCCAGTACCTTATCTTGCCAGGTAACCTTTAGGATCTTGATTAGATAATTCAAATGAAAGCAACTGATTTTACTAGCATGGCGCTGACAGACTATCCAGGTTTTATAGGTATAAAACAGTGTAGTCAATTTGATATGTGGCCTGATACTTCTTCTCTCCCACCCTTTCTTTCAAAACCTCCCAAATGCTGAGTTAGCTCGGCGATATGTGCATCAACCTCATGACTCACATGGACATCCCTGGAGAGTACACTGCCAAGGTAAGCAAACTTAAGGTGCTATAGAAGTCCTAGCTATTGCCTATTATTAATGATGGATTTGGAGTCTGACCAAGACATCTTCCTGTCTCCTTGTGCATCCTTAAATTTCATTTATGGCATGAATGAATGAGAAGGCACATATTAATTGTGGGATTCAATTCTCACTTCTGACACATATTGTCTGTGTGAACCTGGGCAAGTTATTTAAACTCTTAATGCTCCAGACAACTCTCTAAGATCATATGTTGCAGAGAAAGGACTGACATGGTATTAGGGAAGAGAATTTCCTCATCCGTTAGTTTCCTGCAACAGCGAAATCACATGTCAATTTCTCATTTCTACGTTCTAAGATCCAAGGCTACAAATACAAAAGGGAGACAATTTTATCCTTTAAAGCACTTACATTTTAATGTGGGAGATACACAGGATGGTGACTAGTGAAAGAAATTTAAGTCTGGTGAATAACAGAAGTGGTAAATTGATCCATAAGGCAGTCTGTTGACAAATATTTTTCAGAAGCTATGGCACTATACTCTGATTACTGTGACCAAACATAGAGATGGAAAGTTATTGGTGTAGGTAAGGGGAGGATGGATGAGGTATGGTCTGTTCTGGGACTTCCTTGTTATGGTGGGATGGCTGAATTTGTACTCATTCCCTCACCAGTTAAGGCAGTTCAGCCTTAAGGCAATAGTTCTAAAATTCAATGGCCTAATTTCCCTGGAGACTGGAAGCATATTTTCTAAATGTCAGACCTGGAGAGTACCATTCCAGGTGGGAGAAATGTGATAACAGCAAGATTGATGACAAGATGGCATGGATAGATGGTTGGATATGATGGCATGTGACCATAAAGTTATAAGACTGATCTATTAGATGTACCAAAAATGACACCTCTCTAAGAGGATTTTCCTTCAAGGGAGTCATGTCTGGAGGCTGTATACTATTACAAGGCAGTGTTATAGCAGAGAGAGCAACAGTCTTGTGGTCAGAAGACCTGAATTCTACGCAGAAAATTGTAGAAGCAGAGTTCTTTAGAGGAATATTAAATAGGCTGTCTTTGGGGAAGGACTGGTTTAGCTTAAGGACTACTATCAAGGGTATTGTAATGTTTTAATACTCCCACCAGAGTCCTTAAACATTTTAGCAATTTCTACTCTGGCAAAAACTGGAATAAAAGTCAGCCAGGTGTTTGGCATAACCGACATCCCATTGCTCATAGACGTACCTCAATTTTCCAAACCAAATTGCACTGCAGACTTATGACATATACATTCTCTACCATGAATCTCTCTGCCCTCCATAGTCTCAACATCATGGCCCTTGGTGATTTACAGGCTAGGGACAAAGAGGTAATGGGGACTGGGAGGCAGGGGATTCAGGGAAGAGGAGTCATCCACTTAAAACTTTTTAAAATAGGTTTTAAAAAGTAAGAACCTCGATAGTAAAAGTTTTGTGGATCAGTAAAATTTTGCTACAGACTGGTTGTTGGGAAATACTGGTCTAGAGTATCCATGAGGAGGATGGATAACATTTCCTAGACTCTTGGGGGATTTGATTCTGCCTAGGAGCAATTTAGAAACACCTAGGTAGCACAGTGGATAGAGTGCAGTGCCTGGAATCGGCACTGAGTTCAAATCTGGTTTCAAATGCTTCTTAGCTGTATGACCTCGGCACGTCACTTAAGCCTGTTTCCCTCAGTTTCCTCATCTGTAAAATGAGCCGGAGAAGAGAATGGCAAATCACACCAATATTTTTGCCAAGAAAATCCCAAAGGGGGTTACAAAGAGTTGGACACAACTGAAAAGTGACTAAACAACTTTCATGACCTGGGGGTTCAATCCAATAAAATTCAGTTTCTTTCTGTTTTCAGAATGACTTTTTAAACATCTGCTATGTGCAAAGTACTATACTGAGACTGAGGATTCATATGTGAATAAGATGTGAAATATCTGTCCTCAAGAAGCTTATGATTTCTCAGGAGATGTGAGATAGGAAGAGTCAGTAAATAAATATTTATTTAGTACATACTCTTACTCCAAGACCTGTGCTAAGTTCTGGGGTTACCAAGAAAGCACAGTTCCTGTCCTCAGGGAGTGAGTTCACATTTTAATAGGGGAAACAACATGCAAATAATCACACATACTATCTCTCTCTCTCTCTTGCAAATGGAAAATATTCTCAGAGAAGAAGGCACTAGCAATAGAACGGAGGGGGCTAGCAAAGACTCCTACCTTATTTGAGCTGAGATAATGTATATTACAAAATACAAATTAGAGCTAAATAATATGTAACAATATGATATTATATAATTATATATAAAATTATTATATACAATAATATAAGTAATGTATTATATAAATTAGAATATGATCAGGGCATGGGAAGGATTCAAAGTACTTTAAGAGACGTGATTTGAGAGATATTAATTCAGAGATAGAGTGATTTGGAATGGATTCATATGAGACGGGCGTTGAAAGATGGAAAACATTTCTACTCAGGTGGAAGAATGAACTAATAGTTCTAGGGTGTCATGGCGCACAGAGCATCAAAGGCCCAAAGTAAGATCTGAGTTCAAATTTGGCCTGTGTGACCTTGGGTAAATCACTTAGTCTCAGTCTGCTTCAGTTGTAAGATGGGGATAATAATAGCACCTGCCTCCTAGGGTATTTTCAAGGCTCAAATGAAATAATAGCTGTTAAGAACTTAAGACAGTGCCTGATACAAAGTAAGCACTATATAAATATTAGCTATTGTATTATTAGGCAGTCTTACTGAAATCTGTGTTGTCTACATGCCTTATCTTTTTAAATTGAAAATTTTAATTTTGGTTGTAGATAGTAATTTCATCAGGCAGGGATAGAAGTGTGTGCATGAAGCCTATTGTAGGCAAAGAGGAATTTGGATGAAGACAAAGAGGTGGGAAAAGGTTTACTCACCCATTCATTTGTTCAATAATTATTAAGGGTCTATTTAGTGTAATACATCATGCTAGAAATAAACATACATCCAAAAGGTCCCTGCCCTCCTAGAGCTTGGGAGCTATGTGCTCTGTTCCATTCCTGTCCAATCAAATTGTTCCATTTGTTATTCTGTAAATCCCTGTCCCATCTTTGTGCCTTGGTACAGGTTCTTTCTCATGACTGAAATAAAGACTCTCCACCTTTGCCTTTGCCTCTTGAAACTCTGTAACTCCCTTCAGGGCTCAGTTTGGGTCTACCTCCTCTAATTTAATTATTCTAGTTCTTGATACTTATTATTTCACCTTCAATTTCTTTGTATTTGTTTCGTATTTGTTCATCTGTGAACATGCTATTGTCCCTCAGTAGAATGTAAGGTGCTTTGAGGACATAGTTCTTGGCACTTAGTAGACACTTAAGAAATCTTTATGGTTACTGTCAATTCTAGTAGGTAATCTGCGCAGATGGATATGATACAGAGTTGAAAGTGCCCATTACCTAAAAGGACTATAATGTTCTTCAGTATATCTCAGAACATCATGTGCCTCAATGCCAGAGGACAAGAAGCAAATACTAGATCAATGCTTCTTATAAGTGGGTTGTGAAAGAGCTCCTTATAAACTTTATGTGGCATTTAATAGGAAATTTTTATGCATGCTGTTCGTGCATTGTCATTATTAAAAAAGTAAAAACCAAAATGGGCAACCACTCCAAATGTCGATGACATTCAAGATGGTGAAGTATAATGATACATAGTGCACAGTGTTTTCAAATGAATCTTTATATTTCGGTCCTTTGTATACCATCAGTCATTTGAACTATGTTAGAAAGGATAATTAAAGGATAATGTTGTCGGTCAGAGAATCTGTGAAGCAATAAACGCCTTTAGGGGTTTCAGGATGGGACCGTAATAAGGGCCAAAGTGAAGCAAATGAGTATTTGTTGCTGCTACACCATGACTTGATCCTCTCCTCTCTGTGGCAAAGTGAATGGAGAGGCCACCTCCCCTTGCAGTGCCAGAATGGCATTTTCTTAGCTGTTAAGGGGAATTGATGGACTTTCCAAAAAAAACCTGCCTTCTGAAGCTACTTGCTGATGTCCCTTTTGAAGGTGAGATTTCAATGGATGACATTTGTAAGGATAAGGCTGGAAACACTGAACGCTGAAAAGCAAGGCTTTGAATCATCTCACAGAACCCCTAGTTCGACCAACTACATATCATAATCTGGGTAGAATTTATTCTTAATTTACATTTTTGGGGGTGTCTTGTCAGGCCAATCTTGTTTGAATGACTGTAGATCTCACTGAAGGAGTCTTGATGCAATCAATATTAAGGCATCTGAAAAGAGTAAAATCTAAAGAATTTCATTATCAATAAGACACTCTCTTCTGTTTGGACTTTGTTCAGGACATTCTGAGTGATATTGGCCAAGGAAGCCTATGCCTGTCTTTCTTTGATATTGATAACCAGAATACTGTTAAAGGAAGTTATCCTTCTGTCAAAGGATCTTGAATGGTTCTGACACATACATGAGAGACAACTTGCTTTTAAAACTTCATTTTGTGATATTGAATCAAATGCTTTTTCAAAACTAACAGACATAGTGGGATCTTATATTCTCAACACTGAGTTGTATGACTGTGCAGATATGGTTTCTTATAGAAAAACAATCATCTGTAAAAAACTGCCTCTTTTCATATTTTCAAGTTTCCATTTTGTGTGTACTCAAGCCAGTCTCCTAAGAATTTTTATAGAGATGAGAAAGTAGGCATAAGGGTTGGTGGTTGGTAGTTGCAAATATCTTCTTAGTCAACCTTTTTTGGTTTTAATATCATCTGATCTTCTCTATTCCTTTAGATTCTTTCCCTCTGTAAGAGCTTGGAAAATGATCTCTGATGTGTTCTATACTTGTCAGTTCCCTCATGGATTTATTATTCTGTATATTTGCTAAGGTCTAGCTATCTTCCAAGCTTCACCTTCTTAAAACTTATTTCCATTTTCTTATCTGGCCAATTGGGTACTATGGCATGAGAGTCTAAATATGGTGACCTTTTTGTCATTGATGATATGAATGGATCATTATAGGAATGTTGACGTATTTAATCCGTTTCATGACTCTTTTATTGTCCTTCCAGTTTCCTCTATAAATGGTCTTACTTAATTGGGCTGCACACCAAGTTTTCTGCAAGCTCATTGTTCCCACCACTCCTTTTTACTATTTTGTGAGGTGAATCTGATGGTAATCTTTCATCATCTTTCTCTGTGATATTTGGCATTAGCATGTACTCATTAGCCAACTCTATTTGGCAAGAACATCAAGTATTGCTGACTGAGGTAGTTTCTGGACTGTTTTAGTCTCCTCATTGTAGTGACTGTTTTTTGTGTTTTTGGTTTTCTTTTTTTTTGGAACCAGACTTTTCATTAATATAGGGAAGTCCCAGTGAAGAACTCCCTCTACCAATGCAGATTGGCACCTGCTTTGCAACTAATTGTCTCAGAGATTTAATTGCTTGGGGGCACTGACAGGTTGAGAGAATTTCCCAGGGTTACAAAGCTGTAACTATTTATTAGAGGCAGGTCTTAAATATAGATCTTCCTGTTTCATAGACCAGCTCTCTATCATATTACCTTGAGCTGTCCCTTAACTACTTTGGCTAAACTTCTCTGAAAATTGTGAGTTATTTCTTGAGCTACCTTTCCCACAAAGTGATTCATATTTTAAGTATTTAAATTCCCAAGAGGGTATAACAGGAGTGGTGGGTCATCATTATAATATTAATTATTCATCATTGTGTGCTATGAGGTTTTTGTGTTTTATGTGATAGAAGAAAGCAAAGCTGTTGTATATAAGATAATACTATATTGTGTACCTTTTTAGAATGTACCTTGTTATTTGTTTTTGTGGAAACTCCAGACATGAGCATCAACTGAGTAGGTACATATCTTCTAGTTAGGTATGCATGGATCATCCATGTGGTGGTGATGATCTTCCTCTATGAGAGGGGACAGTAGTTGAAAGCACCTCCAAATGCCAGTGAAAAATCAGACATTCTTGACTTTTGGAACTTAGGAGATAGATACTAAGCTGGAAATATCAATTTCAAGATCACTCTCGGGGAACCTACGCATAGGGAAAGAAATATAAAGCAGAAAAGGAATGTAAGAATCTGATACTCAGACTGAAACTCACCTAGGCAAGCCCATGTATTCTCTGCCAAGTTCATATTACTTGTGTATCTGCTGCTGAAGTATGGGGGGGAGAAAAAAAAATCTCCTTCTCTCTGACTCCCTGGAAGTCTGAGAGAAAGGTGGAAAAGTTTCAGCTGATAAGTTCAGAAAGAGAAGAGACAATAGGGCTAGATTCCAGACTCAACTTTTAAACCTACTTAATAGCTATTTCTTCTAGGCTCAGCTTTGGTTCCCCCTTTTCTCCCACCACTTCCCATTACGCGGACAATAAGAACAACCAGAACTTTTAGTTATCCATCTCCTTTTGGAAGGGTTAGAGAACCTGAAGTCACTGGAAATGACTCAGGTACAGGATCATCCCCATGAATATTGCATGAGGTGACCCCCACAGGCTTATCTCCATGCTCACTCAGTGAGATCCAGCAATTGGGGGAGGTCTCTCTTGATGATCCCTAATACATCTGTATTGACAAATACAATTATTTTTACTAATTATATTCATAAGTATAATTTATTATTATCATATATTAATATTTGTGTATGCATTGAATTATCCAGCAGAATATAAAGACCTTAAGGGCTGACATTGTTTTATTTTATTTTTCTTTGTACTCCTAGGACCTAGCACAGTGTCAGGCAGATAATTTAATAACTACTTGTTGAGTTTATTTTTTCTACCAATTATTGTGATTTACCCGATTCTAAAACGTCTTATACGCTGGAAACCAGTCGTTTCAATTTTACAGAACTGGATTCTACCATCAATTCTACAGAATTCTATTTTTGAGACTTCAATACGACTTAGAAAGAACCCTGGATTCCTGAAGGCCCAAACAATAATAACGTCAGATTCACTTGTATAGCATTTACTATGTGCCAGTCATTGTGCTAAGGGCTTTACAATTATTTTCTCATTTTATGCTCACAACAATCCTTTGAGTGAGATGCTCTTATCCTATAGGAGGTTATTATTATCCCCTTTTATAGATGGGAAGACTAAGGCAAATAGATTAAGTGACTTGCCCAGGGACACACAGCTATTAGGCATCTGAGGCCAGATTTGAACTCAAATCTTTGAAACTCCATGCCTGTTGCTCTATCCACTCTACCACCTAGTTGCCAGGTTCTACCATGATAAAAAGACTTCAAGTATGATCCTGGCAGCAGACTGTTTTCTATCCAAGGGCCAGTTTAGCTGAGTATTAAAAGGTCCATTACCATGTTTTTTTAATGGTTTTTTTTTTTTTTTTTTTTTTTTTTTTTACCATGGAAACCTATGAATTAGGGAAGAATACAAAATATCTCTCTCCTTCTCCTACCCCCTCCTTTTACTTTTTTTTTAGTGATAGTAACAGAATGTTGGAAAAGTAGACAAAAGATTTTAAGGACCCAAAACTTTTTGGACCATTTAAATATTCCTTTAATCTCATTGTGGATATCATAAACATGAGACTTTCCTGGTCAAAGTATTGATGTAATACTGAAGAAAACGAATTTCACTGATATTACCATTCTTGCTCTAGACAAAACAAGAGGATGTTCACAGGGTCTCTTTGAAGAATTGAGGAAAGACACGGGTGCAATTGGCATCACCACAGATCCAAAGATAATTGTTACACGAAATTCTTGCTTCTCCTTGTACGAGCGTAAAAAAAGAGAGACAATTATGGACATTATTATGGTAGCTCATGATTGAATGAAAAAGTATTTTTAAGCACTTGCTATATGCGTATGTTCTGAGCACTGGGGTTACAAATATTAAAGGAAAGACAGTTCCTAACCTCAAAGAAGTTACATTCTAATAAAGGAAAGCAACACATACATAAGGAAATGATTACAAGTGAGGAATGGTTTGGTCACTTTGTGAGTGGAACTGTAGGTCAATTGGCACACTATTTCTAGGAATGGGTCTTCCTTGAGAATATTAATTCAGGGTAATAGGAAGCTGGAAAGCAGACTTTCTAATTATCAACAGAATAAGGTCAAATATAAAATGCCAATAGTAGAATGAGTACTGTGGTGGAAATTCTAAGAACTCTGGGCTATACAGCTTTTGAGGATCTTTGCAACTCTGAGATCTTATGACTTTTATGGTTCAAGTTTTAGCTGTGCCAGTTTTTAGCTGTGTGACATTGGCAAATCATCAACTTCTTTGGGCCCCAGTTTCTTCATACATAAGGGGAAGATATACCACTGGATGATATTTAAGGTATCTGCTGGTTGTAAAATATTATTGTAATTTGGAATTCAAGATTCTTAAACATTTAGTTCCAAACTGTCTAGATTTATAGATTTGTAGAGTTAGAGCTGAAAGGGACCTTGGAGGACATATGGTCAAAATCTTTTATTTAAAAATGGGGTATTTGGAAAACAATTTAAAAATTTTTATTTTTTAGATCCTTTTTGTTTTGATGTCTCCTTCCTTCCCCTTTCCCAGAGATCTATCCCCTATAATAAGAAAAAAAGAAAGAAAAAATTCAGCAAAACTAGCCATCATATTTAAGAAGTCTGACAGTACGTGCAATGTTCCACATCCATGGTCCTCTGCAAAGAAGCCAGAGAAGATGACGTCTCATTTATCTTCTTTCTGGGACCACCCTTGGTCATATACTTTTGTAGCATTCATTTTCTTTTTTTTAAATTAAAATTTTTTTATTAATTTATTTGTTTCCAGTTTTCTATAATCACTTCCATAAGTCTTAAATTTTCTCCCCCTCCATTCCCCTTCCCTCCTCTCCTGACCTGAGACAGTGTGCAATCTGATATGGGTTCTATACATACATTCTTATTTAACACATTTTCACGTTGCTCATGTTGCATAGAAGAATTAAAATGAATAGGAGAAACCATGAGAAAAACTAAACCAAACTAAAATATAACACAAGAGAAAATATTCTGCTTCATTTTGTGATCCAATTCCATAATTCTTTCTCTGGATGTGGAAGGCATTTTGCCTCAAGTCCATTGGGAATGTTTTAGGTCCTTGCATTGCTGTGAAGGGCTATATCTACCAGAAAAATTCCTCACACACTGTGGTTGTTACCTTGTACATTGTTCTCCTGGTTCTGTTCCTTTTGCTCAGCATCCATTCATATAAGTCCTTCCAGGCCTCTCTGAAATCTTCCTGTTCGTCATTTGTTTTTGCAAAATAGTTAGCATGTATTTTCAATTGTATTGTTCTTTCTATTTAAATTATTGGCCCCATTGTGTATCTTGTTTTTCTGTTTCTTCTCATTTTACTTTGCATCAGTTTATAAAAAGTCTTTCCATACTTTTATTTGTTCATTGTATTTGTTGTTATAGCACAGAACCATATTCCATTATCTTTGTGTCCACAACTTGCTGAATAATTCATAATTAATGTGCATATAGATTGTTTCCAGTTCTCTACTCTGGAAAAAAAAGTATTGCCACAAAAACATTTTGGTATATATGGGATCTTTCCTTTTACTATTGACCTTTTGGGTTATATTTTTGCACTATTTTCCATTAGCAACTCTGCTAGCCTATTTTCCTTTGCTTCCTACTTCCCTTCCCCTTCCCCTTTCAGGATAAGGTGAAACCTGAAATCTCCTAACAATACAAATTGATTCAGGTTTTATACACATCTTTTCAAGTCATCCTCAGTTGCCTCTCCATGACCTTGTGGGGACCTCCTGACTGACCCTCCCACACCCATCTGCTTTTCAGTTTCCTTTTTATAGGTTGTCTTCCCCCATTAGATTGTAAGTTCCTTAAGGGTAGAGATTGTCTCTTTTCTTATTTGTACTTTTAGCTCTTAGCACAGTGTATGGTGCATAGTAGGTACTTAATGAATATTTATGAAACTGAAATTTTTAAATGGAATTTCTGGGTCAAATGATAAAGACATTAAGTCATTTTCTAAGTCCAAAAGATTTCCTGGAATGATTAGATCAAGAGTCCTTTGGGAATGTTTTAAATCCTTGCATTGCTGTGAAGGTATAAGTAGTCCTTGCACCCTATGGCTGTTACTGTGTATAATGTTCTCCTGGCTCTGCTTACTTCACTCAGCATCAATTCATATAAGTCTTTCCAGGTTTTTCCGCAGTCTACCTGTTCATATTTTCTTATAGCACAATAGTATTCCATTACCTTCATATACCACAACTTGGCCATTCCCCAATTGATGGGCATCCCTTCAATTTTCAGTTCTTGGCCACCACAAAAAGAGCTGCAATAAATATTTTTGTACATAAGGGCTCTTTTCCAATTTTTATCTCTTTGTGATACAACCCTGCAAGTGCTGCTGCTGGGTCAAAGGATATGCACAGTTTTATAGTTCCAAATTGATTTCCAGAATGGTTAGATCAGCTGACATCTCCACTAACAAAGAATTAGTGGTCCAATTCCCCCCCTTATTCTCCCATATTTAAAATTTTCCTGTTTCATTATGTTAGCCAATCTGATAGGTGTGATGGAGTACCTCAGAGTTGTTTTAATTTGCTTCTCTCTAGTCAATAGTGATTTAGAGCATTTATTATATGACTATAAATAGCTTTAATTTCTTCCTCTAAAGATTGCCTGTTCATATCCTTTGATCACTTATCAGTTGGGGAATGACTTGTATTCATGTAAATTTGACCCAATTCTCTATATATTTTAGAAATGAAGCCTTTATCATAGACACTAGTTGTAAAAATTCCGTTTTCTGCTTCCCTCCTCATCTTGATTGCATTGGCTTTGTTTGTGCAAAAACTTCAATTTGATGTAATCAGTCATCCATTTTGCATTTCATAATGTTCTCTTATCTCTTGTTTGGTCATAAATTCCTCCATTCACTATAAATCTGACAAATAAACTATTGTTTGCTTCCCTAGTTTGTTTATAGTATCATCTTTTATACCTAGATCTTGCATCCATTTGGATTTTATTCTGGTGTACTGTGTCAGTCATTGGTCTCTACCCAGAGTCTGCCACACCATTTTCCAGTTTTCCCAGCAGTTTTTGTCAAACAGTGAGTTCTTATCTCAGAAGCTGTGGTCCTTGGGTTTATCAAACAGTAGATTGCTATATTCATTGACCACTGTGTCTAGTGTACCTAACCTATTCCACTGGTCTACCCCTATATTTCTTAGCCAGTACCAAGTGGTTTTGATGATGGATGCTTTGTAATACAATTTAAGATCTGGTAGGGCTAGATCACTTTCCCTAATATTTCTTTTCATTAATTCCCTTGATAATTCCCTTGACCTCTTGTTTTTCCAAATGAATTTTGATATTTTTTCTAGCTCTATAAAGTTTTTTTTGGTGGTTTGATTGCTGTGGCACTGAATCAGGAAATTCTTACTCCTTCCTTCCCTCCTTCCTTCCTTCCTTGCTTCCTTCCTTCCTTCCTTCCTTCCTTCCTTCCTTCCTTCCTTCCTTCCTTCCTTCCTTCCTTCCTTCCTTTCTCCTATATGATTATTTCAGTTATTTTTGATTCTTCATTTACTCTGTTCCACTGATCTAATTTTCTGTTTTAGTACTAAAGAGCTTGATGATTACTAGTTAATGATATAGTTTAAAGTCTTGCAGGGCCATTCCCACTGGGTTCCTACCTTTTCCCATAATTTTCTTTGATATTTTACATTCCTTGTTTCCTCAATTGAATTATATTATTATAAACTGTAAAGTGTTCTCTTGGTAGTTTGCTATATAACAGTGCTGTTGATTTCGTGTTAGTGTCCCATAGTTGTGCCTTCCCTCTAAGATTACCTCCAGTGTATCCTTTCTGTATCACATTAGCAGAGTTGCCTGCAGGTTGACCCCTGCATCAGACAGTGAGCTTCTTGAGGGAAAGCATTTATTGCCTCTCTTTTAATTTCTCAGTTTTGTCACACAGTAGGCACTTAAATGCTTGTTGAGTTAATAATTTTTAAAAAAGTTTATTTTGGAACATATTGCTTCACTAAAACTTATTGTCTCTACCTTAATTTGTTTTTTGCTTATTTCCTAGGATTTTTCAAGTAAGCCATCATATGAACAGCAAATAAAGACAATCTATTTACTATCTTTATAACTTCTAATTTCTTTCTGTTTCATATTGCTGTTGCTAGAATTTTTAGAACTATGTCAAGTAAATAGAGGATGTCTTTTATTTATTGATAAAATTTCTAATATTTTCCCTTTGTATGTACAGTATTTCTAGCTTTTGTTTTAGGCAGACACCTTTTTTTCTCCTAAAAAGACCTTCTTTGTAGTACTTTGCAGTGTTCTTCCTCTTTTTCTCTTTCTTTTTACTTGCATCAAATGCAATACTCATATGGGTTTGGATATTTAAAAAAATTTAATAAGATTAATTATGTTATTTTCCTAATGTTGAATCTTTCCTTGCATCCATGATATAAATCTAACTTCATCATAGTGAATCATTTTTTGGATAAATTGTTGTAGACTTTTTGCCAAGGTTTTATTTAAAAATTTTGGAATCAATACTCATTAATGATATTGGTTTATACTCTCTTTTCTTTGTCCTTTTTAAGTTTAGATATTAGGATTATTTCTGTCTCATTAAAGAAGCTTAGTAAATTGATTCCTTTCCCAGTTTTGAAAATAATTTGCATAATGTAATATTAATTATTCTTTAAAATTTCTACACAATTTTCCTATAAAGCTACCTGTGCTAGAATTTCTGCCCTCCCCCCTCTCTCACCCTGGTAGTTCTTCTACATGTAGTTCAATTTTCTTTTCTGAAATTGAGTTATTTAAAAATCTCTATTTGGTTTTCTGTTCATTTGCATATTCTGTAGATAATTTTCTATTTCTTTTGAAGTTTCAGTTTTGTTGGCATAAAACTGTGTATTATAAGTTCTGATAATTCTATTTTTTCTGGATTTGTGTTTTCATCTTGACCATTTTTTATTTTGTTAGCTTGATTTTTCTTCCTTATGCTTTTAATCAGATTGGCAAAATGATGATATTTTGTTGGTCTTTTCAAATAAATAGGGTTTAGTATTTAAAAATTGGTTCTACAATCTTTTTCTTTCCCAATTAATCTATTTCTCCTCTAGTTTTTTTTTAATTTCTTGTTTTGTTCCTATTTGACTTTATTTAAATATTACCTTTCTAATTTGTTTACTTATATTTTCTCTTTGTTGATCCTTCTCTATTTTGCTAATGTATCTTTTTAGGAATATGATTTTGTTCCCCTAAGAAATGTTCTACCTTTTTGTCAGAACTTTTCATGTGCTTTCTACTTATTATCATTGTATTTCACATGCTGTTAGGATTTTGTTATTAAATCTCGTTTTAGATATATGTCTTTTGCTTGTTCTCCTTGTTTTGTTTACTATTTTTATTGTGTTGTGATCTGCAAAGGATGTGCTACGTCTGCTGTTTTATATTCATTTATAGTTTCCCTATATGAAACCTAAAATTTGATTTTTGTTAAAGTGCCACTTGGTGCTGAGTATATGTATGTGTGTATATATATATAAGACAAATGTGAATATTTTTATCATTCCCACTCAGAATATAAAAAATCCTTTAGTTCTAGATTCTTCAACAATTTGATAACTTTTGTATTTTCCAGGAATAAGATTAAAGTTTGATACTATTATTTTGTTACTGTCTATTTTTTTTTGGAATTCAATTTTTCTTTCATAATTTAGATGCTATGCCATTTGGCATCCTATTTTATCATAATTTAATAGTTCTTTTAAGCATTATATAATTTCTTTGTCTCTAATTGATAGTATGAATTTCTGTTTTTCCTTTGTCTGATATGATTGCAACTCCTGACTGTTTGGATTCACTTGATACATGATAAGTTTTATTCTAGTCTCTCATTTCGATACTATTTGCTTCTTTGCTTTTTTTAGATGTGCTTCTTATAAGCAATGAATTGTAGAGTTCTAAGAAAAATCTTTTTTTTGTCAATTTTTTCATTTTAATGGCTTGTTTAATCCATTCACATTTAAAGTTATAAGTTAAGATTTTTGTTTTCTCCATATATGCCTCTAATATTTTTAAATGATTAAAAATAATATTTTTCCTGTTTTAAGTCCTTATGTTTAGTGTGCCTCAAACAACTTTGATGACTCCCATTCTCACAGGTTCTCTTCCTACTTTTTCTAATTTGTAGATTTCCTTAAATCATTAATTTCTTTTTCTTTTATTTATTTAGTCTCCCCCTCCCCCTTCTTTTCTCTCATTCATTTTGGTGATTATTTCCAAATCTCTGCTCTACTATTTCTTTTGGACGTTTTTCTAAGTGCTTTTTAAAAAATTTTGCTTTGTTTTCTTCATTAATTGTCTTCCTTTTTTTAATTTGCCTATGCTGAAATGACATTCTCTGATTCATGGTCTATGTTATTTATTCCTCTTTTAATGTCTCTATATTCCTCATAGAGTTAAAGCTTTTAAGCTTTAATGGTGTTGAGCTCTCTTTTTAAAATGGTTTTGAACTCTTTCAATCACAATACTTTTATGAATTTATAGTAACCTTTTTTTGTTATAGTTATCTGTGCACATGTTTTTGACTTGGTCTACTCGAGTGTAAGCTCCTTGAGACCAGAGATCATGGTCATATTTTCTTTGCATTTCCTTCAATGCCTGCTACAATGCCAGCTCCCTACAAAACTTTTGATTGCTGAATAGAAGTATATAACTGGATTTCTCATGGAAGAGGATTGGTTTAGGAAAGAGATTCATTTTTCTCTTATGTTGTGCTAATTAATTCCCCTTTCTTCTTTTTCATGGGTTCCTCTTTTCATCTACCCTTTAAGATCAAACTAAAAGCTGAAATGGTCTCACCATTCCTTTTCAGTTCCTCAATAAAGTACATCAACTTTGCAGAATTTTGAGATATTTTCAAAAGAAACTCTGAAGAACTTGGATGGGTTTTTCTAATTTTAATCATCTGGCACCTTGCAGAGGCAAATAAAGGTCTCATTTTCATATACACACAGACATTCTATATAAATGTCTACATAGTTGTATATAGATACACATATGTGTATATCTCTATATATATTATATGAGCAAAAACCCCAAACTGGATTCTGGTAAACTGTAATCATAATGTTATAATGTAATACAAGAGTAGGATTGCAATGCCAGGGAAGATTTATTCTGACACAAAACTACATGAAAACAGTGAGTTACCTTTCTGGGTTTATTTAACTTCTGGAATGTGTTTCACACCTCGTGGATGAAAGGGCCCTGGGAATAAATATATAAATAAACGAACCAGTCTGATCACATCAATTCAGTGGTTTAAAGGATTGGAACCCACAGTCAAGGTCTGATTTATTAACTTGGCAAGAGATTGGTCAGGAGGTGCTAGTTATCTATGGGAGTCACTTCTGTGACTTTGGTGGTGGTGGTGGAAACTTCCACTTAATATATGGCCCCTTATTTTACTTGACCAGCACTGCCATTTATCTGGTCTTCACAGACTTTTTTTCATTTAAAATGAAAAATAAACAATACTGAGAATTTTATTTATGATTGACTTTTTTAGGGGCAAATGTTGCCATACCCATAAACAACTTTATTCTGACTTACCTTTTTTCAGCACAGTCCCAGCCTTGTCATTAGATCCAAAGATGGTTCCATTTAGCACTTAAAAACAGAGTTAGCAAGTATTTGGGAAGGTCCACATGTGAAAAGAAAACTCATTCTTTTTTATTATTATTTTTGCATACTATAATATAGAGCAAGTCTGGGGTAGTGGGCAGAGTCCTAGTCTTGGACCCAGAAAGACCTGGGTACAAATTGTACAAGTACATGTTGTGAAATTTACCACTTAACCTCTTTGTTTCTTATGCAACACCCTAGACTCCATGTTCTATGTGTTCATCCATTTCCAAAGAAGACCATGCCATCAGAGAAATAATGACATGACTTGCACTTGATTTTGTTTTGAGTGAGAGAGGGCTGTGCAAGTCACTAGCCTCACTTCTCCTCCAGTGCCATCTGAATCCAGTGACCAGATATTCATCAGGATGACTGGAGAGGATACAGGATGAGGCAATTGGGGTTAAGTGACTTGCCCAAGGTCACACAGCTAGTGAGTGTCAAGTGTCTGAGGTGAGATTTGAACTCAGGTCCTCCTTCTTGACTCCTACATTGGTGCGCTATCCACTGTACCACCTAGCTGCCCCGAGAGAGAGAAGAGACATACAGAGACACCCAGAGAGACAGAAACAGAGACAGAAAGACACACACACATAGGAAAACTAGAGAGGAAAACTAAATGTCTGGATTTCTCATGGAAAAGGATTGGCGTCAGTTAGTAATGAGATCCTTTTTTCTCTACTGTTGTGCTAATTAGTTTTCCTTTCCATTTTTCTTTTTCATGGGTGCCTGGAAACACCCAGAGAGACAAAGACAGACAATAAAATGAAAAAGAAGCAGAGATAGAAGGCAAGAAAAAGACAGAGAGGGAAAGAGAAAAGGATGGCCTCTTGATGGATTTGGGAGGAAAGTGGTCCTTCCTAAGAGGAATGGACCCTTTTTGAACATTTAGATATGATTTGTGCAGGGCTGGAAATATCATGTTAGTGGTAATGTGGTGGTAATCTGTGATCAAGACTTTGAATGGACACTGCAGAAACAAGTTAATCATGTAAGAAAATTGAGAGAGAACTTGAGGATAGACCATCATTGCAAGAGAAGTCAAGCTGTCAGCAAGCATTTGTTAAGCACCTACTTATTTATTTTACTATATTTATTGATTTATTTATTATATATTTATTAAGACACTGTTCCAACTGTGGAAATACAAAGAAAGGCAAAAATGATTTCTGCCTCAAGGAGCTCTCGGTCCAAAGAAGGAAATGATGCAAATAACGATGTACCAAGGAGATACAAACAGAACTAAGTAGAGAGAAATTTAGAGGAAAGTGACTAACTTTGAGGAGGATTGGGAAAGGCTGCTTGCAGAAAGTGGAACTTCATTCAAGAGAAAGGACAGACATCAGCCTAGTGGGTAAACTTGCTGTGTATACATGGGAGAAAACATGGATGAAGGTCCTATAGGATGATGGGGAGGGAAAAATGTGTTGTGTTCTATATCTCAGCAAGAAGCACCCACGTAAATGACAGCACAGATAAATGGGAATAATTGGAGCCTCATAGTTACTCTCCCCAGAATAATGATAGAAGTGGGAGGCAGAGAGGAGGAGAGCAGGAATTACATTATATCCTCCATTGCTTGCCCTTCCCCTCCTCTTTCCTCTGACTTGCCAGACCTGTGTCCACATTCTCACTCTCTTTTCATTTCAAAGGCTGGCTTTACTCATAGCCTCCTAAAAGAAATAATTTACTTTAGTTTCAGGCTTTTGTGCTATAGTAAGAGTATACTGCTGAACTTGAAGTCCAGAGGATTTAGGATTGAATCCACCTGACACTTGCTAGCTATTTTGCTCTGATCAAGTCATGTTGAGCCTCAGTTTTCTCATCTCTAAAATGGAAATTAAAATAGCAATTACCTCAGAATATTTTTGTGCGGTCAAATGGAAGATTGGATTTGTAAAGTGCATAGTAAATCCTAAAGCACTCTATAAAGCCTTACTGCTGCTGTTTACTCTAAGAACAGATGATAGGGATAGGAAAAAACAACCCAGCATATCTTTAACTTTTTTTCCAGTAATGTCTTACACATGTTTTCTTCTGGATGATGATAAACTTTCAGAAGTTCATTCCATGCTATAGAGCAAGGCCCAATAGTTAATGACTTGGTTTCATTATGGTAAACAAATTGGGTTATACTAGAGTCATGAGGCGCAGAGAGAACATGGTATTTCTACTATCAGCCTGGCATTACAATGTCCAAGCCTAGAATTATGGTAAAGTCAGAAGCTGATCTGAGCAATACACAAGGCTCACCACAATTTGAAGCTTGCCGATGATAGCTTCATTTAGGCCTAAAAGTTAGAGAGGAAGCCTACCCACAGCTGCCTGGCTCCATGGAGGGGAAATAGCCCCGCCACCGCTCTTAGCAGGCAGAGGGTAGAAGAAAGAGGAAAGAGCTTTGGCAGAAGTGAGTCACAGGAGTGATAGAAAAGGCCTCTTCATAGAAGGGTATATTGTGGTGAGGGGTAGAGGAGGGAGATATGAAAATAGGGGAATACAATTCAGGCAAGAGTATGGAAGAAGAGAAAATGGAAGAGATGTGGTGAGGATTCTGTAGAGAGAGTAGATTTGAGGAAAGGGGTGGAGGCTCCTGAATGTTACAACTGGGACACCAGGCTTCTAATTGTATAGCAATTAGCTGTTTTATGGACCAGCTCTAAAAGGACCAACTAGAGAAACAGAATCCACAAAGAGAAGGCTGAAGACTGGAAATATTGACCATAAGAAACAAGTCCTGATTTAGAATTTTTTTCCCCCCACAGGATATTGGAGATGGTTCAGCACTGACCAACTTATTATATCCATGAGGGCAGGTATTGGAAAAGGTTGTGAGCAGGGTTCATTCCTCTCTGCTGGTCCCTCAATTCTTTTCATGCTGTGTTTTTAACCCACTTATGTGTCTTAATTCTCCTGGTTTCTTTTTTGATTCTGACCTTCCACAATTTCTACCACAAATGAATTAGGACTCCAGGAGCATATGGCTTTCCTATCCATACTAACTGAGGTGTGGAAAAATCCCTTTTTCCTTTGGTTCAGCCAAGACAAGTTTGGAATTTTTCAAGTGGGACTTTAGCTAGGAAACTAGGAAAAGGAAAACAAATATTCAAGCATAGAAACGGATGAGTTTACAAAGCATAGAGTTTTTATCCCAATTTAAATTTAGCCATGGATTGGTTGAGTTGCTGTGGCTTATGGGATACACAGTCCTGTTTCCTTTTCCCTACTTTCAACCCAATCTGGGGTGAGACTGTGAAAAACAAGACCAACTCAGACTTCTAATAGAAGGTAGATTTTGGTTGGCAGATGTGCCAGGTCTTTTGGGATTCTGGACATATATCTGAAGATTCTTCTTGGTTATGTCTCTGGGTATCTTCCTCTTCATCCCCATCCCCTCAGGCCTCTGCGCTGTACTGAGTTTTAATTTTGCTTCTGCCTTGTGCTCAACAAGCTTTAATCTGGTTCCTGGCTCATAGCTGAAGATGGCACATCCCTATTTGCCCCCCCCCGCAAATTTTTCCCCTGGCTCTAAGTGAAGTTTACTTTTGCTCATTTTCATCATTCTCTTGGTGTACCTAAGGTCCTAGCACCCTGGAAATCTACCCTTACCCTAACCCATTTCTTTTCAAGTGAGTTTTTTCTGCCCATTTTTTCCCCCAAAGTACATTAGTTACAAACTAGTACACTAGTTTGTTGTCAACATAGTATTACTTTTCAGCAGATTCTGAAGGATGGAAGTTTCTTTTAACAGTTAATACTCTAAGTCAGAGGAAAAAGGAACTTACAAGTGGAGGGAATCAGAGAAGAAGATACTCAAAGACTGAAAAGAGGGGCTTCAGGGAAGGACCCTTCAGATAGGGTTGTACCAAGAGAAAGGAATGAGGACAGAGTATTTTTTTTGAAAAAAATAATTAATTTGTTTTCAATTTTCAACATTCACTTCCATAAGTTTTAAATTTTCTTTCCTTCCCTCTCCCTCCCTCCTAGAGATGGCATGCAATCTTATATTCTTATTAAACACATTTTCACATTAGTCATGTCAGAGTATTTTTTAAATACCACCATCCAAGGCAATCTGGGGCTCGATTTCAGTCTTATTCCTTTGCTGCTTTGATGTAACCATGATCTTATCATGGTGGGTACTCATTTCATGGTACAGATGACAACTCATTCATCTTATGCCACTCTTGACCATGAACTCCAATTTATCCTTCAAAGATGATCTATCCAGTGTGGAGGAGATCTTTCTTTTAAATCTCTTGTAGATACCATTTTTAGGCTATCCCTCAGTTATCCTTTATTCTTGATAGACAGTTGAACACTTCCTTTTATGGTCATATGTTCCTTTAATGATATCTTCAATGCAAAGATGCTCAACTCATTACTTAATATTAAATTTAAAAAATTAGTTAGGACTTACAATATGTAGCACATTATATTAGGGAGTGTGGCTATAAAGATAGGTATCACACTGGCCACTCTGCTCTCAAGAAGCATATCATCTAAGAGAGAGAAGTACAAGTATATGAATAGCTATGCCATGAAGGAGAATGAGAAACTATACAAGGAAATGTAGTGCAGTAGAACATGGATTTAAAGTAAGAGGACCTAAGTCAGTCAGTCAATAGGGTTTATTAAGTGCTTATTATGTGTCATGCACCGGGACAACAAAGAGCCCGGAAGGAGCTTATGTTCTAATGGGAGTAACAACATGTAAACAGCTGTATACAGACCAGATGGTGGGGGCGAAAGGGAAGGGAACCAAGCATTTAAGCACCTAGTGCATGCCAGGTATTATGCTAAGCATTTTGCACATATTTAATCCTCATGTGAGCTAGGTGCTATGATTATTTCCATTTTACAGTTGGAGAAGTTGAGGCAGATAGAGGTTAAATGATTTCTTGAGGCTCAAACAGTTAGTAAAGTGACTGATGTTGGGGTATGTGTAGAAAGTGGGGTGGGGAGGAGACTGGGAAACGCCTCTTATAGAAGGTGGGATTTGAGCTGAGTCTTGAAAGAATACAAGGAAAACTAGTAAGTGGAGGCAAGGAGGAAGACCATTGTATGTCTGAGGAACAGACGGTGAGAAGGCAGGGAGATGGAGGTCTTGAGCATGAGGACTGTGGTCCTTGATACTACTTATGTGGCCATGGGCATATCGCTTTGAGTCTAACTTGGGCAGTTAAGTGGCACAATGGATAGAGCTGTGTGACCTTAGGCAAGTCACTTAATCCTGTTTGTCTCAATTCCTCATCTGTAAAATGAAGTGAAGAAGAAAAGGGCAAGCCATTCCAGTGTCTTTGCCAAGAAAATCCCAAATGGGGTCACAAAGAGTTATCTATGACTGAAAGGACTGAATAGCAACAAATTCCTCATGAGAGTATTGGACTAAATGACAAATCAGATGGTTTCTAGCTCTAAGCCTATGATCCAATAGGGTCTGAAGGAAAAGTCTGGTGCATGTGTTATAATGAAGGAAAGAATACACCTGCCTTGGGGAGGGAGTCAGGTAAGACTTTATGGAAAAAGTGGCATGGGACCTTGAAGAAAGGAAGAGACTTTAGTAGAAAGTGAATATTGGGGAAGGGGGCAAGTAAAAGGGAGAATTCATTGCAGGCAGCAGGTATGGCTTTAATAAGGGCATAAAGACAAGAAGTCCGGATCAGAATGGGAGATGGAGAATAGCCCTGTTTACTGGAAGTTCCCATGTGAACTTTCTTTTAATATGCCTTCCATAAGACAAGACAAAAATGAAGGTAATTAGGACATAAGAAAGTTTCTATGACGAACTACTTCTTGATGAAAAAAAGAAGAAAATGAAAAATAAAACCCCAAAGGTTTCTTAACCCATGTGGATGTTTGGATCAAAGGCTTGGCTGGTGTTTCTGTTGGGGTGCTAGAATTTTTTAACAGAAATTAAGAAATACAATTCACTTCTAAGGGCTCACTGTTTCTGAAAGTCATAACAAATGAAAGGCAGTAGTTAGAGTTATCAAAACTTAAGCTTAAAAAAATTCTAGGCTGTAGTAAGAGGTAGCTCTAAGAGCTACCTCCTGGCTTCAGTGATAAAATAGGGGACAAGGCAGTCAAATATTTACTAACTGGCAACCCTAGTGGGAAAGAAGTTAATAGCCTAAGAGCTGCTTGTTTTATTTTAAGCTATACCACTACACAGGACAGCTAGGTGGCCCACTGAATAGAGTATTGAGCTTAGAGTCAGGAAGGCCCATCTTCCTGAGTTCAAATCTGGCCTCAGACATTTACTAGCCATGTGACACCGAGCAAATCCTTTAACCCTGTTTGTCTCAGTTTTCTCATCTGTAAAATGAGCTGGAGAAGGGAATGGCAAATCACTCTAGTATTTTTGCCAAGAGAAGCCCATATAGGGTCATGAGGAGTTGGCCATGACTGAACATTATCATTATATCATTCTATTTCTAAGCGACTTTGAATAAAACACAATCTCAGTTTTCAGCCCCATTGAGTTGCCTCATTAGCTTGTTATAATGTCCAATGACATGAAGTATTTTAAATAATCTTGTCAAATCGGAGTGCTAGAGAGTGATAATGACAGCACGACTAGAGAAGAGTGAAAGATAGTGCCAACCTTGAATGAAAAGAAAGAAAGTTCAGTTATGATTTATTGATGATTATTGTTCATGATGAGGAGGAGGAAAGAAAGAAGAGGAGGAAGAAAAAGGTTTTGGTTAAAGTTTCGGTTACGAATCATGGTTTATGTCTCTGAGTCCCTGCCTTGGACCAAGAGCAGTGCTCTGCATACAATGAGTGCCTAATAAATGTTTCTTAATTTGTTTCTTCATTTCTTCCTTGTCTCTAGAGAGGGAGATTCCTCCTGGGAATTGTGGCAAACCCTTGTGTTTCCTCAGAATGTCTCTGATACATCTCCAGATGTGTATTTTGAAATATTTTTCATCTAGAGATAGCACTGAAATGACCCCAGTCACTGTGAGGGTAATGTTAACCTGTCGTAGTTATCTCAGCAGAATCATTGGTCCTTGAGGGAATGTACTGTTTTGCTTTCTCCCTTTTTGCCCCTCTGTTCCTTAGGTTCCATCTTTGGTCCCTGAGCCTTTGCTGGTCTCTTCTCCCATGCCTAGAATGCCCTCCTTTCTCCTTCCCACTTCTTAGAATTCTTAAGTTTCTTCAAGGCCCTACTCTAGTGCTGTCTTCTTTTTACAGGAGTCCTTTCTTGACCCCCTCCCTCCCGTCCTTACTCCCCCTCCCCAGCTGCCAGTGCCTCCCCCTCTGAAATCCCCTCACATTTATTTGGCTTACATTTGTTTCTATCTATATGGTCTCCTTGAGCACTGGTTAAGTTTTGTTCTTTCATTCTCAGCACCTATCATGGTGCTTGGTACGCAGCAAGCACTTAATAAATGCTTGTTGATTGATTTTTATCGCCAGTGCCTAGCAAAGTGTGCCTGGTACACAGGAGGCACTTCAAAATGCATATGAATTTTCTCTCCTTCCTGGAGTTTGATTGGAGGGAAGCATTGGTTTTCATATTGACTATATCATGGCTATTTTGAGTTTGTTTAGCAGGATTCCAAAATGCTTCCTGAACCAAGAACAGGCTGATTTGGGAATCATTCGGGAATCTGAAGGGCAGCAGCTACTTTGGGGATAGAACAGGAAGAGCTGCTTTTTAACCAGTGCACAACAAGTTCGGTAGGAAGCAGGAGGGAGAATAATCCTCCATTTCTCTGGAGTCTCTAGAAGAATCTGAACCAGCATCACATAAATCCTTAGCTAACTGGGAGCTGGCCAGAACAGCAGGGTTAACACCTCTATTCAAAACTTTTGACCACTGCAGAAAACCACAGCAGTCATTGTTTCCACTGTCCCTTCCTGAGTCCCAGCAATGCCTCCAGGGAAAGCATTCAGTTCTGTTCACTCCAGTTACAGCACAGGGCAAAATGCCTTTTATTTTTATACTGGTAGCGCCTTTAATATGCATGGCCTTGCAAAGCTGTGAGCAAAACTATCATTAGGAACCATTAAATATAAAATATCAATTTCCCATGTTAAAAGGGAGCAATAAAAGGGAGAATGGAGTGGGGCTTTGAATGTCTGAGTGAAGTAGTTCCCCCCAGGGCAGAGAATTTCAAAGTTTGGGACTTTAATCTATACGGTTTAATTATTGCAACATGCAGGAAGGATCAGGGAGAACACTACATCAACATTATGGGATGGGCCTAGGCCATTCAGGGCCTCATTAGCCCATGAGGTCTTTCACATGAGAAGGAAAACTCAAGTACAGACCACGGAGAGACATTAAAATTCTAGGGCACTTTTCAGAACAAGTAATAAGACAGATTGTATTCTATAGATGAATACCAATTATAATGTCTGCCAAGTAGCTTCCTCAAAGGGATAGATGGAGTATTAATAAGAGAACTTTTGAAAGGAGTTTTAAATTTCTTAAAAGAAATGTACCATAAACATCAAGGTACCAGTATAGTGGAGATTTTCTCCAGTGAATAAGAGACCTTCTGGTAGAGAGCAAAGAACCTTCAATTTTGAGTCAGAGGACCTGGGTTTGAATCCACCTTAGTATGAACTTGAGTATGGCCTTGAGCAGGCCACCAACTCACTTTGGCTCTTTGTTTCCCTTTTTGTAATATGAAGGGTTCAGATTCATTGAATTCTAAATCTTTTCTGACTCTAAGTCAATGATCCCCTGATGAATGGAAGTTCAGGAGGAAGTTAAAAAACTCTTTCAAGGTAATAGAACAGGGTAGAAATTAAATCCAGGATCTCTGACTACCAAGTAGTGTTAGTACTAAAACCCTCCAAGTTTTTCAGGTTCAACAGAATGACATTAAAAAAAAGGACAATCTGTATTCAGGCAATGTTCTAGCTGTAATCCCCTATTTAAAAAGAACATAAAAAATAGCTTTTGCATGATTTGGTAGCCTCTGCCATGATATCGTATTACTGAAAAACATGGAATCGTTTCCTTTTCCTAGCAAAAAAAATTGTCCTGTTTAACAATTTAAGGAGGAATTCAAACCAGGTCTTAATTCAACCTTAAAACAAATATTTATTTAGTTATGATTTAAAGCCAAATAATCTGTCCTAATGCATTTCCTTTGTGGGGAGGTAGTGGGCAATTGAAAAAGATTTTACAAAATAATAAATTCCACCTAAGGAAAGCGGAAATCTATGATTTTTTAATGATGCATATTTCCGAGGAGCTGACAGAGGGAGTTCAGTTCCTTACAAGGCTAACAGCCTTCATCAGATACGTCGTATGGCCTGTGCTACCCTGCAGGATATAGTTCCAGTTTTGATGTAATCAGAGAATCTTTTTTTTTTTTTTGTCCTTAAACAATAAACGCAGCCGTGCATGGCTGAATGGTTATATCGCTCTGGTATTTTAATGTAGTACAATTTACTGCAGTATTTACTTCAGCCCTTGGCTTGCTGACTCTAAAATTATCTTAAACAGGAATTATAACATGAAATGAGATTAGATCAACTTCAACAAGTTTATCTCTAACAATAAATATATACAAATTCTGAAACACAGTACCCTGCAATTTGCAGCCAGGGCTTAAAGCAATTAGACATTCTGTGGTGATAACACATTCCCGTTTTTATTGTACCACAAGCTGGTGAGATACCTCTACCAGGCATGTTCATGCTAATTAGCAGATAAAGTGTAAATCTGAGGGAGCCTGAAATTTGGCTGCTTTGCCAGTTTTCTCATGATTGGAAATTGGAGGGTGAATTTCCTTTCATCCCTACATCCCCTATTCAGCCAGTTTGGGGCTGGCTGTCTTTCCTCAGTGAATTTTAATCCATCATATCTGTCATTCATCTAGTTTGCTTTCAATTCGGGAGGCCCAAGCAGTTTCATCCTTAACTGCCTTGTACAGTCAATCCTTGAGGAATTTCTCCTTTGTAGAGCTCCATGTTGAGATGGCATGCTGCCCTCTTCTTGGTAGTGTCCCCTTCAGAGAGGGGTTTTGTTTTTCCTATGAAGAAACGATAGACCTCTCCACCAAAAGGAAAGGTGAGCATGTTATGTGGTAGCTTGCTTCGTTTTTATTCACTCAGAATCTGGGACCCAGACAAAGGGAGGAACACACCTGATGACTACAGTTAAAATATTCATTTTTGAGGGAAATCCATGGTTTTGAAAATGAAGGACTTACCAGTAATCAGGCTACCAAACCCCTGGTTCTCTGGAGGAAAGACTTGGAGCAGGTCAGGGAGCTGCCAGGTCTCAGATATTCTGCATCTGCCATTGATTCAATGGGAGGCTTCAGGGCAAATCACATAACCCTTCTGCTTCTCCACCCTTTGGCCCAAATCTACCTTTGAAGTCAGTGGGAGCTCGTTTTATGGGGAGTTTTAAGCTTTGAGCTGCTGGGCTTGATTTAATTTGCATTTGCTATCTGGGCCCCAGGAATATCTGTGAGTTTCATAAATTATAAAAAGACCTCATCAGGACAACCTGTCACTGAAGAAAGCTTGGTTCTCTATGGCTGACAATATCCTTGAATCATTGTATCCTATAATATTTTGGGATTTGATAGAGACCTCAAAGGGCATGGACATTCATTTACAAGAAGCATGAATTCTCTTCTATAACATCCTCCCAAACTGATCATCTGCTCTCCTGTTGAAGACTTATGGTGTTGGAGATCATACTTATTCCTGAGGCCTCCTATTCTATCCTTTGTACCATTGTTAGACTTGTGAGATAATTCTTCAGATACGAAACTGAAATTTGCCTTTTAATTACTCTTCCCTACCGCTTTTGACTCTGTTATTTGAGATTGTCAGAATTTGTCTAATAAATCCACATGGTAACCCTGCAAATATTTGAAGACAACGATCATCGACCTGACACATCTTGTCTTCTGAAGGTTAAAAATCTTTATTTCCTTTGATATACCCTTAAAAATACATTTATTGAGTTCTCTTGTTTTTATACCACAATCATTTCTCTATATTGCTCCTGACCTTTTACCCAGTCAAGCATCCAACCTCCCTTGTAATCAAGAAAAATAGTCAAGCAAAAACAATCCAAATGGTGACCATATCTGGTAGCATATGCATTATTCTGCTTCCATGGCCCCCATGCCCCTACCTGTCCCCACAGAAGCAGCAAGACTGTCTCATGGATCAGTTCTAGAGCTTGACTCCTTCATGATATTCTTTTTGTTCATGTGATTGTGGCCATTGTGTGTATTATTCTCCTGGTTCTACTACTTCACCCTAACCCTAGTTCATAAAATTCTTACCCAGTTTCTCTACTTTACTCATACTTGTTATTTCTTATTGCAAAATATTACTCCATTACATTCACATAGCACACGTTTTTTTTCATTCCCAACTGATGAATTATTCCTAGTTCTTCAAGATATCAAAAAAAGACCACTATAAATATTTCAGTACTTCTGGAAGCTGTCTTTGGAGAGTATGGACTTGGGTTCTCTCATGATTCTGATCATCTTTCTTTCAAGGGGCTCCAGTTTTTCAATGTCCTTCTAGATGGTGGTGTTCAGAAGTGGATATAATACTCTAGATGTTATCTCACTAAGGAAGAGTGGAAAAAAAAGTATATTTCTATTTGATAATGGCTCAGTAATAAAGAGCCTGCCTGGATTTAAATTAGAATGTTCCATGAGACCAAAGGGTCTAAGATAAAAATTAATGCTTTTTTCATTGGGTTTTAATAGATTAAAAAATCAATGTAAGAAAGTAAAAATTAGCACAATGAACCCAGCAATAAATATCAAGCTGTAGAAAGAAGTAACTTGACTATTAAAAAATTAAATTATCATTCTTTCTAGCTTAGCTTTCTAATAGGAGCAAACATAAGCACATTTTTAGTCATGCACTAAAAACCCTCCTAGCTAATTAATCATCTAAATCTAAAAAGAATGGTGGTTTCACAGGACAACGAGGATGATTCAGTTCAGTCCTTACAGCAGGCATGCTCATTTACAATGTTCAACTTAAGAGAACTAAAAAATATCAGAGTTGGGAAAGTTCTTAAGACAATATTTGGTTCTAAGTTCAACCTGATGCAAGAAACCTCTCTACAGTATAGGGGGAAGGGAACAAGCATTTATCAAGTACCTACCATGTGCCAGATACTGACAGAGCTTTACAAATGGGTTCCCAGATTTAACTTCAACACCTCAAATCTCCACTTTTGGACAGCTCTAATTTTTTACCTATGTTTCCCTCTAGAACAAGGGTTCTTAAACTAGGATACACTGACTCCTGAAGGGTCTGTGAATAGATCTCAGGGAGGTCCATGAACTTGTGAGGGGAAAAAAATTATATCTTCATTTTTGCTAACTTGTAACTGAATAATTTCTTCAATTATGAATTAAAACAATTATTTGGGGAGGTATCTCTTGGATTTATCAGACTGTCAAAGGGATCCATGATTCGTAAATGGTGAAGAACCTTTGCTCTAAGAACCCTATGTCAAAACAAACTTAATTCCTATTCCACATGACAGTTTTTTAAGATGTTGAAGACTCATAGTCTTCCAGATCTAGAGTTGAAAGGGACCTAGTCCAGAAGTGTCAAACACATTATCCACTATCCCCTAGAGTGTGGCCTGAACTCGATTAAGATGTGTTTAGGAAATATTTAACAAAGTAAATTCAAATACAATAAAGTATAGACAATGTTGTATGTTAAAAACTCAGTTAATATGTATCCCCCTAGGGATCCTTATGTACAGTTTAGTGGCCCTGTATCTTTTTTACTTTGGCACCAATGGACTAGGCCATCCCTCATTGTGTAGATGAAAAAACTAAGGCCAAGAAAGGTTGAGTTGCTCACCAGTTTCACTACTGGGTCACTCACAGAGAGTATATGGTAAAGCCAGGATTGGAACTCAGGTCCCATGAATCCATGTTTAGAACTGTTTTTACCTTACCATTCTGCTTCTCATGCTTCCTAGTAGATGATCCTGGTGGGAATTCTTCCTTAGTGGTTTTTTTTTGGCTTTGTTCTCTTTTTAGAAGGGGAGAGAATTTATTATATAATTGTGGTTCATCTTAAAAGGTTCATGATCTCCAAGGCAGAGCCAATAGACCCTTCAAAGGTCCTATGACCTTATGAGTTTAGACCCAACATTGTAAGATGTAGTGAAAAGAACCCTAGACATGAAGCTAAGAGACTTGGGTTCTACTTTCTACACTACAAACTATGCGAAAGTCTCAGCATTTTCTCTGGGCCTACTTTCCTCATTTTTAAAGGTAGTGGTTGAGCCAGATAATCTTCAAGGTCCTCAGAGTAGCCCAATGGATATACCTTATTAAAAATACTATGATTCAGAGTGGTGAGCAGGTGAATCATTTGATTCTTGGAAGTGATGAAACCGCCCACTACAGGTGTCTTCTTTCTCCTCCTCTCCCCAGCCTCTCAGAATTTCATTCCTGTTTTGGACAAAAAAAGGGTAAACTGTTACTCTACATCTTTCCCATGGTTCCTTCCTACACACTGAGTCTGACCCCATCCCAACATTGTCACCATATATTTTTGGGTCTAAAAAAAAGGAGAAGACAGAAGTTGGGGGAAAATATTTTAACACCCTTCACATACCTGTCTTCCATTTTTCAGGTAGATGTAAAAAGTACATTAAATATGGAGCAGAAGTTGTGTTCACTTTGGATGGAAAAGTGGATGGAAAAGAGTGGCCTCTGAGTTGGGAAGATCCGCCTTCAAGTCTTGGCTCTGACACATTCTAACCCTTTAACCTTACAAAAGTCATTTAACCCCTAGGTACTCTAAAGTCTAGGAAACTCTAAGACTCTCAGCTGCAGAGAAAGTGTCAACATTCATTGGTAGATGGAATCTCCTCACTTGAGCTTTTCCTATAATAATTCCTAGTTAAGACTTCAAGGAGTATTATCACAATCTTCCCCCTTCAGGTCGTTCCTAAGATCCCCTAACAAAGTTAATTGTAAAATTCATTCCTCTAACACTAGAGATACAAAAGACAGAAAACAACCAATCTTTCCACTCAAGATGCTTACCTTCTCTTGACAAATCAATAAAGTTTCACGATCAATTGCTTCAAAGGCAAGCTGATTGTTCAAATAGGCACCATGAAGCAGTGACCCTTGTTCATTAGGGGATGGAAAACAGGAGCTGCACAAAAGTGTTGTGATTTCATTGTGAATCTCTGGGTATGGAAACTCCCTTTAATATAGGTTGGCATCTTCTTTGCACTTATTGCCTTAGAAAGTTGTCAAAAGCACAGAGAATTTAAATGACTTGTGGAGGGTCACATAGCTAATAAGAGTCAGAGCCAAGAATGAAGCCTAAGTCTTCCTGGCTTTGAGGACAGCTCTCTAATGACTATCCCACAATGCCTCTCTTCTTGTACATAATAGGTACTTAATAAATGTTTATTTAAATTGAACAATTAGAAGGAATGAGTAGAAGTTGCAGAGAAACATATTTTAGCTCCTTTAAAGGAAATACATTTATAATGATTAGAGCTATTTGAAAATGGAATGGGCTGCCTCAATAGTGTCCTCATTACTGGATACATTAAGAAGAGACTAGTTTATCACTTGTGTACATTATAGAAGAAATTTCTATCCACATTTGCGTTGGATTAGATGAACTCAGAAATCACTTTCAGATTCAAGATTTTGTAAAATAGTGAGATGACTTTTAGATACTTTGGGGTACCATTCAATTGCTATCATTATGAGCACATCCATTCCTATGAATGGCAAAATTACATTTTGGGCAAGAGTGACTGTCTCCTGTTTGTTTAGCTTAAGAGTTAGAACAAAAGGAGATACTTGTGGGTTATTCAACAGTTATAAAAGAGGTCTACTTAGCATTAATATAGAAAGGATATTCAACAAGGATATGGTAGCATTTAGTTTGAATAGATGTGAAATGAAGGGTGTTGGGATATCTGTGAAATATGAGGGGCTCCACCTTCACGTGGGCAGGTGTTTTATGCCTTTAGGTAAGGACTGAGGCAGAAGTATGCTGGAGCTAGTTCTAATTGGTTCTCTAGAGAATCAATTATAAATATGATAATTGATAAATTGATAATTGATAAATTGATAAATACTATAAATCAGGCCTTGGCTGTTTTTAAAACTTGTCCAAGGAAATGATAGATGAGATGTTAGCAATGCTGATTAAGTTTAATGTAAACTCTTTTTTGGAGAGGGGAGGGAGAGATCTTTAAGGACAGTGCGCTATCTCTCTCTCAAAAGAAGCCAAAACCAAACAACCCAACAAATGTATGTGGGACACATTTGAAAATTTAATCTGATTTATTGCCACTTTCTTAAATCGAGATAATTAAAAATTAGCCAATTTTAAACAAGTTTGAACTTATCTAAACTGGATTAAATGGACTAAATAGCACTGGGACTGGAAAATGATTCTGGAAAGATGCACTTTATTAAAAAGGAATAGGACAGTTAAACAGGGGTGGATGGGTGGCAGTAAATGTTAAAAAGATGGCAATCATCAAGAAATCCAGGAACCAATTATCAAGAGGTGGTTAAAGAAAACCCAAACAGAAAAACCCCTCCTTTTTATTAAGCACCTACTGTGTACCAACCACTGCGTTAAGTAGTGGAGAGACAAAGCAAGGATAGGAGGATAGTGTCTGCTCTCAAAGAGCTTATAGTCTAATGAGGAAAATAAGATACAAATATATGTAGGAAAAAATTGAAATTAATCAATACAGGGAATGAACTAAGAATGATTAAGAACTTTTGGTGATGGTCAACAGTGGAAAGAGAGAAATGTCAGGATATACTACACATCACATGGACAGAAAGGGAAAATAGACAAAGGGATTGGGATGTAGCATAATCATAACTCATCGTGCATCATCAGTAAAAAGTGATGGGGGTTAATACAAACATTAGCGGGAAATCTACAAATGTTGTTTTTGCCTTCATAATGATTTTATACTATCAAAACTGGAGGAAACAATGGCAGGGGTTTCTCATCAAATAAGAGAAACTGGTTACTGAGGTAGAAATAATGGGGAGAAGAAACCACTCCATTTAAGAGTTTATGACAGCAGGAGAGGAATACCAGGCCTAATCAGACATACATCCTAGATTTTGTGAGAGCAGGTTTTAAAGGGTTAGAGAAAAGATGCAAAGAACTCTGCGGGCTAAAATTTACAGGGAAAAACTAGTCCAGAGGTATGGGAAGCTCTCAGAAATAAAATTCTGAAGACACAAGGAGAAGCAGTTTTGATAAGAGGGAAATTAAATTAAATCTACCAAACATTTCTTCAGGTCATACTTTTGGGTATTGCACTATGACTGAGAATATAAAGATAAAGAAAAAAATAGTCTGTAGACCCTGAGAGTTTACATTCTACAGGGAGATATCATATCAAAGTAGATAAAATCTAGCTTAGTTATTTGAGAAGAAAGACAGCAATGGCTAGGGTGGGGGGTAGATTAGGAAAGCCTTCCTAGAGGGCTGATTTGAGCCTTGAAAGAATCCAAACCTTTCTTCTGTGACATTGGCAAGATTCTTACCTTCCCTGGGCTAAAGTTTCCTCAATTATAAAATGAGGCGATTGGATTCTATTACCTGATAATCCTAAATATTTGATCTTATGATCCACTATATTTTGTGATAATCTCGGCTTCCATAAAGTTTGTGCCTACTGATATGGAAGTAGTTTTAAGAAACTGATTTAGTCTGTCAATTTCTTTTGGGTACTAAGTCATTTAATAATGCATTAGTTGTTACTCTCAGCTTTATGTCATCTGCAGATTTGAAGAGTGAGTCATCTGTGCCTTTAGCCAAGTTATTGACCAAAATGTTGACTAACCCAGGGCCAAGCATAGATTCACCAAGAAAACTCCACTGATGATCTGTTTCCAAGTTGATATCAAACCATTAAATGAGCACTTTTTGGCTCCGGGAATTCAAACAGTTGTAAATCTATAATAATGATAAAAATAATGCTGTTGAATATGATACTTTAAAGTTTGCAAAATGCATTATGTACATGATCACATTTGATTCTCAATTCTATCAGCTATGTGCTATTATTATTCTTATTTTATAGATGACGAAACTGAGGCTGAAAGAAGTCAAATGACTTGTCTGGATGATGATCCATCATAGTGGTCTCCATTCTTTAAAAAAAATTCATACCCTTATCAGTAATTTTTTTTCTTCCACAGTGGATATGTGGCAGGTTGGAGCATGGGATTTTTTCGATGGAATTTAAACAGCTATTGAAGCTCTTGATGCAATCTGAGTTGTAGTTAACTCTTAAGTTATAACTGTCTTGAAGTAGTTATATATGAGTGGCATAGTGATGGGAAGGAATATAATGAGAATGAAAGGGAGGTGATGTTGTTTTGGAAACAAGCCCTGTGATTGGCTACTAGGGAGGATAAGATGTGATCCATTTTCCCCCCTTCCAACTGCCTAATTTCATACCCACTGGGGTCCTACCATGGACCCCATTTTTTAGACCATTTATCTAGCCTCCGTCTCTCAATAGGAACCTCAAATTTGACTTGTTGGACTTGTAAGGCTTTTTGGATTTAATAGAATTGAATAATGAAAGTCCTTAGAACTAGCTACATCTTTTAAACTTGTTAAGTTGCCCAGGTTTATTCTTTATCACCCCTTTACATTAGTCAAGTCAACAAGTGTTTATTAAGTACTTCAACATGTCAGGCACTTTGTTCAGTGCCAGGGAAGGCAAATACATTTTGATGATATGACAGGTTTTAAATTCAATTTTTAAAGTCTTATCTGGTTTGGGCTCAAGTTACCAGACAGAAGGGCTCTCTCCTTCAGTTTTGTGATATTTGATGGTAGCTATTTAATGAATAATATTAATATATACATTTATAATTTTATACATTATATCTGCATGTATTATATTGTGGGCAAAATGTGATATATATATATACATACAATAGTTAGATGGTATAATAATATTATAGCTAATAATATTATGCATAGTTGGATCTTGGTTCCTATTTCAACTTCAAAAAATTCTATAAATTTTGCCTTTTATTCTCTGTTTGAGGCCAGCTCTTTAATTAGGTTTTTCCCCTAGCCTGGTATTGTAGCTCAATGTAATTAAAGCTATCTGGCATTTGCTAGTGTTTGAGCAAGGCTTTGAGTGACGGGTACCTGTTTTTATACATTTAAATAAATAAAGTAAATTTGCTGAAAGCCAAGCTGAGGAGCTAGCAGAGAAGCATGACCGAATGGGATATCTTCAGAAACATCACTCACTGTTTGTTTGTACAAAGCATCTCAGGAAGTATTAGGTGCAGGTATGATGAGAGAGGTGTAAAGCAATCCCACCAGCCACCCACAGGTAAGAAATTAATTATGCTGGGTGGGAGCCCGGGACCAGTTGAAAGGCCAATCCATAAATACTGCGACTGGTGATTTTCCACTGGAATAATATTTTTGCTATCTGGGTGTTACAGTCCAGACCTGTGACAATATTTTAACAGTACAGGCATTTAGCACTTTCTAGTTTTATACTTCACACGGAGGTTTTGGCCATAAGGAATAGAACGGCTCTATTGGCGTTTCCAAAGCCCAAAGTGAAACTAGATTGAGAAGAGCCCGTTGGAAAACTTGGGCCCAAGGTGCTCTCCATTGTTCAACCGCCTCTCCCCAGCCCCATTGCTGCTTGGGTGGTCGAGGCCTACGGAGCAGGCAGCCCAGCTTCCAGCAGGCTGGGAGCCTCTGATGCAATCTTCTTGGTGAGGCCTGATTGGCCAAGAGCTGGCAGGCAGCCACTAGCTGGGCTCATTCCTTGCTTTTGGCGACTTTGAGGTCCAAGCTGGTGCCCTTGCTGAGCTGAGTGGAAATGAATTCTGTGTGCTGTGGAAGGGAGTCCATTTTTTAATCTTCTTTCATTTTTTGGCAAGGATTTGTCAGTGAAAGGCCATTAACAGAAGGACAAAAATAATGTCAAGAATATTGTATCATTGATTTCTTCTTTGGTGAGCACTATGTTGGTCTAGGTATCCCAGGAAGTGAATGAAACTCTTTAGTACTATTTACCTTGAGAGGCAGTGTGATAATGGAGATGGTGAAATAATGTCTCCCCTCTATAAGGCATACTTCTTGAGAGGAGAGGCTATCTTTGCATCTGCAGTGACTAGCATGATTGTGGTACGTAATAGATATTTGATAAATGCTTGTTGAATTAAATTTATTTTTAATTGAGAGGCAGTATAGCACAATAGTTTTGTTTCTGGATGATACATGTTCAAATCTCACACCATTTCTACCATTGTGACTATAGAAGATTCTTTCATCTCTCAGACTTCAGAAGATTGGGCTAGTTGACCTCTCAGATTCTATCCTTTTTTGAACCCATGATTCTATGAACTAGATGTAAGAGCAAGGGATGCCCATCAATTGGGGAATGACGGAACAAGTTGTGGCATATGATTATGATGAAATTCTACTGTGCTATGAGAAATGGTGAGCTCCGTGATCTTAGAAAAAACACAGACAGACCGGCACAAAAACAAACAGAAACAAGAGAATGTTGTATACAGTAAGAGCAATATTTTTTTTAAGAATAACTTTGAATGAGTAAGCCATTCTAACTATTATAAATACCTAAATTAACTACAAAGGACCTCTGAAGGAAAGTTCTGTCTTCATCCAGAGAAAGAACTGACAAATAGAAGTCTGTATAGGATGATTTAACATATATTGATAGCCATTTCTAGGATAGGAGGAAGGAAAAAAAGGATAAAAAAGAAATTTACATGATAAATATTATATATTTAAAAGGAATAACAAATTGTATATATTTGGAGTTTGATGTGTCATCATTTTTTATTATACTGTTATAGAAATGCTTGTTTTATTCCATAAATTAAAAATCATATTTATATATGTATTTATATCTATATCTATATGTATGTATTTAAAGAACAGGAGGCATGGGATCAGAAAACTTAAGTTTGAAACTTAAGGTTTTGACTCTTATTAGCTGTATGATTGTGTAAATCTCATCTATGTATTTTTTCTCACTTCAGTTTCCTCATCTGTTAAATGGGCATAATAAAAAATGTACTACCTATGGTACAACCCAGGGCAGTTGTGAGGAAATTGCTTTATTAGGTTATAAATGCTATAAAGATGTAAGTTCCTTTCAAGAGTGATACTCAGGAAACACTCTGGTGCTATGAAAAGATGGATAGATTTGGTAACAGAAGAGATGCTTTTGAGTCCTGGCTCCAAAACTTAATTTGTGACTCTGGTTAAGTCATTTAGACATTGTGGACCTCAGTTTCCCTTCTTCATCTTTTTAAAAGAAGACATTTTTTTCTAAATAATTATTTTATTCTTTCCTGTCATCACCCATTTTTTTGGGGGGGGTGGGCAAGGCAGCGAGTGGTTACATTTGAATAAATACATAGTAAAGTAAAATAAATTCACGCATTGGCTATGTTAACATTTATGACTCATTTCTGCATTTCTAGTTCAGCATCTTTGTCAAGCAACTTGGAATCATGTGCCCAAAGTTACTAAACATTGCATACTCTTTGCCCTAGCAATACCACTCTTGGGCCTCAGGTTTTTTTATTGGTAAAGAAAAAGGTATTGGACTAGATTTTTTAAATTCTAAACATTTGATCTTAAATAATCCATACTTTTTAAAAAATAACACTTTGAAGTTTGCAAAACAATTACTATATTTGTATCTCATTTGATTCTAATAATCTTATTTGGTAGGTTCCATAGCTATAATTTATTATGTCCATTTTATAGATGAAAAAAGTGAGATTTTTATGTGATCCCCAAGGAAGAATGATTTGGGAGAAAGAGGGCCTGATTTAGAGTTAGAGGAGCTGAGCTCAAATCCCACCTTTCCTACTTTTTTTTACCTATGCAACCTTGGGTAAGTTCCTTTATGCCTCTGGACCTCAGTTTCCTCATCTGTAAAACGAAGGGTAGACTAGATAATCTCTAAGTTTTCTTCTACTTTTGAACTTGTCAACAAACATTCAGTGCCTACTAAGGGTTAGGCATTGTGCTTGGCACAAGAGACACAAATAATAAATGAAACAATCTTGTTAAGAGCCTGATGCCATGTCCAGTGTTTTCATTGTAATGAAAGAAAAGTAAAATAAATACTTTTTTGGATTGTCCACATCCTCCAATGTTTTTGATGTGTTTAATAATTCTATTACTTGTTATCTTATAATTATGTCTCTATTATCTGGTTGGAATATTGTCTGTTTAAGGATGAGGGATCCCATCTGTCAGGTATTCATTCCCCCATGCCTTTCAGGTATGGACAAGATGGTCACTGAATTTCCTTCCAGGTCTCAAATTCCATCATCTGATTGGCTTGTGAAGTCCCTTAGAGTTCCACAATTACGATTTTATTGACTAAGCAAATGTGTGTGGGGTTTCAATGCTTACTCAATTTATCTCATCATACCGTTAAGTCCCAGGAGACCACAAATATGCTGTGGCATGGAATACCCACATGAAATGCCAACTGCCCTGCTGTACCATAACTCGCTCTTGCAAAAGTTAATAAACATGGCTTTATTTAGGAGAAAATCAAAGGAGGAAAAATGTTCTTTTGGACCTCACTGCTAGTCTGTTCCATAAAGCAACTTTATTGAGATCTCTCTACAGTATTTTTCATTTGGTCTGTTACTGTGTTCGAAAGCCATCCTGTGACTATAAGGCATAAAATATGTGGGTAATTTGTGAAGAACTCCTCTTAAAGCACCTTTTCAAGAAAGCCCCATAGGTAAGACAGAAAGTGCACAAGAGATAATAAATTCTTTTTCATTACTATGGCTTCTTTCTTATTATACTTATTAAAATATAAGCATGCCTTTGTCAGATATTAATCACACTACTAGGCTATTAATTGATTTACTTATTCACTAATTAAATTGGGCACTTAGATCCTGTATGCAGTACAAGACTTATTTAGTTGGACCCAAGAGTTGCTGCACCTTAGTGGGGTCAGTTTGAGTGCAGTGTCTGGCCTCAGTACTGAAAGTCCAGACTCACAAACTTGAAAGCACAGTTCTTCCTGGAATAGTGAGACCTCTTCAAGCTCATATTTATTATTGATTAATTTATAAATGGAGATGCAAATTGAGAATTGCCTCTAGAGAACACTCAACATAATGGAAAAGCATGGGAGTTGTGTCCATTAAGAGTGGAGGGGTTGTTTTGAATTTGCCTCTACTTGGGTGCTGGGGAAATGATTACTCTCTGAGCCTCAGTTTTTCTCATTTGCAAAATGGGAAGGTTGAATTAGATGATTTTTAATGGGTCTTTCAGCTCTAAGACTCTGATTTCAAGTCTTTTTTGGTGGATAGATTCATTCATGGACCCTAAGGTACTGAAGGTTGCTGGTAAATACAAAATCACAGTATTTAATGTTGGCTATTTCCAAGTATCTTTTAAAAAATACTTTGGTGGTATGATAAGTTAAGAAGTTTTAACAAGAAAATTCTCAGAAAAATAGCTTTACCTAGGTAGCACCAATTGACCCCTGTAATAAAAAAAAGAAAGGAATAGGTATCTATGATATAGTAATATTTTACATTACTTGTTTCAAAATGTCCATCTTAAGGACAGCTGTTGTCTTTGGATTTTTGTGTGGGAAATGCTTTGTTTTTTTTTTAACAGTAAAATTTTATGATTTTGGATTGCCTAAATTTAAGAATTGATGGTGCCTCAGACATATCATTCCTGGCTTTTAGTCTCTTGTTTCCATCTAGTCTGTACTTGAGCAAGCTGAATTTCTTCAAAAGTATTTAGTAATTTGTACTTATTAATTCTGACCTGGTTCCTGCCCCACCTGCCCTTTCAGTTAGAATCAGTGAAGTTTTATTGTGGGTGTGCTTTGATGCTTGCTGGATGGAAGAATTGACCGTGATCACTATCATTAGACCGCTTGATCCATTTTATTAGTTCCTGTAGGTTGAGGCCATGTCTAGATATAATGAGGGCATCTGAAAACTGGTCCATCCCATTCACCTGAGGCTGTCTGAACCAAAAGGTATTCCAAGACCCCAAATGCATGGATGTGACTACACAGGACATCTGCTAAAGTTCAGCTACATTCACAGAGCAAAGAGTCTTGCCTTTTCGAGAATCAACACAATTTGGGAGCTTTCTAGAGTTTTGTTTTTTTTCCAGTCTTGGGAGTAACAATTTTCATTTTATTCTCCAATACTTTCCTCTGCTCAGTGGGTCCTCTTGTCATGGCTTAACTCAGGGGCCTAATTCCCTCTTCACTTAATGCCAGTGAAGTGTCAGCTCAAGCTCTTACGAGAATGATCTTGATGCTTGCCGAGGTCAGTTCTCTATCATCCCCTTGATCCATCCCAATTACTTTATGTGTACTTCGTATTTGTTTATCTATCTATGTTCACCTAGCATAGTACCTGGCAGTCAGCAAGAGCTTAATAAATACTCACTGAATGAATAGATGAGCTCTTTGAGTATGCTGGATGGTGTTGATGAATGGAATAGTTTCTCTGGTCATTTTAACCATCATCATGACTGGGTTATGGGAAAGAAAGAAAGAATACCAAACTTGAAATCAGAGCACCTGGGTTTGTGTCCTGGCTCTTCTATTTATTTACTTGTTCACTCTGTGTGGGTTAAGTTAACCTCTTTAAGCCCAAATGACCTCATCTGTTAAATGATGGCCTAGGAGATGGATCTCTAAGGTCATTCCCATCTCCAAAATCTTTGATCCTTTGATCAAAACAACTCTGCTGTTATCCACTGATGGCTTGGAAAATGGCTGAAAGAAAAGTTGCTCCTTTAATTTCCAAGTGTTCTGTAGCAGACATGATTGTTTTGAAAAAAGTGTGCCAGGACAGTGTGGTCTGAAGAGTCTTTACCCCCATCACTGGAATTATTATGTTTTTAATTTAAACAATATGAGCTCCTTGAGGGCAGGTGCTATTTTTGAATTTCTTTGTATCCTCAGAGTCTGGCTTGGCACATGGTAAACTCTTAATAAACTCTTGTTGACTGACTAATAATACTATCAAATACACAAAAGTGTGCTTATGTAAAACCATCTTTTGGGTCAAATTTCTTTCTTGCTGTATTGACAATATTGTGAGTATATGTGTGTTAGCAGTTTTGTATCATTGAGCAAAATCTGTGTGTGGAAATGAGCACTTTAGGGGGTAGTAGAAAGAGCATTGGATTTATAGTTAGGGGACCCCAATTTCAAGTCTGTATTTAGCTCTGCCTCTACAAGTAGTGGATACTTCTAGTGGTCTAATGTTTGCTCTTGGGGTTAATTCTTCCATCCAGTGAGTAGCAAAGCTCACTCACAATCATCCTTCCTTGATTCTGACTGAAAAGGGAAGTGGGGCATGAAGCAGGTCTGAATTTAGCAAGAAGTACACCATGTAGTTGGGGGCCTGGAATAGCAGGTCCATCGTTTTGGTTCAGATAGTCTCAGACTGGGAGCCAACATGGATTCACTAAGAATAAGTCATAGAATCCCACCATCTATGTGGAAAGTACATCAGAGGTGATCTATTCAAGCCCATACTTGCACAAGAATCCTGACAACTATATCATGCCCAGGAAGGAGCTGTGCAGATTCTTCAGAAGGCCTCCAATGATGGAGGACTTATTACCTCCTGAGATAGTCAATTCCTATTTTGAATATGTTTATATTGAGCCAAAGCTGCCTCTCTTCAACTTCCTCCAAATGTTACTAATTCTGCCCTCTGGACCCAAACAGAACAAGTCTAATCTTTTTTCTCCATAATAACACTTCAAATACTTAAAAGGAAACAATTACTGGACTCCTTAGTATCTTCACTTCAGGAGCCAAGAAGACTGCCTGTCTGTGCTGATAGATGGTAGGAGTTGTTAAGGCAAGGCAATACAAGACCCAGATAGAAGGAGAACATGTGCCACCAAACCAGTTCTGGGATGTGTGATGGCAATATGGGAGGCAGTGATTTGGTCACTTGATTCTAGGACTTGGTGATTGAACCTTTGAAGGGATAGTGGAGAGAAGAAGAAAAAGGCACTCACTTGGATACTGGTTAAAAATAAACTTTGGATAATTGGCGTAAATGAGGCAGCCAGGTGGTGCAGCGGATGGAATGCCTGAGCTCCGATCTGACTTCAGACACTTATAAGATGTGTGACTCTATTCAAGTAACTTAGCCTCTATTTTCTTCAATCTTATCTGTAAAATGGGAACAATGATGACACTTCTCTCCCAGGGTTGCTATAATAATGAAATGAGGTACCATTTGTCAAGTGCTTTGCAAACATTCAAACACTATAAATACTAGCTATCATCACTCACCTTTATGTGCCTTTTAATAAATATAATAAATGCTTATTATCAGCCTAATGAATTGAAGACTTCTGGTAGGGAGTTAGATATGAGTTAAATTCATACATTCTCTTGGTGAGTATGAAATGTGTCTAGATTTACATTGAATAATTTTTGGGACTGAACTTGGTATATGTGAAGTGAGAGATGCAAGTTATTCATGTACTTTTTGCACTAGTCTCCTAACTGATTTCCATGAATCCATTAAGTGAATTTACTCATTCACCTATATGTGCAAAACATTGCATTGGGTTCTGAGAGAAACATAGTGTTTAAATAAGAAACGACTCCTGGCCTCAGGGAACTTACCGTTTAATAAGAAAATATGACATAAACATGGAAAAGTAGGAGAGATAGCACTGGAATTTTTAGAGGGAGGCATTGAGTTTTAGAATTTTTCTAGAATACAATTTGTGAAAAAAAGAATATTAAGTGATAAGACTGGAGAGGTAGTGTGGTGGTGAGAACAGAATTAAAACTGGAGTGACTTCAAAGACTGTCCGTATGATCTATATGATCCATACACAAAAATCCCCTCAACAACACATCTATCTAACCTTTGATACAGACTTTCAGTGATGGTGGTCCAAAGCAGCACATTACAGTTTTAATTGGTGCTAAAAAGTAGTTTTTTTCTCATATAAAATTTTCTACATACAGTATTTTTTTTTTCTTGTGTGAGTTTTTCCTTATATAAAGCCTTTAAAAAAATTCTACCCATTGCTCCTTGTTCTGTACTCTGGGAACCAAGCAGAAAAAAAATCTATCTCTCCACCACCTGACTTCCTTTCATATATTTGAACACAGCTATCATGTCTCCATTTAGGCTTCTCTAGGCTAAACATGTCCATTTCCTTTAGCCCGTCATATGACATAGACCCATGGTCCTTCATCATTCTGGTCAACTTCATTTGGATACTTTCCAGCTTGTTAATGTCTTTCTTAAATATGTTGTCTGGACCTGAATCCAATTATATGGATGTGGTCTGACCAGGACAGAGCATTTTGGGATACTCATCTTCCTTGGCTTGGACTAATACCTTTCTTAATGTAGCTTGGGTTCACTTAAAATTTTTGGCTTCCATATCCTACTGCTGACTAATACTGAGATTTTTTTCCCCAAACTATTGTCAAACCACTCTTATACATCTTGTAAAGTTAATTTTTTGAGCCCATATGAGAAATTCATGTCTATTAAATTTCATTTTATTAGATTCAACTCAATATTCTCTAGCTTGTCAAGCCATTTTTGGGTTTTGAATGTCAACTAATCAATCAATTGGCAGGCATTTAGCAAATGCTGGTCTAAGTACTGGGATACAAAGAAAAGTAAAATAACAACAGCAGCAGCAAATGATCCTTACTCCTCAATAGATTTCCATTTTGATGGAGAAACGATATGCAAATAACTATGCAGACATAAGACAAATACAATGTTAATAAAAAGTAATCTTAGTAGGAAGGCGCTAGAATTTGAGGAGTTGGGAGAGGACCTTGAAAGATCCCCTCTGGAAGCTGGAAATCAAACTGAGTATTAAAGAAAGCCAGGGAAGTAAGAGACAAAAGTGAAGAGGGGGACCGCTTCATGTATGGAGGACAGTCAGTGAAAAGGAAGGGGGTGGACAATGGAATGCGATGTCTGAGAATCAGCAAGGCCAGCGTTGCTGTATCATAGAATATGTAGAAGAGAATAAAGAAGCCTGGAAAGGTAGGAAAGGGTCAGGTTGTGACAGGGTTCAAATACCAAAGAGAGAATTTTATATTTGTTCCTAGAGGTAATAATCAGTCACTGGAATCTAGAAGGGGGACATGGTCAGATCTGTACTTTAAGAAGATCACTTTGGTAGATGAGCCATCTAAGGATGGGTTAGAATGGGGAGAAAGTTAAATTATGGACACTAATTAGAAGATTATTGAAATAGTCCATGTGTGTTTGATGAAGGTCTATACTAGAATGGTGATTGTGTGAGTGGGGATAAGGAGAGGCATAGAAGGGATGCTTTGAAGGTAGCAATGTCAACTTAGCCGCTGAGATGGATGATGGTGTATTATATATGAGAAGGAGTAAAAAGGCTAATTTGGTAGAATGATGGAGTGTGAGAAGGAAAAAAAATTAATAAGATGGAAAAGGTAGATTTGGACCAGGTTGTATGGAGCTTTTAATGCCAAACAGAGGAATTCATATTTGTTACTGTAGGTAATAGAGAATCACTGACATTTATTGAGTAAGGAAGTGACATGATGATATTTTGCTTTATAAAAATCACTGTGGCAACTGAATGGAGGATGGATTGGAGTGGAGAGAGATTTGAAGTGACAAGACCAATTAGAAAGATATTTTAATAAGCCTGGCAAGAAGCTTTGGGTCATCTTCAGATTTGATAAGTAAGATAATTATCCCTTTATCCAAGTCAATGATAAAAATGATGAATTTTCAACAGGGCTAAGAAGATAACCCTGTTGCATTAGAGACTTCTTTACAAGTTAGCCTAAAATCATTAGTGATCCTTCCTTGGATCTAGCCATTCACCCAGCTTTGGATCTACTTAATTTTATGTTTAACTAGCCCCTAACTCTTTGCCTTGCTCCCAAGAAAAGCCACAGTGATTTTATCAAAGGCTACGCTATAATCTAGGTAAATTAAATCTATAGCATTCCCCTAATCTACAGGTCTAGGATCCTTAATAAAAAAGGGAATTAGCTTAATGTGACATCACTTGCTCTTCATGAAGATATGTTTGATCTTTGTTGATTTCATTTCCTTTTATGTGTAATATGTGTAATAAATAACTATTTAAAAATATATTCTAAAATTTCAGAAATCAGGAATCAAAGTCACATGTTACTTTCATGTTACATGTTAGTTTGCTAACTCCTCTTTCCCCACACTTTAAAATAAATCAGGATATTTCTCCAGTATGATGGCCTGTTTCCTTTCCCCCATGTTGGCGCCTAAGCAATGATGACGGATTGATGATGTTTCAAAGATCACTGAGAGTGGCTCATCAATTGTCTTTGCCATTTCTTTCTGACCCTTGGACTTGCTAACTATGCAGCTAAGTTCTCTGATGATGATGCCTATGGTTTTTAATTTTCTTGTGGCCATTTTTATTCTTTTGTTTGAATCCAGAGATCATTCTCATTGGCAGAGAAAAAAGAAACAAAATGAGTTCTGCTTTTCGCCATAGTCCATTTTCACTTCTTGATGGCAAGGACTAAGTTTTTGCCTTTCTTTGTATGTTTAGCTTTTAGCTATGGGGAATAGTATGCACTAAGGGGAAGGGAGAGAATACACATTTATACAGCACTACGTACCAGACATTGAGCTAAATACTTTACAAATATTATCTTATTTAGATAATCTCATTTAATATTTAACCATTGACTAGTTGATGTAATCTTCATCCCATACATCCTAGGAAACCACCTCATCCCTTCTTCAATCCTTCTGTTTTTCTCAATATAGGGAAAAATACCAATCAACTCAAAACCAACCTTGTTGTTATCCTTTATATTTATCACTAGCACCAGTTTATTCAGTTTTATTTCTTTGAACAATATTTTTAATAGTATTGTGCTAAACTTTCCCCATCTTCTTAAAACCTGTTAATCAAATTCCCAATGTAACCACCCCATTCTCTTCAGATATTTTCTCCTTTTTCTTCTTAATTGAAACATTTTCTTAGGAATTTCATTCTCTAGAACTTCCTATCCCTCCTAGGCTGACTTCTTTAAATAATGTTATTATCCTATGTACACTTTCTTTGATCCTTTTTGCATTCTGTTTTCTTGTAATTGAATATTTATATTGGCATATTTATGTTGTTTTTTTTCTTATCACAGATTCTTAGATAGAGTGGGCCCTTTCCCTCTTTTCTCCTTCAGGAAGCAGCTCCTCCTTGCTAGAGTCATAACAGCAATTCTTTTCAATATTTTCTCTGCATTTTGAAGGAAGAGATTAGCATGAATATACCTGACAAATTATTATCTGCCTTGCTTTGAGCAGAGAGAGTAAGAGAGCTCTCACAGTATATCCAATCAATTAAAGTCTTCTATTCTAAGTGCATGTATATTGTCTCTCTTTCTAAGTCTGTGCTCCTTTCCCTGCCTCCTTATCTTTTTCCTCCCTCTGTCTCACTGGTCTCTAGTATACTTTTAGGACAATAGTACATCCTCCCCTGACTTTCACTTAACTACAAATGCAGGACTTTATTACCATTAGTTGTCACCTGTTAGATTCAGTTCATTATTCCAGCCCATTGGGATCTTTTTAGCTACTAAACATATCATCCAACATTTTAACTATCCCACAGTCTTGTGCATTTAGCACATTTATACTTCTGCTTTATATGCTTTACTAAAGTCAATGCTAAAAGTGTATTGCTCTGCCACAAAATATTTTTCTGTTGCTAGAGGAAAGGTAACTCTTACAGGATTGTGGAGGAACTTTCTCTAATTCTACTAGGAGATGATGTCTACTCATTCATTCCCAGCTATTACTTTTTTAGAAATACTATTTTAGAAATACATTTCATCCTTGAGGTATCAATACTTTGGGTGCAAGTCCAGGGTATCAATACTTAGATTGCTAAGTCATGATTTTTATGGACCCAGCTAGCTTTTATACAATCCCAGCTCAGGGATCATTCTATCTAGTTCTGCTTCAGGTTCTGTTCCCAGACCTAGCAGATACATATTAAATTCTGGGTCTTAAATACTTTCTATACTACTGACACTGGCTATATTGGGGATTGGGATGGGCACACACGTATATACACATGTGTGCACACATATGTATATACACATGCGTGCACACACATATACATATGTGTATATACACATAGACACATATGTACACCTGTATATGCATACAACTCTCTCTCTCTCTCTCTCTGTACCTCTGAAAAGAACAGTGAAAATAATGATGGACTTGAAGCAAAGAGATCTGAATGCAAAGACTACTTCTGACACCAGATTTATGATCAGAGGTAAGCTCTTTATCTCTCTGACCCTCAATTTCCTCACCTGTGAAATGGGTACAGTACTACTTCCATAGCCAATCTTAAAGACTTGTAAGGAAAACAGTTGATAAACCTCAATGTACTGTATGATGTAGTGTAGTGGCCAGCAATGGAGTCAGAAAGAACTGGTTTAAAGTCCTACCTTTGACATATGCTGATTGTGTGACCATAGGCAAGCTACTTATCCTTTCAGTGTATAAATTTAAGTTGTAGACTATTCACCAATCTGCATTGTGGAGGAAGTTATCTAAACCAATGAATCCTAGATCAAAACAGAATATAAGAGCCTTGTAAATGTGAATTATTATTAACTCCTCCTATTACAGAAGAGGGGTAGGCCTGGGAACAGAAGTCTGCTTTGGGTAGTCTTGTGCGATCCTGACTGTAGCTCCTTGATATTTCAATCGTTTCTTTCTGGCTACCTCCAGTATTTTCTCCTTCACTTGTTAGTTCTGAATTTGGCAACAATATTCCTTGGTGTTTCTAGTCTGGGGTCCATTTCAGGAGCTGAATGGTGGGTTCTTTCAATGACTATTTTGTCCTCTGGATCTAGGACTTATGGGTAATTTTCCTTGATGATTTCTTGGATGATATTGTCCAGGCTCTTTTTTTCATCATGACTTTCTGGTAGACCAATAATCCTTAGATTTTTCTCTCCTGGATCTATTTTCCAAGTCAGTTGTTTTTCCAATTAGATATTTTACATTTTCTTCTATCTTTTCATTCTTTAGGTTCTGTTTGACTGATTCTTGATGTCTCATAGAGTCATCAGCTTTTACTTGCCCAATTCTAATTTTTATCAAATTGTTTTCTTCAGTTAACTTTTGCATCTCCTTTTCCATCTGTCCAATTTTTCCTTTTAAGGAGTTAGTTTCTCCAGTTAGGTTTTATACTTCCTTTTCCATTTGTCCAGTTGTCCTTTTAAATTCTTCTGTGATTTCTTTTTTCATATTTTTAAAGTCATTGGTCAGTTTTTCTTCTATTTCTCTAATTTGGCTTTTAAAATACTTCCTGCACTCTTGCAAGAAGACTCTTTGTGCTTCAGACCAGTTCATATTCCCTTTTGAAGTTTCAGATGGGAGCACAGTCTCAAAGCCGACCTCTTTGGTATTTGTGTTTTGGTCCTTGTCCCCATAGAAAGATTCTATGATCTTTTTTTTTCTGCTCTGCTTCTTACTCGTGATAATCACCCTTTTACTGGCTTTTAAAGTAGATCTCTGTGTCTGGGGAACAGGGGTCTCTGTCCCAGAGTTCTAGTGCCTAAAACTTGAAGATTTGTGTGTTGTGGCCTTTGGTTCTTTCAGCTAGAGGCTAAAATGCTGCAGCTTACCTGGTGCTGAGCTGGCTGGTATTGGAAAGCAGAGTCCAGGTGAGGTCTTTTTGGGCTTCTCCACAGTTACCCTGGAGCTAGCTTGTTAGGTGTGGGGGAAAGGTGGTCTGGCCAAAGGAGGTCTCTTCTGCTGAGTTAGAGCATAGGCAAGCTCAGCAGTTGGTGATTCCATCTGTGCTAGTGTTTTCCAAATTCCCCTGGGGTGCTGAGGCATGCCTGGGGGCCTGGTGTTTGTGGTTGCAGGCTTCATCACCCTGGGACTCTGGATCTTCTCCCAGTTTGCTGAGGTGGGGCTCTCTGAGACAGCTCTGGTCCTGCACTGGTCCCCTTCAACCATAGCAAGAAGGACCTTCCTTAGTGATTTTCCTAACCTCACAGGCTAAGAGACTGTTTACCTCTTTTGCTGCTCTCACTGTTCCAGGGTTTTTCTTGGGGAGATATTCTCTGGGCTCATCAAGGTCAACAAGGGGATGGAAATAGCAATTACTGATTACTCCACCATCTTGGCTCCTGGAACTGGAAATCCTGCTTTGGGTAGTCTTGACACAGGGATTCAAAATCTGATGAAGAGAATACAGAATAGGAATTAAGCAGAATTAAAACTCTCCTTTCATATTTAGGGTAAGAGAGTGACTTCTCCACTGAATACATGAAATCATTATTAAATGGTAAGCCCAGGTTACCGGTGGTTATTCATGCATTAGCAATGTTTCTTTAGGAGGATAGCATGAATTAACATATGCAGCACCAGAAATCATAATGCTGACACCACTGGACATGATTCACAGCTAGCTATGTTTTCAATAGAACTTCACATATACTATCAGTGATTTTGTCAAAGTCTGTGCTAAAATCTAGGCAAACTAAATCCATAGCATTCCTCTAATCTACAGGTCGAGGATCCTTATTAAAAAAGGGAATTCACTTAATGTGACATCACTTGCTCTTGATTCTCACAACAGCCCTATTTCAAGATGAAGAAACTGAGGACAAAAATGAGTAAGTGACTTGCCCATGGTGGTAATGATAATAAGCATTTCAGGATGGATTTGAACTCCAGTTTTCCTGATCCCAAGGACAACCCTTTATGCCCTGCAACACCTAGCAGACTCCTACAAGTGCTTCCTTCCCTACTTGCCTTCAAGGAGATTAAATGATAGAGAAATCATATAATCGATAAAAATACTAAAAAAAAAAAAGAGCACTGAAGGAAAAAAATCAGAGATTGTGTTTAGTAACAGAGTAGAATGCTGGCAACTGTTCTGCTTTTGAGCTGATCTTCCAGAATCCAAGTCTGGAGCTCTATCCATGGTACCTAGCTGCCTACCACTCACAAGTCAACAATTATTTATTAAGTGCTTACTGTATGCAAGTCACTGTGCTAAGTACTGGGAACATAAATACAAGCAGAAAGAAAGACAGTCCTTGCCCTCCAGGAGCTTATATTCCAATGAATATAATTTCATTAATTAAGAGCAACTAGTCTGCTGTTAGGATAAATTTCACCTTAAGTGATGGCAGGTTTCCTGCCAGAACTATGGTCTAACATCAGTTTAAAAATTCTCATTAGTGTTAAATTTGATAGTCAGTTTTGCCCACAGCCTGTTCATCTGTCCTCCCTCAGAAAGTGAGTGGTCTGAAAAGGAATGGGAGGGGATGTATTAATGTAATGTTGCTTCTAGTTGTTTGGAAAAATTCCACTTAAGTGTATGCTATGTCAGATTGGATATTCTAGGCAACTGAAAAACCTTCTTTTAAGTCAGGTGTGGTGGGATGTATCTGGAATCAGGGGGGAACTTCTCTACAAACCTCTGCAAAACCGTTCTTGCATCAGGTTGCGACGTCACCATGGAGAACATGTTTAAATGGCAAAATTTTATGGTCTAGACATTCCAGTATTTCACAAGATTTACAAGGCTCCAGTAAAATGGGGTAGAAAACCCCATAAAACTCCAGTGGTTTGAAAATGAAACATTTTCGTGAACTCAAGATCAACCTTCTTTGATTAAAGTGTTGTTCAAAGAAGACTATTTTGCTGATGGGATCCAAAAGATGGACTTAAATATTGGGCTTGCCACCCCCACACTCCTCCATTCCCACTCCAACCCCCAGAACACCTTCCCATCAGTGAAAAGTGCTCTGTATACAGGTGATTAATCATCCATCCATTACTTACATTGCTGCCGCTACTGATCTTTCCCAAGATGAATTAGGAATGTTTCAGGCTACCAATAAATAATATCTGTCCCATTTGCTCAGAATGGCTTTCACAGTGTTCCTTACTAGGAGAAAGATTCAGTCTATACATTCTGCTCCAATTTAGGGAGGTGTCATTTGTGTATCACTTAAAAATGAATTTTATAATGGAAAGATGACTTTTTACTCAATGTTCCCCACTTAGTTCCAGACAATCTTTCAATCACATTAGATTTTCTACTGGGCTAATTAAACATGGAGAGGGATAGGTTTCATTTGCTTTCTTGTTGTCAGTGCTTATATTTTGTAAAATTCTCCCCCACACCATAATTGTTCAACACCTGGCTCTTTGCGGTTTAGATCTTTCTCTCCAAATTTCTTTTCTCTTTCAATTAAAAATCCTCCTGTAGGGATTAGTCTGCAGAGACTGCTTTGAGATCGAAGTTAAAGTCCCTCCAGTTTAAAACCTAACAATTACCCAAAGGCATGGGTGGGAAGATCTTGGTGCTGTGCCCATAAAAATAGGTAACCTAGGATTAATATTCATTAATATCAGCTTCAGCTGGATTATTTGCAAAATAATTAAAAATTTAAAGCAAGCTTTTCATGGTCACAGTGTAGGATTAAGTTTGTTCAGAGGAGGAAGCAAAAAGTATTATCTTGTTGGCTTGAGTGACTTCTTTAAAAAAAAAGTGCAAAGAATTGCTTACTTTCTGCTCTATCATGGGAATCAGAATACAGGAGAAATGAAAGTCAACACGTAAATGGTCCTTTTGGCCAGGGCTGTGGTTGACTGTCATAGATGACTGCTCCAGCCTCTTTTGTCATCAATCAGTGCCTCGTGTCAATGCCAAAGTAATCTTTCAAGCAGGTCAATTTCATCATGTAGCTTTTATCAAACACTGCTCTTTCTGGTCGCCAACTATTGTCTCCTTTAGTCACTCCTGACCCACTTCGCTGTCCTCATCTCTTGATACAGCCTAACCTTACCTGAATCCCTTGTTTTGGTTGCAAAATTTCCTCATTTACAAAATGGGAATAATCATAACACCTATTATGCCTCTTTCACACAATTGTTGCAAGCCAAGTGTCTGTAAAGGGTGAAGTGCAGGCTATTATTTTTACATAATTCTACTCAGACTAAAATATCTCCTTTATTTTCTAGCTTTTCAGTTCTTGCTTCCATCATTAGCTGTTTCTAGAATTGGCTGTTTCTTTCCTCTTAATCCATTGTCATCTATTTATAACTTGCACATCATTGAAGGTCAACCTTGAATTCTACCTTCTTTATTTGACCTCCTTTGGATCCCCCTTCCAGTAAATATTAGAATATTCTAATTTGTTTGTATATATCTTGCTAGATGTAACCTCCTTGAAGGTAGGGGCTATGTGTTTACTCTACCTTATATCTCTTCCAGTGTCTAGCACAGTGCATTCCATGTAGTAGGATTTCAATGTTTATTGCATGAATAGCAGTAATAATTAATAGCTATGTCCCAATTAGTTCAAATAACGAATCCCTTCTGAATTACTCACAGTATTAAAATTTAGGCTATTTCCATCAGGCTTGGTCCAATTACCATATTTTATATAATGATTACTTGAAACAGTGCAAATTTGAATATATACAACAATTTCAGGAGACTCATTATTCACAATAATTGGGACCTAGCTTTTTACATATGATAATTTTCAAATTATGGGCAATGTAGCCACCCTGGGGACTATGGAACTTAGAATCAGGAAGCCTTGTGTTCAAATTTTTCGTCTAATTTTTACTGGCTATGTGACTACAACATTTAATCTCCATATATCTCAACTTATTAACTGAATTAATAATAAGTAATTGCTTGGAGTTGAAGACTGGGTTCAAATCCTGCCTTTGACACAACTTATATGACCACACACAAATCACTTAATCTGCCTGTGCCTTTGTTTTCTCATCCATACAATGAAGGAGTTCAACTAGATGGGCCAAAGCCCCCGCATGCTTGATTCCTATGATCCTATGATCTCTGAAGTTATTGAGAAGGACTCTATTTGTATCATTTGAGAAAGTTTCCTAAACTAACAAAATACCAAGTCTTTCCTGGAGTATATGCATGCATTATTTATATTGTAACAAACCATATATATGTGTATATGTATACATACACCTATGTATATATACATGTATATATATATGTTAAATACCCCATTCTTTCCAATTAATGATAGTTTAATGAAAAGGTTAATTTTAAATGGTTTATTATTAGATTTTTCTTGTATATTATCAAATAGGTCATCATTTATAATATAATAAATATCACAATATATTTATTTATGGAAATAACACTGGAACTCAAGTCAGGAGATGTGAATTTGCATCTTGGGCCAGTACATCATCTCAGACAAGTTTTATGAGTTTTAGTTTTTTCTTATCAAAATGTTGAAGGGGTGAAATATGTGAGGAGAGAAATTATGCGAGTTGATAACAGTGAAAATTAACTGTCCAGGCATTTACATATTTGTCAGGTAAAGTGGGTATCAGTTTGATAATTTCTTAATCTGTCAAATATTGATAATAATATTTGCACTGCCTGTCTTTCCCAGCTATTGTGAGGAAAACACAGGTTTGTGTTTTAACTTGCTATACAAATGCAGGTATGATGATGGCAATGACAACAATAATACAGAAATATCTTGCTTCATTTTATAGTTGTACAAATGAAAATTGATCTGCAAATTGAACTATTGTAAATTGAAATACAATTTACAGGGGGCACAGTGGGTAGAGTGACAGACCTGGAATCAGGAAGACTCTTCTTATGTTCAAATCTGGCCTTAAACACATACTATATAATGCTAGGCAAGTCACTTAACCTTATTTGCCTCAGTTTTCTCATCTATAAAATGAACTGGAGAAGGAAATGGCAAACCACTCTAGTATCTTTGCCAAGAAAACCTCAAATGAGGTCACTAAGAATTGGACACAACTGCAAACGACTAAACAAAAATCCCACAAAATTGAAATATATTTAAATTTATTGGAATGCTTAATGGTTAAAGGTGCGACAAAGAATCTTTAGAAAGAGTGAAAAATTCCCTTCTTATTTATCTTTTTTTAATCCATGTTTTTACATTTTGGGTTGACTTAATCAAACTACAATTGTATATTATCAAGTGAGAATGTCCTTTTTAGTTGATATGAAGAATAGCTTTATACAGCAAATGAAAAAAATGACACCAAGAGTTATTTCCAGTTTAGCTATTCTCAAATACTTTCAAATTCCTTCAGATTACCAATCCAGTACCATTCTATTTTATGAACACACGAATGCTTGGTCAGCTCACTTTCACTGTGACCACTCACAACATTGCTCTCCTCGCATATTTCACCATTGTCCCCAACTTCTGGAGAAGAAAATGAAAGTATTTTCTCCTTGCACTACTCTCTCATTACCATGTTCCTCCACCTTTGTTTTTAAATAGTAACCCCATTGCAAGAAGATGCTCTTCCAAAAAAAATTAATTTTACCTTTGCCAAGTCAGAAGAGAGCTTAAGTCAAAGGAAAAGCTAATGAGCTGGGCCAGGGAAACAAGAAAACCATTGAGTGCTCACTCTTCCAACACTACCCAGCTGCCTCTTATTTCCTTATCTCTGTCATTTTCCTACCTCCTTTGGGATGAGAGTTTCAGGTTTGTTAGGATGTCTGTTCACTTCCAAGCCTGTAGGGAAGGATTTATAAATAGAAACTATAGTGATCTAGGGTTACAATTGCTTGGTCTAGCCTAGAATGAAAAGTGCTTAAGTTTAAAATTTGAAAGTCAAGCAGAAAGAAAGACATAATGTAAACATGATTTTTCAATTTGCAGTTATCTTCTACTTTATCTTTCTCTAAAGAATAATAATACAGCAGGAAACCTTGCCCAAGACAACATCTAAACCGGTGTTTGAGAGTCTTTAGCCCTTAGCTTAATCATACCTGATTTGTAGCAATTAAAAAAATACCCACTAAGTCACTTTCCTCTTTGCCTTTTCAGCCCATTTATGCCCATTGTTTCCAAAATGCAATGAAGCAAATTAAATCTCTATAAAAGCAGTATCCATGAAATTTCTGTGTGTGTGTGTATCTACACACACTGTTATTCAATTAGAGAATTTTATGTATAAGGTAGTAGTTATATAGCATTGATGATGAAGAATCATCATCTATTAATGAAACAAGGGGAACCAAACAAATCCACCTTGCAGTTATTGCATAGTAACTTCAGTATTTTCCACAACATTTAAATACTTAAATGTTTTGTTATTTCGTACTTTACATAAATAGCAGTATTTCTGTGCTTTGATAACAATAACTAACATTTCTGTAGTGTCTAGTATGTACCACACATTGCACTAGGTATTTTATAAACATTATGTCATTTGATTCTCATGACAACTCTTGGGAAGTAAGTGCGATTATTATACTCAGATTTACAGTTGAGGAAACTGAGGTAAATAGAGATTGTGACTTGTCTAAGGTCACAAAACTAGTAAGTGTCTAAGGTGGGACTCAGATCTTCCTGACGCCAGTGCTTTACACACCTCTGCTAGACAGAATTAATGAATTGCTATAGATAAAATAGTCAATCATATCAATCTATTATCAAGTATTTCTTAAGCATCCAGTCTTTGTCAGACACTATGCTAGGTGCTGGTAATACAAGGACAAAGAAGTGAAATAGTTCTTACTCACAGGGAGCTTACATCCTTAATGAAGAAGTCAGGTAGTATAGCAGAGAGAGTTTTAGACTTGGAGTCAGGAAAATCTAAGTTTGAAATCCTGCCTTAGACATTTAGAATGTGAATGACTCTAGACAAGTAACTTGACTTATTTCAAACTTTGTTTCCTCATTTGTAACAAGGGAATAATAAGAACATCTATCTCTCAGGATTGTTGGGAAGATTGAATGAGTAAACATGGGTAAGTCACTTTACAGACCTTCAGATGCTACATAAATGCTAGTGAATATCATCAGATCTGATGGTGGTCACCTTTTTGAGGTGATGAACCTCTTGGAATATATAATATGTCAGTGGACCCATAATTAAGTCCCTCCAAGTTTGGAAGTTCCTGACAGAGCTTGTGATGAATTGACAAAACCTGTATGAACTCAAGTCATCTCCACACCAAAATGAGTTTTTAGAATAGGTCAACAACTTCAGAAGATTGAAGAAGTCTTATCAACACGCCGATCAACCATTATTCTAGAGAAATGATGATAAAATATCATCTCCTGATAGAGAGGTGATGGACTAAATACGTAGAATGAGAAATGCAGTTTCAAATGGATGATATGCAAGTTCATTTGGCTTGACCATGTACCTTTGTTACATGACTTCTTTTCTTCTTTTCCTTTTCCTTTGGGGGAGGATGGGAAAGAGAGAAAATAAATATTTGTAAAATCTTGTAAAATAAATATTTATAAAAATAAAAATGATGAGAACTAGGCTCAAAAAAGTAACTATTGCAAAATATGGTATTTAGTGAGGAAAAGATCTGAAAGATCTGATTGTACCATTAGTAAGTTAGTATTCCACAATGAGGGATATCTACTGCCAATGTGTAAAGACTTTCCCTGGCAAATGGGTGGATGAGAATGATTTGTTCCAATGGCTGTGATAGCAGCCAGAACAGGTGCTGTGGAACACAGAACTTGGTCACACATGGAAGATGCCAAGGTTGTTCACTGTATCCTTGGTCATAGCCAGCTGCCCTGACTTTTGTCTTGCCATTGGACTTTGGTGACTCTGGAAGAGAAAGTGAGGCTGGCACCCGTGTAACTCTGCCTCACTTAACTCCAATTCATAGAGTAGTCAAGACATCACCAATCTGTGGTGTTTTTGATTCTTTTCAAAATGAAGGACACACAACATTCCACAGTAGTTTGGATACACTCTGAAATACCTATTGGAAACAGCATAAATATTTTTCCAAGGATAAAAATTACTAGCTCCTTGAACATCCTCTCCTTTCCTTCCCTTATCCTCTTGCTCCATTGGATAATAGGCTGGCAAAATCATTTTCAGAAGAAATGAATCATGAGACCAGGTACAAACTAGAAATTAGGTAAATTTTTTTCAAGAGATACTTTACAAGATTCTGGATCCTCATTAAATATATCACATGTTATAGCACACAGTACTGCCTTTAAGGATTCATAGATCGTAATGTTGTCATGAAAGGAGGAGTAAGGGGAGGATGTTTTCTGTCACATTTTTGGCCAGGGAGAGAAAGATACACAGAAACATCTTGAGTAATGATAGGACACACAAAGTGCTTTACAGAATGTCAGAGGTGATGCAGGTACTGGATGTAGTTTATCATATGAAGAGATAAATGCTGGATAGATTATGTACCAAGATGACAGACAGTACTTAGACCATTCACCTTATGGACTGGATCCCATAGGATTATAAGTGGCAGAAAACACCAAAGGAGACAGTGGTCTCATTATTCAGATACAAACAAACAAACAAACAAAAAAACCCAACGTGAACAAGATGTTCAATCCTAGTATTCTGTAGATTGATATCCTCAGTGATAGTGACAGATTTTTAAAATGAATTAAATAAATAAATAAATTAAAATAAGAATTTGACCAGAGGATTGGTAGGGATGCTTGATGGTCATGGAATAATGGTTGTGTCCAGGAATTAAAAGAAGATATTTTGCAACAGTTAGAGATTGTCAGAACTACTTTAGCATAGTTGATGGGTATAGTTTTAAAATTCTGGAAGCCTAGGTTGATGAGGGAATATTTGGAAGTTTTTGACTATGTGCATTTGTGTTAGGGGAGGGTCAAAGATGAAGCAATGGGTCAAAGGTATGACTAGTGTGACTGTGGGAATCAGAGATGGGAGTTGTGCAGATATGGATCTGTCTTTCTCTCTTACTCAGTTTCTTCCTCTTCCCTCTCACCACTACTTTTTCCTTCTGCCTCTTTTGTTGATCAGTTATTTTTCAGTAATGTCCAGCTCTTTGTGACCCCATTTGGGATTTTCTTGGCAGAGATAGTGGAGTGATTTGCCTTTTCTTTCCAATTCATTTTACAGATGAGGAAACTTAGGCAAATAGGATTAAATGACCTGCCCAGGGTTACAAGTAGTAGGTGTCTGAGGCCAGATTTGAACTTAGGAAGATGAGGCTTTCTGACTTCAGGTCTAGTACTCTATTCATGTGCCACCTAGCTGCCTATTCCCTTCCATTTCCTGGATTTTTCTTTCTCCTCCTCCTCCTTTATACCTGTCCTTAACCTGGGCATATTCTTGTTCCCCCACTTCCCTTCAAATATTTCTCTATACCTTTTCATTTGATGTTTCACTCTATTTAACTGATGTATATTTTAAAAAAATATTTTGTTTACTAATATAACTCATTGGGGGGGTGGAGCCAAGATGGTGGAGTAGAAAGACTCATGTATGCTAGCTCCAAATCCACAGCCCATATATTTCCTACAAGAAAAACTCCCCACAAATTCTGGATCACTGCAAGGTGCGCAGAAACACAGTGGAAAAGATTTTCGTCCCAGAGAGCCCTGGAGAGCCGTCCCCAGGGTCCGTCGCGCCCCGGAAAGTGGAGCCCACCTCTGCCCTGCCCTGGCCGGGTGGCCCCAGAGGAGCAGATCCGAGCAGGCTTCAGGGACGGAACCTCCAGCAACCGGGAAGGTCCCTCTGCCCACAGACGCTACAGGTCAGTGAGAGAGACTTCTGGGCTGGCTGAGAGGGGAGTGGGGTGTCTCCATGGCTCGGGTCCCCTCGGGAGGCAGTGGCAGAGGCAGCAGCGGCAGCCCCCGGGACTCCCCGAGCAGGCAGGATCTTCATTACTGAAGGTCTCTACATAAACCACCTGAAGGAGCTGAGCCTGGGAGGTGGCCCTGCCCCCACCCAAGCATCAGAACTTAAGCTCACATTGAATAGCAGTCACTCCCCCTGAGGATAGCCCTGAGACTGGGAAGCAGCATCTGAATCTCAGACCCCAAGCACTAGCTGGATGGATCTAGGCAGGGGTGCAGAGGAATCTCAGAAGTCAAGTAACTGGCTGGGAAAATGCCCAGAAAAAGGAAGCAAAATAAGACCATAGAGAGCTATTTTTATGGGGTGCAGATGTTCCCGCCTTTCAATTCTGATGACGAGGAACTATTCTTACCATCAGGGAAAGACGTGGAGGGCGGGGCCTCTGTATCCCAGACATCCCAGGTGGATGTCCGGTGGACTCAGGCCATGGAAGAGCTCAAAAAGGATTTTGAAAAGCAAGTTAGACAGGTGGAGGAAAAACTGGGAAGAGAAATGAGAGAGATGCAAGAAAAGCATGAAAAACGGGTCAATACCTTGGTAAAGGAGACCCAAAAAAATGCTGAAGAAAATAACACCTTGAAAAATAGGCTCACTCAATTGGCAAAAGAGGTTCAAAAAGCCAATGAGGAGAAGAATGCTTTCAAAAGCAGAATTAGCCAAATGTAAAAAGAGGTTCAAAAGCTCACTGAAGAGAATAGTTCTCTCAAAATTAGAATGGAACAGATGGAGTCTAATGACTTTCAGAGAAACTAATATAACTCATTGCTCCTTACTGAAACCCTTGGATTCTCAATAATAGCTATACAAAAAAATTTGTCTCCTTTCTCTGAAGAGCTCTCAGCTCTCCTGTAAGCATCAAGCTAATAAGGCATGGAACGTAGAACAGGTCTTATTAAAATGCATATAAAGAACATAAAAGGGCTAGTATCCAAGTGTAGTATCTCAAAACCCACCTTCTGATGAATACAATTCCTTTATCTGTCCTTCTTCCAATACTAGAGGTTCAATCATTCAGTTCCTGCAAAACTCATATAAACATTCGTGAATATAACTATGGACAAAGTTTTTATCTGAGCGAGAAATAGATAACAAAAACAAAGTAGATTATTTTGATTACATGAAATTAAAAAGACTTTGAACTAAAAAAGTCAATGAAACTAAGCTAAAAAAGGAAGTTATTGATTGAGAAAATGTTTGCATCAAATATCTTTGATGAGGGTCTGAAATCCAAGTAACAGAGGGAACCAAAGAAAACCAAGAGTCATTACCCGACTGACAAATGGTCAATGGATATGAGGAAATATTTCTCAAAAGAATTGCAAACTATCAGCTACAAGATGGATAATTGCTTCAAGTCACTAACATAAGTAAAAACCAAAACTTCTCATCACACCAACAAATTGGAAAAGATAACCCAAAAGAGGAATGATAAATATTAGAATGGGTGTGGAAAAGTAGGGATACTAATACACTGTTAGGGGAGTTGTGAATCGATCCAGTTATACCAAAGAACAATTTAAATGATGTTAGCTAAGTGACTAGAAGTTCCATACACTTTGATCCAGAGATCTCTAGGTATATAGTCCAAGGAGGTCAAAGACAAAAAGAAAGCTCTCATATACACCAAAATATCACAGTAGCACTTTTTGCAGTAGCGAAGAACTGGAAGAAAAATAGATGTTCATCCATCGAGGAATAACCAAACAAATTATAGTATATTAATATAACAGAATAATAGTGCAGGATGAAAAATGGTGACTACGAAGAATTGATAGGATATAAGCTTTTAGAGGGCAAGGATAATTTCTTTTTTGTCTTTGTGTTCCCAGTGCGTGGCATGTTGCCTGGAATAAAGCAAGTGCTCAGTAATTATCTGTTGATTGAATTCAGAAAAGCATGGGAAGGTCATGAGATCTGTATTTCATTTGCTCCAGCATACAAGCTCCACCTTTTGACCCTTATTTTCCATCACCATCACTGCTACTTGTTTGCCTCTATTACTATCTTTCAATATAGTCCTGTAGCTTACTGTTGATGTGGTGCATCACCATTCAAGCAGTAGCCAATGTCTCTGTACATTGCTATGAGTATGTGGTCTTCATTTTTGCCATCCAGAAGGCTTCTTTCCTTATGATTTTCTCTCAGCAATTTCTACTCAAAATGATTACATGCACATATTCCCTTGGAACCTCTTCCAGACTACACTCCAGTACAGAGGTCCCAACTCCTTTTCAGAACTGTTTGGTATACTAAGGCTTTATTGCTTGTTCTTAATTTTAAAAGTAGACTTGAACCTTTTACATATCTCCTACTAGTTCCCCCTTCTCTAAAAGATCCTAATTAAAATATCTTTAGTTTCTTTATTGTGGAATTCAATCTAATTATTTTAAATCTTGCAAAAATTTCAACTTAAACACAATTCACTGAATAAGCATTAGAATTCAGAGGCAGCTAGATGGTTCAGTGGATAGAGTTCTGGGTCTGAAATTCAAATTTGATCTCAGACACTTACTGGCTGTGTGACCCTGGGCAAGTCACTTAACTTCTATTTGCCAAGGAGCCAGCTAGGTGGCTCAATGGTTACAGTACTGTGCCTGGGGTGCTAGGTCTGGAATCAGGAAGACCAGAGTTCAAATCTGGTCTTAGGTACTTACTAGCTATGTGACCCTGGATAAGTCATTTAACCTCTATTTGCCTTAATCCATGGGAGAAGGAAATGGCAAACCACTTCAGTACTTTTGTCAAGAAAACCCCATGGACAATGCAGTCTAGAGGGTCATGAAGAGTTTCATGATCGAATGACAAAACAACAACAAATGGAGAATTCACTCTAATTATGCTGGCAGGAATTAGAAAGAAAATGTCTTAGCTCGAATGCCACATCTTGCACATAGCCTTTCATGATTCCCCTCCTGTCTCCTATCTTCCATCTAGAAGTAGTTTGTCATTCCCTTATTTGATCTCATACTTCATACTAACATTCTTGTTCGTATTCAAGTTTTTTATATCTTAAATTCCTTAGTAGATTATAAACCCATTGAGGACAAGAGCTTTTAATCTTGTTAGTCTTATTTATTTTTCTATTTCCTTAGTTCCCAGAGTATGTTACATATATCAGTCAATGAAACATAATGGAAAATGGGAAAATAAAGGATAAAAACAGAATGGAGCCCAGCTGTAGAAAGCATAAGTAATAAATGCTGCCAGGCAGGCAAGAGTCGCTGATGACTATGATTGGGGTTTGAATTGAGCTCTGAATTTCCTGATGGTTAAGGTGAAAAAAGAAAAGAGGTTGGGTTACATAGTTGTATCTTCTGGAAAAAGAACGGCTAAACACAAAGAATTTCTTCATAATTTTGTGGATGTTTTTCAGTCGTTTTTAGTCATGTCTTACTCTGTGACCCCCAATGGAGCTTTCTTGGCAAAATATTGGAGTGATTTGCCAATATCCTTCTCCAGTTCATTTTTCAGATGAGGAAACTAAGGCAAACAGGGTTAAGTCATTTGCCCAGGATCTAGGTGTCTGAGGTCAGATTAGAACTCAGGAAGATGAGTCTTCCTAACTCTACTGCTACCCTTGGAGTCATCCAAAGTGAGAATGAGACAGGTGCCATGGAACAGTGAAACCAGCAGTGGTTCTGGCTAACCTGGGTTCAAGTACTACCTCTTACTCTTACTGTCTGTGAACTTTTGGTCAAATTACTTAACCTTCCTCAGTTTCTTCATCTGTAAAATGAAGGGGTTGAACTAGATGGCTTCTGAGGTCTCTTCCAGCTCTAGACTTACAAATCTTTGAGCTTCATGAAGTTGTTCATTCCTTTTCATTTAGGAAAAAGTTGGGCACACAGAGGATTTTTAGGGGGTATAAAGTGTTATAAGGGATGGAGTTTGGCAATCTTACCTCAATTAATTAATGCAATGTCATCAGCCTAAAGGTTTTTGATGTGTGAACAGAAGGGTTTACACCAAGTGATCCATTGATGAAGTAGGAATCTTTTGATTGGATCAAGGATTATGTGATTATTTAATCAAACAAGTTGACCACACTTCTGGGGGTTTTAAATATTGAAAGAATTTTGACAGGAACCAGAGGACAGAAAGAGGGTTAAGAGTGAGCCCTTCTCCCATCCCCAATGACCATGTCATCACTGAGTCTGAACCTGTAGGAGACAACACATCCAGTCAGGAGCAGAGAGAGATACAAGGATCACTAAAGGGATGCAGAGACAAAGTTACTCAAGGGAGGAAGCAGCTTTAAAGAGCATGACCCTTTCAATTACAGAAGAATGCTGGCTATGTACTCAAAAAATAACTTCCACTAATGAGGACCTGGGAGTTTACCTTATTGCCACATGTATTTTCTATAAGAGTACCTCACTATCATTGTTCTTTGCAGTGACTCTAATCTCTCACGGATCTTCATATATTTGTTTGAGAGTATGCTGCAGACTTTTGGGGAAATATTTTGTACCAATTGTTTTTCTTATACCACCTTAATGTAAACTAGATTTCCAGCCAAGCCTGGGGCATTTTGCATGAGGCTGTCTTAATTAGTTCAGAGAATGTTGATGCAATACTGTGGGACTGGATGAGAGGAACTGGTTCAAGAGCTTTAGAGAGGACAACTCTTTTCCTCTTCCTGTCTTCATCCTCTTCCTCTTCCTTTCCTTCCTTCCTTTCTCTTTCCCTCCCACCCTCTCTCTCTTTCTCTCTCTTCTTTCTTTCTCCCTTCCTTCCTTCCTTCCTTCCTTCCTTCCTTCCTTCCTTCCTTCCTTCCTTCCTTCCTTCCTTCCTTCCTTCCTTCCTTCCTTCCTTCCTTCCTTCCTTCCTTCCTTCCTTCCTTCCTTCCTCTCTCTCTCTCTCTCTCTCTTTCTTTCTTTCTTCTTTCTTTCTTTCTTTCTTTCTTTCTTTCTTTCTTTCTTTCTTTCTTTTCCTCCTTATTTATTTCTTTCCCATTGTCTAAATACTTGCTTTCTAATTATCTAACTTAAAACAGACCTAGAACTTGGAGAATCAAGTTGGATGGAGAATTAACATATTCACTAATCCTGGTCTCTCAAATATCAGATGTCTTAAGTAAACTTTTTCCAGGGCCTGGAAAACAGTCAGTCGATGACTGTAATGCAGATATTTCATGTTTTTGTTGGTTAATGTGAGAGTCATATGCTTAGATATCAGATTCTTTTGGGAGGTGGTGGCGGCACACAATTAAGATGCTATTTATATGTGGCTGTGGATTGATGTGTGTGTATGTGATGTGGTGGGGTGTGTCACAGTGACTCTAGGAAAAACTCCCCATGCTTGCTCTAAGCAGCACTAACAAAGACTTAGTAAGAGATTAGATTGCAATTAAATTTGTTAGGCCCATGAAGCTCCAGGTAAGTAGATAGGTAAGGACATTTTCAGGCATAATTAGGATTGTTATGCATGGCAGGAGTCAGATATTTGCTTCATTTTAGTGCTAAACTTTAACTTCATAGGTCAATATTAGAAAATAGGAGACATAGGAAAGGATCTCTTTTCCCTTTAGTCTATATAGCACAAGTTGCAATGAACAAGGGTCTATCAGTAGAGGATTGGAGTGTGTAATGTAGCCTTTGGCAAGAACCTTTCCTCGTTTATTAATATAAAGCATGATAACTTATTTATTGCTAATGGGAAGCAATGAAGTCTGCCCATCTACCTCTTCAACCCCTCACTTTATAAGGAAGTTCCAGTTTTGTAAGGATTGATAACTGGTTGTCTAGGACTAGGTCAAAATGGTCTAGCCACAATGGAGGGTTGATTTGTGATGGCAGAAAAAAATGGAACAGGAAGAATGAGGGCAAGAAGAATTATAGCTACAGTTAAGATATAAGAAACCTGGGCTTCAGAGAGTTGACCACAAGTTAAATTATAGTCATCTTGAAGCTTAATGCTTAAGTTTGTAATAGGGGTTTAGAGGTGGAGCATTTTGGGAGTCTCAGTGGTAGAGGGCAGGTGACACATGTATGCATCTCTGGGAAAGAAGGGTTACAGAAGTACAGGAACTTTTTCTTTTCTTTTGGAAGGTAGGAGGTAAGCTTCCCAAGAGCAAGAATGGTTTTCTCTTTGTCTTTGTGTCATTCTTAAGTGCCTAGTTGCTTGTAAGAGGCACCTAATAAACATTCATCAAGTTGAATTATGGGAGGTTACCTTTCTGTGCCAATTGAGGCTGCTTCTATGGGTTAGCTGACAATAGTGGAGTCCACTCTTATCAGCTAGCTGATTGTAACTTGTGCAGGAATAGTTAGTAAAATCCTGAACTCCCTGCTCTGCTTGAATGTCTCTGCCTCAAGACTATGTTGGTCTTTGCCACACTGCTGGTCAGTTGCAGTTTTTAATCGCACAACAATATCATATGACATTCCAAGAGTTACCATTAATTCCAGTTCTTTACTATAATTTACTCAAAGGAAAAAAAAATACACTGTTGTAAGCATGACATGTCCTGTTATCTTCCCCCAATAATGAGATCATTCAGATGATTCCAAAAGGATGCTTAGGATTTATCAGTGGCGCCTTGTTGCACAATTTCCATTTTTGCTCTTGAAGATACAATAAAAGATTTATGTCTGATGGACTATGATGTGGTTTCCATTTAAAAGCAAAACAATTCTTTCCAAAAAATACCATATCCCCAAATGAATCCATAATTACAAACAGTGTTGACGAGCTCTTTGGCTTAAATAAGTTTACAACATATTTACTGGTGTGTGTGTGTGTGTGTGTGTGTGTTGTGTAGATATGTTTTGATGTGCTTGGTAAGGAAAAATAATTAAAATCCTTCTGCCATTTCTAATTGAGAAGAAAGAAATGTAACCCATTAGTTGATGTCTGCCATAATAAGGTTCCCTCTCTACTCACCCCCCTCACTTCATTCCAGATTTGTTTCAAGGATTAACTTGCATTAAATAGTTTCAGGTCTGCATGTCAGCCATGTTTCTCATTATTGAAGATTAAAATGGCTTAATTCCCATTGCGGGTTGGTGCCATTCAGGCACAAGAGGATCTTAGAATACCAGACTTTTGATATGGAAACCAATGTTTCCTGAGAGCTTTTCTCAATGAATAGTATGTATTTGCTACAGTCAATCAATCAGCAAGAATTTAAGTGCCTAATGTGTGCTAAGCACTGGGTATATAAATTCAAGGGTGAGATAATTCTTGCCCTCAAAGAATGTACTTTCTAAAATAAGGTGTTGCAATGAGATGGATGAGAATTCTGAAATCTTGACTTGAAAAAAAATCCCTTTAGGGAGAATTTTTTGGTCTTTTGAATTATGCCTGTCTGTACTATGTTTAAATACATTGCACTGATGGCACTGATTTCACACAGCTGCTCAACTCATTCACTGTGCATCATCTTTAAGCATAAGGAGACATCCATTTGTCTGAGCCCATACTCAGACCCCTTTTGGCTTGGCAGGACCTGCTAGAGTTTATTCTGCTGGCAGAGCACCATGGGCTTTGCTGCCTGGGTTCACTATCGTCAACCTGTCCTAGTAGGAGGTGAGTGGAGGGGGAATGAATTTGATGCTGTAAGAAGAGTCTTTTGAGTTCTGTTTCATTGCCATAGCTATACAAACCATGCTAAAGTCTTCCCCTTGGACCTTATGGTAGCAAAGAAATGGCCCTAGGGATATTAATAAAAGCTATACCAGCACACTTTCATAAATTCAGGTAAGTCTTGCCAAGCTGGAAAGGTGCTGAATACGGGCCCAGTGAAAATATGTGTAATCTAACAAAGTTTAGAGAGCCTCACCAAGAGGTTGGCTGCTGAGTGATGGATTTTTCTTCTACAGGAACTCATGAAGACTAAGGCATAAAAAGGTTGCTTTCTATATTTCTGTAGGAACAATTCACACTGGTGAAGCCACATATCTTTGAAGCACTAAAATCTAGGCTACATGGATATGATGAAAGATTGAAGCAATTACCTAGATAATACAGATAAGATTCTTCAGCTTTCAAGGTAAAGTGCTGGTTTTGTATTGCGCTATTTTCCTATATTGATCAAATTCGTATAATATTGGTCAGTTTTCTACTTTGCTCATGATGACATGGTTGATACTGCCTTGACCATGCAGATTATAAAACCTTGGGCTTTTGCATTTCTAAGTGATTTACCCGACTCTAAGAGGGTGCTAGCAATGTGCTGTTTTCAAGGACAGTGGTGAGTGGATGATGAAGGGTTATACCTTCCTCTGGTACTTTTCCTAGCTTTTGGCAGTTCATAGAACTGAAAAACAAACTCAAAAAACTGCTTCCAGGACTGCATAGTGAATTCTGATGGGACTACATGTTTATAGTTCAGCTAGTCAAAAAAAAGGTGGTAATGAGGGCAAGGAGGTGGGTTTTATTCCCTTCTGTTTCAGAGAACTGTGTGTAGGGAAGAAAACAGTTCAGTAGCTGCAGATTGCACTCCTGACCTGATTCAGCTGTCTGGCAAATATATGTAATTGGTCACAAGAGGGGAACTGGATTGTAGAGCATAGATAGCTTAGTGCAGCCCATCATTGTCACTGTTGAAGTAACTCAAAGCACGTGTCCTCTTGATAGAGGGTCAGGAGTTTAGGGATGTGTGAATGTCAGGACATATAGGAAGGAGAAAAATTACTGTGAAGTGGCACTATAGTAAGGATAAAAGGATTATAGATTCAGAGTTGGAAGAAATCTTGGGGGCTGTCAAGTCCAATTCCCTCATTTTACCGATGAGGAAACTGAAGTTGAGAAAGGCTAAGGAACTCACTTAGGTTCATACAGCTAGTAAATGTCTAGGTGGTGTTTGAACTCAGGTCTTTCTGGCTCTAAGTTCAATATTCTATCTGACTGCTCTTCTTTAATGTGTGCAAGTATGATAAGAGAGAGGGTATGTTAATTGATTATCTCTGTGTTACTAGATTATTCTACACCTCCTTGATAAATCATACTCTTGGTAGTAAGAGAAGTTATTCCCTGCTCTGAGACTGGGGGTTCTCCAGCAGGCCTGTAGGTACAACTTTATTTCTAGAGGACTCCTCTTGGTAAATTGGTTTTGCTGTTCAGTTATTTTCATTATGTCTGACAATGCATGACCTCATTTGGGGTTTTCTTGGCAAAGATACTGGAGTGGTTTGCCATTTCCTTCTCCAACCCATTTTACATATGAGGAAACTGAGGCAAACAGGGTTAAATGACTCGTCTAGGGTCACATAGCTAATAAGTGTTCGAATCCAGATGTGAACTCAGGTATTCCTGGCTCCAGGCTTGGTGCTCTATCCACTGTGCTATCTACCTGCCCCTGGTAAATCGTAGATTGGGCATTAACAATTAATTCTCTTCTAAGAAATCCTCTGAAGAACTCATCTACTGAGAACTGTGATCATGTGATTGTGTATAGGTTATACCAATGGAAGTTCTAATGAGTTGTTTTTCTGCAGTAGTGCATGTCTGTATATGTGTATGTGCATGTGTATAAATGTGTGATGCCAACAACTGAGAGTCCAACTTCTGTTTTCCTGAAAAAACCTAATTTTAGTTTTAATATCTTTAATGAATACACTCCTATGTGAGATACCTGGTGAAAATACAAACTTTAAAAATATCTCCTTTATAGTAAATCTTACATAAAAGGCATTTTGATTCCAACAGAGTGAAACATTGTTTACAAATGTGCCCAGACCCTTTACACAAAAGCATTCTGGTACTGAAATTTAATGAAATCCAGAATAACTGATGCTCCCTTCATACCCTTCCCTCAGGTGGTATAGATTTACCCTCATCAGGTCTTTGATACTTGTAGAGGATGAAGAGCAGTGCTCTCAATCTGGTCAATCTTTGTAAATGATTTGATTTTCAAGTCTTAATGAAGTTAATGCAGCTCATAATTCAGACTTTTTTTCTGATATAATGGCATTTTTATTGAGTATGGAAGTGGGGCAGTACAATGTAAAGTTAGCAATATCTTCTTCTGTGCCCTACCACCCATGAGCTTTTCACCTGTAGACTAGAATCTCAGAATTGGAAGGCACCTTGGAGGCAGTCTAGTTAAACTTATTACACACAGAATCTTTTCTATCACAGTCCAAGTGGTCTTCAAGTGAGTTATCTCCAGTGACAGGGAACTTACTGCATAATGAGATGTTCAACTCTATTTTTCAATGGCTTTAAATTTTAGTAAGTTCTTTTTTTATGATGAATCCAAAATTTACCCATTTTTTTCTAATTATGTTCTGGAATTGGAAATAACCCTTATAATGTTTGAAGACAACTATAACATAACATACCAGGGCCTTTCTTTTTCAGGTTTCACACTTCTAGTTCCTATAATAGATCCTTATATGACAGTTTTAAGGTCTCTTTTCATAAAGACTGTATTTTTCTAGGTCTTCTGAAGTAAAAGGTAGCTTTTCTTTTGAAAAAAAGTAAAAGACTTTTGCTGTAGGAGTATGAAAGGGTCAGAGTTGGAGAAGCCCTACGGGAGCAGATAGTGTATCTCTTGGCAGTTTTACTACAAGAATTAGAGGCTGCAGTTCTGTCCCATGTGGTCTCACAAACTGACCCAGAACAACTTTAGGGAAGCTCTTATTCACCCAGAAAGTTGGTCTAATGGATAATAAGAACTGGCATGCACGTGAGAAGCCATTGGTTGAACATATCGAGCACATCCATGTATCTAAAGTTCTGTTCAGCTCTGTTATTCAATGATCTCATTATTCTATGTGTCTTAGACAGACAATGCAGAAGGATACTGGCTTGTACCCATAAATGAACAGAAGACACATAGAAGGCTGGATAGCACTTTCTCTTTTATTCCTTTGGTGAGACTCACTAATCATAGATTCCGTTTTTCCATTCTGCCCATTATTTTTGCTGTGTAGGCTATATATTCTGCTCTCTTATTTCTCATTTTTCTCTTGAATTCTTAGGAACAGTATATTGTGTTTCTATGTTCTTCTCATATTCCACACGGTCTTCTCCTTCATCAACTGCTAGATAATTTTCCTTTCCTGGGTAGTACTCCTTCATAGATGCCTCAACTCATTTAATAGATCTAGAGGCCATATTTCCTTTTGCTGTTAATGGTTTTTCTCATGATTTATCTGCTTTTTCTTGAAGTCTCCCTCTCACCTCTTATTTTCCCCTGTTGCTCACTTTCTGACTCTCTCCTCTCTGATGATGCTTTCCTTGAGGACTGGATCTCAAAAAGTCTCAGTCCCCTTCTAAGCCCCAAATGAATTTTTTTGGAGGGAGTGATGGTAAAGGACAGAATTAACTCCATTTACATGCTGTGCTGTTTCCCTCAAGTTTAGTGGAGTGTTGCACAACTTCCCCCCAATACACAAATATTGTCCTATTCCAGTGTCTTGTCTTGTTTCCTCTGTTTCTCAGTTGTCTGTCCTGGAATCAACAGTTCAGAGCTTTGCAGGGCTAGTATAGGGTACCTGGCTGATTTTTTTTTTTTGCTATCAGTGTTGACTCTCTGCTGAAGCCCAAGTAATCTTCTTCAGCTTGTAAATGAGGATTCCATGCCACTAAAAAGAAGGGAGGGGGAACTAGAGTGTGAGGTTGGGTTCCGTTGCATGCCATGCAGTAAATCCATTAGTTGGCTAGTGCAGCCTCATTGCCAGTAATATGGGAGATAGAGGATGAGTGTGATGTGAGCTCAGGTTAGATGTCTGTGGAAGTTTTTTTAAAACTTCTTTTGGATTTTGGGGTTCCTAAGTCATGGAGATAGCTAAAGTTGCTTTATCTTTGGTACACAATTCCTATTTTGGAGAGTACTGAAAGGTTGTGGGAAATCAGAGAAAATATTTAGTCCTCTATCTTGCTGCTCACATGACCTAGTGATTTATGTGTCCAGCACTTCTAACAGCTGGTTTCTCCATGAAAATAAAATTGAACTCCTTGAAAATTTAGCAGAGGTAGAATGGCACAGTGAAAACAACACAGCATTTGGATCCAGAAGACCTGAGTTCAGATCCTGCCTCTGACATTTACTACCTATGTGACCTTGAGAAAAATTTCTTAATATCGTTGAATCGCAGTTTCCTCATCTATAAAATGAGGGGGTTGGATGAGGACATCTTAGGCACCTTCCAGCTCTACAGCTACAATCTTATGGCTAGATTCTTCTAGTAACATTATATACCTAAATGATATGGAATACAACTGTCTTTGAGGACTCAAAATCGCATGTCTCTTTGAAGGTAATGTAGAGATATGCCAGGGGTGTAAATATACAATAGCATATTACTACTGATGAATTATACATGATAAAAGATATCACCAAAGGTACATATGCAGTAATAGATATATGAATCACAAGCAAAGGATATCAGATGGATTATGTGTTGAATTGGTACCACGAAAATATTAAAACATTGAGAGGAGGGGCAGTTAGGTGGTAGAGTGGAGAGAAGGATATAGTGTTAGACCTTGAGTCAGGAAGGCCTGAGTTTAAATCTGGTCTCAGACACTTGCTACCTGTGTGACCTGGAGTGTAACTATTTGCCTCAGTTTCTTCATCTGTAAAATGAGCTGGGGAAGAAACTTGCAAATCACTCCATTTTCTTTGCCAAGAAAAACCCCAAATGGAGTACATGAAAAGTCAGACATGACTGAAAACAACTGAACAGCAAACAAAAGCCAGAATGCAGAGTGGACTCTATGGAGATTCCATGGAAGAATATGGAGAAGAATTGCATAGGATAAGATGATGTGAAGAGGTTGTCATCTGTACTTATGGAGGAAATACCAATATCTTTCAGATGACAGACCCATCAAAATAAACATATTTCCTTCTAGTATAATTTGAGGGAGATCTTATAAATCTGTTAGATCCAAACTACCACCCTCATCTAATCTTTTATAATGCATGAAATCAGTCCAATAGAAAAAAAAAAACACCTTACACCTAGCTAAGCAGTTCGTTCTTTAATACTTCAATTCATTCCTGGATTAATTTATTTTTGTTCTGAGCTACATTTTCATTAGTCTAGGGAACTTCTAATGTGAAAACTCCTCTCATTCATGCAAGTAAACAATTATCAACATCTTCTAGGAGAGGTACTTGGGACACTGAGAGGCAAGTGACTTGCCCATGGTCTTATGGTGAGGATGTGTCAGAGGCAGCATTTGAACCCAGACTCTGTTCTGATTTCACATTTGGTGCCCCTTTATTATTCCATGCTGCCTTTAAGAAATATAATAAGGGAGCAGATAGTGGAAATCCAGTCCTTTCCCCCAATGTGCTGTTTTAGAGAGCTTTACTGATACCTTTTCCCTACTTCAGTCGACATCTGATATGGGCAGGGCACACTATTGCCTGAGTTTTCATTTAGCTCTTATCTAAAGTGGAAGGAAATTGGCAAATAATTAGGTGAAGATAGGGAGAAGGGAAATCTAGGCAGTTCTTACACAACCTTGGATGAACAGGTTGCCAAAATGTAAACAAAGGGAGTGTGGTGGGGAAAAAGGGCTGGATTTGGAGCCAGAGGACCTGAGTGTGAATCCTGGCTCTACTACCTTGGGCAACTCACTTATCATCTCTTGGCTTCAGTGTCCTCATCTGTAAAATGGGAGCATTTCAGTAGATGACCTGTGACATTCCTTTCAACTTTAGCTCTAAGATCTCCTAATACTGTTTAGCATGTTCATGTGTGCTTTCAGTGGTGACTTATGGTTATTTTTATTGCTTCATTTTGATTGCTTCATATTGAATAATTAGGTTCATATTGAACCCAAGGATCAAAACAAATTCTGACATTTTAAATTAATTTTCCATGATTTAATCAGTCTGTGAGTATTTATCAAGCAATTACTATGTGTAAAATATTGTACTAGATGCTATACTAATTGTAATATAAAATGAGTATGAGGTCATTCCCAGTCTTTGAGGGTCTTATAAGCTAAGTGGATCATAGATTTAGAGCAGAAAAGAACCTAACAGGTCAGTTAGTCCAACATCCTTATTTTATAGATGAGGAAATTGAGGTCTAGAGAGGTTAAATAACTCATTGGAAATGACAATGATAGGGATAAACCCAGATTGTCTGACTCCCAATCCTCTGACTCCTTTCCCTACACAATGCTGCCATCCCCTTAAAGAAAAGCTAAGATTTTAGTGCAGGGACTGGGTTTTACATTGTCTTGGTATCTTTGGTGCTTACTGCAATATTTTTTCCCATAGCCAGTATTTAATAAACATTTATTGAATTGAGCATACAAAGAAATGGTAATTAATAACAGGCAGTAAAAAGCAACAAATAGATGGTACAGACAGTAAGTCCTTTTTGAGTTCTGGGGAGGAAGAACTCACTTTGGGATGGGATATCTATTTACTGAGGGAGAAGGGACTTCCTTAGCTGAGCTAAGAAGGAAGAGTCAGATATGGATAGGCTGAAGAAGGATAATATTCCACAGGAACAGTATAAGCAAAGATTTGCAGAGCTAAGAAAATCAAAGGTATATTTGACTATCTAGACTAGCTGAGTTAGAATAGAAAGTTTTTGAGTGAAAAAAAAAATGGCGAAGGGAGGTTGGAGCCTGATCTTGGAGGGCCCTGAATCCAAGACTGAGGAATCTGAATTTTAATCTATAGGCGATGGAGCACCACTGAAGGTTTTGAACAAGAAAATGGTACGACAGAAGTAATATTTTAGGAAGTTTAATCTGGTACTGGTATGTGGGATGGATTGGAGCAGGGACAAATGGGGAGGCATCAAGATTAGCTGGGACATGATATATACCTTGATATATAACATATGTCTAACACCAAATACTGCTGTGAAGGATTCAAATATTAAAATCTTATTCTTATAACTATGAATTGGAAGTAGCTGGATATGAATCCTTCATTGAGATAGTATGGTAACTGGTGGTAAGACGTGTTACCTATAAAATCTATTTGTATTTTTCCCTTTGTGGCTTTCAAATTCTCCATTTAGATGCAATCAGAACGCAAAATGGAAAATCATCAGAAAAGCAAACTAAATTTGCTTCAATCATGATATCAATCTAGCTGTTCCAACTATTTGGGATGTGTGTGTGTGCGCGCGCACGGGCGCACATGTGTGTATGTGTATGGAGGTGGGCATGTTTTCCAAAAAAAAAAAGCCTCTCTTCCTTATCACTTTTTGATATATACCTGAAACATATAATTTGGGATTTGGGAGAAAAAAAGCAGTTAACTTTTGTAGAATCAAAACAAGTTTTCTTCTCTCCTCTCTCCCTGTCCCCCTCCCCCCACATAGCAACGACTAAAAAAAAAAATACATGGTTTATGTGTCCAAGTAGAAAGGGCTCACTTCCAAAGAAAGTCTCTGTGCTATTGGGTGGAGAAATGAAGGCTCTAATCCATACCAGGTTACGTCAAGTGGTGTCGAATTTGGCTTGCTGTTCTCACTTCCTGTTGACTTCAAAACTTGAGCTGAAGTTGGCATCCTGAAGGAAAAAGGAAAAAATATGAAGCTCAGAGACCAGTCTGAGTTAATAATCACTACTCGTCTTGTTCGGGTTGACCGCTTTCCAAGCGATTAAAAGAGCAGATCAGGTTGGTGAGTCAGCTTTCTCAAGGGCTAGCCAGCTGCAAGCAGGCCGCCCTGATGGTTTGGGTGGCCATGGTGGAAGTAGGATCTGCTTCTCCAGGTCTGATCCAGAGTGGCTTCTGCAGGATGATTTCCCTTTGGAGGCCTTTTCCATTGGTATGCTATGATGGAGTGCGTTGTCTGTTGGAGGTGGGCCACCTCTGTGTGGGTCTTCAGAGGAAGAGGGCCTCAGGAATGCCATCTTTCATCAGTCAATGTCACATTTTAGAGCCAGTCTCAAGGAGTTGGGTGTGGTCTGGTGAAGCGGTCTGCAGTTTGAAAGGAGAAATATGTGGAGTAGGAAACATTAACTTTGTTTCTTTTTGGCTAAACTGTGTGTCGATACAGTATTCCCTTGTTTACTGCAGTAACTACTGAAAAGTGCCTGAAATAGATTTCATCATCTTAGAGCAGTAAATTCACTCTGTTGTGTCAGTTACTTATTAAGGAATCTTTGCTTCTTTCATGGGGATGTCCACAGTTCCCGTTAAAAAGGCAGCACGGAGTCAGTGGTGGAAATGGGGGGTGTATTGGAGGGACACTTGGGAATGCGGTTCCAGGAACTTCCAGTCTCATATGCAAATCAGATTAAACTGTGCTGCAGCCAGGCTTCCCAGGGTAAATAATTACCATTCAATCTCTTTTCTTAGGGCAGTCTAGCACGGGGTAAAGGAGATTTAAGTATATAACTTAGTCACTGACCTGACTCATTCTGTATGAGACATGTCACCTTTCGATGCCTCAATTTCCCCCAAAGTTGAATAAATCTTCTTACTAGATAATGTTTTCAGATTATTTTTTTTAAGAAAGATTTTTGAACTCTACATAAAAGTGGAGAATTATTCTATTAGAAAGTCATGGTGATGTCTTTTGAACTGGCAGTGCCACCAAGTCCTTTAGGCAATTTTCATACTTGAAAAACATCTCTTAGTCATTTCTCATATTAGGATTGTTTTGATTAGCTAATGTATGATAACTTGACAACTTTAAAATGCAAGAGTTTGGAGGGGGATACAAAAGGAGCCCTCTGGCAAGTAATTTTGTCTTTTGATTTCATCCTGATTATTTCCCAGGCACAGAGAGCTGAAGGTGAACTTGAAGGAGATTTGTTCAAAACCACAAGCCCATTTTCCTAAACACAGGCACTTCAATCATTTCTGAAAAGTATGTATGAGCATGTGCAGACCAGTAAGTGAACATGCAAATGGCTGCTTTCCCAGGACACTCAGAATCTGCTTTATCTGTGCAGATGTGAACAGGGGGGGTGCCTGCAGAGATCATCCATGAACTCTATTTTTAGACAAACACACTTAGGGACTGAGCATTTGCACACAGACTTATTGGAGGGCAGGAGATAGGGAGAGAGTGGACAACAGAAAATTGACTATTGAATCTGAGGAAGGATAAGTGAATGAAAAAAAAAACATTGAGAATTTTAAAGTGCTAATCTATCCAAAAATGCTACTTGACCAGTCCTTTCTTCACTCATGCTAATATCCAGACAGAATAGAGGAGTATAGGGAGAGCAGATGGTTTGATGAGTTAGAAATCTACAAAGCAGAAGCAGCACAATATTTAAATTCATTATCTGGATATTTATAATTGACAAGAAGATACAGAAGATTGAGGAGGGAAGTCAACCTACAAGAACCATCTGTAAGATTCTACAATCATAGGTCTATATCTAGAAAGGACCTTGGTGACAATCTCTTCTGAAGATGAGGAAATTGAGTCCCAGGGATGTTTCATATCTTTGAAAGTGCCAAATAAATAAAACATCATAGATAAGTAAAAGACAGCTAGGGGGCACAGTAGATAGAATGCTGGATTCTGGAGTTAAAAGACTCATCCTCCTGAATTCAAATATGGCTGCAGACACTCACTAGCTGTGTGATTTGGGCAAGTCACTTAAGTCTATTTACCTCAGTTTCCTCATCTGTAAGATGAACTGGAGAAAAAAAGCCCCCCAAAGGGGTCTGTAAAAGTCTGACACCACTGACACAACTTAGCAACAACAAAGGATCAGTAAAGCAGGCACACACAAAAGACTTATACTACTGAGTTTCCAAGAAAATAGAATTGTATGTAGAAGTGGAAGGGACTATCAGCTCCCCTCCCCCTCCCATGTGACACACAAAGAAACTAAAGTTCCAAGGGGTTAAGTGACTTGAGCAATATCTCACGGGTAATAGTAGCAGAACCAGAATTTGAACCTAGGTCCAAGAGATGTTTTTTCCACACTATCATGCTGGGCCTTCTCAAGCTTAGAAATGGAATTAGAAGAAACTTCAGATGCCTAGCCCATGCCTGAGCAGGAAACTCCTGTATAACATACCTGAAAAGTGATCATCCATGCTTCCCTGATGTCCTTTGGTGCAATATATTCTTTGTTTTACAGATGAATAAACTAAATTCCATAGATTTTAAGTGGCTTGCCCAAAGTTAAAAAGAAAAAAGGGCACACTGGAGATGAGAGACGCTCATTGTTTTATTCTATGACCAGAACTTACACAGTCAAGTTTATTCTTATATGTGTGTGTGTGTGTGCATGTAAGAGAGAGAGGCAGAGATAGAGAGAGAGAGAGAGAGAGAGAGAGAGAGAGAGAGAGAGAGAGAGAAAGAGAGAGAGAGAGGAGGAGAGATGAGGTGAGGTGAGGTTGATGATGATGAACCAGAGAGATGATAAACTCCATGATGAACCAGAGAGAAAGAACTGGAGATATTGAATGCTAAAGGTCTGATAATGGCCAACCCTAGGAAGAAAAGAGAGAGAATGCTTAGCTGTGCTCTTCTCAGAGAACTTCAAGGACCATCTGTAGGCCAGATGCTGCGACTTTATGTGGAGATACATTTAGCCCAATGACTATTATACTATGGCTTTCATCCATGTGGGCATGAATGATATTGACTGATCTCCCTCAAAGATTATTAAGAGTGACTTCAGGGTTCTGGAAACAAGGATGAAGGAAACTGGGACTCAAGGGGTGGTCTCATCAGTTTTTCTAGTGGAAAGGAAAGGTTTTTGCAGTTGACAGATCCACTCCAGTGATAAATTTATATTTTACTTGCTGCGTACAATGAATGTCACACAGGTGGTCAACAAAAACTTGAGTTTCATAAAATCCTGCTGCTGGAAACTCAGTAACCTTGTCTTTTGTGGATGCTCGTTGCACTGATCTATGTTCTATGTATCTGGTGTTTTCAAAGGCTCAAAACTAGGACGTTGGTATGTGACTCAATCACAAAATAGTAGCTAGTCTTGTTCTTCCACCATGAATTGCTCTGCGTCCCCTCCAGCACTTTTCCTGGCTGAAAAGTCCCATGCTGTCTGAATATCTTGTTGTACTTTTTGATCCTTCTTGATTTATAAAGAGAGTAATGGTTTCCCTTACTACCATTGGCACAGTTATGGGTTCTTTGGAAATGAATTCTTCAGGCAAGGGCCATAGGATAAGCTGGCTTTGGAAATACAAAGTGAATGCCAAGAAGCAAACATAAGTCTTATAATAGGAACATGAAACATAAACAAGACCCAACCCACTTATGGGAACTTGTGGAAAATAGGTAGGGAAGTGTTAATCATACATTTCTCAAATTGTCTGTATCTGGGTTAGAAGTTATGTGATTAATTATTGTCATGTCTTCCTTAACATCTAGAAATGTGAGTGAAGTAGGACATAGTATATGTAAAGATATTTTTATTTATTTGGACTGATAGAAAGTGGAGTGACAGGTAGGGGGGTAGAAGTGAGGAGAAAAGTTCAAAGGAAAGAATACGTTGATCTTGAAACTTTTATTGATTGTCCTAAATATTCTCTCTGTGTTGAAATCTTTGCAAAAATGTGGCACCCGGAATAAGTCACAGTTTTCTGGACATGTTCTGTGTAGGAGGATTTCCCTATCACCTTTGTGGTCCTGTATACTATACCTCTCAAATAAAATTGAATTGGTTATTTTTTGTGCCATATTGCATTATTGACTCCTATTGAGCTGACAGTTTACTAAAATCTACAGATCTTTTGTATATGAACTGTTTTTTAGCCCAAATCCTCATGGATATCATCCAGGAGAGTAATTCCTATGAGGAAGGGGACAACTATCCCAAGTTTTGGCCAAATATTCACTCACAGAGCAGGTAAGTTAGCTTAACTGAAGCAGTAAGGTGACTTGAAGGAAACGAAAGGTAGCATATGCCAGGTAAGTAAAACAATGCCTACCATTTCTACTCAGACCTCAATGAAGACATCCCCAAAACCTTGGGCATTGCAGGACCCAACACTGCACAGTTACTGACCCCAGTCTCTCTCCCAATACTGTCCTGACCTGCTCTACTGAGCTCAGCCTGTACATCATCCAGGGAATCAACCCCAGTGAAGATGAAACCTAGCAGCTGCTTCTGATGGTGCTAAAGTGTCTACTTTTCCAGCAGTCACAACTATTGAAAATCTAGAAAAGAAAATCCTCACCATCAAAATCCTTGGCATTGTCAAAGGGTTCAGCATCAGAAATGAATATGATTTGGCCGTATAAATTGAATATTAAAGGAGATGTATTACCACTTGCTTTGCTGCTGCATCCCAAGGACCATGGGGATTTGCCATTTGATGTGCAAGTGAAGTCTCTTATTTGTGTTGTCTCCACCATTAACATGTAAACTTCTTGAGAGCATGGACTGTTTTGCCTTTCTCTTTGTCATCCCAGTGCCTAATTAGCATAGAGCTTTACATCGAGTAAATGTTTACTAAAAGACTTTTCATTCAATCATTTATGCATTCATTCATTCATGCCTCTCCCATTTTATACCTGTGAAATACAGGGGAATAATAATAGAAACTACCTCATAAGGTCATTATGAGGATCAAATGAGATGTTTGTGAAATGTAAGGCACAAACATTAAAGCTCTGTCTTAATGCCGTTTATTGTTATTAGGTAATACAATGGATAGAGGACTAGATTTGGAATAGTTAGACCTGTGTTTGAATCTCACCTCAAACATTAAGTAGCTGTTTGACATGAGGCAATTCATGCAATCTTTCAATCTCAGTTTGCTTTTCTACAAAATATGGGCATAATGATAGTATCTATCCATCTAAGGGTTGTAGTAATGTTCAAATGAGATCACATACGTAAAGTGCTTTGGAAATCTAAGTTTCCTCATCTGTAAAATGAGCTGGAGAAGAAAATGGCAAACCGCTCCAGTATTTCTGCCACAAAAACGCCAAATGGGGTCAGTCAAACACAGCTGAAAAATGACACATCAACATCATTTAAGGTGTATCCCAATTCCTTTCATCTCGATTAGATTCAGTTCAATGTTCTTGCCCGTCTCTGCTATCTATCTAATAAGCTGATTGTCTTACCAGTGTTATTTCATCTCCAGATTTGATAAATTTATTTTGACCTAATGATTCAATGGATTTGTATCATAAAAGCTATATATGTATACAGACACAAAACTACACATGTACACACACATACACACACATAGATACGTGTACCTTCTATTGGTATAGGGTAACCTGTCCATGTCATCTCATCATGTGTAATTCTTGATCATGTTTTTTCATAGAGTCTCCATGGAGTACTACCTACCCAATGTGCTAGAGGATTTCCTTTGGTCTTTTTACATTTTGTTCATGCCAGTGTAGCACTTAAACTTGATGAATGAAACACTGATTCCTGTATGATGATATATTTTATTTATCAGTCTCATTACCTGGCCCACCTCCTTTCTCAGCTTATCCACATCTCTCACATCTGGCTCCTTCTCTCCATTCATATGGCTACCATCTTAGCTGAAACTGTTCACTTCTCATTTAGATTATTGCAACAGCCTCCTGGTGGGTCTCCCTGCCTCAAATCTCTCACTAGTCTAGTACATCTTGTACACTGATGCCAAAGTAATTTTCCTTAAGTGCAGATCCAATGTGTGATTGCTTTAATCAACCAGTTACAGTGCCTTTCTATTGCTTTTTGTTTAGCTTTTAAAGCCTTTCACAACATGGTCCCAAATGATCTTTCCATCGTGGTTGGATTTTGCTCTCCTTACTATATTCTGGGATCCAGCCCAGTGGGATAGAGAGACTTTCTCTCTGTTCCTCACACATGACATTATAGCTCCCAGTTCCATTTTGTTGCGCTGGCCGTCTGCCATCCTTCGAATGCATTTACTTTTTATCTCTGGCTGATAGAATCCCTCTCATTCTCTTAGATGAAACTCCACCTTCATATTCTAAATGAAGCCTTTTCAGACTCCCAACTACAAGTCTTCTCTCTCCCAAGTTATTTTTGTGTATATTTGTATTTTATTACATATTTATGTTATATATTTACATTTATACTTGCTTTCTTTCTCCTATTAGAATATAAGCTCCTTGGAAACAATTATCATTTCCTTCTTTGTAACGGTATCCCCAGGGTTTAGCAAGTGTTTGGCTCAGAATAGCTACTAAATAAATATTTGTTAATTGCTGATACATTTGCTCATTGATCTATCCACATTATTTCTTTCACAGTCATCAATAGAAATTGACAATGGTGTGCTTGCTCCTCTCATTGCTATTTTTGTTACCACCAATTCTGTTTCTTTGCAGAATCAAAGATTGGATTGAAAGTGTGTTGCTCTGGAATTTATGGCCTCATAGAAGAACATTTGTATTTTTTCTAAAAATCCAAAACTATGAGTTTTTGATCCTGGAGTCTCTTGAAATCCTTATAAGTACTACTCAAATTTCTGATACAGTTCCATTCACTTTCTTACTCCTGTTCCTTTCTGTGTCTAACTCATTGTCTCCATTCAGAGTTTATCAGAGACACAACTGTTAAGGAATTGTAGTGCAGTGGAAAAAAATGCTGACTGTGGAGTCAGACAACCTGGGTTCATATTTTAGGCCTGCATGACCTTGGAAAGTCATGTAATGTCTCTAAACTTCCATTTCTTCATCTGTAAAATGAGAAGTTTATACTTTATGACCTCTTTCTAAATCTATGATGCAATGATCTGATAAAATCAAAGAACTGGTGACTCAACCATATCTATTCAGTGATCTGTCTCTCAATGTTTTAAGATTATTTCACCTCTAGCATGAATTTCCTTGATATGTTATTTACTTATGTGGTCTGGCTGCTCTTCCCAACTTTATCTTCTTAAGTGTCATTTCTTTTATATAGCCTACTGGAAACTGTTTGGATACATATTTGATGGTTCCTCTTATACTGATGATAAAAATAGGTATAAATGTGATAAAATATTTATATATTTATTCCATTTTATACATATTTGTTGCCTATTCATTTCATTTATTAATGACTTTAGTATAAGGAATCTTGGTTGGCATGCTTGTAAACTTTCTCACAGAATTGTTGCATTTCTATTGCCATTCCCCCATTTTTTAGAAAACATTTTGTGAAGATAACGACTTGTAATATTCTGCCATATTATCCATTATGTTTATACACATGGATTCTAAATCCTTGGCTACCATATCTCCCCACGTGGCAAGAGAGACCATGGGTTTACCAGCTTGGGTGATTTCTGTAATGCTTTAGCCTCCTCATTATAGTGACTGTTTCACATCATTTAAGCCTTATCAGTGAGTGGTGATGCTCAAAGTAATTATCTTTTGTAATTTCCCATTTTCAGAATTGATCAGACTTTTAACTAGTCCAGGAAGAAGTCATTGCTCTTTTTCATGTCTTCTTGTCTATTTTCTCTTTAATACCATATTCATCTTTTCTCTAGTCAAAAGTCTGACTATACAAAGACAGTTGATTCTAACATCATTCCCTTATCAAGAATCAGTTATTTTGTAAGACAGAACTTAAAATATAATCAATTTAATTTTTTTATGGTGTTGCTCAGTGCTCACCATGTTCAGTGTGCTTTCTGATTCTCTCCTGGAAAAGAGTATTCATAATGTGGAGCAATGAGGTTTCTTAGTTTAAATCTTTTGGCTTCTTTTGTTAATCAAGCTTGAGCCAATATTCCAACATACTTTTTTTCTTCCATTTTCCTCCATACTTATCTTCACTGTCATTGAGTATCAAAGTAGGTATTAACTTAATTTATTGATCTTAACAATTTTTTTGTAGAAACTTTCTACCTTTTCATCCACTGTAATAAATGTTGGCATGTTACCTGCAATTATCTTCATTGTGGTCTTTTTGTTTATGCTCATTGTAAGTATTTCATGACGAAATGATCAAGTGTTCAAAAAAATGATGTTTGTTGTTGCCTTTAGGGGCATGATGAAACCAACCTCTTTGTTTTTCTCTCCAAAGGGAATCTATAAAACATCTTTCCCTTTAGTGTCAACTTCTGTGCTTTTTTTGGTTTCAATTATTTAGATATTATCTATAATAATTTGATTCAATTATTCTAACAGCATAGTAGCTTGCTGGCCATTGGATGAAAATTTCATATTTAGAATACCTATGGTTAAGGTAATGTTTATAGATCAGAGGTTCTTAACTTACAGATACTTAACTTACAATCTTGTGAAGCCTATAGGCCTTGTCTTAGAATTTTAAATGCATAAAATTAAATATATAATATTCTCTAAGTAACCAAAGGTTAGTAAAAATAACTGATAAAAATGTAAGGCAGTGTAGCCAGTAAACATTTATTAAACATTTTCTATGAGCCAGAAAATGTGGGTCCCTGGGACAAACTTTTTAAATTGACATGGCTACATCTAGCCATTAATAATTATTCTTTCAGAGGGATTATTCAACCATTTCTAACTCCTCTCCTGTACTGTTATTTGGTCAGTGTTTTCCTATTTCTTCATGAGGATAGAATGAGAGATTTTGTCAAAGGCTTTGCAAAAACCTAGTTTACTGGTCTCAATAGCTCAGCAGGCCTCTAATCTGCAAGTATGTAAATTCATCAAAAAAATATAATGGAGTTGGTTTAGCATGGTTGCTTCTTGATGAAACCATGCTAAGTTTTTCTTGATTTCTTTTTCTAGATGTTTTCCAACTATCTTTTTAGTAATATGTCTTAGGGGTATCAGGGATGTTCAGGGAGGACTAGTACCTCTGATGTGAGGGCTGCCAAGCCTTTTCAGGCCTGCTTTCTATCTTTGGTATCTACCTGATCCACCCAACTCTTACCTATGGTTCCAAAAAGCTGGAGCATGCACAACAGGCACAGCCTGGTAAACTGCTTTGGTAGGTGGGCTAAATCAGGTTACTGATGAATTATGGTGGTGTCTACCCCAAGCATGTGAAGACTTTCCCTGGTGGAATGAACAGTAGCCACAACTCTGCTCGCAGGTGGCCCAGGTCATAGGATCATATTCTCACTGGAAGCAGCAGTGAGATTTGGTAGCTCTCTGGGTGTCTGAGCAACTTTTTAAAGACTTCAAGGTTCACCTACTGGTGAGAGGAAGAGGCTGGGAATGGTGCCCTAAAAATTGTCCACTTGCCCAACTCTGGCCTGATGACTGCAGCTGGTTTGGATCCCACCCTGCAGTCAAAACAAAATACGTACAAGAACTGCTGCAAAGACAACGCAACTCACCTTCAGAACATGGGATATGTGCAAACTTATAGACAACACGAACCCAGTAGACCTGAAAGAGGAGCAGTCTTGTGAGATAACTAAGCAAGTATCGCATCCAAATAGCAGTCTTGAGTGAAACAGCGCTATTGAAGGCCAGCTTACTGAAGTTGGAGCAAGATACACATTTTTCTGGAATGGCCTCAGTGCAGGGGAACTCCATGAAGCTGAAGTAGATTTTGTAATCAAAATTAATCTAGTCAACAAGCTTGTATGCCTACCAAAAGGAATGAGCAACAGGCTCATGACAACGTGATTGTCACAGGAAAACACCATGTCACCATCATCGGTGCCTATGTTTCCACCATAACGAACCCAGATGAGGTCAAAGAAAAATTTTATGAAAACCTGGAGAACCGTCTCATCAGTGTGCCAGAAGAGAACAATCTTACAATCCTGGGGTGAGTTTAATGTTAGAGTAGGCTTAGACCACCAGACATGGCAAGGAGAGGAATGGAGTTGGAAACAGCAACAGCAATGGTCACTCACTACGGAAGACTTGTGCATCTCATGACCTTCTCATCACTAACACCTTTTTCTATTTGCTTACATGCAATAAAACTTTGTGGATGTACCATCACAGAAAATATTGGCACTTAATAGACTATGTGATTGTAAGGAGAAGAGACAGGATATGAAAGTGATGAAGGCAATGTGTGGCACAGAGTGCTGCACTTATCACAGACTTATGCTCTCCAAGATAAATATTCATATTCAATAAAAGAAGTGACCCCAAGTCAAAACGACTACCAGAAGACTTAGTGTCAATAGATTAAGGCACTTCTCTGAGTGGGAACAGTTAGCTGTTAACTTGGAGGGAAAGTTGGATCAACACAGGGTTGGCAACAGTGAAGCAGAAAAGGAGTGGGTAGCTTTCAGAGATTTGGTATATAACGCTGCATTTGCTCATCTGGGTGAGAATACTTGCAAGCATCAAGCATAGTTTGGTGAAAACGATGGGGAAATTCAGAAGATGCCAAATGAAAAATGAGAACTCCACAGCAGGATAGGTCATCCATCTCTAAGAAGGTAGCATTTAACACCATTAAAAGTAAACTATAAGTGAAACTTAGAGAGATGCAGGATTCTTGGCTTAGTAAGAAGGCAAATGAAATTTAGTTTTATGTTGATAGTAACAATCCAAAGCACTTTTGATGATGCCCTGAAGGCTATTTATGGACCAAAGACATGTGTTGCATCTCACCTACTCAGTGCTGATGGAACCACATTGATTAATGATAAGGACATGATCCTGGAGAAATGGGCTGAATGCTTCTTTTGTGTTCTCTACAAACCATCATCAATCAGTGCTGAAGTCATTGGCTTCAGGTTGAAGTCAATCTCTCTCTAGACAAATTTCCAGCTGAAGAAGGGGTTTTTAATGCAATCAGGCTCCTCTCTTCTGGCAAGGCACCTGGTGCTTATTCTATTTCAGATGAGATTTTCAAGCTGTGTATGTGGGGTGCATTGTTCATACAAAAGCTGACTCAAATTTCCAGGTTATATGGCAAAAGGAGGTTATCCCTCAAGAGTTCAATGATGCTTCCACTTTCCATCTCTATAAATGTAAAGAAAATGGGGGGGAGGAGCCAAGATGGTGGAGTAGAAAGATTCACATATGCTAGCTCCAAACCCACAGCCCATAAAATACCTGTAAAGAACTCCCAACAAATTCTGGAGCAGTGGAAGCCATACAACAATGGAGGGGAGAGCCCTGAAAAATTGACACCAAAGGTCTGTCTCACACCAGACCTGGAGCAGAGCCCAGCCCTGCTTTGGCCATGCAGCACCAAGAGGAGCAGATCCGAGCAGTCTTCAGAGGTGGAATCTCTAGTAGCCACGCAGTTCCTTCCACCCACAGATGTCAAAGGTTAGTGAGAGAATCTTTATGGCTGACCAAGAGGGGAACAGGGTGTCTCCATAACTCAGGCCCCCTTGGGAGGCAGCAGCAGAGGCAGCAGAGGACAGGAGCTCCCAAAGCAGACAGGATCTCGGATCCATTATTGAAGATCTCCACATAAACCCCCTGAGAGAACTGAGCCCTGTGAGGCAACCCTGCCACCACCTGAGCATCTGAACTTAATCTCACACTGAATAGCAGCCCTGCCCCCACTTGAGCACTTGAATTTAATCTCACACTGAATAGCAGCCCTGCCCCCTTGAAAGCCCTGAGGCTGGGAAGCAGCATTTGAATCTCAGACTCCAAGCACTAGCTGGGTGGATCTGGAGGCGAGGTGGGTGTGGGAAGGAATCTCACAAGTCAAGTAACTGGCTGGGAAAATGCCTAGGACAGGGAAAAAGACAAGACCATAGAAGGTTACTTTCTTGGTGAACAGATATCTCCTCCCTTCCTTTCTGGTGAGGAAGAACAATGCTTACCATCAGGGAAAGACATAGAAGTCAAAGCTTCTGTATCCCAAACATCCAAAATAAATATTCAATGGGCTCAGGCCATGGAAGAGTTCAAAAAGGATTTTGAAAATCAAGTTAGAGAGGTGGAGGAAAAATTGGGAAGAGAAATGAGAGAGATACAAGAAAAGCATGAAAAGCAGGTCAACACTTTGCTAAAGGAGACCCCAAAAAATGCTGAAGAAAATAACACCTTGAAAAACAGGCTAACTCAATTGGCAAAAGAAGTTCAAAAAGCCAATGAAGAGAAGAATGCTTTAAAAAGCAGAATTAGCCAAATGGAAAAGGAGTTTCAAAAGCTCAAGAAAATAGTTCTTTCAAAATTAGAATGGAACAGATGGAGGCTAATGACTTTATGAGAAACCAAGAAATCACAAAACAAAACCAAAAGAATGAAAAAATGGAAGATAATATGAAATATCTCATTGGAGAAAGAACTGACCTGGAAAATAGATCCAGGAGAGACAATTTAAAAATTATGGGACTACCTGAAAGCCATGATCAAAAAGAGAGCCTAGACATCATCTTCCATGAAATTATCAAGGAAAACTGCCCTGAGATTCTAGAACCAGAGGGCAAAATAAGTATTCAAGGAATCCATCGATCACCACCTGAAAGAGATCCAAAAAGAGAAACTCCTAGGAACATTGTGGCCAAATTCCAAAATTCCCAGGTCAAGGAGAAAATATTGCAAGCAGCTAGAAAGAAACAATTTCAGTATTGTGGAAATACAATCAGGATAACACAAGATCTAGCAGCTTCTACATTAAGGGATCAAAGGGCATGGAATAGGATATTCCAGAAGTCAAAGGAACTAGGACTCAGACCAAGAATCACCTACCCAGCAAAACTGAGTATAATACTTCAGGGAAAAATATGGTCTTTCAATGAAATAGAGGACTTCCAAGCATTCTTGATAAAAAGACCAGAGCTGAAAAGAAAATTTGACTTTCAAACACAAGAATGAAAAGAAGCATGAAAAGGTAAACAGCAAAGAGAAGTCATAAGGGACTTACTAAAGTTGAACTGTTTACATTCCTACATGGAAAGACAATATTTGTAACTTTTGAAACTTTTCAGTATCTGGGTATTTGGGATCACATACACATACACTCGTGCACGCACACACAGAGACAGAGAGCACAGAGTGAATTGAATAGGATGGGATCAAATCTTAAAAAAGTTAAGTTAAGCAATGAGAGAGAAATGCATCAGGAGGAGAGAGGGAAAAATGGAATGGGGCAAATTATCTCTCATAGAAGAGGCAGGTAGGAGACTTTTTAGTGGAGGGAAAAGGAAGGGAGCTGAAAGAAAAACATGAAGTTTTCTCTCATCACATTCGACTAAAGGAAGGAATGAAATGCACACTCATTTTGGTATGAAAACCTATCTTAAATACAGGAAAGTTGGGGAGAAGGGGATAATCAGGGTGGGGGGGATGATGGAAGGGAGGGCAATGGGAGGAGGGAGCAATTTGAAGTCAACACTCAGGGAGGGACAGGATCAAAAGAGAGAATAGAAGCAATGGGGGGCAGGATAGGATGGAGGGAAATATAGTTAGTCTTATATAACACGACTATTATCGAAGTCATTTGCAAAACTACACAGATATGGCTTATATTGAATTGCCTGCCTTCCCAAAGGAAATGGATGGGGAGGGAGGGATGGGGAGAAGTTAGAACTCAAGGTTTTAGGAACCACTGTTGAGTATTGTTGTTGCTACTAGGAAATAAAAAATACAGTTAATGGGGAATAGAAAGTCATCTGGCTCTACAGGACAAAAGAGAAGATGGGGACAAGAGAAGGGAGGGATGATAGAAGAGAGGGCAGATTGGTGATAGGGAAAATTAGATTGCTTGGTATATTGGGGTGGGGGAAGGGGACAAATGGGGAGAAAATTTGGAACCCAAAATTTTGTGAAAATCAATGTAAAAAGTTAAATAAATAAATTTATTAAAAATAAAATAAATGTAAAGAAAATAGACTGTACTGTCACAATCACGGGTGATATTGGTGGTGGTATTGGTGGTGGTAATGGCATCTGTCTCTTAAACATTGCTGGCAAGATTCTGGCCAGAGTCCTTCTTAATAGGTTTATCCTTACCTGGAAGATGATCATCTATCTGAAAGTCAAAGGGGCTTCAGAAAGGACTGAGGAACAATTGATAAGGTATTTACTGCCTGACAACTGCAGGAGAAATGCCAAGAGCAGAGCAGAGGTGTGTACACAATGTTTGTAGATCTCACCAAGGTCTTTGATACTGTCAGTCATGAAAGTTTATGGAATTTTGTCAAAAATTATGTCAAAATTTGATTGCCCAGAGAAGTTCATTAGCATTGAATGTCAATTTCATGATGGTATGCTTTCCCGGGTTCTGGTTTCCCCCTCATCAATGGTGAAACAAGGCTGTGAGCTTGCTCCTATGCTTTTTAACATGGTGTTTTCAGCCATGTTGTCAAATGTCTTCAATGAGGACGAACAGGGCATTAAGGTCAGCTACTGTACGAATGGCTAATTCGTCAACTTGACAAGGCTACAAGCCAAGACCAAAGTAGAGGGAATGCGGGTGCATGATTTTCTGTTTGCAGATGATTGTGCACTCACTGAAGTCTCTGAAGCCAAGATGCAACAAAATATGAATCAATTCTCTGTTGCCTGTGCTAATTTTGGCCTAACAACACCAAGAAAACACAGATGCTCCATTGCCCGTTACCACACAATCCACATGCGGAACCAAAGGTTACAGCAAATGGAGAAGTTTTGAAGTAAGTTCACTTACCTTGGAAGTATATTTTCCAGGAACGTGCACATTGATAATGAGGTTCTTCAGCATGTGGAGATAGAGGTTGTTTATCTGATCTGGATGATGAACTCCTTGAGGGCCTCTAGGTTTGACATGTATCTTTGGCTTCAACTCTCTATTAGCTATTTTTGTTCTGTCCTTTCTAGTACTGAGATCATCTAGCCTTCTTATAAGAGAAAACAGAAGCAAAAGGAGAGCTAAGTAGTTCTTCCTTTTCTACTTGTCTTTTGTCATCATCAATTCCTCCAACCTGAATAGCAGTTCTGTTCCTTTCCTTGATCCTATTCTTTTCCCCAGTGTAGCCAAAGAGGCCTGTTGTCATTTTTAACATTAGCCAGATTCATCTTATGCTGAATTGTAGAGTCCTTGATATTATTTTTAAATAATGAAATGATGTTATATTCGTCATCCATTTCTTGACCTTGCATGTGTCTTTCATACATGTCTTTATTACCACAAATTGGCCAATGAATTCCTTGTACAGACATATTTGTCTTTTTAAGTAACTTTCACTTTACTACCTCATTATAATTTTTTCAAATTGTAGGTTCAGAATTTTATTCTCCAGAGTTTCTCATCTTTCCTGGGTTTAATTAACTCAAAGAATTTGAGTCTATGATATCCTACCTATTTTTTTTTGGAACTCTTTAAAATCTGCTCTCTCCAAATATACAGAGCAGGTCAGACTATATTGACTTTCCTTCCCTTCTCTAAAGGTGAATGTTAAGTTGGAATGGTCATTTTTCTTCAAGGTGCCCATCTCTTTCACTTTTGCAAAGAGTTCCTCCTTGTTGGTTAAAAAATGGTCCAGAATAGCAGTTCTCTCCACCTTTTGGAAGATAAAGACATTATTAAGGTAAACCAATAAATGTTTAACTTCTCTGTTTTTGTAAGAGAGAGCTCCAGAAGGTACATAAGTCACAGAATCAGTACTCCACCACACTTCCATCAATCAGTGAAAAAACATTTATTAAATAGCTATTACGTAGCTATACTGTGCTATGTACCAGGGGTGCAAAAACAAAAAAATGAAACTGTCTTTATTTTTTAGGTACGTATAATCCAGCTGGGCATAAAACATGTATATAAATAGATGTATATACAAAGTTGATACAAGATATTTTCTTTGGCAGGGGCACTAGCAATTGAGGGGATCAGGAAAGGCCTCTTGTAGAAACCCTGCCCAATCCAAGTTCTAAAGGAAAACTGGAATTCTAAGGGGAAGGGGTAAGGATGCTGCATTCTAGGAGACAACTAAGTTAAAGAAAGAAGATTGAATGACATTTATAAGGATTATGTAACCATTAAGTAAGAAATAACCAGTTTAACTTGACCATATTTTAAGATCACATTATGAAGGACTTAAAGTCCCCAAACAGAAGATTATATATGATTCTAGAGGTTATATGGGTCAACTGGAATCTATCAAATAGAGAATGACGTGGTTGGACCTATTCTTTAGGAAAATCACTTTGGTTGCTACATGGAAGATGGATTACAAAGGGGAGAGACTTGAAGAAAGGCCAGTTATTATGACAGTACAGGCAAAGAGGTCCTGAAATAAAGTGGTGTCAGTTTAGGTTGAGAGATGCAATTGAGTCATATTGTGGAAGTATAAATGACAAAATTTGACAACTAATTGGATAGGAGAGTGAGCAGTCAAGGAAGACCAGTCATTGAGTAGAAGCTGGTGTTGTCTTCAACAGAAATAAGGCAGTTAAGAATTAGGGTGTGTTTGGGGAAAAGATATGTTTCATATTGGATATGTTGAGTGTTATATACCTATGGGATATATAGTCATATGCATATGTATCATATGTATATAGAACTTGTAGTCCCCAGCATTTTGATGAGGATTTAAACCCATGCAAGTTCAAGAGTTGATTAAGAGTGACTATAGAGTGTCTCATGATCTGTTCCCCAAATTCGTGTGTTTTCTCCTTGTTCTATAGAGTATGTTATGATAATATTGCTCCTGTTTCTTCCAGGAAGTGGACCATCCTAAATCATGAGCACAGACAGTAGCTTATTAGTCATTGTAGTAAGACAAACATCAGATACCCTATCCAGGTTACCACAAAATTTTTCTTGCCTTACATATTTTTCTAGAAGCAATATTGTCAATCTTTAGTCTATGTTCTTTCTATTTACTCCTATGTTCATCTTCGTGGTAGCTCTTGGGATCAACTCCTTTGGTGAACTCTGACCTCAATCCATGAGTTTTGAAAAATAGTTATGGTTTCCTTTCTCACTTCTCTATCAAGCCTAGCTTTCTTCACGTTGACCTTTATTGACAAGACTTAAGTCTCCTCAATCTTTACTTCTTAAACTTTGATAATAAATATAGAAAATACTAGGTCATACCTTGTCTACTTACATTGGTTAGAGTGACCAGGATACTATTAAGAAATTTTGTCTCCTTGGCCATAGGAAATGACTGACTTGGGAAGACTTAAAGTATCTGATACTATATATTCTGATATTGACTCACTTGTGCTTTATTTAGAAAGTCTCCATATTGAGAGGACCCTACCTAGATAGAACAAGTGCTACATGTTCATGGCTTCATAGGTCAAGATGGTCTAAATGATGATGCAATCATCTCAGCAGTATCCTTCTATAGCCTCTAGAAACCTTGAGTCAGGCTGAGGATTTCCATGCTTATATGTCTGCCAGAGATCCCTCTCTCCTTCTGATGTGATCTTGTTAGCTACCGTCAGTCACTGTGACAGAAATGGATAGCAAGTATTGATTTCTCTTTTTTATTGTCTAAACCCATTTGGCAGTGTTTTGCAAAAATCCAAGTTATTAATGCTATATGGGACTTCTAAAATGGCTGCTCTCCATGAGCAATTTCTACCACTTAGCTTCAGCCCATTTAAATGCCAAAAGGAGAACCTAATCCCTAAAAAACATTTTCATGTAATTTAGCATGGTATTGAAAGCATATTGGCTGATGCTATCTAAGTAAAAGAGAAATAAAAAGTTATTCTCTGATGTACCAAGCTTATTTTTTAAAGTGATAAATGGAGACTCACTTATTGAAGACCTTTGGGAGGGGAAAACACTTATGATGGATGGGCTGAGGGCAACTGTGAACCTGTCTGCTAACTTTAATTTCATAATGTGAGCACTAGACTTTCTACTGTATTGGAGTAGAACTCATCGATTAATTTTCATAGCTCAAAAACTATTTTTGAAGGAGCAATTTGTAAACCATGACCATTGTTTTCTTTTCACTGACCAGAAGAAGTGACCACAATGGAAAAGGCACTTGAGCCTGTGCCATTTGAAAAGTGGATTAAAGAGCTAAGAATATCTAGTTGAAAATAAGCTCCTTGAGGGAAGGCACAGTCTTACTTTTGTATTTATAACCCCAGCGCCTACCGCAGAGTTTGACACATGGTACGGTCTTAACAAATGTTCATTGATTAATTGAGGTTTAGACTAGTAAAGAGAAGGCGTAAGAGGACGTGAGTGTTTTCTTCAAGTATTTGAGAGGCTGCCATATGGAAGAGTGAGTAGATTTATTTTTGCTTAGACCCAGATGACAGAACTAAGAATATTGGGTGGAAGTTTCAGCAATGCATATTTTGACTTGATAAAAGTTAAACATTCCTGACATTTAGAACTGTCTAGAAATAGAATGATCTTCCTCGGGAAGCAGTACGTCCCTCTTCACTGTAGGTCTTCAGGCAGAGACTGGGTGAACACTTCTCAGGGGTCCTGTACAGGGGATTTATGCTTTAAGGAGGCTTTGGACAAACTGTGCTCCGAGGTCACATCTAACTCTAACATCCTGAATTTGGAAGAAAACAGGATGTGGGAGACATGGATGGACACTGATAAATGTGGAAAAGATTTGAGGGATTTAGTGGATTGCAAACTTCACAGGAAGCAGTGGAATGAGAATGATACAGTAACCAAGAAAGCTAATCCGATCTCAGACTGCTTTCACAGACGTATAAAACCTAGAGAATGGCAGGTTAGAGTCCTGCTGCCTTGTCCTTCAGTCAGAACGTACTTGGAGCATCCTGTTCAGTTCTGGAAGTCACATTTCCGGAGGAATGCTGGCAAACTGGAATTCAGTTAGAAGAACGTAGCTAGGTTGGTGAAGGAACTCAAAACCAAGAGAGAAGCTATTGAATGATGGTTAGTCTGGAGAAGAAAGGACTCAGGGGGCATATGATTTTTGTTCTTAAATGTTTTCTGTCACAGCAGATTTGCTTTCCCATTCACTGTGGTATCTATTTCAAACTTTTTCATTCTTTTTCAAGCCTGCCCGTACCCTCCTTTTATATTTTACAAAAACCTTTGACTCTATCTGCTAAGAGCTTTGTCTCATCTTCATGTATCACTTAGACATCTTCTCCCACTGTTTCTTTAGCCCATTTTGCTAGAAGAGGCAGCCCTTTTCCTTGCCATGGTAAATCTTTCTATATGTAGCCTGATTGCATCCCCTCCTCTTTTCTCTAGCAGATGTCACCCAGCATCATTTCCATTATCTTGCTAATAATCTTCAATCTCTTTTTATCTACTGAATTATTTCTTGCTGCCTACAATCATATCTACATCTTCCCAGTCCTTAAAAAAATTACACTTAGTCCATCCATCCCAGTTCTATGTTATCCTATATGGAATGGAATAAACATTTTATTAAGGATTCTATGAAAGGAACTGAAACTAAATACTTTACAAATATTCTCTGACTTGATCCTTAGAAGAACCCTGGAAGGTAAATGCTGTTATGGTTTTCATTTTACAGTTGAAGAAACTGAAGCAGACAGAAAGTAGTTGACTTATCCAGAGTCACAAAGCTAGCAAATGACTGGACTTGAACTCAGGTCTTCCTGACTCAAGCGAAGAACTCCATTGTGCCATCTAGTTGCTTTATCCTGTACCCACACTTTTGTGGCTAAACTCCTGAAGGAAATCATCTATGCCAGATGCCTCCATCGCCCCTCTACCCTGATGAAGCCTCTTATCATCATTTTTCATCATTCAATTGGAACATCTCTCTCCAAAGTTACCAGTCATCTTTTAATTGACAAATCTAATGATTTATTCTTAATGTCTCCCTAGAGATCAAGTCAACAATTCTGGGGGAAAATAAAGAGGAAGAGTCAGTATGTTTGTAATGGAAAGAGCACTGGTATCAAAGGCCCTGGGTTCAAATCCTAGCTCTGCCACTCCATACCAATGTGACCTTAGGCAATTCACTTTATTCATTTGTGCCTCAGTTTCTTTGCTTGTAAAATAAGGGGAATTACCTAAATGGCCTCTTAAATTTTTGTCTTTCTTTTTATGGCTCTAATCCACTATCCTAGTTGTTGCAAAAATTGTTTAAAAATTAGATCTGTGTAATATTTATTTTCAAAAGGGAACAACGGACCCCTTGGCAATGGCCAGTTGGATTTTAAGGGTTCTTGACAAGGGAACAATGTGTGAGTTACTATGTACCATTAATCTATATGAACCTAATAAAATAGATAAGATGTTGCACTCCTGACTTGCTCACCCTGCTCTTTGTGAAAGCAGGTTATGAAGACAGAGCTACTTTTGTCAAAAGTTATACACTTACACTCAGAGAGTAAAGAACTCTAGATCAGTCACATTGCTACCACCACTGTTGCAGACTTCTTCCAGGGCGTGCTGCTGAATCTGCTCATCCTGCTGTATGAAGGGTTAACTTAGCTCTGAAGAGATTGTAGATCATTGCCAGTGACAGAATATCTGGAACTGGATTCTATGCCCTCAACACTGAGTCCCACCATATCTTGAATCTCTTCCCCATGCCATGGTTCTCAGGTCTAGTGCTCTTCCAAGGTTATTAGTGTTGATACCTGATCGATCAGAAGTCCTACTGGAAATGTGAGTCAACATATCTTATAGGAAACATACTGCTGTCCTTATTTGCCCACCCAAATTGTACCTTTCCTAGAAATCTTGGGTTCATATTGATCTTATGTCTGAGAAGATTCTAGATTTAAGAGAGCAGAGAGATAACAATCACTTAGATATTTTGTTGTTCATTGTGTACTGATTCTTAGGTGTTATTTATTTGCTTATCAATTGCATATTAAAAATGAAAAAAGACCAAAATGAAACTATTTTTTAAATGACTGCACATGTGTAACCTTCACCAAATGCTTGCCTTTTCAATGACGGAGGAAGGGGAGGAGAAGTGGGAGTGAATATGAAACTCAAAATTGTAAAAAAAAAAAACAACAAAAAACCAAACATTAAGGTTAAACTTGTTTTTACATATAATCGTTAAAAATAAAATATTTAAAAAAAGTTTGGACTAATCATATGAAAAAATTTAAAAATAATTGATAATATTTAACAATACTACGTTTAGAGTAAAGATTCTGTTGAGACATAACTAGATGTGAAGTATGTAAGCTGGTACTTCTGTGTAATGTTGACTTCATCATGCCAAAGTCATGTGACTAGGGCTCACTGATACACAAGAAAGGAGGTGGGTTTTCACCAATGGGATCAGGTGGTGGTAGATCAGAGCCAAGTTCTTACTGGGAGATCTACAATTTCCCACACCCCTTTACAACAAAGGCACTGTCCCCCACAGGAAGTCCTTGACTCTAGAAACCACAGGAGGCACTTCACTTAGTACTTCTTCCCAGCAAGGACATAGAAAAACTACCTAGTGAATGGCTGTTAATGTCATCTGGTGTTTCAGAAACAGTCTCCTTCACCTCCAGTTTTGATGTCTACTGTCACGATCATGGCTGACTCTTTTCTTATACTACCCTTTCATAGTAGTTGTGGTCGCGTTGAGTCATGTTCAACTCTTTGTGACGCCTTTTGGGGTTTTCTTGACAGAGATACTGAAGTGGTTCTCTATTTCCTTCTCTAGCTCATTTTACAGATGAGGCAACTGAGGCAAACTGGATTAAGTGACTTGTGTAGGGTCACACAACTAGTAAGTGACTGAGGCCAGATTTCAATTCAGAAAGAGTTCTTCCTGACTGTGGGTCCTGTACTCCATCCACTGCACCACCTAGCTGCTCTAGCTGTGGTTTTTGTTCTCAAAAGAAGTTGAGGGTAGTTGAAGTTTTTCATGGTATTTAACTTTTGACTCCCCTGATTCTCCACTTGGCTTTTCCTATGATCCTTTCCTCCTTCTCTCTTCCCATCATGCCAGGTAGCCAGTGCTGCACGAAAGCCTAACTTCTTTCCTCTTTGTGTAGGGGAGAATTTTAACAGTAGAATATTTCAGGCTGACTTTAGTCAACCTCATTAAAAGGTCTCTATGGATTAATTCCCAAGAGATTGAATCTAGTTACTTTGTAATGTAACAAAGTGAAATTAGTACAAAGTAGCAAGGAGCTAGATTAATGTGATTTCAGGAAATAATCCATAAAAAACTTATGAGGTCTTTAGCAAGCTGTAAATTGGATTTTAGACAGAGTGGAGTGGGGGTGGGGGTGGGAGAGTCAAGTTAGAAAGGATCAGTTTGTAATGAATAGGACATTTTAGCACTTCATAACGGAAAAAAAACACAAGAGTAAATAACCCTTGAAACTGACAATATTTTTTAACATGTGTAAATAATTGAAATTGTGATCCTAATCTTTCCTAAATGTCTCTTGCTCTCTAGCTGCCGGGAAGTGTATTGTTCATGAGCTATCTGAGAGCTGTAAATCAAAAGAACAAAGGAGAAGGGGAGGACAGAAGAAAGAGATAGAACAGAAGAAAAAATATTGTCTGGGGTAATCAATTGTCCAGCTTCAGGAAAGAAATCAGACAGTCAGTTGTCTTTTTTGGAACACAGGAGTAACATTGCTTGCCAAAGATACATATACATTCACAACATAACTCTTCAAATAGTGTCTGAAAAACAAGCAAGCATATGCAGAAAATATCTCCTAAAACAGAGGAAGATTTTCTTGACTTTGATCCAAATGATAAGCCCTTTCTGGCTTTCACTAGTGGTAAGAAATGGGAGAGACCTTGCAGTCACTCATTACTTGAAATCAGCAGCCTGATGGAATGTAATAAACAGATTTAGGTCTTTGGAATGATACTGGATTTTGCCTCATGCTTTCAAAATTCCTACCACCTCTTTAGAGTCTGGAGAAGGGAGAACCGCAGACCTAGACACCTTCAGTATGTTTTCCGTCTTTTTCATGTGGGTACCTGTGTGTGTGTGTGTGTGTGTTTGTGTGTGTTTGTGCATGTATTCTTAAACACGTATCTGGTGCATTTCAAGCCCATTAAAATGGCCTAATGTGTAGACTGAGAACTAAAGGTTGTTGTTGTAAGTAGATAGAGATGGAAAGATGAGGCTGGATGATGCTAGAAAGATGCTCAATTATGCTGTCCAGTTACTAGACCTGTGGGGTTACTAGTTAACTGGAAAATAGGGAGCAGTAGAGTAAGACTAGGAATGATGTAATCCCATATTAATGTAAAAGTCAGAGGATTTATAACAAAGTATAAGAGGAAAAATAAAATAACCCAGCAAAATCAACCAAAGTATAATAAAAGATAATCCATCATTATATGAAACATTCTCTTACCATTAATTAATTAACTGATTTTTAGTTTCCAACATTCACTTCCACAAGATTTTGAGTTCCCAGTTTTCTCCCCATTTCTCCCCTCCACCCACCCCAAGACAGTGTACATTATGATTACCCCTTCTTTTCCCAATCTGCCCTCCCTTCTACTGCCAGCATAACGCCCTCTATTTTCCCCTTCCCTTCTCTTTTCCTGTAGGTCAAGATAGATTTCTATACCCCATGACCTGTATATCTTATTTCTCAGTTGCTTGTAAAAACAATTTATAACATTCATTTTTAAAAGTTTGAATTCCAAATTCTCTCCCTTCCTCCTTCCCCACCTACCCTCCATTGATAATGTAAGTAATTCAGGATAGGTTATATATGTGTAGTCATGCAAAACACTTCCATAATAGTCATGTTATGAAAGATTAACTATATTTCCCTCCATCCTATCCTGCCCCCCCTTTATTCTATTCTCTCCTTTGACCTTGTCCCTCCTCAAAAGTGTTTACTTCTGATCATTCCCTCCTACAATCTGCCCTCCCTTCTATCATCCCTACATCTCATTCCCTTTCTCCCTACTCTCCTGTAGGGTAAGATAGATTTCCATAACCAACTGAGTATATGTGTTATTCCCTCCTTAAGCCAAATGCAATGAGAATAGGACTCACTCATTCCCTCTCACCTATCCCACCCTATTCTACCTTTCCCTTTTTCCTTCTCTTAGTACATTTCTCTTGTACCCCTTAATTTGTGTGTGTGCACATATATGTACATATACATATATATATATATTCCCTCTAATTACCCATATGCTGAAAAAAGTCTCATAAGTTATACATATCATCTTTCCATGGAGGAATGTAAACAGTTCAACTTTAGTAAGTCCTCTTTCTTGTTCACCTTTTCATGCTTTTGAGTCTTGTATTTGCAGGTCAAATTTTCTATTCAGCTCTGGTCTTTTCATCAAGAATTCTTGGAAGTCTTCTATTTCATTGATTGTCTATTTTTCTTCTGATGAATTATACTCAGTTTTGCTGGGTAGGTGATTCTTGGTTTTAATCCTAGCCCATTTGACTTCCAGAATATCATATTCCAAGTCCTCCAATCTCTTAATGTAGAAGCTGCTAAATCTTATGTTATCCTGATAGTGTTTCCATAATATTTGAATTGTTTCTGGCTGCTTGCAGTATTTTCTCCTTGACCTGGGAACTCTGGAATTTGACTGTAATATTCCTAGGAGTTTTCCTTTCGGGATCTCTTGCTTGTGGTGATTGGTAGATTCTTTTAATATCTATTTTACCCTCTGGCACTAGAATATCAAGTCAGTTTTCCTTGATAATTTTGTGAATGATGATGTCTAGGTTCTTTTTTGATTATGGCTTTCAGGGAGCCCAAATAATTTAAAATTATCTTTCTTGTATCTATTTTCCAGGTCAGTTGTTTTTCCAATGAGATATTTCACAGATATTTCTTGATTTCTCATAGAGCTGTTAGCTGCCATTTGCTCCATTCTAATTTTTAAGGAATTTTTTTCTTCAATGAGTTTTTGGACCTCCTTTCCCATCTGGCCATTTCTACTTTTTAAGGCATTCTTCTCTTAATTGGCATTTTGTGCCTCTTTTGCCATTTGATCTAGTCTTTTAGTGTTATTTTCTTCAATATTTTGGGGGAATCTTCTTTAGCAAACTGTTGACTCTTTTCTCATGATTTTCTTGCATCTCTCTCATTTCTCTTCCCAATTTTTGCTCTACTTCTCTTACTTGATTTTCAAAATCCTTTTTGAGCTTTTCTATGACCTGAGACCAATTCATATTTCCTTAGAGGATTTTGATGTAGGACTTTTGACTTTGTTTTCCTCTGGTTGTGTATTTTGATCTTCTTTGTTTCCAAAGTAACATTCTATAGTCTGAGTTTTTTAATGCTGTTTTTTTTTTCATTTTCCCAGCCAATTACTTGACTTTTTAACTCTTTGTTAAGGTAGGGCTCTGCTTCTAGTGTGGAAGGTGTGCTGTTACAGGCTTCAGAGGTTTTGTGCAGCTGTTTTCAGAGATAGTTTTTAGGGACCTGTACATTTTCAGTTCTTTTATGGTTGTATGATCAAAGGAAAGGTGTTTACTCCTCTCCTAATCTGTGCTCTGGTCTATGAATGACCACAAGCACTCTTTTCTGCCTTGAAACTGTGCGAAGGATTCCCTCTTCACCGCCACCACAAACTCTGCCATGTTAGTGCTTCTTCTTGCCTTAGGACTGCCACCCAGGATTGGAACCCAGATCCAAGCAAGTGGAAACCAAGAGAATCTCGCCTCAGCATCAGCAAAGAAATCCCCGCAATTCTACTTTGGTCAGCTACTCAATCCCACTTATCTGTGGGTCCAGAGCTCTGGAATCAGCCACTGCCATGGATGCCACCTCAGGGGTTGCTGTGAACTGTGCTTCTCTCTCATCCAGGTCTGACAGATCTTTTCTATTGACCTTCTAAGTTGTCTTTGGTATTTGTGGATTGATAAGTTTGGAAATTGCCACAGCTGTCAGTGATTCAATCCCCCTGAGATGTGCTCTGGGTTTCCTGGGGCCTGGTATGTGCTGTCCCATTTTGCACTGGGCTGTACTCCTCTCTCCTAACCTATTGTAACAGACCTTTCCTGTGGACCTTCCAGGTTTTCTTTGGCTGGAAATTTGTTTCATTCTGCCATTTTGTGCATTCTGCTGCTCTAGAATTTGTTTTGGAGTAATTTTTTAACAGATATTTGGAGGGTTTTGGGGGAGACTTCAAGGTCCCTGCTTTTACTCCACCATGTTGGCTCCACCCCCATATGGAACATTCTTTATCCATAGTTTCCAACCTATGGAAAGAAGTGGAATGAGATATCTACTCCTATCTCTTGTTTGGAATCAAGTTTGGTCATTATAATTTTCCGGCATACAGACGTGATTGTTCTATGGTCATTGTTTTCCCCACTTATGTTGCTGTAGACATTGTGCATATTGTTTCCCTGGTGCTCCATACTTCATTTTTCATCAGTTTTTATGTCTTTCTAGTCATCATAGATGTGGTAAAATACTTCAATTAGGTACTACAGTATTTCAGTTTAATCATTCCCCAAATAATGGATTTCTATTGTTACCAGTTCTTTACCTCCATAAAAAAGAAGTTTTATTGAAAGAATTGTGGTGTACATGGGACTTGCTTTTTATCATTGACCTTCTTAGGGTGTGTGCATAGTGGTGGAGTCTTTGCGTCAAATGATATGGTCATTTTAATCACTCTCTTGGAATAATTCCAAATTCCTTAACAGAATTTTAAAAGAAAAGTAGGGAAAGGAAATCATAGACTAATTTTTAGCTCTTCCAATAATGCATTAGTATGCCTGTCATTCAACAACCTTTCCTAGATTTATTATTGTCATCTTTTATCTCTGCTACTTCATTGGGAGTGATGTTAAACCGTAGGGCTGTTTTCACTTGCATTTCCCTAATTAGTAGTAATTTGATAAAAATGGCCAAGAAAAGTCATCTAGGGTACTCCAAGGGATAATTCCTGCCAAAGTGATATCAGGGTCTTAACACCTACTAGAACAATCATTCCACTCAACCATTTCTGAATCTATACAATAATACAGTTTTCTAGATGGATTCATTCTACAAGAAGAGCATTAGATATTTTATCAAACCTTCTGCTAAAATCTAGGTAAATCAAATCTATAGAACCACACTAATCTGCCACTTTAGTAATCTTATCAAGAAATAAATTAGTTTAATAGTTTAATATGAACTTTTCTCAATGAAGACAGATGGGTTTTTTGTGATTACTCTTTTTTCTATGATGTACTAGGCATCTCTTTAATAACTTATTGGAGAATATTTTCAGGAGTGGAAGTCAAGCTCATTTGCTTATAGTTTGTAAGCTTTTTTCTTTCATTTTTTTTTTTTTGAAAACTGGGACACTGTCCTTCTCCAATCCTGTGTTTTATCTCTCCCTTTATTATCTTTCAAAAATCATTAACAATGGTTCATCCATCATACCTGCTGTTTCTTTAAGTACCTGAGGATGTAATTTATCTGGGCCAGGGGACTTGAATTCATTAAAAGCATCTAGATGCTAACTTACTCTCTCTTTATTTATATAGAATATCAATTCCCCATAAGCAATTTTGTTGTATTGTTCTAGGTCAAAGGGTTTTCCCCTTAAGAGAGAAAAGAGAAGCAAAAGAACAACTGACCAGTCACACCTTTTCTCTGCTGTCATTTGCCTTCTCTCATCCTCCTCTTTTTCCTCATATAGTTTGTGGGGTATTTTTTGCTGTCCTTAGATTCCCTCACCACCTCAGCCCACCCCAGGCTTTAGTGCTCCCAAAGTGGTTTCTGCAGTACTATCAAGCTTTTGCTTTCATTCTCTTATCAGCTCTTGCCTCTGTATTCTGTACCTATCTTTAAAGAAATCTAATTTGGTTGGTGAGTTCTCCATGTAGCCAAATAAGGTTAGTCACTTGAGTCAGTTCCCATTTTCCTATAATTGCTGACTAAGAAAGAATCTGGAATAAAATGTGTGGCTGACCCATTAACTTCCTTGGTTTAAAGAGAGTTAACCATTTTTGATATTTGATTTTCTTGCCTTATTATTCACAATTCTTGATTTAAGTTGAGATGAAGAGAGAGATCATCAAGATGGCATTTTCCAACTGAGGCCAAATAGAAGGGCAGGGAAATACCTGAAAGTATAATAAAAGTGATTAATAGCTGTCTTTAATAAAGTACTCTTTCCCAAGGAGCTTAGAATACTTTGTAGGTATTAATTAATGTTCATAATAGTTGAATGAGGAAGGAAAGAGTAAGAATCATTAACTTGTTTTGTGGGTAAACTGAGGTACAAGAGGTCAAGTGAATTTTTCTATATCACATAATAATTATAAGGCAGTCATTTCTAGAATCCTAATCTCTAGTTTTCCTTGTCATAATTTCATGACTCTCAGCCACTGGCTACCTTCATATTCCTTTGAGAGTCAGTAGCATTGCCCCATATAATACAATCTTGAATGCTTTGATCAGACTAGTTTTGTATGCTTCTGTCTTTGCCTTTAAGGTGTAAGGTGGGGCATCTTCCTTTTGGACTGAATCAATTGAAGGTGATGTGCAGGTTAAAGACTATGTTAAAGAAGGAAAATAAGATGTTCTATTTCTTTGCTTTAAAAATTCCAAAGGAGTTATATCATAGGACTTTTGTTATATACCCTATTTTTTTAAAATAATAAGCAACTATGAATTCCTTCTATAGTTTAAAAGGGAAGTAATGGCTGTGGTGGGTTGGGATAGGAGAGGCTGGTGGGATGAGGGAAAAGAATTGAAAAAAGAGGGAAAGTAGGGCATTGAAAAAGAAACTGGGAGGAAGAAAAAGGAGGAGGAATAAATACTGGAGAGGAATGTGGTTAGGAAGAAGGGGAGAAAAGTTCATGGAAGAGGAAAGAAGAAAAGAGACAGGCAGAGATAGAGGGAGATGGAGGCAGACTCAGTAAGTTAAATTCTAATTTTGCTTTCCTTTTCTCTTCTTTTCTTCCTTCTTTCCTTTCTTCCTTCTTTTCTTTCTTCCTGTCTCTCCTTCCCTTCCCTCTCCTTTCTTTCCTTCCTTCCTTCCTTCCTTCCTTCCTTCCTTCCTTCCTTCCTTCCTTCCTTCCTTCCTTCCTTCCTTCCTTCCTTCCTTCCTTCTTTCCTTCCTTTCATAATGGTGTTCAAACTGGGAAGGGTAGAGTAGATAATATAAGAGATAACAGCAGTACAAGGTTACTTTCAATGAGTTCAAGACTCCAGAGCCACCAGAATTTCATCCCAGGGTACTGAAGAAACTTTAAGATATTATTTCAGAACCATAATAAACTTCAAAGAATCATTAAGAATAAGAATGGTATAATCAGTCTTGAAATAAAAAAAGAAAGACAAAAAGAGAAAAAAGCAGATCCAAGAAAATATAGATCAATATGATGCTAAATACCAGCTGGGAAGAGATCATTAAACAAAGGGCTTGTGAGCATTTAAAAGAGAATGCAGGGATCAATAGGTACCAACATTAATTTCACTAAGAATCAGTTATGCCAAGCTAAATAAATTTCTCTTTTTGATTAATGTTATTTGATTGATTAATCAAAGTGATGTCACAGATGTGGCATATCTTGATTTCAGGGAAAAAAAAAATCTGAGGAAGCTTCCCATACTATATTTTGGAATGGATTGACAAGATATGGACTCTGATGTAGATTTAAAGCTACTGGGGAAAAAATGTATAATTTATGAGTTAGTGTTTGTATTTTTACTTCAAGAGAGAGCTCTAGTGAGCCCATCCCTTTTCAACATTCATTTACATGAATTGAAAGGAGACAAAAGAGATACATTCATTAAAATTAACAGATTAGTAGTCATAGATGACAAAACAAAATTAAAAACTATCATTGTCTCAAGTAATAGGTTAGACCAAGAAGATGAAATTGAACAGAGATAAATGTGAGGTCCATTTATCTATTTTGAAAAGTATTTTTTGCAGTATAGAGTGGAGGGCACACAGCATCGTCACAGCAGTTCACATGTAAAGACATGTAAAGAACCCAGAAGTATGCATATCCAGTGAAATATAACAAACTTTAAGTCTAGCTAAAATCCCTAAGGCTTTCCATATTCCCCTATTCTCCAGACTTTAAAACTGCCATTAGACATGCCATGTCCTTGTTATTGATGGAAAATCCCACTCTCTAGTTGTATTTATTTTCCTCTTTGGGTCTCATATAATATTTCAGGGCCATGAACAGAAAAGGTTCTTGTTTCAAGTATGTGTCTGGTGTCCAGATCTGCCTTCCTGACTCTAGCGCCAAAGGTAGGTGGTATTGCACAGCACGTTTGTGTTTGTTTTAGTGAGGGAGCTTTAGGGATAGGATACAGGCTTATTTTTTTTCCCTCCTGCACTCTGACATCATGGTGCAGACAGGCATGGAGGAAAGAGAGAGGAAGCAACAGCTGTCACTTCCACACACTCCAATAGTTCACCTAAATAGAAGGTAAACATACACAACTAGGCTGTGCTTGTAGGATTACCTTCTTCCTGGGAAAACGTAAAATGCTTGACAAATTTAATGTGCTAAAGAGGAAGTATCTCATAAAATTATTGACAGGCATCTTTTTCCCCAACATGGCAGAGAGAAATTTCACATGGAAAATCAAATTAAACTCATCAAGTATTTGTATGTCTACTCTTTGTAAAGGTACTGTACAAGGTAGTGGGGATTGGAGAAAAAAACACAAATCCTGCTCTCAGGGATCTTATATTTGACTAAAAAAATTCAATATGAAAATTACTGACGAATTTTACTACGTCACTGTTTGTCCTCTGGGCTGGTAAATCAGATGGGCCCAAGATAATAGTGAAGTCGGGGAAATTTCTTTGTCATCTATTATCCTGTTACTCTTTCTCCCTCTTCTCTGAAACCTGCCTTCATTTTTTTCCCTTTGTCAATCATCATCATCATCGTTAATATTTATTTAGCACTTATTACATGTGAGGGATGTGCTAAGCACTTTTTAATTATTAACTCATTCAATTCTCAAAGCAAACCCCAGAGGTAGATGCTCTTATTATCCTCACTTTACAGAATAGGAAACTGAGGCAAACAGGCATTAAGTGACTTTCCCAGGGTCATTCGTCTAAGAAGTATATGAAGCTGAATTTGAATTCAGGTATTCCTGACTCTAGATCTGATACGTTATCCAGTGTGCCATCTAGCTGCCTATCTGGACAGTATCTCATGCTGCACAGTTCTTTCTATATCTTATCTCCCTTTGCCCTTTTAAAAGTTTCTTTCCCTCAATTGGGAAATGACTGAACAAGTTGTGGTATATGAGTGTAATGAAATACTATTGTTCCATAAGAAATGATGAGGAGGCAGATTTCAGAAAACCATGGAAAGAGTTACATGACTGATGCTGGGTGAAGTGAACAGAACCTGGAAAGCATTGTACACAGGAATAGCCACATTGTGAGATGATCAACTTTGATAAACTTACCTCTTCTCAGCAATACAATGATCTAAGAGAATTTGAAAAAAACTCATGATGGAAAATGCTCTCTATATCCAAAGAAAGAACTATGGAATCTGAATGTAGATTGAAGCATACTATTTTCTCTTTCTCTCTCTTTTTTTCTTTCTCCTGGTTTTCCCTTTTTCTTTATTCTTCTTTCACAACATGACTAATGTGGAAATATATTTAATATGATTGTACATGTATAGCCTATATCAGATTGTAATGCTGTCTTGGGGAACGGGGAAGGGAGAGAGGGGAGTATTTTAGAACTCAAAATCTTGTAAAAGTGAATGCTGAAAACTATAAATAACAAATAAAAATTTAAAAAGCAAAAAAAAAAAGTTCAGTTCCTTTCCCCTTTGATCAGCTATAAACATTTATATTAGAACATTTCTAATAAACCAGTTCATTCCTAGGTCTACATCACTGCTTAGAGGTGTTTAAGTTCTTAAAGGGTGTTGGCAATAAAAAAGATTAGGAGATGCTAAACAAATGAAAGAAAGTCTAAGAGTGAAATTTTAAGCATTGTGGGAGTCAGGAAAGAATTTGGAGCTGGGGTTCTTGATTCTACTGAAATAGAGGTACAAATGCCAAAGTGTATATTAGTTGTTTTTTTTTCTTTGCTGTAGTTCTCTAATTTCCTATGTTCCCTTCATTAAAAAAAACTTCCAAAAGGTAACGGAAGGCAAAAGTAACTTAGGAATCCTAGGCGGAATCTAAAGTAGGATATTGCACTGGGGATTAGGGGATTTGAACTGGCATTTGAAAATTGACATCCCCAGGCCTCAGTTTCCTAATCCAAAAAATGAGGGGCTTGGTTTAGATGGTCTCAAAGTTTCTCTCTAGCTCTAACAATTTATGTCTCTATAAATCTGTGGATTATAGGGTCCAGGTTGCCTATGAGAGAAACAAGGAAACTGTTTGCACGCACTCCACCTCCAGGCTTGTACTGTTCCCTATGCTCTAATTGAAAAGGAAATCCTTTAATCACATTTAAAAACTGGCCTCAAGTACACAGATTGCCATTTGCAGGCACATGAGTCAACTTAATTTATCTATCTGGCAATAGTGTCCGATAAAAAAAATAAGGGTCTGCCCACGTGGGATCTATGTTGCAGACTTATACTTTGTCATTCTCTGCTTTCACTTGGAAATATGACTTCCAGTGATTTTGGTTGATTTAATCTTTACTGAGCAAACTCCACATTTTTGTCAGTATTCATATCATAGCAAATGTACCCACCTGTTCTTGAGGAATTTATAGTTAAATGGGGGATACAAATCATCTGTACCCATATCCCTAAGTGTAGGTGTCCTCTACAGCTCTCTCTTCAACAATTCAGTTAACTTTAATTCAGCAGACATTTAACCACTTACTATATACCAGACACGGTTATTCAAATTGACAAAAAAGTCCCCTCTGTCAAGGAGCTTGCCTTCCATTAAAAGGGTCAGGAAAAATACACAAATAATCAAGACACAAGGTAGAATGAAAGAGGAAAAGAGAAAATTCTCTAAGAAAATTTGGGGGAGCAAGACATCACTTTCAGCTGAAT